>CM055122.1:176256811-177686868 GCA_029206835.1 Rana muscosa | reverse complement strand
CACTGTCCTTCCCTGTCCCTAGAAACAAGGATTAGCACAGTAAAACACACTGACACTCTCCCTACCTATAGTTTTCTGTCCCTAGAAAAAATGTTTTTTTAAAGATGGTTGATGATCAATGCTTTAGCACAGTATAGCACAAGGAGAATTTCCCTCACTGTCCTTCCCTGTCCCTAGAAACAAGGATTAGCACAGTGAAAGAAACTGACACTCTCCCTACCTATAGTTTTCTGTCCCTAGAAAAAATGTTTTTTTTAAGATGGTTGATGATCAATGCTTTAGCACACTATAGCACAAGGAGAATTTCCCTCACTGTCCTTCCCTGTCCCTAGAAACAAGGATTAGCACAGTGAAAGAAACTGACACTCTCCCTACCTATAGTTTTCTGTCCCTAGAAAAATGTTTTTTTAAAGATGGTTGATGATCAATGCTTTAGCACACTATAGCACAAGGAGAATTTCCCTCACTGTCCTTCCCTGTCCCTAGAAACAAGGATTAGCACAGTAAAACACACTGACACTCTCCCTACCTATAGTTTTCTGTCCCTAGAAAAAATGTTTTTTTAAAGATGGTTGATGATCAATGCTTTAGCACAGTATAGCACAAGGAGAATTTCCCTCACTGTCCTTCCCTGTCCCTAGAAACAAGGATTAGCACAGTGAAAGAAACTGACACTCTCCCTACCTATAGTTTTCTGTCCCTAGAAAAAATGTTTTTTTTTAAGATGGTTGATGATCAATGCTTTAGCACACTAAAGCACAAGGAGAATTTCCCTCACTGTCCTTCCCTGTCCCTAGAAACAAGGATTAGCACAGTGAAAGAAACTGACACTCTCCCTACCTATAGTTTTCTGTCCCTAGAAAAATGTTTTTTTAAAGATGGTTGATGATCAATGCTTTAGCACACTATAGCACAAGGAGAATTTCCCTCACTGTCCTTCCCTGTCCCTAGAAACAAGGATTAGCACAGTAAAACACACTGACACTCTCCCTACCTATAGTTTTCTGTCCCTAGAAAAAATGTTTTTTTAAAGATGGTTGATGATCAATGCTTTAGCACAGTATAGCACAGGAGAATTTCCCTCACTGTCCTTCCCTGTCCCTAGAAACAAGGATTAGCACAGTGAAAGAAACTGACACTCTCCCTACCTATAGTTTTCTGTCCCTAGAAAAAATGTTTTTTTAAAGATGGTTGATGATCAATGCTTTAGCACACTATAGCACAAGGAGAATTTCCCTCACTGTCCTTCCCTGTCCCTAGAAACAAGGATTAGCACAGTAAAACACACTGACACTCTCCCTACCTATAGTTTTCTGTCCCTAGAAAAAATGTTTTTTTAAAGATGGTTGATGATCAATGCTTTAGCACAGTATAGCACAAGGAGAATTTCCCTCACTGTCCTTCCCTGTCCCTAGAAACAAGGATTAGCACAGTAAAACACACTGACACTCTCCCTACCTATAGTTTTCTGTCCCTAGAAAAAATGTTTTTTTAAAGATGGTTGATGATCAATGCTTTAGCACAGTATAGCACAAGGAGAATTTCCCTCACTGTCCTTCCCTGTCCCTAGAAACAAGGATTAGCACAGTGAAAGAAACTGACACTCTCCCTACCTATAGTTTTCTGTCCCTAGAAAAAATGTTTTTTTAAAGATGGTTGATGATCAATGCTTTAGCACAGTATAGCACAAGGAGAATTTCCCTCACTGTCCTTCCCTGTCCCTAGAAACAAGGATTAGCACAGTGAAAGAAACTGACACTCTCCCTACCTATAGTTTTCTGTCCCTAGAAAAAATGTTTTTTTAAAGATGGTTGATGATCAATGCTTTAGCACAGTATAGCACAAGGAGAATTTCCCTCACTGTCCTTCCCTGTCCCTAGAAACAAGGATTAGCACAGTGAAACACACTGACACTCTCCCTACCTATAGTTTTCTGTCCCTAGAAAAAATGTTTTTTTAAAGATGGTTGATGATCAATGCTTTAGCACAGTATAGCACAAGGAGAATTTCCCTCACTGTCCTTCCCTGTCCCTAGAAACAAGGATTAGCACAGTAAAACACACTGACACTCTCCCTACCTATAGTTTTCTGTCCCTAGAAAAAATGTTTTTTTAAAGATGGTTGATGATCAATGCTTTAGCACACTATAGCACAAGGAGAATTTCCCTCACTGTCCTTCCCTGTCCCTAGAAACAAGGATTAGCACAGTAAAACACACTGACACTCTCCCTACCTATAGTTTTCTGTCCCTAGAAAAAATGTTTTTTTAAAGATGGTTGATGATCAATGCTTTAGCACACTATAGCACAAGGAGAATTTCCCTCACTGTCCTTCCCTGTCCCTAGAAACAAGGATTAGCACAGTAAAACACACTGACACTCTCCCTACCTATAGTTTTCTGTCCCTAGAAAAAATGTTTTTTTAAAGATGGTTGATGATCAATGCTTTAGCACACTATAGCACAAGGAGAATTTCCCTCACTGTCCTTCCCTGTCCCTAGAAACAAGGATTAGCACAGTAAAACACACTGACACTCTCCCTACCTATAGTTTTCTGTCCCTAGAAAAAATGTTTTTTTAAAGATGGTTGATGATCAATGCTTTAGCACAGTATAGCACAAGGAGAATTTCCCTCACTGTCCTTCCCTGTCCCTAGAAACAAGGATTAGCACAGTGAAAGAAACTGACACTCTCCCTACCTATAGTTTTCTGTCCCTAGAAAAAATGTTTTTTTAAAGATGGTTGATGATCAATGCTTTAGCACAGTATAGCACAAGGAGAATTTCCCTCACTGTCCTTCCCTGTCCCTAGAAACAAGGATTAGCACAGTGAAACACACTGACACTCTCCCTACCTATAGTTTTCTGTCCCTAGAAAAAATGTTTTTTTAAAGATGGTTGATGATCAATGCTTTAGCACAGTATAGCACAAGGAGAATTTCCCTCACTGTCCTTCCCTGTCCCTAGAAACAAGGATTAGCACAGTGAAAGAAACTGACACTCTCCCTACCTATAGTTTTCTGTCCCTAGAAAAAATGTTTTTTTAAAGATGGTTGATGATCAATGCTTTAGCACAGTATAGCACAAGGAGAATTTCCCTCACTGTCCTTCCCTGTCCCTAGAAACAAGGATTAGCACAGTAAAACACACTGACACTCTCCCTACCTATAGTTTTCTGTCCCTAGAAAAAAAGTTTTTTTAAAGATGGTTGATGATCAATGCTTTAGCACACTATAGCACAAGGAGAATTTCCCTCACTGTCCTTCCCTGTCCCTAGAAACAAGGATTAGCACAGTAAAACACACTGACACTCTCCCTACCTATAGTTTTCTGTCCCTAGAAAAAATGTTTTTTTAAAGATGGTTGATGATCAATGCTTTAGCACAGTATAGCACAAGGAGAATTTCCCTCACTGTCCTTCCCTGTCCCTAGAAACAAGGATTAGCACAGTGAAAGAAACTGACACTCTCCCTACCTATAGTTTTCTGTCCCTAGAAAAAATGTTTTTTTTAACATGGTTGATGATCAATGCTTTAGCACAGTATAGCACAAGGAGAATTTCCCTCACTGTCCTTCCCTGTCCCTAGAAACAAGGATTAGCACAGTGAAAGAAACTGACACTCTCCCTACCTATAGTTTTCTGTCCCTAGAAAAAATGTTTTTTTAAAGATGGTTGATGATCAATGCTTTAGCACAGTATAGCACAAGGAGAATTTCCCTCACTGTCCTTCCCTGTCCCTAGAAACAAGGATTAGCACAGTGAAACACACTGACACTCTCCCTACCTATAGTTTTCTGTCCCTAGAAAAAATGTTTTTTTAAAGATGGTTGATAATCAATGCTTTAGCACAGTATAGCACAAGGAGAATTTCCCTCACTGTCCTTCCCTGTCCCTAGAAACAAGGATTAGCACAGTGAAAGAAACTGACACTCTCCCTACCTATAGTTTTCTGTCCCTAGAAAAAATGTTTTTTTAAAGATGGTTGATGATCAATGCTTTAGCACACTATAGCACAAGGAGAATTTCCCTCACTGTCCTTCCCTGTCCCTAGAAACAAGGATTAGCACAGTAAAACACACTGACACTCTCCCTACCTATAGTTTTCTGTCCCTAGAAAAAATGTTTTTTTAAAGATGGTTGATGATCAATGCTTTAGCACACTATAGCACAAGGAGAATTTCCCTCACTGTCCTTCCCTGTCCCTAGAAACAAGGATTAGCACAGTAAAACACACTGACACTCTCCCTACCTATAGTTTTCTATCCCTAGAAAAAATGTTTTTTTAAAGATGGTTGATGATCAATGCTTTAGCACACTATAGCACAAGGAGAATTTCCCTCACTGTCCTTCCCTGTCCCTAGAAACAAGGATTAGCACAGTAAAACACACTGACACTCTCCCTACCTATAGTTTTCTGTCCCTAGAAAAAATGTTTTTTTAAAGATGGTTGATGATCAATGCTTTAGCACACTATAGCACAAGGAGAATTTCCCTCACTGTCCTTTCCTGTCCCTAGAAACAAGGATTAGCACAGTAAAACACACTGACACTCTCCCTACCTATAGTTTTCTGTCCCTAGAAAAAATGTTTTTTTAAAGATGGTTGATGATCAATGCTTTAGCACAGTATAGCACAAGGAGAATTTCCCTCACTGTCCTTCCCTGTCCCTAGAAACAAGGATTAGCACAGTGAAAGAAACTGACACTCTCCCTACCTATAGTTTTCTGTCCCTAGAAAAAATGTTTTTTTAAAGATGGTTGATGATCAATGCTTTAGCACACTATAGCACAAGGAGAATTTCCCTCACTGTCCTTCCCTGTCCCTAGAAACAAGGATTAGCACAGTAAAACACACTGACACTCTCCCTACCTATAGTTTTCTGTCCCTAGAAAAAATGTTTTTTTAAAGATGGTTGATGATCAATGCTTTAGCACAGTATAGCACAAGGAGAATTTCCCTCACTGTCCTTCCCTGTCCCTAGAAACAAGGATTAGCACAGTGAAAGAAACTGACACTCTCCCTACCTATAGTTTTCTGTCCCTAGAAAAAATGTTTTTTTAAAGATGGTTGATGATCAATGCTTTAGCACACTATAGCACAAGGAGAATTTCCCTCACTGTCCTTCCCTGTCCCTAGAAACAAGGATTAGCACAGTAAAACACACTGACACTCTCCCTACCTATAGTTTTCTGTCCCTAGAAAAAATGTTTTTTTAAAGATGGTTGATGATCAATGCTTTAGCACAGTATAGCACAAGGAGAATTTCCCTCACTGTCCTTCCCTGTCCCTAGAAACAAGGATTAGCACAGTAAAACACACTGACACTCTCCCTACCTATAGTTTTCTGTCCCTAGATAAAATGTTTTTTTAAAGATGGTTGATGATCAATGCTTTAGCACAGTATAGCACAAGGAGAATTTCCCTCACTGTCCTTCCCTGTCCCTAGAAACAAGGATTAGCACAGTGAATGAAACTGACACTCTCCCTACCTATAGTTTTCTGTCCCTAGAAAAAATGTTTTTTTAAAGATGGTTGATGATCAATGCTTTAGCACAGTATAGCACAAGGAGAATTTCCCTCACTGTCCTTCCCTGTCCCTAGAAACAAGGATTAGCACAGTGAAAGAAACTGACACTCTCCCTACCTATAGTTTTCTGTCCCTAGAAAAAATGTTTTTTTAAAGATGGTTGATGATCAATGCTTTAGCACACTATAGCACAAGGAGAATTTCCCTCACTGTCCTTCCCTGTCCCTAGAAACAAGGATTAGCACAGTAAAACACACTGACACTCTCCCTACCTATAGTTTTCTGTCCCTAGAAAAAATGTTTTTTTAAAGATGGTTGATGATCAATGCTTTAGCACAGTATAGCACAAGGAGAATTTCCCTCACTGTCCTTCCCTGTCCCTAGAAACAAGGATTAGCACAGTGAAAGAAACTGACACTCTCCCTACCTATAGTTTTCTGTCCCTAGAAAAAATGTTTTTTTAAAGATGGTTGGTGATCAATGCTTTAGCACACTATAGCACAAGGAGAATTTCCCTCACTGTCCTTCCCTGTCCCTAGAAACAAGGATTAGCACAGTAAAACACACTGACACTCTCCCTACCTATAGTTTTTTGTCCCTAGAAAAAATGTTTTTTTAAAGATGGTTGATGATCAATGCTTTAGCACACTATAGCACAAGGAGAATTTCCCTCACTGTCCTTCCCTGTCCCTAGAAACAAGGATTAGCACAGTGAAAGAAACTGACACTCTCCCTACCTATAGTTTTCTGTCCCTAGAAAAAATGTTTTTTTAAAGATGGTTGATGATCAATGCTTTAGCACACTATAGCACAAGGAGAATTTCCCTCACTGTCCTTCCCTGTCCCTAGAAACAAGGATTAGCACAGTGAAAGAAACTGACACTCTCCCTACCTATAGTTTTCTGTCCCTAGAAAAAATGTTTTTTTAAAGATGGTTGATGATCAATGCTTTAGCACAGTATAGCACAAGGAGAATTTCCCTCACTGTCCTTCCCTGTCCCTAGAAACAAGGATTAGCACAGTGAAAGAAACTGACACTCTCCCTACCTATAGTTTTCTGTCCCTAGAAAAAATGTTTTTTTAAAGATGGTTGATGATCAATGCTTTAGCACAGTATAGCACAAGGAGAATTTCCCTCACTGTCCTTCCCTGTCCCTAGAAACAAGGATTAGCACAGTGAAAGAAACTGACACTCTCCCTACCTATAGTTTTCTGTCCCTAGAAAAAATGTTTTTTTAAAGATGGTTGATGATCAATGCTTTAGCACAGTATAGCACAAGGAGAATTTCCCTCACTGTCCTTCCGTCCCTAGAAACAAGGATTAGCACAGTGAAACACACTGACACTCTCCCTACCTATAGTTTTCTGTCCCTAGAAAAAATGTTTTTTTAAAGATGGTTGATGATCAATGCTTTAGCACAGTATAGCACAAGGAGAATTTCCCTCACTGTCCTTCCCTGTCCCTAGAAACAAGGATTAGCACAGTGAAAGAAACTGACACTCTCCCTACCTATAGTTTTCTGTCCCTAGAAAAAATGTTTTTTTAAAGATGGTTGATGATCAATGCTTTAGCACACTATAGCACAAGGAGAATTTCCCTCACTGTCCTTCCCTGTCCCTAGAAACAAGGATTAGCACAGTAAAACACACTGACACTCTCCCTACCTATAGTTTTCTGTCCCTAGAAAAAATGTTTTTTTAAAGATGGTTGATGATCAATGCTTTAGCACACTATAGCACAAGGAGAATTTCCCTCACTGTCCTTCCCTGTCCCTAGAAACAAGGATTAGCACAGTAAAACACACTGACACTCTCCCTACCTATAGTTTTCTGTCCCTAGAAAAAATGTTTTTTTAAAGATGGTTGATGATCAATGCTTTAGCACACTATAGCACAAGGAGAATTTCCCTCACTGTCCTTCCCTGTCCCTAGAAACAAGGATTAGCACAGTAAAACACACTGACACTCTCCCTACCTATAGTTTTCTGTCCCTAGAAAAAATGTTTTTTTAAAGATGGTTGATGATCAATGCTTTAGCACAGTATAGCACAAGGAGAATTTCCCTCACTGTCCTTCCCTGTCCCTAGAAACAAGGATTAGCACAGTGAAAGAAACTGACACTCTCCCTACCTATAGTTTTCTGTCCCTAGAAAAAATGTTTTTTTAAAGATGGTTGATGATCAATGCTTTAGCACAGTATAGCACAAGGAGAATTTCCCTCACTGTCCTTCCCTGTCCCTAGAAACAAGGATTAGCACAGTGAAACACACTGACACTCTCCCTACCTATAGTTTTCTGTCCCTAGAAAAAATGTTTTTTTAAAGATGGTTGATGATCAATGCTTTAGCACAGTATAGCACAAGGAGAATTTCCCTCACTGTCCTTCCCTGTCCCTAGAAACAAGGATTAGCACAGTGAAAGAAACTGACACTCTCCCTACCTATAGTTTTCTGTTCCTAGAAAAAATGTTTTTTTAAAGATGGTTGATGATCAATGCTTTAGCACAGTATAGCACAAGGAGAATTTCCCTCACTGTCCTTCCCTGTCCCTAGAAACAAGGATTAGCACAGTAAAACACACTGACACTCTCCCTACCTATAGTTTTCTGTCCCTAGAAAAAATGTTTTTTTAAAGATGGTTGATGATCAATGCTTTAGCACACTATAGCACAAGGAGAATTTCCCTCACTGTCCTTCCCTGTCCCTAGAAACAAGGATTAGCACAGTAAAACACACTGACACTCTCCCTACCTATAGTTTTCTGTCCCTAGAAAAAATGTTTTTTTAAAGATGGTTGATGATCAATGCTTTAGCACAGTATAGCACAAGGAGAATTTCCCTCACTGTCCTTCCCTGTCCCTAGAAACAAGGATTAGCACAGTGAAAGAAACTGACACTCTCCCTACCTATAGTTTTCTGTCCCTAGAAAAAATGTTTTTTTTAAGATGGTTGATGATCAATGCTTTAGCACACTATAGCACAAGGAGAATTTCCCTCACTGTCCTTCCCTGTCCCTAGAAACAAGGATTAGCACAGTGAAAGAAACTGACACTCTCCCTACCTATAGTTTTCTGTCCCTAGAAAAAATGTTTTTTTAAAGATGGTTGATGATCAATGCTTTAGCACAGTATAGCACAAGGAGAATTTCCCTCACTGTCCTTCCCTGTCCCTAGAAACAAGGATTAGCACAGTGAAACACACTGACACTCTCCCTACCTATAGTTTTCTGTCCCTAGAAAAAATGTTTTTTTAAAGATGGTTGATGATCAATGCTTTAGCACAGTATAGCACAAGGAGAATTTCCCTCACTGTCCTTCCCTGTCCCTAGAAACAAGGATTAGCACAGTGAAAGAAACTGACACTCTCCCTACCTATAGTTTTCTGTCCCTAGAAAAATGTTTTTTTAAAGATGGTTGATGATCAATGCTTTAGCACACTATAGCACAAGGAGAATTTCCCTCACTGTCCTTCCCTGTCCCTAGAAACAAGGATTAGCACAGTAAAACACACTGACACTCTCCCTACCTATAGTTTTCTGTCCCTAGAAAAAATGTTTTTTTAAAGATGGTTGATGATCAATGCTTTAGCACAGTATAGCACAGGAGAATTTCCCTCACTGTCCTTCCCTGTCCCTAGAAACAAGGATTAGCACAGTGAAAGAAACTGACACTCTCCCTACCTATAGTTTTCTGTCCCTAGAAAAAATGTTTTTTTAAAGATGGTTGATGATCAATGCTTTAGCACAGTATAGCACAAGGAGAATTTCCCTCACTGTCCTTCCCTGTCCCTAGAAACAAGGATTAGCACAGTGAAAGAAACTGACACTCTCCCTACCTATAGTTTTCTGTCCCTAGAAAAAATGTTTTTTTAAAGATGGTTGATGATCAATGCTTTAGCACACTATAGCACAAGGAGAATTTCCCTCACTGTCCTTCCCTGTCCCTAGAAACAAGGATTAGCACAGTAAAACACACTGACACTCTCCCTACCTATAGTTTTCTGTCCCTAGAAAAAATGTTTTTTTAAAGATGGTTGATGATCAATGCTTTAGCACAGTATAGCACAAGGAGAATTTCCCTCACTGTCCTTCCCTGTCCCTAGAAACAAGGATTAGCACAGTAAAACACACTGACACTCTCCCTACCTATAGTTTTCTGTCCCTAGAAAAAATGTTTTTTTAAAGATGGTTGATGATCAATGCTTTAGCACAGTATAGCACAAGGAGAATTTCCCTCACTGTCCTTCCCTGTCCCTAGAAACAAGGATTAGCACAGTGAAAGAAACTGACACTCTCCCTACCTATAGTTTTCTGTCCCTAGAAAAAATGTTTTTTTAAAGATGGTTGATGATCAATGCTTTAGCACACTATAGCACAAGGAGAATTTCCCTCACTGTCCTTCCCTGTCCCTAGAAACAAGGATTAGCACAGTGAAAGAAACTGACACTCTCCCTACCTATAGTTTTCTGTCCCTAGAAAAAATGTTTTTTTAAAGATGGTTGATGATCAATGCTTTAGCATAGTATAGCACAAGGAGAATTTCCCTCACTGTCCTTCCCTGTCCCTAGAAACAAGGATTAGCACAGTGAAAGAAACTGACACTCTCCCTACCTATAGTTTTCTGTCCCTAGAAAAAATGTTTTTTTAAAGATGGTTGATGATCAATGCTTTAGCACAGTATAGCACAAGGAGAATTTCCCTCACTGTCCTTCCCTGTCCCTAGAAACAAGGATTAGCACAGTGAAAGAAACTGACACTCTCCCTACCTATAGTTTTCTGTCCCTAGAAAAAATGTTTTTTTAAAGATGGTTGATGATCAATGCTTTAGCACAGTATAGCACAAGGAGAATTTCCCTCACTGTCCTTCCCTGTCCCTAGAAACAAGGATTAGCACAGTGAAACACACTGACACTCTCCCTACCTATAGTTTTCTGTCCCTAGAAAAAATGTTTTTTTAAAGATGGTTGATGATCAATGCTTTAGCACAGTATAGCACAAGGAGAATTTCCCTCACTGTCCTTCCCTGTCCCTAGAAACAAGGATTAGCACAGTGAAAGAAACTGACACTCTCCCTACCTATAGTTTTCTGTCCCTAGAAAAAATGTTTTTTTAAAGATGGTTGATGATCAATGCTTTAGCACACTATAGCACAAGGAGAATTTCCCTCACTGTCCTTCCCTGTCCCTAGAAACAAGGATTAGCACAGTAAAACACACTGACACTCTCCCTACCTATAGTTTTCTGTCCCTAGAAAAAATGTTTTTTTAAAGATGGTTGATGATCAATGCTTTAGCACACTATAGCACAAGGAGAATTTCCCTCACTGTCCTTCCCTGTCCCTAGAAACAAGGATTAGCACAGTAAAACACACTGACACTCTCCCTACCTATAGTTTTCTGTCCCTAGAAAAAATGTTTTTTTAAAGATGGTTGATGATCAATGCTTTAGCACACTATAGCACAAGGAGAATTTCCCTCACTGTCCTTCCCTGTCCCTAGAAACAAGGATTAGCACAGTAAAACACACTGACACTCTCCCTACCTATAGTTTTCTGTCCCTAGAAAAAATGTTTTTTTAAAGATGGTTGATGATCAATGCTTTAGCACAGTATAGCACAAGGAGAATTTCCCTCACTGTCCTTCCCTGTCCCTAGAAACAAGGATTAGCACAGTGAAAGAAACTGACACTCTCCCTACCTATAGTTTTCTGTCCCTAGAAAAAATGTTTTTTTAAAGATGGTTGATGATCAATGCTTTAGCACAGTATAGCACAAGGAGAATTTCCCTCACTGTCCTTCCCTGTCCCTAGAAACAAGGATTAGCACAGTGAAACACACTGACACTCTCCCTACCTATAGTTTTCTGTCCCTAGAAAAAATGTTTTTTTAAAGATGGTTGATGATCAATGCTTTAGCACAGTATAGCACAAGGAGAATTTCCCTCACTGTCCTTCCCTGTCCCTAGAAACAAGGATTAGCACAGTGAAAGAAACTGACACTCTCCCTACCTATAGTTTTCTGTCCCTAGAAAAAATGTTTTTTTAAAGATGGTTGATGATCAATGCTTTAGCACAGTATAGCACAAGGAGAATTTCCTCACTGTCCTTCCCTGTCCCTAGAAACAAGGATTAGCACAGTAAAACACACTGACACTCTCCCTACCTATAGTTTTCTGTCCCTAGAAAAAATGTTTTTTTAAAGATGGTTGATGATCAATGCTTTAGCACACTATAGCACAAGGAGAATTTCCCTCACTGTCCTTCCCTGTCCCTAGAAACAAGGATTAGCACAGTAAAACACACTGACACTCTCCCTACCTATAGTTTTCTGTCCCTAGAAAAAATGTTTTTTTAAAGATGGTTGATGATCAATGCTTTAGCACAGTATAGCACAAGGAGAATTTCCCTCACTGTCCTTCCCTGTCCCTAGAAACAAGGATTAGCACAGTGAAAGAAACTGACACTCTCCCTACCTATAGTTTTCTGTCCCTAGAAAAAATGTTTTTTTTAACATGGTTGATGATCAATGCTTTAGCACAGTATAGCACAAGGAGAATTTCCCTCACTGTCCTTCCCTGTCCCTAGAAACAAGGATTAGCACAGTGAAAGAAACTGACACTCTCCCTACCTATAGTTTTCTGTCCCTAGAAAAAATGTTTTTTTAAAGATGGTTGATGATCAATGCTTTAGCACAGTATAGCACAAGGAGAATTTCCCTCACTGTCCTTCCCTGTCCCTAGAAACAAGGATTAGCACAGTGAAACACACTGACACTCTCCCTACCTATAGTTTTCTGTCCCTAGAAAAAATGTTTTTTTAAAGATGGTTGATGATCAATGCTTTAGCACAGTATAGCACAAGGAGAATTTCCCTCACTGTCCTTCCCTGTCCCTAGAAACAAGGATTAGCACAGTGAAAGAAACTGACACTCTCCCTACCTATAGTTTTCTGTCCCTAGAAAAAATGTTTTTTTAAAGATGGTTGATGATCAATGCTTTAGCACACTATAGCACAAGGAGAATTTCCCTCACTGTCCTTCCCTGTCCCTAGAAACAAGGATTAGCACAGTAAAACACACTGACACTCTCCCTACCTATAGTTTTCTGTCCCTAGAAAAAATGTTTTTTTAAAGATGGTTGATGATCAATGCTTTAGCACACTATAGCACAAGGAGAATTTCCCTCACTGTCCTTCCCTGTCCCTAGAAACAAGGATTAGCACAGTAAAACACACTGACACTCTCCCTACCTATAGTTTTCTATCCCTAGAAAAAATGTTTTTTTAAAGATGGTTGATGATCAATGCTTTAGCACACTATAGCACAAGGAGAATTTCCCTCACTGTCCTTCCCTGTCCCTAGAAACAAGGATTAGCACAGTAAAACACACTGACACTCTCCCTACCTATAGTTTTCTGTCCCTAGAAAAAATGTTTTTTTAAAGATGGTTGATGATCAATGCTTTAGCACACTATAGCACAAGGAGAATTTCCCTCACTGTCCTTTCCTGTCCCTAGAAACAAGGATTAGCACAGTAAAACACACTGACACTCTCCCTACCTATAGTTTTCTGTCCCTAGAAAAAATGTTTTTTTAAAGATGGTTGATGATCAATGCTTTAGCACAGTATAGCACAAGGAGAATTTCCCTCACTGTCCTTCCCTGTCCCTAGAAACAAGGATTAGCACAGTAAAACACACTGACACTCTCCCTACCTATCCTTCTCTTTCCCTAAACTAAAGGAATCCAGGTTAAGCAAGAAAAAAAAATGTCACTGTCCCTGCCTATGCTTCTCTTTCCCTGCTCCGGAACACACTACACTAGGCCGCCGTGCTGGCGGCCTTTTATAGTGTGGGGCGTGTACTAAACACCCTCAGCAATAATTGGCCACAGGCATCCTGCCTGTGGCCAATCATTGCTCTCCTCGCTGCCGGCGCTGTGATTGGCCAAGCATGCGGGGTCACAGTGCATGCTTGGCCAATCACAGCGCCTGGATGACACTGCGATGGCGTAGTGCATTGTGGGCCGTTCGCGTCACTCGAATTAGGTGCGAACGGCCCAAATCGTTCGATCTTCGTCGAACGATCGAACAGCCGATGTTCGAGTCGAACGTATGTTCGACTCGAACACCGAGCTCATCCCTATCCCTTAGCACAACTGATATGAATAAGGAGTGTGAGACCTATTGAGTATTAGGAGACACAATCCTGCATATATCACACAATAACCTGTAAATGTTATTACCTTTGCTGGTCACTAGTCCTTCTAAGTGACAGAGATACTTCACACAAGTTATATGCTTAATCAAAGGTACCTTTACTCAGTATAAAAGGGAAGGGTAAAGAATCACATTAATACACACAGTTGACTCTGCATGCGCATTGCAGAGTCAATAAACCAATAAGGATAGGTATCACTGAGATTAGGTAATAACAGGAAATAACATCAGCTATATATATGTACATGTATCTATATGTGTCTCTGCACGGCTAACTGGTTGCTCGCGAGCTCCCCCTTTGTTGCAATACCTTGCACGTGTTCATTCCCTATAATAGGTAAGCAAGGCCTATATGCGTCCCACTCAAAGTTCCTTTCTCCAATGAAGTCTTCGCTAGCCACCGTCGGTGCACAAGTTAAATTGTAATCCACAGGGTTTCAACAAGATGCTGTAATTATCCGCAATATACCTGAGTACTCGTGTGCCTGCCACCCACTAATGACGGATGCACCAATCTCTGATCACATAGTCTCCAGTGAGATACACTAGGCCGCAAGCTGTGGCGTGATAGGTGAAGTGTGGCTGGCACTAACTAAATCACTTTCCTCTAAGGTAGTAGTCAATTCTGGGCAGGTGCCCTTCTCACCAAACAGGCCCGACTTTCAGATAGTCTCCTCTGGCTTGTCCCGGTCACTCGATCTCCACGCTTCTGCTTCAGCTGCAGTCTCCGGACTCTGTCACTAACAGCATATGGTGATGGACGACTCCAGTCTCTGCTGGGCAATCACAGGACGCTGTGGACGATCCTCTGCTGGAAATCACTCAGGCACTCCCGTAATTTAGGCCCAGGCTTCTGGCCTAATCCTTAGGAAGCAGGCCTCCGTGCCAACTTCCTGCTTGATTGAGAGCTGGATCCAGAGAGAGAGAGACGCTGGCCCCTCCCCTGGTTTAAGTAGTCTGCCCAGAATGCTTTGCGGTGTTGCAATGCACCCTGGGTAATGTAGTCTGTCTTTTACTAAAAGCAACAAAGTCTTTTCTCCTAGCTGATATCTGTCCCAAAGTGCATTAGTTGCATTGTAACACTTATACCACCGGAGGGAGCCGGATTCCTTCTTTCATATGGACATCCTGCTACACACTCCCCCCACTTAAAGTCTTTGGTCCCCAAAGAGGACAACAGTATGTAACCTAACACATACTTTGGCAATACCTGCAGGGAAATTTGTTAGTTTATGCATGACAATAAACAACTTGCCTTTTCATAAGCAGGATTAAAACTTAAACAGCTCATATCATAACACAGAGCCGACAGAGGAACCTCCCACCAATTATCACAAGGAGGGAGGTTGTCCTGTATACGGACCACCGACACTTGGGTGTCTGTTTCAGATGTGCTAGGGAGTGAGCTGGGGTTGTCTTCCACTGAATCTGAATCTGGAGTGGAAGAGCTAGACTGATCAATGGTTCTCTTAGAAGTGATGATGGCCTCCTCAGAGCATTCACCCAATTGGTCGTACGTCAGTCTTTTTGGGGGGTGAATTACTCTTCTTTCCCTCTGCTCTTTAGGTATCATATTCTCAAGGACATTGGGGCTGGCTGTTTCTAGAAGCTCTTCAGGGGCTTCCTCATCTAGTTCAGGCATGTTGGGCTCCAGAACTTCAGGAGCGTCCCGCTCTCCTTCAGATAGAGACAACGACTAGGCTTGTGCAATTCGTTTCGTAACGAATCAAAATTCGTCCGAATTTAGCAACTTTCGGACATTCGGAAGCATTAGAATTTCCGAACAGAGCAATTACGAATAAAACCGAATCCGAAATAAATTATACCGCAAAATAGCGAATGCCCGAAGGTCTTCGGCATAATTAGTTATGAAAAAAGTTACGAATGTACGAATCCATTCGAAGCACAATAACACTCACTCTGCTCTCTGCTTCTCCCTCACCATGCTGAACTCCCTCTCAAAATGGTGTACAGGGGCGGAGGCTATAGCCGCATGAAAAAACGAAAGTAAAATACGAGATTTCAAATCCATTCGAAGCACAATAACACTCACTCTGCTCTGCTCTCTGCTTCTCCCTCACCGTGCTGAACCCTCTCAAAATGGTGTACAGGGGCGGAGCCTATAGCCGCATGTAAAAAACGAAAATAAAATACGAGATTTCGAATCGTTACAAATAACCGCTATGTATTTAGAAAAGTACAAATCCATTCGAAGCACATTAGGCATAATAGGCAGCGTCGTTGTGAGAGAGACACGGAAAATTACGAATCAACGAACCCAAAAAAAGTTACGAAAGTAGGAGTTGTGTCCAGAATCAACGAAAAACAACGTACTCTACCGAAAGTACGAATTATAAAGCAACAAAAAATTCAACGAAAAATGTCGCTTGCAAAAATACGAATGAGTCCGAACACGAAAAATCCCGTCTAGCAAAATTACGAATGATTACGAATCAACAGGACCGGAAAGAAACGAACCGAAACGGAACAAATTTTTCCGTTGTGCACAAGTCTAACAACGACCCTTCTTCTGGGTCTTCCATTGACAAAGAGTCTGAGTCATCACCTACCTCCTCAATGAGAATGTTTGAAGGCACGAATTCAGGAGCTTCTGCCCGAAGAGTTCCATTGTCAACTGTTTTGGGTGAGGTTTGGGAGGTGGTCATGGGTTCTGGCAATTGGGATGACCACAACCAGTCAGATTCTGCTTCTTCATCCTCTTGACCTTCATTGTCAGAGTCTCCATCTCTCACATCTGGAAGCACTGTTTGAGATCGGGTGATGGGTCTGGAACCTTGAGAAGTTGAAGGGGTTTCTTGTGAGTCAGATGCAGGAGGCATGCGAACTGCCTCGGAGAGGGGCAACAAGTGATTCCTGTGCCAGGTCTTTAACGGTCCCACGCTTCCTTCTGGCCTAATTTGATACACAGGAAGGTTTTCCAGCTTCTTGCAGATAACATAAGGTTGGGATTTCCAACGGTCAGCCAACTTATGTTTTCCCGGAATTCCCAAGTTCCTCAACAGTACTCTATCTCCTGGCTGTAAATCTTGAATTCTGACTCTTAGGTCAAAGTTTCTTTTATTTCTCAGCCCCCGTTGGTCAGATGCTGCTTGGGCCTTTTCAAAAGCTGTCTTCAGACTCTTTCTCAATCGGTCTACATACCCCTTGTGGGATGCTGCTGAGGTATGATCCAGCGATATGCCAAAGGCCAAGTCCACTGGCAACCGAGCCTCCCGCCCGAACATCAAACGGTACGGGGAATACCCGGTGACATCACTGGCAGTGCTATTGTAGGCATGCACTATGGCAGCTACATGCTTGCTCCAATGCTGCTTTTTCTCTGAACTCAGAGTCCCCAACATATCCAAGAGAGTCCGGTTAAACCGTTCAGGCTGAGTATCTCCTTGTGGGTGATAAGGGGTTGTCCTGGTCTTCTTGATGCCTAAGAGGTCTAATAACTTCTTTATTAATTTGCTTTCAAAGTCTCTGCCCTGATCTGAATGAAGGCGTTGGGGTAGACCATAGTGCACAAAGAATTTTTCTACCAGTACTTTGGCTACTGTTGAGGCCTTCTGGTCTTTTGTTGGGAATGCTTGAGCATATCTGGTAAAGTGATCTGTTATCACCAAGACATTCCCTTGACCACTCAGATCAGGCTCCAGGCAAAGGAAGTCAATGCACACCAGTTCCATAGGTCCCTGACTTTGCAGATGGCCCATTGGGGCTGCTTGACGTGGCAAGGTCTTCCTTTGAATGCATCGGACACAGGAATGGCAATATCCTTCCACTTCAGCCCGCATGCAGGGCCAATAGAACCTATCCCGTACAAGGTGAAAAGTCCGTTCGGACCCTAGGTGACCATGGTTGTTATGGAGGGCAGCTAGGACCGCTTCTCGATATTTGGCTGGTAGAAACAGCTGCCACTTCTCTTCTGAGTCGTCAGAGGGGCCCCTTCGGTAGACCACCCCTTGACGTATGTGTAGCCGATCCCACTCCCTGCGCAACAATCGGGCTTCTCTTGGGGAGTCTGTTTCAAGCATCTCGGGACGCTGGCTTTCCAGGGCCTTTATCAGGAGTTTCCCTAAAGAGTCTTCTTCTTGCTCCTTTCTCAAATCCCTTTTTGTCAGCTTGGGCAAGCCCTCCCCTTCGACTTGGGTCACACTGCAATAGCACTTCGGTACTCCAACAGCTGAGACCCCAATTTCTTCGGCTCTTGACCCACCTCTGGCTTGAAGTTCTGTCCCCTGATATAGGGCTCGCACTCCCTCTGGGTCTAGTTGGGCCCATTCTTCGGTAGGGTCGGTGGGGGCATGAGACCTCCTGGACAGGGCATCTGCATCCCTATTTCCCACTCCGGGTCGGTACTTCAAGCTGAAGGTGAAGCTTGAAAGGGCAGCCAACCACTGGTGTCCCGTTGCATCCAACTTGGCAGTGGTCAGAAGGTAGGTGAGCGGGTTATTATCTGTCTTCACCACAAACTCCGCCCCATATAGGTAGTCTCTCAGTTTGTCTACCACTGCCCATTTCAAGGCCAGGAATTCAAGCTTGTGGGTGGGGTAATTCTTCTCAGCAGGTATCAGACTCCTGCTCACATATGCGACGGGTCTTAGGTAACCATAATGTTCCTGGTATAGCACCCCACCCAGCCCATCTCGGCTGGCATCTACATGCAGTTCATAAGGCTTCTTTGGATCAGCATAGGCCAGGACTGGTGCAGTGGTAAGACTCTTCTTTAACATCTGGAAGGCTTCCTCGCACTCCCCTGTCCACTGGTCTTGAATCGACTCTTTGGGCCTTCGGGGTCCCATGGTGAGTTTCACTGGTTTGACCAGCTCTGGAACATCATCTTCCCCTTCGTTTCTGAGTAACTCGTTCAGGGGTCTGGCAATCTTGGCGAATCCTTCTACAAATCTTCTGTAGTAAGAACAGAACCCCAGGAATGACCGAAGCTCAGTCACGTTGGTAGGTCTCGGCCAAGAGGTGACGGCATCCAGCTTCTCTGGGTCCGTGGCCACCCCTTCTGCAGAAACGATATGGCCCAGGTAATGGACTGAGGACTGGTAAAATTGACACTTCTCTGGGGAGAGTTTCAGGCCCTCTTCACTGAGCCTCTTCAGGACCTTCTCCAGTCTCTCTTCATGCTCTTCTAGGGTTCTCCCAAACACGATGACGTCGTCCAAATATACCAGTACCTCTATTAGATTCATGTCCCCGACGGTTCTCTCCATTAGCCTTTGGAAAGTGGCGGGGGCTCCTGATAACCCTTGAGGCATACGGTTGAACTCAAAGAACCCCACAGGGGTGATGAAGGCTGTCTTCTCCCGATCCTCAGGGTGCATGGGGATTTGGTAATATCCACTTTTTAGATCCATTACACTGAACCACTTGGCCCCTGACAGACTCTGCAGGGCGTCTTCAATTCGGGGAGTGGTGTATTGATCTGGGATGGTCCTTCTGTTTAGTGTTCTGTAGTCGATACACAGTCTCAGTGACCCGTTCTTCTTTCGGACTACCACTATTGGAGAAGCGTAAGGGCTCCTGGATTCTCGAATAATCCCCGTCCTCTTCAGCTCAGCCAACTGTTCCCGCAAGTCTTCTAAGTCACCCAGTGGGACCCGTCGAACTCTCTCTCTAAAGGGCTTATCTTCTTGTAAGCGTATCTTGTGAGTGGCACTCCTTGCGCACCCCACATCGAACTCATCTTTAGAGAAGATCTTTTCCCACCTTGCAAGTTGAGCTTTGGCCCTTTTTCTCCATTCTGGTGGGAGGGCCGTGTCTTCAGAACAGAGCTTCTCTATGGTGACTTCACCCCTTTCTTCTTTCTTCAATTCACACGGGGCAATGGGGGTGGCTGGATTCACCTGGCCCAACAGCATTCTGGCCGGCACCTTCACTGGTGTATTAGCAGTGTTCCTTATACTCACTGAAACCCTCCCATGGCTTTTCTGTAGGGCCTTCAATGGGATCACTTCGGGGATTACTTCAATCCCTTTCTGTCTTTCCTGTGGGCCTGGTTCGAAGACAATGAAGGGGCCTGGCTGTTTCCATGTGAGCTTGACAGAAGCCCTCAGGCAAGTCACCTCTCCCGGTTGTAATACCTTCTCCGTCTTGTCTAGCTTCCAAATCTTGCCAACTCCCTCAGCCGGGGCCTTCTGCTCCAGTACCAGGCGCTGGTAGGCTTGCCTTAACATGGGGTGGACTCTTGTGGTCGGGGCTTCTTCCTGTTGGGCCAACGGTGTCAGCAGTCGCCTGACTAGATCAGTGTTGGTCCCTATGATGAGTGAGCTCTTGCTGGCCCCTGGTGGGCGAGGGCACACTACTGCCAGAGTATCGAAGGTCTCTGTCTCCCCAGCCACTGAGGGATCAAAAGTCAACTTGATTGGCAGGTAACCGTCATAGGGAAAGCTCTGAGTTCCAATACCCCATATTTCCAGTTCCTCTAATTTCTGTAGGGGCAGATGTTTAAGATGTTTATCATAGAAATCCCTATACAGAAGAGTCACTTGAGCCCCAGTGTCAAGAAGAGCCTTGGTGTAGATCCCTTCTACTTGTATGGAGACTACTGGAGAAGGCCCCACTAACTTGGCAGGGAACTCCTTCAACACAGACTTCTTGCTGGGTTCAGTTACCTGTACCCTCACTTCTTTTTTTCTTGAGTTTCCGGTGGGTCTCAGTCCCTTCTGGGTCTGGTGTGCACTGGCCTTCTGTTCAACAGCAGCCTGAGTTGTGGGACGGGGCCTAATTGGCAGAGGTTTAGGTCCCTGACTCTGATGTTTTGGATCATTGGACTTCTTGAAGGAGTTCGTGGAAACTGGTGGGCGCCCGGCTGACTCCTTCACCGGGGCCCTCTGAAGTTTTCCGCCGGCTTGCGATATCTGGATGCAACTTCATCTGGGCTGGGACACACTGCTCAAACATGCCCGATTCCCCCACAATTGAAGCATGTTATCAATCTCTTAGGCTTCTGTACTAGTTCCATATTGGAGCTAGGAGGTTTTTTTGGTTCCTCTGACGTGTTCTTGTTGTGTGGCACAGAGGCCTGGCTAGTCAGCATGGACACCATTTCTACTAGTTGTGACACCTGGGTCTTTAGGAGTTCAACTTCTGAATCACCTTCTTCTGCACTTAACATTCTGACTCGGGCAGTTGGTTCGGTGTGTTGACTCCTCCTTTTGTCTTCCAACATGGCCTCCTCCTCCCTGACTATCCGCATCAAGTCGGGGTATTCCAGGCTGCTCCCGTCCCGCCGGCTGCGTAGCAATAATGCGATGGGGTCCAAGGGTTGAGCTCCCCTCAACACCTGCTGGGCACGGGCCTCATCCACTTTTCTTGGATCGATCCCTTTCTTCAGTAGGATCCGATGCAGGATCTTATCCAGGCATCCTATGAATTCTGACAGCTTCTCTCCCTCTTTTTGGTAGCAATGCCCCAGCTGGTAAATGAGTTCAGTGACGTTTTCCGTCCCGCCGAACACATTCTGCAGAATATCCAGATAATCCTGTGCATTGCAGTCCTTCTTGCTTAACTTGAGGTTACGTATGGCCTCCAGAGCAGGCCCCTTTAAGCTTTCCACAATCCGTTGTTTTTTTTGTTGTTCTGGCACCTCCCATTCTTCTAGGGCCTGAGTGGCGCCATCTAGCCACTCTTCAAATCCATCTTCCACTGAAGGTACAGGTTTCTTCCCAGAAAAGGTCCTGAGTTTCCTGTATCCTGACATCAGGTAGTCTGGAGGGTCCTTTTTACACTTGGTCACAATCTCCCCCAGGACAGCGCACAATTCTGAGCTAAGGGTGGTCAATGGTGGTGAACCGGGACCCTTTTGTTGGGCGCTCCCTCCTGTGCTGGGGCCTCCTGAAGTAGTGGATGTGGGGCCATCTTTATTCTCTTCTGGGTGTATCAGGAGGAGTTCTACTTGGTTTGTAGTTTTTATGCTGGCACCCTTGAAGTAGTCAGAGATTCCGTTCCTCCACTCACATAATGCATAGGTGTGGGGATTTACAGTATCTGTCTTTATGTCAATCACCCATGGCTTCCTGTCCGTGGACAATGCTCTTAAGACTGGAGTTAGCTGCTCCTCTACCCAGGCCTCTCTCTGGATTTCAACCACCAGGGTCCATTTCTGTGCTGTAAGGGTTCTGTCTAGGGGGAAAGTTGATTGCAGAACCGTAGAATATCCCGGACGAGCCCCCACGTGTAGCACTACCCCCGTAGGAGCTGCTGTTTGTTTGATTTGGGTCTACGTCCTGCCTATCAACCCCTGGAAGTGGCTCAAGCCTTCCCTTAGCACAACTGATATGAATAAGGAGTGTGAGACCTATTGAGTATTAGGAGACACAATCCTGCATAAATCACACAATAACCTGTAAATGTTATTACCTTTGCTGGTCACTAGTCCTTCTAAGTGACAGAGATACTTCACACAAGTTATATGCTTAATCAAAGGTACCTTTACTCAGTATAAAAGGGAAGGGTAAAGAATCACATTAATACACACAGTTGACTCTGCATGCGCATTGCAGAGTCAATAAACCAATAAGGATAGGTATCACTGAGATTAGGTAATAACAGGAAATAACATCAGCTATATATATGTACATGTATCTATATGTGTCTCTGCACGGCTAACTGGTTGCTCGCGAGCTCCCCCTTTGTTGCAATACCTTGCACGTGTTCATTCCCTATAATAGGTAAGCAAGGCCTATCTGCGTCCCACTCAAAGTTCCTTTCTCCAATGAAGTCTTCGCTAGCCACCGTCGGTGCACAAGTTAAATTGTAATCCACAGGGTTTCAACAAGATGCTGTAATTATCCGCAATATACCTGAGTACTCGTGTGCCTGCCACCCACTAATGACGGATGCACCAATCTCTGATCACATAGTCTCCAGTGAGATACACTAGGCCGCAAGCTGTGGCGTGATAGGTGAAGTGTGGCTGGCACTAACTAAATCACTTTCCTCTAAGGTAGTAGTCAATTCTGGGCAGGTGCCCTTCTCACCAAACAGGCCCGACTTTCAGATAGTCTCCTCTGGCTTGTCCCAGTCACTCGATCTCCACGCTTCTGCTTCAGCTGCAGTCTCCGGACTCTGTCACTAACAGCATATGGTGATGGACGACTCCGGTCTCTGCTGGGCAATCACAGGACGCTGTGGACGATCCTCTGCTGGAAATCACTCAGGCACTCCCGTAATTTAGGCCCAGGCTTCTGGCCTAATCCTTAGGAAGCAGGCCTCCGTGCCAACTTCCTGCTTGATTGAGAGCTGGATCCAGAGAGAGAGACGCTGGCCCCTCCCCTGGTTTAAGTAGTCTGCCCAGAATGCTTTGCGGTGTTGCAATGCACCCTGGGTAATGTAGTCTGTCTTTTACTAAAAGCAACAAAGTCTTTTCTCCTAGCTGATATCTGTCCCAAAGTGCATTAGTTGCATTGTAACACTTATACCACCGGAGGGAGCCGGATTCCTTCTTTCATATGGACATCCTGCTACACATATATATAATAGGATTTTTATAACAGCTTACCTGTAAAATCCTTTTCTTGGAGTACATCACGGGACACAGAGCGACATAGTCATTACTAATGGGTTATATAGTTACCGTCAGGTGCTGGCACTGGCAACTTCCAAAACCGGAAGTACCCTCCCCTATATAAGCCCCTCCCATCCGGGAGCACCTCAGTTTTGTAGCAAAGCAATAAGTGTCCCCAAAGAGGGGCGGGAGCTCTGTGTCCCGTGATGTACTCCAAGAAAAGGATTTTACAGGTAAGCTGTTATAAAAATCCTATTTTCTTTCTCGTACATCACGGGACACAGAGCGACATAGTCATTACTAATGGGATGTCCTAAAGCAATGCCAAATGAGGATACACCATATATAAGCTGAGCGCTATCAGACATGAGGATCTTTTGCGGCCTGCAACACACTGCGCCCAAAGGCGACATCCTCCTGACTTCTAACGTCCACCTGGTAGAACCTAGTAAACGTGTGTACCGAAGACCATGTTGCGGCCTTACAGATTTGAGCCAGGGAGGCCTGGTGATGCACTGCCCATGAAGTTCCAACTGCTCTCGTGGAGTGCGCCCTAACTTTGAACGGAGGCGGTCTACTTCTCAAGCTATAGGCTTGTATTATGACCTGTCGAATCCACTTGGCTAAAGTAGATTTTGACGCTGCCTGACCCTTTCTGGGGCCTTCCGGCAGAATAAACAAAGTATCCGTTCTGCGAATCTGAGCAGTGGCTTTTAGATAAGCTTTAACTGCTCTTACTACATCCAAAGAATGCAATAACTTTTCCTCTACCGAAGTAGGCTTGGGGAAAAAAGAAGGAAGAACCACATCTTGGTTCAAATGAAAACTCGATACCACCTTAGGAAGAAAGGCTGGATGAGGACGTAACACTACTCTGTCCTTATGGATAACCAGATATGGCTCCTTACAGGACATAGCTGCTAATTCCGATACTCTTTTAGCCGAACAAATGGCTACTAGAAAAATCAATTTCCTGGTGAGAAGCACTAAGGAAATATGCTGTAATGGTTCAAATGGTTGTTTCTGTAGAACCGACAGAACCAAGTTTAGATCCCATGGACATATGGGAATATTAACCGGAGGACTAATACGCATCACTCCTTGTATAAAGGCTTTGACTAGTGAATGCGAAGCCAAGGGCCTTTGAAAAAATATTGACAAGGCCGAAATCTGACCCTTGATAGTACTCAAGGCAAGCTTCCTATCTACAGCCCATTGTAGGAAGTCCAGAATCCTACCTATTACGTATTTACGTGGATGCCATTTCTTGGCTTCACACCAGGCGATGTACGCCTTCCAGATTCTATAGTAGATCTGCCTGGATACCGGCTTCCTGGCATTGATCATGGTAGATACCACAGCATTAGAGAGCCCTCTCTTTTTTAGAATGTGGGCTTCAATAGCCAGGCCGTCAAACCTAGGGCTGGTAAGGAAGGGTGGTATATCGGTCCCTGCGAAAGCAGGTCCGGACGATGTGGGAGGGTCCAAGGACTCCCCACAGACATTTTTACAATCTCCGCGTACCATGCTCTTCGGGGCCACGCTGGAGCCACCAGAATCACTGGTTTCTTTTCTACCCTGATTCTGCGGAGTAATCGAGGTAACAATTGTGGCGGTGGGAATGCATATATCAGCTTGAACTGATCCCAAGGGAACACTAGGGCATCCGAGCCGCACGCTAGGGGATCCCTTGCCCAAGAGACAAACCTGTCCACTTTTGTGTTGAATCTGGATGCTAGCAGATCTACATCCGGTGTTCCCCACCGCTGACATATTGTCCGGAAATCTCGGGATGAAGGGACCATTCCCCTGGGCATAATTGTTGGCGACTTAGAAAGTCCGCCTTCCAATTCTCCACCCCTGGAATGAATACCGCAGATATGGCTGGGACATATCTTTCTGCCCATCTCAGGATGTAATTTACTTCCCTTTGGGCTGCACGACTCCTGGTGCCCCCCTGACGATTGATATATGCCACTGCTGTGGCATTGTCTGACTGAACTCTGACAGGGGACCTTTGGAGTTTGGATGTCCATGCTACTAGGGCATACCGGGCTGCTCGTATCTCTAAGAGATTGATGGGCAGGGCCTTTTCCGCATCCGACCATCTGCCCTGGAGAGACCATTGCTCCAGTACTGCTCCCCAGCCTATAAGGCTGGCATCTGTAGTGACCACCTTCCAGGAAATCGGACTGAAGGATTTTCCTCTTTCCAGATTCTGGGGAACCAACCACCAGCGGAGGCTCCTGCGAACGGAAGGGGACAAGGACATTGGTAAGTCCAGAGCCTGAACTTTTTTGTTCCAGGCTGACAGTATGGCCCTTTGCAACTTCCTTGAATGGAATTGACCGTAGGGTACTGCTTCGAATGATGCCACCATTTTTCCCAGCAGCCTCATGCACAGGCGTATGGATGGCTGTCTTTTTGAACCCACTAAGTGGATCAAATCTCTCAAAGACGACCCCTTTTCTTGAGGCAAGAAAATCTTTCTCTGGTCTGAATCCAGCCTTAGCCCCAAGTATTCCAGACTTTTGACTGGTTTTAGGGCTGACTTGTCTCGGTTGATAATCCAACCGTGATATTCCAGATACTTGATTGTCTCGTGAACAACCACTTCTAGTTTTTCCACTGAGTGGTCTATCAGCAACAAGTCGTCTAGATATGCCATTATCGTTACACCTCGTGTTCTTAGATTGGCCAATAATGGGGCCAGAATTTTTGTGAACACTCTTGGTGCTGTGGCCAGACCGAAGGGTAAGGCTCTGAACTGAAAATGGCGCCCTTCTACCGCAAAGCGTAGAAATTTTTGGTGGGCTGGAAAGATGGGGATGTGCAAATAAGCATCTTTGATGTCGATCGAGGCTAACCATTCCTCCCCTTGTAGGGCAGAGGCTACCGATCGGATCGACTCCATCCGGAAAGTCCTGATATGTAGGAATTTGTTTAGCCCCTTTAGATTTAATATGGGCCTCACGTCCCCGTTTGGCTTCGGAACTGTAAAGAGGTTTGAGTAAAACCCGAACCCCCATTCTTCCAGGGGAACCTCTATAATTACTGCTTGAAGCAATAATTGTTCCAGTGCCAACAGGAGGGATCCTCTCTTCTGGGGATCCCTTGGCACGTTTGACCTTATAAAGCGGGAAGGAGGGGAGTTTTTTAACTCCAATTTGTATCCCAGATTTACTGCGGAGAGCACCCATCTGTCTCGGATCGTGTCCCGCCAGGTTTCTGTGAACAACTGAAGTCTTCCCCCCACCCGATTGGGTGGGGGCAACCCTTCATGCATTTGACTTTGGGGGAGGTTTTGTACCTCTCCTGCTCCAGGGCTTCTTGTTACCCTGCAACTGTCCCTGATTTTTACCTCCGGGATTTGACCGGGGAGGCCGTCGGAACTGTTTCACAGCCGATGTCCTAGGGACTGGAGAAGCCGGCCTCTTAAAGGAGGGACCTCTAACTCTATTTTTAACCGGCAAAAGTGTACTTTTACCGCTGGAAATTCTCTGGATATACTTGTCCAGGTCTTCCCCGAATAAGCGCTCCCCATGAAATGGGAAGCTGACCAGCAATTTTTTACAGGGAGCTTCAGCAGACCAGTTTTTGAGCCATAGAAGCCTGTGCATATGTACTACAGACAGCGTAAGGCAGGAGGCCTGATGGATTGAATCCTTTATAGCGTCCACCGCAAAGCATAAGGCTCTAGGTAGATCAGCTAGGGCAAGAGCCTGCTGATCCGGCAAGTCTCTTAAGACCTGTTTCAACT
The DNA here is from genome assembly GCA_029206835.1 of Rana muscosa. Classification (NCBI taxonomy): domain Eukaryota; kingdom Metazoa; phylum Chordata; class Amphibia; order Anura; family Ranidae; genus Rana; species Rana muscosa. The sequence continues at coordinate 177,659,849 of CM055122.1, read as the reverse complement.
GATCCTTCACTGCTTGGCAGACCCCTATAGCTGCCACTGCTGGTTGTGTCACCAATCCTGCTGTAGAAAAAGCAGATTTCAATAATGACTCCAATTTTTTATCTATTGGGTCCTTGAACATTTGGACATTTTCCACCGGACATGTCAGTGATTTATTCACACAAGAGATGGCTGCGTCCACTGTAGGGACCTTCCATTTTCTGATGAACCTATCCTCCATGGGATAGACCACCGGAAATCTCTTGGGGGGAGTAAATATTTTGTCAGGATGCTCCCAATCCTGGTAAATGAGCCCCTCCAGTAAAGGATGGATCGGAAAGGAACAAACAGTCTGGGGAGCTTTTAGCGACCCCAACGAGGAGACAGAAGTGGAGGATGGCTCCGCAAGTGGCATTTTAAATGCTGATCGGACCATATTAGTCAGGGACTGAACCCATAACCTCTCAGCATGTGATGCTGAGAACGGCTCTTCCACTGTTGATTCCTCTACAACCGAATCAACCTCATCCTGATCCCCCTCAGGTAGGTCGACCTCTGTATGGGACTGTTGCTCTGTTAACAGGCACTCTGAGGGAGGAGACGGAGATCGAGCGCTTTTCTCCTGTGACAGGGAAGCAGCGATTAATGCTGACAATCTCTCTTCCAGTCCTCCCAGAGCTGAGGAAAAAACCTCCTCTGTTACATACACAGGAGCAGGTGAACTGAGGACAGCCACAGTACCAGGTACTCCTGGGGGTGCCCTACGGTCACTAACCTCTGATTCTTCAGGGGAGACTGGTGCAGCCAAAGCATGCCCAAGATCCTCAGAGCCCGATGGAGACCCCCTATTCCTCCTGGAATTTCTAGTCCCGGAGTTTTTAGACGGCATATTCCTAAGCCACAAAGCTGAGGTATTCCAGCCGAAATACACCAGTTACTGATAATAGTCTAGCATAAATGCTGCTATAATAAACAGTTGGTGTCTACTAATGTGCCTTTCTAGGGGATGCCTGTATCAACCGCTTGCTGTATGCCTTTAAATGTTGCCAGCTCTGTCTCTGTACTTCATAGCCAGCTTACTACAATATTGTGGCTTTTTAAAACCTGCTGGGACGCCCGCACATGCGCAGAAGCGCTGCGGCGCGCACAGAGCGTCATCCCCCAGGCTCCGCCCCCTTTTCCGGCTCACCTCTATATATAGAGGCGCGTGCACGCGCACGCGCGCGGCCACGTGCGCCCTCGGCGCTAATTTCAAACATGGAAACCAGGGACAGGAGCCAGGGCCCCTCTTTGCCGCAGGCCGGGGGATGGACGAGCACTGCAACATGGCAGAGGAAGCAGTTTCCTATAGGAGAACTCACCAACTGCCTGGACTTTGCTCTCTGAGAAGAGACTAGTCCACATGACAAGAAAACATTCCACAGCGGCCTCTAGTGGACAAACACAGGTACCGCAGTCTAATATACTAAATATATATAAAAAAAACATTTTTTTTTTTTTTTTTCTTGACCACCATTAAAAATTATTACATTTTTTTAGTAGTTACAGGCATGCACAGAATCTTGCGGGAATACCATTAGGTAACAGACAGAAAGACAAATTAGGCTTGGGGGTCCCCCAATAGAACCAAGTTCCTGGGGGCCCCCACTTACCTGTTCCTCGCCGCAGGACTTTGTTTGGTCCACAAAAGCCCAAACTTCACCTATCACGGCAGGCATTGTAATCAAACCTTCAGGGACCGGGTTCCCAAGGATTCCACTCCCCTGGACCTGTATAGCACCCTGCACAGAAAACATCTTGGTCGTGGGTATGACCAGAGCTCTGGATCCCAGGGTCCAGCTCTCCTAAGAGAAGCATTACAGGCAGAACCTTGCTCTTCTCTTTGCAAGGCCCGGGTACCGACCGTTTAGCTATGAAGCTTTTTTGGTCGGATCCGGAATAGCTTACTGAGGCCCAAAAGAACCTGTACGCAAGCTCAGTGAAAAACACATGTTTCTTCTTGGCCAACACCTTAGACACTGGCAAAAAACTGAGGTGCTCCCGGATGGGAGGGGCTTATATAGGGGAGGGTACTTCCGGTTTTGGAAGTTGCCAGTGCCAGCACCTGACGGTAACTATATAACCCATTAGTAATGACTATGTCGCTCTGTGTCCCGTGATGTACGAGAAAGAAATATATATATATATATATATGAACATGTATTAAAATTCATCTATTTTACACTTGATAACCAAAGTAGTATACAGACAAAATAATCTCGACGTTTCGCCAATTTAACTGGCTTCTTCAGGAGACTTTGTCAAGTGTAACTGAAACATAAGATATCTAGCATGAATATACAATAACAGTGTACACAGATGAATTGTCTTTACAAAAATTATCAAAAACAGTCAAATAGAAATGATACAGACAAAAAAAACAACACAACAGCATAGGAAAATCAATAGTACCTGTATTTTATAGATGAAATAGATCAATTAACTGAATTTAGAGTCCGGGATGCTCTCATAAATGGAGTAGATTTGGTGACCACAGAGGAGAAGCTATATTAGTTGCAAAACGGAAAAGTCCATGTGCATAAGCAGGTGCATCTATGGGAGAGGAGTATTACTATAATTGGATGGGCATAAATATAAAATTAGATCTATTGATAAAAGGTCAATCAACAATTACCTGAAATTGCTTCAAAAGATCACTGAGGAATCAAAGTAATAACCCCAAATAGATGCTGATGATGCTAGTTGTAAGAAAAAGGAGGTTTGATATAAGAAAAAAGAAGAAACTTTAGGTGAGTCATTCACCAGCAGAATCAAAAACCACCTAAATAAAAAATATAAATAAAAAACACTACCTGGAAAATCCACCAACCAAAGAAATGGATTTTCCAGGTAGTGTTTTTTATCTATATTTTTTATTTAAATTTTTTTTTTAAATTACCTTTTTCTTACAACTAGCATCATCTGCATCTATTTGGGGTTATTACTTTGATTCCTCAGTGATCAAAAATTTCAAAAATCAACGGTGGCATCATTGGATCACAAAAAAAAACAAAAAAAACTTTGATTTTTAAAAGAAAATTCGAGAAATAGGGCCATGGGTAGTAAAGAACTAACCTATGCGGTATGACACTTTGTCTTGCCACCATTTAAAATGATTTGTGGATAAGCCTGGAGGAAATGTAATGTTAGCAAACAGAAGCAATATGCAAGGAGATTATATTTTTATTATCCTCAAGTGAGTCCCATAGAGCCTGGGTGTATGAAAGAGTCAGAGCCAACACTGGTGGTTTGAGCTTTGGTACAGACCACATCAAATGCTCAATGTCAACAGCAGCAGCTCCTAAGGGTTCCACGAAGACCCAGTCCAGTTTTGTGCCAATGAAATAAACTGATAACTGTGTAATCCGACAAGCTTTACAGATTTAGTATAGGTCAGTGACTCCCAGCCCTCTGAGATCTATGGGAGAATAGTGTGTGTTTTGCTAATCTGTGACCCTTAATGAATTATCTACTTTTTAGGTAATATTACTTGGCCTTGGCCCCTCACACATCCTTTACTGCATGCTTTGTCAGTGAGGTCACCCATGGAAGAATTAAAGAGGTACAGAAGACAGATGATGACTATGATGTTGCCTGTAAGGCCGGGTTCACACTGGTGCGACACGACAGCCGTCCTACTTTGGATCCGACTTTGCCCTACGACTTGAAGCCGACATATGTCCGACTTTCAATGAACGGGGATCCGACTTGGATCCCCGCCAACACCAGGCACTGTGTTTAGTATGAATCTCGAGGGGGAACTCCACGCCAAATTTTAAATAAAAAAAGGCATGGGATCCCCTCCAAGAGCATACCAGGCCCTTGGGTGTGACATCACCCGGTGACCACGCCCCATGCCTATATAAAAGTCGTTGCGCGCCGCGCACATGGCATTACAGCGGGAGACCTTGACGTGTCAACATCTCAAGAAGAGAAGAGGGAAGAAGATGATGAAGACCGGGCCCCCGCTAGCAAAAGAGCTGGCAGAAGATAGCGAAGGTGCCCCGCAGAAGGCAGAAAGCAACGGAGAGCGGGAGAAGAACCGGAGAGCGCGGAGAAGGCACCGGAGAGCGGGAGAAGAGGCCGGAGTGTCAGAAGAGACCCCCAAAGTCGGAAGAAGACCCCTGAAGTCGGTAGAAGACCCCCAAAGTCGGTAGAAGACCCCCAAAGTCGGAAGAAGACCCCCGGAGCTGCCTAATAAAATTACTTTAAAAACCTGTGTAGTGTTTTTTTTATTGACATTTTTTTCCACCAGGTGAATTGGTAGGGGTACGATGTGCCCCATACTCATTCACATAGGGTGAGGGCCGGGATCTGGGGTCCCCCTTATTAAAGGGGGCTCCCGGATTCCGATAAGCCCCCTGCCCACAGACCCTGACAACCAACGGCCAGGGTTGTTGGGCAGAGGCCCTGTCCTCATCAACATCGGGACAGGGTGCTTTGTGGTGGGGGGGCCACAGGGCGCCCCCCTGCCCCAAAGCACTCACCTCCCATGTTGAGGGCATGCGGCCTGGTACGGTTCAGGAGGGGGGGTGCTCGCTCGTCCTCGCCCCCTTTCCTGACCGGCCGGGCTGCGTGCTCGGATAAGGGTCTGGTGTGGATTTGGGGGGGACCCCCACGCCGTTTTTTCGGCGTAGATGTTCCCCTTTAAATTCATACCAGACCCAAGGACCTGATATGCTCTTGGAGGGGAAACCCATGCCGGTTTTTTATTCAAAATTTGGCGTGGAGTTCCCCCTCAAGATCAGCAGAGCACAAGTCGCATGCCAAAGTCGGATCATGCAAGACGGCGTTCCGACTTTGATCCGACTTCAATGATATTCAATGGAGTGAAGTAGGATCAAAGTCGGACCAAAGTAGTACAGGGAGCATTTTCAAAGTCGGTCCGACATGTGTCGGATCAGTTAAGACGGCTCCCATAGGGAAAATTTGATTTTCACACGTCATGCGACATGAGCTCCCAATGTCGGAGCATTTGTCGGATCAGTGTGAACCCGGCCTAATGGCTGCCGAAATGGTAAGGAATTTTCAGAGCAACATGATTGATAGGAATTGCACCTGCTGTGTCTTTTATCTGTGCTCTGGTAAAGTCATGTTATTAGCATTGGTTGTGTGTGGCAGGTGTTTAGAAAATTCTGAGTTCAATAGCCAGAGTTGAGCCTCCTTAGGGCTCTTTCACAGAAGCGTTCAGTCTGGATCCGTTTGCCAGTTTTTCATACAGATCCAGACTAAACCATAATGTATGGCATGGGTGGGTAGATATAAATGGATATATGTCCGCTTATATTTGGGTCAGTTTATGTGTGCAGGAAAAAAAACAAGAACAAAAAAAACACAGAAAAAGTCTGCATCCATTTCTGTTTTTATGGATGTTTAGAACAGATGTATTTTTTGTGTAGCGGGGTCTTAGAAGTTAGTGGGATACACCTGGGGGTAGAGAGACCCAGGTGTGTAATTATGTCAGGGATTAGACCCCTCTTTCTTATTCGTGGAGGATTGGGTGGTGTAATATTCTCTTTGACCAATGGGTGTCAGTGTACCTACTGGCTCGAGGTAGAATCACTACCACAGTGCTACCCTTCTTTGTCACTTCCTGGAGATGGTACGGCTGGGGCGGGGAACCCGTCGTGGTGTCGATGGGAGGAGATAAAAGGGGGAGACGCCCTCGCCACGAGGTCTTTTGGGGGAGATCATCTCTTCACGCACCCAGGCACCTTAGGCCTGGGTGCGGGCGGTTCAAGGTTCCGGCCTAGGCGCCCTAGGCCTGGCCGGAATGAAGATGGAGTCCATCCCAGGCACCTTCAGCCTGGGGTGAGGTACTATTAAGGAGGCCTGGGACCCGGTGACTCCGACTGGGTCCCGCGAGGGTGAAGTTGCTCCAGGGCGCCCCTTGCGAGGGGACCCGCATCTGAGGTGAGGAGGCTGGGGGGGTCACCCGTCCGAAGACCCGGTGTAGCGTCAACCCGGTGACGGATGGGCCTTCAGTAACTCCCTTGGAGGACATCTTCCCCTGACATGGGCTACAGCGCAGCGGAGGAGCTTTCATCAAGATTCCTGCAACCCCTGGTCATAGCACAGGGAGTGTAGGGACTAGGAACCTGTACAGTGCCTCAACCTGCCTTTCCCATTGTATCATGCCGTTGCATTTGACTGTATGTGGAGATACGCAATAAACCTGAGTTTGGACTTTGATGGGTGTATGGACTCTGTTGATGGGAACAAAGGGAGATTCCGGCACGGAAGGACTGACCCTCATAACCAGCACACATTTGGCCCGAGGGAAAAAGATTGATACTGGCCTTCACCTCACCCACATGCATGGGGAGGACATGGGCCGTAGTGCACCTCACTCTGTCGCTCGACATACCCCTAGTTAAAGAGGTCGGGGTGAGGCCGCTACACGTGGGGGCTCGTCCGGGATGAAATGTGTGTTGACCCTGAGGTTTGGAACGGCTGTGTTTGAACTTTGCTGCCCGGAGGAGGTCCGAGCAGGTCGGCCATGTGATTGGCCAAAGTGCATCCCTGTGCTCGAAGTCGTGGAAATTTCCCTGAAAAACCGGGAGAGGCCCATGCAGAAAGAGCGGGAAGAGGGAGGAGTCCAGCCGTGTGACGAACTACATGTGGGGACTTTTGCTGCACTGCGCCACGAGGCACCCCATGACTACACAATTCGTGGGAGGAGACTGAAGGAAGCCAGCGAAAACGTGCAAGTCGTGGGAGGAGTCTGGCCACGTGTGGAGATACACGTGGAGACTCCGGCGCAAGGTCAGCGTGTGATGGAGCAGCAAGTGGTCGGAGCGAACTCAGGCTCCCCGTGGATGCCGGTACCTTATCCTTTCAAGATGACTGCATGTGCTGCACCCATTACAAACACGGGGATAAGGCTCAGGCCCCGAGGACAGTTGGCTCTGTATTCATGCAGAGACACGGAGGCCCTCGGTGTGATCTGTCCCGGATGCTCGGGACTGGTGGTCCAACTAAAGCCATTCGGGCGATGCGAAGCATGCAAGGAGTTTCTTTTTTGAGGTTGAGCCACACACGGGAAGGCCCCGGGCCCTACGCCTCAACTGCATCACAGGAACCGCCACTCCGGAGGGAGAGATCAAAGCCTTTGCGGAGTTTCCCATGCGCGCTGACCAGGGCGAAGTGACTGCCCAACCAGAGACTGAGAGAGAAAAATCCGAGGACACTGCTTCGGTCACTACAGACTCCCTGCTCCCACCTCCGAAGAGGAAAGTCGGCCTGGTACAGGCATCCTATGGTCGTGGTCGAGCTTCACCCCGCCGCTTGCCTGGCCTGGATGGCGCCGGTAGAGAAGAGAGTCCCGGACATCCCAGTTCTTCAGAAGGTCCAGGTGAGCCAGGGGCTGGGACTGTGGTGTTGGTTGGAGGTGTCGGGGGTCCACAGTTGGTGGAGCCCGCAAGGGAGGGTAGCCTTCCGTCTACTAGAGACTACCTTCCCGCTGAGATGTATGACACCTCCGACTTAGAGTCATTGTCAGACTGTGGGGATGACGGAGAGATAGACGAACTGTTTCACCGGAAGGGCTGGGACAGACGCCCACTACCTGTGCTGAGTAAACCGCAGGATTCCCCATGTCCATAGAAGACAGTACGCTCCGGGTGAAGGCCCCGGAGTTCTCGAGGAAATCTAGTCCTCCGACCAACTTCCCGCATTCAACTACATCACCCGCTCTGATGTTGGGGATGCAGCGTGCTTCGTTGCGGGCACCAAAGACAAAGAAACCCGAGATGGTGAAGGTACCTCGGCACCCGGAGGCCATCGTACAGCCAGGAGAAGGTGAGCGAGATGTGATGCCACCTCTAGCCAGGTTGCAGAGACTTTTCTCCCAGAGAGTCGCCCGTGAATATGGGTGGGAGTACCCCTACTTGCCTAGGGACCTATTGTATGAAGTCGAGGTCCTGCCACCAAGGTGGTATGATGAGTTTGTATGGGAAAAACTTAAAGTACCCCATGCCAGGCGATACCTGTCATGTTCGCCGCCTGTGTCTAAAAAGTTCAAGGACTGCAGAGCTGATTGGAGACTTGGGCGCCATATTCATGCCGATAAGGTGCTCATCTGCCGGAAAGAAGGAGAGGATGTCGAGTATTCTGTGGAAGTGTTTGACGGGCACCTGAAGCCCCTGTTTCTGCCAGATCCAAGGTTCTATTTATAGGAGAAGTGAGCTCCTATCTTGTTGCTGTTGAAACTTTCTGGAAGAGACATTCCCAGACGCCAAGAACTGTGCCCTACTTTGTTTTGATTTGGGCTTTTCTTTTACTCACTGGAGATTTGGGAGCTGTTGTTTTTTTCTCCCCTTTCTTCATGTGCCAAAGGCAGAGACTTTTGGGGTAGAGTTAGAGTAGGAAAGCAGGAAGAATGAAGATCTCACCAAGTGTCATTACCGCAGCGCTGTCACCAGGTGGCAGTGTTGTGCAACGAATGTTTGAAAATGTTACACATGCATTACTTACTTATTGGAGTGAGCGGGTCTCTCGGCTGACGGACCCACTCATGCCAAGTTAACACAGAGTGTTAGGATGTGTTTTTTTTTTGTTTCCCTTCTGCAGGAGATTCGTCGGTCAAGACTACTGAGTATGGGGTGGTTCTTAGACAGTGACGGGAGGGATTGTATATGTGTACATGACAGATGTTTTATACAAAAGTTTTAATGTTTTATAGTTCCTTTTTCTGTTGAGCAGGTCTTGGCACATACAGTATCCAAAATTTGAGGGATAGCCTCTGGGGCCCACTTCATGTCACCACTCCTTGGGAGACATGGGTGTGCACCTGACGCTGGGGACCAGCGTCAAATCACCAGGGGGAGTGTGTAGCGGGGTCTTAGAAGTTAGTGGGATACACCTGGGGGTAGAGAGACCCAGGTGTGTAATTAAGTCAGGGATTAGACCCCTTTTTCTTATTCGTGGAGGATTGGGTGGTGTAATATTCTCTTTGACCAGTGGGTGTCAGTGTACCTACTGGCTCGAGGTAGAATCACTACCACAGTGCTACCCTTCTTTGTCCCTTCCTGGAGATGGTACGGCTGGGGCGGGGAACCCGTCGTGGTGTCGATGGGAGGAGATAAAAGGGGGAGACGCCCTCGCCACGAGGTCTTTTGGGGGAGATCATCTCTTCACGCACCCAGGCACCTTAGGCCTGGGTGCGGGCGGTTCAAGGTTCCGGCCTAGGCCTGGCCGGAATGAAGATGGAGTCCATCCCAGGCACCTTCAGCCTGGGGTGAGGTACTATTAAGGAGGCCTGGGACCCGGTGACTCCGACTGGGTCCCGCGAGGGTGAAGTTGCTCCAGGGCGCCCCTTGCGAGGGGACCCGCATCTGAGGTGAGGAGGCTGGGGGGGTCACCCGTCCGAAGACCCGGTGTAGCGTCAATCCGGTGACGGATGGGCCTTCAGTAACTCCCTTGGAGGACATCTTCCCCTGACATGGGCTACAGCGCAGCGGAGGAGCTTTCATCAAGATTCCTGCAACCCCTGGTCATAGCACAGGGAGTGTAGGGACTAGGAACCTGTACAATGCCTCGACCTGCTTTTCCCATCGTATCATGCCGTTGCATTTGACTGTATGTGGAGATACGCAATAAACCTGAGTTTGGACTTTGATGGGTGTATGGACTCTGTTGATGGGAACAAAGGGAGATTCCGGCACGGAAGGACTGACCCTCATAACCAGCACACATTTGGCCCGAGGGAAAAAGATTGATACTGGCCTTCACCTCACCCACATGCACGGGGAGGACATGGGCCGTAGCGCACCTCACTCTGTCGCTCGACATACCCCTAGTTAAAGAGGTCGGGGTGAGGCCGCTACACGTGGGGGCTCGTCCGGGATGAAATGTGTGTTGACCCTGAGGTTTGGAACGGCTGTGTTTGAACTTTGCTGCCCGGAAGAGGTCCGAGCAGGTCAGCCATGTGATTGGCCAAAGTGCATCCCTGTGCTCGAAGTCGTGGAAATTTCCCTGAAAAACCGGGAGAGGCCCATGCAGAAAGAGCGGGAAGAGGGAGGAGTCCAGCCGTGTGACGAACTACATGTGGGGACTTCTGCTGCACTGCGCCACGAGGCACCCCATGACTACGCAATTCGTGGGAGGAGACTGAAGGAAGCCCGCGAAAACGTGCAAGTCGTGGGAGGAGTCTGGCCACGTGTGGAGATACACGTGGAGACTCCGGCGCGAGGTCAGCGTGTGATGGAGCAGCAAGTGGTCGGAGCGAACTCAGGCTCCCCGTGGATGCCGGTACCTTATCCTTTCAAGATGACTGCATTTGCTGCACCCATTACAAACACGGGGATAAGGCTCAGGCCCCGAGGACAGTTGGCTCTGTATTCATGCAGAGACACGGAGGCCCTCAGTGTGATCTGTCCCGGATGCTCGGGACTGGTGGTCCAACTAAATCCATTTTTTGAGGTTGAGCCACACACGGGAAGGCCCCGGGCCCTACGCCTCAACTGCATCACAGGAACCGCCACTCCGGAGGGAGAGATCAAAGCCTTTGCGGAGTTTCCCGTGCGCGCTGACCAGGGCGAAGTGATTGCCCAACCAGAGACTGAGAGAGAAAAATCCGAGGACACTGCTTCGGTCACTACAGACTCCCTGCTCCCACCTCCGAAGAGGAAAGTCGGCCTGGTACAGGCATCCTATGGTCGTGGTCGAGCTTCACCCCGCCGCTTGCCTGGCCTGGATGGCGCCGGTAGAGAAGAGAGTCCCGGACATCCCAGTTCTTCAGAAGGTCCAGGTGAGCCAGGGGCTGGGACTGTGGTGTTGGTTGGAGGTGTCGGGGGTCCACAGTTGGTGGAGCCCGCAAGGGAGGGTAGCCTTCCGTCTACTAGAGACTACCTTCCCGCTGAGATGTATGACACCTCCGACTTAGAGTCATTGTCAGACTGTGGGGATGACGGAGAGATAGACGAACTGTTTCACCGGAAGGGCTGGGACAGACGCCCACTACCTGTGCTGAGTAAACCGCAGGATTCCCCATGTCCATAGAAGACAGTACGCTCCGGGTGAAGGCCCCGGAGTTCTCGAGGAAATCTAGTCCTCTGACCAACTTCCCGCATTCAACTACATCACCCGCTCTGATGTTGGGGATGCAGCGTGCTTCGTTGCGGGCACCAAAGACAAAGAAACCCGAGATGGTGAAGGTACCTCGGCACCCGGAGGCCATCGTACAGCCAGGAGAAGGTGAGCGAGATGTGATGCCACCTCTAGCCAGGTTGCAGAGACTTTTCTCCCAGAGAGTCGCCCGTGAATATAGGTGGGAGTACCCCTACTTGCCTAGGGACCTATTGTATGAAGTCGAGGTCCTGCCACCAAGGTGGTATGATGAGTTTGTATGGGAAAAACTTAAAGTACCCCATGCCAGGCGATACCTGTCATGTTCGCCGCCTGTGTCTAAAAAGTTCAAGGACTGCAGAGCTGATTGGAGACTTGGGCGCCATATTCATGCCGATAAGGTGCTCATCTGCCGGAAAGAAGGAGAGGATGTCGAGTATTCGGTGGAAGTGTTTGACGGGCACCTGAAGCCCCTGTTTCTGCCGGATCCAAGGTTCTATTTATAGGAGAAGTGAGCTCCTATCTTGTTGCTGTTGAAACTTTCTGGAAGAGACATTCCCAGACGCCTAGAACTGTGCCCTACTTTGTTTTGATGTGGGCTTTTCTTTTACTCACTGGAGATTTGGGAGCTGTTGTTTTTTTCTCCCCTTTCTTCATGTGCCAAAGGTAGAGACTTTTGGGGTAGAGTTAGAGTAGGAAAGCAGGAAGAATGAAGATCTCACCAAGTGTCATTACCGCAGCGCTGTCACCAGGTGGCAGTGTTGTGCAACGAATGTTTGAAAATGTTACACATGCATTACTTACTTATTGGAGTGAGCGGGTCTCTCGGCTGATGGACCCACTCATGCCAAGTTAACACAGAGTGTTAGGATGTGTTTTTTTTTTTGTTTCCCTTCTGCAGGAGATTCGTCGGTCAAGACTACTGAGTATGGGGTGGTTCTTAGACAGTGACGGGAGGGATTGTATATGTGTACATGACAGATGTTTTATACAAAAGTTTTAATGTTTTATAGTTCCTTTTTCTGTTGAGCAGGTCTTGGCACATACAGTATCCAAAATTTGAGGGATAGCCTCTGGGGCCCACTTCATGTCACCACTCCTTGGGAGACATGGGTGTGCACCTGACGCTGGGGACCAGCGTCAAATCACCAGGAGGAGTGTGTAGCGGGGTCTTAGAAGTTAGTGGGATACACCTGGGGGTAGAGAGACCCAGGTGTGTAATTATGTCAGGGATTAGACCCCTTTTTCTTATTCGTGGAGGATTGGGTGGTGTAATATTCTCTTTGACCAGTGGGTGTCAGTGTACCTACTGGCTCGAGGTAGAAACACTACCACAGTGCTACCCTTCTTTGTCCCTTCCTGGAGATGGTACGGCTGGGGCGGGGAACCCGTCGTGGTGTCGATGGGAGGAGATAAAAGGGGGAGACGCCCTCGCCACGAGGTCTTTTGGGGGAGATCATCTCTTCACGCACCCAGGCACCTTAGGCCTGGGTGCGGGCGGTTTAAGGTTCCGGCCTAGGTGCCCTAGGCCTGGCCGAAATGAAGATGGAGTCCATCCCAGGCACCTTCAGCCTGGGGTGAGGTACTATTATGGAGGCCTGGGACCCGGTGACTCCGACTGGGTCCCGCGAGGGTGAAGTTGCTCCAGGGCGCCCCTTGCGAGGGGACCCGCATCTGAGGTGAGGAGGCTGGGGGGGGTCACCCGTCCGAAGACCCGGTGTAGCGTCAACCCGGTGACGGATGGGCCTTCAGTAACTCCCTTGGAGGACATCTTCCCCTGACATGGGCTACAGCGCAGCGGAGGAGCTTTCATCAAGATTCCTGCAACCCCTGGTCATAGCACAGGGAGTGTAGGGACTAGGAACCTGTACAGTGCCTCGACCTGCTTTTCCCATCGTATCATGCCGTTGCATTTGACTGTATGTGGAGATACGCAATAAACCTGAGTTTGGACTTTGATGGGTGTATGGACTCTGTTGATGGGAACAAAGGGAGATTCCGGCACGGAAGGACTGACCCTCATAACCAGCACACATTTGGCCCGAGGGAAAAAGATTGATACTGGCCTTCACCTCACCCACATGCACGGGGAGGACATGGGCCGTAGCGCACCTCACTCTGTCGCTCGACATACCCCTAGTTAAAGAGGTCGGGGTGAGGCCGCTACATTTGTATTAAAGGTATGGAGTCAAGAGAGAGAGATATCATTTTGCCTCTGTACAAATTAGTAAGATTTCAACTGGTTCAGTTTTGGGTACCAGTTTATCAAAAGGATATCGGGGAACTGGAAAATGTGCAGAGAAGGGCAACCAAACTAATAAGAGGCATGGCTCAGCTATGAGGAAAGTTTAGAGGAACTAAATGTATTCCCTCTTGAGAAGAGGAGATTAAGGGGGATATGATCAACATGAATAAATATATAAGGGGTCCATATAGTGAACTTGGTGTTGAGTTATTCACTTTCAGGTCATCACAAAGGACAAGGGGCACGCTTAAGTCTAGTGGAAAATAAATTTACCGTAATCTCTATATACAGAAAGGCTTCTTCACAGTAAGAGCTGTGAAAATGTGGAATAGACTCCCTCAAGAGCTGATTCTGTCCAGCTCAGTAGATTGTTTTAACCACATCAATACTGGGCACTTTCGCCCCCTTCCTTCCCAGACCAATTTTCAGCTTTCAGCGCTCTCGCATTTTCAATGACAATTGCGGGGTCATGCTACGATGTACCCAAATTAAATTTTTATCATTTTGTTCACACAAATAGAGCTTTCTATTGGTGGTATTTATTCACGACTACGTTTTTTATTTTTTGGATTATAAGCGAAAAAAGAGCAAAAATTAGAAAAAAAATAATATTTTCGTCTTTCTATTTTAAAAAAAATCCAATAAAATTAAATTTTGTCATAAATTTAAGCCAAAACGTATTCTACTACATGTTTTTGGTAAAAAAAAATCCGTTAAGTGTATAATAATTGGTTCGTGTGATCACGGACATATGTACGCAAATGATCATGTACAGATGTGCGCAGGTGATCACGGACATATGTGTGCAAATGATCATTGGGACATATGATTTTGTTGTCACATATGTGGGGGACAGGTGTTTTTACTATGTGGGGACATGTGTGTGTGTGTGGGGACATGTGTGTGTGGGGACATGTGTGTGTGGGGACATGTATGTTTACTTTCTGTGTTTTAGACTGTGTGGGGACACTAGGCTGGTGATCAGTGAGTAAAAAGCTGAAAAAAAACAGCGCATACTCACTGATCACCAGCCAGGCTGCAGCGATCCGCTCTCCTCTCCTCACCGATGACTTCTGTGTGAGGAGAGGAGAGCTGATTGCCTAGCAACCGGCTCTCTGTTTACATCACATGATGGCTGTGATTGGACACGGCCGTCATGTGATCAGGAGGGCCAATCACAGAGCCCTCCTGCCGAATCGAGATGCACTGTGTCCGGGTGACACGAGTGCATCGGGATCGCGCCGCTGCGCGGGAACGCGCGTGCGATCCCCCTCCTTCTGAGGGACGTTCCTGAACGTCCACTCAGAAGGAGAGAGCGCCCACCCGGCCGTATATGTACAGTGGCCGGGTGGGAAGTAGTTAAAAAAGGATTCTTTCCTAAAGGTACATAATTTAACCGGATACTAACATTAAAGGAAAAGTTGATACAAGGAATATCCGATTGCCTCTCGGAAGATCAGGAAGGAATTATTTTCCCTGCTGGGGCAAATTGGAGAATGCTTTGTTGGGGTTTTTTGCCTTCCTCTGGATCAACTGTGGGTATAGGTTTGTGTGTATATGATTGTATTTTTTTCCCCTTTTTATTGGTTGAACTAGATGGACTTGTGTCTTTTTTCAAACCAGACTAACTATGTTACTATGTTTAACCACTTAAGCCCCGGACCATTTCGGGCCATTAGGACCAGGCCTGTTTTTGGGATTCGGCACTGCGCTGCTTTAACTGTAAATTCTGCGGACATGCAATGTTGTACCCAAATGAAATTTGCG
The DNA here is from genome assembly GCA_029206835.1 of Rana muscosa. Lineage (NCBI taxonomy): Eukaryota > Metazoa > Chordata > Amphibia > Anura > Ranidae > Rana > Rana muscosa. The sequence goes on along the minus strand of CM055122.1, from coordinate 177,644,752 downwards.
TCCTTTTCTTCCCACAAATAGAGCTTTCTTTTAATGGTATTTGATTGCCTCTGCGATTTTTATTTTTTGCGATATAAACAGAAAAAGACCGAAAATTTTGAAAAAAAATGATATTTTCTACTTTTTGTTATAAGAAAAATCGAATAAACTCAATTTTAGTCATACATTTAGGCCAAAATGTATTCAGCCACATGTCTTTAGTAAAAAAAATGTCAATAAGCGTATATTTATTGGTTTGCGCAAAAGTTATAGCGTTTACAAACTAGGGTACATTTTCTGAAATTTACACAGCTTTAAATTTATGACTGCCTATCTCATTTCTTGAGGTGCTAAAATGGCAGGGCAGTACAAAACCCCCCCAAATGACCCCATTTTGGAAAGTAGACACCCCAAGGAAATTGCTGAGTGGCATGTTGAGCCCATTGAATTTTTTTTTTTTTTGTCCCAAGTGATTGAATAATGACAAAAAAAAAAAATTACAAAAAGTTGTCACTAAATGATATATTGCTCACACATGCCATGGTTATATGTGGAATTGCACCCCAAAATACATTCTGCTGCTTCTCCTGAGTACGGGGATACCACATGTGTGGGACTTTTTAAGAGCCTAGCCACGTACGGGACCCCGGAAACCAAGCACCGCCTTCAGGATTTCTAAGGGCGCAAATTTTTGATTTCACTCCTCACTACCTATCACAGTTTCGAAGGCCATAAAATGCCAAAATAGCACAAAACCCCCCCAAATGACCCTATTTTGGAAAGTAGACACCCCAAGCTATTTACTGAGAGGCATGTTCAGTCCATGGAATATTTTATATTTTGCCACAAGTTGCGGGAATATGACAAACTTTTTTTTTTTTGCACAAAGTTGTCACTAAATGATATATTGCTCACACATGCCATGGGCATATGTGAAATTACACCCCAAAATACATTCTGCTGCTTCTCCTGAGTACGGGGATACCACATGTGTGGGACTTTTTGGGAGCCTAGCCGCGTATGGGACCCCAAAAACCAAGCACCGCCTTCAAGGTTTCTAAGGGCATAAATTTTTGATTTCACTCCTCACTACCTATCACAGTTTTGAAGGCCATAAAATTCCAAGATGGCACAAAACCCCCCCAAATTACCCCATTTTGGAAAGTAGACACCCCAAGCTATTTGCTGAGAGGCATGTTGACCCCATTGAATATTTTTTTTTTTTGTCCCAAATGATTGAATAATGACAAAAAGAAAAAAAAATGTACAAAAAGTTGTCACTAAATGATATATTGCTCACACATGCCATGGTTATATGTGGAATTGCACCCCAAAATACATTCTGCTGCTTTTCCTGAGTACGGGGATACCACATGTGTGGGACTTTTTGGGAGCCTAGCCGCGTACAGGGCCCCAAAAACCAAGCACTGCGAACGCTGCAGTTATGTGTGTTGTGTTTGGTAAGTGACAGTGATCGATCGATACTGCACTTGGGTGGGCTGGGCTGGGCTGGGCTGGGCGGAGGGGCTAAACGCAGGCGCTAGCAGGTATCTGGGCTGATCCCGCTAACACTGCGTTTTTGGGAACCCTAAACCGCTGGGGATGCTAGTATAGATCTGATCAGATCTGATCAGATACTATACCACTAAGGGGGGTGTATGCTTTGCGCGTGGGTGTTAGCGTTACTGTCACTAACCTAACACTGCCTGGGGCGACGCAGACCCTCTCTGGCGCTAAAACCGAATTGATCTCACCCGCCGGGCGATCAGGGGGGTTAAACCTTTATTGGGTTATATACGGCGGGTGCCCTGATGCTATAAAAAGCAAACTAATCAACCAGTGTCACCCGTAACCTTTATATGGTGATCACTGGTGAAAGGGTTAACTAGGGGCAATCAGGGGGTTAAAACCTTTATTAGGTTAAATATGGGGGTACCTGACACTATATAAAAACCTGACGGGTAACCTAAATAACGAAATAACTTACTGGCTAACCAGTGACACCAGTGACGCTTATACGGCGATCACTGGTGAAAGGGTTAACTCTAGGGGCAATCAGGGGGTTAAAATAATATATGGGGGTACCTGACACTAATAAAAACCTGCGGCGAACCTAAAAAAAAATAACTGCCTATCTAAAACACCAGCGACACGAATACAGCGATCGGAAAAACAATCGCTTAGTGACGCTGAAGTTAGGGGGTGAAAGGGTTACCTGGGGGGTGATCAAGGGGTTAAACCTTTATTAGGGGGGGGTTAGGGGGCTACCCTGGACCTAAAGGGGCCTAATCCTAACTGCCCTGCAACTTTTTACAATCACAGATGACACTAAATGCAGTGATCAGTAAAATAAATGATCACTGCAATCAGTGACACTGTGATTGGGGGCTTTGGGGTGACCTGGGGGGTGATCTGGGGGTGACTGGGGGGTGATTTGTGTGCCTATGTGTACCTACGTGTCAGTGGACTGTTGGTGCACTAACCTGCTTCTTCTCTGCTCGGCGCCGGGAACGAAAAGACCGCGGCGAGGGAGATGACATCACTTCCTCCAGCCTGTGTTTACATCACATGGCGGAGGAAGCATTTTCATTGGCCGGGAGCGATCGCGAGGGGGGGGCGGAATCGAGCGCCCCCCCCCTCATGCCTGATCGCTCCCGAACACTTAACGGCCGCTCACTGCAGTGAAGGGGGGTCCGGATGGACCCCCCAACTGCACAAAGGCGATCACGTAGATCTACGTGATTCTGCCTGTCGGTGCCATTCTGCCGACGTAAATCGGCGGTGGGCGGTCGTTAAGTGGTTAAATCTCTTTGCATCCATTTTTAGTCAAGAAACATATTTTTGTTTATCCTTTTAGCATTTATGACTATTACTTACTATTACAAAACAGACGTGAAAAAAAACTGATGTAAACTGATCTGAATTGAAGACGAATTTATAAACTGCTGTAAAATGATTCAGTTTTTATATTTTTTCACAATCAGTTTTTGTGAAGCAACGGATGATGCTCATGTGAAACAACCCTTATGCCGCGTACACACAACCGTTTTTAATGTCATTGAAAAAAACGTAATTTTTCTCAAGCCTGCCTTGCCTACACACTATCGTGAAAAAAATGTTCGAACAAAGCGCGGTGACGTACAACGGCACTATACAGGGGAAGTTCCATTCTGATGGGGCCACCCTTCATGTTAGTAAAGTTTGTTGAGCGACGATTCGTGCTTTTCAGCCTCATGCTTTTCAGTCCGTTACAGCGTGACGAATGTGCTATCTCCACTACGAACGCTAGTTTTACCAGAACGAGCGCTCCCGTCTCATACTTAATTCTGAGCATGTGCATTTTTTTCACGTCGTTAAAGCCCAAACATGGCCGTTTTTTCATGACGAGAAAAACTATGTAAAAAAACAACGTGAAAAATTAGAGCATGTTCCAATTTTTTCATGGCCGTTTTTCACGTCGTGAAAAATGCTCTGAAGCCCACACACGATCATTTTTAATGACCATTTAAAAAAAATATTTTTTTCTCGTCATTAAAAAGTGCATAAGAGTGAAAACTGTAAACTATGAATTCTGAGAATAGGAATCTCAGAATAAACCAACTATTAAGAATGAGGGAAGCTGGCAGAACCAAGGGCTAGTTTTACACGTACAGTTGGTTGCTCTCATTATAAGTGCTTAAAGTGGAATTAAAGTCATTTTACTTGCCTCCTCTCTAAAGCCCCGTACACACGGTCGGACTTTTTGCCAACAAACTTCATTTTGAGCAAGTTTGCCAAAAAATCCGACCGTGTGTACGCTCCATCGGACAAACTTTTTTGGTTTTCATCGGACAACAGTTTGGTCTGCAAACGGACAAACTTTTGGCCAACAAAAGTCCGATGGAGCAAAGTCCGACCGTGTGTACAGAAATCCATCTGACTTTTGTCCGATGGACAAAACAAAAAATGTTAAGATCAACCAACAATAGCAGAAGTTGACCAAAGGGTGGCGGTAAAGAGCAGAAAAATGAACGTGATGTTGGAAAAAGTTTTTGGAAAGTTTGCAGAAAAGTTCTGTGGTGTGTATGCTATGGGTGTGCCCGGCCAACTCCGCTCGGACAAAAATCCAGGGAAAAGTCCGATGGAAGTCCGACCGTGTGTACACGGCTTAACAGACTCCTCTCTAGCAGACTTCGGACCCCTTGCAGTCCGAAGTCTGCGAGGGGTCCCTCGCCGGCATCTTCTTCAGCAAACAAAAAAACAAGCCGTCACCGACTCAAAACAAGAGCTGAGTCCAGTGGCGGCCCGTCCATAGGGGGCGCCCGGGCGCCGCCCCCCCTCCTGTGGTCACCAAAAAAAAAAGGGCCCTTTAAGATTTTTTATTTTTTATTTTTTTTATGTCTTTTTTTTTACACATGGCGGCGCGACCATAGTGGGCGCAGAAGCGCCGCTACCGCTCGCTTCTGCGCCCGGCCGTCACTCACCACAACAATACATAGGTTCATGCATTGCATGAACCTATGTATTGCTGCCGCCCACTATTCAGATGGCCGGCCCCTTGAGCGCCGGCCATCTGAGTCACAGCATCTGATTGGCCTTTAGAAGTGCCTATCAGAGCCAGCAGGCTCTGATAGGCTTCCCGACTACAGCCTGAGGGCTGTAATCGGCTTCTACATACCTAATGAGAGGACGCACAGGGGTGCGTTCCCTGGCCAATCAGGTTCACCGGGTCTGGTTAGCGGTAACCTGATTGGCTGAAGTGACATCGAGGGCGGGAGAAGATATCGAGGACGGAAGAAGGACGGCGCTGACTCGAGGAAGGTAAGTTCAGGGCTGGGGGGGAGAAACTGGCTGTATTATGAGGACAAACTGGCTGCATTATGGGGGAGAAACTGGCTGAATTATGGGGGAGAAACTGGCTGTATTATGAGGACAAACTGGCTGCATTATGGGGGAGAAACTGGCTGAATTATGGGGGAGAAACTGGCTGAATTATGGGGTAGAAACTGGCTGCATATTGGGGACAAACTGGCTGTATATTGGGGTAGAAACTGGCTGCATATGGGGTAGAAACTGGCTGCATATAGGGGAGAAACTGGCTGTATATTGGGGGAGAAACTGGCTGCATATGGGGGAGAAACTGGCTGCATATAGGGGAGAAACTGGCTGTATATTGGGGTAGAAACTGGCTGCATATAGGGGAGAAACTGGCTGCATTATGGGGGAGAAACTGGCTGTATATTGGGGGAGAAACTGGCTGCATATAGGGGAGAAACTGGCTGCATATAGGGGAGAAACTGGCTGCATATGGGGGGAAACTGGCTGCATTATGGGGGAGAAACTGGCTGTATTATGGGGGAGAAACTGGCTGCATTATGGGGGAGAAACTGGCTGCATTATGGGGGAGAAACTGGCTGTATTATGGGGGAGAAACTGGCTGCATATAGGGGAGAAACTGGCTGCATATAGGGGAGAAACTGGCTGTATATTGGGGGGAGAAACTGGCTGCATATAGGGGAGAAACTGGCTGCATATAAGGGAGAAACTGGCTGTATATTGGGGGAGAAACTGGCTGCATTATGGGGGAGAGACTGGCTGCATTATGGGGGAGAAACTGGCTGCATTATGGGGGAGAAACTGGCTTCATATAGGGGAGAAACTGGCTTCATATAGGGGAGAAACTGGCTGCATTATGGGGGAGAAACTGGCTGCATTATGGGGGAGAAACTGGCTTCATATAGGGGAGAAAATGGCTTCATATAGGGGAGAAACTGGCTGCATTATGGGGGAGAAACTGGCTGCATTATGGGGGAGAAACTGGCTGTATATTGGGGGAGAAACTGGCTGCATTATGGGGGAGAAACTGGCTGCATTATGGGGGAGAAACTTGCTGCATATGGGGGAGAAACTGGCTGCATATGGGGGAGAAACTGGTTGCATTATGGGGGAGAAACTGGCTGTATATTGGGGGAGAAACTGGCTTTATATAGGGGAGAAACTGGCTGTATATTGGGGGAGAAACTGGCTGCATATAGGGGAGAAACTGGCTGCATTATAGGGGAGAAACTGGCTGCATTATGGGGGAGAAACTGGCTGCATATAGGGGAGAAACTGGCTGCATTATAGGGGAGAAACTGGCTGCATATGGGGGAGAAACTGGCTGCATTATGGGGGAGAAACTGGCTGTATATTCGGGGAGAAACTGGCTGCATTATGGGGGAGAAACTGGCTGCATTATGGGGGAGAAACTGGCTGTATATTGGGGGAGAAACTGGCTGCATTATGGGGGAGAAACTGGCTGTATATTGGGGGAGAAACTGGCTGCATTATGGGGGAGAAACTGGCTGTATATTGGGGGAGAAACTGGCTGCATATAGGGGAGAAACTGGCTGCATTATAGGGGAGAAACTGGCTGCATTATGGGGGAGAAACTGGCTGTATATTGGGGGAGAAACTGGCTGCATTATGGGGGAGAAACTGGCTGCATTATGGGGGAGAAACTGGCTGCATTATGGGGGAGAAACTGGCTGTATATTGGGGGAGAAACTGGCTGCATTATGGGGGAGAAACTGGCTGTATATTGGGGGAGAAACTGGCTGTATTATGGGGGAGAAACTGGCTGTATATTGGGGGAGAAACTGGCTGCATTATGGGGGAGAAACTGGCTGCATTATGGGGGAGAAACTGGCTGTATATTGGGGGAGAAACTGGCTGCATATAGGGGAGAAACTGGCTGCATTATGGGGGAGAAACTGGCTGTATATATTGGGGGAGAAACTGGCTGCATTATGGGGGAGAAACTGGCTGTATTATGGGGGAGAAACTGGCTGTATTATGGGGGAGAAACTGGCTGCATATAGGGGAGAAACTGGCTGCATATAGGGGACAAACTGGCTGCATATAGGGGACAAACTGGCTGCATTTGGGGGAGAAACTGGCTGCATTATGGGGGAGAAACTGGCTGTATATTGGGGGAGAAACTGGCTGCATTATGGGGGAGAAACTGGCTGTATATTGGGGGAGAAACTGGCTGTATTATGGGGGAGAAACTGGCTGTATATTGGGGGAGAAACTGGCTGCATTATGGGGGAGAAACTGGCTGCATTATGGGGGAGAAACTGGCTGTATATTGGGGGAGAAACTGGCTGCATATAGGGGAGAAACTGGCTGCATTATGGGGGAGAAACTGGCTGTATATATTGGGGGAGAAACTGGCTGCATTATGGGGGAGAAACTGGCTGTATTATGGGGGAGAAACTGGCTGTATTATGGGGGAGAAACTGGCTGCATATAGGGGAGAAACTGGCTGCATATAGGGGACAAACTGGCTGCATATAGGGGACAAACTGGCTGCATTTGGGGGAGAAACTGGCTGTATTATGGGGGACAAACTGGCTGTATTATGAGGACAAACTGGCTGCATTATAGGGGAGAAACTGGCTGCATTATGGGGGGAAACTGGCTGCATTATGGGGGATTAACTGGCTGCATTATGGGGGATTAACTGGCTGCATTATGGGGGAGAAACTAGCTGCATTATGGGGGAGAAACTGGCTGCATTATGGGGGAGAAACTGGCTGCATTATGGGGGAGAAACTGGCTGCATATGGGGGGGAAACTGGCTGCATATGGGGGGGAAACTGGCTGCATTTGGGGACAAACTAGTGGCGTTTGGGCACAGTGGCTGCGTTTAATGGGCACAGTGGCGGCAATTGATGATTTTTTTTTTTTCAGTTTTTTTGCGCCCCCCCCAAAAAATTCGAGCACCAGCCGCCACTGGAGCTGACAGTGCAGGATCTGTGATTCGCGGTGCTCAGTAGTCTCCTGTCAGCCGATCCTCATGTCATGAATGAATAGCCAGAAACCGCTGCTAAACACAAATGTGATTATTTTAATCCAGAATCAAAAGATAGTGAGTTTCCTCCACACTTCTTTCGACAAACGTGGGCCTTAGTTATAGCCAAATGACTGTCTTTGGGTATCTTCATTTGTCGGGCGGGATGACGTAACTTCTATGCATGTGCAGGAGTCAGTAATCCCAAGGAAATGTTCTAGTTGTCGAGAACAGGAGGTGTGGGAAAATCTTTTAATGTTGTCCAATGACAACTGTCTAAAAGAGGATTTTCTCTTACTTCCTGCTGTGTTTCTAGGACCTGCAGTGTTGGTAAAAATAGGGATTATAATTAGAAAGAAAAAAGGAATAAAAAAAAAAAAGATAAAAACTGACAGGGGTTTTAACCATTCCCTACTCAGTCTGCAGGGCCGCTGATAAAGCAGTACAGCCAGCCCTCCTGTACCAGGCCTGGCCCCCATCAGTTCATAAGGGGGGCCCCGGCACCTGCCGAGCAGGAGGGTCAGGTGTACTGCCTTATTGCTGACACTTGTGGATCCCCCTGCAGCACTGCCATATTCTACTCCTCTTTTTCCCTCCATCTGCGCTTCAAGGGGATTGGTTCTTGAACCTGCACCTCCTTCCATTTGCTTTCAGGCCTCCCTGTGTGCCCCTTTCCCCCACAGTGCTTCTGGCTTCTCTCCTCTCCTTCCTTGCTGGAAAGCTGCTGCTTGCACATAGGGGGATTGGTAAATATGTCCTATTTACCGGCCCCTTCCTTTCCTGAATAAACACAATGAGTGATCGATACTGATCGCTCCTGTTCCATTCATCACTAAAGCATAATAAACTGTGTTTACTATGCTTTAGTTTGTGAATGAACATGAAGCGACTCGGCAGAGAGTACTTCCCATTCAGGGACTAAGGAATCTGTGTTCTCACTCCCTTTCTCTGTCTCTAAAGGGTCTCTTTAGATCCACGATATTTCACCAAAGCCCCCTTAACAGGGCAGTAAAAAAAAAATGTAAAATACAATACAAAAAAAAAAAGTACAAAAAAAAAATGTCAAATTCTAAAAAATTAGAATAAAAAAAGGATTTTTTCAAATGTGCTTTGCTCTCTGAAGAGAGCATTTGACTGCCTGCTTTAACCCTGCATGCAGTTGCGGGGCGCTTTCAGAGCAGTGCTACTTATCTGAATGAGTCTTGTGCCATGGCTGAAAAGTATAGCATTGTGGCCGTGGCATTGTACCTGTTGGGTAGGATGCACAGGGCCCCGTGATTTCTAACAGCAGCCCTGTCAGTCTGACAAAGGAAAGCTGTACCATTTCTGTTGTGTTCTGTTGTATTCATCTTAAAATGAACTCCATCTAGTGGCCAGGTAGTATTACTGTAACCTTCACCCTCCCCACCCACTATCATTTATCATTCCACTCCTCTCTCTATATTCTCTAAAACTGGGTACACACTAGTAGAATTTAATTCAAAATTTTTCAAAGTAAGAATATCTATTTGTTTTTCTAACTATTAGCAGGGTCAAATCGAATTTCCCTAAGAATTTTTATTTGGAATTCTATTAAGCCCTGTACACACGATCTGTTTTACCGATGAAAACAGTCCGATGGAGTTTTTTCATTGGACAAACCGATCGTGTATGGGCCCTATCGGTCTTTTTTCCATCGGTGTTAAAAAAATAGAACATGTTTTAAATTTATCCGATGAAAAAAAAAACGATAGAAAATTACTATCGTCTGTGGGGAACTCCATCGGATAAAAAACCCACGCATGCTCAGAATAAAGTCGACGCATGCTCAGAAGCATAGAACTAAAGTTTTTCTTGGCTCGTCGGAGTGTTTTACGTCACGGCATTTGGAACGATCGGTTTTTTGACTGATGGTGTGTAGGCAAGACTGATGGAAGTCAGCTTCATCGGATTTCCGATGGAAAAATCCATCGGTTAAAAATCCGTAAGGAAATCCGATCGTGTGTACAGGGCTTAAGTGTATATCAGGGGCGTTGCTAGGTCTACAAAAGATCTGGGGCTAAAGCCCATAGCAGCGAAGTAAAGAAAGTCATACGCTTGGGATGACATACACATGTATATAAATATACATGTGTTTGTGTGTTTATATTATTGGAGTTAAATCTCCTGCAGCGCTCCAAATCAGTGGTAAGGCCTCATGCCCACTGACGTTTTTACAGCTGCGTTTTTTAGAGCTTAAAAACGCCTGTCCATGTTATTGTAAATAATTTTTTATTTTTTTATTTTTTATTTTTAAAAAAAAACAAAAAAAAAAACCTCGGAGCTAAAAACGCGACCGCGCGTTAGTGTACGTTTTTGCGGGTTAGTGCGCGTTTTTTGACGTTTGCGTTTTTTTCTGCCTAAGGCCTCATGCCCACTGGCGTTTTTACAGCTGCGTTTTTTGCAGCTTAAAAACGCCTGTCCATGTTATTGTAAATATTTTTTTTTTTTTTTTTTTTTTTTTTTAAAAAAAACAAAAAAACAAAAAAAAAACAAAAAAACAAAAAAAAAAACGTCGGAGCTAAAAACGCTGAGGTCCTGGTTTTTTTTTTACAGCTTACAAACGCCTATGCTCTTTACAGCTCAAAAACGCCTAGGTGGGCATGAAGCTATAGACTAACATGGACAGGCGTTTTTAAGCTGTAAAAAACGCTCAAAAACGCGGCTGAAAAAACGCCCGTGGGCATGAGGCCTAATTCTGACGCTGAGGAACGCACTGGTCCTGGGTTTTTTTTACAGCTTAAAAACGTCTATGCTATTTGCAGCTCAAAAACGTCTAGGTGGGCATGAAGCTATAGACTAACATGGACAGGCGTTTTTAAGCTGTAAAAAACGCTCAAAAACGCGGCTGTAAAAACGTCCGTAGGCATGAGGCCTAAGTGCGAGGAGCCAACAGTTGCAAAGAAGTCACAGGGCATCGGTGGTGGAGGAAAGGAGGAGCATAAGCAAGGTGGGGGGACATCTGAAAGCACAGGTGGAGCAGCAGTAGCTCCATGTGTGATTGTGTGTTAGATCACAGTGGCCAGCGCTCCCCCCCCGGGTTGATATGCCACTGACTATGCCCACCATACACATCCTATATGGACTGTACACTGTGCCCACATGACATGCAGACTCCATGCAATACAAGTCACCACACAGTTTATGCCCACAACTCCCCATATACAAACATACATAGCCCAGGGGGAAGGTGCCAGGTACAGACCTCCTATGCCCACATCCCTAGCACCCAGCAAATGGCTGTCTGGTTGGCTGCGCTGCATACTAATTCCACTGAGAAAAGCCAGATTATGTGCTATAGCTATAGCCCCAGAAGCCACCCCCTAGCGACGCCACTGGTGTACTAGCTTTACATTTGGAACATTTTGGTTTACTTATTTTTCCCTTTTTTTGAGAAACACAAACCCTCAAGCCTCGTACACATGACCGAGTTTCTCGTCCAAAACCGGCAAGAAATGTGCCGGGAGAGCTTTTTTGTCGAGAAAAACATTCGTGTGTATGGTTTTACGACGAGAAAATTGCCAAGAATCTCGACGAGAAAATAGAGAACCTGCTCTCTATTTTCCCGTCAGGATTCCAGATTTCCTCGTCGTGTTTCTCGTCGGGCTGTTTTGTGACGAGAAAATGGTTCGTGTGTATGCTTTTACGACTCTTCCAAAAGCGCGCATGCTCACAAGCAACTATGAGACGGGAGCGCATCTTCTGGTAAAACAAGCCTTCGTAATGGAGAGAGCACATTCGTCACGCTCAAAAATATTGCATCGTTTAAATGTTCTGCATTGAAATCTTCGTTAGAATGTTACATTAATTAAAACGAGTGACCTTCTTTTGCTGCTGATATTCACACAGAGTTATGACTTTTTTTTTAACCTTTTTCATGCTGCTCTTAAGAAGATTTATGTGTATTATATCGTGCAAGTTTTTAGGAATAATTTAAATGGTAATATTTTTTAAAATGATGTTAATTATAATTTTGCAATGTTTTGATAGTGATCTCCCATTTAATTTTGGAATCTATATTAGTTAAATTTCCCACCATGTTTTTTTGATAATCAGATTTAGTTATTCTTTTGGGGGGGTGATATCTGTCCCTTTTATTGTCAGTCAAATGTATCTGCTTACTCCAAAGCTAGATTTTTAATTTTTACAAATACACATAGTCAAGTATGAACTTAAACAAAAATCACATTTATTCATGTTTAGAAATAAAATAAAGAGAAGGCAGCGCTGGAGAACCTGCTGCCATTTGTGCATCCCAGGGACCCCAGAGCACACAGCAACCCTGTGTGGACACTAAAATTGGGAGCTTGAGAAGGCCAACATTTCTGAACACAATCTGATGCTGGCCTCCCAGAGGTCAGGAACAGCAGCAGGTGAGATATATGTCCCAAGTCTGTGGTACTACAACAGGCTGCCTTCTGTCCGAACACAATGAAGCAAGGCCATCACTTCCTCTTCTTCCTGGCAACCTTCCCTGCAACCTTCCCTGAAGCCTTCCCTGCAGCCTTCCTTCTTCGTTTGGCTGGAGGCTGGCCCACTGGAGGGGTACTCCTGTCAGGAGGAGGAGGAGGAGATGTAGCAGAAGGGGGTGGGGCAGAAGAAGAAGGTGGAGGTGTAGCAGAAGGGGGTGGGGCAGAAGAAGAAGGTGGAGGTGTAGCAGAAGGGGGTGGGGCAGAAGAAGAATGTGGAGGTGTAGCAGAAGGGGGTGGGGCAGAAGAAGAAGGTGGAGGTGTAGCAGAAGGGGGTGGGGCAGAAGAAGAAGGTGGAGCAGAAGGGGATGGGGCAGAAGAAGATGGTGGAGGTGTAGCAGAAGGGGGTGGGGCAGAAGAAGAAGGGGGAGGTGTAGCAGAAGGGGGTGGGGCAGAAGAAGAAGAAGGTGGAGGTGTAGCAGAAGGGGGTGGGGCAGAAGAAGAAGGGGGAGGTGTAGCAGAAGGGGGTGGGGCAGAAGAAGAAGGTGGAGGTGTAGCAGAAGGGGGTGGGGCAGAAGAAGAAGGGGGAGGTGGAGGTTGAGGTTGGGTCAGTTGTGCCACCTCACATATGGCGGTATTGGGGGTAATTTTCTCCATCACCCCCTTGTTGAGCAAGGTGATGAGCAGGGGCTCGCATAGGAGGCGTTGCTCCATGCTCATCACCTTGAACTTAGCCTCTTCAGGGGATGTGGGCTCCTGGAGGGTGGCATGGGCCTCACGAATAAGGGCCATTGCTGCCTCACTCATGCTCCTGTCCCTCCTGCCTCTTTTGTGAAGCCGGATGGGAGGCACCTGGGATCTGGTGCTTCTCCTTTGCCCTGCCACCTCCTGTCTGCCACTGGGCCCTGCCACCTCCTGTCTGCCACTGGGCCCTGCCACCTCCTGTCTGCCACTGGGCCCTGCCACCTCCTGGCTGCCACTGGGCCCTGCCACCTCCTGGCTGTCACTGGGCCCTTCCTCCTCCTGCCTGACAGTTTCCAGACGCTCCTCCTGGCTGATTTCATCCTGTGTATGAAAAAGGGACATAGTTTAATATGTTAGTTTAATCTTTGCATCAAACTTTGTAATCCTGATTGAAGCAATTAGAATGTAAATCCATAAATCCTTGCTTTAAATTTACCACTACATCAGATTGACTATTTAGCACCCAATTAAGTGCAGAATAATGTCTACAGATCTTGATTTCACTTGTGGAATCCAAAATATTTTATGTTTGTCATCTTGACATATTTGTCAAACATTAATTTTATCCCAATACATTTTCTATAAATACTATACCTGGCTCCAGATGGCCAAATCAGGATCATCCAGGATGGCTGCCTCCTCTTGCTCCAGAGAAGGCTCAGGTTGGCTGCAGGGAAGTCTGCGGGGAAGAGTGGAGAGTGATGGCCTTGTCTCAATGTGGTCATCCAGGAAGGACATCCTGTTGTAGTACCACAAACACAAAATCGGGACATACACATCATCTGCTGCTGCTCCTGACCTCTGAGAAGCCAGGACCTTAGAGCGTTCAGTCCTGTAGGTACCTCTCAAGCTCCCAATTTTAGTGTCCACTTGTTTTGCTGTGGCTGTGGGCACCTTGGTATGCACAAATGGGAGCAGCTTCTCCAGCGCTGCTTTTCTCACCCCTCTTTTTTTGTGGATGGGGTTTTTCGTCTCCCACAGAGCCGGCAGCTCCCTTACCCGGTCAATAAATTCCGCCAGGAACTCTTTGTCGCTAATAAAGACATTCATATTGTATCTGCAAGTTAAATAAATTATATATAACTAATGTGAGGCAAACAGTCTAACCTCCTTAACATCCTAGTCACCATATATATCCTCCAACATTCTCAAGACAGTATAGGCCAAAAATTTGTACAAGTCACAAAATCACATACCTTCGTTCGCACGTCCGTCACTTGAACTCCTCTCTCCGCATGCGTCAAAATACGAACACGTCGCTCCGCACACGTCGCCCGCCCATGACGTTCTAACTAACATCTTTTCCCCGCCTCTTCTCTTTCGGCGCGCAGACAGATATGGCGGAGTTACAGCAGGTGTCTGATAATTCCGCAACTAACGAGGAGGAGACAAGCCCGGAGACCGAGGAAACGTCACGATCAAGGAGGAGATTCAAGGCATCGAATATGTCTTTTGCGGAGATGGCGGAGATGGTGGACATCTTGCTCAAGGCTGATTATGATGCCAAGCATGGGCCGTATAGCAAACCAAATAGAAGGAAGGCCAAAATCCTCACTAAAGTCGTGAAGAGTCTGAAGGCGAATTTCGGGGTGAAACGCTCAAATGAGCAGCTCAGAAAGAGGTGGTCAGACCTCAAACTGAGGGAGCCAGAGCAGTTGAGGAGCATAAAGAGAATGCTCGCTAAAAGTAAGTAAAAAGTAGACTTTTATGCTATTAATCTTTTTCTAAACTGACATGTTGCTCTTTATTTTGGGTTCTCATATTGGACTCCCTTCCAAAATTTAATATTTTGAACTTGGTTGGGCACAGTAATCGTTCGTTACGTTACCGACACTTCGTTCGGCCACTATCCGCGGTTTTGGCTTATTTTAGAGCCACAAAAGTAATTAGACATCTGCCATTTTTGCTCAAAAATTGTGGCGTATTTTTTCGTCTAGATGATGTGTTTGTAAAGAGAATGAAATGCAAACTTTTATCAGTGTAAAGGAGAGGACACTCAGCAGCTGCTTCCACATCTGTACTTTGGAGCACTATAGTGTGGGCCACCAGACCCGCCTTTTTTGGGTGTCCCACACAGGTGCATCAGAGAATTTTTGTGGTGCCTCCATGTCAAATAAATTACATCTAAAGGTGAATACTAAACATATTCTTGGTCATAAATAATGCATTCTTCTTCAAATTCCGCCCAAACACACACTTGTACCACACTTCCAAGCAATTTAGCCTGTTTTTATTTTAACATATAGATTTACAGTGTGATAAATAGACCTTTTGTTTGATTCTCATAGGGGAGAGAAGACTGGGAGGAGGACACTCCAGGGAGCACATGCACCCCACAACTTCCAAGCAACCCCAAACTCCCAAAGACCCACAACCGAAAGATGTGCAGGAAGTTGAGGTGGCGGAAGGAGAAGTGCAGGAAGGAGAGGTGGATGACGTTGTGGATCTGGTCACCACAACAGGTCAGTATCTGTCACCACAGCTTCAGGTAAGAGATGTAGGCCTGCAGAGTTATAATACCTTTTGTTTTTTGTTTTTAGGGGATATAAATGTTGTGAAGGATAGTACACGGTTCTCTGCTGACAGTGCCCTCCGCCTCATCCAGCAAGTGATGGAATGTAGCACGGAACTGGACCTTATTAAACAAAGAATCCATGTGATGGAACAAACATTTAAAGACATTCTCGATGTTTTGGGGAGAATTCAATAAGCCATCCAAACACATTTGTTTTTACATGTTTGTTTTTGCAACTTTTCGAATTTTTTTGACAATAAAACCAGCCAAAAATTGAATCTGCACACAGTGTGTCAACATGTGCTATCTGCCATCAGGGGATATCCATGTACGTCTTTTGGGGGTGCAACCCCTTCCTCGTATCTAAAGTCGGTGAACTGAGGAAGGGGTTGTACCCCCAAAACACGTCCATTGATCACCCCTGATGGCAGATAGCACATGTTGACAATAGGGATCAGGATTGTAAACTTCCTAGATGAAAAAAATCCCAAATGTGTGCATATTCAATTTTTGGCTGGGCAAGGGGTGGCAGGACCCCATATTAGGACGGGCACATAGAGACATAGTTTGTGTAAGTGAATGTCTCAGATTGCTCAGAGGTATCCAATGTTGTAATTTTTGGAATGCAACTGTTATTTTTGTATTTTCATAATCAAAAAATTGCCGGGTTGGGGCCAGGCCAACCCAAAAAAACAGAAAAAACTAAAAATGGTGAGAATGTGCACAGAGTAAAATATTTGACCACAAACAACGTGTAGCTTCTTTTTATAATACCCTCTAAGCTTATTTGGTTATTTTGTAAGGTTACATAGTGAAATGGTTGTTATTTACTAAAGTTAAATACACTTGGTACTACAAATGCACAAAGACAAACTAGGAGACAGGAAAGAACAAATAATTAAAGGTTCAAACAAGCTTTTTATTGGGATCCTTAGACATAGGCTGGCATAGGAATTGCCCCCCTACCCGTGAAATACTCCATGTATTTGTCCCGAACCTCACGGGCATTTTGGGAGGGCAAGCCAGGACGGGCAGATTCCAGGCCCGGCAGGGGATTTGCAGGGGAAAGTCCAGCCTCTGGCAAAACTGAGGCCATATAGGAATTCGATTTTTGGCTCAGAAAGTTGTGTAGCACACAGCAGCATAATACGACATAGTTTATTTTGTAGTCCGCCAAGTGTATTGAAGTCATAAAAAGGCGGAACCGGCTGGCCATTATGCCAAAGGCATTTTCGACAACTCTTCGGCCCCTGGCCAGCCGGTAATTGAACACCCTCTTCTCTGGGGTCAGGGTCCTCTGGGGAAATGGCCTCATAAGATGCCGTCCGAGTCCGAAGGCTTCATCAGCCAAGAAAACAAAGGGGAGTCCTTCAATATTCCCTGCATCCGGTGGCAATGCAAGGTCGTCACTCTGGAGACGGAGGGCAAACTCCGTCTGGATGAAGGATCCCCCATCGGACATCCGGCCATTCTTCCCTACATCAACATAGAGGAATTCATACCGTGCTGACACCACCGCCATCAGCACAATGCTATGAAACCCCTTGTAATTGTAGTAGTAGGACCCAGAACGGGGTGGCGGCACGATGCGGACGTGCTTCCCGTCTATGGCACCACCGCAGTTGGGGAAGTCCCACGCGTGGCAAACTCCGATGCCACAGTCTGCCATTCCTGTGGCATGGAAGGAAGCTGTGGAGTGAAACAAGATGAAATAATATTAGAATACCAAAGTCAGACATTACAAGGAAATTCGATAAAATAAAAAAAAGGCCAACATCAATCAAACTCTACGTTTATTAAGGTGTTTAAAATAAGTATAAGGGAAGGCTCATTTATCAGATTCATCACCCCCTCTGATGGGCCATTACTAAATTATTTGGGGGGGGGGGGATGTGTTTGGCCACAGGATAGCATTGCAGTGGCGGTGCGTCCAGAGTGGGCGCTGGAGCACTGCCCCCTCTCTCCTGTGCCCATCACTCAGAACAATACATAGGTTCATGCATTGCATTAACCTATGTATTGTCTATGCCGCCCACTATTCAGGTGGATGGCCTCTTGTAAAGCGACCGACATATGAATAATTTAGGGGGTTCAAATTGCATAGCAGAAACAGGTAGTAAAATAGTCTTGCACATTACAACCTGAGGGATGTAATTGGCTTCCGAAAAGTAAAATAGGGGACGCAGGGGGGGGGCATTCCTTGAGGAAACACTGGCAGGCTGCTCTGCCAATCATGTTCACCAAGTCTGTTTAATGGTAACATGATTGGCTGATGCAACATCAAGGGAAGGAGAAGACATCAAGGACAGAAGAAGGATGGCGCTGACCACAAGAAGGTAAGTGCAGGGCTGGGGGGAAAATGGCTGCATTAGAGGGGACTAAATGGCTGCATTGGAGTGAACAAAATGGCTGCATTAGAGGGGACAACTGGGGGCGTTTAATAGGCACCAGAGCAAAAAAGGAGGAAGTTTATTTCCTAAATTGGAGTTTGAACCCCCAAACATTTGGAGCAACAGGCGCCCCTGCTGGAAAAGTTAGTGAAGGGAAATATTTATGGAGGAGAAAAAAGGGGCAATCTAAAGCTTCCAGCATGCATGGGGACAAAGGGGATCATTCTCAGCATATTACAATCATGGTAATTAGGGAAGGATGAAAGAAATACAATACATTAGCATACATGTAATACATAAAATGTGATGTTAAGGGAGAAAACTTACCCTAATATAGTCCTCCTGCAGGACTTGTATAATGGCAGAACAGGTGTCTGGGATTATGAGGCCCAGAGCCTGGGGGGAGATGCCTGTCGTGAACTTCAAGTCCTGAAGACTTCTCCCTGTCGCCAGGTACCGTAAGGTGGCGATGAGCCTCTGCTCAGCACTGATGGCTTCCCGCATAACGGTGTCCTGCCTGGTAATATAGGGGGACACCAAAGCCAACAGTTCCTGAAAAACGGGGTCAGACATCCGCAGAAAATTCCTGTAGTCCTCAGGATTATTCTCGACGATCTCCCGCAGCAGAGGCATATGGCAGAATTGGTCCCGCTGGAGCAACCAATTCTTGGTCCATGAACTCCTCCTCACACCATTCATGGACTGGTCTTGGTCCAAAACAAGCAGACCAACACCAAGCGCACGCACAGCACGAACTCGACGACGAGAACGTCCAGGCGACATGGCTAATAAGAAACGGTCGTCTTATCAGAACGTACAGAACAGAACGCACTTTAGAACAGCAAGGCCTATGAATAACGAACTGAAAATCAGAAACGAACAGGCAAGAACGCACTGTAAAACAGATACGACCTGCCTAGACGCCCTGAAAGTCAAGATACGAACCCACAAGCACAAACTGAACCGCAGAAAACGATCTGAAAAGTACGAAGACTGAAAAGCGCGAATCGTCTCTTCCCAAACTTTTACTTCACACGCGGTAACACGAGATCAGCAAAAGCAGCCCAAGGGGTGGCGCCAAGAAAAAAGATCTTCCCCTTTATAGTGCCGTCGTACGTGCTGGACGTGAGCGCGGAGAACAACGAGGAAATTGGGAAATGTCAGTGTGTACGCATAGAAAGCTTTACGAGAAAATCGACAAGCTTAACAAAAATCTCGTCGAAAAAACGACGTGTTTTTTACGACGAGAAACTCGGTCGTGTGTACGAGGCCTCACTTTCTGTATTCTTGTCTAGGCGAAAATTATGTATGTAGTAACTCTCAGACTCCTGGGATACATAGAACATGCATTTGCAGCTGAGTTATATTTCACATATTCCATGCAATGTCATCAGGGGGACTGAATATCTCTTCCTAGTTTCTGCCTCCTGATGACATGATGCGGATCATATATGTCATCAGGGGGCTGGCTGCAAGAATAAAGAAAAGACAGCTGGCCCCCTGATGACATCACAAAAGAAGATTTAGGCGCAGGACCAGCACTGCTGGATCAATGGGTATGTGAGTATGTTTTTCGTACATAACTCAGCGAAAAAGGTAAGGGGGGAGGGAGCATGGGGGAGAGTACAGTTCCTCTTTAAAGCATATCTAAACCCCAAAACAAAACTGTAATGTAGAGCAACTTACAGATACTTAGATGTGGTGTTTGCATTGGTTTTCTATTTTAGTTTGTTTTTTCATTGTCACCTGTTGCTCCTGAAGTTTTTATAATTGTGCACTGTTTTACATTTAGATGGACTTTGCATAAGTGACTAACAAACTAAAGCAGAGCTGCATTTTTAACCAGTTACAGCAACAGTTTTTAACTACCGTATATACTCGAGTAGGAGCCGAGATTTTCAGCCCTTTTTTTTGGGCTGAAAGTCCCCCCCCCCCCCTCGGCTTATACTCGAGTCAGCGAAATTTTTTACATTGAAAATAGTACCTGTAAAGACGTTGCGGCTGCGGCGTCCACCGTTCGAATTCCCCCGGTCTCTTCCTGTTCCTTCCGATTCTCAGACACTCTCCGCCTATCACGATCATTCTCTCATCCTCAGTTTCCCAGCAGACGTCTGTGATTGGCGGAACACCCAACACAGTGTCTGCTGGGAAACTGAGGATGAGAGAATGATCGTGATAGGCGGAGAGTGTCTGATGAGAATCGCCTATCACGGAAGGAACAGGAAGAGACCGCGGAATTCGAACGATGGACGCCGCAGCCGCAACTTCTTTACAGGTACTATTTACAATGTAAAATAGCGAGCTAGGGAACAGTGAGGATAGGAGAACAGTGAGGATAGGAGAACAGTGAGGATAGGAGAACAGTAAGGATGGGAACAGTAAGGCAGTGTTTCTCAACTCCAGTCCTCAAGGCGCCCCAACAGGTCATGTTTTCAGGCTCTGCATTGTTTTGCACAGGTTATTTGATCAGTTTAACTGCTTTAGTAATTCCCACAGCTGTTTCATCTGAGGGAAATCCTGAAAACATGACCTGTTGGGGCGCCTTGAGGACTGGAGTTGAGAAACACTGCAGTAAGGCATTGTTGACCCTCGGCTTATACTCGAGTCAGTAAGTTTTCCCAGTTTTTTGAGGCAACATTAGGTACCTCGGCTTATACTCGAGTATATATGGTATATGAAAAAAAATGACCATTTTCAGCGCCCCTGTCAGTGCTAAATGATTTCTGTCAACCCTCAAATAGATTGGTCTGTTAAAAAATCTATTGGCCAATAGATTGGTCTGTTAAAAAAAAAAGTAGAACAGACTCACTGGAAGGATCACTAAATAATACAACCATTTTACAGTGGGGAATTCAAAGACTGCTGTGTTAATGTCAGTGACAGACTGTATCATGTACTGTATGTCATAGTTGCCCATAGTGTCAGTTTAATGTGACTATATACTGTAAGCAGCATTTTGACCCTCTGCTGCTTCTACTTATCTATTTTTTTTACTGACAGCAGTCCATTTTTTTTTACTTTGCTGAGAACGGAAGACATCATCCTCCGCTGGCTTTCTTGTGGCAGCATCACTTGAACTTTATATCCACGCACAGTTTCTACTACACTACGCTAACAACTCAGAGCCATTGTTGCAGTGTCTTATGTTTCTGTGTTAGCAGCCTTCTGTACCTTCCTACCATATTATACTGTTCCAGACACATGCTTCTTTCTCTATTCATTCTACAGTATGCTGACTTAAACTAAAAAATGTTACTTTATTGTAGTGTGCAATACCTTCTGTTTTTTCTTTTTCCTCCCCCAGGTTCATCTGCCCTATTTCTTCATTTCATTCTTCAAGGGTCTCTACACAATCTTACTTATTGGATGATATAAAGGTTTATCTTCATGTCAAACTACATACAGACCAGAGGGTAATGTGCAGTGAGGACAGAATATACTTTCTAAAATTGTTGGGCGTAAGCAGACATAGAGTGGTGTGGTACCCAATGCTTTGGAATGGGATGGGGTTTTTTTTGATGAAAACATATGCTGTGACTATAGAACTCATTTAATTATTATGAACAAACAGTTAAAGCACTTAAAGGAGTTCTTTGGTTACATCGTATACATTTTCATTTTATATCATCAGCATTGTAGTTATTTTTGACAATCAGATACAAGCTTACTGCAAAAATCAAATTTCATGTTGTGATTGCTGCCTGTCTGTTGGCCATCTCTTTCCACAACTTCCTGGATTCCTGGCATGCTTTGCAACTTTTCCTCTGCTATTTACTTCCAATTTCTGAGGATTACATATCCCACAGTACCTTCCTGCTTGCAAGCAGCGACCCCAGAAACTCCACCTCTCAGCACCTCTGTAGTTCAGAAGGCAGGCTCTGTGAAATGTGTGACCCAGTCCTGCCTATTTACAGGGCATAGTAAATATGTGTTACAGAATTAAAGGAAGTAAATGTATGGGGGGGGGGGGGGGATCTTCACAAAAAAAACTTTAAACTTGAAGATCATTCATATTAATAGGAGTAGGCTAGAAATAATTGTATCGCTACCCCCGAAGGGGCTGCTGAGTGATTGTGGTCCACCTGTCACCCTGCCCAGCCTGGCATTCACTTCCAGACATTCCAAGACAATGAACAAGTCCATCGGCTTTGTTTTTGTATTATTATTGAGGGATTAGAACTTGGATGGGGTTAGGGAATTCATGGGATGCTACGGATCCCAGTCAGCCTTTTGCAGACTCTGACAGCCCTCACGGCTTCAGTGGCCCGACTTCACTGCCAGTAACATCACAGTCTCTCCCACTGGCTCTACATCCATCTCAGACTGCACACTCCCAATCCATCCCTCTCCCAGCTCTCCCAACTGTGCCTGTCACTCACCGACACCTGATGGATCCCCCCTGGAGACTTCCTGGCAGTATTCCCTGCGGTCCTCTCCTGCTCCTGTTCAGGACACCCTTTGGGTTGTGTGGGGTTCCTGTTCAGCTCCGAGCCCTTTAGCCCAAGGTCACCCCCCCCCCCCGAGTAGGGGGCTTCATCCAAGGCGCCGACAGCCTAATACTCCATCTCCAGTTCTTCCACCCAGACAACATCTCTCCCAACTGGCTGACTCTAGGTATTTAAGAAGGCCTGCTCCCTGCCAATCCAGATTGGGGATTGGTCAGGGCTCCTTATAACACCCCAGCCAGCGCCACTCTTCTTCTCCACCTTCCTTCTAGAAGCCTCTAGAAGCAGAAGGGAGGTAACCTGTCACAATCAGGCGTCTGGGTTGAAGACCAATTGCAATGGCAGTGGCAGGACAGGCAGTCACTTCTGGCAGATGACACAGGCTCACCTGAGGTGCAGAGTCTAAGTACTAGCTGGTTTTCCCCAGAGCTCCGGATGGTGGAGATGGATTTAGCTGCAAGCTAGTACCAGGTCGCGGTCCTCAATTTTTCCCCACCAGGGTGTGAGCAAGCCAGGGTCCAATAACGGATAACAGACAAGGATGAAACAGCAGCGTGGTCAGAAAACAAGCCAAGGGATCAATCACGAGTGGCTGCAGGTTGGGATAAAGCAGTAGAGTAGTCAAAGAACAGGCCGAGGGTCAAACACGGGTGGTTGCAGATTGGGATCAGGCAGTAGAGAAGTCCAGGAACAAGCCAAGGGTCAATCACGAGTGGTTGTAGGTACAGATGGCAGCAGGAAAGACAACAGCAAGGCACCGCCAGGGAAGGCACAATAACCTGGCAAAGAGGAAGTGCTGAGACAAGGCTTATATAGGAAGTTCTGAGACAAGGCTTATATAGGAAGTTCATGGGAGGAGCAAGGGGTTCAGGGTTCAATAGCAATCAAGACACCAAGCAGAGTAGTCTAATGGATCAGATAGGTTTGTCCAGCAGATCAGGCAGGGAGCTGTCCAGCATCCTAGATCGCTCAGTGGGAAGAGTCAATGCCAGACACAGATGAGGTCCCAGGTTCAAGCCCAGGTCCTGACATAACTGAAAGATGAAACTAACTGTGCGTCACCAGCCTACTCTAAGCCTCTCCAAGCTGCACATATCAAAACAAGCAGGCCTAGCTTTTAGCTGGGCCTGCCTAAATTTACCTGTTCTACATAAAAAAAACTCCCTCTAGCACCTACACTAGGTAGAGGGTGCTACATAATTATAATACAATGCGTAAATAAATATATGATTTTACATTTCGACCATAGATATTCTTTAAAGTGGTAGTCCTGAAGTCCTGAAAAGAAAAGGTTCAAGCCCAGGTCCTGACAGTACTCCCCTTCTCTCAGGACGTCCTCCGGACGTCCTAGGGCTTGGCTTGTGAGGAAACCTCTGGTGGAATACTCTTGTTAATCTAGGGGAGTGAACCTTCTCCTCAGTCAGACACCACATCGTCATAAGCATCCATACCACATGTACTAATAATAGAGTTAATACATTTTACCTTATCCCTTTTTGCTTTAGAAGTTCCTGCCGGGGAGATTCTCCTCATTTGCAAGGCTTTTTCAAACATCTCCAGCTCCTGCTTACGGATAAGGGTGCCATTCGAGGCATACATACAGTCAGGTGGTAGAACTTCTTTGGCAGGACAGGAATTAGTGATGGAGCCAGACTTTACGGTATCAAGAACGGTTGTTTTCTTAGGATGTAACAAAGACGTCTCTGGAGCAGGAGGTGGTTCTTTGGCAGGTCAGGGTGATGTTACTGCATTTACCACTGTGGAGCGTGGGATGACTACTAGAACTGGTCTGTTGTCGGGAGGTTGCATAGTTGCCTCTAGGCCAGATGGTAGGAGTTTCACAGGGGTATTGGTTGTGGGTAGTGATGAGCCGAACACCCCCGGGTTCGGTTCGCACCAGAACCCGCGAACGGACCGAAAGTTCGTACGAACATTAGAACCCTATTAAATACAATGGATGCGAACGTTCGAATTCTAAAGTGCTAATTATAACAACTATTATGCATGTTATTGTCCTAAAAAGGGTTTGGGAACCCGGGTTCTGCACCAGGGGACATGTATCAATGCAAAAAGAAGTTTTAAAAACGGTCGTTTTTCGGGAGCAGTCATTTTAATGATGCATAAAGTGAAAAAAAAAAAGTCAAATATTCCTTTAAATATCGTACCTGGGGGGTGTCTAAAGTATGCCTGTGAAGTGCCACGTGTTTCCCGTGTTTAGAACTGTCCCTGCACAAAATGACACTTCTAAAGGAAAAAAAAGCCATTTAAAACTGCTTGCGGCTTTAATGTAATGTCTGGTCCCGGTAATATGGATGAAAATCTTTAATAAAAATGGCATAGCTACCCCATGACCCCCCCCCCCTACCCCAGCCCATTACCAGCCCCTTTGGGTCTTGTATGGATATTAAGGGGAACCCCGCACATAAAATAAAAAAGGCCCTATATACTCTGAACAGCCGTATACAGGCGGTGCATACAAGACAGGGACTGTAGGTTTGTTCTTATGTAGAATGTGTTTGTAATTTTGAACAGGTACATTGTTGAAGTGTAGCTCCAGCCCAAAAATCTATTTTTAAACTTTTTGGAAAACATAGGTAAGGGTTATCACCCCTGTAACATTTGTTTTGCTGTCTGTGCCCCTGTTCAGAACATTTCACCTCACTTTCCGTCCCAATGACAACTGTTTTTGAAATGTGGTGTTTTTCTTGAAACAAGGATTGCTGATAAAGCATCAGTACAGAGGAGACACCTTTCTCCCATATTTATTCTTACAGGAGAGAATTTTCCTTCCTAGTGGTAGATTTCCTCTCACTTCCTGTTGTCTTCTTGCGTTTGCAAGTAGGAGTCGTTTGTAAGTTGGATGTTTGAAAGTAGGGACCTGCCGTATATACTCTGCAGAAATAGGCCCCTTAGTTGTTGGTGTTGGCACAACACTGTAAGCACTCACAGTTACTCTTGGTTGGTGCTGGAACGCCCTGCTGTCAACTATTATATCAGGAATTTTAATTACATATAATTGTTGAACAGTGGTAGTAAAAATTGGGCCTTTGATGGTGGTGCTGGTGCCACAACACTGTAAGCCCTGACAGTTACTCTTGGTGGGTGCAGCAATGGGCCCTGCTGTGAATTATTAGATCAAGAATTGTAATTACATGCCCCTTTTGAACAGGGGCTGAAAAATTGGGCCTTTCGTGGTGGTGGTGGTGGTGGCGTTGCCACAACACTGTAAGCCCTCAGAGTTACTCTTGGTGGGTGCAGCAATGGGCCCTGCTGTGAATTATTAGATCAAGAATTGTAATTGCATGCCCCTGTTGAACAGGGGCTGAAAAATTGGGCCTTAGGCACTGGTGGCACAACACTACAACCCCTCACAGATACTGTACTTGGAGCACAGCAATGAGCCCTGTTGCAAAGTATTGCTTCAAAAATTGTAATGACACGCCCCTGTTAAACAGGGGCTGAAAAATTGGGCCTTAGGCACTGGTGGCACAACACTACAACCCCTCACAGATACTGTACTTGGAGCACAGCAATGAGCCCTGTTGCAAAGTATTGCTTCAAAAATTGTAATGACACGCCCCTGTTAAACAGGGGCTGAAAAATTGGGCCTTAGGCACTGGTGGCACAACACTACAACCCCTCACAGATACTGTACTTGGAGCACAGCAATGAGCCCTGTTGCAAAGTATTGCTTCAAAAATTGTAATGACACGCCCCTTTTAAACAGGGGCTGAAAAATTGGGCCTTAGGCACTGGTGCCACAACACTCCAACCCCTCACAGATACTGTACTTGGAGCACAGCAATGAGCCCTATGGCAAATTATTGCTAAAAAAATTGTAATTACACGCCCCTGTAAAACAGGGGCTGAAAAATTGGGCCTTAGCCACTGGTGGCGGCACCCATAAACAAAAATGATCTTCCAAGCTATCATCATCAATCGTATCATTGAGGACTCGGAGGAGGAGGATAGCCAGTCAACATAACAGCACAGGCACTCAGCATCAGCATCAGTCTTGAAGGGATGTGACATGTTAAAATCAATTAGTCTGTTATATCAGCATCAGGTGTGTGGTAGCTGGTGGTGATCCAAGACTGGTTCATCTTGATGAAAGTCAGTCGATCAACCGAGTCGGTGGACAGGCGCACCCTGTGATCCGTGACAAATCCTCCAGCAGCACTGAATGTGCGTTCCGAAAGAACGCTGGATGCAGGACAGGCCAGTAGCTCAATTGCATACTGTGCAAGCTCTGGCCAGTGATCCATCCTCAAGACCCAGTAAGCCAGAGGATTTTCGGTGGGGAAGGTGTCCAAGTCTGACCTTGCCCCTAGATATTCCTGCACCATGTTTATCAGACGCTGGCGATGGTTGCTGGAACCGATCATACTTTGGGGCTGCGGACTAAAGAATTGTCTGAACGCATCGGTCAGACGGCCACCTTCCCCACCGCTCCTTCTTTGACTGGCCGAAGCCTCAGCAACTCGTTGTCCAGGACCAGGAGTTTGTAACCTCCCAGTCTCTGGGAACGCGTTGCACAGACCTTTCTGCAAGGCCTCCCGGAGTTGTCTCATCCTCTGCTCCCTCTGCGAAGGTAACATAAGGTCCGCAACCTTACCCTTGTACCGTGGATCAAGGAGAGTGGCCAGCCAGTAATGGTCCCTCTCCTTGATCCGAAGAATACGAGGATCCTTCCGCAGACTTTGCAGGATCAGGGAGGCCATGCAGCGTAGGTTTGCTGAGGCATTCGCTCCGGAGTCCTCTGGGTCACTAAGGACGACATGATCCGCAGCCACCTCCTCCCAGCCAAGTACAAGTCCACTGGTTTCTTGGGACTGTAAATCATCCCTAAAAGACTGCTGCTGATGATGCTGAGTGCCAGCCCCCACCTCCATGCTGACACAATCCTCCTCCTCCTCCTCTTCCTGTGCGATGGGTGGGACAGAAGGAACACTGTCTGGGTAAAGGGGGCCTTGAGAGGCAAGGAAGTCCTCCTCTTCCTGCCTCTGTTCTGCCTCAAGTGCCCTGTCCATTATTCCACGCAGCGTGTGCTCCAACAGGTGGACAAGAGGTACAGTGTCACTGATGCATGCACTGTCACTGCTCACCATCCTCGTGGCCTCCTCAAATGGTGCCAGGACAGTGCATGCATCCCTGATCATGCCCCACTGGCGTGGAGAAAAAAAACCAAGCTCCCCTGACCCTGTCCTGGTGCCGTAGTCGCACAGGTACTCATTGATGGCCCTCTGCTGCGTGTGCAGCCGCTGCAGCATGGCCAACGTTGAGTTCCACCTGGTGGGCATGTCACATATAAGGCGGTTCTTGGGCAGGTTCAACTCCTTTTGCAGCTCAGCCAGGCGAGCACTGGCATTATAAGATCTGCGGAAATGCACACAGACTTTCCTGGCCTGCCTCAGGACATCCTGTAAGCCCGGGTACCTGCCCAAGAACCGCTGCACCACCAGGTTAAGGACGTGAGCCACACAGGGCACATGGGTCAGTTGTCCCTGTCGGAGGGCGGAGAGGAGGTTGGTGCCATTGTCGCAAACCACCATTCCTGGCTTAAGCTGGCGTGGCGTCAACCACCTCTCGGCCTGGCCCTGCAGAGCAGACAGGACCTCTGCCCCAGTGTGGCTTCTGTCCCCCAAACACACCAGCGCAAGCACGGCATGGCATCTTTTTGCCTGCGTACTTGCGTAGCCCCGTGAACGGCTACGGAGCACCGCTGGTTCATAGGACAAACCACAGGAAGAGGCCATGGAGGAAGAAGAAGAGGAGGGGGTGGAGGAGAGAGGTGTGTCTTAACCAGTAGTAGCATTTTGGAGGCGTGGCGGTGGAACAACCTCCAACACTACTGCACCTTGTCCTGCATCCTTCCCAGCTGCCAAAAGAGTGACCCAATGGGCCGTGAAAGAAAGGTAACGTCCCTGTCCATGCCTGCTGGACCATGAGTCAGCGGTAATATGCACCTTACCGCTGACCGCCCTGTCCAGCGAGGCCAAGACATTGCCTTCCACATGCCGGTAGAGAGCCGGAATAGCCTTCCGTGAGAAAAAGTGGCGTTTGGGAACCTGCCACTGAGGAACCGCACATTGCACAAACTCACGGAAGGGGGCCGAGTCTACCAACTGAAAAGGCAGCAGTTGAAGCGCTAGCAATTTAGCCAAGCTAGCATTCAACCGCTGGGCATGTGGATGGCTGGGAGTGAACTTCTTTCGACGGTCCAGCAGCTGGGGCAGGGAAATTTGCCTGCTAGAATCGGACGTCGGTGTACTGCTAGTAGAGTGGCCGCAAGTACTTGGCTGTGACACACCTAATTCTACACCTTCATTCCTCTCAGTGCATGTTTCAGAGAGGACTGAAGTTATAGTGGGGTTGGAGATCCCAGCTGATGCGGTGCAAGGAGAGGTCCGCTTTGTTCTTTGGTGTGGGTCTTTGAGGTAGGCTTGCCAACGAGCTGCATGGCAGGTCAACATATGTCTGGTCAGGCATGTGGTACCCAAGCGGCTGATGTTTTGGCCACGCGATATACGCTTGAGACATATGTTGCAAACAGCAGCTGTGCGATCTGATGCACTAGCCTCAAAAAAGGCCCACACCAAGGAACTTTTTGAATGACGGGCAGAGGCAGCGCCCTGCACAGGCGGAGCTCTGCGGTGTGATTCCGTCGGTGTACTGCCCTTACGCTGGCCACCAAAGGGCATCCTGCCTCGTTGGAGATGTGCCTCCTCCTCATCCTCCTCCTCCTCCTCTCTCCTATTAGGCACCCACGTGGAGTCAGTGACCTCATCATCCCCTCCCTCCTCATCACTGGAGCCAATCTGGCAGTATGCTGCAGCTGCTGGAACATGACTGCCAGATTGGTGTCCTTCTTGAGCATCCCCTCTGTCTGCTCTCACGCTACTGCCTTCCTGTAGCTGGGTTTCATCATCAGACCCTTCGAAACGCTGGGCATCCTCCTGGAGCATGTACCCAACACTGTGCTCAAACAGTTCGGGGGACTCCTCAGGAGGAGGACATGGTGGGTCTAGGGAAGGAGTGACTGATGATGAGTCTGACATTGATACCAGGGAAGAGGACGCTTTGGCAGCTGCTTTGCCAGTACCCTGAGCCTGGGTGAGAGAGGATGAGGAGGAGGAGGAGGGCTTGGTCATCCACTCTACCAAGTCTTTGGCATGATGTGGCTCAACATGTCCAGCTGCCGAAAAGAAGGACAAGCGTGTCCCATGGCCATGTGCTGATGACAATGCACCGCGTCCACGACCAGCACTGTTGCCCCCAGACACAGAGCCTGCTTGCCCTCTTTTATTGCCTCCTGACTGTCTGCCTCTCCTTGTTTGCCTTCCAGACATTCTAATAGATGGCCTGCAGGGAGATGGGGAAAAAGCAATAAGGGCTACCTTCAGGTGTCCTTCTCTGTCCCTTTACTTAAGGATTTCTAAATATGGTTGAGGATGATTGCTTTTGCACAGAATAGCACAACGACAATTTCCCTGACTGTCCAAAAAACAAGGATTTCAAAGATGGTTGATGAGGAATGCTTTAGCACACTATAGCACAAGGAGAATTCCCCTCATTTTCCTTCTTTGTCACTAGAAACAAGGACTCGCACTGTAAAAGACACTGACACTCTCCCTACCTAGAGTTTTCTGTCCCTAGAAAAAATGTTTTTTTAAAGCACACTATAGCACAAGGAGAATTCCCCTCACTTTCCTTCTTTGTCCCTAGAAACAAGGACTCGCACAGTAAAAGACACTGACACTCTCCCTACCTAGAGTTTTCTGTCCCTAGAAAAAATGTTTTTTTAAAGCACACTATAGCACAAGGAGAATTCCCCTCACTTTCCTTCTTTGTCCCTAGAAACAAGGACTCGCACAGTAAAAGACACTGACACTCTCCCTACCTAGAGTTTTCTGTCCCTAGAAAAAATGTTTTTTTAAAGCACACTATAGCACAAGGAGAATTCCCCTCACTTTCCTTCTTTGTCCCTAGAAACAAGGACTCGCACAGTGAAAGAAACTGACACTCTCCCTACCTAGAGTTTTCTGTCCGTAGAAAAAATGTTTTTTTAAAGCACACTATAGCACAAGGAGAATTCCCCTCACTTTCCTTCTTTGTCCCTAGAAACAAGGACTCGCACAGTGAAAGAAACTGACACTCTCCCTACCTAGAGTTTTCTGTCCGTAGAAAAAATGTTTTTTTAAAGCACACTATAGCACAAGGAGAATTCCCCTCACTTTCCTTCTTTGTCCCTAGAAACAAGGACTCGCACAGTGAAAGAAACTGACACTCTCCCTACCTAGAGTTTTCTGTCCCTAGAAAAAATGTTTTTTTAAAGCACACTATAGCACAAGGAGAATTCCCCTCACTTTCCTTCTTTGTCCCTAGAAACAAGGACTCGCACAGTGAAAGAAACTGACACTCTCCCTACCTAGAGTTTTCTGTCCCTAGAAAAAATGTTTTTTTAAAGCACACTATAGCACAAGGAGAATTCCCCTCACTTTCCTTCTTTGTCCCTAGAAACAAGGACTCGCACAGTGAAAGAAACTGACACTCTCCCTACCTAGAGTTTTCTGTCCCTAGAAAAAATGTTTTTTTAAAGCACACTATAGCACAAGGAGAATTCCCCTCACTTTCCTTCTTTGTCCCTAGAAACAAGGACTCGCACAGTAAAAGACACTGACACTCTCCCTACCTAGAGTTTTCTGTCCCTAGAAAAAATGTTTTTTTAAAGCACACTATAGCACAAGGAGAATTCCCCTCACTTTCCTTCTTTGTCCCTAGAAACAAGGACTCGCACAGTAAAAGACACTGACACTCTCCCTACCTAGAGTTTTCTGTCCCTAGAAAAAATGTTTTTTTAAAGCACACTATAGCACAAGGAGAATTCCCCTCACTTTCCTTCTTTGTCCCTAGAAACAAGGACTCGCACAGTAAAAGACACTGACACTCTCCCTACCTAGAGTTTTCTGTCCCTAGAAAAAATGTTTTTTTAAAGCACACTATAGCACAAGGAGAATTCCCCTCACTTTCCTTCTTTGTCCCTAGAAACAAGGACTCGCACAGTGAAAGAAACTGACACTCTCCCTACCTAGAGTTTTCTGTCCCTAGAAAAAATGTTTTTTTAAAGCACACTATAGCACAAGGAGAATTCCCCTCACTTTCCTTCTTTGTCCCTAGAAACAAGGACTCGCACAGTGAAAGAAACTGACACTCTCCCTACCTAGAGTTTTCTGTCCCTAGAAAAAATGTTTTTTTAAAGCACACTATAGCACAAGGAGAATTCCCCTCACTTTCCTTCTTTGTCCCTAGAAACAAGGACTCGCACAGTGAAAGAAACTGACACTCTCCCTACCTAGAGTTTTCTGTCCCTAGAAAAAATGTTTTTTTAAAGCACACTATAGCACAAGGAGAATTCCCCTCACTTTCCTTCTTTGTCCCTAGAAACAAGGACTCGCACAGTGAAAGAAACTGACACTCTCCCTACCTAGAGTTTTCTGTCCCTAGAAAAAATGTTTTTTTAAAGCACACTATAGCACAAGGAGAATTCCCCTCACTTTCCTTCTTTGTCCCTAGAAACAAGGACTCGCACAGTGAAAGAAACTGACACTCTCCCTACCTAGAGTTTTCTGTCCCTAGAAAAAATGTTTTTTTAAAGCACACTATAGCACAAGGAGAATTCCCCTCACTTTCCTTCTTTGTCCCTAAAAACAAGGACTCGCACAGTAAAAGACACTGACACTCTCCCTACCTAGAGTTTTCTGTCCCTAGAAAAAATGTTTTTTTAAAGCACACTATAGCACAAGGAGAATTCCCCTCACTTTCCTTCTTTGTCCCTAGAAACAAGGACTCGCACAGTAAAAGACACTGACACTCTCCCTACCTAGAGTTTTCTGTCCCTAGAAAAAATGTTTTTTTAAAGCACACTATAGCACAAGGAGAATTCCCCTCACTTTCCTTCTTTGTCCCTAGAAACAAGGACTCGCACAGTGAAAGAAACTGACACTCTCCCTACCTAGAGTTTTCTGTCCCTAGAAAAAATGTTTTTTTAAAGCACACTATAGCACAAGGAGAATTCCCCTCACTTTCCTTCTTTGTCCCTAGAAACAAGGATTTGCACAGTAAAACACACTGACACTCTCCCTACCTATCCTTCTCTTTCCCTAAACTAAAGGAATCCAGGTTAAGCAAGAAAGAAATAAATGTCACTGTCCCTGCCTATGCTTGTCTTTCCCTGCTCCGGAACACACTACACTAGGCCGCCGTGCTGGCGGCCTTTTATAGTGTGGGGCGTGTACTAAACACCCTCAGCAATAATTGGCCACAGGCATCCTGCCTGTGGCCAATCATTGCTCTCCTCGCTGCCGGCGCTGTGATTGGCCAAGCATGCGGGGTCACAGTGCATGCTTGGCCAATCACAGCGCCTGGATGACACTGCGATGGCGTAGTGCATTGTGGGCCGTTCGCGTCACTCGAATTTGGCGCGAACGGCCCAAATCGTTCGATCTTCGTCGAACGATCGAACAGCCGATGTTCGAGTCGAACGTATGTTCGACTCGAACACGAAGCTCATCCCTAGTTGTGGGTTCAAGAGGGGCACTAGTATCGTGGACCACCGTAGTCTGGGAACCTACTTGAAGAAAAGCAAGGGAGAGGCGCCTCTGAGTGCAGACGTTTTAAAACAATTTAATAAAAGATAGTGCTACAAGCAACTCACATTTTGTATGGTTAAAAACGTGCATTGTACGAAATCCAGTTAGAAGAGGAAAATGTCATCAGGTCTGTCACGGAGCTTGACAAAGGAGCGCGACTGCCACACTACACGCAGTACGCCGGCTCGGGAAACGCGTCGCACGCCAGTGACGTCATCGGCCCTCGCCTGCTATTCGATCAACATCTCCAAGGCCCTGCACTGCTTTTTCTTCACCGCTGACGGCCGTATTCATACCATCTACAGCAGTGAACTGACTATCAGCAGCACAGCGCCCCAGCAGGAGGAGATACTCCGTGACAGACCTGATGACATCTTCCTCTTCTAACTGGATTTCGTACAATGCACGTTTTTAACCATACAAAATGTGAGTTGCTTGTAGCACTATCTTTTATTAAATTGTTTTAAAACGTCTGCACTCAGAGGCGCCTCTCCCTTGCTTTTCTTTACAGTACCCTGGAACATGGTTTCTGTTTCACCTTGAATGGCAGCCCTGAGCTTGCACATGTGACTTCTCCTATTATTATTATTATTCTTCCAGCCCCTGCTTCATCCCTCTCCCCCCTGAGCCTGGACCCCATGTTCACTGACTGTACATCTTTTTGTACATGCGCCATTTGATTATATACCTTTGAGATATTAGTGACTTTGGACTCATGCGCATTTTTTACTTGTGTTATGGGAACCTACTTGTGTCATTGAACATGGACAGGCCTTACAGCAACCTTGGCAGTTCACAGGCCGAACAGCAGCGATAGCAGGATGAGTCCCAATAGTACCCACTTGAAGAACCTTTGGCCGAGGTGGACAAGTTGGGCAGAGAGATTAAGTGCCCTCTTTCTCCACAATAGAAAAAAAGGCCACAGCCTCTCCTCCGCTCTTTCAGCTTTAGACAGCGTGGTCTGGATGACCCCGATCTCCATAGGTTCCACATCTTCCAGGGTAGGTGTGTGTATATCCACAGGAACGTCAAGGCTTTGTGGTGTTAGGGCTTCATGGCTTGGCACGTACTGGGATGGCTTGAAGTCATATCTGTACAGGGTATTCCTGTACCTGGGTTCCCGAAGGCCACATGAGCTAGGAGCAGACTTGGGAACCTTG
Source organism: Rana muscosa (assembly GCA_029206835.1). Classification (NCBI taxonomy): domain Eukaryota; kingdom Metazoa; phylum Chordata; class Amphibia; order Anura; family Ranidae; genus Rana; species Rana muscosa. Next base: position 177,610,630 of record CM055122.1, on the reverse strand, counting down.
ATTTTCTTGGAAACTGTACAGTGGGAGTCCAGGGCTAACATAAAATCTTCCCAGCTGTCCAAGACTGGACTCCTTTCCTGTAATACCTGATGAGCCCATGTTTTGATTGGTCCAGTGAGCAGGTTGATAGTAGCGCAAACGTTTATATAATCTGTGGCATAGGTCCTAGGCTTAAGAGCCAACAACAGCTCGCAATCCATCTTAAAGGATGTAAGAGATGCACGGCTACCGTCAAACCGCCCGGGCATCACAACAAATGGCTCAGGACATGCTTTTAGCTAGGCCTGCCTAAATTTACCTGTTCTACATAAAAAAAACTCCCTCTAGCACCTACACTAGGTAGAGGGTGCTACATAAATATAATACAATGCGTAAATAAATATATGATTTTACATTTCGACCATAGATATTCTTTAAAGTGGTAATCCTGAAAAGAAAAAATTCTGGCCCCTGTGCAAGTTAATGGCATAATATGCTAATAATGCATTGCATACTAGCACAATATGACAGACTTACCTGTAAAATGAATCCCTCCAGTGCCACGCTGTCACCATGCTTCCATCTTCACTTGGTCTACCTTCTACATCTAATCTTTCATATCTTACATCCAGAGGTCCACTGGGGATGCAGAAATTCACTGTAATAACCTGTGTTTCATACAGTCAGCGTTGGTCCCTTTTAGGTGTTGTCTTGAAACCTGCCATCTGTATTCTGAAGACAGGGGGTCAGTCGTTCAGCCCCTCCACCATTCAGAGAATGTATTGTATTTTTTAATGAATACAAGGTTTTCTGTGATTGAATGTGATGTCTCGATCGCTGCCTCGTTCAATCAGAGAATGCCTAGTATTTAAGAAAGATGCTCTCTCCTTTATAAAAAAAAAGAAGCTCTCTAAATGACAGAGACGCTGGTGAATCAAGGTGAATGAGGGGTTTATTTAAAGCTCTTTTATGTCCATAGTTTTGGTACAGGTCCCCTTTGAGGACAGTATTCCGCTTACATATATTCAATATACAGTATCTAATAACTTTGTGCTGATAATAACCCTACAAATTTTGAGAGCTGTGGTTTTGCAAAAATCAGTCACATAGTCACAATACTTTACACTTTTACCATTTTTTTTACCAACTTGCCACCACAGCCCCATTTTTTGACAGTTAAGCCTCGTACACACGGCCGAGATTCTCGTCGAAAAAAACATGTCGTTTTTTCCGACGAGATTCTTGGACAAGAAACTTGTCCCGGCCGAGTGTACACACGCTCCTTTCAAAGAACCCGCGGTTCTTTGAATGGAGCGAACGCGGTGACGTCATCGAATACGACGAGCATGCGCTCGTCACATTCGATGCCGTCGCCGCCATCTTGGTTCACCCTACCTATGCCTAGGAAGCTACCGCGCATGCATCGAAGTCATTTCGAGCATGCGCGGGCTTCCCGGCGAAAAGGTAAGTGTACACACACACAATTTTCTCGTCGAGAAATAGGCTGACGAGAATTTCGACGAGAAAATAGAGAGCAGGTTCTCTATTTTCTCGTCGAGATTCTTGTCGCTTTTCTTGACGAGAAACCATACACACGAACGAATTTCTCGGCAAAAAATCTCTGCCAGCAAGTTTCTTGCTGGTTTTTGCCGAGAAACTCGTTCGTGTGTATGAGGCTTTAGCGCCATAGTTATTCCTATCTCCTGTTACAATACTTGACCCTGCTTAAAGGGGTTGTAAACCTACGTGTTTTTTCACCTTAATGCATCCTATGCATTAAGGTGAAAAAAAACCTTGCACTGTCCGGCCCACCAGCCCCCCTTTTTACTTACCTGAGCCCCGAATTTCCATAGGCGCGATCCTGCGTCGCTCTCTTCACGGCTTCTCGGCTCTTCCTTGGATAGATTGATAGCAGCGCAGCCATTGGCTCCCGCTGCTGTCATTTAAATCCAATGACACGGGCGCCGGGGAGGGGGGCCGAGTCATACACTCAGAGGCTATGGACGCCAAGTGTATGACACGGGAGCACGCCCGCAAGGTAACCCCCTTGGGAGAGAGCTTCCCAGAGGGGGTTAGCGATTGCGGGGAGGAGCCGCGAGAGCCGCCGTGGGACCCCAGAACAGAAGGATCGGGGCCACTCTGTGCAAAACAAACTGCACAGTGGAGGCAAGTATGACATGTTTGTTATTTTTATTTTTTTTAAACTGAACCTTTAGTGTCACTTTAAGTTCTGATGGTTTCATTGAAATGATACGCCTAGTGTGAGACATGTAGACAGATAGTTCCAATAAATGCAATCTGGGTAATGCATGTTATCATTTAAAAAAAACATTAGCAGGATGTTCATTTATATGTACTGGAACAAATAAAGTACAGCTATGTCAATGAGCAATTAGGGATACTTAGACACACAGACGTTGAGAAAAATACATTTCTGTCTAGCGATTTCCGACACTTTTTTAATGTTAATTCTCTTTCAGACAGCAAGTGAGAAATAATAACAATGCTTCATTTTATATGTAAATTAATCTGTAGCCAAAAATACTGAAGCATCAATAAACTATTTGTAACTTTCAATCATGAACTGTAAAATGGAGGAAACAAAGTAAAAGATACTGTTAAAATAGTCAGGAATTTTTAATGTGATCTCTGCTTACTCTAGGATACCGATATCACATACAGGTATTTTGTATGCATTTAGTGGATTGTGAAAGTTTGATTGATTAAAGTTCATGTGCGTGTAAAGGCAGGTGTCACAATACTTTTGACAATTTGGTGTAAATTCTTACAGGTTTTTAATATTTCCTACAGCAATGTGTAAGAACATAGCCTGGTTGTTTGACAATCATAAATAGTAATACTAGAGGGTTGCAAAGACAATATCTTAAATTCATTATAAGGAATATATGAGAACTTAAAGCTAGAAAAATTGATATGGTAACAATATAAAGGCAATTCCACACAAACCAATTAAGGGACCAGAAAACATTGATAGAATAAAATATTCCATGTACAGAGATACTGAGTCTACAATCCAGTAATCTATGTGGACAGACTATTGAGCGCATCTGACCTTCTGTATGTTTAGGGGTCATATACATCTGATGAGGGGTTTGCACTCGGAGTAGAGGTGTTTGGCACAGAGGTGGATTGTTCAGTTCTGGTGGATGAAATGAATAAAGAGAAGCAGCTATAAATGTATTCTCTGTGGATTTGGGATTGCAATTACTTTACATAAGGATCAATTCACAAAGCCTTACAGCATCTTTATTTTAGACATGTGAATGCAATTTTCTAATCTCATTGGACGGAAAATAACTAATTTTTTTTTGAAACAAAGATTCAAGGCCTGGTGTTAAAGCTTGTGAATTGAGTGGAAATCACTGTGGACTGACTTTGATCATTACTTGATCACTAATAATAAACAAATATTGCTTTTTTAATTTGTTTTAATTGTTATAGTTTTGTGTGATATCTTGGATGCTGTATCTAATGTTTTAAGATATTGAGCCCTGTCAGCGAAGGATTCGGAGAAGACCTGTCAAATATGCCAATGCCCAGTATGGCCGTGCTAATTCGCGCATGCCCATTGGCGCGCAGCACACATTGTCGAATCTGCGTGCACGACGATGCATTGGCGCACTCAAAGCACAATAATTGCCAGCGTCCAGAGGCCTATATAAGAACGACAGTTCTCCTCATCAATTGCTGGATTATCATCAGCCTTTGTATCATGTGTTCCTGTGCCATGTGCTTCTGCTTGATTACCAGTTACCAACCTGGCTTACCCTGGGCCCTGACTTGTTCTGGCTTCTCTCCCGACTCTGACCCTGGCTTGATCCATAAATCTGTTCCTGCCTCTGTTCCTGATTGACTTCCCGTTTTTGACCCTGGCTTGATCCTGCCAATGCTTCTGCCTTTGCTCCTGATTGACTTCCTGTGTTTGACCACTGGCCCTGGCTTCTGACTTCACTTCCTGCTCTACCTATCTGTCAAGATCCACTAGTTCCTCCAGAGAATTATCTGCTGTTACTACTTCTCTGCTCTTGGGTATCCTCCCATCTGGAACCGCCAGGCAGCTTTATCATCGGCAACCCGCGCTTCTTTGGGCATAGTGCCCTCTGTCACCACCTTCAGGGGTACTCTGCACCTCAGCCTCCAGTCAGGTACGTTAAAAGCCCTGTGACTTCTCACTTGTAGTGGTGATAAAGGGCAGTGTTTCTCAACTCCAGTCCTCAAGGCGCACCAACAGGTCATGTTTTTGGGATTTCCTGCAGATAAAACAGCTGTGATAATTACTAAGGCAGTGAAACTGCTCAAATCACCTGTGAAAATCAATGGAAATCCCAAAAACATGACCTGTTGGTGCGCCTTGAGGACTGGAGTTGAGAAACACTGATAATGGGGATGATTTCACCTGCTGCCTTTTTCAACGTGCCTTCTTTCTACACACTGGCCTGGGTCTTCCTCCTGGGTCCTGACACCTCCCACATGCTACTGTGCTTCCCATTTCATGACCCTGGAGGCCAGAAGGCTATGCCTCGATCTATCCCCTGAGGCCTCACTGCTGGAGGACTGCCTCCGAGACTGTGTCCTGCTTCTTCCCTCCTCCTCCCTTCTCTCCATCCTGAGACCCAGGCCCTTGGGTTTGACAGCACGTGCTCCGTTACTGTTTAAGTTTGTACCCCCGGCACCGCCGGGAGACTGCACCCACATCTATTTATTTCTTGCTCCGGTCCCCAGCAGAGGACTGAATGCGTGTCATTTAACCGCTGGACTGTAGATGCCGTTCCGCACACGTCTCCCCATTGCAGGCGTGTTCACCTTTACTTTGAGTTGGGTTTCTAAGCTTCCCCACAGTTGGGGTCGGGGTTGGCGGGGTGGGGGGTGGGGGGGTGGTTTGGGACTGTTTGGTTATGTTTTGTTTAGGGCTGTGGAAATTAACTATTAATTCCTTGTTTAATCTATTAATTTTTTTGATCGATCAAAATTCTTTTGATCGGTACTCACCTCTCCGCCAGCTTCCGGGTCTTCAGGGAGTTCCGTCGGAGATCCGGTGACGTCACGGACACCGGCGGGGCTTGCCATGTCCATCTGAAGGACTCCTTTGCTGTGCTTTCGTATCTGCATGCCGGCGGGACCTTACTATCTGCCACACGCAAGGGCTGTTACACTTCCCTCTATCACTACCCTCTATCAACCTGGGATTCTACAGCCATCCACTGGGAGTTGTGATAGTTCCCTTCACGGGACATCTACATGCCGAAGGACTGATGTTAACCCCTCCTCATCTGGATTCAGCAGTGGTATCGTTGTACACATTTTTATACCAGTATCATACTTAGCTACATGTTTTTATGACTGCTTTTGCTACCGTTTGGTATTACTCGCGCCATTTTTACAATTTATGTAGCTACATCGATTTTATCTCCAGTGCAATATTTATTTTGTTACCTACTTGAAGACTATGAAAGTTTTAATGCTATTCCCATCGAGCGCTGCCTTTGTGTGTTTTTTGTATCCTGCTATCCATTTTTCCAGTGGTTGGTAGCTGCACTGGGAATCAGCCTGCAAGGAGATCAGCTAAAAGTAGTTGGATCTGTATGTGCGTTATAATTAGTCGAAATTAGTCGATTCATCGATTTAAAAAAAAAAATCGATTAATCGAACATGAAAATTTTAATCAGTAATCATTATACTTTGACAAGCAATGTTTTAATATGTGACATAGGATGCTTGGATTGTCATGTTCTGATTTATGTGATGGTCCAGGTTCGGCTCCGGGGCCTAGTAGTAATATTCCAGCTTCATCTAGCACCACAGGGCGAATATGGCTGAGTGCAATATAATCTCGTGGAAAACTATTGGTCTAAACTCCTCTGTGAAGCGATCACTGGCATTTCAGTTCCTCAATACTCATCGTCCCCAGATCTGCATCCTCCAGGAGACGCATTTAACAGGCAGCAAACTTTTAAGCCTTAGACGATCCTGGGTGGGACACCTTTACCACTCCACTTATACCAATTATTCCCGGGGGGTTAGCATTTTAGTTCACAAATCCCTACCTTTTAAGTTGCTGGCACTGGAGCTGGACCCGGACGGGAGATATGTCATAATGCATGCTGTAATAGATAGGCTAGAGTTGGTGGAGGTGGGCCTCTACCTGCCCCCGGCCTCCATGAGATTACTCAACCAGCTAATTTCTAAGATTGCTGTATTTGGTATGGATACTGTGGTGATAATGGGTGACTTTATTTGGTCTCGTAAACCTGGGCTGGACAGACTCTCCGGTGCGACGGGTCCACTTTCGGACCTGTTCTCCTGGGCGGATGCCTCCAACTTGACTGATGTGTGGAGGTGGTATTACCCTTATCAGCGAGCCTACACGTGTCACTCGGCCTCATATAGAACCTTCTCGCACATAGACCTGGCCTATGCGGGGGGGGGGGGTCTGTCCTACCTAGGATTAGGGACATCTCCATCCTTCCCCCGGGCATCTCGGATCATGCTCCTCTGATGTTGAAGCTGAGCGTGTCCACGACTCCAGGGGAGGGTTTGTGGAGACTGTCCAGATTTTGGCTGTCCGACTCCAGGATCTCTGAGCCATATCGATCTGAGGTGATACAATACTGGCGGGACCTTGACCCTTCTATACCCTTTACCGTGTCCTGGGATGCGGTCAAGGCATTCTCTAGGGGCAGCCTTACAGCTGTACAGCTCCCGGATGACGTGCACGGATGGGGAGCTCACGTCATACCTGGAGGAGACGGAGCTGCTTTGCTTGACGTCCACCTACGGAGATGCATTGGACACTCCTATTACGCTAGATGAGATTCGGCGGGCAGTGGCCTCCCTGCAAAACGGTAAGACACCGGGCCCGGACGCCATCCCTGCTGAACTCTTTAAGACATATGTAGTGGAACTGCTCCCCACATTTAAACTCATGCTAAAATGAGCCATGGAGGAAGACTGTCTTCCCCCGACCATGGCTGAGGCAGTTATAGTCATTCTCAAGCCAAGCAAGCCCCTTGAGCAGTGCTCTTCATACCGGCCGATATCTCTTCTAAATGTCGATGCCAAGATTTTAGCCGGGCGCTTGAATGTTGTGATCACTGCCTTGGATCACGCTGATCAATCCAGGTTTATGAAAGAACGAGGGACTGATATCAATATCCGGCGGCTCCTCACACATCTCTCCAGGGCAGACGGGGACGGTCCGGGGGTGGTGGCCTCTCTAGATGCTGAGAAAGCGTTTGACTCGGGGGAGTGGCGCTACCTCTGGGCCGTCCTGCGTAAATTTGGGTTTGGCCCCCGCTTTATTAGATGGGTCCAACTGCTTTACCATAACCCCACAGCTCGTATCCGCACGAATAACTCACTATCACCTCCATTCCCCCTGCTTAATAGGCAGGAATGCCCACTCTCCCCTGGCCTGTTTGCATTGGCCATGGAACCCATGGCGGCCCACATAAGAGCAACCCCCTCGGTTAGGGGCATTCAAGTAGGGGTGATCACAGACAAAATATCCTTATATGCTGACGACACCCTTCTATTCCTTAAAGACGTTCCTAGCTCTTATCTATTTAGATACTACCAGCTTTCACATACTTTTCATGCAGAGTTTCCACAGAATAGTTTAACGATGATACAATCTACCTTGGAGTTAGTACTTAGGTCTGAGTGTCTGGATAAGCCTACCTCGAGACTCTATTCTCATCTTACTTTAACTTCTATCCTGCCATTAGAGAGTCTCCGAGCTAGGTGGATGCAAGATATACCAGATCTGAGTATGGTCCCATTAATTCTTTCATGTACACGGATCAGTCGCCCTGTTCCCTTTGCAGAGAAACAGCCCCAAAGCATGATGTTGCCACCCCCATGCTTCACAGTAGGTATGGTGTTCTTTGGTTGCAACTCAGCATTCTCTCTCCTCCAAACACGACGAGTTGTGTTTCTACCAAACAGTTCTACTTTGGTTTCATCTGACCATATGACATTCTCCCGATCCTCTTCTGGATCATCCAAATGCTCTCTAGCAAACCTCAGACGGGCCCGGACATGTACTGGCTTAATCAGGGGGACACGTCTGGCACTGCAGGATCCGAGTCCCTGGCGGCGTAGTGTGTTACTGATGGTAGCCTTTGTTACGTTGGTCCCAGCTCTCTGCAGGTCATTCACTAGGTCCCCCTGTGTGGTTCTGGGATTTTTGCTTACCGTTCTTGTGATCATTGTGACCCCACAGGCTGAGATCTTGTGTGGAGCCCCAGATCGAGGGAGATTATCAGTGGTCTTGTATGTCTTCCATTTTCTAATTATTGCTCCTACTGTTGATTTTTTCACACCAAGCTGCTTGCCTATTGCAGATTCAGTCTTCCCAGCCTAGTGCAGGTCTAACATTTTGTTTCTGGTGTCCTTCGACAGCTCTTTGGTCTTCACCATAGTGGAGTTTGGAGTGTGACTGTTTGAGGTTGTGGACAGGTGTCTTTTATACTGATAACAAGTTCAAACAGGTGCCATTAATACAGGTAATGAGCAGTGGCGGCTGGTGAAGTTTTAGGATGGGGGGGCGCAAGACCCCCCCCCTCCACGTTTGGCCCCTCCCACTTCTCATAAGCCACACCCCTTATAGAATCCACCCACTCCGTTCCCTGTATTCCACTTGCTTCCACTCATAGTGTCAGGAGTATACAGCTCAGCATCACAGGACAGAGTATACAGCCCCAGCATCACAGGACAGAGTATACAGCCCCAGCATCACAGGACAGAGTATACAGCCCCAGCATCACAGATCATGGTATATAGCGGAGCTTTACAGATCGGCGCAAACAAACAAAAAAAATGACACTGTTAGTAAATCGCATATATCTGAATTCTGCAACCTGTAAAAAAATCGCACATATCTGCAACCTGTAAATAGCACATATCTGCATTCTGCACCCTGTAAATCGCACATATCTGCAACCTGTATATAGCACATATCTGCATTCTGCAACCTGTATATAGCACATATCTGCAACCTGTATATAGCACATATCTGCATCCTGTATATAGCACATATCTGCATTCTGCAACCTGTATATAGCACATATCTGCATTCTGCAACCTGTATATAGCACATATCTGCATTCTGATACCTGTATATAGCACATATCTGCATTCTGATACCTGTATATAGCACATATCTGCATTCTGATACCTGTATATAGCACATATCTGCATTCTGATACCTGTATATAGCACATATCTGCATTCTGCAACCTGTATATAGCACATATCTGCATTCTGCAACCTGTATATAGCACATATCTGCATTCTGCACCCTGTAAATCGCACATATCTGCAACCTGTATATAGCATATATCTGCATTCTGCAACCTGTATATAGCACATATCTGCATCCTGTATATAGCACATATCTGCATTCTGCAACCTGTATATAGCACATATCTGCAAAAAAAAATTACACTGTTAGTAAATCGCATATATCTGCATTCTGCACCCTGTAAATCGCACATATCTGCAACCTGTATATAGCACATATCTGCATTCTGCAACCTGTATATAGCACATATCTGCAACCTGTATATAGCACATATCTGCATCCTGTATATAGCACATATGTCACGGGCCGGGCAGGCGACTATAGAGGAGGCAGGAGGTGGATCCACTGTACCAGAGAGGGGATGGTACGAATCACACCGAGGGACCGGTTCTAAGCAGCTACCGGTTTTCACCAGAGCCCGCCGCAAGGCAGGATGGACTTGCTGCGGCGGTAGCAACCAGGTCGTGTCCCCCAGTAGCGACTCCACCTCTCTGGCGGCTGAGGCTGGTGCGGTACAAAGGGACTAGGCAGAGGCAAGGTCAGACGTAGCAAAGGTCAGGGCAGGCGGCAATAGTTCGTGGTCAGAGACAAAGGCAGAAGGTCAGGTACACAGGCAAGGTAAACTCAAAATACTTCCGCAAGGTACTAGGACAACAAGATCCGGCAAGGACAGGAAGGGGAAGTGGGCTTAAATAGGTTTTGGGCAGTGGAACCGTAATTGGACCGGGCACCAATCAATGGTGCACTGGCCCTTTAAATTTTAGAAGACCGGCGCGCGCGCGCCCTAGAACACAGCGGGGCCGCGCGCGCCGGGAGGAAGCAGGAAGAGGAAGGTAAGTGGAGAGGAGAGCGGAGCAGCGCCCACGGCCAGGGGGGCTGGCCGGAGCGCCGCAGAGGGGACGACGCCGTGAGTGCTCCGGGCTGGATGGGACACCCGGAGCACTCGGCGTTACAGTACCCCCCCTTAGGTCTCCCCCTTTTCCTGGAGCCCAAGAAACTACGGATGAGCTCTTTGTCTAAAATGTTGGTCTCAGGCTCCCAGGATCTCTCTTCAGGACCACAGTTCTCAAAATCAACTAAAAATAATTTTTTACCTCGGACGACCTTGGAGGCGAGGATATCTTTCACCGAAAAGACATCGGAGGAACCAGAGACCGGAGCAGGAGCGGTGACCTTGGGGGAAAATCGGTTAAGAATGAGGGGTTTAAGGAGAGACACGTGAAAAGAGTTGGGGATGCGAAGAGAAGGAGGAAGATGGAGTTTGTAAGAGACAGAATTGATTTGGTTTTTGACTTTATAAGGTCCGAGGTAACGAGGGCCCAGCTTGTAGCTAGGTACCCGAAACCGAACATATTTGGAGGAGAGCCACACTTTGTCACCAGGGAGATAGACAGGGGGAATTCTTCTCTTTTTATCTGCATGTCTCTTCATGCGGGCAGAGGCCAGAGATAGCGAGTTTTGAGTCTCTTTCCAGATAGAGGAAAAGTCCCGGGTTAATTCATCCACGGCAGGAACTCCAGAAGAAGTGGGAATGGGGAGGGGGGGCAAAGGGTGGCGGCCGTAGACCACAAAGAAAGGTGATTTGGAGGACGATTCAGAGTTCTTGAAATTGTATGAGAATTCCGCCCAGGGCAATAGGTCGACCCAATCGTCTTGACGGGCGGAGACAAAATGTCGTAAGTAGTCACCAAGGACCTGGTTAACTCTCTCCACCTGTCCATTGGATTGCGGGTGATAAGCAGAAAAAAAATTCAATTTAATCTTAAGTTGAGTACAGAGAGCTCTCCAAAATTTTGAGATAAATTGAACGCCTCTATCCGAGACGATATGTGGGGGAAGGCCATGGAGACGGAAAATTTGAAGAAAAAAGTGCTTCGCCAACTGAGGTGCAGTAGGCAGACCAGGAAGAGGGACAAAATGAGCCATTTTCGAAAAGCGGTCAACGACCACCCAGATGACAGTGTTACCATGAGACAACGGAAGGTCCGTGATGAAATCCATGGCAATGTGGGACCATGGTAGTTCAGGCACCGGTAGAGGAAGGAGAAGACCTGCAGGCTTCAGGCGTGGAGTTTTGTCACGTGCACAGATAGTGCAGGCTCGTACAAAGTCAGTCATATCTCTTTCCTGGGTAGGCCACCAATAGTGTCTGGCCAACAATTGTAAGGATTTTTTGATCCCAGCATGGCCGGCTAGATGGGAGGAATGGCCCCACCTAAGTATCTGGAGACGAAGGCCTGGAGGAACGAAAGTTTTTCCTGGAGGGACTGGCACCAGAGCAGCGGGAGCAGAGGAAATCAGGCACTCAGGGGGTACGATGTGTTGTGGGGGGTTCCCGGTTTCGGAGGCATCAGAGGAACGGGACAAGGCATCCGCCCTGACATTCTTGTCTGCGGGACGAAAATGGATCTGAAAATTGAACCGGGCAAAGAACAATGACCACCTGGCCTGGCGAGGATTCAAGCGCTGAGCGGACTGAAGGTAGGACAAATTCTTATGGTCAGTGTAGATGGAGATGGGGTGAAGAGAACCTTCCAGGAGATGTCTCCACTCTTCTAATGCCAACTTGATGGCCAACAGTTCACGGTCACCTATGGAATAGTTCTTTTCAGGAGGGGAGAAGGTTTTAGAGAAAAAAACACACGTGACGTTTCCTCCTTTAGCATTTCTTTGAAGAAGAACGGCTCCGGCTCCTACCGAGGAGGCGTCAACTTCAAGGAAGAACGGCTTAGTGGGGTCTGGTCGAGATAGAACAGGTGCCGAAGAGAAGGCGGTCTTTAGGTGAGTAAAGGCTTCTTCCGCCTGAGGTGGCCAGGACCTTGGATTCGCGTTTTTCTTAGTCAGCGCCACTATCGGTGCAACGATGGTGGAGAAGTGGGGTATGAACTGGCGATAGTAGTTGGCGAATCCAAGGAAGCGCTGGATAGCACGGAGTCCAGAGGGACGTGGCCAATCTAAGACTGCGGAAAGCTTGTCAGGATCCATTTGAAGACCTTGTCCTGAAACCAGATAACCTAGGAAAGGAAGGCTGCTACGCTCAAAAAGGCATTTTTCAAATTTAGCGTAAAGATGATTTACACGGAGGCGCTGGAGTACTTGACGGACATGGAGCCGATGTTCCTCAAGGTTGGTAGAGAAAATTAGGATGTCGTCAAGATAGACAACCACACAGGTATATAGTATGTCCCGAAAGATTTCATTGACAAAATCCTGAAAGACTGCAGGGGCGTTGCAAAGTCCAAAAGGCATGACGAGATATTCGAAGTGGCCGTCTCTGGTGTTAAATGCGGTTTTCCATTCATCTCCTTTACGGATTCTGATGAGGTTATAAGCGCCCCTGAGGTCTAACTTTGAAAAAACCTTTGCTCCGCGCAGACGGTCAAAGAGCTCCGAGATGAGAGGCAGAGGGTAGCGATTTTTAACAGTGATCTTATTAAGACCACGATAGTCTATGCAAGGGCGTAGTGAACCATCCTTCTTGGTAACGAAGAAGAACCCCGCTCCGGCTGGGGAGGATGATTTCCTAATAAACCCTCTCTTGAGGTTCTCCTGTATGTAATCGGACATGGCCTTGGTTTCGGGAGAGGAGAGAGGGTAAATTCTGCCACGGGGTGGTGTAGTACCTGGGAGCAAGTCAATGGGGCAGTCGTAGGGTCTATGTGGAGGTAAGACCTCCGCCTGTTTTTTGCAAAAAACATCGGAAAAGTCCTGATAGGCCTTGGGAAGGCCAGGCAAAGGAGTAGAAACGGGAATTCGACTGGTAGGTATAGACTTAAGACAATGCTTGTGGCAGGAATAGCCCCAGGATTTGATGTCTCCCGTGGTCCAGTCGAGGGTAGGAGAATGACGCTGGAGCCAGGGTAGGCCAAGAAGGATGTCAGAAGTACAGTTCGGCAAAACAAAGAATTCAATCTTTTCTTGGTGAAGGACCCCAACGGACATGAGCAGGGGTTCGGTGCGGTAACGCACGGTACAATCCAGATTCTCTCCATTTACGGAGGAAATGAAGAAGGGTCTGATGAGACGGATAACAGGAATGTTGAACCTGTTGATGAAGGAGGCTTCAATAAAGTTTCCTGCAGAACCGGAGTCCAGGAAGGCCACCGCAGAGAAGGGGGAGCCGACAGAAGGAGAGATCCGCACAGGAATAGTCAGACGTGGAGAGGAAGAATTCACACCTAGTAACGCCTCTCCCACGCTCACTAGGTGCGAGCGTTTCCCAGACGTGGAGGACGAATGGGGCAGTCCTTTAGGAAATGTTCAGAGCTCGCACAATAGAGGCATAAGTTCTCATTCCTACGGCGAGACCTTTCTTGCAGGGTTAGACGAGATCGGTCGACTTGCATGGCCTCCTCGACAGGAGGCATGGTATCAGGATGCGTAGGATTCAGGAAGAGAGGAGCCAGGCGCGGATAACGCCTGGTACGAACAAGATCTTTCTCCAGGCGAAGCTCTTGGCGTCTTTCAACGTAGCGGATGTCAATGCGGGTAGCTAAGTGGATAAGCTCTGTCAGGGTGGAGGGTATGTCTCGTGCGGCCAGAGAGTCCTTGATGTGGCTGGATAAGCCTTTCTTGAAGGTTGCGCAGAGAGCCTCATTATTCCAGGCTAGCTCTGAGGCCAGTGTGCGGAACTGTATGGCATATTCGCCCACAGAGGAGTTTCCTTGGACCAGGTTAAGCAGGGCGGTTTCAGCGGATGATGCTTGGGCTGGTTCCTCAAAAACGCTACGAACCTCAGCAAAGAAGGACTGAACGGTGGCCGTAGCAGGGTCATTGCGGTCCCAGAGTGGCGTGGCCCAGGCCAAGGCCTTCCCAGACAACAGACAGACCACAAATGCCACCTTAGAGCGTTCTGTGGAAAACTGGTCCGACATTTCAAGATGCAGGGCACATTGAGACAAGAATCCCTGGCACATCTTAGAATCCCCGTCAAATTTCTCCGGAAGAGACAAGCGGATCTTTGAACTAGACGCGGCTGCTCGGAGAGGAGGAGAGGCTGGAGCTTGTCGCGGCAGACGCTGCTGGACCATGGCGGTCAACTGCGCCAGCTGCTGTCCTTGTTGGGCAATCAATTGCGACTGCTGGGCAACCACGGTAGTGAGATCAGCGAGATTGGGCAGCGGCACCTCAGCGGCATCCATGGCCGGATCTACTGTCACGGGCCGGGCAGGCGACTATAGAGGAGGCAGGAGGTGGATCCACTGTACCAGAGAGGGGATGGTACGAATCACACCGAGGGACCGGTTCTAAGCAGCTACCGGTTTTCACCAGAGCCCGCCGCAAGGCAGGATGGACTTGCTGCGGCGGTAGCAACCAGGTCGTGTCCCCCAGTAGCGACTCCACCTCTCTGGCGGCTGAGGCTGGTGCGGTACAAAGGGACTAGGCAGAGGCAAGGTCAGACGTAGCAAAGGTCAGGGCAGGCGGCAATAGTTCGTGGTCAGAGACAAAGGCAGAAGGTCAGGTACACAGGCAAGGTAAACTCAAAATACTTCCGCAAGGTACTAGGACAACAAGATCCGGCAAGGACAGGAAGGGGAAGTGGGTTTAAATAGGTTTTGGGCAGTGGAACCGTAATTGGACCGGGCACCAATCAATGGTGCACTGGCCCTTTAAATTTTAGAAGACCGGCGCGCGCGCGCCCTAGAACACAGCGGGGCCGCGCGCGCCGGGAGGAAGCAGGAAGAGGAAGGTAAGTGGAGAGGAGAGCGGAGCAGCGCCCACGGCCAGGGGGGCTGGCCGGAGTGCCGCAGAGGGGACGACGCCGTGAGTGCTCCGGGCTGGATGGGACACCCGGAGCACTCGGCGTTACAACATATCTGCATTCTGCAACCTGTATATAGCACATATCTGCATTCTGCAACCTGTATATAGCACATATCTGCATTCTGATACCTGTATATAGCACATATCTGCATTCTGATACCTGTATATTAGACTTGTGCACAACGGAAAAATTTGTTCCGTTTCGGTTCGTTTCTTTCCGGTCCTGTTGATTCGTAATCATTCGTAATTTTGCTAGACGGGATTTTTCGTGTTCGGACTCATTCGTATTTTTGCAAGCGACATTTTTCGTTGAATTTTTTGTTGCTTTATAATTCGTACTTTCGGTAGAGTACGTTGTTTTTCGTTGATTCTGGACACAACTCCTACTTTCGTAACTTTTTTTGGGTTCGTTGATTCGTAATTTTCCGTGTCTCTCTCACAACGACGCTGCCTATTATGCCTAATGTGCTTCGAATGGATTTGTACTTTTCTAAATACATAGCGGTTATTTGTAACGATTCGAAATCTCGTATTTTACTTTCGTTTTTTACATGCGGCTATAGGCTCCGCCCCTGTACACCATTTTGAGAGGGTTCAGCACGGTGAGGGAGAAGCAGAGAGCAGAGCAGAGTGAGTGTTATTGTGCTTCGAATGGATTTGAAATCTCGTATTTTACTTTCGTTTTTTCATGCGGCTATAGCCTCCGCCCCTGTACACCATTTTGAGAGGGAGTTCAGCATGGTGAGGGAGAAGCAGAGAGCAGAGTGAGTGTTATTGTGCTTCGAATGGATTCGTACATTCGTAACTTTTTTCATAACGAATTATGCCGAAGACCTTCGGGCATTCGCTATTTTGCGGTATAATTTATTTCGGATTCGGTTTTATTCGTAATTGCTCTGTTCGGAAATTCGAATGCTTCCGAATGTCCGAAAGTTGCTAAATTCGGACGAATTTTGATTCGTTACGAAACGAATTGCACAAGCCTACTGTATATAGCACATATCTGCATTCTGATACCTGTATATAGCACATATCTGCATTCTGATACCTGTATATAGCACATATCTGCATTCTGCAACCTGTATATAGCACATATCTGCATTCTGCAACCTGTATATAGCACATATCTGCATTCTGCACCCTGTAAATCGCACATATCTGCAACCTGTATATAGCATATATCTGCATTCTGCAACCTGTATATAGCACATATCTGCATCCTGTATATAGCACATATCTGCATTCTGCAACCTGTATATAGCACATATCTGCAAAAAAAAATTACACTGTTAGTAAATCGCATATATCTGAATTCTGCAACCTGTAAAAAAATCGCACATATCTGCAACCTGTATATAGCACATATCTGCGACCTGTAAATAGCACATATCTGCATTCTGCACCCTGTAAATCGCACATATCTGCAACCTGTATATAGCACATATCTGCATTCTGCAACCTGTATATATAGCACATATCTGCAACCTGTATATAGCACATATCTGCATCCTGTATATAGCACATATCTGCATTCTGCATCCTGTATATAGCACATATCTGCATTCTGCAACCTGTATATAGCACATATCTGCATTCTGCAACCTGTATATAGCACATATCTGCATTCTGATACCTGTATATAGCACATATCTGCATTCTGATACCTGTAAATCGCAAATATCTGCATTCTGCACCCTGTACATAGCACATATCTGCATTCTGATACCTGTAAATAGGACATATCTGCATTCTGATACCTGTAAATAGGACATATCTGCATTCTGATACCTGTAAATAGCACATATCTGTACCCTGTATATAGCACATATCTGCATCCTGCACCCTGTAAATCGCATGTACCTGCATTCTGCAACCCCGCCCCCCCCCAATCAAGTCAGCTACAGTGCTACACTATATACATGGCAGGGGGGTGGTGGAAAATAATTTATGTTATTTTATTTAACATGATTCATCACAGCAACAATATGTGTAATAACATAGGTACCTAAAGTGTATTATACTGCATAAGATCAGAGATTCCCTCTGGATCTTATATCTCAAATCTCACTCTACAGCAATCCAGCACCAATACACCACATCGGCCATTTTTGGATTCAGTAAACACCCGGCCGAGACACCACTTGATTTCTGGACATCTTCACCAATTCCTTCACTCCTACCTCATTTTATTCATTCTTTTGAAATACTCCACACCAGGAGTTATCCCAATTTCCACTAAACACTTTTCACCAATTGGGATGTAGCAAACACCCGGCTGAGCCAACATTTGGTTACACCTCTTTATAACCTTTTTACATATCACAGAGGCACAGACCTCTCAACATCTAGCACTAATATATCACATCGGCAACTTCTGTATTTGGTTCAGTAAACACCCGGCCGAGACACCAACCTAAGTTTGGATATTCACTAATCTTATTATTATTTTTAATTTAAATTTTAAAAATTCCCTTGTACACATTCCAACCAGGATTCAACCTCAATAGCACTCTCAAAAAAAAAAACCCAGGGAGCAGCAAACACCCGGCTGAGCCAAATTTTTATTTTTTTCTGTTTTTCTTTCATTATCCTAGAAGCATAACGTAAAGATCACACACTAATATTGGCATAAGTTGGTCCATACGCCAGAACAGCGCCACAACTACACTCTTTACCCTTTCACATTTCTTGCTCCACCTACATAGGTGGCAGCAATAAGTAGAGGCAGCAGTTCTGCCTACTGTGCAACTTTTGAATTCCTTTGCGCTGAGTCACCCCCTCTTTTTTCTGTACTCTGCTGGGACTTGTAGTCCTCCATCTTCTCCTGGGGCTCAGGTGCATGCAATCCACCATCCAGTGTCCAGGTGTTTTTCTCTCACTGCTGGGACCTGTAGTCCCATAGATGGTGGATTGCATGCACCTGAGCCCCAGGAAAGGATGGAGAACTACAAGTCCCAGCAGGTTATAATATAAGGCTCTGAGATGGGTGGGTGTCCACTGGACACCCGTCCACCTCGGAGCCTTATATTATAACCTGCTGGGACTTGTAGTTCTCCATCCTTTCCTGGGGAGATCAGGTTAATGCACTGCTGAGAGTTGGGCCGAAAAGCATGTGTTATAGTTATACAGGTCACTCACTGGTCAGGAACATGCACCCCTTGCCTTGCACAAATACATATAAATCAGGAGCCTGGAGGACTATGTCCAGAAAACTGCACAGCACAGACAGTCTGAAAGTAATTGGGGATCAGGGTGGGATGTGGGATCGATCTAGCAAGCAAGGGCAAACTAACTTAGCAGTAGCACATGGTGAGTGGTGACAGCGGTCTTCTTACCTTGCTTGCAGCTCCTGGGCCATGCAAAGAACGGAGCTGCCGACAAGACATCACTTCCGGTTTTCGTCTATTCCATGAAACCCGGAAGTAACAGCTGAAAGTCACACAACAATGCTCCCGCCCGGCGCCAATAGTGATTCTACGGGCGGAAGCTAATCGGCGCTTTGCATTGCGCCGCAAGGCGGGTTAAAAGCCCGCAAATGAAGCGCCACGTCTGCAATCTCGTGATTGCATTGACGTGGCGCTTCCCATAGGGCACTGGTGTCCGACGCTCAAGTTCACTTACTTAAATGGAATTTTTGGGGGATTTTTTTTTTTTAAAGGGGCCATTAAAAAAATATATATATATATTTTTTTGTGACTACAGGAGGGGGGACACCACTGGGTCTTAACAGACCTCTGACATCTCCCCTTTGAGACAGAGAAAGGGACTAGGGACACAGATTCCCCAGTCCCTTTCTCAGCAGTTTCAGCTGCGCTGAAAATGAATGGAGAGAAGACAGCAGCTTCTCTTCATTCATAAACTGAAACATTGTAAACACAGTTTACGATGTTTCAGTTATGTGAATGGACAGAGTCAGTGATCACTGACTCTGTACATTCTGAACAGTAAGGAGCCGGATTTACGGGCTCCTACCTCCGCTCTCCATCCTGACAGTAAGAGGGGGTGGAGGAGGAGCACGGAGGGGACCGGCAGCACGGAGGGGGCCACGGAGGGGAACGGCAGCACGGAGGGAGACTGCAGCATGGAGGGGGACATGAAGGGAGACACGGAGGGGGACGGCGGCACGGAGGGAGACCGCAGCATGGAGGGGGACATGAAGGGAGACACAGAGGGGGACGGCGGCATGGAGGGAGACCGCAGCATGGAGGGGGACATGAAGGGAGACACGGAGGGGGACGGCGGCACGGAGGGAGACCGCAGCATGGAGGGGGACATGAAGGGAGACACGGAGGGGGACGGCGGCACGGAGGGAGACCGCAGCATGGAGGGGGACATGAAGGGAGACACGGAGGGGGGCGGCGGCACGGAGGGAGACATGAAGGGAGACACGGAGGGGGGCCGCAGCATGGAGGGGGACATGAAGGGAGACACGGAGGGGGACGGCGGCACGGAGGGAGACCGCAGCATGGAGGGGGACATGAAGGGAGACACGGAGGGGGACGGCGGCACGGAGGGAGACCGCAGCATGGAGGGGGACATGAAGGGAGACACGGAGGGGGGCGGCGGCACGGAGGGGGGCGGCGGCACGGAGGGAGACCGCAGCATGGAGGGGGACATGAAGGGAGACACGAAGGGGGGCGGCGGCACGGAGGGAGACCGCAGCATGGAGGGGGACATGAAGGGAGACAGCAGAAAAATGGAGGGGGCTGGAGGAGGATACGGGGACAATCAGCGGTGATCGTGTGTGGGGGAGTAACAAGCACTGATCACCGCTGATTTTAAAGCAACTGAAAGCCGCGGGGGGGGGGGGGGGAGAGAAGGGAGAAACAGCGGTCAAACTTTTACATCTATGCAGCGGTGATCGGTGCTTGTAACTCCCCCACACACGATCACCGCTAACTGTACAAAAGTATCGGGTGAAGCATCGGGAGCATTTGCCCGAGTACAAGTACTCAGGCAAATGCTCGGTATCGGTGCCGATACTAGTATCGGCATCAGGACAACCCTAATACATACATACATACATACATGCATAGACAGATAGATAGAGAGAGAGAGAGAGAGAGAGAGAGAGAATACATAGATAGATAGATAGATAGATAGATAGAGATAGATAGATATGGGATAGATAGATAGATAAAGAGAGAGAGAGAGACAGACAGATTGAGATAAAAGACCTGTAAAGCAGGGCTGTAGGACGCAAGTACTCAGAGCCCCTCACACATACAGGAGATGTGTATTGAAGGCTCTAGCAGATTGTCGGGTGAAGCACGGCTCCCTCCCCCTCCTTCCCCCCTCACTCTCAGTTCAAATCTCTGTCTGAGATTGAGAATACATACAGCACAATTTAGGTGCTGCTGCTGTATATGGATGGGGTCAGGACACTGGACACAGACAATATAAATGACACAAATAAAGTATTTGAAGAAGAATTGTACTTACCTCCGAGTCTTGGAGCCACAGAGCGAAACCGAAAGTGACACAGCCGCCCAGGGAAATCACCGCCTATTTCCTCCGCTCCACCCAATGAGAGTGGCTGGAGAGGAGCAGGACCCATCGGGATTAGCTAGAGGCGCCCTGCAAAGCGCCACAGAGCTAAAAAAAAACTTGCAAATGGAGCGTCTTGCCTGCATTGCATTGGCATGATGCTTCATGATGCTTTAATACTGCACTGTGCCCGGCGCCCACCCCCCCCCCCCCCCAACATAACACTAAAGGACCTTCTTTTTTTTTTTTTCTTAAAGGGACAATTTTTTTTTTGTGGCTTTGGGGGAGGGGGCGGCGCCCATGCGCCCCTTATGGACGGGACGCCACTGGTAATGAGTGGAGGACAGAGGAGCCTCTTAAAGAAGAAGATACAGGTCTGTGAGAGCCAGAAATCTTGCTTGTTTGTAGGTGACCAAATACTTATTTTCCACCATAATTTGCAAATAAATTCTTTCCAAATCAGACAATGTGATTGTCTGGATTTGTTTCCACATTTTGTCTCTCATAGTTGAGGTATACCTATGATGACAATTACAGGCCTCTCTCATCTTTTTAAGTGGGAGAACTTGCACAATTGGTGGCTGACTAAATACTTTTTTGCCCCACTGTATCTCATCTAACATAGAGGGAGGTAACAATTCATAGAAGGGATGTTCCCTATATGGGATATTTGTGTTTAGAAATGAATGGAAATAATAGTGATAATCATAATTTTTCTTTATTTCTTGTTTTTTGCTATGCAAGGTGATGGGATCGTGTTATTTTACTAATATATTTTAGATTTAATGTGTATGATGTGTTGTCATGTTATGTTTTGTTTGTTTAAGAAATGTAATAAAAAGATTTATAAAAAATAAAAATAAAAAAAAGACGTTTCATCCCTCCCACCGGCTCTCCATATTGTGAATGTGTTCGGCTCATTTTCTGGCATTAGGGTCAACTGGGGAAAGTCACTCCTCTTCTCGCTCCATGTGTCGGGTCCTCGCCCCCCAACGGGTACCCCCTTAAACTGGAAATCCAAATTAAAATTTCTCGGGATACTGATTAGAGCGCCTCTGTCCTCATACATAGAATTAAATCTCATGCCACTGCTGAAGATCTTCTTGCAGAAATGCATGGCCTGGAGATTTCTCCCTCTTTCACCAGTGGGTAGGGTAAACTTGGTTAAAATGATTTACTTGCCTAAATTCCTATACTTTTTTCGCAACTCCCCGCTAATCCCTCCGGCCTCATTCTTTGCCACATTGGATGGTATCATATCCTCCTTTGTGTGGAATGGCAGGCCCCCACGTTTAGCCATTTTCACTTTACAACTTCCCATTGCACAAGGTGGCCTATCAGGACTTTCAGGTGTATTTTTGGGCGGCAGTTTTGGTAACGGTAAGGTGGTGGTTCTCTCAGCCTAAAGACAACCCCGCAGTAACCCTTGAAGCGGTGATAATGGGATCATACTCCTCCCTCAGCAATCTGGTGTTCAGGGGACCGAAATCTCACCCCGGCCTTACAGAACCTATGCATACAACAATCTCAGTATAGCGCAGGGTTAGTACACGTAATAGCTCCCCCGGGACATACTCCCCCTATCTCCCCCTCTGGGGTAATCCTAACCTCCCACACCTGAACAAAGTCCCAGATTTGGGCAAAGAAAGGGATAGTGAACCTTAAAACATATAGTTACCGGCGGCGAATTGCGCGCGTTCCCCGACATCAGAGATGCCTATCAGCTGCCAGGCTGGATGCTGTTTCGCTATTACCAACTGCGCCATGCATACAGTAAGCAATTCCCACCTTCTATTACCCTCGAATCGGACTCCGTAGAGGGACTACTCACTGTCATAGATAAACCCCTATCCTCCCTGTACTTCCGTTTGTCCTTAGCCCCCAAAAGAAAACTTGAGAAGGCCCTAAATAAATGGAGAGGGGGCATCCCTGACCTGACGGAGGAGGACTGGGAGGCTTGCCTATCCTCCTTTGTGACGAAAATGATCTCAGCCAAAGACCGTTTCCTGCAGGTTAAATTCCTCCACAGGGCCTACTTTACTCCAAAAAGACTGACTCTTATTACTCCAGAGAATTGCCCTCGATGTGACCTGCAGGCTGCCTCCTTCCTCCACATGGTCTGGTCCTGCCCACATCTGGTAGATTACTGGGCGGGGGTTGTAGACAGCCTCAACAGCATCACGTCCCTGGATATGGGACCTGATCCTCGGTTGTTGCTACTTAACATCTTTGGTGCCAGAGTTCGGGGCAAGTACACTAGGCTGTTCCTAAGCTATGCCACATTCTATGCACGCAAAGAGATATTCCTTCATTGGAAAGACGCTGCGCCACCTACTGTATCTTCGTGGCATACGGTTATGAACTCAATGCTACCGCTCTACAAACTTACATATCTTAATCGAAATTGCCCCGGCAAATTTGATTAAAAATGGTCGTGGGTGGATAGATGCCTGGGGGGGGGGTAGAGCTCCTGGATAATGCGCAGGATGCTGTAGCTGGAGACGTACCACAACCATAAATCACTAGGTCTGTTCTCCTGTGAGTCGTTGACCTGTCATGGTATCTAATTTACCCACTTGCACAAGGTTCCTTCCCCCCCCCCTTCCCCCCCTGTTTTCTATGTCACTATGTGTAATGTTATTCATGTGACGGATTGTGGGTTTGCATCGCTTGTAATGTAAAGATCTGAATAAAATATTTTCTTTTGTTAAAAAAAAAAACATAAAACAAAAAGGCAATCACTACTGTATTACCTGCTGTAATACCACTATGTACCATATCACCATATACCTCATGAGCCAACACACACTATAATGGGTCTTCTTTCTCCAAGGGAGTACCACTGTAACTGCCAGCACTAAGAACATTGGGGTAGATTTACTAATGCTGGAGCACTCAGAATCTGGTACAGCTGTGCAGGATAGCCAATCACCTTCTAACCTCGGCTTGTTCAATTAAACTTTGGCAATAAAACCTGGAAGCTGGTTGGTTTCTCTGCAGAATTGAGCCTGAATTTGGGCTCTCCAGCTTTAGTAAATCAACCCCATTGGTTCTGTCCTGCGCTCAGGAACAGCAGCAACACAAGCTCTCCGTTTTTATCACACACAGTGGGATCTTGATGGATTGTTCCTCTGAGTCCAGCCACTGCCATATGATGATTATCTCCAACTGTGACCCTTTAAAGAGTTGAACAGGGATAATTGCCAGTCAACTCTGTAATGAATGATGTCATTCCCAAAATCTGTATATCACAGCATGCATTGAACCTAACGTAGCAAGGCGATGAAGATAAAATACCATAGTACAAATGAACAATCCACAAAACACATACATTAGTGTTTTCATCTAAACACAGGTCTTCATATGTGTTGAAAATAAGTCGTTGAAAGCCCATATTAGATTGATTCACAGTGAAAAATCACACCACAAACTGAATTTGGGTATAAATCACAACAGACCATGTCAAACTATACTGATTTCTATATACAACATATTACATGTTTTTTTATCTTTTGTTTTATATGAGAACTGTTCAATATTAGACTAAGGGCCCAAATGAAATAACGGAAAATTTATATCAAATACTTAGCGTAATTTTCCTTTCCTGATGGACTCCATGGCAGCCTACGTGTGGGTTAATCCCGCCCCTCATACCTCATAGGACCCTTCTCCCATAAATCTTTGCTCTGGGCCAGAGGCCGTGTTCCATAATTTAGCCTACTCCAGCCACTGGGAGGGAACTCCTGCTGCCATGGAGTCCATCAGGAAAGGAAAATTACAGTAAGTATTTGATATAAATTTTCCGTTTTCCTGACAGACTCCATGGCAGCCTACGTGTGGGAAATAACTAGCCATACACACCCGGGTGGGCAGAGGGCTGGACAAAAGAAAAAAGGTTTAATTGGCACCATCAACAGACAAGATACGTAAACCAAATTAAACAGAAGATAATGAGGCTGGCTCTACGCAGTAGTGTGCCATGAACGTGTTAATTGAAGACCACAAGGCCACCTTGCAAATAACTTCTGGAGGCACGTGACGTGATGCCGCCCATGATGAAGACACTTCTAGTTGAGTGAGCAGCCACCGCTTCTGGTGGCGCCAAGTCCTTGGCTTTATAGGCCCACTGAATGGCCTGAATAATCCATGCTCCGATAGATCTGGAAGAAGCACGCATTCCCTTATACTTCCTGTGAAAAGAACGAGCAGGTGGTCGGTCTGACGGAAAGAAGCTGTAGCTTCAAGATACTGACTCAGAGCTTTTCCAACATCTAAGGGATAAACACTGGAATCCTCGATAGATCTGAACGTTGGAAGAGCAATCTCCTGATTGTCATGAAACACAGATGCCACTTTGGGGTTTGAACCCAACATAGGAATTAAAAAGTTTAGAAATGGCTCCTTGCATCCCTGAGAGCTGATTTCAGAGACCCTCTTGGCCGATGTTATAGCCACCAAGAAGACAACTATTAGAGAGAGTCATTTGACAGAAGATTGATCTTCATGTTCCAACTCTCTACCTAAGAAAAAATCCAGGACAAGGGGAAGATCCCAATTAGAAAAACTTGGCTCTGAGGTCTGAGCCTTATTGCTCCTCTGAAAAACTACTGAGTAAGAGGGTGTCTAGCCCAGGAAACAACCGTAAAGGCAGAGATTACAGCTATTTTGACTCGCAGCAAGCTGACTGACAATGAGAGATCCAATCCTGATTGTAAGAACCCCAGGATATCATGTATCTTTGGGTTATTGCAAGAACCTGCAGTGGAAGAGGTGTAGTCTGAAAACTTTTTCCAAATCCTCTGGTAGACCCTGTTGGTGCCTGTTCTTCTGGCATTTAATATTGTGGAGATGGCCCTACTTGGACAGCCTAGGGCCTCCAACCTTCACCTCTCAAGAACCAGATCATCAGATGTAGATGGGCCGGGCATGGATGTAGAAATGCCCCTTGTGATAGGAGATCTGGTCTGGAGGGTAGAGGAACTGGGTCACGGAAGCTGAGTTGCATCAGCAGTGGAAACCATGGCTTGTTTGGCCAGTACGGGACTATTGCCACTATCTCTGCTTCTTCCATCCTGAGCCTCGACAAAAAACGGAGAATGACAGGAACCGGGGGAAAGGCATAGGCCCTGTGGAACCGCCAATGGTCTGTCAGAGCATCTACCCAAAAGCCTGGGAATACCAAGACCTTGTGTAGTATCTCTCTAGTCTGAAGTTGCATGGGGAGGCGAACAAGTCTACTTCCGGAATGACTCCCAGGGACAGGACCCACCTGAAGACTTCGTGGGGGAAGTCCACTCGTTGTCCAGAGAAACTCTCAACAGAAAATCTGCCTGAACATTCGGGACTCCAGGGAGATAGACAGCTGTCAGGTTGGCCAGGTTTTTCTGGGCCCAGATCATGATGGGCTCTATTTCCTTTGACAGGGAGAGACTGCAAGTACCCCCCTGTCTCTTGATGTATGCGACTGCCGTTGTGTTGTCCAGTCTTAGGAGGACTGAGTCTCCTGCTGTTAAGTGGTGAAAGGCCTGCAGAGCGCAGAACGCTGCCCGGAGTTCCAGAACATTGGAGACTATCCTGTGAGAGGGAAAATTCCATATGCCTTGGGCTACTTCTGTCAGCCCCTGTTGCTGGCATCTGTAGTGATGGTGACCCAAGACACAGGTGCGATGGAGTGACAATTGAGGAGTTTCCTCTGTTGTAGCCACCAAGGAAAGCTCTCCCGCATGGATGAGGTTATTTGGATAAAGTGATCCCGAAGCCCTGGATTATACTGCTGGAGGAAACCCTTCTGGAAGGGCCGCATTTTCCACTGAGCCCACTTTACCATGGGTGTTGTTGCCACCATGGTGCCAATGATCTTTAGGCATTGAGAGGCTTGGAGATGAGGAGGACGACATTGCAAGCCAAACTCTGTCCCGGATCACTGGGATTTTTCCAGGGGTAACAAGATGGTGCTCTTGATAGCGTTGAAGTGTGCCCCAAGGAATACCAGGGACTGCGTAGGATCCAGATGGCTCTTTTCCAGATTCAGAAGCCAACCAAACTCGAGTAGAGTGGAGATGACCTGGGATCTGTGGATTAGCAACTGCTCCTTGTCCCGAGACAACAGCAGGTCGTCTAGATAGTGATACAGACGGATACCTCTGGTCCTGATCAGAGCCACGACAGCCAACAAGTTTTGAAAACACACGAGTCGATGTTGTAAGCCCGAAGGGGAGACAGGTGAACTGCAGACGGATTTGATCGACAGCAAAGCGAAGGTATTTCTGGAATTCTGATGCGATCGGAACATGGAAGTAGGCGTCCTTCAGGTCTATAGAGACAAGCCAATCGCCTGGTTGGATTGCTTGACTGATCATGAGTAGTGTCTCCATCTTGAACTACTCCTTCTAGATAAAAGAATTCAAGTGGGTTAGGTCTATAACTGGCCTCCAGGAGACGTTTTTCTTCAACACCATGAAGAGGGGCGAGTAGACCCCTTAAAACCTTTTGTCGTCTGGAACTGGAATTGCAGCGCCCTGAGCCACAAGAGAGACAGGAAAATTCACTTTTTCTCTTCCGAGAGAGGCAAGAATGCCGACTCGCTCTGTTTTAGGCAGGTGCAATATCATAAAGACTTAGGGGATTTTTGTCCACCGGAAGATGCCCCTTTTGAAAACTTCTGGCCTGAAGGCTGTTTTTTTCTTCCAGGTCTTCTTGAACTCACGGCCAGGCCTCTAGTAGCGAGCATTCCTTGCTCAATCTGAACTTTGCCTGGGCTGTGTTCTCTTCTGGTTTAGCAGACGGCGATCCTGGGGAAGGAACCCCGACTTGCCCCCTGTGGCACGGGTGATGGCACTGTCCGATATGTTCCCAAAGAGGGATGAACCCTCAAATGGAATCCTGCACCATGCCTGCTTGGAGGCAGGGTCAGCTACCCATGGGCGCAGCCACAAGGCACGCTTAGCCGTGACAGATGTCAGCATGATCCGAGCCACCAGGCGAATTATGTCTAGGGAAACCCCACGAGAAAAGCCAACGTCAACCTTAGCCCATGAATAGGTGAGCTCCTGGCCAGTTCTTCCGAGATGCTCCTCAGAGAAGCATCTACGTCGTCTGCCCAGACTTCCATCGCTTTAGAAAGGGCTGTGAGAGCTAGAGCTGGTTTGCAGGTCATACCCGCTGTAATGTAGATCCGCTTGAGGTCGGTATAAATTTTCCACTCCAGGCAATCCCTAAAGGAAACAGTATCCTCCAATGGGAGTGTGATGTGCCTCACCATCCTCATTAGGGCTGAGTCAATGAGAGGAGCCGACTCCAGGTGTTTTACATCCTTGCTTTTAAATGGGTACATTTTTGATACCTTCATTAACAGGCAATTCTTCCTTTCAACACCACCCCATTCGTCGGTAATTATTGCGCTGAGTTCACCCAAAAAGGAGAAATTAGGGCGTTCTTTTTTGAGGTGTTTAAAATATTTCCTCTGTTTGGAGGGTGCCTCCACTGGCTCTTCCATCTCAAAGCTTCTTTGACAGCTTTTGACCAGCTGTGGTACTAGGGCAAATTCAAAACCTGCACCAGGGTCATCTACCTCCACCGCACTGTCTGAGGCTTCAATTGAGGAATGACTCGGCTGTGAAGGGCCTGGAGCCTTGAGATCATCCCTAATAGGGACTGACATAGTGTCGCCAGCAGGGTTGTGGGTATGACCAGAATCCCCTTTACTCAGGGACTCACGGACCACCTTTCTGACCAGTGCTTCCACTTGTTGGTCTCCACCCTCTCTTTCTTATGCGACTTTAGAAAAGCATCGCTCGCAAAGCGATTTGCCTTCAGGAACCTGGGCCCCGCATACCCAGCAGGCTTTCCTCACAGAGCGGCTGGAGTGGCGGTGAGAGTGACGCCCAGAGGTGGTTTTAGACTCCTATCTGTGGTACCTAGATCTAAAGGAAGATCTGACATCTGGACCTTGAAGAGGAGTGACAACGTTGAGACCTAGGACGGTCTTTGCCGTGCTTTGGTGTTCAGACCTAGAAGAGCTGAGTGAAAAAGAAAGGGTTAAGAGCTCCTGAATGAGTGAACCCAAGCATCACAGGTAGAAAATAAATAAATCCTACCTGCAGCGCAAGGGTTGGCCACAAGAGGGCGGTGAGAGATCCATGGCAAGGCAGTTTGAAAGTGAAATGAATCATTAAAGCCTTATGAGAAACAGGAGTGACAACAGGCATGAGAGAGCACATAACAAAACATAGCCAGCACCCAGGGAGCCTGCAGCAAACAATTTACCTTGTAAACCAGAGACCAGTGCCTGGAGTAAACACTGTATAAGCCT
Organism: Rana muscosa; assembly: GCA_029206835.1. Taxonomy (NCBI): domain Eukaryota; kingdom Metazoa; phylum Chordata; class Amphibia; order Anura; family Ranidae; genus Rana; species Rana muscosa. The sequence goes on along the minus strand of CM055122.1, from coordinate 177,581,768 downwards.
GCAAGTCATCCCAAGTAATAGCTGCTTTGACAGTTATTTAAATCTGCCACCGTTAACGATGTCACCGCCCCACAGCGCGCCTGCGCCGGAAAAAGTTGCCATCCGGTGGCGGCCAATCGCATGCGCGACCGCCGCCGCCATTTTGGCGAAACTGCGCCTGCACGAACCAAGCACAGAATCTTCGTTCGGGGCTTGCGGATGCGCAGCGACTTCCTAAAACGGCGAGCTGGAACGCAGCTGCGCTCCAGCCGCCGTGGCCACTCACTAGAGCTTGATAGAAAATAAGGAGACACACAAAACACAGAGATACGGCTGCCATATAAAAGGAATATCTTTGTACATTACCACCACCACGGCACGATCCGGACCAGAACCTGGGACTGGGGAGCTGTTCGCTCGACCCACCGCACGATCGGGCGTTTACAAAGCCTCCCGCTAATAGCTGGGACGTTTGGCCATATTGCCGCTTGCCTGCCAATGGCCAGGTTAGTAAGCTCTTCATGGTATCACATCATATCGCCCATGTCCACCTGCTAATAGCTAGGATTGCTGGACTGCAGAGAGGATCACCGCTAACCACCAACGTATCGCCGTGCACACCGCCAGGCCTGGATTACAGAAAAACTTCATGAAAAGGTAAGACTATATCTTGGTCCTAGGAGGAGGACAAAAAAAGGAACACAGCCTCTGGCCCAGAGCAAAGATTTATGGGAGAAGGGTCCTATGAGGTATGAGGGGCGGGATTAACCCACACGTAGGCTGCCATGGAGTCTGTCAGGAAAGGGAGAGGATACATGCACAGATTGTATTCCCCAGCTAAAGCCCAGCTGCTGTGATTTAGCTCAGCGGGGAAAAAGGTTAGTCAGTTAAGAAAAAAAAAAAACATGAGGAACATTTAGTTCGATAGTGTCCCTTAATTTACATATTAAATTAGGCTTTAGAAGATGAGTAAAAGCAAATTATTTGTTATGACTTTGTACACTTTCACTAACTCTAATTGGATCCTATGGATAATCATTTTAAGGCTTGCCTCAAGTTGTTTAACACCATCAACCATATTTTATTATGGCAGTGTAAAGTGAAATAATAATGTATGAAGTACTGTAACAAAAGCCATCCACATATCTGTTTACTTAGGTCAAATCATTGAAAGGTGAGTTCTAATTTGTTGCTATGAATAAGGCTACTTTCACACTGAGGCGCTGGATGCGCTGGCGGTATAGCGGCGCTATTTTTAGCGCCGCTATACCGTTTTTTTTGCCGCAATTTGCGGGCGCTAGCGGGGGTATGTTTACCCCCGCTAGCGGCCGAAAAAGGGTTAAAAACGCCCGCAATAACGCCTCTTTGCGGCGTTTTGCGGGCGTATTGGAGGCGCTACCCGATTGATTTCAATGGGCAGGGGCGCTATAGGAGCGCTATTTTTAGCGCTCTTATTGCGCCTTAAAGATGCGGCTTGCAGGAGTTTTTTGACCCTCCTGCAAGCGCAACGCTCCAGTGTGAAAGCCCTCGGGCTTTCACATTGGATACTATTGAGCAGCTTTTTTGGGGCGCATTGCAGGCGCTATTTTTAGCGCAATATCGCCTGCAAAGCGCCTCAGTGTGAAAGGGGCCTTAGGGACGGTGAGTCATCGTGGCAGTAGGTCAACATCATTGGGTGGCTTCTAGCTATCGAAATCTAGTGTGAATCACAGCAACCTGCGGCCTGGCGATGTTTCATGGCCATATTTAGTCAATGACGTCACGCAGGATTCCTGTCTGGTTTGTTTACAAACAGTAACCAAAAAACTGACAATCATTTAGGCTGCATTGACACTTCGGCGGTTTTAATCGTTTTGAATCGTGGGCAGATTGCAAACCAGCATCGCGTAAAGCTTGTCATCCAAAAAAGTTCAGGAGCTACTTTTGTACGAAATGCTTCACGCGATGCAGGTTGCCGCGTTTGCAGTGTGATTCATCTCATGACAATAGCGGCAGAACCGCACCAGGATTTCAGGTGCCATTCAAAGGAATGGTATCTCACATGTGCATTTTGTCATTCACACCTCTGAACTTTTTTTTCACAAGAAACACACCTCGGCACTTTGAAATCGTGGGCAGAATTGCAGCAAATCTGCCCACGATTTCAAAGTGCCGAGGTGTGAATGACAAAACACACATGTGAGATACCATTCCTTTGAATGGCACCTAAAATCCTGGTGCGGTTCTGCCGCTATTGTCATGAGATGAATCACGCTGCAAACGCGGCAACCTGCATCGCGTGAAGCATGTCGTACAAAAGTAGCTCCTGAACTTTTTTGGGTGACAAGCTTTACGCGATGCTGGTTTGCCACGATTGCAGCGCGATTTATCATGCGACAATCGTGGCAGAACCGAACCACGATTTTAGGTGACATTAAAATGAATGGCAGTTCAAATGTGCATTCTGCGATTTGCCATTCACACCTCAGTGCTTTAAAATCATGGGCAGAATCGCAGCACAAAACGATGTGTTTTTTCAGCTCTTTAGCGCCACCTTTTGGGCAACTTCTCCTAATGTTGTGTAGCGGCCTCACTCTCTCTCTCTCTCTTGTATTGGTTGTTTGTGGCTGTTGTCTAGGGGTACTCTGGAGGAGAGAGTGCAGGACACTACGCCAAGCTCTCACTCTCCATGTATATGAGGTTTGAGCAAAGTCTTTTCTGAATTACTTTCGGGTCTGCATCCTGCATATGGAGCCTCCGCTTCTTCCGTGGAGGTGTATCTGCCAGTAATAGAGCCCCACACCATTAAAAGTTCAACACTCCTTTATTTCTTCAATGCCAGAATGAACATAATCAGTTGAACTTCCATAACAGACAGACAGGGGTGTGGATACGAGTAGGCCCAGGCACAATGAACTCTCCTATCCCTTTCTCGTGCGGATAGGCCTGGCGCACGGTCTCTGCCACCGACCGTGAAGTTGGTAGCTGCCACCTACCGGGTGAACTGTTTGGAGCCCCTACCATGGGCCTAAGTAACAGTCTCTGTCACGACCCTAGAGTAACGGTCTCTGCCACCGACCTTAGAACATGGACCACCTTCCGTGTGAATATGGCCCCTGTTTGGCGAGGACATCCATCCCGACGGTCTCCGGAGGCCCTGTCCCGGCACTGGCAATCTGCTGCACCAGATCTACGTGAAGGTCACCTGCGCGGTCCCTTACGCCTGGATTCAGACACCCGATTCTGTGGGTGCCTTAGGATGGTTCCTCCCGGGCGGATCCCAGTGGAAGAAGCTGGGCCCCAAGCCTGAACGATGCACCTCACCCCAGACTGAGGGTGTCTGGGGTGACTCCCGAACTCCACGTGTCCAGGCCTAGGCTGCCTGGACACCGACCGCTGGACAGCAGCCCTCAGGCTAAAGGTGCCTGGGACTCGGACCTCGTGGCGAAGATGTCCGCCCCCTTTATAGCCTCTCCCAGCTAGCACAGCGGGTTCCCCGCCCCGCCGTACAACCGCTGCGAGGGACCAAAAAGGGTACGGCATTCCAGCGATGGTTCAACTCCGGCCCAAAGTGACAGCGCCACCTGCTGGGCCGCAGGGAACTGGACACCACTGATGTCTCCACCCGAATCAACATACTGAAAAGTACCTACCCGCTACAGTTGTGTTATGGTTAGCATTGCTTCTGAGCATGCGTGTTTGTACTTTGGAGTTTTGTCCGACGGACTTGTGTTCACACGATCGGATAATCCATGAACACACATTTGTTGGCAGACAATTTTAAAGCATGCTATCCCACATTTGTTAGCGGAAAATCCGACAACAATTGTGCGATGGAGCATACAAACGGTCGGATTTTCCGACAACAGCCTGTCATTACACAATTCTGGATAATCCGATTGTGTGTATGAGGCTTTAGTGGCGGTAGTACAGCGGGGGAACATCATCTGACTGTAGGTCATCATATCAGCTAATGGATCTATATCACTGAATGACGTAAATGACAATAAATTTTTATCAGAGGATATTGTTTACATTTTTTTCAAATAGATTTTTATTAAAACAGAATTAAACTATCCCCAAAAAAATTAATAACGCGCCCCCAGGAGCTTTTAGCCCTAATGTGCTAGTATGTACAGCATATTAGCACTTTATGGCAGCCCCTTCAATGATCCTCTCCAGTACTGTGGTGTCAGTGCTCCTGCCATTCAGGGGTGTCTTCATCCTCGTCTTACCTCTGGGTTCTGACTCTTCGGATGCTTGCTGGGCTGCGACGATGTCACTCCTGTATCACTCCTACGCATTCACGCAGGAGTCACATCATCATGGCTCAAAGCTGTGTCGTTATTGTATACTGCTAGATGGATAAATGTATACTGAGCTGTGCATGCGTGGCTCAGCGTACACGAACACTAACAGGCAAGGAGAAACAATTATGCCGGAAGAGACCAATAGGTTATCTTCTGTCATAAGGAAATCCTGCCTGTCAGCTGTTTTTAGTTTTAGGTTTAATTGCCCTTTAAAATACTTTTTCACTGTGCGTGTTTTATTTATATTTTACTTGTTTTTAGGGGAAAGAGCGTTAAAGTGGTTGTAAACCCTTATAAAAATATTTTTTTTTTAAACTACCTGTAAGAGAAAGGCATAATGAGCTAATATGACTAGCATAATAGCTCATTATGCATCACTTACCTTAGATCGGGGCCCCCGAAGCCGCCCTGGTCTCCCTCTCCAGCCGCAGCCATCGCCGCTCCAGCCAATCACAGCGCCGCTCCGGCGCTGTGATTGGCCGGAGCGGCGAAGACGTGACTCCGCGCATGCGCGCATGAGCCGTCGAATTTGGCTACATCGTCGAATGCTGCGACCTGGCCGAATTTGTGAATGTGGTTAACCCCATGCGCATGCACGTGACGTCAGCGTCGCCGCTTTTAAATGCAAATATCTCCTTAACCATGTAGGTTAAGGAGATATTTCATGCACCTACAGGTAAGCCTTAATCTAGGCTTACCTGTAGGTGTTTGTTTAGAAAGTGGGTTTACAACCACTTTAAGGTCTACTAGTACCCTTTACTTATTCCCCTGGGGGGATGCATGTCATCTGGGGCCCCTTTTTTCTAAAATCCTCCAGATTCCTATAAGTCCCCCTCCCCCCGAACCCTTTGGAGACCAAATGTGGGGAAGAGACCTTGACCTCTAACATTGGCGTGGCCACCCCCATTCTTGCAAGGTACCCCCCAATGTTGAAAGACATGTGGCTTGGTATGCCCGCTAAGGCTGCATGCCTAGGTAAGTGTCTATTTTAAATTTGAAAAGCCCCCCACAACTATATTGTATTATACCATAATTTCACACACTCATTAAGGCCTCCCCCAAGATGTCATTTAAAGGATTTGTGTATTTTCAATGTTGCCCTTTAACCACTTTCTGCCTGCGCTATAGTTGAAAGATGACTACAGCGCAGGCCTCCAGTTCCGGGAGGACATCCAAGGACATCCTCCCACGTGCTTTGGACACAGATGATCCCAGTTTAGGGTAAAGGGCCAATCACAGCGGCCCTTTACTATGTAATCAGCTGTGTCCAATCACAGCTGGTCACATGTAAACAGACTTGCTGGTTAATAGCTCTCCTTTCCTCACACAGAGACAGCATGTGAGCAAAGGAGAGCTGATCTGACAGGGCACATTGTTTGCACTGATCATCAGTGTCCTGATGATCAGTGCAGCTTATCAGTGCCACCTCATCAGTGCACATCAGTGAAAAAGAAAAAATACACTGCAAAATTTTATAACAGAAACTAAGAAAAAACTATTTATTTATTTTTTTGTCTTTTTGCATTTAGTTAGCAAAAAAATAAAAACCCAGTGGTGATTAAATACCACCAAAAGAAAGCTCTATCTGTCTCCTGGGCAGGAAGGGGGTGCAAGTGCCCGGTAAAGAAGTGTCTAAGCCACATGAAAATAGCCTCTCCACACTGTTCATTATTTAAAAAAAACAATGTTTGCATTGGTACATATCCCCTATGCAAGTGCCCAACTACACATGTCCATTTTATAACAACAGCGTGCAGATTAGCCTTGAAGAGTCTAGAAAATAATAACAAGATTTGGCTAAAATAGAATTCATTGAGGGTCCGTGCTTAGGGTTTGCAGACTTCCCACTGGGTTCGCCCAAACTCCAGTGAATTGAATTTTGCCCAGTTTGGTAATCCCTATTGGCTTATGGGAGTTTACAAAGGGCTACGTCTCATCACTCCCGGCAGCAGAGATGCAGGGGAGTGAAGGGAAGGTGCAGAGGGCAGTTTGAAGGAATTTGGGGGCCCCAAGCAAAATGGACATGGAGGCCCCCCCAACCCCCCCTTTTTTTTTTTGTCAAAGCTTAACTACTTGCTTACTGGGCACATATACAGTACCCCCTTCCTGCCCAGGCCAATTTTCAGCTTTCAACACTCTCACTCTTTGAATGACAATTGTGTGGTCGTGCAACACTGTACCTATATGAAATTTATTTATTTTTTAACACAAATAGAGCTTTTTTTTGTGGTATTTAACCACTTCATCCACGGAAGGTTTTACCCCCTTCCTGACCAGAGCACTTTTTACAATTTGGCACTGGATTGCTTTAACTGACAATTGGGTGGTCATGCAATGCTGTACCCAGACAAAATTTGCGTCCTTTTTTCCATCCTTTTTTCCAACAAATAGACAACAAACAATATTTTTTACTTTTTGCTATAATAAATATCCCCAAAAATGTTTTTTAACCACTTAAGCCCCGGACCATTTCGGGCCATTAGGACCAGGCCTGTTTTTGGGATTCGGCACTGCGCTGCATTAACTGTAAATTGTGCGGACATGCAATGTTGTACCCAATTGAAATTTGCGTCCTTTTCTTCCCACAAATAGAGCTTTATTTTAATGGTATTTGATTGCCTCTGCTATTTTTATTTTTTGCGATATAAACAGAAAAAGACCGAAAATTTTGAAAAAAAATGATATTTTCTACTTTTTGTTATAAGAAAAATCGAATAAACTCAATTTTAGTCATACATTTAGGCCAAAATGTATTCAGCCACATGTCTTTAGTAAAAAAAATGTCAATAAGCGTATATTTATTGGTTTGCGCAAAAGTTATAGCGTTTACAAACTAGGGTACATTTTCTGAAATTTACACAGCTTTAAATTTATGACTGCCTATCTAATTTCTTGAGGTGCTAAAATGGCAGGGCAGTACAAAACCCCCCCAAATGACCCCATTTTGGAAAGTAGACACCCCAAGGAAATTGCTGAGAGGCATGTTGAGCCCATTGAATATTTTTTTTTTGTCCCAAGTGATTGAATAATGACAAAAAAAAAAAAAAAAAATTACAAAAAGTTGTCACTAAATGATATATTGCTCACACATGCCATGGTTATATGTGGAATTGCCCCCCAAAATACATTTTGCTGCTTCTCCTGAGTACGGGGATACCACATGTGTGGGACTTTTTGGGAGCCTAGCCGCGTACGGGACCCCGGAAACCAAGCACCGCCTTCAGGATTTCTAAGGGCGCAAATTTTTGATTTCACTCCTCACTACCTATCACAGTTTCGAAGGCCATAAAATGCCAAAATAGCACAAAACCCCCCCAAATGACCCCATTTTAGAAAGTAGACACCCCAAGGAAATTGCTGAGAGGCCTGTTGAGCCCATTGAATATATTTTTTTTGTCCCAAGTGATTGAATAATGACAAAAAAAAAAAAAATTACAAAAAGTTGTCACTAAATGATATATTGCTCACACATGCCATGGTTATATGTGGAATTACACCCCAAAATAAATTTTTCTGCTTCTCCTGAGTACGGGGATACCACATGTGTGGGACTTTTTAGGAGCCTAGCCGCGTACGGGACCCCGAAAACCAAGCACCGCCTTCAGGATTTCTAGGCACAAATTTTTGATTTCACTCCTCACTACCTATCACAGTTTCGAAGGCCATAAAATGCCAAAATCGCACAAAACCCCCCCAAATGACCCCATTTTGGAAAGTAGACACCCCAAGCTATTTACTGAGAGGCATGTTCAGTCCATGGAATATTTTATATTTTGCCACAAGTTGCGGGAATATGAGAAACTTTTTTTTTTTTTGCACAAAGTTGTCACTAAATGATATATTACTCACACATGCCATGGGCATATGTGAAATGACACCCCAAAATACATTCTGCTGCTTCTCCTGAGTACGGGGATACCACATGTGTGGGACTTTTTGGGAGCCTAGCCGCGTACGGGACCCCAAAAACCAAGCACCGCCTTCAAGGTTTCTAAGGGCATAAATTTTTGATTTTACTCCTCACTACCTATCACAGTTTTGAAGGCCATAAAATGCCAAGATAGCACAAAACCCCCCCAAATGACCCCATTTTGGAAAGTAGACACCCCAAGCTATTTGCTGAGAGGCATGTTGACCCTATTGAATATTTTTTTTGTCCCAAATGATTGAATAATGACAAAAAGAAAAAAAAAATGTACAAAAAGTTGTCACTAAATGATATATTGCTCACACATGCCATGGTTATATGTGGAATTGCACCCCAAAATACATTCTGCTGCTTTTCCTGAGTACGGGGATACCACATGTGTGGGACTTTTTGGGAGCCTAGCCGCGTACAGGGCCCCAAAAACCAAGCACCGCCTTCAGGATTTCTAAGGGCGTAAATTTTTGATTTCACTCCTCACTGCCTATCACAGTTTCGAAGGCCATAAAATGCCAAAATAGCACAAAACCCCCCCAAATTACCCCATTTTGGAAAGTAGACACCCCAAGCTATTTGCTGAGAGGCATGTTGAGTCCATGGAATATTTTATATTTTGCCACAGGTTGCGGGAATATGACAAACTTTTTTTTTTTTGCACAAAGTTGTCACTAAATGATATATTGTTCACACATGCCATGGGCATATGTGAAATTACACCCCAAAATACATTCTGCTGCTTCTCCTGAGTACGGGGATACCACATGTGTGGGACTTTTTGGGAGCCTAGCCGCGTACGGGACCCCAAAAACCAAGCACCGCCTTCAAGGTTTCTAAGGGCATAAATTTTTGATTTCGCTCCTCACTACCTATCACAGTTTTGAAGGCCATAAAATGTCAAAATAGCCCAAAACCCCCACAAATGACCCCATTTTGGAAAGTAGACACCCCAAGCTATTTGCTGAGAGGCATGGTGAGTATTTTACAGCTCTCATTTGTTTTTGAAAATTAAGAAAGACATTTTTTTTCTTTTTTTTTTTCTTTTTTTACATTTTCAAAACTTTGTGACAAAAAGCGAGATCTGCAAAATACTCAACATACCTCTCAGCAAATAGCTTGGGGTGTCTACTTTCCAAAATGGGGTCATTTGGGGGGGTTTTGTGCCATCTGGGCATTCCATGGCCTCCGAAACTGTGATAGGCAGTGAGGAGTGAAATCAAAAATTTACACCCATAGAAATCCTGAAGGCGGTGCTTGGATTTTGGGGTCCCGTACGCGACTAGGCTCCCAAAAAGTCACACACATGTGGTATCCCCGTACTCAGGAGAAGCAACAGAATGTATTTTGGGGTGTAATTCCACATATGCCCATGGCATGTTTGAGCAATATATAATTTAGTGACAACTTTTTGTACATTTTTTTTTTTTTTGGTCATTATTCAATCACTTGGGACAAGTTTTGAACTGTCCTGGCATTTTATGCACAACATTAGGAAGCTTATGTCACACATCATCCACTCTTCTAACCACTTGAAGACAAAGCCCTTTCTGACACTTTTTGTTTACATGAAAAAAAAATTTTTTTTGCAAGAAAATTATGTTGAACCCCCAAACATTATATATTTTTTTAAAGCAAAGGCCCTACAGATTAAAATAGTGGGTGTTGCATTTTTTTTTTCCACACAGTATTTGCGCAGCGATTTTTCAAACGCATTTTTTGGGGGAAAAACACACTTTTTTTATTTTTAATGCACTAAAAAACACTATATTGCCCAAATGTTTGATGAAATAAAAAAGATGATCATAGGCCGAGTACATGGATACCAAACACGACATGCTTTAAAATTGCGCACAAACGCGCAGCGGCGACAAACTACATTCATTTTTAAAAGCATTTAAAAGCCTTTACAGGTTACCACGTTAGATTTACAGAGGAGGTCTACTGCTAAAATGACTGCCCTCGATCTGACCTTCGCGGTGATACCTCACATGCATGATGCAATTGCTGTTTACATATGACGCTAGACTGACGCTTGCGTTCGCCTTTGCGCAAGAGCAGGGGGGGACAGCGGTGCTTTTTTTTTTTTTTTTTTTTTATTATTTATTTGGCTTTTTTATTTTATTTTTAAACTGTGCCTTCCATATTTTATTTTTTTACCATTTTTATCGTTATCTCAGGGAATGTAAATATCCCCTATGATAGCAATAAGTAGTGACAGGTACTCTTTTTTTGAAAAAAATTGGGGGGTTAGACCCTAGATCTTTCCTCTGCCCTCAAAGCATCTGACCACACCAAGATCGGTGTGATAAAATGCTTTCCCAATTTCCCAATGGCGCTTTTTATATCCGGGGGTGGGGACATTCCCTCCCACTGCTTGTAAAAGCAGTCTAGAGGCTAATTATCTGCTAGAATTGCTTTTACATGAAAGCCGGCTGCTGGCTGAAAAGAATGATACCAAGATGATACCTAAACCCGCAGGCATCATTCTGGTATAAACATTCAAAGTCCAGCAACATACCAGTACGTTGCTGGTCCTTGTTGGACATGTATTGTAATCTTTTTTTTCATACAGCCTATTGGCTGAACGAAAAAAAGAGATTGATTGGTGGGTATGCCCACCATTAGAATACTTCCCTTCATCCACCCACTTCTAATGATGGGCATATATGCCGAAGCATGGGGGCATCCTCCCGCAAAAAAGTTATGCCGCGTACACACGGTCAAGCCTTCGTCGGAATTTCGACCGTATGTACGCGGCATAAAAGGTTTTGCCGCGTACACACGGTCGGACTTTTCCACGGGCAAGCCTCCGTTGGAATTTCGACCGTATATACGCGGCATTAGGAGCAAAATCGCTCCTCCGCCCCTGCTGCCCCCATGCTTCGGCATATATGCTCTTTTTTTAACTGTGGTGGTGAAATCACCTCCTACAGCGTTGGAGTCACGGCTTTATGTATCGTGGGAGCAAACGCTGTTGCTGTCAAGATAAATAGATCAGCGCTGCAACTGAATGGCGTACCTGCTAAGCAAATGGTGGTTAACATTAAAACAAAGTAACATTACAGTACAACAGTAAGACCTTACCATGCCATACCTGCAAAGCAAATACCAAAACAAAACCTAGTAAAAAATAAAAAAATGTTTTAACGCAACCTGTGCCTAAAATATATATATGCCGAAGCATGGGGGCATCCTCCCGCAAAAAAGTTATGCCGCGTACACACGGTCGGAATTTTCCACGGGCAGGCCTCCGTCGGAATTTCGACCGTATGTACGCGGCATTAGGAGCAAAATCGCTCCTCCGCCCCTGCTGCCCCCATGCTTCGGCATATATGCTCTTTTTTTTAACTGTGGTGGTGAAATCACCTCCTACAGCACTGGAGTCACGGCTTTATGTATCGTGGGAGCAAACGCTGTTGCTGTCAAGATAAATAATTCCGCGCTGCAGTTGAATGGCGCACCTGAAAACAAAAAATTACATACCTGAAAAGCAAGCATGATAAAACATTGCAGAATAGAATACAGTAAAAAAGAGCAGAACAATAGAGAGAAAATAGAGAGAGAGAGAACAATAAAACGACAACTATTTTTGGTTTTTTTATTTTATATTTTTTTTGTGTTTTGTTTTTTACGTTTTTTTTTTCTTTTTTACACTTTTTTTTGTAACTTTACAACTGTAATGGTTCGGGTCTCTCAAAATGTAATGGCATCTTGGGAGACCCTGTGTAAGTGTGTCCTTGTCTGTGAAATGCTGTACCCTACGCTAAAACTTCACTTTTGAGTGGTAGCGTTCAAAACATTCACCTTGGCAAAGACCAGGCTTGTCAGGACAGAGTGGACAAAAACTACGGGTGTCACGCCTAAATCCGCGCTTGCTACAGACACAACATCTTTTTTGGGGGTGGCTTTGGGTAGGGGTACTCGGGAGGACATACGAATAATGCCTCTCATGCAGCCGGCTTACTGCATTTGGTAGGGGATGGTGAGGTGCAGAACCGCCTGAATACAGGAGTTCTGTGACTATCTCATTCTGCAATTTTAGAAGAGATAACGTCCCGCCTGAAGCTCTGTATAGCACATGAGCGTTCAGCAAAGCCAATTGGAATAATGATAGAGACACTTTTTTGTACCAGCGTCTCGCCTTACGGTCAATTAGATACGGCGCCATCAACTGGTCGTTGAGGTCCACCCCTCCCATATTTTGGTTATATTCGTGGACACAGAGGGGTTTCTCCACGACACCAGTCGCCGTACGAATTTGGACTGTCGTGTCTGCATGAAGGGAGGTAAGAAGGAAAACATTCTTATTGTCCCTCCACTTCATAGCGAGCAAGTTATTACACTTCAAGCAGGCTCTCTCCCCCAGCCTAAGACGGGCATCTACAAGCCGCTGGGGAAAGCCCCGGCGATTAGGTCGCACGGTGCCACATGCTCCAATCTGATGATCAAACAAGTGACTAAACAGTGGCACGCTCGTGTAATAATTGTCCACATACAAGTGGTACCCCTTTCCGAATAAGGGTGACACCAAGTTCCACACTATCTTGCCAGCGCTCCCTATGTAATCCGGGCAGTTGACCGACTCAATCTGACTATCTTTTCCCTCATAAACCGTAAAGTTCACTACATAGCCTGTTGCCCTGTCACAGAACTTGTAGAGCTTGACCCCGTATCTGGCACGCTTGCTGGGAAGGTACTGCTTGAAAGACAAGCGGCCAGAAAATTTAATCAGGGACTCATCAACGCAGACAACTTGATCGGGAGTAAACAAGGCTGCAAAACGTTCGTTGAAGTGGTTTATGAGGGGCCGAATTTTATAGAGCCGGTCGTATTCAGGGTCCCCACGTGGACGACAAAGTTCATTGTCGTTGAAGTGCATGAACCGCAAAATCTGCTCGTATCGTGCCCTGGACATGGAGGCAGAGAACACGGGCATGTGGTCAATTGGGTGCGTGGACCAATAAGCACGCAATGACGGAAATTTATGTGTGCCCATGTTGAGGGAAAGGCCCAGAAAGGTCTTAAATTCGGAAACCGTAATTGGTTTCCAATTTCTGGCAATTTTAGGCAACTGGGGGTTAGCGGCGATAAATTGACCAGCATATAAATTACTCTGGTCCACAATAGATCTATAGAGATCTTCCGTGAAAAACAGCGAATAAAAATCAATTGGAATAAAATCAGCTGTTTCCACCTGAATACCGGGTTGGGCAGTGAATGGGGGAAGTACGGGTTCTGCAGAAGTGGTGGGGACCCAATCAGGATAGGCGAATTCTGCAGGAAGGGCAGTATGGGCACGACGGGCCTGCCTTTGTCTTCTTGGTGGCAGCGGGACACTACTTGTGCTTGCCACCTCGCCAGCTTGAACTGCACTTATGAGACTCGCCACGTCACCAAGTGTTACTGCAGTGCTGGATGTACGTCCAGGCTGTACTAGGACGCTGGTGCTTGCCAGTTCACCAGAAGGAATAGCGGCGCTAGTACTACTCTGCTCCATGATACGAGAGACCTGCGGTTCTTGCTCCTCAACAACCTCAGAAGATCGGGATCGGGTACACCTGACCTTAGCAGGGACCTCAACTTCGTCGTCAGAGCTATCTGACGTGGGGCCGCTGACGTCACTGTCTTCTACGGGAAGATATTCTGAGCCTGAATCTGACAGATACGTGACCTCCTCTTCACTATCTGTCATGCTCAGAATCTCGTAGGCCTCTTTACTAGTGTACCTTCGTCTTGCCATTTTGGGCTCTAAATTTAGGGGTACACTAGTAAGATTCACAGGAAAAAAAGCACCTGACTGTCGTCAGCAAATATATCAAACGCTACAAAAAAACTGTTAGCGATCGCAGGGATCAGGCCTGTCTCTGCGAACGCTGCAGTTATGTGTGTTGTGTTTGGTAAGTGACAGTGATCGATCGATACTGCACTTGGGTGGGCTGGGCTGGGCTGGGCTGGGCGGAGGGGCTAAACGCAGGCGCTAGCAGGTATCTGGGCTGATCCCGCTAACACTGCGTTTTTGGGAACCCTAAACCGCTGGGGATGCTAGTATAGATCTGATCAGATACTATACCACTAAGGGGGGTGTATGCTTTGCGCGTGGGTGTTAGCGTTACTGGCACTAACCTAACACTGCCTGGGGCGACGCAGACCCTCTCTGGCGCTAAAACCTAATTGATCTCACCCGCCGGGCGATCAGGGGGGTTAAACCTTTATTGGGTTATATACGGCGGGTGCCCTGATGCTATAAAAAGCAAACTAATCAACCAGCGTCACCCGTAACCTTTATATGGTGATCACTGGTGAAAGGGTTAACTAGGGGCAATCAGGGGGTTAAAACCTTTATTAGGTTAAATATGGGGGTACCTGACACTATATAAAAACCTGACGGGTAACCTAAATAACGAAATAACTTACTGGCTAACCAGTGACACCAGTGACGCTTATACGGCGATCACTGGTGAAAGGGTTAACTCTAGGGGCAATCAGGGGGTTAAAATAATATATGGGGGTACCTGACACTAATAAAAACCTGCGGCGAACCTAAAAAAAAATAACTGCCTATCTAAAACACCAGCGACACGAATACAGCGATCGGAAAAACAATCGCTTAGTGACGCTGAAGTTAGGGGGTGAAAGGGTTACCTGGGGGGTGATCAAGGGGTTAAACCTTTATTAGGGGGGGTTAGGGGGCTACCCTGGACCTAAAGGGGCCTAATCCTAACTGCCCTGCAACTTTTTACAATCACAGATGACACTAAATGCAGTGATCAGTAAAATAAATGATCACTGCAATCAGTGACACTGTGATTGGGGGCTTTGGGGTGACCTGGGGGGTGATCTGGGGGTGACTGGGGGGTGATTTGTGTGCCTATGTGTACCTACGTGTCAGTGGACTGTTGGTGCAATAACCTGCTTCTTCTCTTCTCGGCGCCGGGAACGAAAAGACCGCGGCGAGGGAGATGACATCACTTCCTCCAGCCTGTGTTTACATTTCAGGCAGGAGGAAGCAATTTCATTCGCCGGGAGCGATCGCGAGGGGGGGGCGGAATCGAGCGGCCGCCCCCTCATGCCTGATCGCTCCCGAACACTTAACGGCCGCTCACTGCAGTGAAGGGGGGTCCGGATGGACCCCCCAACTGCACAAAGGCGATCACGTAGATCTACGTGATTCTGCCTGTCGGTGCCATTCTGCCGACGTAAATCGGCGGTGGGCGGTCGTTAAGTGGTTAAAAACAAATTTCTTCATCAGTTTAGGCCAATATATATTCTTATATATGGCATATATATATGGCATTTTTTTTTTTTTACTAGTAATGGCGGTGATCTGCGATTGATCTGTGATCTGCGATTTTTAATGGTACTGCAACATTGCGACAGGCAGATTGGACACTTTTGACACATTTTGTGGGCCATTGACATTTATACAGCGATCAGTGCTATAAATATGCACTGATTACTGTGTAAATGTCACTGGCAGAGGTGGGGTTAACACTAGGGAGCGATCAAGGGGTTCAGTGTGTGTTCCCAATGTGTGTTCTAAATGTATGGGGATAGGACTGACTAGGGGAGGAGACATATCGTTGTTCCTACTTAGTAGGAACAAACAATATGTCTCCTCTCCCCTGACAGAGAAGGATCCAGCACACCAGGATCTCCAAAATTGGGTTCAAAACTTTAATCACATAGGGGGTTATTTACGAAAGGCAAATCCACTTTGCACTACAAGTGAAAACTACAAGTGCAAAATGCACTTGAAATTGCACTGAAAGTGCACTTGGAAGTACAGTCGCTGTAAATCTGAGGGGTAGATCTGAAATGAGGGGAAGCTCTGCTGATTTTATTATCCAATCAAGTGCAAGCTAAAATGCTGTTTTTTATTTCCCTTGCATGTCCCCCTTGGATCTACAGTGACTGCACTTCCAAGCGCACTTTCAGTGCAATTTTAAGTGCACTTTGCACTAGTGCAAAGTGGATTTGCCTTTCGTGAATAACCCCCATAGTATCAAAAAATAAAAGTGACGTTTTGGACCCACGCAGGACCCCTTCATCAGGCATGATGCAGGGGTCCTGACAGCACAGGGATTTGTGTGTTTACACACACATCCCCGTGCCTGGCTCTCATGCACACGATCGCGCGTGGCGGCTCTTAAAGGGAACCCCTATGTATGGGATTTCGCTTAGCGCTGCCATTGTGCTACAGTAAATGTGCGTGAGCCGATCGGGAACCAGGTAATCGCCACTAGGTTTTTATTTTTTGCTAAACAAACAAAAAAAGACAGAAAAAAAAACTGTTTTCATAGTTTGTTATAAAATTTTGCAGACAGGTTCTTTTTTCTCCTTCATTGATGTGCGCTGATGAGGCTGCACTGATAGGATGCACTGATGGGCACAGATAAAGCTGCACTGATGGGCACTGATGGGTGGCACTGATAGCTAGGTGGCACTGATGGGCACTGATGAGGCTGCACTGGTGGGCACTGATCAGGAGGCACTGATGAGGCTGCACTGGTAGGTGGCACTGATGGGCAATAATAGGTAGCACTGATAGGTGGCACTGAATGGCACTGAGAGGTGACACTGATGGGAACTGTTAGACACTGGTAGGTGACACTGATAGATAGCACTGATATGTGGCACTAATAGGGCACTGATTGGTAGCACTGGTGGGTACTGATAGGTGGCACTGGTGGGCACTACTTAGCAGTACTGATTGGCACTGGTAGGTACTGCTTAGCAGCAGTGACTGCCAGTGTGCGGGACCGATGTCCCATTTACACAAGCCGGTAACCAGCTTATTTTTTTCTCCTTGCGCTTTCAGCGTGAGGGAAAAAAAGCAGATTACTGACTTCTGTTTACATCATGTGATCAGCTGTCATTGGCTGACAGCTGATCACGTGGTAAAGGGCCGGGATCGGCCCTTTACTCCGATCTGTGATAAGCCAAGTCCCATAGACTCTGTGACCAAAGCGCGCCGCCCGTGCCCCACAGGGGGCACGCAGGCAGCATGGCAGGACGTACATGGATGCCCTCCTGGCAATTTAAGCCTGTGCTGTAGGCGTCTTATGGCTATAGGGCGGGCGTGAAGAGGTTAATTGAACAAGCTGATGTCAGAAGCTGATTGGCTACCATGCACAGCTGCACCAGAATCTGAGTGTTCCAGTTTTAGTAAATCTCCCCCTATGTGTAATGATTTTTGGGTAATGTTAAAGAAAGTGATGTCATTTGTATGTTGGTAGTTTGATTTTCTTTTTCAACTGGTGTTATTTACACTATGTAGTATTTTAATAGGATAGTAAGGTTGATTACAGTACAGTATTATATTTTGTTTTATGTGGTATTAATTGTGGTTATTGGTAAATTAATTGTTGTTGTGCCATGTTATTGTAATTTTTGTGTTGTCTTGTTGAATGTAACTGTATCTTAGAAATTTCTCTTTGGGATTAATAAAATATTCTGAATAAGGCCCCTTTCCACAGCGTAGACTCTGTTAAAGACCGCCTGCTTAGTGGGGAATCTGTCCGCTGATCCCCAGGGAATGGCTGGTTAATGTTCGCTCCACTTATGTCCTCTATGGACTGTCCGTTTACACCCAACTGCCACCCGATCTGATCCACCACGGACGGACGGTTTTTAGCGGACAGGATCGGATCAGAAGTCGGTGGGTGTCAATGGACACATGTCTATTGACACCCACCGCTCCACAGAGGAGACTGGAGGGTCCGATCAGGTCTGCCAGAAAAACTGACTGAGAACTTAGGGACCGTTTTGGGAATGTTAAGATTTTTGTTTTATCACAAAAGTGTAAATCAGGTTAAAAAAAAACTATAAGTTAGCTACCTTCCACAGAGTATAAAGACTGGCCAATCTTCCAATGCCGAATAGGTAAATGGGCTTGCTATTACTCTCTGAAGTTTGGAGCAGGTACCCGTGCAATGTTGGGAGGCGTGTAAACCCAGAGGTCTGCAGTGTCGAGAATAGGGTTCCCCTATGTTTGGAAGGCATGTAAACATGGAAGTCAGCAATGTTGAGAATACGGTTCCTCCTGTATCTGACGTCTGTTTAGCTATTTGTTTAGCTATTGACTTAATCAATGAGAATGATGGGGGAGGGTAGAACAAGGAGAAATTATACACAGAGATCCACGTTGCTTACAGGTAATCCGGCTCCAGCCATGCAGGGTGCTCGCCCAGTCGCAGCTGAGACAATTAAGGGAAACAAAATCCAGATGGCTGCACACCACGCTGAGATCCAAAAACGCCTTTATTCATGTAAAACCATAAATGACATGAAGAGCACTACATGTACAAGCAGGGGAGGAATTTCTTTTTTTTTTAACAGAAAAAGGGGAGGAATTTACTAACGCGCTTCACACATGAACTGTGCTTTATTAAATGTTTTTTACGCAAATAAAGGCATTTTTGGATCTCAGTGTGGTGTGCAGTGTCACTTAGAGTCTGATTTGTCTGCCGCAATGTCACAGTCCCGCTAAAAATCGCTGATCGCTGCCATTACTAGCAAAAACAATCAAAAAAACGAAAAAAATAAAATAAATCCATAAATATATCCCATAGTTTGTAGACACTAACTTTTGCGCAAAGCAATCAATATACGCTTATTGGGATTTTTTTACCAAAAACATGTAGCAGAATACATATTGGCCTAAATTGATAAATAAATTGGATTTTAAAAAAAAAAAAATTATTGGGTATGTTTTATAGCATACAGTAAAAAATTTCGTTTTTTTTCAAAATTGTTGGTGCTTTTCTGTTTATAGCGCAAAAAAAAACTTTCTGGGTCTGGAGTGGTTAAAAGAGAAATTATAACAGCAAATGCACATTCCTTTTTTTTTTAGACACAACAAGAATAACTAAAATATGATTTGCTTTAATGCCTGTCTTAATGATGATGCCACCCACAGATCTGGCTTTCAATTATAAGCAGCCTAAGATCATTTTTTATCAGGCTACCTCCTATGACTATGGTTCTTTGTGGTCATATAGATCAGTTCATAAAAGTACCTTGTATTTAATAATGAGTACAACGCTTGCTTTTAATGAGATATGTATAACTTTTATCATTACAGGTGGTTTCCATTAATCGTCCATCTATACTTTGGCACCCTAGTCCTCAGCCTCTATGGCTCTTCGACAATCTGGCTTTGGCCACAGGCAGCAGTGGATATAATTCAGTGAAGCGGAAGATCCTATATAAAGAAAGAAAAAATATTCATTTGAATGTTGTAAGTGTAGCGAGGTGCTATATTTAAGGGAAGTATCTGAGTGGTAATAAGGCTCAGATACACAAATTGTTAGGGTTCATGGACCATTTCTGTCCCTGGGAGATAGTACTGGTGTGTAGTTCCCTGGGGCCTATAGGTGGCGCTGTTGCCATAGGCCCGGGTTGAACCGCAGTACAGGGTTGTGCCTTTTCTTGTCCCCTCTTGACAGGAGTGCGGGGAACCTGCTGTGCCTGTCAGGAGAGGGTATAAAAAGGGGCGGCCATCTTCAAGAGGGGGTCGTCGTTCCACGCCCGGGCATCTTAGGCCTGGGGGTGTGTGTCGCCTCCAGGTGCCCTAGGCCCGGAGGTGAAGTCGCTGTTCCATCCCAGACACCTTCAGTCTGGGGTGAGGTACTAAATAGGAGGCCCGGGGCCCAGCAACCTTCGGCTGGGGTCCGCTAAGGATCGACAGCTCCCAGGGTACCGCCTTGCAAGGGGACCCGTATCTTGGATCGAGGAGGCCAGGGAGGTGACCCTTTCTGAAGACCCAGCGCAGAGTCGTGGTGACAGTGAGGGCCTCTGGTAACTCTCCGGAGGGATGCTTTTTCTTTGACATGGGCCAAGTTCTCCAAGAAGGCAGTGCATGTTCTGTAGGTCATAGTGGCAGTGACTCTACGCACACCAGGTCAGAGGCAGTGACCAAATAGGGCAAGGCCCTATTCACCCGGTCAGTGGCAGTGACCATCTTCACAGAGTCAGTGGCAGTGACTTTCATATTCATTAGGTCTGTGATAAAGATTGCACGCCAAACCTGTTTGTGCATATCAGAACAGTAAGAGAACCAAGATTTGTGTTTGTGCCTGGACCTCTCTCCCACCTTATCTGACCTGTGTCTCGTCTCAACCTGTCTGCTCTTAAAGGGACTATTTATTATCCATGTGAAATAAATACAGAAGTTGGACTTTCAGTTGGTGTGGACAGTGGCTTTACTGGGGAGAATTAAGGACTTGTTTCTGGCCAAGCCAGAAGTGAGATCAGCTCGGGAGGATTCAAACACCAGCCGCAGGCAGGCCCCATCCAGGAGGGTACGGGCATGTAGTGCGGTGTGCCTCAGTCTTTCCTGCGGAGGAGCCAAGTAAAGAAAAGCAGCTCCCTGTAGAAGTCCACTAGGATGAAATGCACAGGGTCCCACGTATGCTGCCTGTACTGCGCCCTTTTCCATATTTGTGATCACCTGTAGGAATCGCTGGATTTTTACTTTACTTGTGATTTTATGTTCCGTTTTTGTCTTTTAACTTTTTTAATTAAAGTCCTTGCTTTATTGATCTACACCATGTGGAGGCTCTTTTTCTTTTTTTTCCCCCGCTTTATGCACTTTTTATGCTGCTGAGCCCCTTAAGGGGTATCTCTGCAAAACATCAACCCACTCTCTGAGATCTATGAGAGGTGCTGCTTCTTTTTTTTCCTGCTTGTCGTGGAAGGATCCCAGGAATAAGTGGATGGAGGCTATGGTGAACTAACAAGAAATACGCACCAGGAGAAGCTACAGGATCGCCACTCTTACCCTCGCTCTTTATACCCACCCCAAACAGGTGTCTGGGTCCACGTCACATGGTAAGAGTACCTATCTTTTATTATCTTTCCATCCTAGGCTCCCCAAGGGGTTCCTCTCCTTCAGCTTCCCACCACCAGGATTGTTATCCCCTCAACATCCTCCTTCCCTGGGATACCTCTACTTTAATTGTTTATAGACATTGATATATGGACTCCCCACATTGGAGCCCGACATATATTTTGCTCTTTTCCAGGGATAACTTTTGTACTGATTCATCATATGATATACACATTAGCAGCATTATACTGTTTTTGTTTTAAACACAAAATGTTTTATGTTTGAATAGTTGGTATTTATGCCCATTTTGTGAATCACCTATAGAACAATCTCCTACATATGCATTTACTATTTATATATTTTTTGGTATATGTGATTGTAACGGCACCCCTAATACGAAAGGGGGTAAACGCCGTTTAGAATATTCCCTCTCTAAACACACAACCACTATCGACCCTCCACAGCCAGGTGACCACTTCCCATAGGATTAATCCTTCCAGAGATACGAGACAACGCTCTGTATTTCAAGTTCCAAAACAGGGAAAATACTTTATTTTCAAAACACATGGTAACACATTTCTCTTCAAAACCCTTCCCTCCCATCCTTGGGGAACAGGGCGGGTTAAACTGTCCAATGACAATGGTGATACAGGTCAGGTGTGTTCAAACTTCTCCTTCAGTAAACAGTCTTAGCAGGAGGGGTGATTCCCCGCCCCCCTCCTCACAGAAGACACTTCAACATCCCATAATATGCAGCCAGACGGTCGACCAGCTCCAATCCACATCGTCACAGTAGCAGACTTAATTCATAATAGACAATAGAATGCAATCACACCTCATCACAGCAAGGATTACACAACCCCCAACCACAGTACACACACAATCTAGATACAATGTATAAACAGCATTGAATGTGGCTATCATAGGTCATAGTGGGGTTTTTCCATTCACCCTGTGCCCAAAGTGACCCCCTGTCACACACTCACAGATTATAGTGGGTGTTTTCATTCACCCTGTGCCCCTAAGGGAGACACAGGGTGGTTGACACATAAGAGGCATTTGGGAAGCTGCAGCAAGGGTATCCCATACTGTCCAAGAGATTCTGGGTTCCCCGGGCGCTCCCGTTACAGTGATTATATGCTTTCATACTAATTTATGATCACTAATTATTAGCGCTGCACTGTTTACTTTCCACTGGGGAGAATTAAAGTGGAGCTCCGCCCTAAATAGCAACTTTTGCTATTTGGAACCCTCCCCCCCTCCGGTGTCACAATTGACACCTTTCAGGGGGGAGGGGGGTGAAGATACCTGTCTAAGACAGGTATTTTCACCCACATCCGGGAGTCCTCTCTCCGGGAATCTGCGGGAGTTACGTCACTTCCCGCAGACTTCCCTTGGTGTTCTGGGAGACACTCGGCTCCCAGAACACAGGAGCACCAATCAGAACGGCGCAGCGCGACTCGCGCATGCGCCGTAGGGAACCGGGCATGAAGCCGCAGGGCTTCACTTCCTGGTTCCCTCAGCGAGGATGGCGGAGGGAGCAGCAGAGCGACGAGCGGTCGCTCGTCCTCTGCTGCGGACGTCGCTGAACTCCAGGATAGGTAAGTGTCCAAATATTAAAAGCCAGCAGCTGCTGTAGCTGTAGCTGCTGGCTTTTAATATTTTTTTTTCCGGCGGAGCTCCGCTTTAAGGACTTGTTTCTGGTCAAGCCAGAAGTGAGATCAGCTCGGGAGGATTCAAACACCAGCCGCAGGCAGGCCCGAGAAAACTAACACCGCTCAACCTCCCCATCCAGGAGGGTACGGGCTTGTAGTACGGTGTGCCTCAGTCTTTCCTGCGGAGGAGCCAAGTAAAGAAAAGCAGGGAAAGTCTGGGGTGGGTGCACTATATAAGGAAGCAATAACCATGTCAATATTACCTTCAAAAAGGGAGCAAGGTAACCTGTAAGAAAAAAAAAACAGTCTTTGAAAAATGAATATCCAGGAAAATAAAACTGATGAGAAAAGTGTTTTCTGCTCTATTGAATGCATGTCTTTTTACAGTCATTCTGCAGCCATGGCCATTAGGAGCAAGGATGACTTAATCAATACTCTGATATCTCGCTCCCAGGTTGTTTCCATACAGCCCAGACTTCTTCAGAGCTACTGCAAGAGCCAGAAGCAACAGTACCGTCTGAAAATAATGATATTGCGTCTGGAGCAAAGAGAGGTCTAGGCTGGTGATTATGTTGTTAGCTTTGCAGGCAAGTCACTTTATCTGAGTGTGCCTGAGGCAACAGGCTCTATGGGAAAATCAGAAAAAGAAAAGTCCTTGAACACTAGGACTTTTTACTCAGGCAGTACTAATACCTTTCTGTTTCTGGCAGGTATTTAACTGAAGTTAAATGACTTCATTTGCAGAACAAAAATGTACTTAAAGGACTAGTATTAAATACCGTATTTATCGGCGTATAACACGCACTTTTTTCCCCTTAAAATCAGGGGAAAATCGTGGGTGCGTGTTATACGCCGATACTCCGTCGAATTCCCCTGCTGAAAACGAGCGAGAGGAGCGAGCGGAGCCGAAGCCGAAGTACAATCGGCTTTACTCGGCTCCTCTCGCAATCCCGCCCATCTCTGACTGCGCCGCTGACATAGAGAAAGCCGAGTGTACTTCGCCTAGTCTCGGCTCCTCTCGCAGTCCTGCCTGTGACTGTGAGCAGACACGAGTCTAGGCGAAGTACACTCGGCTTTCTCCGTCAGCGGCGCAGTCAGTGGAGATGGGCGGAACTGCGAGAGGAGCCGAGTCCAACCGAAGTACACTCGGCCCCGCTCGCTCCTCTCCACAGAAATCGGCGCCAAATTTTAAAAACCGCCGGGACTGACACGATCGCAAAGGCACTGGGCAAGGCTGCAGATGGACAGATGAACACTGGGCACGGCTGCAGATGGACAGATGGACACTGGGCACGGCTGCAGATGGACAGATGGACACTGGGCACGGCTGCAGATGGACAGATGGACACTGGGCAAGGCTGCAGATGGACAAATGGACACTGGGCACGGCTGCAGATGGACAGATGGACACTGGGCACGGCTGCAGATGGACAGATGGACACTGGGCACGGCTGCAGATGGACAGATGGACACTGGGCAAGGCTGCAGATGGACACTGGGCAAGGCTGCATGCTGCATTTAAATGTAAGGTTTTTTTCCTTGAATTTCCCTCCTAAAAGTTTTTTTCCTTAAAATTCCCTCCTAAACTTGGGGTGCGTGTTATACGCCGGTGCGTGTTATACGCCGATAAATACGGTACCTGCTGAAGGAGATAGGGGCAGGCTTAAAGCTGACCACGAACTTCACATGGCGACCTTTTGATTGTCTGTGTTTAAACTGTTAAATGATTTGTGTCATTTTGAATAATGACAGGCACAATATAACTAATATAGCCACAGTATTATGGAATAATGATGACGGATCCTCTATAATTAGTTATGGATAACTAAATGTGCATAGCCTTCAGCAAGGAAAAAGTGATCAAACTAAATCGTGAATCTTGAAGAGGTTTATCAAGTGAGAACTCTCAAACGCAAAAATTGCCCATGGAACTTTAAAGGAGTTGCACCAAAAAGCAGCCAATCACAACATACTTAAAAAGTCAAATTGTTATTCAAATACATGATTAAAATCATATTAAAATTACATATATATAAAAAATTATAAATAGTTGTATGATAACATATACTGTATGCATAAAGAAATAGGCAATTTATATCCTAACACTCGATGCGTTTCGTGACGAAACGCTCACTTCTTCAGGAGATAGCAATATTTAATATGGTTTGCTGACAAAACGCGTAGGGTGTAGTTGGAGACGTGTGACATCATCACGCATCGGGGCGAAGGTCATCTTGCTGGTTGGTAACGCTGGTGTGATATACAGAGATATGCTGTTTTTTTATACCTAAGTGAGTGCATTACTTTTTAAATAATAAATTACATTTAAAATACTACACAATCAGAAGGATTCTTCCTTATATCATTGATGAGTCCCTGGAGAAATAGGAGTGAGCCTAAGTGAAGGGTGGTGAATCATCCCCACAGGAGACCTTTTCAGGGGTGTTATCATATTGCATATTTGACCTTCCTTGATTGTAAGAGGCAGTGTGATCGGGTGACGGTGGTGGTCTTTCCTTTCCCTTGGAGCACCCAGATTTGTGTTTGTACAAGTAATTATGGATTTTTACTGGAAAGGACTCTTATTAAATATATTTAATACTGATCTTTTTATTGGTTCAAAATTAGATGTGAGAATCTGATATGTGTTTAGTGCTGCACTTATAATGTATTTAATAGGGTATCTGTAGAGAAACCGTCATCAGATATACTGCTGCAGGGCAGCCCTCCTGTTCAGAATCATGTGTGTATATATAGGAAGGCTGGTATGCTAGCCTGAAATTATGGGAGGAGTTCGAGGGGTACTTATACAGACCATCCACGAGGGTCAGCGTCGGCTGTAGTGCGCGGTACTCGTCGTCATCAGCCGACGCCTTACGACTCGCAACGTCCGTGTAGTTGCTTTCGTACCTTCCAGCTTCGCTCGCAGTTGATCGTATCCCCGCTCGCGGTCGCAGGTAGGACCGGCCGTTACCGTTCGTACGAATCGTAGCGCCGGTACACGTTTCTTCTTTTACAAAAATCACACGGTTCATAACCCCGTGTTTTCCGCCTGCATCGTATGTTTATCGACTAGTCCAGTTGTCTTTCGTACCCTGTCACACCCACGTTGCTACCGGTAACGGTCCGTCCAGACACTACGGCTCTCAGAGCTGTTGTACGAATTACTCACAGCTCGCAAGGCTCTCGCCTCAGTCGCACATCCGATACCCAGTCGTCGGACTGGTATCCCACACTGCACTTCCTTATCCCTAGTCACTGATGCCCTACACCTCCTACGATACTCTCCCTTCACCTTACTGATGCCCCACACCTCCTACTTACACCATACACCAAACAGTCTGGGCCGGCTCTTGTCGCTAACAATCAGCACTACAGGCCGGACCCTCGACAATCACAAGCCCCTTCAACTTCGAAACAACGAACACCCGTCCGAATCCAGCCGTATCTCCGGCGCTACGATTCGGACCCGGGAAATTCAAATCCCCGCCTTGCACCCGTTATCAGCCCGTATACAGGCACAGCATCGGCTTAGAGATTCGGATCTCTGGCATCCTCGTTGGTTCCGAGCACAGTCGCACCACCGGCTCATTGGCTCGGACCTACAAACATCGAACCGCTAAACCATCCGAATTCAGTCGTAGCATAGGCTCAAACTTTCGAACCAATGGCATTCCCAAGCGATCCGAGTCCAGTCGCTTCACCGGCTCAATCGACTCGGATCTCTAGCAACTGACCCTCCTATCCGATCTGAACCCAGTCGTAGCATCGGCTCAAAGGTTCGGATCCTCCGCTAACATGGCCGTTCTGGGCTCAGTCGCGGTCGAGTCACAGTCGCACCACCGGCGCATACCGCTCCGATCTTCAGCAGTAAACTTCTTTAGCCGACCCGAATCCAGTCGTAGCATCGGCTCCAAGTTTCGGATCCTCAGCTGAAACAACCAATTCGTTCGCAGTCGCATACCCGGCTCTAAGCAGCTCCGACCCATACCTCCGATACAACGTCGAACGTCTCAGAACGTTACGAATCCAGCCGTAGCATCGGCCACAATGATTCGAACCCCAAGCCGCTATACACACGCATTACTTACTCCTGTTTCATCACGAAACGGCAGTCCCCACACACTCGAAAGTCACAAACTCTTCTTCTTTCGTCTCCCTAAGGCATTTGTTCCTCGCAAGCGCTGCGAGCGTTCGACGAGTGGTTGCACACCAGCCACTCACCTCCTCCAGTAGTCAAACAGCTACTCACCGATTTCTCTATCCCTTTCCACCACACACGTCAGTTTAGATTGAGTTTCCATCCCGTCCACCCTGCAATCCAGGTCGGACGATATCTCCCGATAAAAAAAAAGGGCAGGGGGTCTTACACACTTCTTCACCCGGAGCTACCTACCGCTCCCACAACTCTTCAGGCCTACAAAAAACAAAAAACAATAAAAAAAAAATATATATATATATAATAATAATAATAAATAAATAAATAATATATATATATATATATAATAAAAAAATAAATAAATAAATAAATAAAAATAAATAAATAATAATAAAATAAAAAAATAAATATATATATATATATATATCTCCATGTCACCCTCCTCACAGGTCCCGGTCGACCCGTGTCTCGACCAAGACAGGGCTCAAGTCAGGTGCGTAAACGCAAGGCCCCTCCTTGCTTTCTCTCCGCACTCTTTCACGACATATTTGCCTTCACATACACAATTCGACCGCTCACCAGGCGCTAGCAACTGCCACATACTTCTACGCATGACACTCTGTTTTCGAAGCCGATCCGAGATCCTTCACTACGCAGACAAGGTCACCAACATCACCTTGCTGGCAGTGCAGGAGTTGGCAGACCGACCACACGTCATTGAACTACAGATCGAAACATTCCTACTTAGCATACCAGACTCCAGCTACCCGCCCCAGTACGCCCTGGGGGCTCTGGTTCATCAGTCTGTGCCAAGCACAGACGGCACCCGAGCTATCGGTTACCTAGCCAGTCACCTCCTGGCTCACCTCGGTTGCCACGCACTCTTTTGAGTTTTCTAAATTACACTCAACAAGCGCTCGTACGCAAAACTTGGCTATCCTCTGCGCCTGTCATTCCTTATTCTGTCCATCCTCCCTTCCTTCTCCCTACCCACTTTCGTACCTCCTCTATCCCCTCCATACCTGGCATCTCACTCTATAAACATACATTCCCCCCCCCTTTTCTTTCTCGTTTTTTCTCCAACCCCCAACATGTCGCAGACCGACTGCGATGACTTTACCTTCGTCCCATCGTCACCACGTTCGGGTTCAGCGGACGACTCCACACAGTTCCTCAGGGCTGGACCATCCCCAGGCTTACAGCCGAACTACGCCGTAGGGGCATCCCCTACCTGGCCACGGCCAGGGAAACCAAGCTGTTAGGCTGCTGTTCCATAACCAGCGGCAACTCTACCAGACAAATTCCGCTGCAGTCGATATCCTCGGCATTACTCAGCTACACGCCTTGGTGACCACACTGGCAACCGCAGTCACCGACGTCCAGGCTAGAGTAGGGGCCCTGGAAACACGGTCAGCCGCGCCCCTATCAGCCCCAGTCTCCACCGTCGTTACCGAACCCCCCACTGTAGGTACGCCCGACGCTTGCACCCCTTTTTCTTCGCACCTGGTCCCAGGTCCCAGCGGGCATCAGGAAGGACATCCTAAGCGATAGGACGCGAACCTAGCGTCCCCACGCATCTTCGGCACAGGTCATAACAGGGAACAAGCCGCGTGCCTAGGGGGATGTCTCAGTCATCCTAATGGCCAAGGACCCCAGGCTCGCTCGCAAACTCGAAAGCGACAAGTTCGTCGTAGCCTCTGGAAGCCTTAGAGATGTAACCAGTCCTCCCAGTCAGACTAGGATGTCCAATTTGAGCACCGGGGGCGCAGCCATCTCCAGCAACTTAATTTCAAGGGTTGCTTTTACCCCACCGCAAACTTCTGCACATCCGCCTCCTGTGCCAGAAGGCTCTCCCTAGAAATACCTGCGGCGCCAAGCAGCAGAGTCCAGCTGGACCAGGCCACATGCACTTTGGGCGGCTCGACTTTCTCTCCTCACATCCAACTTCCTCTCTAGCAGCCTTTCTAGTACAGGGGACACTACAGGGTTCCACACCGGACTCGTTACACTGCCTGACTCATTCCAAAACTACCCAGTCAAACTCCAGCATACCCTCACAGGAGTTCTCCCGATGGTTTAGGATTCTTGTGAGATCTAAGGAGTCCAAGAGAGGTCTTTAAAACCTTGATGTGCCCACAACCGTGAAGAAAGTAGAAAGACCGGCACAGTTCATCTCCTTCCTGGTAATCATTCTAGACAAACGCGCCATGCGGGCCAGCCCACCTCTCGGTAGATTGACCCGCATCAGGACAGTCATCCATACGTCCACCGACACGCAAGGGTGCACTAACCCACAGCTACAATCCCTACTGGGCATGCTCAAACCACGATGAGGATCGTCTCTCAAGGGCGATCCTTTATCGCACGCTTCTTAGTGTTCCTCTCCCAGGCACAAGACCCTGACCAAGTCATTAAGCTAGACGCAGCCTCCGTAGCAGGATCTGGCCATGGGGGACCAATTCCTTGAGACCGGATAGGTAGACCCTTGTTTATCCCATCAGCATTTTCCTCGTCACCTCAGATAATCACGGACGTAGCAGCTTCCACAAGCTTCGCTGCAACTTTTGGCCATCATTGGTTTCAGGAGATCCGATCCATCAGAGATGCTCACAATTCCGCTTTTAGTCAGTCCTCCTCTCTATTTGAGATCTACCCCATAGTCGCAGCAACTCAAGTACGGGGCAGCCCCGGGCAGGACAGACCGCCACGTTCGCCACAGACAACCAGGCTACAGTCACAGTCGTTAACAAAGGCAGGTCAATAAATCGTTGTCCGTCATGTCCTTCCCACGCAGGCTGTTGCTACTTTCCCTACATCATCAGCTCAGTAGCCTCAGTGTCCACATCCCCGGTCAATGCAACACCTCGGCCGACGCGCTATCCCGCTTGACCATGCCACATCCTCTCACAGAAGCCGGAGCCGACTCGACCATGTCCGGCGTCCCACATTAGTCGCAACCAACTCTGGAATCGGATAGCACCTCCATGGTGCTACCTCCCTCGTCAATGCATCCTGATCCGCCAACACACTACAGGTGGCGGCAACCACACTCTAGTACCAAACGCTTACCAGTGACCAGCGCCATACTCCGGGACATGTCAGCTATCCTTTCACGTTCTCCCTTCGGTCTATGGCCCAGCCTGGTAGTTCAAGCAGCCACTTACCTAGCCTTTTACGAT
This sequence comes from Rana muscosa, assembly GCA_029206835.1. NCBI lineage: Eukaryota > Metazoa > Chordata > Amphibia > Anura > Ranidae > Rana > Rana muscosa. The sequence goes on along the minus strand of CM055122.1, from coordinate 177,551,756 downwards.
TTTACGGCCGGCGAATTACTATCACCAGCCCTAAATGCCGAGTACTACTCGGGCACCACCCGACTTGCCACCGAAGTCATTTCATCCTACACCCGACGGTGTCGGAAATGATACAACCCGGTCCCGGAGTAGACATTAAACCTTTCCAGACACACAACGCTATGGCCGTTCTACGGTAATTGGTAAACTCTGCTGTCCGAGCCATCTGAGGACAGCCCTCTACTACCTTTCCCAACTGAACCCCTAAGCGGGAACCAGTTCGTCAGCCACGTCAGAACACTCCTGAGCATCTCGGGCCTTGACCCAGGATGTTACTCAGGACTCGCTTTCGCATTAGAGCAGCCCCAGCAACATCACAAAACAGAGTTCCTGACCACGCAATAAGGAAGATAGGCAGGTGGAAATCCTTGTGTTTCGCCCGACACGTCCCCGATCCTCAGTCAGAAATATCACGAGCCTTTAACAGTCTCGCTCTATAATGGTTTACCTGACATAATAGATCAATTCCTTCCTAACCTTGTGTGACTTTTTGGCCCCTTTCTTTGGCATACCGTACAAAAGGCCAGGCCACACTTCAGGTCTTATTTGTGTTGTTAGTCTTGTGACGTGTTTATGTGATCCATATCTCTTCGGACAGAGGGCTCCGACCATAAATAGGAAGGCTGGTATGCTAGCCTGAAATTATGGGAGGAGTTTGAGGGGTACTTATACAGACCATCCACGAGGGTCAGCGTCGGCTGTAGTGCGCGGTACCGACCCACCCATATCTCCCTTTTCTAGGGCACTCCTCTACAACAATTCTCAGCAGAATTATCTATCACTTCTATTCAGGTATGGCCCCTTTCTTTGGCATACCGTACAAAAGGCCAGGCCACACTTCAGGTCTTATTTGTGTTGTTAGTCTTGTGACGTGTTTATGTGATCCATATCTCTTCGGACAGAGGGCTCCGACCATAAATATATATATATATATATATATATATATGTGATTCTGCACTTACGCCTAGGGGGCATGTGTGTGTGGGCCATTGACGGCCCATTTCTGCTGTGATTACTATCATCAGAAGCCAATCTGTGGGTGTCGGTCACTGGATGTGCGCCCACACCCGTTGATCGTCAGGCAGAAACACAGAACTGAGCTCTACCTATGTAAACAAGCAGATCTCCGTTCTGACAGGGGGGAAGGAATGAATTTGTGTCACTGCAAAGCAGGGAATAAAATCTATCACTTTCCTGAGTAAAAGCAACACCTATAGTACAGTAAAACACTGGCTAGGCACACAGTTAACCCTTTTATTGCCCTAGATGTTTAACCTTTTCCCAGCCAGTGTCATTAGTACAGTGGCAGTGCATATTTTTAGCACTGGTCATTGTATTAGTGTCACTGGTTCCCACGAAGTGTCTGTTACTGTCCGACTGTCCGCTGCAATAACTCAGTCCCACTATAAGTCGCTGATCGGTGCCATTACTAGTATAAAAAAAAATACAAATTCCAGTATATATCCCATAGTTTGTAGATGCCATACATTTTCCGCTAACCAATCAATATACGCTTATTGGGATTTTTTTACCAAAAATACGTAGCAGGATAAATATTGTTTTTTTTTATTTGAATTGTCTGCGTTTTTTTGTTTATAGCGCAAAAAATAAAAAACGCTGAGGTGATCAAATACCACCAAATGAAAGCTCTATTTGTGGGAAGAAAAAGGTTGTTTTATTTGGGTACAGTGTTGCATGACCATGCAATTGTCAAAGTACGCAGTGCCGTATCGCAAAAAATGGCCAGGTCATAAAAGGGGAAAATTTTCCGGAGGTCAAGTGGTTAATATGCCATATTAATGACATAGATTGTCTACAGATATTTATAAAATATTACTTCTCCTGAAGAAGTAAACAGTGCTTCATGAAACACATGAAGTGTTAAAATATCAACTGGCTAGTTCTATATGCATATATATTATTATACAACTTTTTTTTATCTACTTCATGAAATTGTAATATGATTTTAATCATGTGTAGCGCTACCCCCAGTTAAGAGAGCCGCTGGTTTGTTTTCTCGGGCCCTGTATACAGCACCGCCAACCCCCGGCAATCTGACTCGACCCACTCTGGCACAGTTAGTCTAGGGATAGCTTCCTATCATTCTCAGGTGTATGATACTTAACAGCTCCTAAATAGACAAACAACACTCTGAGGCAGGAATATGAATAAGTAATAGCTTTACTATAAAATGGTGGCATAAAAACGTGACATGCAACACTTACATGGGTCTGCAGAAACCCTGTACCAACCAATGCTACAGAGGCAGCACTATAAAATGGCGCCGCGCAGTATCCACCACACGGATCTATTATGGCGTGCGCGCCCTAAGACACAGCAACACAAACTTTATAACTTCCCCCACCTATGTCAGGCCTGACAGTGTATGAAATAGTCCCCTTTCCCTGCGGGAGTAATATTTTCTTCACCGGCCAGCTTTCGTTGGTGCACTTGCAGAAATGAACCAAATTGTAATCCAAAAAGGGTGGTAACTTGTAACAACAGTATGCAAACAAGGGGGGGGGGGGGGTAGGCACTTCAACTATGTCCCAACTACCGGACCCCCAAAGAACACTGGTGAGCGAACAGTGGGCCTAGGCAGTCTATAGGCCTGAATGTAACTCAGTCTATGGATATGGGCAGGTGCCCGCTCACCGCTCCAGGCGCGATCCCAGCCTGGGTCTTCCACCGCGTGTGTCCGTCGCACACAGCGTCTGCAACCGATCGGGTCCCTGATCCAACTGGAGTCCTACACTGACGATCCAGGATCCACCCAGGTTCTGCAGGACGGTGAAAGGCTCTTCGGACTTCGGGTAAGGCCTTAGGCTTTAGGCCTTACCCCACAGCAGATCCGCGCAGGATGACTTGATGCTTGACGCGCTGTCACGGATGCCTAACACGGCATCCAGCACAGGGTACGCAGATCAGTGGGCTGCACTAAAGGAACTAGGCACAAGGTAAGTAAATATATATATGAGTTTATTGAAAGGATAATTCCTAAAACAATAAAGGCAACCAGCAAACAACCACAGTGACACACAAAACAACTCCCTACACCAACGTGAATACAGTTTAGAGATTAAAGCGTAAATGTAATCAAGCCAGGGTCATACACGAGAGATCAGTCCGATTGAACAGGGAGCCGGAAGGGACAACAGGAGGAATGGATGAGTCTGCAAGACAGGGGTCCAGGGATGGATGCAGGGTTTAGGAACACAGGATACAAGGTACAGAGGCAGGGGTCCAGGGATGGATGCAGGGTTCAGGAACACAGGATACAAGGTACAGAGGCAGGGGTCCAGGGATGGATGCAGGGTTCAGGAACACAGGATACAAGGTAACAGATAACAGGTCACAAGGTTCAGGTTCAGGTTCAGGTTCAGGCATTCAGGTTCAGGCATACAGGTTCAGGCATACAGGTTCAGGCATACAGGTTCAGGCATACAGGTTCAGGCATACAGGTTCAGGCATACAGGTTCAGGCATACAGGTTCAGGCATACAGGTTCAGGCATACAGGTTCAGGCATACAGGTTCAGGCATACAGGTCTGGGTTCCAAGACAATACCAGAGCAAATGCTTTAGTGTCTGCTGGGTATTTATACACACCTCCTGCAATCAGTCTCAGGTGACGCCTGATTGCAGGAGATGATTTCGGCTCCAGACAAATGGGAGACACCCGCTGGTGGCCACCAGAACTGCACCCTTTGGTGCTGAAAGCAATAGCACCACCAGCAGGTGACCCAGGCAATGACACTGATCATGACAGTTCCCCCTCCCAAGGAGTGGCCTCCGGACGCTCCATTCTGCCCTTGATCTGGCAGTGCTGGTAGGTGCGGAAAGGTCCCAAAAAGTCTCCCCTGTGTCTGCGGACTACTTGTGCTCCTCCGGCCAGAGTCCTTAAACTTACTGGGAGGCGTGGCACCTGAGTCCGGCAATGGAACACGCACCCCACCACCAGGGTCTGGAAGTTGGGATCTGGAAATGAAAACAGGCAGGGCAATGTGCATGAACCTAACGGAGGCGAACAACACAAGGGCATCACAGTCAGGCTGGGAATCAAGCAGGGCAAAATCAGCGGCAAGCCGGGCATCGAGAACTGGTTTAGCAGGCACCATGTCAGCGGGCTGGGCAAATGGCGCTGGGTCTTCAAGCTGGCCACCGGGCAGAAGTTCAGCAAGCCAGATGGCAGGCACTGGTTCAGCGGGCTGAAAGACGGGCACCAAAACGTCAGGCTGGGTGACGGGCACCGAAAATCCAGGCTGGAACAGGTTGGCTGGTGTGGAAACAGGCTGGAACAGGTTGGCTGGTGTGGAAACAGGCTGGAACAGGTTGGCTGGTGTGGAAACAGGCTGGAACAGGTTGGCTGGTGTGGAAACAGGCTGGAACAGGCTGGCTGGTGTGGAAACAGGCTGGAACAGGCTGGCTGGTGTGGAAACAGGCTGGAACAGGCTGGCTGGTGTGGAAACAGGCTGGAACAGGCTGGAACAGGTTGGCTGGTGTGGAAACAGGCTGGAACAGGTTGGCTGGTGTGAAAACAGGCTGGAACAGGTTGGCTGGTGTGAAAACAGGCTGGAACAGGTTGGCTGGTGTGAAAACAGGCTGGAACAGGTTGGCTGGTGTGAAAACAGGCTGGAACAGGTTGGCTGGTGTGAAAACAGGCTGGAACAAGTCGGCTGGTGTGGAAACAGGCTGGAGCGAATCGGCTGGTGTGGAAGCAGGCTGGAGCGAATCGGCTGGTGTGGAAGCAGGCTGGAGCGAATCGGCTGGTGTGGAAGCAGGCTGGAGCGAATCGGCTGGTGTGGAAGCAGGCTGGAGCGGATCGGCTGGTGTAGAAGCAGGCTGGAGCGGATCGGCTGGTGTAGAAGCAGGCTGGAGCGGATCGGCTGGTGTGGAAACAGGCTGCAACAGGTCGCTTGGTTTGGAAACAGGCTGCAACAGGTCGCTTGGTTTGGAAACAGGCTGCAACAGGTCGCTTGGTTTGGAAACAGGCTGCAACAGGTCGCTTGGTTTGGAAACAGGCTGCAACAGGTCGCTTGGTTTGGAAACAGGCTGCAACAGGTCGCTTGGTTTGGAAACAGGCTGCAACAGGTCGCTTGGTTTGGAAACAGGCTGCAACAGGTCGCTTGGTTTGGAAACAGGCTGCAACAGGTCGCTTGGTTTGGAAACAGGCTGCAACAGGTCGCTTGGTGCGGAGACAGGCTGCAACAGGTCGGCTGGTGCGGAGACAGGCTGCAACAGGTCGGCTGGTGCGGAGACAGGCTGCAACAGGTCGGCTGGTGCGGAGACAGGCTGCAACAGGTCGGCTGGTGCGGAGACAGGCTGGGTTACTGGCAGGATCGTGTGAGTTGGAAAGAACTTCCGTTTTTTCTTTGGTTTAGCCACCGAAGATTTGTATATGTATACAGGGCTGTAGGTGGTGGATGCAGCTGGTAGAGGCGAAGAGCGGAAGGATGGTGAAGCAGAGGGTGCGGATTTTGAAGGGGTCTTAGGGGAACTGATGGAGGCAGCCGAGATGAAGCAGGAGGGTTAAAGGCAGGGTAAGTGCAGCAGGGGGAAACAGGGTACTGGTACTTCATTGGTAGGAGGGTGTATTGGTTGGCCACTGTGGTAGTTGGGAGTAAAGGAGATGCAGACATCCCAGCAGGCTGGTGTCTAGACACAGGAATGGGTGGCAGGGAACCGACAGGGGCTGAGTACAATAAACTTGACCAGGCCTGTAGTAAATGATTGCACAAAGTTAGGTTTGCATACTGCTTGTCTGACCAGAGACTGCACTGACTCAATACATGCTGCAAGCACCTGTGTAGGACAAGTTGAGTACTGCTCAAGGAAAAAGACTGATGCCGCGTACACACGATCGTGATTCACGGCGGTGAAAACACCGCCGTGAATCACGACATGAAAAAAAATGAAAAACGAGGGAATGGCATTTTCCCCCACACACGACCGTTTTTCCCGTCATTTTTTTCTTTGTCGAGAAAAACGACCGTCTGTGGGCTCCGCGGCAGTGTCTCCCTATGGGAAAACTGCCGCGGAAAAAAATGATGGAAAAAACGATGAGAAAATTTAGAACATGTTCTAATTTTTCTCGTCGTTTTTCCTGCCGTTTTTCTCAACGAGAAAAATGGCATAAAGCCCACAGACGATCGTTTTTCTCGGCGAAAAAAAAAAATGTCATTTTCCCTACGGGAAAAATGATCGTGTGTACGCGGCATCAGTCATCTTCCAACAGCCACACCAAGGACTCTACCTGAGCTGCACTAAAAGGGGGTGTATAGTCATCGTCTCCACTGGAGGCATCAGACAGGGCCAACTCTGTACAGATACAGATCAGATCTTGCACATCCTCAAACACAAAACTGCCCAGATCCACAAAAACATGAGCTATGCGGATGCATTCCAACAACTGCTCTCTAGTGTGTTCACTTAATGTTTGAGAACAAAACTCCCTGTCCTCTGTTGCTAGTAGCGAAAAATACAGAATATCGTCAAGCTGCATTTTTAAAGCAATAGCAGTGCCCAGACCCAATTCCCAAGTGCAGCCGATCTGCTTGAATGGCTCTGGTATTCTGTCACGGATGCCTAACACGGCATCCAGCACAGGGTACGCAGATCAGTGGGCTGCACTAAAGGAACTAGGCACAAGGTAAGTAAATATATATATGAGTTTATTGAAAGGATAATTCCTAAAACAATAAAGGCAACCAGCAAACAACCACAGTGACACACAAAACAACTCCCTACACCAACGTGAATACAGTTTAGAGATTAAAGCGTAAATGTAATCAAGCCAGGGTCATACACGAGAGATCAGTCCGATTGAACAGGGAGCCGGAAGGGACAACAGGAGGAATGGATGAGTCTGCAAGACAGGGGTCCAGGGATGGATGCAGGGTTCAGGAACACAGGATACAAGGTACAGAGGCAGGGGTCCAGGGATGGATGCAGGGTTCAGGAACACAGGATACAAGGTACAGAGGCAGGGGTCCAGGGATGGATGCAGGGTTCAGGAACACAGGATACAAGGTAACAGATAACAGGTCACAAGGTTCAGGTTCAGGTTCAGGTTCAGGTTCAGGTTCAGGTTCAGGTTCAGGTTCAGGTTCAGGTTCAGGTTCAGGTTCAGGTTCAGGTTCAGGCATACAGGTCTGGGTTCCAAGACAATACCAGAGCAAATGCTTTAATGTCTGCTGGGTATTTATACACACCTCCTGCAATCAGTCTCAGGTGACGCCTGATTGCAGGAGATGATTTTGGCTCCAGACAAATGGGAGACACCCGCTGGTGGCCACCAGAACTGCACCCTTTGATGCTGAAAGCAATAGCACCACCAGCAGGTGACCCAGGCAATGACACTGATCATGACACGCGCGTTGTCCCAAAAGAGCGAGCTTCTCCCCGCCCCTCTCTTAAGTAACCTCTCCCATGAGTCTCTGCGGCGGAACCTCCGCCCTGAGGCCGAATGGGGCTCTGGGTACTGTAGTCCCGGAGCCTTAAAGGAGACCCCGCTACACACTCCCCCCACTTGAACTCTTTGGTCCCCAAAGATAACATAATCTCCAACTACAGATCTCATAACATCCATCAATCCTTCATATGATGTCGGCAGAGGAAATTCCCACCAAAAACGAGGTGGTGAACTCCCCTGCCCACAGGACACACTAATATTAGTATCCTGTCTAACTGTGCCAGAGAGTGAGCTGGGGCTGCCTCCCACCAAATGAACAGCGGGAGGGTCATGGTCTTCCATACTCCTTCTAGCAGTGACTACAGTGTCTTCCGCACTTTCACCCATCTGTGAGTAAGTTAGTCTCCTGGGAGGTTTTATTGCCCTCCACTTCCTCTGTCCTCTTGGGCTTTCTGTTGGAGCAGACTCATCTTCTGTTGCTAACTCAGGACTTCCCCCTTCCTCGGGAACATCCAGTTCTGGAGCAGGAAGGTACATGGCTTCTCTTGAATCTTCCTTTTCAGATGGTTCACTGGTACTTTCCCAAGCATCCAACCAAGGACAGGAAGGGATAAACTCTGTTGCTTCTGCATTCAGTGTGTGATCCTCGGTGTCTTCGTCAGGCGGAAGATCAATAGCAGAAGTCGTTGGTTCCTGGGAAGGCCAAAGCCAGCCAATTTCCTCTCCCTCATCTTCACTTATTTCCGAATCCTCTGTATCCCCCTTCCGGGGGGTCTGAGACCGAGTGTTGGGTCTAGTGGTGTCTAGAATAGACATGGGTTCAGGGGAATCCATACTAGGAGGTAACCGAACCGCTTCAGCCAGAGGAAGTAGGTGGTTCCGATGCCAAGTCTTCAATGGCCCCAACTTTCCTTCAGGTTTAAGTCTGTAAACGGGTAGGCCCGGTAGTTTTTTGCAAACGACATAAGGTTCGGGTCTCCATCTATCCGCAAGTTTATGCTTTCCAGGGACTCCCAGGTTCCGCAGTAACACTCTGTCTCCTGGTTGCAAGTCTTGGATCCTAACCTTTAGATCAAAATTTCTCTTATTGCGAGCCCCCCGTTGATCCGAGGCTGTCTGGGCTTGCTCATAGGCCATCTTCAGATTGTGTCTAAGTCTATCCACATATCCCTTGTGGGAAGCAGCAGAACAATGGTCTATGGAAGTGCCGAAGGCCAGATCCACTGGCAATCTAGCTTCCCTCCCGAACATGAGTCTGTAAGGGGAATACCCTGTAGCGTTGCTGACAGTGCTGCTGTAAGCATGCACAAGGGCCGCTATATGATTACTCCAATGTTGCTTCCTTTCACTACTCAAAGTTCCCAGCATGTTGAGCAGGGTTCGGTTGAACCTCTCCGGTTGAGCATCACCTTGTGGGTGATAAGGGGTAGTCCTGGTTTTCTTGATTCCCAAGGCATCCAGGAGCTTCCGTATGAGTTTACTCTCAAAGTCCCTGCCCTGGTCTGAATGAAGCCTTTTTGGCAATCCGTAATGGATAAAGTATTTCTCCACAAGTGTTTTGGCCACAGTGGAGGCCTTCTGGTCTTTGGTAGGAAAGACTTGTGCATATCGGGTGAAATGGTCGGTTACCACCAGAACATTTCCCTGTCCGCTCAGATCGGGTTAGAGGCAGAGGAAATCAATACATACCAGGTCAAGCGGACCTTCACTTTGTAAATGGCCCATTGGGGCCGCTTGATGGGGTAGTGTCTTTCTCTGTATGCACCGTGCACAGGAATGGCAGTATTCTTCAACTTCAGCCCTCATGCAGGGCCAATAGAAACGGTCTCTAACAAGTTGGAAAGTCCTTTCCACTCCTAGGTGTCCATGGTTGTCGTGCAGAGCGATCATGACAGTTTCTCTGTGTTTCTCTGGCAGGAACAACTGCCACTTGTCTTCTTGGTCATCAGAGGGGCCCCTTCGGTAGACCACCCCCTGACGCACCAGCAGTCTCTCCCACTCTTTCTTAAGTAGGCGAGCTTCCTTTGAGGGATGACGTAGGAGTACATTTGGATCCTGTTTCTCCAATGCTTCTAGGACCAACCTCCCCACAGGGTCTTCCAATTGGTCGGATCTTAACTCCTTCTTTGTTAGTCTGGGTAAGTTGTCTTCTCCCAGTTGGACTACTTCGCAGTACTGCTTGGGGACTCCTACGATAGTGACCCCTATCTCTTCCACTCTTGAGCCTCCCCTGGCCTGGAGTTCAGCCCCTTGGCAGAGGGCCCGTACCCCGTCAGGTGCTACTTGGGTCCATTCTTCGACACTGTATGTAGGGACATGAGACCTTCTGGACAGGGCGTCCGCATCTCGGTTTCCCACCCCAGGTCTGTATTTCAAGCTGAAATTGAAAGCAGACAGTGCCGCCAACCATCTATGTCTGGTGGCGTCCAGCTTGGCTGTGGTGAACAGATAGGTGAGAGGATTGTTATCCGTCTTGACCGTGAAGTCTGCCCCATACAAGTAATCTCTAAGTTTGTCGACTACGGCCCACTTGAGAGCCAGGAACTCCAGCTTATGGGTGGGATAGTTCTTTTCGGAGGGGGTCAGACTTCTGCTCACATATGCGACAGGTCTCTGCTGTCCTTCATGCTCCTGATAGAGCACTCCTCCCAGTCCATCATGGCTGGCATCCACATGGAGTTCGTAAGGCTTCTTCGGGTCCGCATAGGCCAGGACAGGAGCAGTGGTCAAGCTCTTTTTCAGCATCTGGAAGGCATCTTCACATTTCTCATTCCACTGGTCCTTGACTGACTCTCCCGGCCTCCTGGGGCCCGAGTCATCCTCTTCCCCCTCCGTCTTCAGCAACTCATTCAGGGGTCTTGCTATTCGAGCAAACCCCTCCACGAACCTTCTGTAATAAGAACAGAAACCCAAGAAGGACCTAAGTTCTGTTACGGTGGTGGGTCTTGGCCAGGAGGTGACAGCCTCCAGTTTTTCAGGGTCCGTAGACACCCCATCTTCAGACACTATGTGTCCCAGATAGTTGACTGAGGATTGGTAAAATTGACATTTTTTAGGGGAGAGCTTGAGTCCTTCCTCACTCAGTCTCTTCAAGACCTTCTCCAGCCTCTCTTCATGTTCCTCCAAACTTCTTCCGAAGACTATGATGTCATCCAAGTATACAAGGACCTCAATGAGGTTCATGTCTCCCACAGTCTTCTCCATAAGTCTTTGGAATGTGGCTGGGGCTCCAGACAGACCTTGAGGCATCCGGTTGAATTCAAAGAATCCCACTGGGGTTATGAAAGCCGTCTTCTCTTTGTCCTCTGGGTGCATCGGGATCTGATAATACCCGCTCTTCAGGTCCATAACACTGAACCATTTGGCTCCGGACAAGCTCTGCAAAGCGTCTTCTATCCTTGGAGTTTTATACTGATCCGGAGTGGTTCTCCTGTTGAGGGTCCTATAGTCGATACACAACCTTACGACCCGTTCTTCTTTCGTACCACCACTATGGGGGAAGCATACGGACTTCTGGATTCTTGGATTACCCCTGTTCGCTTGAGCTCGGCAAGCTGTTCCCTCAAATCCTCGAGGTCTGCCAATGGAACCCGCCTCACCCTCTCCCTGAAGGGCTTGCCTTCGTGGAGGCGGATTCGATGGGTGGCACTCCTAGCACACCCCACATCAAACTCATCATGGGAGAAGATCCTCTTCCACCGAGTCAACTGGTTCCGGGCTCTCTCTCTCCAAGCCCTGGGCAGGTTTGGATTCTCAATAGAGAGCTTTCCCCACACAGTACCTTCTCCATCTGTCTTCTCTACATCTGAGGAGGCAACTGGTGTGGCTGAGCTCACTCGACCCAGCAACAGTCTGGCTGGGATTTCCATTGGACCATCCGTGGTATTTCTTACACTCACTGGCACCCTGCAATGGGCCTTCTTCAGGACCCTCACCGGGACCACTTCCGGGATTACTTCCAGGCCCGAGGGTTCTTCCCTTGGATCGGGTTCCAACATTACAAAGGGGCCCGGCTGCTCCCAAGTGAGTTTCACTGTGGCCTTCAAACAGGTTACTTCACCGGGTTGCAGTACTATCCCTTTCCTTCCCAGTCTCCAGACCTTCCCTACCCCCTCTTCCGGGGCCTTTTGTTCTAAGATCAACCGTTGGTAGGCGGTCTTCAACATTGGGTGGATCTCAGTGACTGTGGGATTCTCCCTTTTTGTTAGTGGGACCAAAAGTCTCCTGACCAGATCCGTATTGGTCCCTATTATCAAGGAGCTCCTGTTGGCTCCAGGCGGTCGGGGGCACACCACAGCCAAGGTGTCAAACACTTCCCCCTTCCCTGCTATGGATGGGTCAAAAGTCAATTTGATGGGCAAATATCCGTCATAAGGAAACTTTTCCGTTCCGATTCCCCATATCTCCAAGTCTTCAAGCTTTAGGATGGGCAAGTGACTCAGGTGTCTGTCGTAGAAGTCTCGGTACAACAGGGTCACCTGTGCTCCAGTATCCAACAGGGCTCTTGTGTAGACTCCCTCCACTTGAATGGATACGATTGGAGAGGGGCCCACCAGCTTCTCTGGGTACTGCTTTGAAGGGGTCTCCTTCTTCTGATTTTTGCATTTCCCCTTCTGACTTTCCTTCTTCCGTTTGTCCCTAGACCTAAGTCTCTCCTGGGCCTGGTATGTACTGATCTCCCTCCTCTGTCTGGGAGTAGCTACCCACTGAGGGACATTACTATGCTTCTTTGTAGTGCGTTCCTTCTGAGGAACCGTTGGTTTCTTATGTGGGGTCCTGGCCCCTTCTCTCATATGCTTCTTATTCAGTATGGAGTTCCGTAAGAATGATGGGCACCCGGTTGACTCCTTCACCGGGGCCCGCTGAAGTTTTCCGGCGGCTTGCGGTTGTTCATCTTCCTCTTTTTGGGACTGGAACACACTCTGGCCGCGTGACCAACTCCTCCACAGTTGAAACAGATCATATCCCCCCTATCTTCCAGGGATGCGGGTGCTGAAGTATTTGGAAACAACTCCTTCCTTGGGCTGTTCCTCTCAGGTGCCCTTGACTCCTTTTCCATCAGGGAGGTCAACATTCCCAACACTTGAGACATCTGTGATTTTAAGGTATCCACCTCTGCGTCTCTTTCTAAGGTCGTGGCGGCCCTGACCATCACTGGAGGGGGCTGCACCAGCTCAACTGGTTGGCTCCTTTTCTTCTCCTCCAGCATAGCTTCTTCCTCTCTGACTACTCGGATCAAGTCAGGGTACTCCAGGCTCTTCCCGTCTTGTCTTGTACGTAGCGCCAGTGCGATGGGATCCAGGGGTTGAGATCCTCTCATGACCTGCTGGACCCGGGCCTCATCCACCTTCTTCGGGTCAATCCCCTTCTTTAAGATCATCTTGTGCAGTATTTTATCTAGACGCATCATAAACTCTGATAGCTTCTCCCCTGCCTTCTGGTAGCAGTGCTCTAGTTGGTAGGTAAGCTCAGTGATCTTTTCTGTTCCTCCAAACACATTCTGCAGAATGTCCAGATAGTCCTGCGCAACACAGTCTTTCTTGCTCATCTTAAGGTTGCGTATGGCCTCTAAGGCAGGCCCCTTTAAGCTCTCAGCAATCCTCTGCTTCTTTCTGTGGTCTGGGACTTCCCACTCCTCTAAGGCTTGAGTAGCGCCGTCTAACCATTCCTCAAACCCCTCTTCATGTGAGGGTACAGGCTTCCTTCCTGAAAACATCCTGAGTTTCCGGTATCCCGACATTTGGTAATCTGCAGGATCTTTCTTGCATTGCGCTATGATTTCCCCTAGAACCGCGCATAATTCTGTGCTGAGAGCGCCTTGTGGCGACCCAGGGTTCATCTCTTTCTTGACGTCTTTTAAGTCGGGTGGAGCGCGTATTAACTTAAAGATCTGTTTATCCGCCGTTTCTATGCTCGGCTTCTTGAAGTTTTCTGGGATTCCATCTTTCCATTTTAACAGTACATATGTCAAGGGAGGTTCTGTTCTGACATCCACTATATACGCTTTTTGTTGCGGGGACAGCGACATCACTAACTGTTTCACTGCATCTTCTTGCCAGATCCCTGACAGTTCTATGATCACTACTTCATGCGGATCTGTTTTTACTGCTGCGCACCACTTTACTACTTCTAGTGGGTCCATGCTGGTGTCTCTTGGCTGCTATTTGCTGTAACAGGATCCCAGACTCGAGAGCCCCCACGTGTAGCGCTACCCCCAGTTAAGAGAGCCGCTGGTTTGTTTTCTCGGGCCCTGTATACAGCACCGCCAACCCCCGGCAATCTGACTCGACCCACTCTGGCACAGTTAGTCTAGGGATAGCTTCCTATCATTCTCAGGTGTATGATACTTAACAGTTCCTAAATAGACAAACAACACTCTGAGGCAGGAATATGAATAAGTAATAGCTTTACTATAAAATGGTGGCATAAAAACGTGACATGCAACACTTACATGGGTCTGCAGAAACCCTGTACCAACCAATGCTACAGAGGCAGCACTATAAAATGGCGCCGCGCAGTATCCACCACGCGGATCTATTATGGCGTGCGCGCCCTAAGACACAGCAACACAAACTTTATAACTTCCCCCACCTATGTCAGGCCTGACAGTGTATGAAATAGTCCCCTTTCCCTGCGGGAGTAATATTTTCTTCACCGGCCAGCTTTCGTTGGTGCACTTGCAGAAATGAACCAGATTGTAATCCAAAAAGGGTGGTAACTTGTAACAACAGTATGCAAACAAGGGGGGGGGGTAGGCACTTCAACTATGTCCCAACTACCGGACCCCCAAAGAACACTGGTGAGCGAACAGTGGGCCTAGGCAGTCTATAGGCCTGAATGTAACTCAGTCTACGGATATGGGCAGGTGCCCGCTCACCGCTCCAGGCGCGATCCCAGCCTGGGTCTTCCACCGCGTGTGTCCGTCGCACACAGCGTCTGCAACCGATCGGGTCCCCGATCCAACTGGAGTCCTACAACTGACGATCCAGGATCCACCCAGGTTCCGCAGGACGGTGAAAGGCTCTTCGGACTTCGGGTAAGGCCTTAGGCTTTAGGCCTTACCCCACAGCAGATCCGCACAGGATGACTTGGTGCTTGACGCGCGTTGTCCCAAGAGAGCAAGCTTCTCCCCGCCCCTCTCTTAAGTAACCTCTCCCATGAGTCTCTGCGGCGGAACCTCCGCCCTGAGGCCGAATGGGGCTCTGGGTACTGTAGTCCCGGAGCCTTAAAGGAGACCCCGCTTCAGACCACCAGGAGACTACCAGATACCTAGCCTGGCCAAATGGGAACGAGACCTGAATTGCCAATTTACCAATGACCGCAAACAACACATACTCAGGTTCACGCACAAGTCCTCCCTTTGCACCAAAATTCAGGAAACAAACTACAAACTCCTCACACGCTGGTATAGAACACCTGCCTTACTACATAAATTTTTTCCAACAACGTCAAACTTATGCTGGCGATGTCAAAGGGAAGAAGGCACCCTTTTGCATGTTTTTTGGTCATGTCCTGGACTCCAGAATTTCTGGAGAGAGGTACGCAGGATAACCCAAAAATTTTCTGATCGTAATGTTCCGAACGATCCTGCATACTTCCTTCTCCACGCTAATGACACACCGGCATGCATCTACAAACACTCAGTAGTACGCCACCTACTGGACGCAGCAAAAGCCTGTATTCCACTCGCATGGCAGTCCCCTCACCCACCGACTGTAACCACTTGGCTTAAAAAAGTGGACGACATCAGTAGGATGGAAGACTTGATTCTAACTAGCCAAAATAGACAGATGAGATACTCCAAGACGTGGCAACTCTGGACTATATTTAAATATTCAGAGGAAGGACAACTCCTTAGAGGAGTAGACCCGCCACCCTGAGAGTTTGGATACATTCTACACACATTTACTAGACCCATCCCTCCCCCCCCCCCCCCACTTTGACCTTGAAGTGACCACCACCACCACATGTCATACAAATAGGCTATACCTAGCGGACGACAACTCAGACCCATGTCAGTGAGGTCCCTTCTCACCCCTCCCCTCTTCTCTACTGTATTTCCTCTTCCTCTACCTCTCCTTTCTTTCTTGGACTCTGTCTAAGTGTTTCTATTTTCTCTCTCTGATAAATAAGTATTGAAAAAAGAACGGGAGGCTGTGTCTATAGGACTACGGCTCTTCGCCTTACCACTTTCAACCAGGAGAGACGGTCACCTCCACAGGTGGCCTGGCCATACTCTACGCATTGGCCCGTCCCTATGTTGGACATCACCCAGAAGCATTGCTACACGAGCTGGACAGACGTAGTGGTTATTAACTGGGAGGGGAAGGCGTTTCACACCTCCAACGCCATTGTGGAGTTTTATATGCATGTATACCTCACCTGTGTTGATGTTCTGCGTTTTGTTTCTCCTATGGTACTTTGACTTTGTTTTTGTTATTGTGGTCCATGTGGACCAGCTTCTCCTGATATAAAATTAAAAATTAAAAAAAAAAAAAAAAAAAGGAGACCCCGCTACACATGTATTCAAATAAAAAATTGACGGTTTATGAATGTTGTGATTGGCTGTTTTTGGGTGCAACTCCTTTAAAGTCCCAAAAAGGCCATTTTTGTGTTTGAGAGTTCTCATATATCAGGGACTGAGCTGCACCATCATTCACTGCACCTTTGCCTTAAGTATTATGTTCAGCAACTGATTTCATTGATACATAAAGATCATTTCTAATGCAAATCTGAATATCTTTTTGATGCAAAAGAAAATAAGATTATTTTTTCTAATGTTTGCTGCCCCAGTGTCTGCAACTTCAGACATTTATCAGTGTTCTCAAAATGCCATTACACCCCTGCCCCCCCCCAAAAAAAAAAAAATGAAAGGTAAAGAAAATAAACTTTCCATTCATTTTTCAAATATCTGTGTGCTTTTGGTTTTGCATTCAGACTTCTCTAATACATACATTTCCTGTTGATCCTACCAGTCAGGCATGTTCCCTTATCATTGGTGGCAACAATCTTTAGCCTCCTATCATAGAGGTTCTGCAGCATTGCCATCACCCTTCACATGCTCCCGTTTCATTCAGCATACCTCCCAACTGGCACGGATTCTGCGGGTTTTACCCGCATAGGCCCCTCCTTCCCGCAGTCCCGCGAGAGTGTCATTTGTCCCGCACAGCAGGAAGCAGAAGGCACAGCAGACAGCCATGAAGAGGAGGAAACAGCGAACGAGCATGTAAGCCCCTCCCCCGCGATCGGCGGCACCCCCCTCCCGCGATCGGTGGGCAAAACAGTGTTCCGCGGCACCCCCCCCCCCCGCTCAACATCTTTCGTTTGCAGGGGAGAGGGGAGATCTGAATGTCCCGTGGTGGGACTTTTAAAAGTTGGGAGGTATGCATTCAGTAAGCTACTCAAAGTTTACTGACTGATCCTCCAATGTCACCAAGGCACAGGAATAAGCGTTGTGGCTAGGGTTGCCACCTGTACGGGATTCACCCGGACAGTACGGGTTCTGAATCATCTGCCCGGTTTTCAGACTCTCTGAAACCCGGACAAACCATCAGTCAGGGGGAGCTCTATTAGCATATGTGTCACTGTGGAGACAGCAGCAGTGTCACTGCTTCTCCATAAAAACACTATGCTGGGGTAATTGTTAGAATCTAAAGCTTATTCCATCCTGTCTCCCCCCCCCCTCTCCAGGCTCCTGCAGGGTCTCTCTTATCAGTGACTAACCCCCCCCCCCCTCCGATCACTAGTGCGGTGTGCTTACCCGGGAGGCGGAGCTGAGGAGGAGAGGAGAGGAGATCATGTCGGGAGGAGGAGATCATGTCGGGCTGGAGCTGCTCACATTACATGCAGGGAAGAGGTGAGCTGAGAGTTTTTGTCTGAGGGGTCTCCTGGGGTGGAAAGCTGACAGCATTTGTTTGGCAAGAGTTGCTGTGAAGGGTTAAGGTGACAGGAGGATCGGGAGTGTGTTTGACGATATCTTCCTCCAAGCCTCACACCTCTGTCTATATGTCTCATCCCCCATCCTCAGTCCAGATAATGTGCAGTAATTTATGACCATTCATTAACCCTGTGTGTGTGGAGAGTGTAAACTTCTGATTGTACAGAGCCTGGATAACACAGAGTTATATGAATGGTCATCCATTACCCTCACATCATCTGTACATACAGAGTGCTGGGGGCTATAGGAGTTTTCATTGTAAATATTAGTGGATGAGTACAATAGCTTTTGTTTTTATTAGGGTTGTCCCGATACCACTTTTTTAAGACCGAGTACAAGTACCGATACTTTTTTTTAAGTACTCGCCGATACCGATTACCGATACTTTTTTTTTGTGTCAGTATTTTTTTCTTTTTTTTTTTTTTTTTACTATTTTTTTTTTTTTTTACTATTTTTTGCCATGTTTTTTTACAATGCTTTGTTGGAGTGGGTGGGGGTTGGGGGGATGATCTCAGTGTATTTATTTTTTATTTTTTACAATTTATTATTTATTGCAATTTATTTTTTTATTTCTAGCCCTGTTGGGGGGCTTTGGTGAGATATCAGGGGTCTTAACAGACCTCTGACATCTCCCCTTTGAGACAGAGAAAGGGACTAGGGAAACAGATTCCCCAGTCCCTTTCTCAGCTGCACTGAAAATGAATGGAGAGGAAACAACGGCTCCTCTCCATTCATAAACTGAAGCATCGTAAACACACAGGTTACGATGTTTCAGTTATATGAATGGACAGAGTCAATCACTGACTCTGTACATTCGGAAAAGGTAGGAGCCGGGTTTAGCGGCTCCTACCTCCGCTCTCCATCCTGACAGAGGGAAGCGGAGGAGGATATGGAGGGTGGCACAGAGCTGAGGACAGCAGCAGCAAGGAGGGGGGGACACGGAGCGCGGGGGGGGGGGGGGGGGAAGAGCAGAAAGATGAAGGACATCAGCAGCATGGAGGGGGGGACACGGAGCGCACGGGGGAGAGCGGAATAACGGAAGACATCAGCAGCATGGAGGGGGGACACGGAGCGCGGGGGGGGGGGAGAGCAGAAAGACGAAGGACATCAGCAGCATGGAGGGGCGGACACGGAGCGCACGGGGGAGAGCAGCATGGATGGGGGAACTGGAGGAGGATACAGGGACAGTCAGCGGTGATCGGTGCGGCTTTGGGGGGAGTTACAAGCACCGATCACCGCTGTATAGATTTCACTAAAACAGCTGAAAAGAAGGGGGGGGGGGTCGGGAGAAGCTGTCGGGCTGTATTGAAATCTATACAGCGGTGATCGGTGCTTGTAACTCCCCCCAAAGCCGCACCGATCATCACTGACTATATAAAATTATGGAGCAATCAGCGCAAACAAAAATATAAAAATAAAAATAAAAAACGTTAAGCAGCTGAACACATTAGGGTCATCACAAACCTATAAGATAATAGCAAAAACAGGGGTATGTGCAGCGCATAAGAACAATATATAAAACACCATCAAATATGTGGTCGGCAATATAAGATCTAATACAATTCTATCACTGAGAGAGAAAAGTCCTCTTAAGTTCCCAGAATGGTATAGCAGGAAAAAGGGATGAGATTCCTCATGTGATGAAAGGAGGGGGATGCAATCTTCTGCCCAAATTGTGCTGATACAATCCTCCACCGTAAATATATTAGGCTTACCAGATACGATGGACCTCTCCGCTAAGAGAAGGTCATACAGGCATGTATCCACCCTGGGATAATGGAATCGAGTGACTGCAGCACGAATCCTTCCACAGATAGCCGGACTTGGTGGCCAAAAGGTGGTATAGATATCCTCCTAAGAATGGTGCTGGATGCAATGATATAGTATCCAATGGTCCCAAAAAAAGGAAGAAGGGAGACAGCCTAAGTGCACTCCGCAAAAATTTATTAAAAGTCAATGTAAATAAAACAACATTGGCGCTCTGCGCCTAGATAAAAAGCCGGTATACAGCCGGAACTGACAATATGAATGAACGCTTGTGGACATCCGTCCAGCATGGAGATGGCAGCGGGTGACGTCCGTGCATGAGCTCCTCCCCCCGTACGCGGCGTTACGTCCAGCAGGACTTCGTCAGCGAGGGTGGAGCTATGGTGTCACCCAGCTGATAGAAATAGCAGGGCGGTCGTCATGGTGACAGGGAAGCCAAGCGCAAACACCGGAAGTCAGAGACACTCGCCGGCTGCTCTCCCTAAAAGTGTCACCTACTTACCAGCCCTTGCTAATGATATAAAACAGGTTGAAAACACTGTCAAAGTGATCAATTTATCCCCATGGTTGGAAATATACATGAAAGTTTAATACAAAACATAGATCGTTAAAAAATTACCCGCCGCCATCTCCTATTTGAAAAATACAATAAAACTAATAATAGAACCTCCATAAACTTATCACTGCAACAAAAATAAAAAACATATGATCATTTATCAGAAATAAAACAGTTGAGGTCAAACTCCACATTTAACCCCCTAGGTACAGAAACCTTGGTCTCATGTATCCACAGGGATTCGCGCTGACTCAACTGTCTAATAAAATTACCCCCTCTCCAGTGATGGGTAACCTTCTCAATGCCCCAAAATTTGAGGCATCGCGGGTTCCTATCATGAAAGATCCTAAAGTGTTTGGATACATTATGGGTTTTTACCCCCCTCCTAATATTGCCTACATGTTCTGCTATGCGTACTCCCATGGGTCTAGATGTTCTTCCCACATATTGGAGTCCGCAATCGCATTCCAACATGTATACAACCCCAACAGTGTCACATGTAATGAGATTTTTTATCTGGTAATTTTTCTTGGTGGCAAAGGCTGTAAAATCTTTCTTTTTCTTTTGATTACATTTGCATTGCCTGCATGCTGGACATTTACCGCAAGCATAAAAACCAGACAGAAAATTAAAAATTCTATTTTCTCTAATCACTGGAGGGTCTATGACACTCGGGGCAAGAATATCCCTAAGGGTAGGAGGCCTTTTGTAAATGAATTTGGGGCGTGAAGGCAACACTGCACCCAAAACATTGTCTTTTTTTAGAATATCCCAGTGGCGCATAATTATTTGTTCAAATTTTTTATATTGGATGTTATAATCTAAGATGATCTTATACTCAAAATTACTATTGAATCCCTAGTTATTTTCCTTTTCGTTTTTAAAACAATTTTTTTTTAAAAAACCCATAATGTATCCAAACACTTTAGGATCTTTCATGATAGGAACCCGCGATGCCTCAGATTTTGGGGCATTGAGAAGGTTACCCATCACTGGAGAGGGGGTAATTTTATTAGACAGTTGAGTCAGCGCGAATCCCTGTGGATACATGAGACCAAGGTTTCTGTACCTAGGGGGTTAAATGTGGAGTTTGACCTCAACTGTTTTATTTCTGATAAATGATCATATGTTTTTTATTTTTGTTGCAGTGATAAGTTTATGGAGGTTCTATTATTAGTTTTATTGTATTTTTCAAATAGGAGATGGCCGCGGGTAATTTTTTAACGATCTATGTTTTGTATTAAACTTTCATGTATATTTCCAACCATGGGGATAAGTTGATCACTTTGACAGTGTTTTCAACCTGTTTTATATCATTAGCAAGGGCTGGTAAGTAGGTGACACTTTTAGGGAGAGCAGCCGGCGAGTGTCTCTGACTTCCGGTGTTTGCGCTTGGCTTCCCTGTCACCATGACGACCGCCCTGCTATTTCTATCAGCTGGGTGACACCATAGCTCCACCCTCGCTGACGAAGTCCTGCTGGACGTAACGCCGCGTACGGGGGGAGGAGCTCATGCACGGACGTCACCCGCTGCCATCTCCATGCTGGACGGATGTCCACAAGCGTTCATTCATATTGTCAGTTCCGGCTGTATACCGGCTTTTTATCTAGGCGCAGAGCGCCAATGTTGTTTTATTTACATTGACTTTTAATAAATTTTTGCGGAGTGCACTTAGGCTGTCTCCCTTCTTCCTTTTTTTGGGACCATTGGATACTATATCATTGCATCCAGCACCATTCTTAGGAGGATATCTATACCACCTTTTGGCCACCAAGTCCGGCTATCTGTGGAAGGATTCGTGCTGCAGTCATTCGATTCCATTATCCCAGGGTGGATACATGCCTGTATGACCTTCTCTTAGCGGAGAGGTCCATCGTATCTGGTAAGCCTAATATATTTACGGTGGAGGATTGTATCAGCACAATTTGGGCAGAAGATTGCATCCCCCTCCTTTCATCACATGAGGAATCTCATCCCTTTTTCCTGCTATACCATTCTGGGAACTTAAGAGGACTTTTCTCTCTCAGTGATAGAATTGTATTAGATCTTATATTGCCGACCACATATTTGATGGTGTTTTATATATTGTTCTTATGCGCTGCACATACCCCTGTTTTTGCGATCATCACTGACTGCCCAAGTATCGGCTGAAGCATCGGAGTATTTTCCCCGAGTACAAGTACTCGGGAAATGCCTGGTATCGGTACCGATACTAGTATCGGTATCGGGACATCCCTAGTTTTTATATACATCACTATTTCTCAGCCCCCAACTCCCCCCAGGTGCATCACCCCCCCCCCAGACCACTTCATACATCCAGCTGGCATCATCCCCTCCGCACTCCTCTACTATACATACTACCCCCACCATCCCCTCCGCACTCCTCTCCTACACGTACTACCCCCACCATCCCCTCCGCACTCCTCTCCTACACGTACTACCCCCACCATCCCCTCCGCACTCCTCTCCTACACGTACTACCCCCACCATCCCCTCCGCACTCCTCTCCTACACGTACTACCCCCACCATCCCCTCCGCACTCCTCTACTACACGTACTACCCCCACCATCCCCTCCGCACTCCTCTACTACACATACTACCCCCACCATCCCCTCCGCACTCCTCTACTACACATACTACCCCCACCATCCCCTCCACACTCCTCTACTACACATACTACCCCCCACCATCCCCTCCGCACTCCTCTCCTACCCCCACCATCCCCTTCGCACTCCTCTACTACCCCCACCATCCCCTTCACACTCCTCTACTACACATACTACCCCCACCATCCCCTTCGCACTCCTCTACTACCCATACTACCCCCACCATCCCCTCCGCACTCCTCTACTACACATACTACCCCCACCATCCCCTTCGCACTCCTCTACTACCCCACCATCCCCTTCGCACTCCTCTACTACACATACTACCCCCACCATCCCCTTCGCACTCCTCTACTACCCCCACCATCCCCTTCGCACTCCTCTACTACACATACTACCCCCACCATCCCCTCCGCACTCCTCTACTACACATACTACCCCCACCATCCCCTCCGCACTCCTCTACTACACATACTACCCCCACCATCTCCTCCGCACTCCTCTACTACCCCCACCATCCCCTTCGCACTCCTCTACTACACATACTACCCCCACCATCCCCTTCGCACTCCTCTCCTACCCCCACCATCCCCTTCGCACTCCTCTACTACCACCACCATCCCCTTCACACTCCTCTACTACACATACTACCCCCACCATCCCCTTCGCACTCCTCTACTACCCATACTACCCCCACCATCCCCTCCGCACTCCTCTACTACACATACTACCCCCACCATCCCCTCCGCACTCCTCTCCTACCCCCACCATCCCCTTCGCACTCCTCTACTACCCCACCATCCCCTTCGCACTCCTCTACTACACATACTACCCCCACCATCCCCTTCGCACTCCTCTACTACCCCCACCATCCCCTTCGCACTCCTCTACTACACATACTACCCCCACCATCCCCTCCGCACTCCTCTACTACACATACTACCCCCACCATCCCCTCCGCACTCCTCTCCTACACATACTACCCCCACCATCTCCTCCGCACTCCTCTACTACCCCCACCATCCCCTTCGCACTCCTCTACTACACATACTACCCCCACCATCCCCTTCGCACTCCTCTACTACACATACTACCCCCACCATCCCCTCCGCACTCCTCTACTACACATACTACCCCCACCATCTCCTCCGCACTCCTCTACTACCCCCACCATCCCCTTCGCACTCCTCTACTACACATACTACCCCCACCATCCCCTTCGCACTCCTCTACTACACATACTACCCCCACCATCCCCTCCGCACTCCTCTACTACACATACTACCCCCACCATCCCCTCCGCACTCCTCTGCTACACATACTACCCCCACCATCCCCTCCACACTCCTCTACTACACATACTACCCCCACCATCCCCTCCGCACTCCTCTGCTACACATACTACCCCCACCATCCCCTCCGAACTCCTCTCCTACATATACTACCCCCACCATCCCCTCCGCACTCCTCTACTATACATACTACCCCCATCATCCCCTCCGCACTCCTCTCCTACACATACTACCCCCACCATCCCCTCCGCACTCCTCTCCTACACTTACTACCCCCACCATCCCCTCCGCACTCCTCTCCTACACATACTACCCCCACCATCTCCTCCGCACTCCTCTACTACACATACTACCCCCACCATCCCCTCCGCACTACTCTACTACCCCCACCATCCCCTCCGCACTCCTCTACTACACATACTACCCCCACCATCCCCTCCGCACTCCTCTGCTACACATACTACCCCCACCATCCCCTCCGCACTCCTCTCCTACACATACTACCCCCACCATCCCCTCCGCACTCCTCTCCTACACATACTACCCCCACCATCCCCTCCGCACTCCTCTACTACACATACTACCCCCACCATCCCCTCCGCACTCCTCTACTACACATACTACCCCCACCATCCCCTCCGCACTCCTCTCCTACACATACTACCCCCACCATCCCCTCCGCACTCCTCTTCTTCACATACTACCCCCACCATCCCCTCTGCACTCCTCTCCTACACATACTACCCCCACCATCCCCTCCGCACTCCTCTACTACACATACTACCCCCACCATCCCCTCCGCACTCCTCTCCTACACATACTACCCCCACCATCCCCTCCGCACTCCTCTCCTTCACATACTACCCCCACCATCCCCTCCGCACTCCTCTCCTACACATACTACCCCCATCATACCCTCCACACGCTTCTCCTGTACATACCCCCATCATACCCACCACACTCCTTCTGCCACTCTGCATGTCGCAGAGTTCGGTGCCTCTAAGCTTCGGCCTGCCACATTAATGTTGGCTCCCATGAGACAGCCATCTTTAAACCTGGGGGACCCATGATCTTCAGTTGCCCTGAGGCCCCATGAGTTATCAGTCCACCCCTGGCTGGCCCAGACTGTGGCTACCCAGCACGGTTGCTCACTGCAATTGTAAGCCAAGAGTGTCAACTTTTTTGACTCTGATGTAAAAGGGGGACTCTTGTGATTAACTCCATATGATTAGAAATGTTATTTAATCACAAAATATATGTATAGTGTATACTACATAAATACATAAAAATTGCCTTGCATTGTGCAGAGCTAATGAATTAAATGTAATACTGAAAAAAAATAAAAATTGCTGTGCGCTACTAATGTGTTCGGGTTTGGCTTGAAGAAAAGGTGGCAACCCTAGTTGTGGCTGCAGGGCCAATCAGATGCTTGACGCTCCACTCTACACTGCATGGCTTTGGGGAGCCTGAAAAAGCTGAAGTGATATCACCAAGTCATGTGACCTGCTGCTGCTTAGCCCCGCCCCTGTCCTGGCCCATGCAAAGGTAAAAAGAAAACAAAAAGTAATGTGACCAAGAAATTAAAGCTAAGGCCTCATTTACATGGGCGTACTTCAGAGTATACCCATTGGAAAGCTTTGTTTGCACAGGTGTTCTGTCCATCTGGATGCAGGCAGTCCAAATCATTTCAAGTGGGACGGAGGGGCTGTATGGGGACAGTCACTGCTCCCAATCTGACATCTGTGCAGGTGTGTGTCCCCAAACGTACACTGTCCTTGTTTGGAGACACACACCTGAACTCTTACGGCTGTCAAATTGGGAGCAGCGACTGTGTCTGCACAGCTGCTGCATCCCAACTGACATAAATGCATGCACCACCTGTGCATCCCTGGCAAACACGGCCCTCACACAGGTGTACACGGACGTACGCCCATGTGAATAAGGCCTAAATAAAATGTATCTGTGATTTTTATTTTTAAAACCATTTGCTGGTGGTGTTCTTCATGTAGTAGATGTGGGAAACCTCTCTGGGTTTAGTAACGCTCTCCCTTTGCCACCCCTATCCAATGCCAGGCCACCCAACATTCTTGGGTTCAGGCATGGCCTAGGCAAGATACCATGTATGTTGCATAGCAAGCACAAGAAGATAGCTTTACATACAGCACCTGCAGGGCTCTCTTTAACACAGGGCAAAAGGGGTAGCTGCTCCGGGCCAGTCATTGTTGTGGGACCCCAAGCAGCTGCCCCTTGCGCCCCCCTGCCTGCAAATAGTTAAGTAGATTTGGGAGGGCCCAAGAAAATGTTTACCCAGGGTCCAATAAATATTAAAGATGGCCCTGAGTACCTGCCCTGTGCGCCTCCATTGTTAGAGCCCCCTGAGATTTAAGTGCACGTTTACATTTTCTGAAAGTCTAAATTTGCCCAAGGCTCAGCAAGCTCCTACCCTCCCTTTTTTGACAGTACTTTTGCCTGGCATTACATATGCAGGCCCTGTTTCCTGCTTAGTGTGAACGGAGGTGGGTTCTGGTATGTGACACACACTAAACTCATGACTGTCCTCCGATCACAACAGAACTATCATACTGATATTTGTAGTTCCCATAGCACAAGGACAGTGGTGGTTCATAGGCATGTGCAGGGGGTGTGCCTGGGCACAGAATAATTACTATGTTTCAAGATGGAGAGTGGGGAAAGGGGCTAGTAAATATGTATTTACTCGCACCTTTTCTTCTAAATGAACAAACTTACTGTTCTTATTCATAACGGAAGCATAGTAAACTGTGTTTACTATGCTTCAGTCTGTGAATGAACATGAAGCCGCCCAGCACAGAGCTTTTTCCATTCATTCACTGTCCCATGCAGCTGAGGCTGCAGTGAAAGGCATTTGTGTTTGAGCTTTGGGGTGCACACCCTAATGCAATAGGCTGCGCACACCTATGGGTGGTGTCTTGATATCAAGTGTGGCCCTCAACATCCCTATAGGGCCGCACATACAATTCAATTAATATTCAGTGTCAGAGACAGCAGGCACACAACACGATACAGCCAAATAATGGGAATGATACAAGAGACTGCACACATGAAACAAGTGATGGTCAGAGACGACAGACATGATACAAGTGATGGTCAGAGACTGCACACATGATACAAGTGATGGTCAGAGACTGCACACATGATACAAGACATGGTCAGAGACTGCAGACATCATACTAGAGATTAGAGATGAGCCCGATGTTTGAGTCGAACGAGAGAGAGCGCCCCCCCCCTCCTGAACCATACCAGGCTACATGCCCTCAACATGGGGAGGATGTCCCCATGTTGATGGGGACAAGGGCCTCATCCCCACAACCCTTGCCCGGTGGTTGTGGGGGTCTGCAGGCGGGGGGGCTTATCGTAATCTGGAAGCCCCCTTTAACAAAGGTGACCCCCAGGTCCCGGCCCCCCCTATGTGAATTGGTAACGGGGTACATTGTACCCCTACCATTTCACCCAAAAAAGTGACAAAAATGTTAAAAAAAAAAACACAGACACAGCTTGGGACAAGTCCTTTAATAAAAAATAAATAAAAAATTCCAGCGATGTAATCCTTCTTCCACGACCCGACGATACACGCCGCCACGATCGATTCCGCCTCCATGGGAGGCGCCCACCGAATAACGCGAGACCCGCTGTGACAGCTCTTATATAGCCGAGGGTGGGGCCACCCGTGATGTGCGCTGATGACCCCGCCCCCTTCTGATGCAACGGGGGTTTCCAGCGGTTTCCCCGTAGCGTCACGGGTGACCCCGTCCCCTCTGATGCAAAGGGGGTTTCTCGTGGCATCAGAGGGGGCGGGGTCATCTGTGACGCCATGGGGAAACTGCCGGCGCTCTTGTCCCCCCTCTTTTCCTGCGGCCTGCCAGGTTGCGTGCTCAGATAAGGGTCTGGTATTGGTTTTTGGGGGGAACCCTAAGCACTTTTTTTTTTTTTATTATTTTGGCGTGGGGTTCCCGTTAAAATCCATTCCAGACCTGAAGGGTCTGGTGTGGATTTTGAGGGGATCCCTACGCCATTTTTAAAAAAAAAATTGGCGCAGGGTTCCCCTTAATATCCATACCAGACCTGAAGGGCCTGGTATGGAATTTGGGGGGACCCCCACGCATTTTTTTTTTTTTTTTACATTTTGGTTCGGGGTTTCCCTTAATATTCATACCAGACCCAAAGGGCCTGGTAATGGACTGGGGGGGGGGGGGGTACCCATGCCGTTTTTTTCAATGACTTTTATCTGTATTGCCGGGACCCGACAATTCATTATAGACGCGAGTAGTTTTAAATGACTTTTTTTCCTTTAGAAATGTCATTTTGTGCAGGGATTGTTCTAAACACGGGAAACCTGTGCCACTTTACAGGCATACTATACCCCCAGGTACCAGTGTTAATTTTGGCAGAAAATTTCGATTTAGTTTTAGTCTTAGGACTAAAATGGCATTTTAGTTTTAGTCCCATTTTAGTCTTCTGCAAGTGTTTTAGTTTTAGTCGTATTTAGGCGACTAAAATCTCCAGTACATTTTAGTCGACTAAAACTCATTTTAGTCATCTAAAATCAAATGGGTGTAGTTAAATTGTAATGCAGTATTTAAGCATTTCTGTACAATTTCCAAACTCATTATATACTGTACATACTGCTGGAGTGAAAAACAAATATGTTATTATTTATGTTATTGAGGTATGCACTACAGACCAGTGTTAATTTTGACGTCAAATTTCAATTTAACTTTAGTCTTAGCCTTTTGACTAAAATGGCATTTTAGTTTTAGTCCCATTTTAGTCTTTTGAATAAAATGTCATGTTAGTTTTAGTCGTATTTTAGTCATCTCAATTGTTTTAGTCTTATTTTAGTGGACTAAAATTGTGTTAAGTTAGTCGACTAAAATGTTTTTGTCGACTAAATTAACACTGCCAGGTACGAAATTTAAAGGAATATTTCACTTTTATTGTTTCACTTTAAGCATTATTAAAATCTCTGCTCCCGAAAAAAAGCCAGTTTTTAAAACTTTGTTTTGCATTGATACATGTCCTCTGGGGCAGGACCCGGGTCCCCAAACACGTTTTATGACAATAACTTGCATATTAACTTTGAAAATTAGCACTTTTGATTTTTCACGTTCGTGTCCCATAGACTTTAACGGTGTTCGCGTGTTCAAACAAATTTTTTGCCTGTTCGCATGTTCTGCTGTGAACCGAATCGGGGGGTGTTCGGCTCATCCCTACTAGAAATGGTCCGAGACTGCACACATGATACAAGAGATGGTCAGAGACTGCAGACATGACAGAAGAGATCATCAGAGACTGCAGACATACTACAAGAGATAGTCAGAGACTG
The DNA here is from genome assembly GCA_029206835.1 of Rana muscosa. Classification (NCBI taxonomy): domain Eukaryota; kingdom Metazoa; phylum Chordata; class Amphibia; order Anura; family Ranidae; genus Rana; species Rana muscosa. Next base: position 177,522,786 of record CM055122.1, on the reverse strand, counting down.
CAGATGTAAGGCACAAAATGGCCAGAGACTGCAGATGTGGCACAAGAGATAGTCAGAGACTGCAGCCATGCTACAGGAGATGGTCAGAGACTGCAGATGTGGCACAAGAGATAGTCAGAGACTGAACACATGATACAAAAAATGGTCAGATACTGCAGACATGACACAAGAGAAGGTCAGAGACTGCACACATGATACAACTTTTAGTCAAAGACTGCAGACGTGATACAAGAGATGGTCAGAGACTGCAGACGTGACACAAGAGATGGTCAGAGACTGCAGACGTGACACAAGAAATGGACAGAGACTGCAGACGTAATACAACAGATGGTCAGAGACTGCACACATGATACAAGAGATGGTCAAAACTGCAGACATGACAGAAGAGATTGTCCAGAGATTGCAGATGTGACAAACAAGATCATCAGAGACTGCAGACATACTACAGGAGATAGTCAGAGACTGCAGATGTAAAGCACAAAATGGCCAGAGACTGCAGATGTGGCACAAGAGATAGTCAGAGACTGCAGATGTAAAGCACAAAATGGCCAGAGACTGCAGATGTGGCACAAGAGATAGTCAGAGACTGCAGATGTGGCACAAGCGATGGTCAGAGACTGCAGACGTGACACAAGCGATGGTCAGAGACTGCAGACGTGACACAAGCGATGGTCAGAGACTGCAGACGTGACACAAGCGATGGTCAGAGACTGCGGACGTGACACAAGAGATGGTCAGGGACTGCGGACCTGAAACGAGATGGTCAGAGACTGCAGACGTGACACAAGAGATGGTCAGAGACTGCAGACGTGACACAAGAGATGGTCAGGGACTGCAGACGTGACACAAGAGATGGTCAGGGACTGCAGACGTGACACAAGAGATGGTCAGGGACTGCAGACGTGACACAAGAGATGGTCAGGGACTGCAGACGTGACACAAGAGATGGTCAGGGACTGCAGACGTGACACAAGAGATGGTCAGGGACTGCAGACGTGACACAAGAGATGGTCAGGGACTGCAGACGTGACACAAGAGATGGTCAGGGACTGCAGACGTGACACAAGAGATGGTCAGGGACTGCAGACGTGACACAAGAGATGGTCAGGGACTGCAGACGTGACACAAGAGATGGTCAGGGACTGCAGACGTGACACAAGAGATGGTCAGGGACTGCAGACGTGACACAAGAGATGGTCAGGGACTGCAGACGTGACACAAGAGATGGTCAGGGACTGCAGACGTGACACAAGAGATGGTCAGGGACTGCAGACGTGACACAAGAGATGGTCAGGGACTGCAGACGTGACACAAGAGATGGTCAGGGACTGCAGACGTGAGTTGAGTTGAGTTGAGAGGTATCTTAATATAGCGCGGTCTTACCCCGAAGGGTCCTGACGCGCATGATACAAGAGATAATCAGAGACTGCAGAAGTGATACAAGAGATGGTCAGAGACTGCAGACAAGACACAAGAGAGGGTCAGAGACTGCGGACATGATACAAGAGATGGTCAGAGACTGCAGACGTGATGCAAGAGATGGCCAGAGACTGCAGACGTGACACAAGAGATAATCAGAGACTGCAGAAGTGATACAAGAGATGGTCAGAGACTGCAGACGTGACACAGAGACATTCTATAAACGTTATCAGAGACTCAGGGACATTCATAGACAAGATATATATGAGACTACCAGAAATCATTGCTATAACAGGGCAATATTGACACCCAGATTAGGGTCAGCACAGGGCTGGTGCAAGGATTTTTGACACCCTAGGCGAAACCTAATTTTGCAGGCCCCATTAGCTCCACCCCTGACTCCACCCCCTTTGCTCTGCCCATGTGACAGGGGGTGGCTCTATACAGGAAGCATTGGCTCTGCTTCCTCTAGCGTTGCTGCGCTGCGCCTCTAATTACACTACTGGCCCGAGCAGCTGCCTGAGCTGAAACTGAGTTAGTTACATGCTGCAGCCTGCAGGCTAGGGTGATCACATTTCCAAACTCCCATTCAGGGACACCCTCCTTTCCCAAAAATCAGCTTGTGCTGTAACGAATCATAGCACAGTGATTGGACACAAGAGGCGGGATTTATGAGTTCTCCAATCACAAGCAGGGGGCGGGATTGTGCTCCTCCAGGCATTCCCGGCCAGGACAAGTACTGTCAGTGAGTAAAGCGGTGATGTGGTGGCCTTTTTTGGGGGCATCAGATTGGCCCGCGGGGTGGCTGTGTCAGTTTCATTCAGGGACACTGTATTGTCCTGGAATGAAGGTGCCCGGGACAGACCTGCAAAATGTGGGACTGTATCCTACTGCAGACGCGGAGGGAAATCAGCACCCCGGCGCCCCTAGGCTGGTGCTAATACTAGTTTGCCTAGTGGTAGCACCAGCCCTGGGTCAGCGGTGGGGGTCTGAGGGCCACAGTTTAGGCACTGGGGATGTAGGACAAGCACTGTGGGGTGACGTCCTGTGTGTTACACAAGCTGTATGCTGAGTTCTATGCACACTGCATGAAGCCATCATAACTTTTACTGCCTGGTAAAAAAATCTGTCACGAGCTCCCCCTCCCTGTACACAGAGCCCAGCGTGACCTGCCAGCACAGAGGCCCCGCTAATATCAAGCTGTCAGTCACGCAGAAGGGGTGGAGTCCTCCACCTCTCTGGTAGTGTATGACGTAAGCTTTACCGCCGCGTGCGGGTCTCGGAACGTGACGTCAGCGACCCTAACAGGTACGTTCTTCCATAGAGCTCTAGCGGGGTGAGGGTGAGCAGCAGCGGCGGCGCGCCTTGGTACGCGAGCTTAGTGCGCTGACTGCTGACGCCGGCGCGCTCTGGCGGAGTTCGGTGGGAAAGAAGCGGGCGCGTGTCACATGTGTGGATTTTCTCCCCAGTCAGTCAGTCAGTGAGGGACGGAGCAGAGCCCAGAGCACGGCCTGTACAGCCAGCCACAGCTCGGCACACCACAGGTCCTTCCACCACACACACAGCGGTGAGTGACAGACCGGACACCGGAGAGAAGAAGGAGGAGCCCCGCTCTGAGCCCGGCACAGAGTGGAGGGATTTATTACACTTCTCAGCCCGCACCTCCTCCATGTCCGGCTTATATCATAGAGGTGATCACATCCCATGTCCTGCCATACACACCGTCATCTGCTCAGGACTCTCACCACATCAGGGTGACCTTTATAATGGGGTACCTGTGTGCTTGGGGCTCATGGGGGGGTGTGACATGTGCGCTGGGGGGGCTGACCTGCGTATTGTGGGGGGCTCATCTGCACGCTTGGGGCTCTTTGGGGGGAGGGGGCTGACCTGTGCGCTTGGGGCTCATCGGGGGGGGGGGGGACATGTGTGCCAGGGGTTCGTCTGGGGGGTGACCTGCACGCTTGGCGCTCACCGGGGGGGTCTGACCTGCGTATTGTGGGGGGCTCATCTGCACGCTGGTGGCTCATCGGGGGAAGGGGGCTGACCTGTGCGCTTGGGGCTCATCGGGGGGGGGGGGGGGACATGCATGCTGGGGGCTCATCGGGGGAAGGGGATGACCTGCACGCTTGGGGCTCATCGGGGGGAGGGGTGATGTGCGACGGGGGCTCATCGGGGAAGATGACCTGTGAGTTTGGGGAACATGGGGGGGTGACATGCGCGCTGGGGGGGACGACGACTCATTTGCACGCTGGGGGCTCATCGGGGGGAGGGGTGATGTGCGATGGGGGCTCATCGGGGAAGATGACCTGTGAGCTTGGGGAACATGGGGGGGGGGGGGGGGTGACATGCGCGCTGGGGGGGACGACGACTCATTTGCACGCTGGGGGCTCATCTCGGGGGAGGTGACCTGTGTACTGGGGGCTCATTTGGGGGGGGTGATCTGGGGGCTCATCTGAGGGGGGGGGCTAATCTGTGTGCAGGGGGAAGAGACCTGCGTACTGGGGGCTCATTTGGGGGGTGATCTGGGGGCTCATCTGCTCCCTCATGAATTTTTGGGGTCCTGATCTGATCACATGTGCCCTTCTTTCCATTGATGTCTGTGGGTGACAATTTTTTTTTTTTTTTTTTTTTTTGGCTGAATCGCCTGTCTGCGTCCCGGAAAATGACCCCCTGACATTTGGAATCACGGCACAATGATGGATCATAGCTGACGCCTTTTCTCCGTATGGTAGGCTGCTCCCAGCAGTTTGCCTAGTTGTGATGCCTGTGCTGTTACCATCCTGGACATCTAGTTCTACTTGGAATGCTCTGTGTGGATGGGTTTTGTCGTGCCCCCCCCCCCCCCCATATCCCCAGGTCTGTATGCAGTGTACAGTGTGTGCGGCAGTGCTAGGGGATCCCTCAGTCAATGGCCCAGTATAAGGACATCGGGGGAGGGCTCAGTCTGTTGCCCTTTTTTCTGTCTTCCTGGGAGTGTAATTTCAGGGGAAAAAAGTAGGCTTGCTCTTTGAAGAGTGGTGGAGGAGGCGGGGTTATTGGCTCAGGAAATGATTATAGATCAAGTGTTTATTTTCCTGAACATTTTGCTCAGAGAAAAATGAATTGCGTTGTTGCTTTGCAATGAATGGGGAGTGAGCTGACCCTGATGAATGGAACCGTGTACAATGGCAGAATACCCAGAGCTGCCTTGTGACGGTTTGTTTGCAAAATACTACAGACTTCAGTGACGAGTGATTACCGTTCCTGGGGTTAGCAGAAATGGTTTGTAAATGAAAAGGAAACAAATGTGCACTTAGTCAGTGCCTGCAGCTACTATTATATAGACCTGGTAAACAGAAAATATAAAGCTGCTCAGCAGCCCGATGTATAATATAAAGATTATAAAGCTTGGCAGCAGCCCAATATAGGATATACACCCGACAAGTGACAAAAGTACATGTGGGGGGTCTTGTGATTGAATATTTTTATTCTATAAAGAAATATGTCCTACTTTTAGGAAAGTTAGTAAAGTTGTGATTCTTCTCTACAGTCTTAAAAGAATTGTCGTCATTTTGTTCTGCGATAGTCTGTGATTGTGTTGGATAAAATGATACACTGACAGGTTGTTTCACTTTGTAAAATTGATACATGACATTGGTAACAAAACAAGCAGCCTGTGTATGGACTTCGAAATATATCCACTCTAACAATACAATTCTCTTATTTGTTCTCCTTTTTGTTTTTTTAAATACAACACAAGGTTTTCAATGGTATATCTGTTCTATAAGTGCCAGAAAGAAAGTAGCTGTTCGTCCAGCCTGTGTGCTCTTCCTTTGCAGACAGTTATCAGTTTACATTGAAAGAGGGAGGTGTTGTATAGTCCTGACACACCTCCTTCCTATGACAACACTGCTCCTCTCAGATACATCAGTTGTCACCCCAGGAGAGGAGGTGTGTTTCTGGCAGAATTAGCAGGTGAAAATACAAAAAAAAATGAGAAAAAAAATAAACAAAACAAATTTAAGCCATCAGGAAATGTAAACTGCAATACACGACCTTTTTTCTTTTTGGGATTGAATACGCTTACACTACCTCCTGTACCAACATGTTACAACCCCATTTATGTCATACAACACTGTTCCCAAATATGTCAAAAGCCTAACTCATGTCTTCCTGTCACTTTAAATAGTTTGTTTGGGGCCATGCTGGTCCAATCAAACCATTTCCTGAGATCTGTAGTCATGTGTATATAGCATGCGCTTTATACAGTTTACGGTGCTGTTATGGCAGCATATTAGACTTCTCTTTTTTGCTATTGGAACAAAATCCATTTGGGCTTGGAGCTTATCCGCCATTCAGTTGTATTTTTTTGTATCAATGAATGCAAGAGTTCCTCTGGCTGAGGTGGAGATTGTGTCACCATCCACCTTGGCCAGCCTTGTATTCATTGATAAAAATACAAGACTTCCTTTGGCTGAAAACTATTTGAATTGTCAGAAAACCTGCAGTAAGGCTTTATTTTCTCCTTTTTTTTTTTTTTTTTTTTTTTTTTTTTTTTTGAGGCCCTAAAATGCCAGGACAGTCCAAACATCTGCAGAATGACACTTTTTAGTAAGTGATCAGACCCACCTGTCGCATTGTCCCCTCGCCAACCCACAGCAGGTAATTAGTATGCAAAATAATCAGTCAAAAGATACTGCATACACAAACTAAAAGACATGACCATTCTAATTCACCCAAAACTGCCAACCTCCATGAAACAACCCGGTGTCCTGTCTGAATGACAACCTGTCCTTCACAAGCCCTTGGCTGCTGGGCGCTCCCTGGTTTTGTCTGTCGGTGGGTGCTGTGGTGCTCATGGTACAAGCTGTGGCAGGGTGTCGGGTGGATACAATCAGTGGCAGAAGATGAGGACTTTGTTTACATTGTTTATACTTGTGACTGGAAATCAGAAGCGGTTATAAAGCCGGCCATAGGCCCCTTTCACACGGGCGGCTGTTCTGCTGCAGTTAAAAGCATGTTTTGTTTTGAAATTCAAAGAATCCTGGCACAGCGTTCACTTGCAGTTGTACATTGCGGTTAGCTGCGTTTATGTGCGTTTACATGCGGCTGCGTTGTAACATTCTTGCCATTTCTCATGTGCTTTCTGTTTTTCTTTCCTTGTTGCTATCTGCAGGTGAAATAGTACACTGCGATTTCCTGCAGTTATGTGCAGATAGCTGCAATAAATCATTCCTGGACGCAGTCAAATTTATTTTTTCTAACTGCACCAAACCCCATGTAACGAAACCATTGCTAAATGCAGTGTGTGAATGGGGCCATAGGAAAGCATTGTCTGAGTTTAGCTGCAGTAGATAACTTGATCTATCCGCAGCTAAAAGCTGAATTCTATCCGCCCGTGTGAAAGGGGCCATAGAGGGTTCGAATTTTAAGCTGGTGTAGCAGGGACTGGCCAAGATTAGAACCATGTATGGGGCAGGCTTATTGTATCAGTCAACTCGGGTGCAACCAGCTTGTCAGATTTTACATGTGATTATTGCTAGTGGTAACAACTGTGTTTTCCCAGCGGGTGAAGTGATCACACATAATGGCTCCACGGGAGGGATTCCACCATCAACACTGACTGTGTTGATAGGGGAATTGAGCAATTTTTCTTTCTTGCAGGAAAAAAAATCGCTCCACCTGTGGCTGGCTTTAGGCACAGAGCCACTCTGGCTCTTTGCATTTCACCTGTGATCTGTGCAATCACAACATTGTGGGTGCACAAGCTTGTTCCCAGAAGGATGATTTTAAAATGTCCCAATGGCCTGTTGTGAAGGGGTTGAGGAGCTCATTGTACATTTTCCATTGCTAAAGCTTATAGCTGCATTTTGCTATAAAATCCTGTTTATTAATAAGCCAGGGCAGTGCATGATTCTGACTGCTTATGTTGGAAAGGTGATGACAAAAATGGCCAAGGACATTGTCTTAGATCTATCATATAAATCATTTATGAATGGATGTACATTTTAGGTTAGTGTGCTTTTGATTCCAGCCATGTTAACAATTTCTTTGATATTTTTAATCTACTTCTTTATTCTTTCTTATTCAGAAGGCCACTGTCAGCTACCATGGTAGCTTGCTTTATGCTCAGAGATATAGGGTTGTTTTTTTGTTGTTTTTTTTACCAGTTTGCAATATTATCATTAAAAAAAAGTTTGGCATCCTTTTATCGTTCATTCCCTTATTGTATCAATGAATATTGTACCAAGTATATAGTATCCTGTCATAGGGATTCTCCTCTTCATCATATGTCTGATGTATCCATTGCACTTATATGTTGTGACTACTTTTTCCATCAATCAAAATATTTGTAAAAGAAAAAAGTTTGGCATCCTTGGTCTAGTTACTGGTTCTAGACTGCCATTTATATGAAAATGAAGCTGAGCTTACATCAGAGATAAAATACATAACAATTCTTTATTCCATTGGGCAGAATGCACAGATATACATAAATACATATGTAAGTGTGCTGTTTCCTCCCTGTGGAGTTAGGCGATTTTATCTTCTGTGCCGTCTCATCTACACTTAGATAAGTTCCCTCTGGTGTTGGGGAGACGGGGAACTTGCACAGAGCATATATTTTGTGTTTTAGGCTCCATGCACACACTAAGCTTAAAAAAAAAAGACCGTTTTCCTGGCAGAAAAAAAAACACTCAGAGCATTTTTGTACAGAGTTTAGACAGGTTCAGGAGAGTTTTGCATTTTTCCTGCCAGTAAACTCCAATCAGAAACACAAACCAGAAGTTTTTCTTTTTTTCCTGCCTCTAAATGTTCTTAAAAATATGCCTGTAATGGTCCTAATGTGCATAAACGCACTGAGCTGCTTCTACAGGCAAAAGACAAAACTCCTGTAGAGGCAGCGATTTTTGAAGCCAGTGTGCATGGAGCCTAAATGTGTGCAAAAACGTTTATTACTTTCTCTATAGATCATTGTAATTTTCCATACATAGGAGATGTATTTTATATGAGCCCATTCAGCAGGTGGTAAATGTTAACACTTGTGACATCATTTTATGGTATGGTATTAGTTGGTAAGACTGAAAAAAATAAATATTGAATACGTTTTAGATAAGAAAGGGAGAGCAGCTGCTTGTTACTGGAAAAGTTATTCTTTTTTTGTTTTATCTTATCTTGTTGGACAGTTGCATGCTGACAGTACATGCTGGGTTACTCTCTAATCAATAATGCAGATGTTCTGTGTATAATATACTATATATGTAAAGTAGAAATATGCAAATGTAGATATGATTCCATTGCAGTCATGCAGTAATCGGAGTAGGGCAGTACAGGTCCTAAGTATGTCTGTGGTGATAATGTGCTATAGAAGTGTAAGCTCCTGGAGATTTTAAGTATTTCACAGCTTCTCGCTTGTTTGTTCCATTGAAGCTGACATTATCTGTATGGCTGTGCTAATTCAGACTGTGCTGCTTTACCTATAGAAGGTCTTAATAATAAAATTCCAGGTATGGATATTTTTATACATAGTTACTATAGTCCAGCTTGCATAATATACCATATGTATATATGTAGGCCGATAGCCTCGGAAGCTGACAAATCACTTGGGTAGACACTGGCTACTCTCAATGATCTCCATTTACTACTTTGTCCCGTGCTCAGCATCTGACCTGCAGCTTTCTGAACACAGGAGGCCTGCCATTCTGCACGGGCACCATTCAAAGCATGCTTTGCATTTTCCTAATGAATGCAAAGTGTTCTCTGAACGAAGTGGATATTGTGATGTCACTTCCCCATCTCTCTACCTCATCTAATCAGAGAACCTTTTGTATTTATTCAGAGAATGCAAAGTGTTTGTATTTAAATGCCTGGCTTTGAGGCTGCATTCACACTTTGAATCGTGTGCAGATTTACTGCGATTCTGCCCGCAATTTGAAAGCGCCAGAGTGTGAATTGCAAATCGCGGCAATCGCATTTGAGATGCCATTCATTTGCATGATGCCTAAAATCGCAGGGTGGGTCAGTCCCAATTGTCACACGATAAAGTAGCTTCTGAACTTTGGGTGACATGCTTCCTGCGATTTAAAATTTTATTTTTTATTTCTTAAGGTGGTTGTAAAGTCATGTTTTTTTCTTATCGCATTAGCATAAACCTGTGTGCATCAGCCCCTCTAATACTTAACTGAGCTCATCCCTATCCAGGGATGTGCTTGAGAGCCTTGGCCGTCTGGGACTCTCCCTCCTGATTGGCTGAGACACAGTAGCAACACCATTGGCTCTCACTGCTGTCAGTCAGTTAGCCAATCAGGAGAGGGGGTGGGGCCAAATTGCGGCTCCATGTCTGAGTGGACACACAGAGCTGCACGGCTCGGTGCCCCCATAGCACTCGACAGGGGCCAGGAGAGCTGGCAAGGGACACAAGAAGAGGAGGATCTGGTCTGCTCTGTGCAAAAGCATTACACAGAGCAGGTAAGTATAAGATGTTTATTTTTAAAGAAGAAAAAAAAAACCGAGACTAGTATTTAAGTTACTTCCTGATTTCCAGGTCATACATCCCAGGAGTCTTCAGGAGGGGAGGAGGGGTTTTCTCAGCTAAGCACACCTTTCTGCCTGCATGCATGAGCTAAGAGCAGATTGATTCCAGGAAGTAAATGCTACTTAAATCACCCGCCCTTACTTTAGATGGCCATGGCCAAAAATGCTGGGGGGTTGTTTTTCAAAGTGATTCCTCGGCAAAATAAAACATTCATGGATGGAGGAGTTTGCTTTGAATATTAAAAATGAATTAAATGGCATTTTTGATTTGTGGTGCCCAGATGCAGTGTAGTTCTGCTTTAAGTGACGTGTTGACACCACATTATGCGAATGAGCCACCAGGGCACCAAAACAGATGAACAAACACTCATGCCCCTTTTTTTAGCAATGCAGCGCATTACAACACATGGTACTCTACTGTAGAGTAGTGTGCTTGGCTGCCATTCACAATGAATCATACATAGCAGGTGCATTTTCATGCATTATGACATTGCAGGGTTTTAGAGTGTCAAAACGCACAAGTGTGAATGGCCTTGAAAACTTCACAGCCAGACCAATCATAAAGTTTTGATCACTGAGAACTGATAGACATGATGGCCCAAAGCAGTATTAAACCCCAAATCAAAAACGTAATATATTGCAGCTTACTAAGCCTTAGATGTGGCTTTTTTTTTCCCTCTATTTTCACCTGGTGATCTGGCAAGTAACACAACTCCTGTATTAGTGTCTCCACTCTTGTTGAAGGAGCAACAGAGACTCCTTTTGGACAGCAGAATTGTTAGTCTGGGGGGAAGGGTGGTGCCAAGTTGGGTATACACATATTGAATTTCATCCAGTACATGTGTAATCCTTTCTGCTCATCATTAGACCAGCTTCTGTAGAGCGGTCCTGCTGAAAAGCCAGCGTTCCACCAGCACATGCAGTCAATGGCTGCAGTACTGATCTGTGTATTCTGACAGGGGGAGGGTGTCTCTGCTGTCAGAATACAATAGTGCAGTGGGGGATCCCTGTATCAACGTATCCATATCACTTGTGTTGATGCAGAGATCTGTGAGTTTTTTGCATTCAACCTACTGGTTAAAAAGGGGTGGGGGGGGGAATCCCTCCTGTTTATACCCTGCCTTGGATGTACTAGCAGATTTACATACACTAACAAAGCCAAACTCCAGGCAACACTAAAGACCTCTTGTACACTGGCTGTAAAATATGCCACTTCAAGGGCAGTTTGTGTGTTTGTTTTTCCCCCTGCTTCTAAACTCCCTCTTATGTTAGCTTATGTGTCCATACACACATAGGATTTTAAAGATCGAGAAAAAAAAAACAATTTGCACGTTCAAAGGGGAAGCTTTTGATCAGAAAAAAAAAAAAAAAACCTTGTATGTAACTGTGCCAAAATGTTTAGAGATTGAGCATTTATTCATTCCAGTGGCTAGAATAAATTACTATTTTGGCCAATGAAATGAACGGCCAAATGCTCAGTGCTCCTAACCGCGTATTGCAAAATGCGGCTCTAGGTGTGTTTTTTTTTTTTTTTTTTTTTCTGCCTGAAGCAATGTCGTCAGAGGGGCTGGGCAAACGCTACGGCCCTATAAGCACGTATAGCAACAGTTTTGTTCCTTTTGGGATATAGATATTACATGAATAAAAACTGATCATTGTAACCGCCTCTGCCAGTGGTAAATTGTCAGGTGTCTGATTTGTCCACCGCAATGTTGCAGTCCCGCCAAAAAATCACTGATCGCCACCATTACTAGTAAAAATAAATAAATAAAGCCATAAAAATATCCCATAGTTTGTAGACGCCATAACCTTTGCGCAAACCAATCAATATATGCTTATTGGGATTTTTTTTTTACCAAAAACATGTAGCAGAATACTTATTGCCCTTTTCTAGCAGAAAGTAAAAAATATTGTGTTTTTATTTCAAAATTGTATGGCTTTTTTTTTGTTTATAGCGCAAAAAATAATCAGTTTTTTATTATTTAAATTTATTTTTTTGGGGGATTTTTATCAAATTTATTTTAATAAAATGCTTTTGGAGTAAAAACCTATCTAAAGATAGTTTTCTATTTAGGATGCGTTTAACAATTTTTAGTTTTATTCAGCATGAAATGGAGCTTAGTTGTGTAGCTTGAGGCTGTATATTCTGCAATATTTTAATTTTTTGGTAAACTCATTCAATAGATCCAAGCTTTGCAAACTGAGATAACCTGCACTGCTTTGATGCATTCACACAATTTGACAGTAACTATGAGATAAAACAATGTTTAGGAATATTCCTTTATCCCATTGTTTTGCAAATCTATGTACACTACAAACTGTATGATTGAAACGGTTCCTGGATATCGCTGTTTTACTAACCTGACCGATTTTATTATTCTAAATATGATTTTGTTTGCAAATATTAAAGATTCTAACTACCAGCAAGAATAAGTCCTTGCATTTAAAGAGCACCTGTCATTTCAGATCCATCATGGCAGCGCCTCTTAGCGGGCATCCACTCACCTGCTGCCGCCATGTCCCTCACCTTGTGTCCCTGCCACATCACCAGATGTCCCATTAAAGTGAATGGGACCAGGGCTGCAACTAACGATTATTTTCATAATCGATTAGTTGGCCGATTATTGTTTCGATTAATCGATTAATAACGTTTAACAAAAAAAAAAAAGTCATTTTGCTGCGATTTTTGCAATTTTTTTTTTTGGGCCAATTTGTTGTTGGGAAGACTAAAAAACACATTGCTGCAAAAACACAATATTACATGCTTTTCTGCAGCTTCTCTATCCACTTAAGCCCCGGACCATTTGGTAGCTAAAGGACCAGAGGTGAATTCAGAATTTTGCACTGCGCTGCTTTAACTGTAAATTGTGCGGACATGCAATGTTGTACCCAAACGAAATTTGCGTCCTTTTCTTCCCACAAATAGAGCTTTCTTTTAATGGTATTTGATTGCCTCTGCGATTTTTTATTTTTTGCGATATAAATGGAAAAAGACCGAAAATTTTGAAAAAAATTGATATTTTCTACTTTTTGTTATAAGAAAAATCGAATAAACTCAATTTTAGTCATACATTTAGGCCAAAATGTATTCAGCCACATGTCTTTAGTAAAAAAAATGTCTAAGCGTATATTTATCGGTTTGCGCAAAAGTTATAGCGTTTACAAACTAGGGTACATTTTCTGGAATTTACACAGCTTTTAATTTATGACTGCCTATCTCATTTCTTGAGGTGCTAAAATGGCAGGGCAGTACAAACCCCCCCAAATGACCCCATTTTAGAAAGTAGACACCCCAAGGAAATTGCTGAGAGGCATGTTGAGCCCATTGAATATTTTTTTTATTGTCCCAAGTGATTGAATAATGACAAAAAAAAAAATTACAAAAAGTTGTCACTAAATGATATATTGCTCACACATGCCATGGTTATATGTGGAATTGCACCACAAAATACATTCTGCTGCTTCTCCTGAGTACGGGGATACCACATGTGTGGGACTTTTTGGGAGCCTAGCCGCGTACGGGACCCCGGAAACCAAGCACCGCCTTCAGGATTTCTAAGGGCGCAAATTTTTGATTTCACTCCTCACTACCTATCACAGTTTTGAAGGCCATAAAATGCCAAAATAGCCCAAAAACCCCCCAAATGACCCCATTTTGGAAAGTAGACACCCCAAGCTGTTTGCTGAGAGGCATGGTGAGTATTTTACAGCTCTCATTTGTTTTTGAAAATGAAGAAAGAACATTTTTTTTTTTTTTTTTTCTTCTTTTTTTTTTTTCATTTTTCAAAACTTTGTGACAAAAAGCGAGATCTGCAAAATACTCACAATACCTCTCAGCAAATAGCTTGGGGTGTCTACTTTCCAAAATGGGGTCATTTGGGGGGGTTTTGTGCCATCTGGGCATTCCATGGCCTCCGAAACTGTGATAGGCAGTGAGAAGTGAAATCAAAAATTGACACCCTTAGAAAGCCTGAAGGTGGTGCTTGGTTTTTGGGGTCCCGTACGCGGCTAGGCTCCCAAAAAGTCTCACACGTGGTATCCCCGTACTCAGGAGAAGCAACAGAATGTATTTTGGGGTGTAATTCCACATATGCCCATGGCATGTTTGAGCAATATATCATTTAGTGACAACTTTGTGCAAAAAAAAAAAAAAAATATATATTTTTTCCGCAACTTGTGTCAACATATAAAATATTCCATGGACTCGACATGCCTCTCAGTATATAGCTTGGGGTGTCTACTTTCCAAAATGGGGTCATTTGGGGGGGGTTTTGAACTGTTCTGGCATTTTATACACAACATTAGGAAGCTTACATCCACTCTTCTAACCACTTGAAGACAAAGCCCTTTTTGACACTTTTTGTTTACATGAAAACATATTTTTTTTTGCAAGAAAATTATGTTGAACCCCCAAACATTATATATATTTTTAAAGCAAAGGCCCTACAGAATAAAATGGTGGGTGTTGCATTTTTTTTTCTACACAGTATTTGCGCAGCGATTTTTCAAACGCATTTTTTGGGGAAAAAATACACTTTTTTTAATTTTAATGCACTAAAACACACTATATTGCCCAAATGTTTGATGAAATAAAAAAGATGATCTTAGGCCGAGTACATAGATACCAAACACGACATGCTTTAAAATTTCGCACAAACGCGCATTGGCGACAAACTACATACATTTTTAAAAGCCTTTAAAAGCATTTACAGGTTACCCCGTTAGATTTACAGAGGAGGTCTACTGCTAAAATTACTGCCCTCGATCTGACCTTCGCGGTGATACCTCACATGCATGGTGCAATTGCTGTTTACATATGACGCCAGACCGACGCTTGCGTTCGCCATTGGGCAAGAGCAGGGCAGGACAGGGGTGTTTTTTTTTTTTTTTTTATTAATTTTGCTATTTTATTTTTAATCTGTTGCTTCCATATTTATTTATTTTTATCACTTTTATTGTTATCTCAGGGAATGTAAATATCCCCTATGATAGCAATAGGTAATGACAGGTACTCCTTTTTTTGAAAAAACTGGGGTCTATTGGACCCTAGATCTTTCCTCTGCCCTCAAAGCATCTGACCACACCAAGATCGGTGTGATAAAATGCTTTCCCAATTTCCCAATGGCGCTTTTTATATCCGGGGGGGGGGGGGGACATTCCCTCCCACTGCTTGTAAAAGCAGTCCAGAGGCTAATTAGCCACTAGGATTGCTTTTACATGAAAGCCGGCCACTTGCTGAAAAGAATGATACCTAAACCCGCAGGCATCATTCTGGTATAAACATTCAAAGTCCAGCAACATACCAGTACGTTGCTGGTCCTTGTTGGACATGTATTGTAATCTTTTTTTTCATGCAGCCTGTTGGCTGAACGAAAAAAAAAGATTGATCGGTGGGTATGCCCACCATTAGAATACCGCCCTTCATCCACCCACTTCTAATGATGGGCATACATGCACCATTTATATATGCCGAAGCATGGGGGCATCTTCTCGCAAAAGTTATGCCGCGTACACATGGTCAGACTTTTCCACGGGCAAGCCTCCGTCGGAATTTCGACCGTATGTACGCGGCATTAGGAGCAAAATCGCTCCTCCGCTCCTGCTGCCCCAATGCTTCGGCATATATGCTTTTTTTTTTTTTTTTTTTTTTTTTTACTGTGGTGGTGAAATTACCTCCTACAGCACTGGAGTCGCAGGGATCAGGCCTGTCTCTGCGAACGCTGCAGTTATGTGTGTTGTGTTTTGCAAGTGACAGTGATCGATCGATACTGCACTTGGGTGGCCTGGGCTGGACGGAGGGGCAAAACGCAGGTGCTAGCAGGTATCTGGGCTGATCCCGCTAACACTGCGTTTTTGGGAACCCTAAACTGCTGGGGACGCTAGTATAGATCTGATCAGATCAGATATTGAGCTGATCAGATACTATACCACTAAGGGGGGTGTATGCTTCACGCGTGGGTGTTAGCGCTACTGGCACTAACCTGACGCTGCCTGGGGTGTGACGCAGACCCTCTCTGACGCTAAAACCTAACTGATATCACCCGCCGGGCGATCAGGGGGTTAAACCTTTATTGGGTTATATACGGCGGGTGCCCTGACACTATAAAAAGCAAACTAACTAACCAGCGTCACCCGTAACACTTATATGATGATCACTGGTGAAAGGGTTAACTAGGGGCAATTAGGGGGTTAAAACCTTTATTAGGGTAATATATGGGGGTACCTGACGCTATATAAAAACCTGACGGCGAACCTAAAAAACAATTACTGGCTACCTATCGGCATCACCGACACTAAGGCAACGATCATAAAAACGATTGCTTAGCGACAGTGGTGATAGGGGGTGAAAGGGTTACCTGGGGGGCGATCAGGGCGTTAAACCTTTATTAGATAATATATGGGGGTACCTGACGCTATAAAAACCTGCGGCGAACCTAAAAAAAATTACTGGCTACCGATCAGCATCACCGACGCTAAGACATCGATCAGAAAAATGATCGCATAGTGATGGTGGTGCTAGGGGTGAAAGGGTTACCTGGGGGGTGATCAAGGGGGTTACACCTTTATTAGGTAATATATGGGGGTACCCGACGCTATAAAAACCTGCGGCGAACCTAAAAAAAATTACTGGCTACCGATCAGCATCGCCGACGCTAAGACATCGATCAGAAAAATGATTGCTTAGTGACAGTGGTGATAGGGGGTGAAAGGGTTATCTGGGGGGTGATCAGGGGGTTAAACCTTTATTGGGGGGGGTTAGGGGGCTACACTGGACCTAAGACTAAACTTTGGTGACACTTTTACAGTCACAAATGTCACTGATTGCAGTGATCACTAAATAAATGGTCACTGCAATCATTGACACTGTGACTGGGGGGGCCATTTATGTGCCTATGTGTCCTGGTGTCAGTGTAGTGTTGTGTGTACTAACCTGGCATCTTCTCCTGTACGGCGCTCGGTATATGTGAGCGCCCCAGGAGAGATGACATCACTTCCTCCTTCCTGGCAGGCAGGGGAAGCTCTCTCATTCGCCGGGAGCGATCGAGAGGGGGTGGCCGGAATCGAACGGCCGTCCCCTCATGCCGGATCGCTCCCGAAGGTAAAACGACCGCTCTCTGTAAAGAAGGGGGGTCCGATCGGACCCCCCAACTATACAAAGGCAATCACGTATATATACGTGATTGTGCCTGTCGGTGCCATTCTGCTGACGTATATTTACAGTGGGCGGTCGTTAAGTGGCTATTGAAGTATATTGAACCAAAAAAACAAAATGGCACAGTTTGCGTTAAAGTCCTTGCCCTTTCCAAATACGCAGCAGCTGAAAAAATCATGGATGTGAACGTGTCCCATAGGAATCCATGACCTGTAGTGTGTTTCTGCAAAAAGCATAAAAAAAACAGAGGTGTGACCTCTTAGTACAAAAAGAGCAAATCGCTGTAAGAGGTTCATTTTTTTTTTTTACTGTGGGACAGTGAAAGTAATATTTACAGTAGCAATTTGCTCTTTGTACTGTAAAGGGCTCATTTTAGTTTTTTTTAACCCCATTATGTTACTGGCCGATCGATTATGAAAATAGTAATCGATTAATTTCATCGATTAGTTGTCGATTAATCGATTAGTTGTTTCGGCCCTAAATGGGACTGTCGGTGAGTCAACAGCGGGTCAGAGATGACAGTTGCTCTTTAAAAATTATGATTTAAATCAAGCCTTTTTACTAGTTTTTTTAAATCAAATCCACCCTGCATAGAAACCCTAAGAGCCGGTTCACACCAGGGCGACGCAGGATCCGACTTCAGGTCGCCCCAAGTTGCGCTGTAATGTTAGTCTATGGAGCCGTCTTTATGCACACTACAGAAGTCGCTCCGACTTCAAAAAAGGTTCCTGTACTACTTGAAAACGACTTCTAGGCGACTTGTACCCATTGATTTCAATGGAAGTCGCCTCCAAAGTCGGATCAGTGTCTTAACTGAAGCAACTTTACAGGAAGAGAAAATTAGTTTTCTCAGGCAAACCCCTTCCACAGAGCTGATTATTGTTTGATTGGCCACTGGCAAAGTCGCCTGTCCTGGAGGAAACTCGAAGTTGCCTCGAAGTTGCCTCGTAAAGTCGTGCTCAGAAGTAAACGGCACCATCTTCAAAAATGCATTTGATCACACTGATCTTGCATCTTCATACCAAAAAAAAAAAATCGGGTAGTTCTAGTCATGCACTCATTTGAAAATTTTTGTTTTCCTAATGTTTTATTTTCTAAGAGCCCATTCACACAGGGGCGTCTTTGGATCCGACTCCAAATCGCCCCAGGTCGCCCCTAGTCGCCTCAGGTCGCGCTGGCTGAAGAAATCAATGTAAGTTAATGGAGCCGTCCTTATGCACACTACTGCAGTCGCTCCGACTTCAAAAAAGGTCCCTGTACTACTTCAATCCGACTCCTAGGCGACCTGTAACCATTCATTTCAATGGGAGTCGCCTCTCCCTGTCTTAATAGGAGCGACTCTCCAGGAAGATAACATACATTTCTCCTGCAAAACTCTCTCTCCCCCCTCCCTCCCACAGAGCTGATTCTTGTTTGATTGGCCACTGGAATGTCTCTTGTCCTGCAGGCAACTTGGAGTTGCCTTGTAAATAGCTCCAGGTGGAGCTGTGATTCATACTCAGGTCGTGTCTGAGTTGCCTCATAAAATCGGCGCTGGAAGTCGTGTTGCCCCTGTGTGAATGGGCTCTAACGGTTAGAGCCGGTTCACACTGGGGCAACACGACTTTGAGGCAACTTCGAATTTCCTCCAGGACAGGCGACTTTGCCAGTGGCCAATCAAACAATAATCAGCTCTGTGGAAGGGAGGGGTTTGCCTGACAACTATTTTCTCTTCCTGTAAAGTTGCTTCAATTAAGACACTGATCCGACTTTGGAGGCGACTTCCATTGAAATCAATGGATAGAAGTCGTTTTCAAGTAGTACAGGAACCTTTTTTGAAGTCGGAGCGACTTCTGTAGTGTGCATAAAGACTGCTCCATAGACTAACATTACAGCGCGACTTTCGGCGTCTCGGGGCGACCTGAAGTCGGATCCTGAGTCGCCCTTGTGTGAACCGGCTCTTCGTGGAGTGTAATCGCCGTTTGCTTTCAACCATAGTGGCAAGAAAGTTTGACGGAGCAGAATGGAAACTTTTTCTCAAACACATTTCTAAGGCCCCTTTCACACTGGGGCGGGCAGGTGCGGTGGCGGTATAGCGGCGTGATTTTCAGCGCCGCTATACCGTCATTACCGCGGTTTGCGGCCGCTAGCAGGGTGAATTTAACCCCCGCTAGCGGCTGAAAAAGGGTTAATACCGCCCGCAAACCGGCTATTGCCGCGGTTTGCGGGCGGTATTACCGCGGTGTCCCATTGATTTCAATGGGTAGCCGCGGTAAAGGAGCGGTGAACACACCGCTCCTTCACCGCTGTAAAGATGCGGCTAGCAGGACTTTTGGAGCGGTCCTGCTAGCGCACCGCCTTCAGTGTGAAAGCCTTCGGGCTTTCACACTGAAGACTGCAGGGCACGATTTTTTCAGGTGGTATAACAGCGCTATTATTAGCGCTAAACCGCCTGAAAAACATGCCAGTGTGAAAGGGGCCTTACAGTATTTGGTTTTCATTTGGAAAAGTCCATTTATTCCAAAATTGAAAGCAGTATTAAATCTAAAAGCAAACATTTATTAAATTGCAGCTTACCATTTCTTTGATGTGATGGCTGCATTCGTGTTGTGTGTTTTTTTAATTTTTTTTATTTTTTTTTAGGCTTTCTTTAGTTTTGCTTGGTGATCTGGCCCGTCAGTCTGTTTTTTCTTCAAAAGAGCACGCTGTCCTCCCAGATGTAGCAGTTGGAGGGTAGAGAAAAAAATATTTACCACTGACAGGGATACTTACAATGGTCAGTTTTTATTCATTTACGTAAAACCTTTAACCCAAAAGGTAAAAACTGAAAAAAATTTAGCCGATGGATACTTGGTTAAACCACTTGCCGACTACAATATGTATATAGACTTTGTAGTTTACTGGTGTTATGGCTGAAGCGATCAGCCATAACCCCCATTTTTTTTTTTTTTTTTTCCAGCGGGAGGCTGGCTCTCTTATTAAAGTGCTCCGAGCGGCTCATGAGCCACTGGTACACTTTCAGAAGTGTCGGGAGGGCTCCCGCCAATCGCCAGTGTTTCGATCCAACGGCGCGGCTGGCTAGTCACAGAGGCGATAAAAGACTAGATCCTCTTTGATTGCCACTATGGCCCTCCAGTTGTTCAGGAACTACAATTCCCATCATGCCTAGACATGTCTGTGAGTATCAGTTTCACAATGCCTCATGGGATTTGTAGTTCCACAACAGCTGGAGGGCCGTAGTTTGAAGATCCCTGGCCTAGAAGGTCTGGAGAAACGTCTAGTTTTTTGACCCCAGATCTCTCCATAAAGATAACCTGTCGTCCTCATTTCTATTACAAGGGATCTATATGTTCCTTGTAATAGGAATTAAAGTGATACATATATATATATTTTTTTTTTAAAGAGACAGTTTAAAAATAAGGAAAAAAAATGTAAAGCTCCCCCCCGAATCTTCTATGATCACGCACAGAAGCGAATGCACACGTAGGTCACGCACGCATATGTAAATGGTTTTCACACCATAGATGTGAGGTACCGCCACGAACGTTGGAGCGAGAGCAATAATTCTAGCGATGGACCCCTTTTTTGTAACTCTAAACAGGTAACCTGTAAAAAAAAATGTGAAGTGTTGCCTATGTAGTTTGCTTCCACGCCATGAGCGTGCGCAATTTTGAAGTGTGACACTTTGGGTATCTATTTACTCGGTGTAACAACTTTCATATTTTACAAAAAAATTGGGGTATGTAGTTTTTAATTGGAGGGGGGGGGAATAATTTATTTTTCCCCAAAAATTGCATTTGAAGAAGTGCTATGCAAATACCTTGTGACAAAATTGCAACGATCGCTATTTTATTACCTAAGGTGTCTGCTAAAAAAATATATATATAATTAGGCTTGTGCACAACGGAAAAATTCGGTTAGTTTCGGTTCGTTTCTTTTCGGTCCTGTTGATTCGTAATCATTCGTAATTTTGCTAGACAGGATTTTTCGTGTTCGGACTAATTCGTATTTTCGCAAGCGACATTTTTCGTTGAATTTTTAGTTGATTTATAATTCGTACTTTCGGTAGAGTACGTTGTTTTTCGTTGATTCTGGACACAACTCCTACTTTCGTAACTTTTTTTGGGTTCGTTGATTCGTAATTTTCTGTGTCTCTCTCACAACGACGCTGCCTATTATGCCTAATGTGCTTCGAATGGATTTGTACTTTTCTAAATACATAGCGGTTATTTGTAACGATTTGAAATCTCGTATTTTACTTTCGTTTTTTACATTCGGCTATAGCCTTCGCCCCTGTACACCATTTTGAGAGGGTTCAGCACGGTGAGGGAGAAGCAGAGAGCAGAGCAGAGTGTTATTGTGCTTCGAATGGATTCGAAATCTCGTATTTTACTTTCGTTTTTTACATGCGGCTATAGCCTCCGCCCCTGTACACCATTTTGAGAGGGAGTTCAGCACGGTGAGGGAGAAGCAGAGAGCAGAGTGAGTGTTATTGTGCTTCGTATGGATTCGTACATTCGTAACTTTTTCATAACGAATTATGCCGAAGACATTCGGGCATTCGCTATTTGCGGTATAATTTATTTCGGATTCGGTCTTATTCATAATTGCTTTGTTCGGAAATTCGAATGCTTCCGAATGTCCGAAAGTTGCTAAATTCGGACGAATTTCGATTCGTTACGAAACGAATTGCACAAGCCTAATATGTATGTATGTATGTATGTATGTATGTATGTGTTTAGGGGTTATAATAAAAAAAATACCGATTTAAACTTGTAAACAAAAAAAGTGGCAGAAAAGGCTTGCCGTAATGCATTCCCTGCAATAGAATAAAAAATGTCCCATCACCCCTCTTAGGCCCCTTTCACGCTATCGGACGCTCAGATCCGCCTGTCCATTTTTCAGGTGGATCAGAGCGGGCAGCTGGATGTCAGCAGAGATGTGTCTGGTTACACCAGCCTGCCATCCGATCCAATAGGATCCGTCCAAAACAGAAGGATGGCGATACGTTCGCTATCCATCTAGCAGATCGGATGGGATCTGATAAAAACAGACAGGCAGTCTGTTTTCATCCGATCTCCACATAGAGCACAGCAGGGCTCTGACAGGCCCGTCCCTGCACAGTGAGTGGAGAAAGACCTGTCATCTGCCTCTCAGCGGGGATCAACGGAGCGATCTGCCTACTGAGCTAGCGGAGTCCGTCCAGGGGATCTGCCCCGTGCGAAATACTTGCCTTAGTCCTATCTCGATCCAGTGCTAAGCCCATACTTTAGCCCCCATAGCAAGCGGCATTCTATTGCACGTGATATGTAAACCATTGCACAGAGCAGGAAAATATAACATGTTTGATATAATTATATAGATATGTAGCGGGGTGTTCAATTTAAGGGAAGTGGTAACCAGGCTCAGACACATTAAATTGATAGGATTCATGGACCATTTTTGTTCTCGGGGGGTTAATGCTGGTGATGTGTTCCCTGTGACCGGTGGGTGGCGCTGCCATTCTGGGCCAGGGTTGAACCGCGAGCGCAGTGCTGTGCTTTTTGTGTCCCCTCTCGGCAGCCGTACAGTGGGGTGGGGAACCTGCTGTGCATTCCGGGAGAGGATATAAAAGGGGCGGACATCTTCTGAGAGGGGTCTTCGTCCATCTACGCCCAGGCATCTTCAGCCTGGGTGTGTGGGAGTGTGGTTCGTCATCTCCGGGTGCCCTAGGCCCGGAGGCCTTGTTCCGGTTCCACCTCAGGCACATTTAGCCTGGGGTGAGGTACTACCTTACCGCTCCTGTTCGCCTGGGCATGGAGGCCCAAGAGTTGCAGTGACGGCCTGGAACCCAGCAGACTTCGGCTGGGGTCCGCAAGGGATCGAGGAGTCCAGGGTGTCGCCTTGCGAGGGGACCTGCATCCTAAGAGAAGGGAGGAGCTGTTCCAAAGGACCGATGCTGTGGACACGGTGAAGGAAGGGGTCTGTTGACTCTCTGGGGGGATGTCTTCTCCCTGAAAGGGGCTATGTCCTAGGAAGGAAATCCATATTCACCCGGTCAGTGGCAGTGACCCTGTTCGCCAGGTCAGTGGCAGTGACCTTATCCACCAGGTCTGTGGCAGAGACCATGCACCAAAACTGTTTGAGAATCTGAACAGTTCCAAGAGTTTGAGCTATGTTTGTGCCTGGACCTCCTCCACACCTTAAAGCTGTCCTGTGTCTTTGCTCCAACCTTTCGTCTATCCAAGAGAATGTGTTGTGCAAGTGAAAAATAAGGCTTCATGCCCACAGAGGTTTTTAACAGCTGCGTTTTTTACAGCTTAAAAACGGCTGTCGTTGTTGTTGTTGTTGTAATTTTTTTTTTTTTAAATAAAAAAAAAACGTCGAGCTAAAAAACGCGAGTGCGCGTTTTTTGGACGCTCGCGTTTTTTTCTGCCTAACTCCGACGCTGAGGAACGCACTGGTCCTGGGTTTTTTTTACAGCTTAAAAACGTCTATGCTGTTTGCAGCTCAAAAACGTCTAGGTGGGCATGAAGCTATAGGCTAACATGGACAGGCGTTTTTAAGCTGTAAAAAACGCTCAAAAACGCGGCTGTAAAAACGTCCGTGGGCATGAGGCCTAAAGATTGAGTTGGACTTTCAGCTGGTGTGAACATTTGCGTTCCTGGGGAAATCAAGGACTTGCATCTACACACTGTAGAGGTGAGAATCATTCTCAGGAGGACTTTATGCCCCGGCTGCAGACAAGGCCCAAAAACACCGCCTAACCTCTTAACACAGGTGGGTATGGGCTTGTGGTGCGGTGTGCCCCTTTTTCCTAAGAGGAGCCGAAACAGACAAGGAGAAGGGGGTGTGTGCGCTACAGTTACACATTTTTTCTCTAAGGCTACTCTCACACTGAGGCGCTATTGCGCTAAAAATAGCGCCTGCAAAGCGCCCTGAAAGAGCCGCTACTTTCTCTCCAGTGTGAAAGCTTGGGGGCTTTCACACTGGAGCTGTGCGCTGGCAGGATGGTAAAAAAAAGTCCTGCTAGCTGCATCTTTGAGGTAGGAGCTGTGCAAGCTACTGGTTTTGAGACTTTTTTTATTCATTGGGGGAAACAAAAGTGGGATAATCAGGGAAGGGAAAGTAGACGCAAATGCAGGAGCTGGCATCGTATGGCAAATTCCCAAGTAGAAATAAAAAAAAATAGCTCAGCAAAAGGGGAGAAAAAAAAAAGCTTTTTCGATACTGGCAGTCCAGAGCTGTTCCCCTTTTCTTCTCCCCCACAAGATGCTTTTGAATTTAAATAACATTTAGAGCCAATCAAAAACTTTGCCTGATCCTCAGCTATAATGTACAAACCCCCTCGTGCGTCATCACAATAACCTGGGCTCGGAGTTGGGTCCCATGAACATGGGACGTTTTTTGTTTTTTCTCTTTACTTGGATGCCTATGCTCCAGGGAAGAAAAAGCAGAAATAAAAACATGTCTAAAGCCACAATTTGCAAATGTGTTTATGCGCATCAAGCACTTGGGCGTTATTTCCTTTGGGCAGAATATATTGGTGTCTTCATCTGGGTAGAGGGCACGTCTATGAAGAGTTAAAATCTGCTGCAGCTGGGACGGTGCATGGAGTGGTACGAATGTTTAGGGCAGTATGCACCAAAGCGAGCCTGTATGATAAAAGATAAACGAGAGTCTAGCATTTTTTAAAGATGGGATTGTGCTCCCCCTACTGCAGCCTGTAAGACATAAATGTTGCCATATATCTTGCTCTGTCACGGAGGAGGAATTTTTTCCCAGCAGCTACTAGAGAAGGCCATGAGCAGGTAAAGAGATGCATAGCCATGCAATCTAATGCAGAATCCATCCTCTGTCTTGCCAAGTGCACCCTCTAGTTGCTTCTAGGCTCAGCTTTTTTCTTGGCACAGCAGATGCAGAAACTGTAACCTGCAGGATGTAGTGAAGGGAACATGCTAAGTTCTTTAAATAAAATAACTTCCAGGTCTCTTTTTTTTTTTCCCCTTTTATACAGGCTGCAGAGAAAGCAACAGATCAATGAATCAAACTGAAAGTGTGTCTTTCTTTTTGACAGATCAGGCCATTTTCAGTACCAATCCTTTAGTTCTACTTGTTCCTGTAGTCTGTACAGTCATAGTGCTTATGTAGTCGGCTTGCTTTTTCTTATGCAGCATTCACCCCTGACTGACACTAGAGGGTGTTGTTTTTAGTCTGTGCTGTAATGTGCTGAGTGAACACTATACATATGTTGCCGTCTAGTAGCATGGGTTGTTAGTCAACACAGCATATTTTACAGTATGTTCTAGGGATGCACCAAAATTTTGGCGGCTGAAAATTGTGTTTTCCACATATGCCGAAAGAAAAAAGATGATACTTGTGCATGCGCAGTAGCCATGCCGCTGGGTGCCACCCATTGAGGGGTGTCATCCTGGCGGCTCAAGGTCCTCTCCTCCTCCCTCCTCCCCCCCCCCCCCCCTTCCTTCCTCCTCTCCTTGCAGAGCAGCGATCTCCCTGTGACAGGGAGCTGAATTGCCCGGGCCGTAGTAACAATGTCCTGCCTCCTGTGATATACGGCACACTGATCCAATGCTGATACGTTGAATCAGTGTGAAGTGATCACAGGAGGCAGGAAATTGTTACTACGGCACGGGCAGTTCAAATTTAGTTCCCTGACACAGCAGGAGATCGGCGCTCTGATCCGGGCACTGGCAAGGCTGCATCCGGCATGCACTGGTAAGGCTGCGGATACAAGAGATGGTTAGAGACCACAGACTGCATTTTTCTTGAGCTTTTCTTGCACTAAAGGTGCCAATAATGGCTAACAATAAATTCATATACGTTTTAATTGATATTAATTAAAAAGTCAAATATACAATTATATATACAAATATTGTTTAAAAACTGTAATTTCTCTTATTGTCCATGGACTGACACAGCTCTAATACTGAAACACGTGGGTATATGTCCCTGCTCACAGAAGAAGATCTAGGCAGAATGTTAGATGTTAGAAACATACATTCTAGAAAAAAACAGAGCTGAACAGCCCCGCCCAGGGGGGCGGTCCCTCCAGACATAACCCTCCTACCTGCAGCTAGCAGCCTGTTTTTTTTTTTTTTTTCTTCTGCCTAGCAGAAGAAGACCTGGCTCTCTCAGGAGCCAGTCTCCTGGAAGATTTTTAAATTTTTTTTTATTCCTTTTGAGAATTTAATTTTTGAGACCTTCAATTAACTGTCGGCTGGGCAACAGGTTGGGTACACTAGTATCCTCGTAGTCTTCCCTGTCTGACCATCGAGCGTGCTGATCCTCGCCTTGTGTGGGTGAGACTCGGTTCACGACATGCCCCATGACTCCAGGGGTGGCCGGGTTGCTTTTATGCTCCCGCGGTCCTCACAAGATTGAACAGTGCCTGCTGTATCTTTTGCGGTGGACCGGGCCGACAGCTACTCAGTACTACGCTGTGATAGGTCTGTCTGAAACACGTCAGTGGGTCCCTCTGGGACGGGTAAGTAGTCTCTCCTGCATCAGGTGAGTACATGCTGGCTGTGTTTCTCTGTATGGGGGGGTTGTTCCCTGTCTCCCCCTGTATGCTGCTCTCTGCACCCTAATCTGGCGCTGTGCTGTGTAGGAGTGCCTGGGGGTCACTCTGGCGGGGGGGGGGCGCTCATGTCTGTGTGCTGGGGCTGAGAAAACGTGGGGTGTTTGGAGGTGGCCATTTTCTTGAAGCCGCTGCGCTTTCACTTTCGTTTTTGGCCTCTATCGCTGCAGCGCAAATCTCCTCACACTCTCCTCAGGCTTCACTCGCGCTGGCAGTGCGGTGCATACAGCGGAGCTGAGCGGTCCTCTGACGGGTTGGTGGGGCCTCTGGGTGTCCCCTCCTCAGTCAGTGCAGCCAGTGGGTGGACTGTTTATTCACTTTATTGTGCATAAGGTCTGAGGGTGGCGAATATGGAGTTTGTTCACCTGCTTCCCCACTCTTGTCACAGGCAACTAACTGGCAGTGCTCCAGCACCTGCGGTCCCTATGGACCAGTTGTCGGCAGTCCTGGAAAAATTTGTCAGGATGGAAGCAGTGTGCGAGCGTATGGGAGCTATAAAGCGCCCTCTCCCCACACAATCTCACACATGGGGAGTGCTCCGATTCAGATATGGGCCTAGCTGCTGCTGCTCAGGACCCTAGCTCTGAATATTTTAATGTTTTTGAACAGGACATTCCTTGTGAGGAAGACTCCAGTTCTGAGTCAGTAAATGACAGGGCGCTTGTAAGTGAACTCTTAGATGCTGTGAGAAAAACTGGAAAAACCCCCTTGGGAGGTGGGACTTTAAAAGTGACTGACAACACTCAGAGGTATATTGAAAAATATATGAATTTAATCAACGAGTATAAAGACATAATTACAAAGACAGTTTCTTATTAAAATACATGAATTAAATACAGATTCACAAAAAACTGTTTGTATTCAAAAAAGAAAGAAAGAACATAACGTTTTGTAGTCCGACCCGACAGCTGTTTCGGTTACCCTTCTTCGGGGGATTTGTGGACATTAAAATCGGGAGTTATCTATAAAAAGACAGATTCCATTAAATACATGATGCTATTGTGTATATATATGCATAAAATTGTTCATACAAATAGATAAAACGTCACACATGTATATGAAAATAAGTAAATAATAATTTTTGCTTACAAATATTTCCAAAAGTAGTTTGACATTCCATGCGAGAATAGGGCACGTGTGTCGCCGTGTATATGGAGCGAGAGAGAAAAAAGAAACGCACCACAGAAAAAGGCTGGAGCAGGGTCCAAAAATAAACTTTCATACGAAGGTCCCCAAATGGTGACAGACGATGGAGCTAGAAAAGACTCTAAATAAAGAGTCTAGGTTTCTGCAAAACATATATGGACAGCCCTTAGTATTAATTAATATCCTCATTTATTGAAGCTTAAGCCAAAAAGATGTAGCAAATTATCCTCAAAAACCTACCAGTAAACCTTCATTTCGAGTAGACAAGAAGAAAAACAGCAACTCCTATCAATTCAAGAAAGAATCTCTCTCATATCTGAGAGATTGCATAAATTATGCATTCCTCTGGCAGTAGAGTGAGTTGTATGAAGTGTGGCTATGTTCTAATTGTTGAGGGAAATACTGTAAAAAGAAAGAGAAACAAAAAGGAGGGTAAAGGTGCAAATAAGCACCATTGGCAACCACTTAAATAAGAGGATAGTGATGTCCTAAATACCTAAAAGAGTCTAACCATATGAATGAGAGTATATACCTGTGTAGCTCCTCCAGACTGTAAACTGGTACCGTGTCCTGTGCCCGTGCAAATCTCCGTTTAGTAAGATGGGCTTTAAATGGCGTCTTGATAAGCCGCCACAGCTGTGTGAGCGGACGGCGCAGGAAGCCGGCGTGTGGTGACGTCAATACGCATGGCGTCGCTTGAGTGTAAAACACTCTAAAGCGAAACCAAAAGATCCGCGAGCGGAAGTGTATGTCCGCATAGAAACGCCGACACCGGAAACACCTAACACGGTCAACGTCCAGAGACTGCAACAGGACGCAGATGGTGTATTCCATCTATAGAGCCTCAGATCTAAAACTGTCATAGTCAAATAAAACAAAAAGAATAGGTGGGAAAAGTAATCCCTTAAAACAGGCACAGGATCATGTTACCTAAAGAGGGACCCCCCGCACACTAAATGCCAAGCGCGGTCTCAATACGACAGCAATCGGCAGATAAGTAGCGCCGACGCATGTGTGCAAAAAAGAAATTATTTTGCATCAAAAAAGGGGGAAAAAAATTGTAACAAGAGGCCAAAATGAATTGGTCATCCAGACAATTAACCCCCTACGTGCGTCGTGCAGAAAGCAATGGACCCCGCAGGCCCAACACAAAAGACACACATCAACCTATAACGCATACAATATCAAAAAAATATATACCATATAACATATATCATACTAAACATACTCAAAACTTTGATGTATAGCAATAATCATAATAATGATGAATATATACTCTCTTCTATTCTTCCCAACCACCAGAGGAGAAACCCTCCAAAAAGGGACGATAACTAATATGTTCATTTAACCCGGGTGGCAGGGTGGCATTCAGAGTAAAAATCCATTTTGTTTCTCTCTGCAAGAGAGTTCTATTCCAGTCTCCTCCTCTATTATTTGGATGGATCCTATCCAAGATTAAAAATTTTATTCTTGGAATTTTACTGTTATGAATATCTCTAATATGTCGTCCTAGGGGGAGATCTGGGTCACATTTTTTCATACAGGTGATGTGTCTAGCCGCTCTTTTAAAGAATGGCTGTTTAGTTTTGCCAATGTAGAAAGAACCACATTGGCATGAGAGCAAATATACAACTCCTTCCGTTTTGCAGTTGGCAAAGTGAATTGCCTTGAAGACTTTTCCGTTGGGTAGTATTGCTTTGTTGTCAATATTCATATACTGACATAAATTGCAGCCGCCACATCGATATGTACCTGGTCGCCTACAAGGATCAACACGGAATTCACCTGTGTACTCACTCTGTATTAAATTGTCCCTTATTGAATTTGCTCTACGGTAGGTGATTAGAGGTTTAGCTGGCACAAATGGAGCCAATGATGGATCAATTATTAAAAGATGCCAATATTTGGAAATGATCCTCCTAATCTGATCACTCTGTTTGTTGAATTTGGTAATGATACGTACATCATTTGGATAAGATTTATCGAGCCTATTGATCAGTTCTTTTTTTGTCAAGAGTTGGTCTCTAGATTTAAGAGTAGCCCTTCTGAATGATTTTTTGAGACTACTGAGGGAATATCCTCGTATCAGAAGGCGATCTCTTAAGGCATTTGCCTCTCTCTGAAAGATAGCATCACTTGTGCAGTTCCTGCGTAGTCGCAAATATTGCCCAAATGGTATTGATCTCACAAGAGGTGCCGGGTGTGCACTTTCGGCATGAAGTATGGAATTGCACGCCGTATCTTTGCGATACAAAGCACTTGATAATTTACCATTCGTGTCCTTCAGTATAGTAATGTCTAAAAAGTTGATAGACACGTCACTGTAGGTCATGGTAAATTTTAAATTGTAAGAGTTGTCATTCATAGCATCTAGGCATGACAACAACAATTCCGGAGTGCCTACCCACACAATGAAGATATCGTCAATGTAACGACTCCAGTTGACAATCGATTCAGTAAGTGGTAAAAGTGTTTCTTCAGATAAGAAATTTTGCTCCCACTCCCCCAGGTACAAATTAGCGTAAGAAGGGGCACAACAAGTCCCCATAGCAACGCCTTGTACCTGGAGGTAGTGGGACCCATCAAAAGAAAATGCATTACAAGTAAGAATATGCTCAAGTGCAGAGAGCAAAAATCGATCAAAAGCACGATTGTCCCGATGGGACTGGGACAAAATATGTCTGATAACCCCAATGCCCCGCTGGTGGGGGATGGAGCTGTAGAGAGCTTCTACATCAACAGCCACC
Organism: Rana muscosa; assembly: GCA_029206835.1. Taxonomy (NCBI): domain Eukaryota; kingdom Metazoa; phylum Chordata; class Amphibia; order Anura; family Ranidae; genus Rana; species Rana muscosa. Next base: position 177,492,254 of record CM055122.1, on the reverse strand, counting down.
AGCAGGGCATTGGGGGGGTACCGACATCTCATCCAATTGATTTAGTAGATGCATAGTATCTTTGACGAAGGAGGGTAGATTATTTACATATGGACGAATTAGATGCTGTGAGGGACACTCTCAAGCTGGATGCTGTCTCCTTTTTTGGTTCTTTTCAAGCTTTTCTTTTACACAGCTTCCTCACTGTTTCCTCACACGCTGCATCAAGAGCAGCATGGATGATACAATGGTACACAGTGCCCCGCCCCGGTCGGTGCAGCATGGTGGGGGGGGGGGGACTTTATTCATTTATCTCTATAGTCCCTGTGAGCCTTCTGTGTGATGTCTCTGAGGCAACAGCAGGGTCTCTGCACCTGTGGTTTCCCGCCATTTCCTGGGGAACGCTCTGAGCTCTGACAGGACCACGGTCTGGGGTGTCAGAGGTTACCTTTTACCTGCATGCTGCTTCGGCAGCACATTTAAGCAGGTTGGAATGATTCAGAGAAGATTATGTGCCTCTGTGCCGTAATTAAAACTTATTTTATAACTCTACACTGGATACATTCACAGTGTATGTATGTGTTATTGGTCTCTGTGTCTGCGTGGGTTTCCTCCCACGTTCCAATGCTGTGTCTTCAGTGCCATACACAATATATACATACACAATATGTTTATACACGACTCTAAATACATTCACAGTATTATGTATGTATTATACTCTCTGGGTCGGCATGGGTGTCTTCCGGTGTCCTCTCACGGTATGTGCGCTTCGGCTCTCTGCACAGTGTAAACATGTTCAATATGTTTATTGCACATACTATAAATACTTACAGTATGTGTGTGCTGTCTGCGTGGGTTTCCTCCGGGTCCTCCGGTTTCCTCTTACGCTCCAAGGGTAATGCACAGCATAACCATGTGCAATATGTTTATTCACATGCTATCATTCCTACACGGTATGTGTGTGCAGTCTGCGTGGGTTTCCCATGGTCCTCCGGTTTCCGCCCACGCTACATGACATGCGCGCCTTCGGTGCCATGCACAGTATAAACATACACATTATGTTTATACACAACACTAAATACTTTCACAGTAGATGTAGATATTGTATTCTCTGGGTCTGCGTGGGGTTCTTCTGGGTACTCCGGTTTCCTCCCACGTGCCAACGGTGTGCGTGCCTTCGGCGCTATGCACACAGACATGTTCAAAATGATTATCACACATACTATAGAACCTACACGGTATGCGTATACAGTCTGCGTGGGTTTCATCTGGGTGCTCCGGTTTTTCCCCTGCGCTCCAATGGTTTGCGCATTTTCAGCGCTATGCACAGCATAAACATGTGCAATTTGTTTATTCGCATGCTAACATGCCTACACGGTTGTGTACACAGTCTGCATGGCTTGTTTCCGCCCACGCCCCAATGATCGCGCCTTCGTCGCTGGCACAGTATAAACGTGTTTTTAATATGTTTATCCACACAGTACAACCACATACTGCGTATGTAGTTGTACTATGCTCTTTGTGACTGAGGGGGTTTCCTCCCACGCTCTAATTGCGCGTTTTTACACAATACGCAGTATAAACTATAAGTTTGTATAATCAGCACTTATCAATGGAGTAGCTGCTGGATGGAGCATTGTCATGGGGATCCCTGGTATCAGGGGTACCACCTTCCACCTGCCCTTCGGTGGTAATCGGGAGCGCTGGCTTGGACTGTGTTCGCCATGCTGAGGTTAGCGTTACGCCCGGTAGTGGCTGCGTCTCTGGCGTTTCTGAAGCTCAATGACTGGGCAAAAGCCTCTGCTTCATCTATCAGTCGACCAGCAGGTGCACTGCAACGGCTTTAGCCTCTAGGGTCTCTGTGTCCGGGGTGGGTCTGCACCACCTGTAGAGGCTGAGTTACTGGTCCACTGACCGAGTTTCTAGGGAAGCTCTGTCAGGTTGCCTTTCTTGGCCAACAATTGAGGCACCCCGTAAGCCGGGGCCTCCCTTCTCCGATACATTGCGGGGTCTCCTTTTGGATTATCATACCCATCCCGCTGCAGGACGGTCCTGTCGGCCGTGTGCATTCCAGGGGAAGGGTCCTTACATCCGGAGGTGTTTTCACCTCCTTTACCGGAGGTGGGGCACCGGATGTGGACCTTTTGGCCTCTCGACTCACTCGCAAGATGTCGAGATTCGTGGCCAGGTCCAGGGATTCCTGGGCAGACGCATCAGACGTGTTGGTGGACCGTGGGGGCAGTATCGCCTGATGTATGCTTTCCCTCCGCTACTTTTGCCTCGTCTGCTTCGCAGAGTAGTGGTCGAGGCCATTCCGGTCATCCTCATTGCTCGAACGGCAACATTGCTACGCCGATCTAGTTCGGCTAGTCGCAGACGTTCCTTGGCGACTGCCTATTTGGGTGGACCTTCTGTCTCATGGTCCCATACTTCATCCTGCTTTACAGTCCTTGGCATGGCCATTAAAGCCAGGTGCTGAGGGGCCGAGGTCTCTCGGATTCGGTCATCTCCTCTATATTGTGGGCACGGAAATCTTCCTCCAGAAAGATCCATCACCGTACCTGGAAGGCTTGCATCGCTATGTGCAAGGAGCTTGATGGCGTCCGCGGACTAGAGCTGGGAAAACGATTTTAATCTTGAATCGAGTTTTGAGTTCAAATCGATTCAGATTTGAAGAAAATCGATTTTTTTTTTTTTTTTTTTTTTTTTTATAGATTTTTTTTTTCCTTCAAAGTTTCCGTAGCAGGGCTTCAGGGGGCGTATCCGGAATGGCACTGGGTGGCGTTACCCCAATTACATCTACTCGCCGCAGCCGCCACGAGTAGATGTAATGTAACACTAACTAACCGCAAGCCGCCGTCTGCCTACTTGATCAGCGGGTCATGCAGACAGACGGCGGCCATTGCAGTGTTCAAAAGCCGCGCCTCCCGAGTCCTCGTCGTCTGTGATAGGCGGAACACTCAATTTCACAGCAGGCAGTGTTCAGCCTATCACGGACATCCTCTCATCCTCGTCTGTGTTATGAGGATGAGCGGATGTCCGTGATAGGCGGAACACTGAATGCTGGGAAATTGAGTGTTCCACCTATCACAGACGAGGAGGAGGCACGGCTTTTGAATACTGGAATGGCCGACGGTGTAGCAGTAAAATCCGTATCCCATGAAAATCATCTGCATCAGATACGGGCACAGTGATTGAAGCTTGGGCACAGTGAGGCACAGGCACAGTGAGGCACAGGCACAGTTCAATTCAACTAAGAGTAACCTCAAGATTTTTTGTTGTTTTATTAGCTAAATCCAAATACAGTATTAATAATTTGGATGTTTAACAATCTTTGTTGCACACTGACTTTGCAGTTAGAGAAAGGGTTTGCCTTTGCAATTTCCTTTGTTGATGCACTTTAATATAATAAAAAAAAAATCGAATCGTAAATCGAGTTTTGGGGGGAAGATCGCCCAGCCCTACCGCGGACGTATTCCGTTCCCAAGATTTTGCTGTTCTTACAGCGTGGTGTGACCCAAAAGCTGGCCTTGCATACCATCGAGGGTCGGATTTCGACCTGGGCTGTCTTTTTCAACGACTGCTGATGGACCATTCCTTGATTAGCACCTTTTGTGCAGGGGTTCACCATGTGACCCCCCCCCCTGTCAAGCCTCCTCCCCCTCCTTGGGATCTGAATTTGGTGCCCTCGGTTCTCCAAGAACATCCCTTTGAAAATATCAGGGAGATTCCTCTCTTAACCTTGTCCCAGAAGGTGGCTTTCTTAGTGGCCATTACTTCTGTTCGACGGGTGTCTGAGTTGGCGGCCTTATCCCGCAAGTCGCCTTACTTGGTCCTTCATAAGGATAGGGGCAGTGTTGCGCCCACGACCATCTTTTTTTCCTTTCAAAGGTGGTCTCGGCCTTTCACCTTAATGAGGACATTGTTCTTCCGTCCTTGTGTCCTCACCCATCGCATCCCTGAGAGTTTGCGCTTCATACATTGGATGTGGTACGAGCCTTACGGGTGTACCTGTGTGCTACTGTTTCTATTCGGAAGTCTGACTCGCTGTTTGTCTGTCTCTGGTCCGAAACAGGGCCGAGCGGTGTCGTCTGCCACCTTTTCTAGGTGGATCAGACAGACCGTTATACAGGCCTATGCCCTTAAGGGGCGGGCGCCTCCCTTTCCGGTTACGGCACATTCCACCAAGGCAATTGGTGCTTCCTGGGCTTTCCAACATCAAGCGTCGGTTGCACATGTGTGCAAGGCGACGACCTAATCGTCTGTCCATGCCTTTTCAAAATTCTATAAGGTTGATGGGGCTGCATCTTCGGATGCTCCCTTCGGCCGCAAAGTGTTGCAGGCCGCTGTTTAATGTTGCAACTCCTCCGTTGAGGAGCTCTGCTTGTTTGGAGTGAAGTTTTGGTTGTTCCTTTTACTACTGCTCCCACCCTTCTGATACTGCTTTGGGACGTCCCACACGTTTACAGTATCCAGCTGTGTCCGTCCATGGACGATAAGAGAAAATAGGATTTTTGTACTCGCCGTAAAATCAGTTTCTCTGACGTCCATGGACTGACACAGCACCCACCCTTTCTTTTAAGGTTTGTACTGCTTTGTTACGAACTGAGGCTGCTAGCTGCAGTTAGGAGGGTTATGTCTGGAGGGACCACCCCCCTGGACGGGGCTGTTCAGCTCTGGTTTGTTCTAGAATGTATGTTTCTAACATTCTGCCTAGATCTTCTCCTGCGAGCAGGGACATATACCCACGTGTTTCAGTATTAGAGCTGTGTCAGTCCATGGACGTCAGAGAAAAGGATTTTACGGTGAGTACAAAAATCCTATTTCTCTTATCATCCATGGACCGACACGGCGTCTCTTACACTTTACACGTGGGTATATGTCCCTGCTTGCAGGAGAAGACCTAGGCAGAATGTTAAAACATTCCAGAACAAACCAGAGCTTAACAGCCCCGCCCAGGGGGGCGGTCCCTCCGGACATTACCCTCACACCTGCAGCTAGCAGGCCTCAGTTTTTTTTCTGCCTAGCAGAAGGAGAAGACGTGGCTCTCAGGAGCCAGTCTCCTGGAAGATTTTACTTTTAATTTTTAGTCCTTTGGGAATTTTATTATTTTATTTTTGAGACCTTCAATCAACTGTCGGCTGGGCAACAGGTTGGGTACACTAGTATCCTCGTAGTCTTCCCTGTCCGACCATTGAGCGTGCTGATCCTCGCCTTGTGTGCGTGAGACTCAGTTCACGACATACCCCATGGCTCCAGGGGTGGCCGGGTTGCTTTCATGCTCCCGCGGTCCTCTCAAGATCGAACAGTACCTACTGTATCTTTCGCGGTGGACCGGGCCGACGGCTACGCAGTACGACTCTGTGATAGGCCTGTCTGAAACAAGCCAGTGAGTCCCTCTATTGGCACTGGGGGTGTTCTCCAAGGTGCTTGCGGGACGGGTAAGTAGTCTCTCCTGCTGCAAGGTGAGTACATGCTGGCTGTGTTTGTGTGTGGGGGGTTCTCCCTGTCTCCCCCCTGTATGCTGCTCTCTGCACCCTGTTGTGCTGTGTGGGGATACTTGGGGGGTCACTCTGCCTTGGGGGGGCCGCTCCATGACTGTTATTTTTATTGGGAAGTGTTCTGGGGGACTGGCTGTGGTGTTTTCTGTGCGCCATTGGCGCGGTGTTTTATTTTTAAAAAATGCGCCATTGGCGGCCATTTTGGCTGAGGCTTAATACATAGTTAAACTGGTGCCCGGCGGCCATTTTCTTGTAGCCGCGGCACTTGCACTTTCGTTTTTGGCCTCTAGCAGCGCTGCTGTACGGCGCGGAATACACACATCCCCACAGATTCTTCACCTCAGGCTGCACCAGCGCGGCTCATACAGCGGTCCCTAGGGGTGGTGAGTACTCCAGGTATCCCCTCCTCAGCCCCAGCACGGCCTGTGGGTGGGCTGTATTATTCACTATAATGGTGAATAAGGTCTCAGAGGGTGGCAATATTGGAGTCTGGTTCACCTGTTTTCTTCACATTGTTAGGGACAACTGACAGTGCTCCTGCACCTGCGGTCCTTAGGGACCAGTTGTCGGCATTCCTGGAATCATTAATCTGACCAGGAGAAAGCAGTGTGTGAGCGCAAGGGAGCAAAAAAAGCCCCTATCCCCACCTTTTTTCCGCCAAAAAAAAAAAGGGGGGTAATGCGCTGATTCAGATATGGGCCTAGCCACTACCGCTCAAGACCCTATCTCTGAATATATATTTGATGGTTTTGAACAGGACATTCCTTGCAAGGAAAACTCCAGTTCTGTGTCAGTAAATGACAGGGTGCTTGTTTTGTGAACTCATTGATGCAGTGAGGGACACTCGCAAGCTAAATGCTGCGGATGCAGAACCTCAGGTGGACAGTCTCCTCTGGTTCCTTGGGGCCGGGCCTTCTAAAAAGTGTTTTTTTTAATATGTACCTTTCTTTGACCAGCTCACTGACAAGGTCTGGGGAAAAAGCCGCAGAAGTCTTTTATGGTCCCGCGGCGTTTGTCTATCAGATACCCCTTTTGAGGATGCCCTACTAAAAATGTGGGCTTCTCTCCCAGTGGTCGACCCTCCAGTCGCCCGGTTGAACAAGGCCACCATTCTCCCGGTGGAGGGGACTCCTGCATTTAAGGACCCCACTCACAGGAGGTCAGAAGTGGTGAGTAGAGCCATGTTTGCCTTGTTGGGGTCCGCCCTACGGCTTGTGGTAGCGGCGACCCTTGTGTCTCCAACACTTGCGGGATGGACAACTGTACAGGAGCATGATCTTCCTCCAGACACTATTGCTCTGGCCCACAAATGGTGCAGGGCCTGGTTTATGTGGCGACACCACGTTTGACGCGGCCCCTTATAACTCAGGGTATTGCGTGGTCTGATCTGGTTGAAATGCTGGTCTGCTGACCTAGCTTCTAAAAAGCCTCGGAAGGGTTTACCATTAAAAGGTGGTAGGTTTTTTCGGTGCTGCGCTGGATGACATCATCAAGGATGTCACGGGAGGTAAAAGCACTGTTCTTCCTCAGGCTGGCAAGGAGGCCGCTATAAGCAGGGTCCTTCCTTTCCAGAAAAAAGGGGATATTTTCGTCAGTCAACGGGGAGGCCCCCCCAGACTGACAGCGGTACGGCTGGTGGACACGAGCGCCCCTGGGTGCGTATGCCGAACAAGCCGGCTCCCTAGCCCGCCTCCGCGTGAAGTCTTGCCCCCTCCCAACTCTGGGGTAGGGGGGACGACTTTGCAGGTCCACGGATCAATGGACCTCCCGGATCTCCTACTGGTGGGTGGGTGTGCAAGGTGATCCCCTCAGGTTACAGGATAGGTTCCGTTCCTAATACCAGACAGATTCTTCCCTCGAATCTTCCTCTCCTTCCTGCCCGTCGGGTGGCCCTATGGGGCCTATTCAGGTTTGAGGTCCGGAGTGATTGTGCCGGTTCCGTCACAGGAGAGGTTTCAGGGATTCTACTGGCCTATCTTGGACCTCCAGGTCCTGAATGCCTTCGTGAAGGTGCAAAAGTTCCGCATGGAATCCATTCGCACGGTGGTCAGTGCACTCCGTCAAGGGGATTTTCTGGCGAACTTGGAATTCAAGGACGCCTACTTGTATGTTCCGATCTGCGCTTGCGATCGACGAAGTCCACTATCAATTTGTGGCTCTTCCTTTCGGCCTAGCCCCGGCGCCGAGGGTGTTCACTAAGGTGCTTGTGCCGGTTCTAGCTTGCTGAGACAGCAAGGCATTGCTGTCGTGGGCTATCTGGACGATCTTCTTCTCAGAGCAGGAAATGGCTCAGTATTAGAAGACAGTGTGACTATCGTCAGTCAGACCCTCAGGGACTTCGGGTGGCTCCTAAACATTCAGGAGTCAGTCCGGGTCCCGACTCGAGATTTGGAGTATCTCGGTCTGATTCTGGACTCCTTGGAGGCAAAAGGTATTCCTACCTCCGGGGAAGCTACTGACACTTCAGTCTGCAGTATGGATGCTGACATCCCAAAAAATGGTCGTCAATCCGTTTTTGCACGGGAATCCTGGGACTCATGGTGACCTCTTTCGAGGCCATTCCGTATGCCCAATCACACACCAGGGCATTGCAGAAGGAGATCTTGTTCCCTTGGGACAAATCCCCGTTGTCTTTGGATTTTCCGATCCAGGTGAGCCACCTGGTCAGGGCGTCCCTGACATGGAGTTTGGGTCCCCGGCTCTTCGGTCCGGGAAGTCGTTCCTCCCCGTCCAATGGACGGTGTTCACTACAGACGCCAGCCTGAAGGGCTGGGGTGTAATCTGGGGAGTCCTGTTGGCCCAAGGGCTTGGACTCCGGACGAAGCCCGTTTGCCGATTTAATGTTCTGGAAATACGGGCCATCAGACTGTGCCTCTCCTCGTGGTCTGAGAGATTGCAGGATCGTTCCATTAGGATCCTGTCGGACAAGTCACGGTGGTGGCGTATGTCGACCACCTCGAAGCTCAGCTGAGGCTTCCGAGGTCCCCCGTACCCTGAAGTGGGCTAAAGGAAGCGTGCCGCCTCTGTCAGCCGTTTACATTCCGGGCATAGAACTGGCGGACTATTGAGTTGCCAGACGTTGGACCGGGGAGAGTGGTCCTTGCACCCGGAGGTATTTCAACTCCTTTGCCACACAAACGGTGGGGCACGCCGGAGGTGGACCCGATGGCTTCTCGACTCAATTGTAAGTTGTTGATTTTGTGGCCAGATCCAGGGATCCTTGGGCGGATGCATCAGAGGCGTCAGTGGCCCATGGGGTCATGATCACCTGATACACGTTTATCCTCCGCTGCAGTTGCTTCCTCGCCTGCTGCGCAGGGTGGCGACCGAGGGAATTCCGGTGATCCTCATTGCTCCGGATCGACCTCGGCTTCACTGGTACGCCGATCTGGTACGTCTCGTCGAGGCCGTTCCCTGATGGTTGCCAATAGGGAGGACTTTCTGTCTCCAAAGTCATATATTTCATCCTGCCTTTACAGTCTCGGGCCTTAACGGCATGGCTGTTATAAGCCAGGTGTTGAGAGACCGAGGCTCTCGGACTCGGTCATTTCGTCCATATGAAGGACACGGAAGTCTTCCTCCAGAACTATCTCTGTACCTGGAATAGCTTACATCGCCATGTGCAAAGAGCTGGACTGACATCCTCGGACGTATTCCGTCCTTAGAATCCTGCGTTTCCTACAGCATGGCGTGGCCCAAAGGCTCGCTTTGAGTATCATTTAGGGTCAGTTTCGGCCTTGGCCGTCTTCTTTCGGTGACCACTAGCGGGTCATTCCTTGGTTGGCACCCTTGTACAGGGGGTTCGCCATGGGCTCCCTCCTGTCGTGTCTCCTTTCCCCCCGTGGGATCGGAATTGGTACTCTCGGTTCTCCAGGAACCTCCTTTTGAGAATATCAGGGATATTCCCCTCTTCGCTTTGTCTCGGTGGGTGGCTCTTTTTAGTGGCAATCACTTCTGTTAGACGAGTATCTGAATTGGCGACCTTGTACTGCAAGTCACCATATTTAGTCATCCATAAGGATAAGGCGGTGTTGCATCCGCGACTTTCTCTTTTGTCAAGGGTGATCTTGACCTTTCACCTAAAATGAGGACATTGTCCTAGTGTCCTCGCCCGTCGCATCCCAGAGTGCGCGCGGCACACTTTGAATGTGGTACGTGCCTTGCAGGTGTACCTGTCTGCTGCTTCTATTCGGAAGTCTACTCTGACTGTCTCTGGTCAGATACAGGGTCAAGCGGCTTCGTCTGCCACCTTTTTCTAGGTGGATCGGACAAACCGGCTTTCAAGCCTATACTCTCATGGGGCGGGCGCCTCCCTTCCCGGTTACGGCGCATTCCACCAGGGCAATTGGTGCTTCCTGGGTTTTCCGACATCAAGTGTCGGTTGCACAAGTGTGCAAGGCGGCGACCTGGTCGTCTGTTCATTCCTTTTCTATGTTTTATAGGGTTGATGAGGCTGCATCTCCGGATGCTTCCTTCGGCCGCAAGGTGTTGCAGGCCGCTGTTTAAAGTGGCAACTGCTCCGTTGGGGAGCTCTGCCTTGTTTGGAGTGAAGTTTTTTGGTTTTTTCCATTTATACTGCTCCCATCCCTCTTGACACTGCTTTGGGACATCCCACGTGTAAAGTGTAAGAGACGCCGTGTCGGTCCATGGATAAGAGAAAATTTGGATTTTTGTACTCACCGTAAAATCCATTTCTCTGACATCCATGGACCGACACGGCACCCACCCTTCCTTTAAGTTTGTGCTGCTTTTGTTACGAACTGAGGCCTGCTAGCTGCAGGTGCGAGGGTAATGTCCGGAGGGACCGCCCCCCTGGGCGGGGCTGTTCAGCTCTGGTTTGTTCTGGAATGTTTTAACATTCTGCCTAGGTCTTCTCCTGCAAGCAGGGACATATACCCACGTGTAAAGTGTAAGAGACGCCGTGTCGGTCCATGGATGTCAGAGAAATGGATTTTACGGTGAGTACAAAAATCCCATTTTTTTTCTCTTATCGTCCATGGACTGACACATCTCTTATACTGTTTACGTGTGGGTATATGTCCCTGCTCGCAGGAGAAGATCTAGGCAGAATGTTAGGTGTTAGAAACATACATTCCAGAACAAAACCAGAGCTGAACAGCCCCGCCCAGGGGGGCGGTCCCTCCAGACATAACCCTCCTACCTGCAGCCAGCAGCCCCAGTTTTTTTGCTGCCTAGCAGGAGAAGACGTGGCTCTCTCAGGAGCCAGTCTCCTGGAAGATTTTACTTTTAAATTTTATTCCTTTTGGGAATTTTATTTTTGAGACCTTCAATCAACTGTCGGCTGGGCAACAGGTTGGGTACACTGGGTATCCTTGTAGTCTTCCCTGTCTGACCATCGAGTGTGCTGATCCTCGCCTTGTGTGCGTGAGACTCGGTTCACAACATACTCCAGGACCCCATGGAACCCGCGGTCCTCAAGATTGAACAGTACCTGTCTGTATCTTTCGCGGTGGACCGGGCCGACAGCTACTCAGTACTACTCTGTGATAGGTCTGTCTGTCTGAAACAAGCCAGTGGGTCCCTCTGGGATGGGTGAGTAGTCTCTCTCCTGCTGCAGGTGAGTACATGCTGGCTGTTTTCTTTATCTGGGGGGTTTCTCCCGGTCTCCCCCCTGTTATGCTGCTCTCTGCACCCTGTACTGGTGCTGTACTGTGTGGGGGTACTTGGGGGTCGCTCTGGCCTGGCGGGGGCGCTCATGTCTGTGTAGTGGACTCTGTGAGAGGAGCAGTGTTCTGGTTTGTGAGTGTGGGGACTTAATTGCGTGCGCCATTAGCGCTGTACTGTGAATTTAAATAATGCGCTCGGCGGCCATCTTGCCGTGGTTCAATTGCGCAGTTATACATGCGGCCGTCACCCATTTTCTTGAAGCCACGGCACTTTCGGTTTCGGCCTCTATCGGCGCTGCTGCGGCGCGAATCTCCTCAGTCTCCTCACAAATTCCTCACACTCTCCTCAGGCTTCACTCGCGCTGCAGCGCGTTTCATACAGCGGAAGTAGAACTAGGTTTACCTTATTGGGGTCCGCCTTATGCCCTATAGTGGCGGCGAAGAAAAAATAATTATTTGGACATTATAAGGTGGACCAAATGGACACCTACTAGGTATTAAGACAGGATAATGAGTTACCTTGTTCTGATGTGTCAGCGAGCACACAACCACAGGGTTACAGAGCCAGGGATCGACTGAAGGGATCAGCTATCCCAAGGTTTAAATAGGGAGTTTCTATTGATATCAAATGCAGGGCAGGTGAGTGGTAAGCCCGCCCTATACTCACCTTCTGCATATGGTAGCAGAGGAGAGGTTCCTGCGGTGACTCCCTCGGCATTCTGGAGGATCGAAATCTTGGTGTCCCCCGTCATCTCCGCCGTAATAACGTAACGCCGTGACGTCACGCGCACGCAAGGTGCGCAAGCATAGTCACGGCGTTCGGAGAGGATCCAGAATGCCGCTGGCAGAGAAGAAAACAAAGCGCCCGCAGTAGGCAGAAATATTCCGCCCCCCAGCGGACGCTAAGGAGAGCAGCAACCCACCCTGTGACTCCGGAGGACAGGAAACCATCCAGTTGTCCCCCGGAAACAAGGAGGAACGCCCTCTCACTCTGCCAGGAAGGCAGGACGGATACGAGGAATCCCAAAGCGGAGGATTAATGACAGCCGGCGAGCCTGAGCAGGACCCAGGGAGCCCCAACTGGGATAAGGAACGGATGGGGGAAATTGATAATATTTAAGATCTGGGCATAACAGACCACAAATTAAATGATTGAATAACTGTACATATAAACAAAATTAGGTCGTAAAAATTCATACAGAGCTGTTGCAGTAGTGATGATCGTCAGGGCATTAGATGGTAACGTGTATGAAATTGTCATAAAAAATAATAATAAATTGGAAAAATATGTATAAAGAATATGTACATAGACATTAAAGGCAATTATAGAAGTGTAGTGAGCATGCCTAATATATCCTAGGCAAGAACTGAAAGCAAAAAACAGAACACAGAGGTCAGGGGCACAGCAAGGCAAATGTGGGTACAAAATAAATAAATAACAGATCATAAAAGAAATGTTGCGAAAATGCTATTGATGTCACTGCGTCTTCCCAGAAGAAAAACCCTTAAGGAAAGGGGCAAATGAGATGGCTTCGTTGAGGCCAGGAAAAACCGTGGCCTGCAATCGAAAAATCCACCTCTGCTCAACTTGCAGTAAGGTTTTATTCCAGTCGCCACCACGGTTGGGTATATAGGTGCGATGGAGTGCTGAGAAGGTGACCTTTGGTACAGTGTAATTTATGTGTAAACACAGCATGCCTTCCAATGGGAAGATAGTAGTTACCAATTTGCATGCTATAAATGTGTTTTAGATATGCGCCGCCAAAATTCTTGCTTCGTCTTGCCAATATAGTAGGCACTGCATTTGCACTCCATGATATAAACCACCCCACGGGTCTGGCAATTCACGAAGTGCGAAGGTTGGAAGGTTTCTCCATTGGGGAGATTGAATACTTTTTCTTTCCTTATTAGTGGGCAATGAGAACAGTGCCCACAGGGAAAGGAGCCCATAATAGGGCAATGTTTAAATCGTTTCTTTTCATCCTTAAACTCACTTTGAACGAGCATGTCTTTGATAGACCTAGCTCGTTTGTACGTAATGGATGGATACAAAGCTATGAAATGTCTAATTTTGGGATCATCAGTTAGGATGGTCCAATGCCTTAACAAGATGTTTTTGATGGCAACATGTTGACGAGAAAATCGCATGATAATTAGTGTGATGTCAGGGTGGGTTTCCACTTTGGGTTTAGATTTAAATAGTAAATCCGATCTTAGTTTAAGACAAGTTTGATTGTATGCTCTTCGCAAACGGGTTCGGCTGTAGCCCCGAATTAGGAGCCTATTTTGAAGTTTCCCTGCTTCCTCCCTGAAGAGAATGTCACTCGAGCAATTACGCCTAAGGCACAAATATTGCCCGTATGGGATGGAATTTTTGAGTGGGATAGGGTGGAAGCTTTCTGCGTGGAGCACCGTATTTCCAGCAGTGGTTTTACGAAAAAGGGTGCTGCACAGTTGGTTATCAGAATTAATGTACACTTTTTTACATCCAGAAAAGTGATGCTGTGATGGTCATAAGTCATAGTGAATTCTAAATTCCGATCATTTTTATTCAATAAATCAAAAAATTCCAACGGCTTCTCCTCGGGTCCCTCCCAGATGGCGAAGACATTGTCGATATACCGTAGCCACTTGGAAATGTGGCTCGTGTATTCGACAGGACCCTCGCCACCCAGGAGGGACTCCTCCCACTCCCCCAGGTACAAATTGGCGTAGGATGGGGCACAACATGTCCCCATCGCTACACCCTGCACCTGGAGGTAGTGGGAGTGATTGAAGCTGAAGTAATTATGATGTAGTATGTACTCAAGACCGTCTAGAACAGTGGTTCTCAACTCCTGTCCTCAGGACCCACTAACAGGCCAGATTTTAAGTATTACCTTGGTGAGATGCAGACTAGAATACTGCAATCCCTGAGCAGCAAATTATATCACCTGTGATGCATTTCAGTTATCTTGCAAACCTGGCCTGTTGGTGGGCCCTGAGGACTGGAGTTGAGAACCACTGGTCTAGAAGGAAGTCGTTCAAGGCATGATCATGAAGTTTACCTGTTTGCAGAACTCTCTGCACAGTCGCCAACCCCTTGGAATGGGGGATGCAGCTGTACAGAGCCTCGACGTCAATGGCGACGAGGATGCAATGATTAGGTATCTGAAGTTTTTCAATGGTCTGCAAAAATTGAATGGTGTCTCTGACAAAGGAGGGCAATGAAATAACGTAAGGTTGTAGATGGGCATCGATGACTCGACTGAGATTCTCAGAGATTGACCCATTCCCGGAGACTATAGGACGACCGGGAGGGTTTTGTGGATCCTTGTGAATTTTCAGAAGACTATAAAAAGTCGCCGTTTTGGGATATTTGGTTCATATGAACTCAAGCAAATTAAATTCATTGGAATGGCTCAATTTTTATAATGGTGGTCCACCATTTTGTAAAAGTTGGCATTGTATTGGCCTATACTGAGTATGGAAATGTTTTTATACCAATCAGTATTTTTCAATATCTTTTTGCACATAGAAATGTACCTTTTTGATTATCCATAATAGTTACATTGCCACCCTTGTCAGAGGGTTTCACCACTAACGTGGCATCTTTGAAGGAATTTTAAGGCTTTGAAAACTCTTTCTAAAGTCAAGTTTTGCGGGTCGCACGGGGTATTGGAAAGTTTTCCAATATCGTGTGTGACCAATTTAAAAAAAATAGCTACGCTAGGGTTGGTATTGGAAGGTGGAATTCGGGAAGATGGTTTCTTGAACATAGCAATAGGATTTTGAGTTGAAGGATTGTCAACATTTAACATAGTATCCAGATCTATTAGATAGTGTTGTTTTCTTGATATAAAATAGTTAAATCACGTAGAGGGATGCCCCATCAACAGCATCACCCTCTGGAGGATTGTGACTATGTAAAGATTTAAGAAATAGTTTGCGAACAAAAAGTTGAATGTCTGTATGGACCTCAGAGGTCATAATTTTATTCGGGACAAAAAGTTAATCCACGTGACAAAACCCGAGTCTTCTGGGAAGACGCAGTGACATTAATAGCATTTTCGCAATAACATTTCTTTTATGATCTGTTATTTATTTATTTTGTACTCACATTTGCCTTTCTGTGCCCCTGACCTCTGTGTTCTGTTTTTTGCTTTCAGTTCTTGCCTAGGACAGGGCTTGACAAATTTGCTTGGAATCTAGGAGCCAGCTAAAAAAGTTAGGAGCCAGGAATGCGCCCTGTCCCGCCGAGCTCGCGCGCAGAAGCGAACGCATACGTGAGTAGCGCCCGCATATGAAAGCGGTGTTCAAACCACACGTGAGGTATCGCCGCGATCGGTAGAGCGAGAGAAATAATTCTAGCTCTAGACCTTCTCTGTAACTCAAAACATGCAACCTGTAGAATTTTTTAAACGTCGCCTATGGAGATTTTAAAGGGTAAAAGTTAGTCGCCATTCCACGAGCGGACGCAATTTTGAAGCGTGACATGTTGGGTATCAATTTACTCAGCGTAACATTATCTTTCACAATATAAAAAAAAATTGGGCTAACTTTACTGTTTTATTTTTTTATTTTAAAAAAAGTGTATTTTTTCCCAAAAAAGTGCGCTTGTAAGACCGCTGCGCAAATACGGTATTGCAACGACCGCCATTTTATTCTCTAGGGTGTTATTATAAAAAATATATATAATGTTTGGGGGTTCTAATTAGAGGGAAGGAGATGGCAGGGAAAACAGACAGGGAAACTCCATTAGCATTGCTGGTTGTCATACCAACTGCCACCACAAGATGGCGCTAGTTCACAGAAGGAAGTGTAGGCCTGCAGAAGGCCGCAAAGCCGCGGCCTCAATTACCGGCCGACGCGATCCTGCGGCGCGGAGGGGGGGGCACGGAGACACAGGATACCCTAGCTGTGCTGCACCAGGTCGCTAATTCTAGTCGCAATGGCGACCTGGCGCCCGGGGTTTGTCGAGCCCTGGCCAAGGATATATTAGGCATGCTCACTACACTTCTATAATTGCCTTTAATGTCTATGTACATATTCTTTATACATATTTTTCCAATTTTATTATTTTTTATGACAATTTCATACACATGTTACCATCTAATGCCCTGACGATCATCACTACTGCAACAGCTCTGTATGAATTCTTACGACCTAATTTTGTTTATATGTACAGTTATTCAATCATTTAATTTGTGGTCTGTTATGCCCAGATCTTAAATATTATCAATTTCCCCCATCCGTTCCTTTTCCCAGTTGGGACTCCCTGGGTCCTGCTCAGGCTCGCCGGCTGTCATTAATCCTCCGCTTTGGGATTCCTCTTATCCGTCCTGCCTTCCTGGCAGAGTGAGAGGGTGTTCCTCCTTGTTTCCGGGGGACAACTGGATGGTTTCCTGTCCTCCGGAGTCACAGGGTGGGTTGCTGCTCTCCTTAGCGTCCGCTGGGGGGCTAAATATTTCTGCCTACTGCGGGTGCTTTTTCTTCTCTGCCAGCGGCATTCTGGATCCTCTCCAAACGCCGTGACTATGCTTGCGCACCTTGCGTGCGCGTGATGTCACGGCGTTGCGTTTTACGGCAGAGATGACGGGGGACACCGAGATTTCGATCCTCCAGAACGCCGAGGGAGTCACCGCAGGAACCTCTCCTCTGCTACCATATGCAGAAGGTGAGTATAGGGCGGGCTTACCACTCACCTGCCCTGCATTTGATATCAATAGAAACTCCCTATTTAAACCTTGGGATAGCTGATCCCTTCAGTCGATCCCTGGCTCTGTAACCCTGTGGTTGTGTGCTCGCTGACACGTCAGAACAAGGTAACTCATTATCCTGTCTTAATACCTAGTAGGTGTCCATTTGGTCCACCTTATAATGTCCAAATTATTTTTTCTTTAGATCTTTTTTAGATCTAATTATGTACTTACGAACTGGTTTACAAGCTCAATATTCTGCTAGTCTGGATAGTAACTTGCTCTTTTTCAAATAAGGTTAGCCTTATATTACATTTAATTTATATTGCACTAACTCACAACACCCCCCCCCTTTCTTTCCCATCCCCCCTTTTTTCTTTCATGCACCACACATTTCCCCCCTTTTTTTTGTCACCCCCTTTTCACTGCTTCACTTTCCCTTTCTTCTTTTTTGTTTTTGCTCACGTTCACATTTTATCTACTGTGTTCTGTTTCATTTCCCTCTACCCTTCCCCCACCTTTTCTTCCCCCTTCCCTTTTCATCACTGTTTCTACTGCCATCACTATTATTCACTGCTGCCTTCATCTGGCCTGTTTTTCTTTTTTCTTTTTCCAGACTCGCATTCACTCCTTTTTTTCTTTTTGCTTCACTTCCCCTTTTTTTTTTTTTTTTCTTTTTCCTCTTCACGCCAACCACTACACTATTATTTAATAATTGATTATTTTCTTCACATTTTGTTGTTTTCTCACATGGCCTTATTCACTTTATTCCCTCATCACTAGGGATGAGCTCGGTGTTCGAGTCGAACATACGTTCGACTCGAACATCGGCTGTTCGATCGTTCGACGAAGATCGAACGATTTGGGCCGTTCGCGCCTAATTCGAGTGACGCGAACGGCCCATAATGCACTACGCCATCGCAGTGTCATCCAGGCGCTGTGATTGGCCAAGCATGCACTGTGACCCCGCATGCTTGGCCAATCACAGCGCCGGAAGCGAGGAGAGCAATGATTGGCCACAGGCAGGATGCCTGTGGCCAATTATTGCTGAGGGTGTTTAGTACACGCCCCACACTATAAAAGGCCGCCAGCACGGCGGCCTAGTGTAGTGTGTTCCGGAGCAGGGAAAGAGAAGCATAGGCAGGGACAGTGACATTTTTTTTTTCTTGCTTAACCTGGATTCCTTTTAGTTTAGGGAAAGAGAAGGATAGGTAGGGAGAGTGTCAGTGTGTTTTACTGTGCGAATCCTTGTTTCTAGGGACAGGGAAGGACAGTGAGGGAAATTCTCCTTGTGCTATAGTGTGCTAAAGCATTCCTCATCAACCATCTTTGAAATCCTTGTTTTTTGGACAGTCAGGGAAATTGTCGTTGTGCTATTCTGTGCAAAAGCAATCATCCTCAACCATATTTAGAAATCCTTAAGTAAAGGGACAGAGAAGGACACCTGAAGGTAGCCCTTATTGCTTTTTTCCCATCTCCCTGCAGGCCATCTATTAGAATGTCTGGAAGGCAAACAAGGAGAGGCAGACAGTCAGGAGGCAATAAAAGAGGGCAAGCAGGCTCTGTGTCTGGGGGCAACAGTGCTGGTCGTGGACGCGGTGCATTGTCATCAGCACATGGCCATGGGACACGCTTGTCCTTCTTTTCGGCAGCTGGACATGTTGAGCCACATCATGCCGAAGACTTGGTAGAGTGGATGACCAAGCCCTCCTCCTCCTCCTCCTCATCCTCTCACCCAGGCTCAGGGTACTGGCAAAGCAGCTGCCAAAGCGTCCTCTTCCCTGGTATCAATGTCAGACTCATCATCAGTCACTCCTTCCCTAGACCCACCATGTCCTCCTCCTGAGGAGTCCCCCGAACTGTTTGAGCACAGTGTTGGGTACATGCTCCAGGAGGATGCCCAGCGTTTCGAAGGGTCTGATGATGAAACCCAGCTACAGGAAGGCAGTAGCGTGAGAGCAGACAGAGGGGATGCTCAAGAAGGACACCAATCTGGCAGTCATGTTCCAGCAGCTGCAGCATACTGCCAGATTGGCTCCAGTGATGAGGAGGGAGGGGATGATGAGGTCACTGACTCCACGTGGGTGCCTAATAGGAGAGAGGAGGAGGATGAGGAGGAGGCACATCTCCAACGAGGCAGGATGCCCTTTGGTGGCCAGCGTAAGGGCAGTACACCGACGGAATCACACCGCAGAGCTCCGCCTGTGCAGGGCACTGCCCCTGCCCGTCATTCAAAAAGTTCTTTGGTGTGGGCCTTTTTTGAGGCTAGTGCATCAGATCGCACAGCTGCTGTTTGCAACATATGTCTCAAGCGTATATCGCGTGGCCAAAACATCAGCCGCTTGGGTACCACATGCCTGACCAGACATACGTTGACCTGCCATGCAGCTCGTTGGCAAGCCTACCTCAAAGACCCACACCAAAGAACAAAGCGGACCTCTCCTTGCACCGCATCAGCTGGGATCTCCAACCCCACTATAACTTCAGTCCTCTCTGAAACATGCACTGAGAGGAATGAAGGTGTAGAATTAGGTATGTCACAGCCAAGTACTTGCGGCCACTCTGCTAGCAGTACACCGACGTCCGATTCTAGCAGGCAAATTTCCCTGCCCCAGCTGCTGGACCGTCGAAAGAAGTTCACTCCCAGCCATCCACATGCCCAGCGGTTGAATGCTAGCTTGGCTAAATTGCTAGCGCTTCAACTGCTGCCTTTTCAGTTGGTAGACTCGGCCCCCTTCCGTGAGTTTGTGCAATGTGCGGTTCCTCAGTGGCAGGTTCCCAAACGCCACTTTTTCTCACGGAAGGCTATTCCGGCTCTCTACCGGCATGTGGAAGGCAATGTCTTGGCCTCGCTGGACAGGGCGGTCAGCGGTAAGGTGCATATTACCGCTGACTCATGGTCCAGCAGGCATGGACAGGGACGTTGCCTTTCTTTCACGGCCCATTGGGTCACTCTTTTGGCAGCTGGGAAGGATGCAGGACAAGGTGCAGTAGTGTTGGAGGTTGTTCCACCGCCACGCCTCCAAAATGCTACTACTGGTTGTGACACGCCTCTCTCCTCCACCCCCTCCTCTTCTTCTTCCTCCATGGCCTCTTCCTGTGGTTTGTCCTCTGAACCAGCGGTGCTCCGTAGCCGTTCAATGGGCTACGCAAGTACGCAGGCAAAAAGATGCCATGCCGTGCTTGCGCTGGTGTGTTTGGGGGACAGAAGCCACACTGGGGCAGAGGTCCTGTCTGCTCTGCAGGGCCAGGCCGAGAGGTGGTTGACGCCACGCCAGCTTAAGCCAGGAATGGTGGTTTGTGACAATGGCACCAACCTCCTCTCCGCCCTCCGACAGGGACAACTGACCCATGTGCCCTGTGTGGCTCACGTCCTTAACCTGGTGGTGCAGCGGTTCTTGGGCAGGTACCCGGGCTTACAGGATGTCCTGAGGCAGGCCAGGAAAGTCTGTGTGCATTTCCGCAGATCTTATAATGCCAGTGCTCGCCTGGCTGAGCTGCAAAAGGAGTTGAACCTGCCCAAGAACCGCCTTATATGTGACATGCCCACCAGGTGGAACTCAACGTTGGCCATGCTGCAGCGGCTGCACACGCAGCAGAGGGCCATCAATGAGTACCTGTGCGACTACGGCACCAGGACAGGGTCAGGGGAGCTTGGTTTTTTTTCTCCACGCCAGTGGGGCATGATCAGGGATGCATGCACTGTCCTGGCACCATTTGAGGAGGCCACGAGGATGGTGAGCAGTGACAGTGCATGCATCAGTGACACTGTACCTCTTGGCCACCTGTTGGAGCACACGCTGCGTGGAATAATGGACAGGGCACTTGAGGCAGAACAGAGGCAGGAAGAGGAGGACTTCCTTGCCTCTCAAGGCCCCCTTTACCCAGACAGTGTTCCTTCTGTCCCACCCATCGCACAGGAGGAGGAGGAGGAGGATTGTGTCAGCATGGAGGTGGAGGCTGGCACTCAGCATCATCAGCAGCAGTCTTTTAGGGATGATTTACAGTCCCAAGAAACCAGTGGACTTGTACGTGGCTGGGAGGAGGTGGCTGCGGATCATGTCGTCCTTAGTGACCCAGAGGACTCCGGAGCGAATGCCTCAGCAAACCTACGCTGCATGGCCTCCCTGATCCTGCAAAGTCTGCGGAAGGATCCTCGTATTCTTCGGATCAAGGAGAGGGACCATTACTGGCTGGCCACTCTCCTTGATCCACGGTACAAGGGTAAGGTTGCGGACCTTATGTTACCGTCGCAGAGGGAGCAGAGGATGAGACAACTCCGGGAGGCCTTGCAGAAAGGTCTGTGCAACGCGTTCCCAGAGACTGGGAGGTTACAAACTCCTGGTCCTGGACAACGAGTTGCTGAGGCTTCGGCCAGTCAAAGAAGGAGCGGTGGGGAAGGTGGCCGTCTGACCGATGCGTTCAGACAATTCTTTAGTCCGCAGCCCCAAAGTATGATCGGTTCCAGCAACCATCGCCAGCGTCTGATAAACATGGTGCAGGAATATCTAGGGGCAAAGTCAGACTTGGACACCTTCCCCACCGAAAATCCTCTGGCTTACTGGGTCTTGAGGATGGATCACTGGCCAGAGCTTGCACAGTATGCAATTGAGCTACTGGCCTGTCCTGCATCCAGCGTTCTTTCAGAACGCACATTCAGTGCTGCTGGAGGATTTGTCACGGATCACAGGGTGCGCCTGTCCACCGACTCGGTTGATCGACTGACTTTCATCAAGATGAACCAGTCTTGGATCACCACCAGCTACCACACACCTGATGCTGATATAACAGACTAATTGATTTTAACATGTCACATCCCTTCAAGACTGATGCTGATGCTGAGTGCCTGTGCTGTTATGTTGACTGGCTATCCTCCTCCTCCGAGTCCTCAATGATACGATTGATGATGATAGCTTGGAAGATCATTTTTGTTTATGGGTGCCACCACCAGTGGCTAAGGCCCAATTTTTCAGCCCCTGTTTTACAGGGGCGTGTAATTACAATTTTTTTAGCAATAATTTGCCATAGGGCTCATTGCTGTGCTCCAAGTACAGTATCTGTGAGGGGTTGGAGTGTTGTGGCACCAGTGCCTAAGGCCCAATTTTTCAGCCCCTGTTCAACAGGGGCATGTAATTACAATTCTTGATCTAATAATTCACAGCAGGGCCCATTGCTGCACCCACCAAGAGTAACTCTGAGGGCTTACAGTGTTGTGGCAACGTCACCACCACCACCACTACGAAATGCCCAATTTTTCAGCCCCTGTTCAAAAGGGGCATGTAATTACAATTCTTGATCTAATAATTCACAGCAGGGCCCATTCCTGCACCCACCAAGAGTAACTCTGAGGGCTTACAGTGTTGTGGCAACACCACCACCACCACCACGAAAGGCCCAATTTTTCAGCCCCTGTTCAACAGGGGCATGCAATTACAATTCTTGATCTAATAATTCACAGCAGGGCCCATTGCTGCACCCACCAAGAGTAACTGTCAGGGCTTACAGTGTTGTGGCACCAGCACCACCATCAAAGGCCCAATTTTTACTACCACTGTTCAACAATTATATGTAATTACAATTCCTGATATAATAGTTGACAGCAGGGCGTTCCAGCACCAACCAAGAGTAACTGTGAGTGCTTACAGTGTTGTGCCAACACCAACAACTAAGGGGCCTATTTCTGCAGAGTATATACGGCAGGTCCCTACTTTCAAACATCCAACTTACAAACGACTCCTACTTGCAAACGCAAGAAGACAACAGGAAGTGAGAGGAAATCTACCCCTTGGAAAGAAAAATTCTCTCCTGTAAGAATTAATATGGGAGAAAGGTGTCTCCTCTGTACTGATGCTTTATCAGCAATCCTTGTTTCAAGAAAAACACCACATTTCAAAAACAGTTGTCATTGGGACGGAAAGTGAAGTGAAATGTTCTGAACAGGGGCACAGACAGCAAAACAAATGTTACAGGGGTGATAACCCTTACCTATGTTTTCCAAAAAGTTTTAAAATAGATTTTTGGGCTGGAGCTACACTTAAACAATGTACCTGTTCAAAATTACAAACAGATTCTACATAAGAACAAACCTACAGTCCCTGTCTTGTATGCACCGCCTGTATACGGCTGTTCAGAGTATATAGGGCCTTTTTTATTTTATGTGCGGGGTTCCCCTTAATATCCATACAAGACCCAAAGGGGCTGGTAATGGGCTGGGGTAGGGGGGGGGGGGGGGTCATGGGGTAGCTATGCCATTTTTCTTAAAGATTTTCATCCATATTACCGGAACAAGACATTACATTAAAGCCGCAAGCAGTTTTAAATGGCTTTTTTTTCCTTTAGAAGTGTCATTTTGTGCAGGGACAGTTCTAAACACGGGAAACACGTGGCACTTCACAGGCATACTTTAGACACCCCCCAGGTACGATATTTAAAGGAATATTTGACTTTTTTTTTTTTCACTTTATGCATCATTAAAATGACTGCTCCCGAAAAACGACCGTTTTTAAAACTTCTTTTTGCATTGATACATGTCCCCTGGTGCAGAACCCGGGTTCCCAAACCCTTTTTAGGACAATAACATGCATAATAGTTGTTATAATTAGCACTTTAGAATTCGAACGTTCGCATCCTTTGTATTTAATAGGGTTCTAATGTTCGTACGAACTTTCGGTCCGTTCGCGGGTTCTGGTGCGAACCGAACCCGGGGGTGTTCGGCTCATCACTACTCATCACCCATTCCTATACACACATACATTCACTCACACATATATTCTCACATATTTCCATCTTCACTCCTATAATTCATGCACTTTTTTTCAACCTCTTTTATGAGGTTATTTTTTCCTTTTTCCTTTTCTTCTTCGTCTTTCACCTTCCTTTCATCTCCCTTTTGTTTTTCACTATGGCACTTCCTCACCTTTCATCACCTCTTCCAACCATCCGATCAATTATATTCATATAATCTTTTTTACCATGTTAGGCCTTTATGAATATTATATTAAACCTATCTGACCCACACTACCAGTCTGCCACTATCTTATGCCAAAAATTTATTATATCATAATCTTTTGTACTCCTACAATTATATGTTGTATGTACTATTACTATATATAATTCTTATGATGTCATGTATGGTCTACTGCAGGTGTGGCCTTCCCCTTTTTTCCCCGCGCCCTTAGGCGTGGGACTCCGTTTCCATGTGGTGACTCCCTGTAAGTCGGGCGCAGTTCATTGGGGTACCCCTATCAGGCGGAGGTTCTCTTGCCAGCCGACGGGCCAGTTTTGGGAGTCCATGGGGATTCCCTATTTTAAAGGAAGGATCTCTGGTCATGTGATCGTGTACAAAACAGTCTGTCTGGTAAATATGCTACAAATAATCCCATTACAGCTACTATTGTTTTCTTATAAAAAAAAAAAAATTTGTCTGATATTTTAAAAGCACTTTTCCTTACAGTTAACATATCTTCTGAAGAAGACCCCACCGGGTCGAAACGCGTCAAGATAAATGTAGTCATCCACATTGCACTTTAGCAGCGATGGTTTATGTCGCATTATGTTTATATTGTTTTGTATTTCGTATATTCTATCATGTACCAGAGCTCATATCTCGATTGAATTTTACCTGTGAAACCTTTTTGATTTTCACAAATAAAGACTCATTTTAATTATCATTGTCTCAATCTCTGCTGCCTTGAAAACCCCTAGCGGGGGAAACTTCCCCTATCAAAGTTTGTAAAACTGGCTTAAACTGGTGGAGGATGTAAGTCCTGCGTATGGGCTGGTATCTGAGATCAAACGTTCTATGGAATAAAGCTACCTGTATATTGTAATCGCTTGACAATATACTGGTTCCCCATCGTTGCCCTATAACTGTTTTAAAATAGTTACCGTTTAATTCCCACCAGGAATAATACTGCTAAAATTTCCCCTACAGTTCTAAAAGAAGAACCTCAAAGTGCCAACATGAAACGTTGCATTCTTCTGCTCAAAGATATTTTCACAGTAGAATCCAATTATTTTCCTGTCAAAGATGAATTGGACTATATTGTATATTTTACGTGGCTGAAGAATGCTGCAACCCAACAATTGCTGTCCATGGTTCTTTGGGAAATGGGCTCACTACCATTTTTGTACTTTTCATTTCACTGGTGTCAGAATTTGAAATATTTAATAACTGGAGTTTTAACTCTGACAAAGGTCCGTCATGGTTCTGTATCTGTTTTTCAAGGATTTAAATGTAGTCCTAGTGTATAATATGCAGTATATGTACTTATTCCTGATGGTATCCAGGATTCGAGATGGGCTTCACAGGCTTTAAGGTTACAGACATCGTTGAAAAAAGCCATCGTCTTATAGACTTTCCTGGGTGAAATTAGGCTTTGCCCAGGTCAAAGACTTGAGTAACCAGTTTGTCCATTCTAAGAGTTGGTGTTCTGTCAATGTGCCCGTCGTCAAAGTGCATGCGCAAAACGAAACGGTGACGTTACCATAGCGCATGCGCACATTGTAGGAGCATTTTTTTGATGGGAGTTACCATTTCACGGACACAATTGAAAGCTATGCAAAGAGCGGAGGGACACCGTTGATGTCAGATTGTGCCTCGCTGTTGCGCCGCGGGTTTACAGTGTGATCAAGGTCTGGTTTTGTCTGTGTTGCAGGGCAGGTTTTGCCTGTGTCTAAGAGCGGGCTGCAACACAGACAAAACCCACCCTTCAACACACCTACAACACGCCCTGCAACAACGAGGCTCAATTTGACATCTACGGTGTCCCTCCGCTCTTTGCCTAGCTTTCAATTGTATCCGTGAAATAGTATCTCCTGTCGAAAAAAAAAAAAACCTCCTACAGTGTGCGCATGCGCTATGGTAACGTTACTCCAGCTGATCGGCAAATCAGCTGGAGTGCCCTTTGCCCTTCCGTTCTGCGCATGTACGGGCACTTTTCGACGGAGGGCACAAATCGATGGAACACACAAGACTAAAAATGTGCGTGCATTGACACCAAAATTTATAGGAATATTCAACTATCTGATTTATGCCCCACCCTTCCCAGCAGCCTCCGATATTCAGCTATTCACCCACTTCCTGGTATACATGATGTCCTTGGCTCTGCCCCTTTGTCATTTGCATTTATTGTTTATATTGTCTATGTGCAACATTGTAAAAATTCAAACGCGCAGGTTATTTTTGTTTTGGGTGCACAATTGTTCTATACAGCTGCGTGGCACTTAAATAGTAAGAATATTTTGTGTGGATGTGGAAAACGGCAGCTTATTGAAAAGTTACATTTATAAGTGTGTGTTTTTTTTTTTTTTATCTTGGATGATTGAGCATAGGGTGTTCTAATTACCAATTTATTTTACAGAAGTGGTTTCTAGAAACCCCAGGTTGTGGACTTTGAGGTCTGTTCCTAATAAATGTTGGAGTCTTTGAATTTTAAGGTCTGGATTCCTGTTTTTTTTTTTTTTCCAGGACCTCCAGCCTGGTTTTTGATTTTGATCTTTTCTCTTCACAATTAGGGTTACACTGATGCCAAATATTTGTACGAGTACTCGTACTTGGGCAAATGCTCCAATACCGGAAACCGATACGTTTGCAGCGTGATTTGAGCCCATACAAAATGAACAAAGAATCGCATGCGATTTGAACAGGAATGTCTTTTGATTCCTGCCCGAATTGCATGCCGTTTCCCGCACCGCTTCTGTGTGAAGCCAGGCTGAAGTCACTGTGACAAGCCTGGGTTCACACAGGAGCAGTGCGGGAAACCGCATGTGATTCGGAGAAGAATCACTTGCGATTCTTTGCAGTGCAATTTGAGCCAATTTTTTGTGTATCAGTACTCTGTATCGACGAGTATTTGACCGAAAATATCGGTACTCTCCTGTAAAAAAAACTATATCGGTGCAACCCTACTCACAATTGATGCGTTCTTTTGGGAGAGTGTGTTGCAAAAAGTCCAAAGACTTGTATGGTAAGAAGTTCAGATGGAATATTACATATTTTAACAAGTATTTGGAAGAAAATATCTGCCCCAAAGAACTTTGTATACAGCCCTAGCTTTAAGAGTGTTCGGCATCCCACCTTGCATAGGTGGCCGGTGGGGGCAATGTCCCTTGCATAGGTGGCCGGTGGGGGCAATGTCCCTTGCATAGGTGGCCAGTGGGAGCAATGTCCCTTGCATAGGTGGGCTGTAGGAAGAATCGGGGTGGATTTGATTTAAATCACTAGTAAAAAGGATTTTTTTAAATCGACTCGATTTTAAATCCAAATTTTTAAAGAGCAACTGTCATCTGTCCTGCAGCGGCTCCTCCTTTGACCCGCTGTTGACTCACCGACAGTCCTTTAATGGGATGGCTGGTGATGTGGCAGTGACGCAACAAGGTGAGGGACGTGGCAGCAGCAGGTGAGTGGATGCCCGCTAACAGGCGCTGCCATGATGGATCTGAAATGACAGGTGCTTTTTAAATGTAAGGATTTATTATTGCTGGTAGTTAGAATCTTTAATATTTGCAAACAAATTTAATGTTTCTTATTTAGAATAATAAGCTGTCAGGTTAGTAAAACGGCTATATCGGAGCCGATCAATCATACAGTTTCAAGTGTACATAGATTTCCAAAACAATGGGATAAAGGAATATTCCTGAACTTTGGTTTATCTCATGGTTACTGTGAAATTGTGTGAATGCATCAATGCATTGTATATTATCTCAGCTTGGATTCATTGAATAAGTTTTCCAAAAATGTAAATATTGCAGAATATACAGCCTCATGCTACACAAGTAAGCTCCATTTCATGCTGAATAAACGAAATTATTAATGTATCTTAAATAGAAAACTATCTTTAGATAGATTTTTTTACTCCAAAAGCACTTTATTAAAATAAATTTGATAATCCGATTTTTATATCCACCCTGGGAAGAATGCCCCTTGCATTGGTGGCCTGAGAAAATGATTGAAAAAAATTTAAAAATATTTTAATTTACTTTTATAAGGATGAGCACATGTATGTTAAACAATAATGGCACCACACAGGTATGTTATCGTTGGGAATGTCAGAATTAGAGCAATTCTAGGGTCATCATTTTTTGTATATAATTTTTTTTTTTTTTAATTAAACTTTTCAGCTTAAGAAGGCATTTGTTGCAACTGTTATATTGTGTTTAATTTATGAAAACCTTAATTTTGGATTTGTACCATTGTTGCAATTTAATGTAAGTTTTTTTTTTTTTTTTCTTTTTCTATAATAAACATTTAATTTCAACATAGTGTAGAGAAATTCTGTGAGGAACGCATGTAATGTGGGTAGTACAATATGTAGGTGGAGCTTTGTGTGGGTGGGGACACATGGGTCCCCATAATTTCTTATTGGCCGGGGGCCTCATGAGTTGTCAGGCCACCTCCGAGCCCATCTTTTTTAGGAACATGACAAATTAATTTAAGTTAAAATGGGAGCAAAATCTACAGACTTGTTCACACAAAATGATCTCTCTGTGTTGATTGAATATGATGAGCAACAACTCCATTGAAACCTTAAAGGTTAATTCACCTTTTACAGAAAAATCTGTAAGGTAAACTTACACAGGACCCCCTATCTCCCGTTCTGAGCCCTGCTATAGCCGCGTCACCGGTCCGGGGCTTAGAAATCTCAGCAGCTTAATCTCCAAAATGTAGCCTGTCAGGAGGTAAGTTTTTAGGAGCATTCTAATTGGTCAGTGCCGACCAAACAGAACCTGCGTGTCCTGTCAGCGGGGAATAAGAGTGAAAGCTGTAGGGATTTGTAAGCCCCGGACTCGTGACGAGGCTTACAAATCCCGGGCTCAGAACGGTGGATCGCCACGCTCCAGGTCAGTGGGTCTGGGGGGGGGGGGTAGAAAGGGGGTCCTGTGAAAGTTCACCTTGCAGATTTTTCTGTATAGGTGAACTTACATTTTAAAGACATTCGGAGCAAAGAAGAGGGCAAATTGAAACTGATATACGCTTTACCTTATATGAAAGCGTTTAAAAAGATTAAGATTGTCCGATTCGGAAGCCAAACGTGTAACTCCAGTATTCCACATTGCATGTCTGATGCTGAATCTGTAGTTGGAGGACATGGAACACGGGGGCAAGGATACACAAGGGAGGTTTTGGTGGGTGGGGGTCCATCAAGAGAAAGAGAATGAAGTTTTGGAATTGATGGTTGATTTAAAAAGTCACACAAACTTTTTTTTTTTTTGCACATAAGGATCAAGTTCGTGGATCACTAGCAAGAAAACAGGAGTATATAAGGAGCAAGAGGAAGGAATCTCGGCCATGGAGGGGGAACAGGGAGGGAGTCTCTACACAAATGGAGGTATGCACTCAAGGTGTAAACACACAAGCATAAAACGGGTGGGGAGGCCCAAGCCCCAGAAGACTGGGGCTAGAACAATATATGCGTAGGATGGACAAACAGTAGATGAAAGTGATTTTTAAATCATTAGTGTTACTAAAGCCACAACAGTAAAATCAGTCTGTATATGCAGTAAAGCATGCTTGGTATACTCACTGTGGAACCTAAGGGATTAATTGACATAGCTTTATAACTGTTTTGTTTTAACTTTGGAGAGTAAAACATTTTTTTTCTGCCAGCAAATACCTTATACAGCCCACTTCCTGTTTCTTGTCTGGTAAAAAGCCTAGGCTTATGCTCACTCTCACTCTTGTGAGAGTTTGCCAGGAAGGGAGGGGGGTGGAGTCATAAGGGGGCCAATGAGATCTCAGGGCTGCAGAGCTGGAGGTGTGCCTCTGTGTGTAAATCCAGGAGGTTAACATGCAGCAGCTTCAGCTACCCACACTTAAACTGGTTGCAGCCAGACTCAGTGGAGGGAGATTTCTGCAGCATATTTGGCAAGTACAGAATCACAGTATATATAAAAGAATATGCAAAGTATTTGGAGGCAAGCTTCAGAATGGCAAAGATGTTTTTATTACAAATTATGTGAGAAGACTGCAGTTTCTCTTTTTAAAGGATAAGTTTACTTTAAAAACAATAATACACATTTTTGCTGTTAAAAAAATGTACATATGCTATTTCTGTGGAGCCTGTAAAGCATTGCACCTGCGATCAGCAGATCGTAGGTGCAGTGTCTGGCTCCTGCAGACTGTTAGTGTAGTTGTCTGCCCGCACCTCCCGGCAGGCAGTTACCCTAAAAATGGGTGGAACATGTTCCCAAAAGTGAACTTATCCTTTAAGAAATGCCATGACATTGTAATCAAGTCTGCTGACATAGGGAAATCTTGTTATGGATCAATATTAATATGTGTTGTGTCAAAGGATCTTATAAAATAAGGAATGGTACACCAAGATATGAACAATCAACCTTGAGAATGATCAGGAGGCTCTCTTTGGTGTAATTGGGGAAGTTTTTGAGAAGGGCATCATTGATTTAAAAAAAAAAAAAGCCATTACAATTTTGAATGCCCTAAATCTAGGGATATCCATTTTTTATGGGCTTCCAAAAGTTTGATAAATGTTGTTACCAAGCACAAGGAGCTGCAATGGGTACAAAATGTGCACCGGCCTACACTAATCCTTACCTTGGAGAGTGGGAAAATTTGGTGTTTGGGGATGAGACCTTGTCGGTGTACCTGATCAACATTATTGGTTAGTTCAGGATCAACATTATTGGTTAGTTCAGGTATATTGATGTCCTCATTCTCTGGTATGGTGAACCACAGCACATTGAGGCTTTTATGGATTCATTTGGACAAAATTAGTTCAGTTTAAAATTTATGTACGCTTGTGATGCTAAGACTGTTCAGTTTCTGAATCATATGATTCAGAATATAGGGAATGTTTCCCTTACCACAAAACACCCACATCCTCAGTCTCTTGAGGGCCTATAGCTTACATCCAACGCCCCTGATCTAAGGGATTCCAGTGAGCCAGTTTTTAAGAGCTAAAATAAATTACTCTTTCGTCCATGGACCGACACGGCTTCTCTATTGACAAAGTGGGTATTATCCGTTAATTAGGAGTGACTAGGCAGAAAAACTTGTAAAAAGTGTTGCATCACACCTTCTACAGTACCGCCCAGGGGGCAGACCCTCTAGTATAACCTCTCAGTCTGCATCTCGCAGATCAGTTTTTTTCTGTCTAGCAAGGAGTAGGACATGGCTCCCTTCGGGCCCATTGGTCCCGGGGAAAAAAGATATATATTTTTTTGCTACATTTGTTGTTTCCTGCAATCTTCGATTAACTGCCGACTGAGTGACAGGCTGGATCCTCGATCCTTGTAGTCTCCCCAGTTTCGGCCATCGAGCGTGTGCCGACCCTAGCTACACGCTGGGTTTTCCACGACATGCCCGTCGCTCCACGGGTGGCCGGTGAGCCTACGCTCCAGGGCCTGCATGGGACCGCTCAGCTTCGGCTGACCTTACGGCTGAGTCGCAGCAGCCTGTCCGGTGAGCGTCACGCTCCAGGGCATACATATGATCGTCCCTTTTGGGTCCAATCACAGCATGCCTGGCCAACAGTCACCTTCCGTGCATGGACGATGATCTGTTTGGAATGTCTTCCAGCATAATACATGCAGGATGGGTAAGTAAAACTCCCCTGCCTCGGCTGGGTGATTTAGCTGGACATTCCTGGAGAGACCAAGTAAGTGGTTGTGGCCCCTCTCTCCCTGCCTTTCCCTCCTCCCTGGGCTTCTAGCTAAAGGTTGCTGGGTGCTGGGGGTCACCTAAGGGGTTCCACTGGAGCGGGGCTGGCTGTAACTAACATTTAAAAGAAATTTAATTTCTGCTTACCTGTATGTGCTTCTTCCTCCTCCATGCTGTCGGCGGCCATTTTGGGGTGGTCCATGCCGAGTTCGGCCTCTTGTGACTGCCCGGCGGCCATCTTCCTGTGGTTCGGCCACACCCACTGACCCCTATCAGCTGATCGGCGGCCATGTTTGTCCACCCTGTATGTATATATTGCCGTTCGGCGGCCATCTTTTTGTGGGCTACAGCTGCTTGACCTCTATCTTCGGCTCGGCGGCCATTTTCTTAGAGCCCACATTATCTTCCATACAGACGTTTTTGGCAACCATTTTGCGAGAGCCTCCGGCCTCTTGGGTGCATTACACTGGTGCGAAAATTCACACAGGAAGTGCTGATAAAAGAAGCAGACTGAAACAGCAGCAGTGGGACAGCATCACAGGCGCAGCACACGGCAGCATAGCAGTATCGGTCCAGGGTGGTCAGTCCTCTGGGTAACCCAGCATCTCTGCAGCGCAGGAGGGTGGCCTATTGATATCTTGCCTGGAGCCCTGTGGGTGTCAGCGTGTGGTCAGCATGGCATCTGAGCCAGATGTCTTCTCCCCTGAAACACCAGATTTAGCAACTGGTGCCCCTGAGGTGTCTATGAACGCTATGACGGCAATCCTAGAGGCGTTTGCTGCCAGGGTGGAAGCAGCACACGGGAATACAGGGGGTAGGTAGTAAACGCCCCGTCCCCTGCAAGCTTCTGGGGATAATTCTGATGCAGAACCAGGTCCAGCTACGGCTCAGGGCCCAGATTATGACGCATCAGAGACTGCAGACCGTGACCGGACAGTGAGGAGCACTCCAAGTCCAGGTCAGTACGCGAGACGGCATTGGTATCTGACCTTATTACTGCAGTGCGGGATACGCTAAAGTTAGAAAATACTGCAGAAACGGCAGAGACTCCGGTCCACTTGGGTTTCATAGACTTGCCCGCACTGCTAAGGTGTTCCCTTGTGTGTCTTTTGATAAACTCTTATACAAGGAATGGGAGAACCCACTGAGGGTCTTTACAGCCCCAAAGAGGTTTGCGGTACGGTACCCCTTTGAGGAGAGTTTTCTGAAGAAATGGACCTCTCCCCCCTATAGTGGACCCTCCGGTGTCCAGACTTAATAGAGCCACCACAATTCCTGTAGAAGGGGCTCCTGTTTTCAAGGACCCTGTGGATAAGAAGGCTGAAGCACTCGCTTGCTACCTATACTCAGTGGTAGGCTCGGCAGTACGTCCGGCATTTGGCGGGGGCCCTAGTGTCTCACACACTTACTGAATGGGCAAGATTGCTACTCCAGGGGTTAAGGAGCGAGATGCTCCTCCTGATGAGATAACATTGGCCGACCACTTGGTCCAGGGCCTTAGGTTTGTCTGCGAGTCAGACATGGATACTATTCCCCTGCTGTCTAAAGCTTTGGTTTATGCAGTAGCAATATGCCGCCTGATCTGGCTAAAAGGCTGGTCTGCGGACCAGACTTTCAAGAAAGCCCTGTTGGATCTGCCTTTTAAGGGCGACAGACTTTTTGGGGCTTCTCTGGATGACATCATCAAAGATGCCACAGGAGGTAAAAGCACTTTGCTTCCCCAAATTAGCCAGGGTAAGGGGCCACGTCAAGGGCAAGGGCCCTCCTTTACTGCACGCAAGCGTTTTTTTCGTCCCCCTAGGGTGACAGGGAAAAGACCCCAGGCCGATAAAGCGCCTACCCAAGGACAAAGGCGTCCTTGGTCCCGCATACCCAACAAGCCTGCGGACAAATCTGCGTCCGCATGAAGGTCCGCCCTCACCCAGCTCTCGGGTGGGGGGACGTCTTCGCAAATTCGCGTTTTAGTGGACAGCTCTAGTCTCCGACAGGTGGGTTTGCAAAGTAATCTCCTCAGGCTACAAGATAGAATTTCTCTCTTGTCCACCGGACAGGTTCATCACCTCCAATCTCCAGCTACTACCGACCCGTCGGGAGGCCCTGTATGGGGCGGTCCAGGGTCTACTGGAACGCGAGGTAGTTATTCCAGAACAGGAACGGGGTCAGGGTTTTTACTCAAATCTGTTCATTGTGCCGAAGAACGATGGGGTTCATCCAATCTTGGATCTCCGAGCCCTCAATTGCTTTGTGAAGGTACAAAGATTTCGGATAGAGTCGGTTTGATCTGTAGTCACGGCTCTCCATCCGGGGGACTTTCTGGCCTCCTTGGACATCAAGGACGCATACCTGCATGTCCCCATATACTCCAGACACCAGAGGTTTCTGCGATTTGCTGTCGGGAAGAACCAATACCAGTTTGTGGCCCTCCCGTTTGGCCTTGCCTCAGCACCCAGGACGTTCACCAAGGTGCTCGCTCTGATTCTGGCACTTCTAAGACAGCGGGGTATCGCTATCATGGGCTACTTGGACGACCTTCTACTGAAGGCCCCTTCAAGCTCAGAATTAGAGGTAAGCGTGTCCATTACCTGTCAGACTCTTCGAGAATGTGGTTGGATACTAAACACGCAAAGGTCAGTATGGTGCCCACTCAACGCCTAGTGTACCTTGGGTTGATTCTGGATTCCTCTGAGGCAAAGGTATTCCTCCCTGTGGAGAAGTTGCAGACCCTCCCGGGCTGCAGTACAGCAGC
Source organism: Rana muscosa (assembly GCA_029206835.1). NCBI lineage: Eukaryota > Metazoa > Chordata > Amphibia > Anura > Ranidae > Rana > Rana muscosa. Next base: position 177,458,103 of record CM055122.1, on the reverse strand, counting down.
TGACTTCCAGGAATTGGTCGTCACTCCGTTTTGGCATGCGAGTGTTGGGCCTCATGGTAGCCTCCTTCGAGGCGGTCCCATATGCTCAATACCACACTCGAGTGTTACAGAATCTCTGGATTATCAAATCCGAGTGAGCCACCTAGTCAGGAGATCCCTGGTATGGTGGCTGACAGCATCGGCTCTAATGGCCGGGAAGTAATTTCTTCCGGTTTACTGGATAGTGATCACGACAGACACCAGCCTTACAGGTTGGGGGGGGGGGAGTCTGGGGTGTTCAGTCGGCGCAAGGTCGCTGGGCCCCAGAAGAAGCCCTCCTGCCGATTAATGTCCTGGAAATCCGGGCGATCAGGCTGTTCCTCTTCAAATGGTCTCAGAGGCTGCAAGGGCGTTCAGTCAGGATCCAGTCAGACAACGCCACAGCAGTGGCATATGTCAATAATCAAGGAGGAACAAGAAGCTCAGCTGCAGTATCGGAGGTCGCTCGCATTCTGAAGTGGGCAGAGAGGAGCGTACCGCCACTGTCCGCCGTGTACATTCCGGGTGTGGAAAACTGGCAGGCGGACTACCTGAGCCGCCAGATGCTGGACCAGGGAGAGAATGGTCCTTACACCCAGAGGTGTTCCAACTCCTCTGCCAAAGATGGGGCACACCAGACGTAGATCTTCTGGCTTCCCGACTCAATCGGAAGGTATTGAGGTTTGTGGCCCGGTCAAGAGACCCATGGGCAGACGCAACGGACGCAATGGTGGCATCGTGGGGTCAGTATCGGCTAATCTATGCCTTCCCTCCCTTAAGGCTTCTTCCTCTTCTGCTCCGCAGAGTGGAGGCAGAGGGAATTCCAATGATCCTAATCGCTCCAGATTGGCCTTGGCGTCCTTGGTACGCCGATCTAGTACGTCTGGTAGCAGATGTCCCCTGGCGCCTACCACTACGGAAGGACCTGCTATCGCAAGGTCCCATACTCCATCCTGCTTTACGATCACTGGCTTTAACGGCATGGCTGTTGACAACCAGGTACTTAGAGACCGGGGCCTGTCAGATTCAGTAATCTCTACTATGAGAAGTGTTTGGAAACCGTCCTCTAGGAAGGTTTATCACCGCACTTGGAAGGCCTACATCTCCATGTGTGAGGAAATGAAATGGCATCCGCGTACTTATTTGGTTTCCAGAATCCTGCTCTTTTTACAGCATGGGGTGGACCTAAAGCTTGCCCTAAGTACGATTTAAGGGACAGATCTGCCCTGGCTGTCTCTCTTTTTCAGCGACCCCTGGCTACTCACTCTCTCGTGAGTACATTTGTGCAGGGGGTTCGACATGTGGCCCCTCCAGTCCGTCCCCCGCTACCTCCGTGGGACTTGAACCTGTTCCTCTCGGTGCTTCAGAAGGCACCATTTGAGAATATTAGAGATATTCCCCTGTTGACACTTTCTCAGAAAGTGGTCTTTTTGGTGGCTGTTACGTCAGACGACTCTCTGAGCTGGCAGCCTTGTCCTGCAAGGCTCCCTATTTGATTTTCCACAAGGATAAGTTGGTGCTGCGGCCGCAGCCTCCCCTTCTTCCGAAAGTCGTTTCGGCTTTTCATCTCAATGAAGACATTGTACTTCCATCCTTGTGTCCTCATCCGTCATCCTAAGGAGTCGGCGTTGCATTCCTTGGACGTTATCCGAGCTTTGAGAGTATACCTATCTGCTACTTCCCTGTTCCGGAAGTCAGACTCACTGTTTGTTTCGGTGGCTGGTCCCAAGAAGGGCCAAGCAGTCTCGTCGGCCACCATCTCTAGGTGGATCCGACAGATAGTAATCCAGGCTTACGCCTTAAAGGGTCAAGTGCCCCCCTTCCCGGTCACGGCGCATTCGACCAGGGCAATAGGTGCCTCTTGGGCTTTCCGACATCAAGCGTCTGTTTCCCAATTATGTAAAGCGGCGACTTGGTCGTCCGCTCACACTTTCACAAAATTCTACAAGGTCGATGTAGGTGCATCTTCGGATGCCTCTTTCGGCCGCAAAGTTTTGCAGGTGGCTGTTTAGAGTTGCAACTCCTCCGTTGGAGGAGTGCTGTTTTGTGTTTGGGGTGAAGTTTATTTTTATGCTGTTACCACCCCTCATTTTTTCTCTGACACTGCTTTGGGACATCCCACTTTGTCAATAGAGAAGTTGTGTCGGTCCATGGACGAAAGAGTAAATAGGATTTTTTACTCACCGTAAAATCCTTTTCTCTGAGTCCATGGACCGACACAGCACCCACCCCTCCTTTTTAAGTTTATACTGCTTTTTTGACGAACCATTCATTTCATTGGGCATTTTGGGAGCAGTGTATACACCACTCCCTAACTGTCCCACAAGCGCACCGCCCCAGTGTGAAAGCACTCGGGCTTTCACACTGGGAGGCATGAGAGGCGCTTTTTAGGTGCTATTTTTAGCGCTAAAACGCCTGAAAAGCGCCTCAGTGTAAAAGGAGAGTGAGAGCGTTAACACCAAATTTAATACACTTGCTCCCTAGTCACTCCTTATATCTTGTAACACTGAGTCACATGACACCAGGAAGGGAAAATGGCCAATTGGGCCTAATTTGGACATTTTCACTTAGGGGTGTACTCACTTTTGTTGCCAGCGGTTTAGACATTAATGGCTGTGTTATTTTGAGGGGACAGCAAATTTACACTGTTATACAAGCTAAACACTCACTACTTTACTTTGTAGCAAAGGTGTAATTTCTTCAGTGTTGTCACATGAAAAGATATAATAAATCCAAAATTGTGAGGGGTGTACTCACTTTTGTGAGATACTGTAGCTTAAAGTGCTTTATTCCTCCCTTGAGAAGCAAAATGGCAGCAGGCCGTAAAAGAGACCCAGTTTGGGAATATTTACTAACCTGACAGCTTATTATTCTAAATAGTGTAGCACCCTGATGTTTGGGCAGGGTTACTATCAAATTTAGTTGCCAGGTGATTGTTGCCTTGGTCAATTGCTAGGATTTCAATTGACTTCTCTCTAAATCTGGACTTGTTGCGCGCTTTCTCTTTTGTCACTAGGTGACATTATGCTAGTGACATTAGATAAGACAGGGGCTTTGCAGGCTCAGACATGAATGAATGGGGTGTCTCAGCCAATGGGCAGGGATTTTCTTTGGTCCCTTGGCCTGCTGGGAGAGTCTATTTATTTGGGTGGAGTCAGGTGATCAGGATTCTGTGCCACCTGCAAGGCTGTCTGGGTGGACGTGTGTTATGTTGCCCTGGGCTGCTAGGCCGGAAGCTTGAGGCTTATCCCGGGGACACCTGGCTTGTAGGCTGCCTGAGGCCTATCCAGGAGCAGGAGAAGCAGCGTAGGGTTGGGTCTACTGGCTTGTAGTCCAACCAGAAGTAGTGGTTCAGCCAGGTGGGGAACCAGCTGTGGCCGTGGTAGAAGGGGAAGCTGTCGCCACTAAGGGACCATCCACCTTGTTACCGGAGACCACCGTGAGTGGGACGGTGAAGAAGTGGGAAAACTTCAGCAAGTGCCAAGCCAGGGACCCAACGAGACAGCAGAGGTGACTCTTGCGGAGCATCAGTGGGTGCCAAGCCAGGGACCTAGCAGGTCAGCAGGGGTGACGCTTTAAGAGTATCTGAGTGCCAAGCCAGGGACCCAGCAGTGAAGTGGGGGTGACGCTTGAGGAAGAAGACTGAGTGCTAAAAGTGGAAGAGCTCAGGGGATGCAGTGGCTATTGGATCCAAAAGACTGTGAGTTCATTGAGTGATGACATCCACAGTGAGTGATTGTGGAGTAAGCAGAGAACTGTTTGTGTTGACAATAGTTGAATACAACTACCGTTAGTAACTACTACAAGATTGTTGCCATAGGAGACAGCGGTCCTACCTATACAGAAGTGGTGTCTGGCTGGAGGCCTTCACCTGTCTAGCTGTCTTTCTATCTAAGTCCCGGAGTCTGACAATTTTTATAATTGCATCTACTTAGGGGGGTCCTGGCCCTAACCCCCCTCTCCCCCAGTTCTGTTCAAGAGACAATAAATCTCTTTGCATTCAAAAAGTGTCTGGCATCCACAATTTCATCTTGCATTACATCCACCATGCCTTGTAACCCACTCTATACAGTTGGATGTCAGATGTCCCCTGGCAGTAAATCGTTAGTTGCAGCCTTACCGCCGATTGCTCGGTTTTTACAGCTCCAAGAGCAGAGGCTCTCGGCAGCTGGTACAGGCACCTGGCAGATCCAGACGCCATTGTTGTGGTGCCTGGACCAAGTTATGTGACGTCAGCAGAGAGCTTAGTAGTTAGTGCAAGATAAGTGAGGACAAGGAGTTTCTGACTAACTTTGCCATTGGTGTTGCTGCTTTTTTTTTTTTTTTTTTTTTTTTTTAATTGACACTTTTATATATATATATAAAATTTAACCAAGTAAAAATCTGCCTTTCACAAGTAAGACATTTAAAAAATACTTTTTTTTTTTTTTCAGTTGATTTGTGTTATTTGGGCTTTTATAAATCTTAAACGCATGTAATTTTTTTTACAGTCTTCTTGACTTGATGCAAAGGGAAATTTTCATGTCCAATTGCATGGTTTTTAACCAAAGATTCTTGTAATAAAGCTCATATAGAGCTTTTAAAGTTAATAAAAGATAATCCTTTACGATTTTCCTTATGTGGATTATGTGATTGCTTGAGGATGGATTTACAGTTGCATTCCATGTAAGGATTATGCTGAACCCCTTCAAGATCCTCTTACAAGGCAGATGTACGGCACCAATTGGCATTTTTTCAAGTTTAGTAGACCTAAGCATGTACTATAGGTTTACTTTACCTGTTAGCATTTTCAGTCTGGCCATGTCACTAATGGGATGTATCTTTGTGCAAGAAATCATATTAGTATTACTTTGAATTTTTGTTTTTCCAGTTTGGACTGACTGTTTCTAGTTCATATAATTTTTAATGAAATGTTCAGTCTGCTCAGAACGTATTTAAATTTTTGGTAGATGAGGGGGGGGGGGGGGACATTTAGAATCTGGTGCACTCAATCTGGTGCAGTTGTGCATAGTAACCAATCGGTCTCTAACTTGAGCTTGTTCATTTAAGCTTTGGCGATAAAACCTGGAAGCTGATTGGATCCTATGCAGAGCTGCACCAGATTATGCACACTACACTTTTAGTAAATCTCCCCCAATGTGTAGATAAGACACACTTGTATATTGGGGGCTGTTCTATGTCATCTCCTTGCCTAATTTCCAAGGTCTGCCTAAAGTCTACACTTTTTTTTTTTTCCTCCTGTTAGGTTGAAAATGTTAGCCATACTATTTTTTAAATGTGCTTTCGAGGTTTGTCTCCACTATAGCAGCCATTTGTCTCCACATGCAGAAATAACATCATTGAGAAGAATGAGGATCCCTGTACTGGAGAGACAGATTCAAGTGGACTGTGGAGGTAGAGTTGCAAGAGTGTGGAACAACCTGCAAAAAAAAAAAAAGCTCCTGCATATTGCGTGGAGGGACTTGTGTGAAGAAACCTGTGACATGGGGTTTCATAAAGTATGTAACATTGATGGGGAATCAATGTTTGTAGTGGGAACATGAACACTGTAGAGAGAACTGTGACGCAAGGGAGCAGGGGGTGATTAGCAATGTGGACACTGTTGAGGGAACCTGTTAGAATTGCAGTTCAAAACTACAGAAGAGTTAACGTGGTTGTAAAACCTTAAATATTGAAGGAAAAAAGGGAAGCATTCACACTGCCACATCCGTGTTAATGAGGGGAAAAATGTAAGATTACTCAGGAGTAACCAATGGTCGGATTTTAAAGGCAACAATGGAAATGTCAAGAAAAATATATTTATTACAAAAAATAGACACATTAACACAATGCTCAAAGAATTAAAAACCATACAAGATAAAAAGGTATGAGTAGAGTCCCTTATGCGTCATCTACGTGTTTCGCCGTGAGGCTTCGTCAGGACTGACAGCAAGAGTACAAAAACAAGGAACAAATCTCACCATCTGCAATGAGATATAACCACATTAAAGACAGTATAAAAATATACAAACATATAGATGGTTAAAAAATGCGTTAACAAATGTTTCATGTGCATCAAACAGTGACCAAATGGCAAAAAATGTACCTTTAGGAGAACAGAACCTGGCACAGGTAAAAGCCCATCTGAATAATGGAGAAAGTGTAAGGGCAGAAAAGGTTCCAGGAGGGTAGTATTGAGATCTATTTAGATATGCAGAGTCTAATGGATGGAAAGGATATTGGCTATCAAAATACAGTATTTGATAAACGTATCCAATGGATATGTGTGTGTATATATGTGTGTAGACAATCGTACCTGCAAAAAGATCATATTGGAGAATAGACAGATCCCTATATATATATATATATATATATATATATATATATATATATATATATATATATATATATATATATATGTGTGTATATATATATATATATATGTGTGTGTGTGTGTGTGTGTGTGTGTGTGTGTGTGTGTGTATATATATATATATATATATATATATATATATATATATATATATATATTATGGGTCCGGTAAAGGGAACACCACAAAATTCAAACGAGAAAGATCTCTGGGTAAGAGAAAGCAGATGGAAGAAGAAAAAATATGTATCAATCTTTAAACATTCTAGAGAACAAGAGACCGTCTGGTATAAAGATAAATGAACTACCCAATTGATGGAACCTGTTTGACGGGGGCAAGTATCACGAGAGGGCTTATATACTCCAAATGCTGTCCAATTACAGTATCCAAAGGAGCAGATCGAATGGGTGATGGACAGTGGAGCCCGTCTAGTGAAAGGACTCAGCCAGTAAGGTCTGTAGTAAGAAGTGGGTATAGTGAGGGGAAACAAGTGAGACAGAGCGTAAAAACCCAAAGTATTGATACCTACATTGCCAACGAGTGTATGTGGTCAGACCCCCGGGAGACAGCCTCATGCTGTGCACAGGGGCTGATATGTCACTCTGGCGTATTAAATAGTGCAGAGCGCGCAGCCGAGAAGCGTGCGAGGCCGACGTCATACAAATGCGCCCCGTCGTGTAAACAAAACACGTCACGCGGCGCATAAACAGTGACGCCCAGATAAATATCAATAGGCGGGGGGGTGGCGTTATACGCATAACGCCGCAGCACGCTTAAACATAGCGATGCGCGGCTGGGATGGAAATCCACCACCCGCACAGAGCACCAGCCAGTAAATAACGGCCACACAGGTCCAAACCGCGCAACAGGCTATAGCGCACGGAGCAACGTGCAAGATACAGCACACGCTAAGCAAGGGTATACATAGCACATAAGCATATAAATCAAACAAAAAGGTGCCAATTCAGAAAACGGCTACAAGATGGCAGTGAATACACCAAAGGGTATGAGCTATGAATAAATCATTTGCCATGATCATAGATGCACACAAAACATAGGACGCATATAAATTGATAAAACTTTGAACAGTGAATAGTTTAATACTGTTAAGTGAGTACATAAGCGAGAATGTAGAAAAGTAATTGGAGACTATTCTGCTGTATACAGTATTAAGGTAAGTATAGTATAATAATCCAAATAAAAAAAAAAATAATTACAGACCTAGAAGTCAGATTTTCTCTCTACAGGTAAATTACCCTTAGGTCCTTGTATAGGATAAATTGGCCCATTAACGACCAAAATCTGAGTGTCTAATCTATACCGATTACGATGGAAACAAAAGGCGAACAGGGACACTAAAAAGATAGTGTCAGGGCTGGCATGGTGGAAAATGATCATATCATTCAGGCCTGTGTAGATGGTGGCCCGCAGCCTATATTTCCACTGGGTCCCGCGTTGCAGGACTTTTTTGTCAAAATTGCCGCCCCGAGGGTCCTCGCAGACCCGATCCAGTGTGGCAATCCTGAATACTTGTGGTTCATATTTATGTTTGAAGGCCACGTGGTGGCCAATGGTAGTATTCAGAAGACCACTGGTGGCATAGTAGACGTGATCCTTGATTCTTTTCCAAAATGGTCGGATGGTTTTTCTGATATAGAATGATCCACAACAACAAAAAATAATATAGAACACTCCTTTTGTTTGGCATGTTATATGATGTCTCAATAGATGTGTTTGGCCATTGGGGAGAAGTATTGAGGGTCCCTCCAATAAATATTCACAGAATTCACATTGGCCACATCTGTACAGTCCCAAAGGTTCGTGAGGAACAGTACTAGTCTTACAATAATTGCTTTTCACCAGACGATCTCGAATGGAGCCTGCCCGTCGGAAAGTGATTTCCGGGTTGGTTCCTATATATTTGGTCAGGACAGGATCTACGGATAGAATATGCCAATGTTTTTGCATGATAGATCTAACTTGTGTATGTTGGTCAGAAAATGTAGTTACTTTGTCAGAGATGGGTTTCTTAGGGGCCTTGGACAAGATGGTTTTTCTAGATTTAGCGTGGGTTTTTTTTAAAGCTTTTTTGAGGCAGTTATTACTATAACCTCCTGGTTTTTAACCGCATGTATAGAAGATCTGCCTCCTGTTTAAATTTAACATCGACAGAACAGTTGCGTCTTAGACGCAAGTACTGTCCAAACTGTATGCTTTGAGTGGTTTGGGGTGAGCACTAGCGGCATGCAGGATGGTATTCCCTGCCGTAGGCTTACGATAAAGTGATGTGTTTATCATGCCCTCTTCTGTGATTATAGATGGATATATCTAAATAGGTAATCATTGTTTGACTGTATAGCATCGTAAATTTAAGGTTGTAGCTATTTCGACACAGCATCTGCATAAATTTTTGTAGGGTTTCCAAAGGTCCCGCCCACAATAACAGTATGCCATCTATATATCTAAACCAACCTAAAACAAAAGAGATCAAAAAGTTCACGTTCCCACCCTCCCAGGTACAGGTTCATGTAGGAGGGCGCACAGCACGTGCCCATAGCGACACCCTGTACCTGGAGGAAGTGGGACCCATCAAAAGAAAAACACATTTTTGTTAAGGATATGTGTCAATAAGCGCAGTACAAAATCATTTAGGTCGGGGGATTTGGGGCCCCTCTCCCTCAGGAACTTGGCAATTACCTCAAGTCCGTGTCCATGTGAAATAGATCAGTAAAGCGCTTCAACATCAATGGATACTAAATGGCATCCTGGGGGCACATTCAAACCATTCAAAGTCCTCAGAAGATCTGGGGTATCTTGGGTGTAAGAGGGAAGTGTGAGAACATGTAGACACAAATACTCCTCTACGAACTTACTAGCTCGTTCTGTCTTGGATCCCACACCCGATACTATGAGGCGGGATTGTTTAAGTTCTTGTGTGTTTTGGGGAGTGAATAGAAGGTGAGGGTTCTAGGATAGGGAACCTGTATACCTTCATATATCTCCTTGGTGATCAAGCCCTCGGAGAAGGCGAACTGGATGGTATCATAATACTGCTGGTTAAATTTGGCAATGACCTCCTCAGATAGGTTTGTACCATGCACGATTCTTGAGGATGTCCCAACACATTTCTGTATTCATAACCACCACATTGCCCCCCTTGTCCGAGGGCATGATCACCAAACTATCGTTACGACCCAGGTTGTCAAGAGCCTGTCTGTGCTTGTGTAAGATTTTGTTTGGTTGACCTATATAAAGCACTAGATTCAACGTCTTTGATGGTCTGGGCTAGGAAAGCCCACTCATTGGAGTTAGTGTGTAGGGACAGAAATTGGGTTGATTTTTTTATTTTTTTTTCTTAACGGCTCTACTGAAAGATTTGATGTCATTTTGGTAGTGTGTATTTTGGACCCGTTGGCCTATAGCTTCGGTCTCGGGAAAGGTTTCCTGAGTTGCCGTTCCCTCACTCCCATCCAGAAGGAGGAACAGATTTTTTAAGGCCCGAAAGTCTGCCACCGTGAAGTATTTCCGGATTTCCTGGTGGGAGATCTCAGCCTGTCTTGTACATCTCTCATTATCAAACATAAATTTATAGGTTAGTTTTCTCGCAAAGAGATACAAGTCTTTTATTCAAATCTGTTAGAGGAGGCATTTGGGCAAAAACTGAGGCCAAAACGTAAAAGTTCTAGTTCCGTGGTACTCAAGGGATAGGACGACAAATTTGGAGACTATTAACACAGGACTCCCCATTGAGGGGCAGGGGATCCTGCGATGGCTGTTGGATAGCCAAGGAAGTATTAGAGTATTGTCACCACCTCCCATGTGTGGAACACGGGGGAAGTTACTGATCAATGGGTCATCTTTTGGTATCTTTTTGGATAGCCCCAGCCATAGCTGAGCTCATAGGTCTGGCCAATGATTGTGCTGTCTCTGATTTGTTGTCAGATGTCGGGTTGGGTCCTAGAGGTCAAAGATGGAATGGAAGAAATCTCAGATGAGACACCCAGTGCTTGGTTAGTTAACAGACACCCCTCTGGAACCCAGGGGGGTGGAGTCTCTACACAGTCCATCAGTAGGATTAACTAATATTGGTCTGTCAGTGTCGTCTGTTATACTTTTCTTACTTTCAGTGCCCGTCTGGTACCCACCACCGTGCTGGGGTAGTTTCCTGGAGCTGCGTCCCCTCTGTCATCCTCGATCGCCTGTTCTGGAGTTCTGTGAGGTGTAGGAATTGGCAGAGGAATCAGAATCATTGTTTTTATCTTTGTTTATCATTAGGTCTCCTATTTCTAGATGGACCTGGGCCCCTCCGTATACCACGTTGGCCATTATTCAATGGCCAATTATAGGCATATTTGCCTGCAAAGGCTAATTTATCCCGTGAAAGCTTATCTTCCGTTTTCAAAAGTAAATCCTTAGTAAAGTTTTGAACATGTTCTTTCAATCGTGCATCAAAAGCTCCAAATTCTGAATTATTTAGACTAGATGTATTATTTAGAATAGATGTATTCTCGTCATATATTCTTTTAATTTCGCAGTCAACTAGCTTTAATTCCTTCATATAATATTCAACCATCATTTCCATCATTTTCTTAGAGCATATTTGGAGGTTCTGTTCCCATCGGGCCTTAAACTCAGGGTCAAGAGCCCAAATGTTGGTAAAAAACATGGACCCTTAGACCTTTTTGGGTTGAGATCCTCCGCAAAGTATTGTTCAAAGTATCTGATGTGCCAGAAGAGACTAGATTTTCTTTCACATTTTTGAAGGAGCTTTTGATACACTATTTCGAATTCTACACAATTCATCTTTATAGAGGAACATGTTTGTTTGATGCCCATCATAAAGCCTTCCCAATTGCTGCCAGTAAAGTCTGCCATTGGTATAGTCTCACAAAAATAATTTGATGGAAATTATAAAAAAGAGAGAATCGAGGGATTATATAGATATAGAGAGAGAGACTTTAAAGGCAACACAGCAACAATGGAAATGTCAAGAAAAATATATTTATTACAAAAAATAGACACATTAACACAATGCTCAAAGAATTAAAAACCATACAAGATAAAAAAAGTAGTAGAGTCCCTTATGCATCGTCTACGCATTTCGCCGTGAGGCTTCCTCAGGACGGACAGCAAGAGAGTACAAAAACAAGGAACAAATCTCACTATCTGCAATGACATATAACCACATTAAAGACAGTATAAAAATATACAAACCTATAGATGGTTAAAAAATGTGTTAACAAATGTTTCATGTGCATCAAACAGTGACCAAATGGCAAAAAATGTACCTTTAGGAGAACAGAACCTGGCACAGGTAAAAGCCCATCCAAATAACGGAGAAAGTGTAAGGGAAGAAAAGGTTCCAGGAGGGTAGTATTGAGATCTATTTAGATATGCAGAGAGTCTAATGGATGGAAAGGAAATCGGCTATCAAAATACAGTATTAAATTGATAAACGTATCCAATAGATATGTGTGTGCAATTTTATTTATATATATATATATATATATACGCACACGCCTCATGGCGAAACGCGTAGAGGACACATAAGGGACTCTACTCATACTTTTTTTTATCTTGTATGGTTTTTAATTCTTTGAGCATTATGTTAATGGGTCTTTTTTTGTAATATATTTTTCTTGACATTTCCACTGTTGCTGGGTTGCCTTTGACGTCCGACCATTGGTTACTCCTCCTGAGTAAACATTTTTCCCAGTTGTAAAACCTTACAAATATCCAGTGAAGTGAGTAGCTTCAGGTGATGCACAGATTAAAAAAAGCCTCCTACATAAATTGTACCTGTATGCCTTTATCCACAGCCATTTAAAGCAGTGGTCATCAACCCTGTCCTCAGGGCCCACTAACAGGCCAGGTTTGCAAGATAACGGAAATACATCACAGGTGATATAATTTGCTGCTCAGTGATTGCAGCATTCTAGTCTGCAACTCTCCAAGGTAATGCATAAAATCTGGCCTGTTAGTGGGCCCTGAGGACAGGGTTGATGACCACTATTTTAAAGTACAGTATACAGTTTACACAGCATTTCTGATCATCAAAAGGCAAGATGTGGGGCTAGAGCAGAGAGCTGAGTGTAATCTGAGACTTAAGTGGAGGGAATGGACACACACACCACAGGCTGTGTGCTGGAACTCCTCTCTCCTTCCCCGCTGGATCTCTTTGTCAGCATAACCTGTCAGATATGACTCATGCAGATTGTAGAAGAAGGAAAAAGCATGACACAAAGCTTTGGATTGAGGTGCATACATTCGATTAAAGAATATGCTTTATTTTAGACGTTTACAAAGTTTACAGCCACTTTAAAGCGGAGGTTCACCCAAAAGCTTTTCGGAACACCCCCCCCCCTCCGGTGTCGCATTTGTCACTTTTCAGGGGGGAGGGGGTGCAGATACCTGTATAAAGCTTCCAGGTATAGTCCCACCCCTTTGCGTCACCCCCCGTTGTGTTCTGGGAAACACACGGCTCCCAGAACACAGCGGGGACCAGTGAGGACGGCGGCGCGCAACTCGCGCATGCGCAGTAGGGAACCGGGCAGTGAATCTGCAGCGCTTCACTTCCCGATTCCCTCACCGTGGATGGCGGCGGGGAGAGCTGAGCATAGCTCGGCTGCCGACGTCGTGGGCGACCTAGACAGGTAAGTGTCCATTTTTTAAAAGTCAGCAGCTGCAGTATTTGTAGCTGCTGGCTTTTAAAAAAAAAAAAGAAGAAAATTCCGGTGAACCTCTGCTTTAAGTCCTGAGAGGTAACCTATACTTTCCTATAGGCTTGATGGCAGAATCATCCAGCAATGAAAAGGGAGTTGGTCTTGCATTATAGCACTTGGGAGGAAAGACTAAGACTCAAGTGTGCTGTGAGCAGCTGGTCAGGGCTGACACTAGTATGTGCCCCGAGAGGCTGGTCACTGCTGATCATTTAGATCAGGGATATGCAATTAGCGGACCTCCAGCTGTTGCAAAACTACAAGTCCCATCATGCCTCTGCCTCTGGGAGTCATGCTTGTTGCTGTCAGAGTCTTGCTATGCTTATTGGGACTTGTAGTTCTACAACAGCTGGAGGTCCGCTAATTGCATATCCCTGATTTAGATTTTGGACTTTGCTTTACGCATTAGAGGTTCTACAGGCAAGACATTTTTACCTTAAAGTGGTTGTAAACCCACTTTTTCAACTTGCACCTACAGGTAAGCCTAGATTAAGGCTTACCTGTAGGTGCAAGAAATATCTCCTAAACCTACACGGTTTAGGAGATATTTAGTTAAATGACAGGCGCCGCCGTAGATAACGGCGCATGCGCGCCGTAGATAACGGCGCATGCGCGCCATAGATAACGGCGCATTCATGGGGTTAATCCCATTCAGAAATGTGGCTACTTCCCAGCAATCGCTGGGCATAACCGAATGTGAAGACTCCCGCATGCATGCGCAGAGTGACGTCTCCGCCGCTCCGGCCAACCACAGCGCCGGAGCGGCGCTGTGATTGGCTGGAGCGGCGATACCCGGAAGTAACCTTCCAGCTATCGCCGCAGAGATGGCTGCGGCTGAAGAGGGAGACGAGGACGGCTTCGGGGGCCCCGATCTAAGGTAAGTGATGCATAATGAGCTATTATGCTAGTCATATTAGCTCATTATGCCTTTCTCTTACAGGTTGTTAGGAAAAAAAAAAAAAAAGTTTAAAAGGGTTTACAACCACTTTAATGCATTCCCTGCGTTAAGGTACAAAATGTCCCACTAGTTGTATCGCCTCCTCGCCCCTCCTGTATACCAAGCAAATCGAAAGAAAAACTCTAGGACAACAGGCACACCACCCACCATCTTTGGACAAACCATCGCCCCAAGCACTAAAATTAAAAGCCTCAGAGTCATCTTTGACTCGGACATGACTATGGACGCACAAATAGGATCAGTAGTCAGCGGATCTCTGCATCTTCTCCGCCTGCTACGTAGACTCATCCCCTTCATCCCGGAAGAGGATACAGCAGTAGTAGTTGGAACAATCATCAATTCCCGTCTTGACTACGCAAACTCCCTCTACCTCGGACTACCCAAATATCAGATTTTGCGTCTACATATGGTCCAGAACACAGCAGCCAGACTGGTAACAGGGAAAAAAACCTTGGGAATCAATCACTCCGTCCCTGAGGTCCCTACATTGGCTAGCCGTAAAGGATCGGGTTACATTTAAGACCCTCTGCCTTACTCACAAATACACACAAGGAAACGTTCCTCAATACCTATGCGAGAAAATAAAACATTACAACCCTAGTCGCGCCCTCCCGGTCAACTAACCAAAACCTCCTTCACATCCCCAAGACCCACTACAAATCTAAAGGTGAACGAAGATTTGCAGTCCAAGGACCACGGCTATGGAACACTCTACCCATGGACATCCGCATGGAAGAAAACCATCGGGCCTTCAGGAAAAAACTAAAGACCCACCTCTTCTGAAGGATCAGGAAGACACTGGATACAAAGCGCCTTGAGGCGATTTAGTTCGCATTTGTAGCGCTATATAAGTTGCTCACTCACTTACCTGAGTCATATCTTGATCCAGTGCTGTGCCTATCTGCAGCGGCTCTCTCCTCTAGAGAGACAGAGGCAGGGGTTGTGGTTGAGCCATGTTGTTTCAATAGACGTACACAGCCCAGCCCTGGATCAAGCCTGAAGGTGCACCACCATAGGAAGCGGCTTCCTATGGGGGGCACCGAGAATGAGGAGCCTAGAGCGCCAGCGGGGGACCCCAGAAGAGGGGTTTTGGTATTGCACAGAGCAGGGAAGTGTAACATATTTGTTATTTTAAAAGCCACTTTACAACCACTTTAGGCTCTTCTAGAAAACAAAGATGTAAAAATCTTTAGTGAAACCACAAAGTACAATCCACTTTTAAAAGTCTAGATTGTTATGTCTACTTGTAGGTCTAAGGCCGGCCATACACAGTGCAAATTCCTTTGGTTGCAGGAAAGAAATTCACACGATTCCCCCATCAACACAGATGGTGCTGACAGGGGAACCACTCCTACCGAGACATTATCTTCTCCTGGTGGGGAAAGCCATCCCTGCCGGGATAAGACAGTAATTATCTCTAGCAGCTTATTGCAGCCGCTAGCGATAATCGCAAGAGAATCTGGCAGGCTGGTTGTACCCAAGTTGATCGATCAACTTGGTACATTCAGCCTGTGCATTATCAGTACAAATCTTGGCCGGTTCAGCAGGATTCAAACTGTATGGCCGGCCTTACATTTGGCTCTGTCTCTCGATGAGTTTATACACAGGAGTTTAGTTGAATTGGCTCCTGTGGTTCCACATCAAGATGCAATAAGTGTACAAGTACTTAGGATGCTGTCAGTGCCAGTTCACACCACATGCAGCCCAGTGCGTTTTTTTTCTGCATTAAAAACGCATGGAAAGTACGTTTTTTATATGGTTTCCAATGGCATAGTTCACACCAGTGCAGTCAGTTTGAGGGCATTCTACTTTTTCTTTTCTTTTTCTGGAACATGCTGCATTTTACCTGCAGTGGACTGTACTGGAATGCAGTAAAACACATAAAAACAAACCTGAAACGCAATGGAATGCATCTAAAATGCATCAAACACACTGGACCCTAGTATAGTGGAAAAAAAGCACCTGGAATGCATCCGTAAATGCATCAAAAACGCACTGGAATGCGTCAAACGCATCAAAAAGGCGCAGAAATGTACCTGGAACGGGTCCGGAGTGCTTTTTTTTTTATGGTGTGAACCAGCCCTTAGGATTAAACTGAAATGCAATAAACATTGTACATGAATTATCCTTTTTTACACTCCATCTATGTACCGTATATACTCGAGTATAAGCTGAGATTTTCAGCCCTTTTTTTTGGGGCTGAAAGTCCCCCCCTCGACTTATACTCGCGTCATAGAAATTTTTACATTGTAAATATTACCTGTAAAGAAGCTGCGGCGTCCATCGTTCAAATTCCGCGGTCTCTTCCTGTTCCTTCCTTGATAGGCGAGTCTCAGCAGACACTCTCCGCCTATCACAAACTTTCTCTCATCCTCAGTTTTCCAGCAGACGTCTGTGATTGGCGGAACACCCAACACAGTGTCTGCTGGGAAAACTAAGGATGAGAGAATGATCGTGATAGGCGGAGAGTGTCTGCTGAGACTCGCCTATCAAGGAAGGAACAGGAAGAGACCGCGGAATTCGAACGATGGACGTCGCAGCCGCAACTTCTTTACAGGTAATATTTACAATGTAAAAATTTCTATTTACAGGGAACAGCGAGCTAGGGAACAGTGGGGCATCGGCTTATACTCGAGTCAGTAAGGTTTCCCAGTTTTTTTGGGCAACATTAGGTACCTCGGCTTATACTCGAGTCGGCTTATACTCGAGTTTATACGGTAGATCAAAAATTACTTCCATTTCTGGGCCACAAGCTTGTAATATGTTTTTTTAATGATTTCTTTATAGCCTTAATTTCTAGTGACCAAAGTGTATATTTGAAAATTAAATTTAATAAAAAAAGGAGGGGTTTGTAACCTATATGCTATTTAAACCTGATTCCATGAGTACAGTAATATACCTTGTGTTGTAAAGATTTAATGAGTGCTAAACAATAACTAGAGGGCAGTATAAAATCAGCAGATGACTGAGATGCTTAAGCTTTTGAGCGGATTTCAAAAGCTGGAATTATGAGGATAATGTATTTTTAATGCTGTGCATTTGGGCTATGTAACTATTCCTTTAATGTGAAATCAGTGACCATTTACTTTAAACTCAGCGTTAGTTTGGATGAAAATTCAGATTATGAGAAGCCTAGATCAACCTCTAAAACTTCAGTTTTATTGCCAAGGATTGAGATCTTTGGCATGTACCGTATTAAACAAGTACAAGGATGGGGGGCGGGGGGTTGCTATAAAATTATACTAGTATAGCTTTCAGTACTACTAAGCCACATTTTATATAGCCTTAGGAGGCTAAGTGGAGAACAGCAGTAATTCTATATTTTCTCAAATTTACTTTAAAAACAGGTTTGATGCACTACACTTCAGGAGATTTATTTGGAAAGGACAATGACAAAGCAATGTGTTGTGCAAAGGAAATGGCTGTGCAAAGTGTGTTCTTGGAGCAGCAGAGTGTTGCCATTAGCTCAGTGGGTCCACATGCCTTTGACTTTTTGCCATTATTTTATGTAAAGAATTAGTCACTACAATAGAAGCATATGCAGCCACCCTAAAGCGAAACATTACCCATAATAACTTGATAAAAAAATGTTCTTTAGCAAGGAACATGCATTCCACATTTAATAATTTTGCTACCAAAATAAGTATGTGCTGTAAATTGCCTCCAGCATGACTCCTGTTTCTTCTTGCTGGAGGCTGCCATTTTGCTGAAGCCCAGAGCCCCTTAACCAGCAGTAAATCACAAAGTGAAACTAAACTCATCGATTTAACAGTTTGAAAAAAACGGCAATCCCCACATTCCATTTGCTTGTGTCCTCAACCAAATTGTTAAACCATTAAATGGTTGGTGTCATACCTGATCACATGTGCAGCACCATGGAAGTTGCAGATTAAACAGAAGCAGTTTCCTTGGCTGTAAAGCATAGGGTGGGTTTAATTACGCTTTTAGTGCCGTTTCACACTGCTGCGATGTGAGAACCCATGCAAATCCAGTAAGGGTTCCTGCATCGCATGTCACCCGCCGGCGGTTCATACTGCTCTATGCGAACCGCTGCGGGTTTCAATAGAAAGTAAATGACACCCCCTGATCTGTTCGCATATATCGGTGTGAACTGTCAATTCGGACAGGAATCGGATGGCATGGGTGTGAACACCCATGATATCCGATTCTTTTGCTGACCAAAAAAAAAAGGGTCCTGCACGATTTTAATGCAATGCAAATTCAGCCATGCAATCTGTATGGCTGAATTTGCATCAGACAGACATGGCATGTGATGTCTGACATCACACTCTGAACCAGGACGAAGGCTGTCTGCAGATCAGCCTCTACAAACCCGGCAGTGCCTAAAATGGCTAAAATTGGGAGCAACTGAGCATGTGTAGAGCAGGGTGAAACAGTGTATTACTTGATTTTACACAGTATAGGCACTTATCTTTTATGCCTCATGCCCACGGACGTATTTACAGCCACTTTTATGAGCGTTTTTTGCAGCTTAAAAACGTCTCTCCATGTTAGCCTATGGCCTCGTGCCCACCATGAAGTTTTTGAGCTGTAAATGGCATAGGCGTTTTTAAGCTGCAAAAAAAAAAACAGGACCAGTGCGTTCTGAAGCTCCAGCGTTAAAGCTGTAAAGACGTCGGACGCCAACAAAGGTGTAACAACGCAATGTAACGAGGCTTAACACTGTGTTAAGCCTCGTCCGGCGTTTCTTTCTCTATTCCAAATCAATGGTTCCCTATGGGAGCCCATTGATTTGAATAGAGGTCGCACCAGAAGTCGGATCAAGATGATCCGACTTGCAGGGCGACTCGTGTGCGGAGAATCTTGAAGGGGAACCCCGCGAAAATGTAAAAAAAATTTTGCGTGAGGTTCCCCCTCAGGACGATACCAGACCCTTCGGTCTGGTATGGATCTTGAGGGGAACCCCCACACCAAAAAAAAAATGGCGCGGGGGGTCCCCCTCCTGAACCATACCAGGCCGCATGCCCTCAACATGGGGGGTGGGTGCTTTGGGGCAGGGGGGCGCCCTGCGGCCCCCTCACCCCAAAGCACCTTGTCCCCATGTTGATGGGGACAAGGGCCTCTTCCCGACAACCCTGGCCGTTGGTTGTCTGGGTCTGCGGGGGGCTTATCGGAATCTGGGAGCCCCTTTTAATAAGGGGGCCCCCCAGATCCCGCCCCCCCCACCTTATGTGACTGAGTATGGGGTACATCGTACCCCTACTCATTCACCTTAGGGGAAAAGTGTCAATAAAAAAACACACTAGACAGCTTTTTAAAGTAATTTATTAGGCAGCTCCGGGGGTCTTCTGATGACTTCTCCGCTCTCTTCGGTTCTTCTCCCGCTCTCCGGTGCTTTCTGCCTTCTGCCGGGCACCTCCGCTATCTTCTGCCAGCTCTTTTGCTAGCGGGGGCCCGGTCTTCATCGTCGTCTTCTTCCCTCTTCTCTTCTTGAGATGTTGACACGACGAGGTCTGCCGCTGTAATTGCCGTGTGCCCGGCGCGCCACCACTTATATAGGCATGGGGCGTGGTCACCGGGTGATGTGACCCCCTTATGATGTTGCGGGGCATGATGTGACTGCGACGTCATAAGGGGGTGGGGTAACCGGTGACCACGCCCCATGCCTATATAAGTGGTTGCGCGCGGGGCACACAGCATTACAGCGGCAGACCTCGTCGTGTCGACATCTCAAGACCCCCGGAGCTGCCTAATAATAAATTACTTTAAAAAGCGGTCTAGTGTGTGTTTTTTATTAACACTTTTCCCCCAGGTGAATGGGTAGGGGTACGATGTACCCCATACTCATTCGCATAGGGTGGGGGGGCCGGGATCTGGGGGGCCCCCTTATTAAAAGTCGGGAAAAGCCAGAGAGACTCAATCATATTCATATAGGTAGTATGTAATAAGGTTTTCAGAGAGTCAGAGCTAGGTTCTAGGTTGGCCCATGGTTGAACTAATTACACAGTATAGTATGCTACCAAGGAAACTATTCAGGCAGTACAGGGGTGGCAGCAATGAAGGTAGATTGTTTTTTTTTTTTGGTCAGGATGGCACACTGGAGCCCTTTATTGCTCATGTGAATGTGTCATTGTTGGATGTATAATATGGAGGGGACTTGGCGTCACCTAGCCCATGGCCATTGTTGGCTTTTCAGGCTCTGATTACTCAATCGTGCACCCATTCATTATGTATTTGTTCTAATTTTAAATGTAGAAAATTGGCATTTGTCGTGTTTTTCTTTTTTTTTTTTCATACTTGTATTAAAGCGGAGTTCTACCCAAGAATGGAACTTTCCTCCCCCCCTCTGGTGTGACATTTGGCACCTTTTCAGGGCGAGAGGGGAGCAGATACCTGTCTAATACAGGTATTTTCTCCCACTTCCAGGCATAGATCGTCGCAGGCCCCTCCTCCGACCCCCCCCCCTGCTGTCTTCTGGGAGACACACAGGTCCCAGAAGACAACAGGGACCAGTGAGAGGGATGCGCAGCGCGATTAGCGCATGCGCAGTAGGGAACCAGGCTGTGTAGCCGCAAGGCTTCACTTCCTGATTCCCTTACCGAAGATGGCGGTGCCTCCACCTGAGAGCCGAGGGACAGATCGGCTTCGGGTGAGGACATCGCGGGCGCCCTGGACAGGTAAGTGTCCATATTTTAAAAGTCAGCAGCTGCAATAATTGTAGCGGCTGACTCCGCTTTAATGTAGGGTTTGCTGCCCTTTCATGTCATCTTTTCCTTTTTAAAAGTAATTTCTTTGCTCAAAGCATGATCCTGAGCAATTCTTAGCCTTCATAGGCACTCGCTTCCGCTGTTTGATGCTTTAGTATCGTGAAGGCTTGTTCACACCATACCTATAAAGCTGCATTGATCAATGCAGACTCAACACAAGGACACAAACAATTTTCTCTTTCTGTCCATGGACTGACACAGCATCTTCAATCTTGACAAAGTGGGTTATGTTCCTGCTCACAGGAGAAGACTAGGCAGAATGTTAGATGTTTAAAACATACATTCCAAAACCAGAGCTGAACAGCCCCACCCAGGGGGCGGTCCCTCCGGACATAACCCTCCTACCTGCAGCCAGCAGCCTCAGTTTTTTTCTGCCTATCAGAGGACGTGGCTCTCTTCAGAGCCAGTCTCGAAGAAATGTTTTGTTCTTTTTTTGAACTTTTATTATTTTATTTTTGAGATTCTTCTATCAACTGTCGGCTGGGCAACAGGTTCGGTAGTTCGCTATCCTCGTAGTATTCCCTGTCCGACCATCGAGCGTGCTGATCCTCGCTCTGCCTGAGATCAGTTCACGACATACCCCATGGCTCCAGGGGTGGCCGGTGAGCTTTTTGCTCCCGGGTCCACAGAAGATTGAACAGTTTTTTGCTGTATCTTTCGCGGTGGACTGGCCGACAGCTTCTTAGTACTGCACTGTGATATGCTTGTCAGGAATACACCAGTGGGTCCTCGCTGGATGGGTAAGTACTGTTTCTCCTGCCTCAGCAGGTGAGTACATGCTGTGTGTTCCTATGGTAAGGGGGGTTTCCCTGTCTCCCCATTGTTTTTACTACTGTCACCTTGCTCTGGCGCACGCTGACTGGTGGTCCCTGGGGGTCATTTTGCTTGGTGGGGGTCCGGGTGGTCTGCATTTTGTGTGGGGATGCTTGTTTGCCAGCCTGGGCTTTCTGTTTTTCATTGCCCCGTCGGGCGCCATGTCTTTTTTTCTTTACTGTGTGAACTGGCATTGTCGGCGATCTTGCCGCGGCCTCACTATGGCACGCTTGTAATTGCGGCTGCCATTTTCTTGTAGTCGCGCATTTTTTTGTGCTGGTTGGCCTCTATCGCTGCCTCAGAATGGCGCGATTCTCCTCAGTTACCTCACAGCTATATCTCTGTTCAACTCGCGCTGTAAGCGGGACACAGACAGCGGAAACCGAGCGGTCCTAACTGGGTTGGTGAGTCCCCTGGGTAACCCCCCACAGTCTGTGCAGCTGGAGGGTGGACTTTTTTCTCATATTTGACAAAGTCTCAGAGGGTGGTATCATGGAGTCTGTGCACCTGCTTCCCCATTCATGTCTGAGGCAACTGGCAGTGCTACTGCACCTGCAGTCCCTTTGGAACAGTTGTCGGCAGTCCTGGATTCGTTTGTGCCAGGATGGAAGCGGCGTGCGAGCACAAGGGGGCTATAAAGCACCCTCTCCCCACACCATCTCCAGGGGAGTGCTCTGATTTGGATATGGGCATTGCTGAGGCGCAGAACCCTAGCTCTGAATATTTGGATATTTTGACCAGGACATTCCCTGTGAGGAAGACTCCTTTTCTGCATCCATAAATGACAGGAAGCTTGTGAGTGTACTCATTGATGCTGTGGGGGACACTCTCAGGCTGGAGGCTGCAGTTGAAGAACCTTTGGTGGAGGCTGTCTCCTTTGGTTCATTTAAGGCTGATCCTTCTAAAAAGGTTTTTCCCTATACACCTTTCTTTGACAGATTCATAGACCAGGTGTGGGACAAACCACAGGAGACCTTTGCGGTCTCGCAGCATCTGGCTGTTAGGTACCCATTGAGGAGAGACTGATTAAGAAATGGGCTTCTCCCCCGGTGGTTGATCCCCCGGTCATCCGGTTGCTTAAAACAACAACTCTCCCAGTTAAGGGGACACCTTCCTTTAAGGACCCTACTCTGATAGGAGGTCGGAAATGGTGAGCAGGGCCCTGTTCACCATGCTGGGTTCCGCGCTGCGTTCTCTTGTAGCGGCGACCCTGGTGTCTCAGACGCTCACGGAATGGGCTAAAATTTTGCACATGACTGTACAGGAGCATAATCCTCCTCCAGATTGCATTGCACTGGCTGACCAAATGGTACAGGGCCTGGTGTATGTGTGCGGTGCCACTTTGGACGTTGCCCCCCTAATCTCTAGGGCTTCCGTGTCTGCGGTGGTTTTTATGTCGCCTGATCTGGTTAATATGCTCGTCTGCTGACCTGGCCTCTAAGAAACTCCTGACGGTTTTGCCTTTCAAGAGCGGAAGGCTATTTTGGTGCTTCCTTGGATGACATTATTAAAAATGTCACGGGAGGTAAGAGTACCCTTCTTCCTCAGCCTCCTAAGGCGAAAGAGCCGCGTTGTACGCCAGGTCCTCCCTTTCCCACTCAGTTCCCGTGGGCAATCTCTCCCGGACTGACGGGTGCGGCCGCTGGACAGAAGCATCCCTGGGTGCGTAAGCCGAGCAAGCCGGCAAACAAGCCTGCCACCGCATGAAGTCTTGCCCCCGCCCGACTCTGGGGTGGGGGGACGACTTTGCAGGTTCTCTGTTCGGTGGACCTCCCGAATCTCCGACCGGTGGGTATGTGTGGTGGTCAACTCGGGGTACAGGATGGAGTTCCTTTCCTGGCCACCAGACAGGTTCTTGCCCTCAAATCTCTCTCCTTCCGGCGTGTCGGGCTGCCCTGTGGGGGCAGTGCAGGACTTGCTGAGGTGCGGAGTAATTGTGCCAGTACCCTCAAAGGAGAGGTTTCAGGGATTTTATTTGAATCTGTTTGTGGTCCCAAAGGACGGAGTCCGTCCAATTCTGGACCTCAAAGCCCTAAATGCCTTTTGTGAAGGTTCGGAGATTTCGCATGGAATCCATTCGCTCAGATTACTGCTCTCCGCCAGGGGGACTTTCTGGCATCCTTGGACATCAAGGATGCCTACTTGCATGTCCCAATCTATGCGGTAGGCGGAGACCGCTTTCAGTTTGTGGCTCTTCCCTTCGGTCTGGCGTCGGCACCGCAGGTTTTCACCAAGGTGCTTGCCCCGATTTCTAGCTTTGTTGAGACAGCCCACGATAGCAATGCCTCGCTATCTGGACGATCTGCTTCTGAAAGCAGTCTCTGGCTCAGAATTGGAGGAACATGTGTTGATGGCCTGCCAGGCCCTCTGAGAATTCGGTTGGCTGCTGACCATTCAGATGTCGGTCCTGGTTACGACTCGGCGTCTGGAGTCCTAGGATTGATCCTGGACTCTGAGGCGAGGGTCTTCTACCCTTGGAAGAATTACAGACTCTTCAATCTGTGGTGCGGTGCTGGCATCCCGAAAGTGGTCGTCACTCCGTTTTTGCATAAGGGTCCTGGGACTCATGGTGGCTTCCTTCGAGGCTCTACCGCATGCCCAATTCCACACTCGAGCCTTACATGGGAGATTCTGTCCAGCCGGGACAAGTCTCCATTAGCTCTGGGTCGTCAGATCCAGGTGAGTCGCCTGGTCAGGGCTTCCCTGCCATGGTGGTTGAGATCCCCAGCACTTCGGTCGTTCGTTCCAGCCTGTGTCTCTCCTCATGGTCAAAGAGCCTACAGGGGCGCTCAGTCAGGATCCAGTTGGACAACGCCACAGCAGTGGCTTATGTCAACCATAGGGGGGGACTCGGAGCTCGGCTGCGGCGTCCGAGGTTGCTCACATCCTAAGATGGGTGGAAAGAAGCGTGCCGGCTCTGTCAGCCGTAGACAACTGGCAGGCGGACTATCTGAGCCGCCAGATGTTGGACCAGGGAGCATGGTCCTTGCATCCGGAGGTGTTTCACCTCCTCTGCCGGAGGTGGGGCACGCCGGATGTGGACCTATTGGCCTCTCGACTCAATCGCAAGGTGTCGAGATTCGTGGCCAGGTCCAGGGACCCCTGGGCAGACGCGTTTGTGGCCCCGTGGGATCGGTATCGGCTGATTCATGCCTATCCTCCACTGAAGTTGCTTCCTCGTCTTCTTCTCAGGGTGGAGGCCGAGGGGATTCCGGTGATTCTCATTGCGCCAGATTGGCCTCGGCATCCAATGGTACGCCGATCTTGTGCGCCTCGGGCGGACGTTCCTTGGCGACTGCCTGTGCGGGAGGACCTTCTGTTTCGAGGTCCCATACTTCATCCTGCTTTGCCGTCGCTGGCATATTGAAAGCCAGGTGCTGAGAGATCGGGGTCTCTCGGATTCAGTCATTTCTGCCATGTTGGGGGCACGGATATCTTCCTCCAGGTAGATATGCCACCTTACCTGGAGGGCCTACATCACTATGTGCGAGGAGTTGGATTGGCGTCCACGGATGTATTCCGTTCCCAGGATCCTGCTGTTTTTGCAGCGGGGGGGGGTGACCCAAAAGCTTGCTTTGAGCACCATTGAGGGTCAGATTTCCGCTTTAGCCATTTTCTTTCAGCGGCCGCTAGCGGGGCCATTCCTTGATTAGTGCCATGTGCTTCCCCCTATTAAGTCACCTCTTCCTCCTTGGGATTTGAATTTGGTACTCTCGGTTCTTCACGAACCTCCTTTTGAAAATGTTAGAGAGGTTTTTCTCTTGACTTTATCTCAGAAGGTGGCTTTCCTGGTAGCCATTACTTCTGTACTCACCGTAAAATCCTTTTCTCTGACGTCCATGGACTGACAGCACCCACCCCTCCTTTCTTTAAGTTTGTACTGCTTTACTATGAACTGAGGCTGCTGGCTGCAGGTAGGAGGGTTATGTCCGGAGGTTTTAAACATCTAACATTCTTTCTAGTCGTCTCCTATGAGCAGGAGCATAGCATCTACAATCTTGACAAAGTGGGTTATGTTCCTGCTCATAGGAAAAGACTAGGAAGAATGTTAGATGTTTAAAACATACATTCCAAAACCAGAGCTGTACAGCCCCGCCCAGGGGGGGGTCCCTCCGGACATAACCCTCCTACCAGCAGCCTCAGTTCGTAGTAAAGTAATACAAACTTAAAGAAAGGAGGGGTGGGTGCTGTGTCAGTCCATGGACGTCAGAGAAAAGGATTTTACGGGGAGTACAAAAAAAAATCCTATTTTCTATGTGCCCTGTTCATTTCTGGATTTATTTCAAAATGCATCAATGTCAACTCAAACCAATCCGCCTCTATCATAATAATAAGTAAACTAAAATTTTTGACCCTTGATGTGGCCTGTACATAAGACGGCTAAATGAGCTGTTAAATGCAGCACAAGGTGCTAAACACGTCTGCCTGCATTTGATCTGGGCAATGTTCTGTGTGTTTTGGTGTGAGCAAGCCATAAAAAATGCCCCTTAGTGCCAGTTCACACTACAGCGACTTGGGATCCGACTTGTCAGACCTCAAGTCGTCCCAAGTGGCTTGACATCAGAAGTCCCATGTTAGTCAATGAGAGCTTTCTTAATGTCCACTACTGAAGTCGCTCCGACTTCAGAAAAGGTTCCTGTGCTACTTTCAAGGCGACTTCTAGGCAACTTGTACCCATAGATTTCAATGGAAGTTGCCTCCAAAGTCGGATCTCCATCTTAAAGGGGTTCGTTTTTTATTTTCTAAATAGGTTCCTTTAACCACTTAAGCCCCGGACCATTTGGTAGCTAGAGGACCAGAGGTGATTTCAGAATTTTGCGCTGCTTTAACTGTAAATTGTGCGGACATGCAATGTTGTACCCAAACAAAATTTGCGTCCTTTTCTTCCCACAAATAGAGCTTCCTTTTAATGGTATTTGATTGCCTCTGCAATTTTTATTTTTTGCGATATAAACGGAAAAAGACCGAAAATTTTGAAAAAAAATGATATTTTCTACTTTTTGTTATAAGAAAAATCGAATAAACTCAATTTTAGTCATACATTTAGGCCAAAATGTATTCAGCCACATGTCTTTAGTAAAAAAAATGTCTAAGCGTATATTTATTGGTTTGTGCAAAAGTTATAGCGTTTACAAACTAGGGTACATTTTCTGGAATTTACACAGCTTTAAATTTGACTGCCTATCATTTCTTGAGGTGCTAAAATGGCAGGGCAGTACAAAACCCCCCCAAATGACCCCATTTTGGAAAGTAGACACCCCAAGGAAATTGCTGAGAGGCATGTTGAGCCCATTGAATATATTTATTTTTTGTCCCAAGTGATTGAATAATGACAAAAAAAATTAAATACAAAAAGTTGTCACTAAATGATATATTGCTCACACATGCCATGGTTATATGTGGAATTGCACCCCAAAATACATTCTGCTGCTTCTCCTGAGTACAGGGATACCACATGTGTGGGACTTTTTGGGAGCCTATCCGCGTACGGGACCCCAAAAACCAAGCACCGCCTTCAAGGTTTCTAAGGGCATACATTTTTGATTTCACTCCTCACTACCTATCACAGTTTTGAAGGCCATAAAATGCCAAGATGGCACAAAACCCCCCCAAATGACCCCATTTTGGAAAGTAGACACCCCAAGCTATTTGCTGAGAGGTACATTATACAAGTAAATATGCGCATGAGTCCAAATCGCTGTTATCCTTAGAGTATGGGGTTTAGGATAGTGTATGTACAATGCATGTACAATCGGTAAACATAGAGACCAGGCTCTCGGGGCATGTGGAGGGGAGAGAAAAAATGAATAAATGAATGAAGGGGAGGGAGCCGGGGCGGGGAGTAGTAAAAACAGTCACATATACAGTCTCAGGGCTGCCATCAAGGAGAAACAGAAACCGTGTTCCAAAAGTACTGAAAAGAAAAGCAAGGGGAGAGGCGCCTCTGAGTGCAGATGTTTAAAACAATTTAATAAGAGATTGCAGTACAAGCAACTCACATTTTACTGGATAAAAACAGACATTGTACGATTTCCATATGTAGAAGAGGGTATCATCAGGTCAGTCATCAGCCTCCTTCTCCTGCTGGGGCGCTGTGTTGCTGGCTCTTCCTATCTGCACCGCTTTAGATGGATGGAATAGCCGGCGGTGGTGGAGATACTGCAGAGCACGACCTGGGTGATGTTTTTTCCGGCAGGCGAGGGCCGATGACGTCACTGGCATGACGTCATCGGCCCTCACCTGCCGGAAAAACCATCACCCAGGCCGTGCTCTGCAGTATCTCCACCGCCGCCGGCTATTCCATCCATCTAAAGCGGTGCAGATAGGAAGAACCAGCAACACAGCGCCCCAGCAGGAGAAGGAGGCTGATGACTGACCTGATGATACCCTCTTCTACATATGGAAATCGTACAATGCCTGTTTTTATCCAGTAAAATGTGAGTTGCTTGTACTGCAATCTCTTATTAAATTGTTTTAAACATCTGCACTCAGAGGCGCCTCTCCCCTTGCTTTTATTTGCTGAGAGGCATGTTGAGCCCATTGAATATTTTTTTTTTTTTTGTCCCAAATGATTGAATAATGACAAAAAGAAAAAAAAAATTTACAAAAAGTTGTCACTAAATGATATATTGCTCAAACATGCCATGGTTATATGTGGAATTGCACCCCAAAATACATTCTGCTGCTTCTCCTGAGTACGGGAATACCACATGTGTGGGACTTTTTGGGAGCCTAGCCGCGTACGGGGCCCCAAAAACCAAGCACCGCCTTCAGGATTTCTAAGGGTGTAAATTTTTGATTTCACTCCTCACTACCTATCACAGTTTTGAAGGCCATAAAATGCCAAAATAGCACAAAACCCCCCCAAATGACCCCATTTTGGAAAGTAGACACCCCAAGCTATTTACTGAGAGGCATGTTCAGTCCATGGAATATTTTATATTTTGCCACAAGTTGCGGGAATATGAAAAACTTTTTTTTTTTTTGCACAAAGTTGTCACTAAATGATATATTGCTCACACATGCCATGGGCATATGTGAAATTACACCCCAAAATACATTCTGCTGCTTCTCCTGAGTACGGGGATACCACATGTGTGGGACTTTTTGAGAGCCTAGCCGCGTACGGGGCCCTGAAAACCAAGCACCGCCTTCAGGATTTCTAAGGGCACAAATTTTTGATTTCACTCCTCACTACCTATCACAGTTTTGAAGGCCATAAAATGCCAAAACCCCCACAAACCCCCATTTTGGAAAGTAGACACCCCAAGCAATTTGCTGAAAGGCATGGTGAGTATTTTACAGCTCTCATTTTGTTTTTGAAAATGAAGAAAGACATATATATTTTTTTTTTTTACTTTTTTCAATTTTCAAAACTTTGTGACAAAAAGCGAGATCTGAAAAATACTCAACATACCTCTCAGCAAATAGCTTGGGGTGTCTACTTTCCAAAATGGGGTCATTTGGGGGGGTTTTGTGCCATCTGGGCATTCCATGGCCTCCGAAACTGTGATAGGCAGTGAGGAGTGAAATCAAACATTTACACCCATAGAAATCCTGAAGGCGGTGCTTGGTTTTCGGGGTCCTGTACGCGGATAGGCTCCCAAAAAGTCTCACACATGTGGTATCCCCGTACTCAGGAGAAGAAACAGAATGTGTTTTGGGGTGCAATTCCACATATAACCATGGCATGTTTGAGCAATATATAATTTAGTGACAACTTTTTGTACATTTTTTTTTTCTTTTTGTCATTATTCAATCACTTGGGACAAAAATAAATATTCAATGGGCTCAACATGCCTCTCAGCAAATAGCTTGAGGTGTCTACTTTCCAAAATGGGGTCATTTGGGGGGGTTTTGAACTGTCCTGGCATTTTATGCACAACATTAGGAAGCTTATGTCACACATCATCCACTCTTCTAACCACTTGAAGACAAAGCCCTTTCTGACACTTTTTGTTTACATGAAAACATTTTTTATTTTTTTTTGCAAGAAAATTGTTGAACCCCCAAACATTATCCACCTCCCTATTGTGCACGAAAACCCCCTTCCTGCCCAAGCCATTTTTCAGCTTTCAGCGCTGTCACACTTTGAATGACAATTGCGCGGTCGTGCGACGTGGCTCCCAAACAAAATTAGTGTCCTTTTTTTCCCACAAATAGAGCTTTCTTTTGGTGGTATTTGATCACCTCTGCGGTTTTTATTTTTTGCGCTATAAACAAAAGAAGAGCATCCAGTTTGGAAAAAAAACACAATTTTTTACTTTTTGCTATAATAAATACCCATTTTTTAAAAAAATAAATAAAAATTTCCTCAGTTTAGGCCGATACGTATTCTTCTACATATTTTTGGTAAAAAAAAAAAATCGCAATAAGCGCGTATTGATTGGTTTGCGCAAAAGTTATAGCGTGTACAAAATAGGGGATAGATTTATAGCATTTTTTTTTTTTTTTTTTTATTAGTAATGGCGGCGATCTGCGATTTTTTTATTGTGACTGCGATATTGCGGCGGACACATCGGACACTTTTGACACATTTTTGGGACCATTCACGTTTATACAGCGATCCCTGCTATAAAAATGCATTGATTACTGTATAAATGTGATTGGCAGGGAAGGGGTTAACCACTAGGGGGCGGGAAGGGGTTAAATATGTTCCCTCAATGTTTTCTTACTGTGGGGGGAGGGGACTGACTGGGGGAGGTGACTGATGGTTGTCCCTATGTACAAGGGACACACCATCAGCCTCCTCTCCCTCACAGGACGTGGATCTCTGTGTTTACACACAGAGACCCACTTTCCTGCTCGTTTCCCGGGCAATCGCGGGTGCCCGGCGGCAATCGCGGCCGCCGGGCACACGCACCGGGGCCTTGTGAACGCGGCGGGCGCGCGCCGCTGGCGGCGAGCGCGCGCCTTCTAGCTCGTTTTAAAGGGAGGCCGTCATATGACGTCCTCCCAGAACGAGAGTGTCCTCCGCCCGCCGTCAATTGACAGTGGGCGGTGGACAAGTGGTTATATATTAAAGCAAAGGCCCTACAGATTAAAATAGTGGGTGTTGCATTTTTTTTTCCACACAGTATTTGCGCAGCGATCTTTCAAACACATTTTTTGGGGGAAAAACACACTTTTTTTATTTTTAATGCACTAAAACACACTATATTGCCCAAATGATTGATGAAATAAAAAAGATGATCTTAGGCCGAGTACATGGATACCAAACACGACATGCTTTAAAATTGCGCACAAACGTGCAGCGGCGACAAACTACATTCATTTTTAAAAGCATTAAAAAGCCTTTACAGGTTACCACGTTAGATTTACAGAGGAGGTCTACTGCTAAAATTACTGCCCTCGATCTGACCTTCGCGGTGATACCTCACATGCATGATGCAATTGCTATTTACATATGACGCTAGACCGACGCTTGCGTTCGCCTTTGCGCAAGAGCAGGGGGGGACAGCGGTGCTTTTTTTTTGTTTTTTTTTATTATTTATTTTGCTTTTTTATTTTATTTTTAAACTGTTCCTTCCATATTTTTTTTTTTTACCATTTTTATTATCTCAGGGAATGTAAATATCCCCTATGATAGCAATAAGTAGTGACAGGTACTCTTTTTTTGAAAAAAATTGGGGGGTTAGACCCTAGATCTTTCCTCTACCCTCAAAGCATCTGACCACACCAAGATCGGTGTGATAAAATGCTTTCCCAATTTCCCAATGGCGCTGTTTATATCCGGGGGGGGGGGGACATTCCCTCCCACTGCTTGTAAAAGCAGTCTAGAGGCTAATTATCTGCTAGAATTGCTTTTACATGAAAGCCGGCCACTTGCTGAAAAGAATGATACCAAGATGATACCTAAACCCGCAGGCATCATTCTGGTATAAACATTCAAAGTCCAGCAACATACCAGTACGTTGCTGGTCCTTGTTGGACATGTATTGTAATCTTTTTTTTCATGCAGCCTGTTGGCTGTATGAAAAAAAGAGATTGATCGGTGGGTATGCCCACCATTAGAATACCTCCCTTCATCCACCCACTTCTAATGATGGGCATATATGCCGAAGCATGGGGGCATCCTCCCGCAAAAAAGTTATGCCGCGTACACACGGTCAGACTTTTCCACGGGCAAGCCTCCGTCGGAATTTCGACCGTATATACGCGGGATTAGGAACAAAATCGCTCCTCCGCCCCTGCTGCCCCCATGCTTCGGCATATAGGCTCTTTTTTTTAACTGTGGTGGTGAAATCACCTCCTACAGCGTTGGAGTCACGGCTTTATGTATCGTGGGAGCAAACGCTGTTGCTGTCAAGATAAATAGATCCGCGCTGCAACTGAATGGCGTACCTGAAAACAAAAAATTACATACCTGAAAAGCAAGCATGATAAAACATTGCAGAATAGAATACAGTAAAAAAGAGCAGAACAATAAAGGAGAAAATAGAGAGAGAGAGCAATAAAACGACAACTATTTTTGGTTTTTTTATTTTATAATTTTTTTTGTTTTTTACGTTTTTTTTTTTTCTTCTTTTTTACACTCTTTTTTTGTAACTTTAACAACTGTAATGGTTCGGGTCTCTCAAAATGTAATGGCATCTTGGGAGACCCTGTGTAAGTGTGTCCTAGTCTGTGAAATTCTGTACCCTGCGCTAAAACTTCACTTTTGAGTGGTAGCGTTCAAAACATTCACCAAGGCAAAGACCAGGTTTGTCAGGACAGAGTGGACAAAAAACACGGGTGTCACGCCTAAATCCGCGCTTGCTACAGACACAACATCTTTTTTGGGGGGTTCGTTGGGTAGGGGTACTCGGGAGGGCATACGGATAATGCCCCTCATGCAGCCGGCTTACTGCATTTGGTTGGGAATGGTGAGGTGCAGAACCGCCTGGATACAGGAGTTCTGTGACTATCTCATTCTGGAATTTTAGAAGAGATAACGTCCCGCCTGAAGCTCTGTATAGCACATGAGCGTTCAGCAAAGCTAATTGGAATAAGGATAGAGACACTTTTTTGTACCAGCATCTCGCCTTACGGTCAATTAGATACGGCGCCAACAACTGGTCGTTGAGGTCCACCCCTCCCATATTTTTGGTTATATTCGTGGACACAGAGGGGTTTCTCCACAACACCAGTCGCCGTACGAATTTGGACCTTCGTGTCTGCATGAAGGGAGGTAAGAAGGAAAACATTCTTATTGTCCCTCCACTTCAAAGCGAGCAAGTTATTACACTTCAAGCAGGCTCTCTCCCCCTGCCTAAGACGGGAATCTACAAGCCCCTGGGGAAAGCCCCGGCGATTAGGTCGCACGGTGCCACATGCTCCAATCTGATGATCAAACAAGTGACTAAACAGTGGCACGTTCGTGTAATAATTGTCCACATACAAGTGGTACCCCTTTCCGAATAAGGGTGACACCAAGTTCCACACTATCTTGCCAGCGCTCCCTATGTAATCCAGGCAGTTGACCGGCTCAACCTGACTATCTTTTCCCTCATAAACCTCCATACATAGCCTGTTGCCCTGTCACAGAACTTATAGAGCTTGACCCCGTATCTGGCACGCTTGCTGGGAAGGTACTGCTTGAAAGCCAAGCGGGCAGAAAATTTAATCAGGGACTCAACGCAGACAACTTGATCGGGAATAAAAAAGGCTGCAAAACGTTCGTTGAAGTGGTTTATGAGGGGCCGAATTTTATAGAGCCGGTCGTATTCAGGGTCCCCACGTGGACGACAAAGTTCATTGTCGTTGAAGTGCATGAACCGCAAAATCTGCTCGTATCGTGTCCTGGGCATGGAGGCAGAGAACACGGGCATGTGGTCAATTGGGTGCGTGGACCAATAAGCACGCAATGACGGGAATTTATGTGTGCCCATGTTGAGGGAAAGGCCCAGAAAGGTCTTAAAGTCGGAAACCGTAATTGGTTTCCAATCTTTGGCAATTTTAGGCAACTGGGGGTTAGCGGTGATGAATTGACCAGCATACAAATTACTCAAAATCAGCTGTTTTCACCTGAATACCGGGTTGGGCAGTGAATGGGGGAAGTACGGGTTTTGCAGAAGTGGTGGGGACCCAATCGGGATAGGCGAATTCTGCAGGAAGGGCACTATGGGCACGACGGGCCTGCCTTTGTCTTTTTTTTTTTTTTAAAGGGTAAATTTTTATTGTACATTTCAGCATTAGCATACAGTGACATAATACAGTACACATTTTCATACACTATGATTTGCACATGTCAACCTATTCAGCATCTTGTAATCAAATCATGTCTCTTTTCCTTCCCTTGTCCCTACCTTCTCTCTCCCCCCCCCCTCTCCTCTTCCCTCTTAGCCCCCTCCTCCCTCCTCCTCCTCCTCCTCCTCCTCCCCCCCTCCCCCGGATAAAAGGAAAAGCTTGTATATTAACATCACTGTCCAAACATAAATGAGCTAATTGTATTACAAAAATCGAACTACAAAAAGGAAAAAAAAAACAAAAGGTCTTTCCCTTTTTCCTGAAATACCTGTAAATCTACAGGAATAAACACTGGAAGAGTTATGACTCCCACTTTACAACCTAGTCTTTCCTATCCTTCATTTCCCCAGTTATCCCCCGCCAAACCCTAGGTATGTACTACTATTACACCTCCACTTCTCCCGAGACTCTATCCAACCATCCCGCCCACACTTTCTCAAATTTTTTAGGGCACCCTCTCGCCATATAAGTAATTTTATACATCGGTAGGGCCTTATTCACCAATGTCACCCAACCCTGCAAAGAGGGGGGTGACGCGCTCCGCCACTTAATAGCTACTGCCTTTTTAGCATAACAAAACAGGATTCTGAGCAGAGTTTTTTGTGAGGTGGATATATCCTCCCCCTCCAGGTCGCCCAAAAGACATCTGGCCGGGGAGTAAATATTTGGTAGTTCCAGGGTACCCTCTAGAAATGTAAGTATCTCTTTCCAGAAGTTCTCTATTCGGGGGCACTGCCACACTATATGGAAGAAATCTCCTTCCTCCGCATGGCATCGAGGACACTCAGCAGACTCCCTCCTACCCATTTTATGAAGTCTTTTGGGGGTGTAATATATCCTATGAAGATAATTAAATTGTGTCAATTTATCTCTAGCCGAGACCATTGAGGGCACCAATGTACCCAATGCTCCCGACCAGTTCTCCGGCGTGAGGGACGGTATATCCGTCTGCCATTGTGCCAGCATCTTCCTCATTCTGGGAGAGGAGGATGTGAGAAGCCTGAAGTAATATCTAGAAATCAGCTGCGAGTGATCCCCCTCCGTCACCACCCTTTCCATACTGGAGGGGGAGAGCGCCACTATCCCCCCCCCCCCCCCCGTACTGAGCCGTAGCCGCATGGCGCAGCTGAAGATAACGAAAAAAAAAAACACATTGGGGATCCCATATTCTGTCAAGTCCAGGAAGGTCCTGAACACCCCCTCTCTAAACAGTTGGTGAGCGTATTTAATGCCATAAGTCGCCCAACATGTACCGTCCGGCACTTTGGCTATTTCATGAAGTTGGGGGTTACGCCACAGAGGAGCATTAGGAGAGGTTGCCAAACTGGATCCCCCCACCTTAGCATTGCAGATGTGGAATATTTTATACGACAATTTCAATAGTCCCGCCCCCTTTACCGGATAAGGTCCGTTCCTATAGAGGACATTAATCAGTCCTTCATACGAGTGGACCTGTGCCGCCTGGGTTGCCACAGATGCAATATTCAGATCTGGGAAACCCCACCAATGCACATGTGTCAGTTGGGCTGCTAGGTAGTAACACTGCAAATTTGGTAGGGCTAATCCCCCCTCCTTTATAGGCAAATAAAGTGTGTCCAATGAGACTCTAGCCGGCCTAGGGCCCCAGAGAAATGCAGAGAGCATTTTATTAATGCCCGCAAACCACTTCTTAGGGATATAAACCGGTGCGTGCCAGAACAAGTACAAAAATCTAGGTAGGTATATCATTTTAAATATATTGATTCGACCGAGGAGACCAAGCGGCAGCCTGGCCCAAGTCTGGAGACTGTCCCTCAGCCGTGCTTTCATAGGCGCTAAGTTATTATCTATATATACACTGATCGGCAACTGCACATCCACCCCCAGGTATCTAAATTTAGAGACTATCTTTAGGGGGGCCCCCGGAGGGAGGTCCGGGACATACTCAGGATTAAAGGGGAAAATAATGGATTTGTTCCAGTTCACCTTAAATCCTGAAAATCGTCCAAATTCCGAGATTTTGCCCAAAGCAGTGGTCAACGATCCCCCTGCCTCAGCCAAATACAATAACATATCATCAGCGTAGAGGGATGTTTTTTCCTCCAGCTCATTAACCATGCACCCCTTCACTCCAGCATCCGCTCTTAGGAGGGCCGCCAGCGGTTCTATAGCCAGGGCAAACAGGGGCGACAATGGGCAGCCCTGCCGAGTGCCTCTCGCTATATTGAACGATTCTGTGATGGTGTTATTGACCCTGAGCTTTGCCCGTGGTTCCGCATATAGTATCTGGACCCATTTTATGAATCTCGGGCCAAACCCCAGCCGCCCAAGGACCGCCACCAAGTATGGCCATTCGATAGAGTCAAACGCTTTGTGCGTATCCAGGGAGAGCACCACTCGAGTATCCGGCGTGGGCCCCTCAGATTGTAGGATAGTGAACAAACGACGCAAGTTGATAGCCGTCGACCTTTCAGGTATAAAGCCCGTCTGATCCCGATGAATAACTGAAGCAATAACTTTATTCAGGCGTCTGGCCAGTAATTTAGCTAGGATTTTAGCATCTACATTAATTAAGGATATCGGTCTATAGGATTCGCAGAGATCATGATCCTTGTGCGGCTTAGGGATCAGCACAATGAGTGCCTCTCTCGGAGACCCAGGAAGCACCCCCCCTCCATAAGCGTCCATGTACATTTTGAGCAACTGGGGGGCCAGATGTTCAGCAAATGTGGCGTACCATTCCGCTGGATATCCGTCCGGGCCCGGGGTCTTATTTGTATTTAATGATCCGATTGCCGAGACCACTTCCTCCACTGTAAGGGGGAGGTCCAAGTCCTCCGCCACCTCCCCTGAGAGTTCCAGGAGGGGTATTGGAGCCAAATATTCCTGAACCTCATCCCTACTGTATGTAACTCTCGAAGCATATAGCTCAGAGTAAAAGTCCACAAAGGCCTTAGCAATCTCTGTTTGTGATGTACAAAGATGCATCTGTGCATCATATATACGTGGGATAGAGGTCGGTGCCTGGTGTGAGTGTGCCAGATAGGCCATCAGCCTACTGTTCTTATCTCCGAATTCGAATACCCGTTGTGCCTGATAAAGCAGTTTCTTTTGTGTTTTTTCTACCAGAACCAGGTCTAATTGTTGCATATTCTCCTTCCACCTTTTATAAGTAGCATGATTAGGATCCTTGATGTAGTCTATCTCAGCCTCAGCCGCTACCTGTTCCGCGTCCCTGAGCTTCCACTCTCTATCCGATTGGAGACGCTTGATGCCCGTTCTAATAATTCCCCTAAGCGTGGCCTTGAACGCATCCCACGTAGTTCCTGCCGGGACCTCCCCTCTATTCTCTAGCCAGAAAGTATTAATGGACCTGGCGGTGGACCTCTCAAAACATTCCTCCTTAAGCCAGAGGGGGCTCAGCCTCCAGAGAGCATGCCCCCGGGGCCTCTCCATATCAAAAGTGATAAGCAGGGGGAAATGGTCCGATACCGCCCTCGGTAAATATTGGACTCCCACCACCCTCGGGAAGAGTATCCTGGATACAAAGCACATATCCAACCTAGATAGGGTATTAAATGTGGAGGAAAAGCATGAGTACGCTCTAGTATCTGGGTTCTTCCATCTCCATGCCTCCTCCAAATCATATTGTGCCACACATGCTCCCAACGGGGATCCCCCCACAGCCGCCATCCCAAACCTATCACTTTCGGGGGACAACACTGCGTTCATATCTCCAGCCAGGACAACAGGGCCCTCTGCCACTCGAATCACCTCCGCCATTATTTCATCCCACACCCCTACTATAAAAGGGGGTGGTATATAGATTGCAACAAAGGTATATGGTTGGTTATTAATAGTCAACACCAGAGCTACAAATCTACCCATTGGGTCTAGTTTCACAGATTGAACTGTAAATAGTAAGGATTTGCAAACTAGGATCGAGACCCCCCTGGCGTAGGTGGAGTACGCCGAGTGGAAAGCCCTCCCCACAAAGGCCCTATGCAGTGCCAATGTCCTGGACCCTACCAAGTGCGTTTCCTGGAGAAATATAATATGCAGTCTGCGTTTCA
This sequence comes from Rana muscosa, assembly GCA_029206835.1. Classification (NCBI taxonomy): domain Eukaryota; kingdom Metazoa; phylum Chordata; class Amphibia; order Anura; family Ranidae; genus Rana; species Rana muscosa. The sequence continues at coordinate 177,420,237 of CM055122.1, read as the reverse complement.
GGATATATTTAAACCCCAGCGCCCTTTTAATCTTGGAGTTAAGCCCCCGTACGTTCCAGGACAGTAAATTAAGGGTCTGCATCCCAGCTGCTAAGGGCATATCCACCCATAATAACCTGCGGCCCAGGAGGTGGCGATAGTTGTCCACCTCTCAAGCTCGGACAGATCACACACATCGTTAACAGTAGTATTGGTACATACATCTTGGCTTCAGAATAAGCATGTGCTAGGGTCATACATGTACGTGGGTGATCTAAATGCATAACATTCAAGTACAGTTGAGGGCTTAGGTCGATAGGTTTCGAAGGCATATTCAAATACTGGGAGAGATCAAAATGAAAGCAGAGAAGAGCCAATAGGAAAAAGGAAAAAAAAACAAAAAAAAAGGAAAAAACATGAACCATTCCGGATCCACAATGGCGGATCCCAACACCCGTTCCCCCCACCCTGCCTGCAGCCCCAAACATCCCACAGGCTTCCTCCCCAAACTGCAACAACAAAAGTCTCCCTAAAGGGGGGTATATTTCCTGCACCAGCCGGGCAGGAAAATTTAGGGGGTAAGTACTTGATTCCATGTAGAGCTGAATCCAGACCACAGTGAACAGTAGACCCCCACCAGTGTTCCCACTAAATAGGGGTCAGGTAGGGTCTCTCGAACCGGGAAAAGTCATAAATGGTGTTTCAGGATGGGCCACATCTCATGCAGAATTGTCTGAAAATCAATATAGCAGCCCCTCCCTGGGAGCTCACCCCCAGGGTTACCGTGGAGCGCATCCCGCATCATAGAAAAGGGAGTGTTACCCATGCCCCAGCGATTCCAGCCAGCGATTAGCCTCCTTGGGCGACATGAAGAACTGTGTCTTTCCCCCGTGTACCACACGGAGCTTGGCAGGATAAAGCATGCTGTATGGTAGACTGCGCTCCCTCAGGCATTGCTTCACACTCTGGAACGCTGCCCTCTGTTTCTGCGTGGCCGCCGAGAAGTCCGGATAGATGGAAATTCTGTTGTTGTTATAAGGCAGCTCAGGCATATTGCGAGCCTTGCGGAGAATGGTTTCCTTATCTTTAAAGTATAGGAAGCGTGCTATCAGTGGTCTAGGGAATCTGGCCGGAGGGGGTGCTTTCAGAGGGATCCTGTGCGCTCTCTCTATGGCAAACAGGTGGGAAAAGCTGTCATCTCCGAAGACCTGCTTGAGCCATGTCAGTAAGAATCCCTCCGGGTCCCTTCCCTCTGACCCCTCAGGAAATCCCAGGAACCTCAAATTGTTCCTTCTAAGCCTGTCTTCAATTTCTCCCAACTTGGCCTCCTGGGACTTGTGGTTCGCCGCCATATCTCTCACCTGCACCATCAGAGGGTTAAGATCGTCTTCCATATCACTAATGCGCTGCTCGGTCTGCGTCACCCTCTGCCGTACCTTCTGCACATCATCCTTGAGGATGGCAAAGTCCACTCTGATGGTATCAATCTGTGTGGACAAGGCAGCGTGGCAGCTTTTTATGGTATCCATTATCTGCAGCAGCGTCGGTTCACCCTTGCGTGTACCGGATCCATCCTCCCCCTCAACAGACTGGGGAGAAGGCAGGGGAGACTCCAGTGGATCGGTCAGGTCCGGCCACTCACCATCCCCCTCGGCACCTTTGCGATTCGGTGGAGCAGATGAGGCCCTCCGCTCCGAGCGGGCGCCATTTTGGGAGGCCTCGTGAGCAAATTTAGCCAGCTTCTCCGCGGGCGTGGGCTCCACGCTGGGGCCGTATTTCACCATTATGTGGTGCTCGGTACTATCCCCCGTCGGTTCCGGTAAGTATCGGGGCACTGTGACAATTCTGGGGTCCGTCAGGATATTGCAGGATTCTAATGCGGCCGGAGCTCTGTGAAGAAGCGTCCTCACATACCGGAAGTTGGTCACGCCCCCTGCCTTTGTCTTCTTGGTGGCAGCGGGACACTACTTGTGCTTGCCACCTCGCCAGCTTGAACTGCACTTATGGGACTCGCCACGTCACCACGTGATACTGCAGTGCTGGATGTACGCCCAGGCTGTACTAGGCCGCTGGTGCTTGCCAATTCACCAGAAGGAATAGCGGCGCTAGTACTACTCTGCTCCATGATACGAGAGCCCTGCGGTTCTTGCTCCTCAACAACCTCAGAAGATCGGGATCGGGTACGCCTGACCTTAGCAGGGACCTCAAATTCGTCGTCAGAGCTATCTGACGTGGGGCCGCTGACGTCACTGTCTTCTACGGGAAGATATTCTGAGCCTGAATCTGACAGATGCGTGACCTCCTTCACTATCTGTCATGCTCAGAATCTCGTAGGCCTCTTTACTAGTGTACCTTCGTCTTGCCATTTTGGGCTCTAAATTTAGGGGTACACTAGTAAGATTCACAGGTAAAAAAAGCACCTGACTGTCACCAAATGTATCAAACGCTACCAAAAAAACTGTTAGCGATCGCAGGGATCAGGACTGTCTCTGCGAACGCTGCAGTTATGTGTGTTGTGTTTGGTAAGTGACAGTGATCGATCGATACTGCACTTGGATGGGGTGGGCTGGGCTGGGCGGAGGGGCTAAACGCAGGTGCTAGCAGGTATCTGGGCTGATCCCGCTAACACTGCGTTTTTGGGAACCCTAAACCGCTGGGGACGCTAGTATAGATCTGATCTGATCAGATATTGATCTGTTCAAATACTATACCACTAAGGGAGGTGTATGCTTTGCGCGTGGGTGTTGGCGTTACTGGCACTAACCTGACGCTGCCTGGGGCGACGCAGACCCTCTCTGACGCTAAAACCTAATTGATATCAGCCGCCGGGCGATCAGGGGGTTAAACCTTTATTGGGTTATATACGGCGGGTGCCCTGATGCTATAAAAAGCAAACTAACCAACCAGCGTCACCTGTAACCTTTATATGGTGATCACTGGTGAAAGGGTTAACTAGGGGCAATCGGGGGTTAAAACCTTTATTTGGTTAAATATGGGGGTACCCGACGCTATATAAAAACCTGACGGGTTACCTAAATAACTAAATAACTAACTGGGTAACCAGTGTCACCAGTGACGCTTATACGGTGATCACTGGTGAAAGGGTTAACTCTAGGGGCAATCAGGGGGTTAAAATAATATATGGGGGTACCTGACGCTAATAAAAACCTGCGGCGAACCTAAAAATAATTAACTGGCTATCTAGGACACCAGCGACAAGAAAAAAGCGATCGGAAAAACGATCGCTTAGTGACGCTGGCGTTAGGGGGTGAAAGGGTTACCTGGGGGCGATCAAGGGGTTAAACCTTTATTAGGGGGGGTTAGGGGGCTACCCTGGACCTAAAGGGGCCTAATCCTAACTGCCCTGCAACTTTTTACAGTCACAAATGACACCGATTGCAGTGATCAGTAAAAAAAATGATCACTGCAAACGGTGATCTGGGGGTGACTGGGGGGTGCAAGTGTGCCTACGTGTACTGGTGTCAGTGGGCTGTTGGTGCACTTACTATGTGATGTCTTCTCTCCTCGCGCCGGATCGAAAAGACCGCCACGAGGAGAGATGACATCACTTCCTCTGCCTGTGTTTACATTACACAGGCAGGGGAAGCTCTCTCATTCGCCGGGAGCGATCGAGAGGGGGTGGCCGGAATCGAACGGCCGTCCCCTCATGCCGAATCGCTCCCGAACACTTAACCACCGCTCACTGTACAGAAGGGGGGTCCGATCGGACCCCCCAACTATACAAAGGCGATCACGTAGATCTACGTGATTCTGCCTGTCGGTGCCATTCTGCCGACGTATAATTACAGTGGGCGGTCGTTAAGTGGTTAAGCTAGTGCATTGTTGGTTCACTTACCTTTTCCTTATATTTCCCTTCTAAAATGTTTTTATTTATTTTCTTTGTCTGAATTTCTCACTTCCTGTTCCTCCTCAGTAAGCTGTTCAGTAAGCTCTTCTGGCTGACTAAACACCACTCATATGATGTGATGTTTAGTGAGGAGAAACAGGAAGTGAGAAATTTAGACAAAGAAAAAAAACATTTAGAAGGTAAATAGAAGGAAAAGGTAAGTGAACCAACAATGCACTAGCTTAAAGGAACCTATTTGGAAAATAAAAAACGAACCTTTACAACCCCTTTAACTGAAGCAACTTTACAGGAAAAGAAAATAGTTTACTCAGGCAAACCCCTCCCTCCCACAGAGCTGATTATTCTGTGATTGGCCACAGCCAAAGTCGCCTGTCCTGGAGGCAACTGTAAGTCACGTAAGTTGCTCCAAGTCGCGCTGAAGTCGCCTTGCAAAGTTACGATGCAAGTCGGGTTGCCCCTGTGTGAACCGGCACTTAGCGTAGAACATGTTGTGTAGGAATGAGAAATGCATGAAAATGTATTCTTGGCAGAGGAAAGGAAGTTGCATAGTGGTGACGAAGACCATGTTGAACATTCTCTAGCCTGTGATATATAATATGTATGTATGTGTATATATGTAGCGGCCTCCACCCTCTCCTCTCCTCTCTACTCTTCTTGCTCTGGCGCTCGTCTAGGGGTACGCTGAAGGAGAGAGTGCGGGGTCACCGTGCCAAGTCCCCCTGCAGAGTATGTGCAGTGAGAGACAATCCTCTTTTACCTTCGGGTCGGTGTTCTGCATCCAAAGACCTCCTCCTGGTTTTCTCGAACAGTGTCTACCAGTAAATGAGCCCCACGCCACTAAAGTCCAACACTCCTTTATTCTTCCAATAACAGAGTAATGCACAGACAGTTGGACTCCCTCAATGAACAGAACAGATAAGGGGGGTGTGGATGCGAGTAGGCCCAGGCACAATGAACTCTCCACTTTCCTTCCTGAAAGTGGGTTGCGGTCTCCGAGCGAAGGGGGATTTCCTTCCAGGCGGTCTCCGATGGAAGGCTCACCTGTCACCGGCAATATGCTGCACCAGGTTTTTAAGCAAGTATCTCCCACCATTACGCCCTCCGGATTCGGGTACCCACTCCCAGGGTCCCCTAGGATCTCCTTCCCTCGCGGAACTCAGTGTTGGGCACTGAGCTCCAGACCTCCAGCCGAGTACCTCACCCCAGGCTAAAGGTGCCTGGGATGGAACACGACCTCCGAACGTCCTCTAGGCCTAGGCCGCCTAGAGGACCGACACGAACCACCGCCCACAGGCTGAAGGTGCCCGGGACTCGACCCCGTGACAAAGATGGCCGGCCCCTTTATACCCTCTCCCAGCAAGCACGGCGGGTACCCCGCCCCACCATACTGCTGCCAAGAGAGGACAAAAAGGGAGCCCGGCACACAGCAATGGTTCAACCACAGCCCAAGGCGACAGCGCCACCCGCTGGGCTGCAGGGAACTGCACACCACTGGTGTCTCTGCCAGTTTTAAATACACAGAAAAGTGTATACCCGCTATATATGTGTGTGTGTGTGTGTGTGTGTGTGTATGTGTGTGTATATATATATATATATATTAGTAAAAGATGACTGGTATTAAGAAAGATTGTCAAGCAAAGTGTGACAGCACTGAAAACTGGCCTGGGCAGGAAAGGAGGGGGGGGGGGGGGGGTTTAAGCGTTCAGTCTTAAGGTGGTCACATTTATTTTATTTATTTTTTTCCCAGTAAAATGTGTTCATTGGAAAATGGACAAGAATGAATTGGCCCCATTCAAGAACTCACCTACTTCTACAGAATTGCTCCCCTAGAGGTTGAGCAAGCCAGTAGTTACTTTGTTGCTTCTTTCCTAATGAGTTGCATTCTGCAGCAATTTAGCTTCTAAGAGAATAAAACCATAGAAGTAGGTAGTTTATTTAGCAATCCTGTTGTGGATATATGACATCCAGCAGCAGGCTTACCGATGTGATATGACTTTCAAATGCAGCAGTTCTAAGTAAATACATGTATTACATTAGATTAATTGGGAACCCCCTTGATCTTACCTGCAATTTGTGAGGCTTGGGGTTATTTTAAGTTGATCAACAATGATCATGGGTGACCAATGATTTTCTTTAAATACTATTCATTTTAATGACAGCTTTTGCACTAAGGACTGTCAGTCATGCAAACGAGCATTGATTACCTACTCTCATGAGATTCGTTTTGCATACTTAAAATAGGAAATCCTGAACAATTAACCTTGCAAGCAGAATTGCAGGCTCAATGTGTATAGCAGGCATTTATAAAGTTTTTTGCAGTTAATTTCACAAGCTTTCTTAAAAACCATGGCTCTTGCAGCTACATTCTAGTATCTTTTAAATACAGATTTTAAAGCGGAGTTCCACCCTGAAAAAAAAAAAATACACGAAATGCAGCAAAAAAAAATGTAAATTTTCTCACCTCGTCTTTCAGGACAGCACCTGGAGAGAGCGCAGCTCCACCCCTTTTCCCAGGAAACACTGCAGTCAGTTTTCTTTAAAGACCGGACACTTCCACCATGGCCTCAGTTGTAGTGTTTCCTCCGCCATGGTGGAAGCGCTGCAGGGAACCAGGGGTATGCTGCGCTCTCTCCAGGTGGAGACAGTATGGGGCATACCTGTTAGTTTTTTTCTTTTGTTCCAGGCCAGCCCAGCACCCCCCTTACGTGAGGTGGGTGCTGCGGTACCTTCTCCCCTTCATACCCGGCGAGGGTTCAGGCTGCGGGAGGGCCCGCTCTCATCAGACCGGCACTGGGGGCATGGAAGGAGGGATGGCGTGCTCCTCAGGAGACGAGCAGCGTCTCTTTCGTTTGTATCCCCATGTTTTCCGGGTCCCGAATGGCGAGCGCGTCATTCCGGCCGGGGGCGGGACTTCCCGTGGTGCGACGCGGCTTCCTGTTCCGGCCGCTGGAACGCAGGGGGAGGGAGGCGGCCTTCGGCTGGTGTCATTTCCGGTCCTCACAGCGGTGAAAGGACCGGGAAAATCAAAAAAGGAGCTGTCGGACGCCACTTCAACCTCGCAATGGAAGAGGAACAAGCGGCAGTGGTGGGAACAGGAGCCACTCACACCAGCCAGACCCAGGTAAGCAGGGACAGAGGTCCCTGTATATATACTTTATGGGGTCTTGTATATTCTTTCCCTCCTTTTCTCCCCTGGGGGGAAAGCAAAGGAGCCTGTGCCACTCTCCCTAGAGATTGTTACTAGAGAGTTGGTTTTTTTGTTGTTATGGTGGCTCAGGGGGTGAGTCACTAGGTAAGCTGTGCTTATAAATGTAAGGGCTAAAGTGTTAGTTCCTTCCTCTTTTTTTATTTTCCAGCTGATTTAGAAGGTTTTGGTTACTATTATGTTTTAAAAATGTTTTAAATATAGTATGGTGTTGGTGTATTTCAGCTTAAAGACAAAACCAAACACTCCTCTCCTCTTCCCAAGAGGAGATGTCCGTCTTGCAAAGACACGCTTAGGGAAACATGGCCTAAAGCGCTATGCAAGACATGTATTGCAGAGCTGTTAAAAGAGGAAACTGCCTCAGCTGCAGCTGCTGCTCAACCAGGGGAGCTATTAAGCTCCTTCCGAAAGGAACTAGCGGACACTTTTCAGTCATTCCGCTCCTTTTTGGATAGACGTCCGGCGGCCCAGCCAAACAGGAAAGGCAGTTCACCATCCTGTTCTCATCCTAGTACTCCTGCACCCAGAGGGGTCAGCGACTCGGAGGATGAGGAGATAAATGTTGCCACAGGTTCGGATGAAGAAGAGGAAGAAGAAAGGGAAATTTCTTCTTCCCGCTATAGGTTATCCCTGGAGGAAGTGGACGATCTATTAAAAACAATACACACAACGCTTAATATCGAAGAGGATAAGACGCAATTATCCTTACACGATAAGATGTTTCAAGGCATGGGAGAAGTAAAGCAACGGGTGTTCCCAGTGCACAAATACATCTCCGAGACAGTAAAGAGAGAATGGAAGGACCCAGAGAGGGCACCTTTCTTTTCCAGATCCCTCAAGAGAAGATTCCCCTTTGAGGATGATAGTCAGCAGGTTTGGAATAAAAAACCAAGACTTGACGCAGCCTTTTCGCAGGTTTCAAGGAATACAGACTTGGCCTTCGAGGACATGGGCACCCTAAAAGATGCCATGGACAAGAGGGCAGACTCCCTACTAAAAAAGGCATGGGATTCGACTCTAGCCAACTTTAAGCCAGCAATGGCATCAACCGTGGTTGCGAGAAACTTAGAACACTGGTTGGAGCAATTAAAAACTCACATTGAGGCGGGAACTTCTCGTAAGGATCTACTTGACACGCTGCCTATACTTCAGAAGGCGGTAGGGTACATGGCTGATGCCTCTGCTGAATCTATCAAAATGTCAGCTAGATCAGCAGCCTTGGTCAACTCAGCCCGCAGAGCCTTATGGGTTAAGACCTGGTCAGGGGATATAGCCTCAAAGGCGAAGTTATGTGGTTTGCCTTTTGACGGTGACTTAGTTTTTGGCCCTGATTTGGAAGCCGTACTTAATAGAACGGCTGATAAAAAGAAGGCCTTCCCAATAAAGAAGAAAGTGGTTCCTCAGGGTAAAACTAATTTTCGTGCTTTTCGGCAAACCGAGGTTAAAAAAGACACGGGCTATAAAAGACCTTGGAGGTCCCAGAGAGGGAGAGGAAAGTCAGGGGTACTATTCCGCCCTCCTGGCCAAACCACAAACACCCAGTGACAGTCCGCCAACGGTGGGAGGAAGGTTACAGGCCTTTCTTCCACAATGGAAGACAGCGACGTCCAGTTTATTTGTCCTCAAAATAATATCAGAGGGCTACAGGCTGGAATTCTCGCAACCCCCTCCAAACCGTTTTTATGTAACCCGGACTCCTCGAGACCTGGAGAAGTCTATAGGGATGTCATCCTTACTGGAAGAACTCATCCAGCAAGAGGTAATTATAGCTGTTCCCCCCGAAGAGGAAGGGATAGGGTGCTATTCACACATCTTCCTAGTGAAGAAGACGTCAGGAAAATTCCGGTTGATCTTGAACCTGAAGATACTAAACAGGTCCATCAGATACAAAAGATTCAAGATGGACACAATTTTCTCAGTGAAACATCTCCTGACGCCAGGTTGTTTTATGGCATCCATAGACCTGAGGGATGCGTACCTACACGTTCCTATAGCGCCAATATCACAGAAGTATCTGCGATTAGCAGTAAAGACGGGAGACTCGGTCTCACACCTGCAGTTCAGAGCCCTCCCTTTCGGACTGTCATCCTCACCAAGGATATTTACAAAGGTCATAGCAGAGGCTCTAGCACCCCTCAGATTAAAGGGGATATCAATAGTGCCATATCTGGATGACCTCCTGATATTTGCCAAGACAAGGGAGTTATTGGCGAAAGATCCTAAAAGAGACGAAAAGACATCTCGAGAGTCTCGGATGGATCATAAACCAAGAAAAATCAAAAATGATCCCTTCCCAGACGATAACATTTCTTGGATATACAATAAATTCCATACAGGAAAGACTTTTTCTCCCAGAGGAAAAAATAGAGAAACTCCAGAGGGCAGTAAAGGGGACTCAAACAAATCTGCCGATGACAATCAGAGCAGCCATGTCAGTCCTAGGCCTACTCACCGCCTCAATACCAGCGGTACAATGGGCACGTCTGCATGCGAGAGAGCTCCAGCAGACAATTCTCAGGAATTGGTCCTACGGAGAGTCGCTGGAAAAATTGATAAAAATACCCCCTCAAGTTCAGAGAAAGCTGTGGTGGTGGAGGAAGCAAGCAAATTTAGACAAAGGCCTGCTTTGGACTTTCCCTGTAGAACACAGATTGACAACGGACGCAAGCTTCTGGGGGTGGGGTGCTCATCTGGATGGACAGATGGCCCAAGGAACATGGTCAAACAGAGAAGCCCGGAGATCCTCCAATTGGAGAGAATTGAGGGCCATTCTACTGGGACTATGGGCGTTCAAGAAACAAGTCCTGGGTCACCACATTCAGGTGTTATCAGACAATGCCACGGCAGTGGCTTATATAACAAGGCAGGGAGGCACGAGGAGCAGAGTGTTGCTATCCTCAGCCCTCCACATTTTGGCCTGGGCAGAATCCAATCTAGCCTCCTTGACGGCGGTACACCTAAAGGGAGATCTGAACCAAATAGCAGACTTCCTAAGCCGAGAAAGAGTACTGGAATCGGAATGGAGTCTGAATCCGGTAGTATTCCAGAAGATAACAGGAAGATGGGGAGTTCCCCAAATAGACCTGTTCGCATCCCACGCCAATGCGAAGGTGGAAACATACTTCTCCCTAAACAGGCAAGATCAAGCGGAGGGTCTAGATGCACTGGCACAACCATGGACCTTCCACTTGTGCTACGCTTTTCCCCCCTTCCAAATGATCCCATTGGTCCTCAAAAAGCTACAGAAGGAGCCTACAACATTAATCCTAGTAGCCCCATTCTGGCCCAAAAGGACTTGGTTTTCAACCATCCAGAGGATGGCGGTGGAACCCCATTGGTTTCTTCCTTTACAGAAGGACCTTTTAACACAGGGGCCCCTACAACATCCCAATATCAAGCACCTCAGACTAGCTGCTTGGCTACTGAGGAGCAAATCCTAAAAAAGAGGGGCTTGTCCAATAAACTAATTTCAACATTATTGGACAGCCGAAAAAAGGTCACCAGAGCGATCTATTTCAAAGCTTGGAAATGTTTTAATTCCTGGTGCAGAGAAAAGATCCGTTCACCAAAGGAGACTATCTCTGTATTAGAATTTCTCCATGAGGGAATGGAGAAGGGGTTGGCGATTAGCACCCTAAAGGTGCAAGTAGCCGCCTTATCGGTGTTCCTGGAGAGACAACGATCTCAGGACCCCCTTATCGTTAGATTTTTTTAGGCACTGACCAGAGTTAGGCCAGTACCCTTTAAGTTCTTCCCAAAATGGGACTTATCTCTGGTGCTACAGGGTCTGACAAAAAGACCCTTTGAACCTCCGGAGGAAGCAACGATTAAATTTTGGTCCCTGAAGGTAGCACTCTTAGTGGCAGTTACCTCAGCTAGGAGAGTGAGTGATCTACAGGCCCTGTCAATCATAGAACCTTTCCTTTCTATATTTCCAGACCGGGTAGTGCTGAGAACTGACCCGGACTTCCTACCAAAAGTGGCAACGGTATTCCACAGGTCACAGGAAATAGTTCTCCCTTCCTTCTGTCCTACACCAGTGGGCACGAAAGAAGAAGCCTTTCACAGCTTGGATGTAAGGAGGTGCATACTGCACTATCTAAAGATAACAAGTGAATTCAGAAGATCGAATTCCCTGTTTATTTTGTTTTCTGGCCCACGTAAAGGTTATAGTGCGTCCAAAAATACCATAGGTAGGTGGCTACGAATGGCTATCGGCGAAGCCTACAGAGCTTCAGGGATAGAACCTCCCACAGGAGTAGGGGCTCATTCAACCCGGGCAGTAGCAACATCCTGGGCAGAACGAGCTGGAGCTTCGCCGGGAAGAATATGCAAGGCGGCTACGTGGACAAGCTTCTCCACTTTCACCCGCCATTACAGGTTGGATTTACTCTCTGCATCTGAGCAATCATTTGGCAGAAAGGTCCTACAGGCAGTGGTCCCACCCTAGAGTAAGTACTCTTTTATCATCTCCAGGTGCTGTCCTGAAAGACGAGGTGAGAAAACCTCAGTTAGACTTACCGGTAACGGTATTTCTACGAGTCTTTCAGGACAGCACCGATGACCCGCCCTAAAGTAATGATGATAAGATGTGGTGTTATTGCTATGTTCTGCTTATCTAATTCAGCATGGCTGGAGGTACTCTTAAACAACTGAGGCCATGGTGGAAGTGTCCGGTCTTTAAAGAAAACTGACTGCAGTGTTTCCTGGGAAAAGGGGTGGAGCTGCGCTCTCTCCAGGTGCTGTCCTGAAAGACTCGTAGAAATACCGTTACCGGTAAGTCTAACTGAGGTTTTTTTTTTTACTCACCCGAAATACCGGTTGCTATGCGGAAGTCCCTAATCTGCCTCTTCCTTATCCGAGGTGGATGTTCTTCCCTCCTACTCGTGGTGTCTTCTGGTGAATGGGCATGCTGCCTTCTGGGAATTGTGAGTAATCGGAGAGCAGCCGCCCATTCACAAATCGGCGTGAGACTTGCGCATGCGCAGTAGGAAACGGGCAGTGAAGCCGTAAGGCTTCACTGCCTGTTTCCCTTAGTGAGGATGGCGGGACCTGTAATCATCGAGGGATCGGCATCGGGGGGGGGGGGGGGGCCATCATCGCGGGCGAGTAGGACAGCTAAGTGTCCTTATTAAAGTCAGCAGCTACAGTGTTTGTAGCTGCTGACTTTAATTAAAAAAAAAATCGCGGGTGGAGCTCTGCTTTATAATGGTCATGGAACCTTGCTAAATGCTTGTTTTTAAGCTACAGCTGGCAATCACAAAATTCAGCACACTTTACTTAAGATCTATGCCTGCTGTACATATTGCCTTTTAGTCTAGTCTTTACAAACTATTTTTATTTAATTTCTTAACATTTTCTCAAAAATTCCTAACGGTAAAAATAAAGACTGAAAATGGGATTTTTGTACTCTCCATTAAACCCATTTCTTGGAGTCAAATATATTTTAAGGTAAGTACAAAAATCCTTTCTCATCCATTGATGGACACAAGAAATCGGAGACTGTCGGGAAGAGCCTTTAGCTCAGAAAAGCAGCTAAAGGACCTTATTCCCAGAGTTGGCAGCAGAAGGGGCCTGAACATCCACCTTGTAAGACTTTGCAAAACATGTGATCAGAGGACCAGTTGGCAGCCTTGCAAACTCTGCAAATCTGGGAAACCGTTGCATGATTCTTAAAAGCTCAAGAGGTGCATACTAGCAAGAGTGCCCCTTGATGGGGGGGAAAAAAGGTGCAATCTGACCCTTAAGACTATAGGCTTAAAAAGTGGTCTGTCTGAGCCACTGACAAATGGTGGTACGAGAAGCAGGCACCCTTTTTAAAGGGTCTATTGAAATGGGGATCAGACTTCCGGTGGTGGTGAGGTAAACTGGCATTGGCCAAACTAATCGCAGAATTGTGAAAGGTCTCATTTTGGTAAGCTGGCGCCACACCGAGGGATGGAAGAGGGAAGCGCTGATTGAGGTTAAAGATCAAAATTACCTTCGGAAGGAAGCTTTAGGCCACGACACTACCTTTTGTCCCTGTGTGTGGGGGAGCAGCTGTACAAAAGGTCTTCATCAAAGAATGGGAAACCAGCAGTTTCTGTAACAAGATGCCAAGATGCCAAGATGGGTGTTAAGGGCCAAATGCTGATTTAGGTTTTGCACAAAGGCCAGAATGTGTTCCATGGAGAGTCTCCCAAGTGAAGTATGCCTTCCATGTTTGGCAATAGACCATGCCGGAAGCATACTTCGTTGTGGGAATCCTTGATTCAGAAATGCCCCTGTCCCTCCAAAACCTGGGCTTAAACAGCCATGTTAAAGTCACTGACCATGAAGCAGAAAAGTAAATTGGCCTTTGGAAAAGATCTAGAAAAGCCCACGGTGTGTCTGACGGTTGTCTGATTGGTCAGAGTGCCACATCCACCTGGGCCAGTTTGGTGCTATGGGGATCACTGTAATGCCCTAATCTCAATCCTGCAAATCAGCGGAGGAAGGAGTTTTAGGGGAGAGACTTGATCAGTGTCCTCAGCCACCAGTGCATCTAACACTCTTGCCATGCAGAGACTTCTTGCTCCTCCCTGACAGTTGTTGCAAGGAGGCTTGTATCAAGGAGACAGTCTCCGAAATGCATTACCTAACAACTTTCCCTGCCACTTCACTACACGGAGGAACCTTCCTGCAGTGGACACCGCACACTGAAAAACATAAAACCCCCTACCGTTGTCATACAGCCAGTCTACCTGCTTTTTTGAGCTCTCCACACACAGCTGAGAGCTAGCAGCTTGCTTAGACTAGCAGTTCTCACTAGCTTGGAATGTATGGACTGGACACATGAACTCACTTCTTTTTAAAAAAAAACTGCTTACAACATTCCACTTGCACACTTTGTACACTGGGTGTCTCTTCCAGCACCTGCCACCTTGTCTTTATGCTATCAGCTGCATTTCTCTGGCTATATCCCAGCCATGTTTTTAGCTATTGGCTGCAGGATCTACTCTTGTAATCCTTCCAAATTTGAGCAGTGTTCTGACTTCGTCAGCACACTTCAGCTCTAGCAGTAAAATTGCATAACATAACAAAAAAGTACATTAAAAAAACACAAACATGCCTGGATGCACATATAAAATGCATAGAAATACATGTAATGAACGTCAGAAAAATGTGCATTGCTCTGTGCACACAGTGCCTTGAAAAAGTATTCATACCCCTTTAAACTTTCCACATTTTGTCATGTTGCAACCAAAAACGTAAATGTATTTTATTGGGATTTTATGTGATAGACCAACACAAAGTGGCACATACTTGTGAAGTGAAAGGCAAATGATAAATGGTTGTCAATATGGGGGATCAGTGTCATCAATCCCAGGAGTCAATGGGCATCACCGTCCGGAAGCATCACCGCTATCGCTATGGAAATCCTGGCCGATATCGCACTGCACATGCATGAGATTGGGAGGTGCATGCTGGGTAGCCAGCATGCACAGAATCCCCGAAGGCACACAGCAGCTTCACATGCCCACACTCCAGATGGACACACAGAAGAGGGAAAAATAAGTTTTAAATGCTGCACAAAAACAGAATAGAGGACAGTTCTGAAGATATCTAAATGTAAACTAACAAGCCATGACTATACCAGGGGTACTTTTATCTGTTAAAAAAAAAAAAAAAAAAAAAAAAACGAACTCCATTTTAATGTACATTTTTATCTTTTGCATGTTGAAAAACAGATCTTAGTTTGGTCAACTGAGGTGCAAAATGGCAGGAAACCAACGACCATAAAAAGATTAATAAATCGAACTCTAATTGGTATGCATAGTTGAGCTTTTATTGCGTTTGATATAGGCGCTTGGTTTGGCAGCATGGCTCAAGCAAGGATGCTCCAACCACTAAATAGCCATTTGTGTAAACGATCCATAAGCATGCATGTTCATTTTACCTGAATGTGCATGCCAATGTACAAATTTCAAGCGTGGTGGAGGCCAGGCACCCCAACTGCCAAGCATATCTTGGAGGAAAAACAAATTCAGCCTGACTGATGGCATCTCTTCTGGCAGAATAATTAGCAGTGGCTAAATGCTTCTAACCATAGATTTTTTGATTGTTCTCTTTAACTGCTTCCCGAACAGCCGCCGCAGTTATACTGTGGCAGGTTGGCTCCCCTGGGCGAGCCGTCGTAGCTGTACGTCGGCCGCTTTAAGACCACTAGGGTGCTCGCGGCGCGACGACTGAGCCGATGCGCGTGCCCGTCGATTTCTATGTCCGCCGGGCACTCGCAATAGCTCCACAGACAGAACTGAGGCCTGTCAATGTAAATAGACAGATCTCCGTTATGTCAGCGGTGAGGAGACTGATCAGTTGTTCCACAGTTAGAAACACTCCCTAGGACACACATTTCACCTCTTGATCGCCCCCTAGTGTTAACCCCTTTCCTGCCAATGACATTTATACAGTGATTGGTGGCTATTTTGTTTAGCTCTGATCGCTGTATAAATATCGGTGGTCCCAACAAAATGTCAAGTGCCCGATCTGTCTGCCTCAATGTCGCAGTCCCAAAATCGCAGATCACCGCCAATACTAGGGAAAAAAAATGCCATAAATCTATCCCCTATTTTGTAGACGCTATAACTTTTGCACAAACCAATCAATATACGCTTATTGCAATATTTTTGGAAAAAAAAAAATGTTGAATGCATTTAGGCCTAAACTGAGGAAGAAATTTTTTTTATTTTTATTTTGGGGATATTTATTATAGCAAAAAGTTAAACATTTATTTAAAAAAAAATTCAAAACTGTAGTTTTTTGTTAATGTTGCAAAAAAAACAGGTGATCAAATGCCACCAAAAGAAAGCTCTATTTGTGGGAAAAAAAGACGTCAAATTTTGTTTTTGTACAACGTCAACGACCGCACAATTGTCAGTTAAAGCGACGCAGTGCATCGCAAAAAATGGCCTGGTCATTAAGGGGCCAACTCTTTCAGGGCTCAGTGGTTAATCGGACCATATCGGTTACCAGTCATCTCATGCCTGAGGGCAGAGTGCATTCTCCGCACAACTCAGTAAAGGGAGGGAAAAACACAACACATTTTTTGAGCCATTTTGTAGGCTACATGCACACTAGCATTTTTTTAAGCTAAAAAAACGAAAACAATGCTGGTAATAGCGTTTTTTAGCAACGGTTTAGGAGCATTAAGCCCTGTACACACAATCGGATAACCTATGGATTTTCGTCCGATGGATTTGACCATCGGAAATCCGATGAAACTGTTTTTCATCAGTCTTGGCCACACACCATCAGTCAAAAAACCGACCGTTCCAAACGCGGTGACGTAAAACACTCCGATGAGCCGAGAAAAATTAAGTTTAATGCTTCTGAGCATGCGTCGACTTGATTCTGAGCATGCGTGGGTTTTTTAATCGATGGACTTGCCCATAGACGATCGGAAATTCCCATTGGTTTTTTATCCATCGGAAAAATTTAAAACCAGTTCTATTTTTTCCATTCGATGGAAAAAAGACCGATGGGTACCATACACGATCGGTTTGTCTGATGAAAACCATCCATCGGACGGTTTTCATCAGTTAAACCGATCGTGTGTATGGGGCTTGAGTGTTTTTTTTAACTTCCTTAGGGGGAAAAAAAACACAAAGCTATTCGTAGCGTTTAAAAGCATTTAGCGGTGTTTTTTTTTTGGTGTATTTACTTGGTGTAACATCTTTCAAATTATGCAAAAATATTGGGCTAACGTTAGTGTTTTTTATGCATTTTTCATTAATTTCTAGCCTATTTCTTTTAATCCAAACAACAGTCCTGGCTTTTTTTGCAGCTTCTTTAGGCTCAACACACAGGACTATTTAGCTTCTAGGACCAGAAAAAAAATGCTACTATGTTTCCATGAACACTACTTTAGGCCATTAACATTTTTGAGCTTTAGCATCTAGAAGGAAAACAAAAAAAACCACAAAGCTATTCGTAGCGTTTAAAAGCATTTAGCGGTGTTTTTTTTTTGTTTTCCTTCTAGATGCTAAAGCTCCAAAAATGTTAATGGCCTAAAGTAGTGTTCATGGAAACATAGTAGCATTTTTTTTCTGGTCCTAGAAGCTAAATAGTCCTGTGTGTTGAGCCTAAAGAAGCTGCAAAAAAAGCCAGGACTGTTGTTTTCAGCAACCTATTGAGGTTTAGCTTATGTTCTCTTACCTACAAAGGAAAAGCGAGATGTAGCATTACCACATCTGTCCAATACATAATTTATCAGGTAAACATATTCTTGGCTTGTAAGACAGCAAAAATGTCATACCTGTTATGGCCATGAAAGACTTTAAGGGTAAAGGAGTTGTAAAGACAAGTTTTTTTTTTTTTAATCTTAATCTCTTTCTGCTTCACGCCCTTGGACATAGCTGTCCTTTGAAACATAGCTCATCACAGATCGAGGTCAAGGCCCTTTACCAAGTGATCAGCTGTGGCCATGTAAACAAATGCCGGTCATCGGCATTTCCTTTCCTCAGCACTGTCACTGTGTGAGGAAAAGAAAGCCGATAACCTGGCTATCCTGTGGCAGGACATTTACACTGATAATCAGGGCACTGATTACCAGTGTGGCATCATCTGCTTCAGCCACTTGATTGTTTTTACTGTTCCAGACAGCGGAAGGGGACACCCCCCCCCCCCGCCTTTCTCCGGTGCTTCTACCAGCTTGCCCGTGCAATCGGTGAGCCGGAGGAGGAATCTGCATTGAGAATACTGCAGGCCAGCTTGTCCCTGGCAGTCTCTATGACCTTTCGGAGGATAAAGTCACGCCTGGCATCCGTTGCCTCTGTGAGATGTTTTTTTTATTTTTATTTCAGGCTTCCCAGCCTAGAGGCAAGATCTGCGGACTTATAAACCCCAGATCTCTGTAAAGAGGACCTGTCATGCCCTATTCCTATTACAAGGGATGTTTACATTCCTTGTATTAGGAATAAAAGCGATCAAAAGAAAAAGTGTCAAAATAGAAAAATTTTAAGTAAAATAAACAATAAAAATATGTAAAGCACCCCCGTCCCTGCGTGCTCGCTCGCAGAAGCGAACAAATACGTAGGTCGCGCCCACGTTTATATAAATAGCATTCAACCATGTGAGGTATCGCTGCAAATGTTAGAACGAGAGCAATAATTCTAGCGCTAGACTTCCTCTAACTCTAAACGGGTAACCTGTAGAGATTTTTAAAGTCGCCTATGGGGGATCTTTAAGTACCGAAGATTGGCACCATTCCACGAGTGTGCGTGGTTTTAAAGTGTGACATGTTCGGTATCTATTTACTTGGTGTAACATCTTTCAAATTATGCAAAAATATTGGGCTAAAGTTAGTGTTTTTTATGCACTTTTTCATTAATTTCTAGCCTATTTCTTTTAATCCAAATGATTTTGAAGTTGTAAACTTTGTGAAGAATCTCACACATTTACTTCCTTTGAATTCTGTGACACATTCACTATGCCCTGAAACTAGGAACCGCTGTATCACAGAATTCAAAAAGCCTGCAATTCTGAACTGCATAGGTGCGGAGAGGGAGTTTCAGTGCAGGAATCGCAGTTTGCCGGCAGCAAGGTAGTATGGGATAAGTAGTCCCTAGAAATCAAATCTAATCCAAAGGAATGAACAGAAGAGAAGCTGCAAATTATCCAGGACGTTGTGGAAAGAGATGACCAGCAGACAGGCAGAACTCATTACATAAAAGGACGTAATTGGCTTGTTAAAAATAACAGATTTTTTTATTGCTGTTACAGTGCTAATGTTATAAAATGAAAGTGTATGCTGTGGCCATAAAAACTTCTTTAATGTATTTTGTTTTCTTACAGAGATGCAGCAAGTTTTGGAGAAACTGACTGATCTGCCCTCTTCAACGGGGGCAGAAGAAATTGATATTATATTCTTGAAGGGAATTATGGAAAACCCCATTGTACAATCTCTTGCAAAGGTAAACGAATTTGAAATGTCTTTTTATCATAAAACACATCATACGGTTTCATCCATACTACGAGCAAGGATAGACCTGTGAACACATTTGTCTGTCACAATGCACAAGAAGTATGTTTGCCCACTCTTTCTATGTTTAATGTCGTACAGCTTAAGATATTAAAGCGGTTGTATAGTCTTTTTTTTTTTACTTTTACCTACAGGTAAGCCTATACTAAGGCTTACTTGTAGGTAAAAAAATATATCTCCTAAACCTTTACGGTTTAGGAGATATTCCCCTTGCACTGCGCCGCTGACTGCAGCGGCGCATGTGCACAGGGGATTCTCGGCTGAAGGCCCGGCGGATGCCGGACCTTGCCGGAAAGAAGTCTCCTGCGCGCATGCGAGGGGGGGGGGTTGGGGGAGTGACGAATTGCGGCTCCAGCCACGCACAGCGCTGGAGCCGCGATACCCGGAAGACACGCCGAGGCATAATGTCAGCTGCCTCGGCGTGGACTGGGAGGGACACCGACGCCTTGTTCTAAGGTAAGTATTTCATAATGAGCTAGTATGCTGTGCATACTAGCTCATTATGCCTTTTCCTTTACAGGTGTAAAAAAATAAAAATCAGCGGGTATACAACCGCTTTAATGAGAGGTTTACCGTTGTGTTAAGGGAATAGGTTTTTGGAAATGCTTTTCATTTAATGCAGAGTGTTTATAATTATAAATCATTTGAACTTTTTCTTCCATCCAGCAATGCTTTGGAGCATCCATTTTTGACCAGGGATTCTTTGACCCTACTAAGCTAAATTCTCCGACCACTTGTCCAGAGGCAACCGTTTTGATAAAATTGCATGTTTTGTATCACAAAAATAAACCAATGTCTGCTACATATTCAGTCCAAACATTAACCACTTCCCTACTGTGCACGAAAACCCCCTTCCTGCCCAAGCCATTTTTCAGCTTTCAGCGCTGTCGCACTTTGAATGACAATTGCGCGGTCGTGCGACGTGGCTCCAAAACGAAATTTGCGTCTTTTTTTCCCACAAATAGAGCTTTCTTTTGGTGGTATTTGATCACCTCTGCGGTTTTTATTTTTTGCGCTATAAACAAAAGAAGAGCGTCCAGTTTGGAAAAAAAACACAATTTTTTACTTTTTGCTATAATAAATACCCATTTTTTTTTTTTTTAAATAACATTTTCCTCAGTTTAGGCCAATACGTATTCTTCTACATATTTTTGGTAAAAAAAAAAAAAAATCGCAATAAGCACGTATTGATTGGTTTGCGCAAAAGTTATAGCGTCTACAAAATAGGGGATAGATTTATAGCATTTTTTTTTTTTTATATTAGTAATGGCGGCGATCTGCGATTTTTATTGTGACTGCGATATTGCGGCGGACACATCGGACAATTTTGACACATTTTTGGGACCATTCACATTTATACAGCGATCCCTGCTATAAAAATGCATTGATTACTGTATAAATGTGATTGGCAGGGAAGGGGTTAACCACTAGGGGGCGGGAAGGGGTTAAATATGTTCCCTCAATGTGTTCTAACTGTGGGGGGAGGGGACTGACTGGGGGAGGTGACCGATGGTTGTCCCTATGTACAAGGGACACACCATCGGTCCCCTCTCCCTCACAGGACGTGGATCTCTGTGTTTACACAGCGCCTCCTAGCTCATTTTAAAATTTTAAAGGGAGGACGTCATGTGACGTCCTCCCAGAACGAGTGTGTCCTCCGCCCGCCGTCAATTGACAGTGGGCGGGGGACAAGTGGTTAATAAAGTTTCACACGTGGTTGTGCCATGCTCGAGAGATGTAGCAAAATCTGTTTTGAGGTGAATTCCTAATGCCCATGCCGTGTGTCAAAAATATCCTATTAAATTGACAACTTGTGTATACATTTAAAAAATATATATATATATTTTTTGTATTTTCGTTTTTTTTTCTCTCCACATTTACAAAAAACTTGCGACAACAAAATAAAGTTTACCATGACTCCCTTTCTAAAAAAATAAAAATATGTAGCGCTTACCCCCATAGCAGCCGCTGTTGATGATGGGGGGCCTTTGTTTTGCCACGGCTCTCAACGTCTTGGTCCCCACTGACGCACTTGGTCATAGGCTAAAAGTTACACCTATGTGGTTTTAGTGTTGGTATGCTAGAACTGTATAAAAAGGCACATAAATTAGACCACAGGCAGCCTGGTGAAAGAATAACTGAATGTATTGTGGCCATGCAAACAAGCTGTAAATCAATAAACAATATTCACCCAAACCTTCATACACTATAATAAAACACTTTCCCACACATACATCAACTACAGCAAGGTTAATGCTATAACAGATGCAACTAGAGTCTCTGAAACAGTGTCAACCAACGTAAGAAACAAAGTCTGTGTGCTTAGGCTTTGTATGCATTTCCTATGGGGGCGGGTGTAGGCGTTTCTAATGTGAGGGTACCCCTGTAAGTACCTGGTGTCTGATGATCAACATTGGCCGGCTTTCAGTGGGGCCCTTTAGGTGGAGTGTGGGTAGGCGATAGGAAAAAGGTTAGTAGGAGCAGTCTATTTGAGCTAGTAGTATGTGGCAGTTGTTTAGGATGTGTACTTCAGCTCACCACTTCCTGGCGGGCGACTAGTCTAGTCCCAAAGGCTTGGGGATCAGCAGGTTCCAGGAGTCAGGTCTAACTGGGTGCAGTCTCTCTGCTCCAGTTCTGAAGATCCCTCCCCAGCTCAGTCTGGGGCGGCTTTAGTAGACACAGAATGCAGATCCGTTCTCTCTGCCCATTGTAGGTGGACAGGCACAGCAACAGGTCCGCTTGGCTTTCTTCTTTGGCTCTGGTTCCTTAGGCCATGAGGGCACAGACCCCGACTATAGGTCCGCACGCTTCTCTTACCTTGCTGGATTGGCCGTGATCTAGATCAGTGGGAACTGAAGTCTGGCAGACATTAACCTCCATAGTTGTGCATGCTGCTCCCATAATCCTCCTTGTCTGCATGCAAGTCTTCTCACACACTCCTATTGGCTCTTGCTCTCCCACGCTCTGGGTCAGATTCTGCACCACCAGAAGGGAGAGGGGAGAGCAAGAGCGAGCAGACAACACACAGCTAGTTAGTGAGGAAAACAATAAACTGGCTGCAAACCCTCAGTCATTGCAGTAGGGAGCAGGGGGAGCAGCTCATTCAGTCTACAGCAGTGGGGGAGATGAAAGGAAAAAGTGGGCTTGAACATGCATCCCTCTCTGCACTCAGAGCCAGCGCTCCTCCTCCAAGTCAGTCACTGCTTGGAGGTTGGGAATTGGGGATAAGTGGGTGGTCTGCTACACTTGGCTACAATAACTTGGAGTGTTTACTCTCCAAAATGTGGTAATTTTTGTGGTTCTTTCTGCTGTGGGTGTGTCTAAGTGTGACAGCACTGAAAAACTGGTGTTGAATTGCATGGACTGAAAGAGGGTGTAACAGTTCGGTCTTCAAGTGGTTAAAGGGGATGACACAAGGTTTCACTGCTATTTTGCATGTTTCCCTAATGGACTGGGTCTCGACCCATAATTACAGATCTGAGCATACAGAGACATTCATTTTGTTTTTGAACATCTACATCTTCACCTGATATGTTACAGTTGTGTCCTCCCATTTGGCCACTCTTCAGTCTTCCAGTACAGTATGTGTAACAAACAAGGCACAGTAGTGAACAGGTTTGTACAATGTTACATTTGTAAAACACTTTTTCTCTTATCGTCCATGGACTGACACAGCTGGATACTGTAAACGTGTGTGTATATGTCCCTGCTCGCAGGAGAAGATCTAGGCAGAATGTTAGATGTTAAAACATTCTAGAACAAACCAGAGCTGAACAGCCCCGCCCAGGGGGGCGGTCCCTCCGGACATTACCCTCCCACCTGCAGCTAGCAGACCTCCGTTTTTTTTCTGCCTAGCAGAAGGAGAAGACGTGGCTCTCTCAGGAGCCAGTCTCCTGGAAGATTTTACTTTAAAATTGTATTCCTTTGGGAATTTTATTATTTTATTTTTGAGACCTTCAATCAACTGTCGGCTGGGCAACAGGTTGCATACACTGGTATCCTCGTAGTCTTCCCTGTCCGACCATTGAGCGTGCTGATCCTCGCCTTGTGTGCGTGAGACTCGGTTCACGACAAACCCCATGACTCCAGGGGTGGCCGGGTTGCTTTCATGCTCCCGCGGTCCTCTCAAGATTGAACAGTACTTGACTGACTGTATCTCTCGCGGCGTACCGGGCCGACAGCTACGCAGTACGACTCTGTGATAGGTCTGTCTGAAACAAGCCAGTGGGTCCCTGAAAGGGACGGGTAAGTAGTCTCTCCTACTGCAGGTGAGTACATGCTGGCTGTTTCTGTGTGTGGGGGTTTCTCCCTGTCTCCCCCCCTGTTATGCTTCTCTCTGCACCCTGTACTGGTGCTGTGCTGTGGGGTGCTTGGGGGTCACTCTGGCCTGGCTGGGCGCTCATGTCTGCAGTTTTTTCTGGTGTGTGAGGTGATTATTGCGTGCGCCATTGGCGCGCATTAGAGCTTTGAATTTCGTGCTCGGTGGCCATCTTGGCGTTCAGTGGCGTAGTTATAGCTGCGGCCGGCGGACATTTTCTTGTGGCCGCCGCGCATTTATTTCTGGCGGCGGCGCGAATCCCCTCACAATCTCCTCACAGACTGAGCGGTCCTTAAGGGTTGGTGGGTCCTCCCGGGTATCCCCTCCTCAGCGTAGCCAGTGGATGGACTGTATATTCACTGTATAGTGTATAAGGTCTCAGAGAGTGGCGTTATGGAGTCTGATACACCTGCTCTCCACACTTGCCTGGGGCAACTGGCAGTGCTGCACAGTTAAACATGTTCATATGTTTCCTGCACCTGCGGTCCTTATGGACCAGTTGTCAGCAGTCCTGGGATAATTCCTGTCAGAATGGAAGCGGTGTGCGAGCAAAAGGAGCTATAAGCCCCCTCCCCCCACAAAAATCTTTACTGAAGGGGTGCTCTGAGTCAGATATGGGCCTAGCTACTATGCTCAGGACCCGACCTCTGAATATTTAATGTTTATGAACAGGACATTCCCTTGTGAGGAAGACTCCAGTTCTGTGTCAGTGAATGACAGGGCGCTTGTAAGTGATCTCATTGATGTGAGAAACACTCTCAGGCTGGAATTGCTGTGACAAGCTTTTCTTTTACACAGTTTCCTCACTGTTTTCCTCACACTGCCTCAAGAGCAGCATGGATGAGGGAGGACTTTATTCATTTATGTCTGTAGTCCCTGTGAGCCTTGTGTGTGTGATACCTGAGGTAACATTTCCCGCCATTTCCTGGGGAATGATTTGAGCTCTGACAGACACACGGTCTGAGGATCAGAGGTTACCTGTTACCTGCATGCTGCTTCGGCAGCACAGTCAAGCAGGTTGGAATGATACAGAGATTATGCGCCTCTGCGCCATAATTTAACTCATCCTATACCTCTACACTGCATACATTCACAGTGTATGTATGTGTTATTGGTTTCTGTGTCTGCGTGGCTGTCTCCACGTTCCAATGCTGTGTTTTCAGTGCCATACATGATATAAACGTACAAAATATGTTTATGCACGACTCCAGATACATTCACAGTATATGTATGTATTATACTCTCTGGGTTGGCGGGGGCTCCGGTGTCCTCCCGCACTCTCATGGTATGTGCGCTTCAGCTCTCTGCACAGTATAGACATGTTCAATATGTTTATTGCACATATTATACATGTTTACAGTATGGGTATACTGTTTGCGTGGGGTTCTTCCTGGTACTCCGGTTTCCCAGCACGCTCCAATGGAAATGCACAGCATAAACATGTGCAATATGTTGATTCACATGCTATCATTCCTACACGGTATCTGTGTGGAGTTCTTCCGAGTGTTCCGGTTTCCTCCCACGCGCTGACGGTATGTGCGCCTTTGGCCTTCTGCACAGTTAAACATGTTCAATGTTTATCACGCATGCTATAATACCTACACGGTATGTGTAGGCAGTCTGTGTGGTTTTCCTTCGGGTACTCCGGTTTCCTCCCACACTCCATTGGTATGGGCGCTTCGGCGCTATGCACAGTCTAAATTTGTGCGATTGGATATCCACATACTGACATACCTACCCGGTATGTCTTTGCACTCTACGTGGGTTTCCGCCCACGCTACCTGACATGCATGCCTTTGGTGCAATACACAATGTAAACATACACATTATGTTTATACACTACACTAGATACATTCACAGTAATTGTAGGTATTGCATTCTCTAAGTATGCGTGGGGTACTTCGGTTCCTCCCATGCGCCAACAGTGTGCGCGCCTTTGGTGCTATGCACACATGGGCTTGTGCAAAATGTTTAGCACACATACTATAATACCATACACGGTATGCGCATGCAGTCTGCATGGGTTTCATCCGGGTGCTCAGGTTTCTCCCCTGCGTTCCAATGGTGTGCGCATTCTCAGCGCTATGCACAGTATAAACATGTGCAATTTGTTTATTCGCAGGCTAACATACCTACACGGTTGTGTACGCAATCTGCGTGGCTGGTTTACGTCCAGGCCCCGATGATGTGCGCGCCTTCGTCGCTGGCACAGTATATACGTGTTTAATAGGTTTATCCACAAATACTAAACTACATACGCCTTATGTGGTGGTATTATGCTCTTTGTGGCTGGGTGGGTTTCCTCCCACACTCTCTCCATTTGTGCGTTTGATGCAATACATAGTATAAACTATGTGTTTGCACAATCGGCACCTATCCATGGGTAGCTGCTGGATGGAGCATTGTCACAAGGATCCCTGGTTTCAGGGGTATCACTTTCCACCTGCTTTCAGTGGTGATCAGAAGCGCTGGCTTGGACTGTGTTCGCCAGGTTGGGGTTAGCGTTACGCCCGTTAGTGGCTGCGTCTCTGGCATTTTTTTATAGCTCAATGACTGGGCAAAAGCCTCTGCTTCATCCATCAGTCGTCTAGCAGGTGCACTACAACTGCTTTAGCCTTTAGGGTCTCTGTGCCCGGGGTGGGTTTGCGCCTCCTGTGGAGGCTGAGGTACTAGTCCTCTGACCGAGTTTCTATGGAAGTTCCGTCAAGTTGCCTTTATTGGCCAACATTTGAGGCACCCTGTACACTGGGGCCTCCCTTCTCCGATACATTGCGGAGTCTCTTTGGGATTTTCCTACATCTCGCTGCAAGACGGTCCTGTCGGCCGTGTGCATTGCAGGCAAAGGGTCCTTGCATCCGGAGGTGTTTCCACCTTCTTTACCGGAGGTGGGGCACCGGAAGTGGACCTTGTGGCCTCTCGACTCACTCGCAAGGTGGCAAAATCATGGTCAGGTCCAGGGACCCCTGGGCGGACGCGTTGGAAGCCCGTGGGGGCAGTATCACCTGATATATGCTTACCCTCCGCTACTGTTGTTGCCTCGCCGGCTTTGCAGAGTAGGGGCTGAGGCCATTCCAGTGCTCCGGAACGGCGACATTGGTACGCCGATCTACTTCGGCTAGTCGTAGACATTCCTGGCGACGGCCTATTGGGGTGGACCTTCTGTCTCATGATCCCATACTTCATCCTGCTTTACAGTCCTTGGCTTTAATGGCATGGCTGTTTAAAGCCAGGTGCTGAAGGACCGAGTTCTCTCATATTCGGTCATCTCTTCTATGTTGTTGACACGGGAATCTTCCTCCCAGAAAGATCTCACCGTACCTGGAAGGCTTACATCGCTATGTGCGAGGAACTTGAGTGGCATCCTCGGATGTATTCCGTTCCCAGGATTTTGCTGTTCTTACAGCGTGGTGTGACCCAAAAGCTGGCCTTGCATACCTTTTTTGAGGGTCGGATTTCGGCCCGGGCTGTCTTTTTTTCAACGACCGCTACCGGGCCATTCCTTGATTAGCACCTTTTGTGCAGGGGGTTCGCCATGTGATCCCCCCTGTCAAGCCTCCTCTCCCTACTTGGGATCTGATTTTGATGCATCTCGGTTCTCCAAGAACATCCCTTTGAGAATGTCAGAGAGATTCCTCTCTTGACCTTGTCCCGGAAGTTGGCCTTAGTGGCCATTGCTTCGGTTAGACGGGTGTCTGTGTTTTGCGGCCTTGTCCGGCAAGTCGCCTTACTTGGTCCTCCATAAGGATATGTTGGTGTTGCGCCCCCGACCATCCTTCTTTTCTAAGGATGGTCTTGGCCTTTCACCTTAAGAAGGACATTGTTCTTCCGTCCTTGTGTCCTCACCCATCCCATCCCTGAGAGTTTGTGCTTCATACATTAAGATGGGTACAAGCCTTACGAGTGTACCTGTCTGCTACTATTTCCATTCGGAAATCTGTGTCTGGTCCAAAACAGGGCCGAGCGGTGTCGTCTGCCACCGTCTTTAGGTGGATCAGGCAGACCGTCATACAGGCCTATGCCCTTAAGGGGCGGGCGCCTCCCTTTCCGGTTGCGGCGCATACCACCAAGACAATTGGTGCTTCCCGGGCCTTCCGACAAAAAGCATCGGTTGCACAAGTGTTCAAGGCGACGACCTGGTCGTCCGTTCATACCTTTTCAAGATTTTATAAGGTTGATGTGGCTGCATCTTCGGATGCTCCCTTCGGCCGCAAAGCATTGCAGGCCGCTGTTTAATGTCGCAACTCCTCCGTTGAGGAGCTCTGCTTGTTTGGAGTGAAGTTTTGGTTGTTCCTTTGCTACCGCTCCCACCCTTCTGATACTGCTTTGGGATGTCCCACACGTTTACAGTATCCAGCTGTGTCAGTCCATGGATGATAAGAGAAAATAGGATTTTTGTACTCACCGTAAAATCCATTTCTCTGACGTCCATGGACTGACACAGCACCCACCCTTCCTTTTAAGGTTTGTACTGCTTTGTTACGAACTGAGGTCTGCTAGCTGCAGGTGGGAGGGTAATGTCCGGAGGGACCGCCCTCCTGGGTGGGGCTGTTCAGCTCTGGTTTGTTCTAGAATGTTTTAACATCTAACATTCTGCCTAGATCTTCTCCTGCGAGCAGGGACATATACCCACACGTTTACAGTATCCAGCTGTGTCAGTACATGGACGTCAGAGAAATGGATTTTATGGTGAGTACAAAAATCCAATTTTTTTCTTTTCTTTTCTTTTTTCGCTTTATTGAACTACAGCTTTAAAGGGTAACTGCATTTTCGTGGGAAAACAAAATCGTTAATATATAATATAGAAAATAAAAAACTTCTGCGCCAAAAAAACGAATCAATATTTACCCTATGTGTGTAATATATAATAATAATGATAAGCCGCTCCCCTGAAAACAGTGGAGTAAGTGACTCCTATTGGATAGAGATGTATATGAGGAATAGGGGGCGCTAGTGATTAGCAATAAAGTGGATAACTATAAATAATCAAACAATTTTGGACCAATACATAAACACTAGTGACAGTGCAACAATATATAAAACCTATATAGTGAAAATCTAAAAAAAAAAAATTGATTAAATACATATATATTATTGAAGTCCCAATTTGTGAAAAAAATTTTGAATCCAAAAATCAATCACCAAACAGAAACAATCAAATCTTGCTGTGATGATAAATATAAATCTTCAAAGTGCATTCCAAATCCTCCACCACAGAGAAATGAGAAACTTGCAACACCCAAAGTGCTCAGGTAAAGTAGTGAGCTTACCAGAATGTGTAGACTTCTTTAATTAAAAAAGTCACACTAGCTTTGACTGTACACATAAGATTAATTTTCAAACGTATAAATGTTTGCACTCTGAAGTATTTGTAGTTTGATATTGTCTATATTTTGTGGTTTTATCAATAACATTTTAGTTTCATATACAGATCCAATTAGCCTTTATTCAGAAGCAAATACATAGTAAGGTTGAATAAAGACACCAGTCCATCCAGTTCAACCTGAGTGAGTGTGGGTGCGTGTCTACAATTCTCCCTATCCCTGTACATTGTATCTCATTAAGATGCACATCTATTATATTATTATTTAAGGACGCCAATAAACCTACCAGCATGTCTTTGGAGTGTGGGAGGAAACCGGAGTACCCGGAGGAAACCCACGCAGGCACAGGGAGAACAAATAGTTTTTTTCTCTGTAGTTCTGTCTTTGTGCGTGCGATCGTTTATATGGAAAAAATAAGTCCGTTTTCAAAATCCAATTTTACATTCCTATTTTTGTGCTAGTAGAACAGAGAATGAAATCGGACGCCATCACATTGTCGTCATATTGTACTTATTACAGTTTTTTTTTTTACTGAATTGTGTGACAGATTGTGCAGTTTGGTGGTATATGTGTATTGGTTCAAACGAAATGCAAGGGCAGAGGAGGGGAATTGGACACTAACCCTTTGTGTATGAGAGCTGCACCTTTCACAGCCACGGTGCAGGAAATGCTTTCTGGTAAGTATGACTTGTTCACTACACAGCAGCAGTCTTAGATGCAGGATAAACATAATTGGCAGTAACTTTCCCACAAGTCACAAAACCTCTCTGCCTTGTGTTCTGCTTTTAAGTCTAAGATGTTCAGAGACAGACGAATATCTGATCCCATTTTGCAGGAAATATCAACTGGTCATAAAATGTAATTGATAATCTCCTTATTCTCTTTGCCATTGGATGAGGTTACCTTTAGGCCGGGTTCACACCTAATGCGAATTGGTTGCGACTTACACCTTATCCAATTCGCATAACATTATAAAATACATTGATTTCAATGAGGCTGGTTCACGTATGTGCGATGCATTTGCACTGCGCATTGCCCAAAAAAGTGTGCGTTTTCTTGGCATTGCGGTGTGGCTCAGGTGCAAATTCAGGCCCATTATCTTCTATGGGCACGCATCTGATTCGCACGTGTTCCGTTCTGAACAGGGATCTTGAGGGGGAACTCCACGACAAATTTTAAATCAAAAAACCGGCATGGTTTCCCCTTCAGGAGCATGCCAGGCCCTTAGGTCTGGTATGTATTTTAACGGGAACCCCTACGCCGAAAAAACTGCGTGGGGGTCCCCCCAAAATCCATACCAGACCCTTATTCGAGCACACAGCCCGGCCAGTCATGAAAGGGGGCTGGGAACGAGCGAGCGCCCGTCCCTTTTGAACCGTACCATGCCGCATGCCCTCAACATGGGGGGTGGGTGCTTTGCGGCCCCCCCCACCCCAAAGCACCCTGTCCCCATGTTGATGAGGACACGGCCTCTTCCCGACAACCCTGGCCGTTGGTTGTCGGGGTCAGCGGGCGGGGGGCTTATCGGAATCCGGGAGCCCCATTTAATAAGGGGGCACCCCAGATCCCGGCCCCCCACCCTATGAGTATGGGGTACATCGTACCCCTACCCATTCACCTGGTGGGAAAAAAGTCAATAAAAAACACACTACACAGGTTTTTAAAGTAATTTTTTTCTTGTCATCCATGGACTGACACAGCGTGTCTTATACACCTTTACACGTGGGTTATGTCCCTGCTTGCAGGAGAAGACCTAGGCAGAATGTGAGATGTTATACATACATTCTAAACAGCCAGAGCTGAACAGCCCCGCCCAGGGGGGCGGTCCCTTCGGCATAACCCTCCCACTGCAGTCAGCAGACCTCAGTTTTTTTCTGCCTAGCAGAAGGAGAAGATGTGGCTCTCTCAGGAGCCAGTCTCCTGACCTATTTTTTATTCCTTTTGGAATTTTTTCCTATTTTTTTTTTCTTTTGAGATCTTCTATCAACTGTCGGCTGGGCAACAGGTTGGGTACAAGATATCCTCGTAGTCTTCCCTGTCCGACCATCGAGCGTGCTGATCCTCGCCTTGTGTGCGTGAGACTCAGTTCACGACATGCCCCACGACTCCAGGGGTGGCCGGTGGGCTTCCAGCTCCGCGGTCCTCTCAAGATAGAACAGTCCGGCTGTATCTTTCGCGGTGGACCGGGCTGACAGCTACTCGGTACCGCACTGTGATAGTTCTGTCAGAAACACACCAGTGGGTCCCTCAGGGGACGGGTAAGTAGTCTCTCCTGGCTGCAGGTGAGTACATGCTGTGTGTTTCTTGTGTGGGGGATTTCCCTGTCTCCCCCTGTGTTTTTTAATGTCACTCTCTGTGCACTTCGCTGGCGCTGTACTGTGTGGGGTGCCTGGGGGCCATACTGTCCTGGGGGGGGGCTCATGCTGCTCTGCATTTCGCTGGGGCTGTTTATTTGAGAGTGAGGGGCCTGGGCGCCGTTCGGCGCCATGTTTGGTGACTGTGCTGTTTTTTACATTGGCGGCCATCTTGCCGTGGTCCGCCAGAGCACATTGCGGCGGCCATTTTCTTGTAGCCGCACCTTCTTCTAGCTCTAGTTTGGCCTCTGGCGCCGCTCAGGAACGGCGCAAATCTCCTCAGTCTCTCTCCTCTCAGCTCACTCACGCTGAGCAGCATGGCGCGGAGAGACAGGGCAGCGGAACCGAGCGGTCCTGGTCAGGTTGGTGGGTCCCCTGGGCATTCCCCTACTTCAGTCAGCACAGCCTGTGGGTGGTCTCAGAGGGGGACATTATGGAGTCAGAGTCACCAGCTTCCCCTAACATGCCAGAGGCAGCAGCCAGTGCTCCAGCACCTGCGGTCCCTATGGACCAGTTGTCGGCAGTCCTGGAATCATTTCTGACCAGGATGGAAGCTGTGTGTGAGCACAAGGGAGCAAATAAGCGCCCTCTCCCCACTTTATCTCCACAAGGGGAGTGCTCTGATTCAGATATGGGCCTAGCTATTGCTGCTCAGGACCCTAGCTCTGAATATTTGGATGGTTTTGAACAGGACATTCCTTGTGAGGAAGACTCCAGTTCTGAGTCAGTAAATGACAGGGTGCTTGTTAGTGAACTCATTGATGCTGTGAGGGACACTCTCAAGCTAAATGCTGCGACTGCAGAACCTCAGGTGGATACAGTCTCCTTCTAAAAAGGTTTTTCCATATGTACCTTTCTTTGACCAGCTCATTGACCAGGTCTGGGAAAAGCCGCGGAAGACTTTCATGGTCCCGCGGCGTTTGTCTATTAGATGCCCACTTTTTAAGCAGGACGTCTTCAAAAGGGGTTTCTCCCCCGGTGGTCGACCCTCCAGTCGCCCGTTTAAACAAGGCCACCACTCTCCCGATGGAGGGGACTCCTGCATTTAAGAACCCCACTGACAGGAGGTCAGAAGTGGTGAGTAGAGCCATGTTCGCCTTGTTGGGATCCGCCCTACGGCCAGTAGTAGCGGCGACCCTTGTGTCTCAGACACTCACGGAATGGGCAAAAATTTTGCACCAAACTGTGCAGGAGTATAACCTTCCTCCAGACACACTATTGCTCTGGCCCACCAGATGGTGCAGGGTCCGATATATGTGTGCGACGCCACGTTGGACGCGGCCCCTTTAATATCCAGGGCCTCTGTCTCGGCGGTGGTATTGCGTCGTCTCATCTGGTTGAAATGCTGGTCTGCTGACCTAGCCTCTAAGAAGCTCCTGACGGATCTACCTTTTAAGGGTGGTAGACTTTTTGGTGCTGCTCTGGATGACATCATCAAGGATGTCACGGGAGGTAAAAGCACTCTCCTTCCTCAAACTATCAAGGGTAAGGAGGCCCGACGTAAACCGGGTCCTTCCTTTACAGCAAAAAAGGTTTTTTTTCGTCCGTCAGAGTCCACGGGTAAGCCATCCCAGACTGACAACAGTGCGGCTGGCGGGCAAAAGCGCCCCTGGGCACGTAAGCCGAACAAGCCGGCTCCCAAGCCCGCCTCCGCGTGAAGTCTTGCCCCCGCCCGTCTCTGGGGTGGGGGGACGACTTCGCAGGTTCACGGATCGGTGGACCTCCCGGATCTCCGACCGGTGGGTGTGCGAGGTGGTCACCTCAGGATACAGAATAGAGTTCCGCTCCTGGCCCCAGACAGATTCTTTCCCTCAAATCTCCCTCTCCTTCCTGCCCGTCGGGCAGCCCTCTGGGGGCTGTACAGGATTTGATCGGGTCCGGAGTAATTGTGCCGGTTCCGTCCCAGGAGAGGTTTCAGGGGTTCTACTCGAATCTGTTTGTTGTTCCAAAAAAGGACGGGGTTCGGCCAATCCTGGACCTCAAGGCCCTGAATGCCTTCGTGAAGGTGCAAAAATTCCGCATGGAATCCATTCGCACGGTGATCGCTACACTCCATCAAGGGGATTTTCTGGCATCCTTGGACATCAAGGACGCCTACTTGCATGTTCCGATCTGCACAAGCCACCAGAAGTTTCTGCGCTTTGCGGTCGGCGAAGTCCACTATCAATTTGTGGCTCTTCCCTTCGGCCTAGCCTCGGCACCGAGGGTGTTCACCAAGGTGCTTTCTCCGGTCCTAGCTTTGCTGAGACAGCGAGGCATTGCTATCGTAGGCTATCTGGACGATTTTCTTCTAAGAGCAGACAGTGGCTCAGAATTGGAAGAAAGTGTGACTATCGTCAGTCAGACCCTCAGGGAGTTTGGGTGGCTCCTGAAAGTTCAGAAGTCGGTTCTAGTCCCGACTCAGCGTCTGGACTATCTAGGTCTGATTCTGGACTCCTTGGAGGCAAGAGTCTTCCTACCTCCAGACAAACTACTGACACTTCAGTCTGCAGTACGGGTGCTGACGTCCCGAAAATGGTCGTCAATCCGCTTTTGCATGAGAGTCCTGGGACTCATGGTGACCTCCTTCGAGGCCGTTCCTTATGCCCAAGCGCACACCAGGGCTTTACAGAAAGAGATCTTGTCCACTTGGGACAAATCCCCGTTGTCCTTGGATCTTCAGATCCAGGTGAGTCACCTGGTCAGGGCGTCCCTGACGTGGTGGTTGAGGTCCCCGGCTCTTCGGTCCGGGAAGTCGTTCCTCCCCATCCAATGGACGGTGATCATGACGGACGCCAGCCTGACGGGCTGGGGGGGGGAGTCTGGGGAGTCCTGTCGGCCCAAGGGCTTTGGACTCTGGACGAAGCCCTCTTACCGATCAATGTGCTGGAGATACGGGCAATCAGACTGTGCCTCTCCTCATGGTCGGAGAAACTACAGGGTCACTCCATCAGGATCCAATCGGAGAACGCCACAGCAGTGGCGTATGTCAACCATCAAGGGGGGACTCGGAGCTCAGCTGCGGCTTCCGAGGTGGGCCGAAAGAAGCGTGCCGGCTCTGTCGGCCGTCTACATTCCGGGCATAGACAATTGGCAGGCGGACTATCTAAGTCGCCAGACGCTGGACCAGGGAGAGTGGTCCTTGCACCCGGAGGTCTTTCAACTCCTTTGCAGATGGTGGGGCACACCGGATGTGGACCTGATGGCCTCTCGACTCAATCGCAAGGTGTCGAGGTTTGTGGCCAGATCCAGGGTTCCCTGGGCGGATGCGTTGGTGGCCCCATGGGGTCAGTATCACCTGATATACGTTTATCCTCCACTGCAGTTGCTCCCTCACCTGCTCCGCAGGGTAGCGACCGAGGGAATTCCGGTGATCCTCGTTGCTCCGTATTGGCCTCGGCGTCACTGGTACGCCGATCTGGTACGTCTCGTCGCAGACGTTCCCTGGCGGTTACCAATACGGGGGGACCTTCTGTCTCAAGGTCCTATATTTCATCTTGCTTTACAGTCTCTGGCTTTAACGGCATGGTTATTGAAAGCCAGGTGCTGAGAGACCGAGGTCTCTCGGATTCGGTCATTTCGACCATGTTAAGGGCACGGAAGTCTTCCTCCAGAAAGATCTATCACCGTACTTGGAGAGCTTACATCGCCATGTGCGAAGAGCTGGACTGGCGCCCACGAACGTATTCCGTTCCCAGAATCCTGCATTTTCTGCAGCGTGGCGTGACCCAAAAGCTCGCTTTGAGTACCATTAAGGGTCAGATTTCGGCCTTGGCCATCTTCTTTCAGCGACCGCTGGCGGGTCATCCCTTGGTTAGCACCTTTGTGCAGGGGGTTCGCCATGTGCTCCCCCCTGTCAAGCCTCCTCTCCCCCCGTGGGATCTGAATTTGGTGCTCTCGGTTCTCCAGGAACCTCCCTTTGAGAATATTAGAGATATTCCCCTCTTGACTTTGTCTCAGAAGGTGGCCTTCTTGGTGGCCATTACTTCCATTAGACGAGTGTCTGAGTTTGCGGCCTTGTCCTGCAAGTCGCCCTTTTTGGTCATCCATAAGGATAAGGCGGTGTTACGTCCGCGACCTTCTTTTCTGCCAAAGGTGGTCTCGGCCTTCCACTTAAATGAGGACATTGTCCTCCCGTCCTTGTGTCCTCACCCATCGCATCTCAGAGAGTTTGCGCTTCACACTTTGGATGTGGTACGAGCCTTGCGGGTGTACCTGTCTGCTACTGCCTCTATTCGGAAGTCTGACTCACTATTTGTGGCTGTCTCTGGTCCAAAACAGGGCCAAACGGTTTCGTCTGCCACCATTTCTAGGTGGATCAGACAAACCGTCATTCAAGCTTATGCTCTCAAGGGGCGGGCGCCTCCCTTTCCGGTTACGGCACATTCCACCAGGGCAATTGGTGCTTCCTGGGCTTTCCGACATCAAGCGTCGGTTGCACAAGTGTGCAAGGCGGCGACCTGGTCGTCTGTTCATACCTTTTCTAAGTTTTATAAGGTTGATGTGGCTGCATATTCGGATGCTTCCTTCGGCCGCAAGGTGTTGCAGGCCGCTGTTTGATGTTGCAACTCCTCCGTTGAGGAGCTCTGCCTTGTTTGGAGTGAAGTTTTTGGTTTTCCATTTATACTGCTCCCATCCCTCTTGACACTGCTTTGGGACATCCCACGTGTAAAGGTGTATAAGACATGCTGTGTCAGTCCATGGATGACAAGAGAAAATAGGATTTTTGTACTCACCGTAAAATCCGTTTCTCTGGCATCCATGGACTGACACAGCACCCACCCTTCTTTTTGAGTTTGTACTGTTTTGTTACGAACTGAGGTCTGCTGACTGCAGTGGGAGGGTTATGCCGGAGGGACCGCCCCCCTGGGCGGGGCTGTTCAGCTCTGGCTGTTTAGAATGTATGTATAACATCTCACATTCTGCCTAGGTCTTCTCCTGCAAGCAGGGACATAACCCACGTGTAAAGGTGTATAAGACATGCTGTGTCAGTCCATGGATGCCAGAGAAACGGATTTTACGGTGAGTACAAAAATCCTATTAGGCAGCTTCAGGGGTCTTCTTCCGACTTCGGGGGTCTCTTCTTCTGCTCTCCGTTGTCTCCGCGCTCTCTGGTTCTTCTCCAGTTTACCGGTGCCTTCTGCCGGGCGCCTCCGCTATCTTCTTCCAACGGGACTGTGACGTCATACGGGAGCGGGGTCACTGGGTGGCATCACTCGGTGACCACGCCCCATGCCTATATAAGTCGTTGCGCTCCGCGCACACGGAATTATAGCGGCAGGGAGCGTCGAGGCAACATCGGGAGGGGAGAAGAGGGAAGAAGATGACAATGAAGACCGGGCCCCCGCTAGAAAAAGAGCTGGAAGAAGATAGCGGAGGCGCCCGGCAGAAGGAAGAAGGCACCGGAGAGCATGAGAAGAACCAAAGCGTGGAGACGACACCGGAGAGCAGAAGAAGAGGACCCCCGAAGTTGGAAGAGGACCCCCCAGAGCTGCCTAATAAATTACTTTAAAAACCTGTGCAGTGTGTTTTGTGTTTTTTATTGACTTTTTCCACCAGGTGAATGGGTAGGGGTACGATGTACCCCATACTCATTCACATAGGGTGGGGGGCCGGGATCTGGGGGACCCCTTACTAAAGGGCTCCAGGATTCCAATAAGTCCCCCGCCTGCAGACCCCGACAACCAACGGCCAGGGTTGTCGGGAAGAGGCCCTGTCCTCCTCAACATGGGGACAGGGTGCTTTGGGGTGGGGGGCCGCAGGGCGCCCCAAAGCACCCATCCCCCATGTTGAGGGCATGCGGCCTGGTACGGTTGAGGTGGGGGGCGTGCTCGCTCGTCCCCACCCCCTTTCCTGACCAGCCGGGCTGCATGCTCGGATAAGGGTCTGGTATGGATTTTGGGGGGACCCCACGCCATTGTTTTCGGCGTGGGGGTTCCCGTTAAAATCCATACCAGACCTAAGGGCCTGGTATGCTCATGGAGGGGAACCCATGCCGGTTTTTTATTTAAAATTTGGCGTGGAGTTCCCCCTCATAACAGCAGCGAGACTTCCCTCCCCTCTCCCGGGTCAGCAAATTCGCAGCTAAAACGCGAAGGAACTGCTGAGCAACTGTTTGAGAACTTGGCAAAGAAACCGGAGCTCAAAAACGCAACGCACAAGTGTGAAACTGACCTAACCTAAAACATTTCTGACGTATCAACAATGCTTAACGGCTAGAAAGTACAGGTAAGCTGCTAAATACTAAGGTTGGCCATTCACTGCAAATTTCTTTCCTGCAGCCATAGGTTGCAGGAAAGAAATGTGCACAATTTCACCATCAACACTGACATTGTTCACAGAGGAATCGGCAATTGTCTTCTCCCGGCAGGGGCGGGCGGGGGAAGCTGTCCCCGATGGGAGAAGACAGTGATTATTGCTAGTAGCTATAGTAGCCACTAGCAATAATCACAAGAGAATCCGGCATGCTGGTTGTACCCAAGTTCATTGATTAACTTGGTACATTCAGCCTGCCCATTAACTGTTCAAATCTCGGCTGGTTCTTGCTGAACGGGCCAAGACTCAAACCATGTATGGCCAGCCTTAGCTTGGTACCCATGTTAAGTCTTCAGACCAGTCCCTGTGGAGCCTCTAGGATTCTAGGCCTGGGCTGTACACGGGGAACAAATGGAGATTTAGCCCTGCCCCTTGTGGTGCTTTACGCCTTTTCTGTCATTTGGCTGCCTACACTTCACAATTAACTTCAGAAACCTTTTAGGTCAGGTTAAATTTAACAATATTTACATTGTAAACTAATGTCTTTCTAGCTCACGGGATAACAACCTAAGCACCAGCAGGCAGGTGATGATCACTGAAGGTTATTTGAATGGTTACCCGCTAGATCAGTGGTTCTCAACTCCTGTCCTCAGGACCCACTAACAGGCCAGATTTTAAGTATTACCTTGGTGAGATGCAGACTAGAATACTGCAATCCCTGAGCAGCAAATTATATCACCTGTGATGCATTTCAGTTATCTTGCAAACCTGGCCTGTTGGTGGGCCCTGAGGACTGGAGTTGAGAACCACTGCGCTAGACACACATATGATAGCTGCCATCATGTTTTAATCATAACGGCATCGATCATACACTTTATTGCTACAGAGTTGTCTGTTCCCCAGGCTACATGCCAGACCTCATTGGGCTTCACTGTGTAGCCTGGGGAACAGATAAGTCTGCTGGAGCTGAAGAGACCTAAATTCTAAAGGAAGAAGGTGCAAAACATAATTGGAGTATAGGAGAAGACCCGAGCCCTATCAAGGAGACAGCGATGGTATGACCCCTTAAAGGGGAAGCTGTGCCTTGACCTATAACCTATATGAATCTATTGCCAGAGGTGAAAGCATAATGAGTGGGGATGTACTTGGAGTGGATCACTGCACATGCGGTTTTTGGAAGCTCCATAGTTGAACTGTTCTGGGACTGCTTTACTGGAAATATTGGTTAAAGCAGTAGTAAACCAAAAAATAAAATAAAAAATTGATCCCCTGCCAGTTAAAGGCATAATGTGCTAGTATGCACCACATACTAGCACATTATGAAAGACTTGCCTGTGAAACGGATCCCTTCAGTGGTGCGCTGTCGCCGATGACAGAGATTCCATCTTGACCCTGTCTTCCGGACAGGTTTGTGGGCTCTGGCAGTTTAAATGGCCAAGCAGCAATGACGTTACTCCTGCGCCTGCTAGAGTGCGCCATCCACTCAGAGTGCAGTATGCATGCGCTGGTGATGTCACCAGCTGCTACACATCTCAATATCTTCTAAATACTGTACGTTTAGGAGATATTCACTGTACCTCTACAGGTAAGCCATATTATTTGCTTACCTGTAGGTACAAATTTAAAAGTTTGAGTTTACTGCCACTTTAAAATCTTACACTGTAATATATACAGTGGGGCTTTCTCGCTTTTTGGTTTCTGCTTAAACTTTTATTTCTGAATATATTTTTCAGTATTTCATGTTTAGGCGTTTTTTCCACTGAAGCACATTAGTGTTTTTTGCACACATTTGCTAGCACACTGGGGAGAAAATATTATTTACATACTGTATATTTCTATAGAATTTTCTGATATAGCAGCGCTGCACTTAAAGTGGTTGTAAAGGCAGAAAGAAGGTTTTCTATCTTAATGCATTCTATGCATATATAAAGACACAATGCTGTAGGTCATGGATATGCAATTAGCGGACCTCCAGCTGTTGCAAAACTACAAGTCCCATCATGCCTCTGCCTCTGGGTGTCATGCTTGCTGCTGTCAGTCTCGCTATGCCTCATGGGACTTGTAGTTTGGCAACAGCTGGAGGTCCGCTATTTGCATATCCCTGCTGTAGGTACTTGAATATACTAGAATTGAAGAGTAACTCCACTTTTGTTGAGAGAAAAAAAGTGTTTCCCCTCCTGGGTTTTTTTTTTTTGTTGTTATTTTGAAGAAATAGTGGTGTGTCCTTGTGCAAACTGAATGTGTGTATGGGGAATGATTTTATAATTATCAGATGCTGTGCTTGCAGGGTTCTAATGAGGAAAGTTGCAGGGTCTGCATCCCTTTTTCGATGTGATTTCACTTTGGGAGTATCTCACCAAGAATGATATTTTTGTTGTAAGGAATGCTCAAAATCTGATTTGTATCTTAGTGCAGGTTTCTGGGAAAATCGGTGAGCCACTCACACAAGCAGGAAATTACATTTCTGGGACGCCTTCTGTACTCCATCTGTGTACAGAACACTTCCAGGTTGCCATATTGCATTGTTTTTACTGAAAATTACAGCGCTCCAGTTTGAGAAGGAAAGGTTTGAAGAACATTCAACTACAGTATGACTTTTTGTCACAATTGTATAGGCTATATATTAGTTTTTTTGCTATTTTCTTCCCACAAAAGTGCAGTTACCCTTTAAGGTTGGCAGTATGGTGGCAAAGCACTGTGTACAGTTTAGCTAGGTCACTGCTTAATACTGAACTCATCGTCTACAGCAGATGGGAAGAAGGCAGCCGAAATAAGCATTAACTCTACAAGGGCCACTTTAGTATGCTAGTTGAGATGCATTTTTGCCCCAAGTGAAATTTACTCATTAACAGCCATTTAATATTTTAGACTTCTCTACCTCTGATTGTGTAGTAGTTAAAGGGGTTGTAAAGGCAGATGATTTTTTTTTTATCTTATGTATTCTATGCATTAAGATAAAAAGCCTCTAATGTGTGCAGCAGCCTCCCCTCAGCACCCCTAATACTTACCTGAGCCCCATTTTTATATACAGTGATGTTGCAGGAGTGTCTCAGACATCCAGGATTCCCCTCATTGGCTGAGACAGCAACGCGGCGCCATTGGCTCCCGCTGCTGTCAATCAGTCAATCAGCCGATGAGGAAAGAGAGGGGGATGGGCCTTTGAATAGACACAGGGAGCCTGTGGCTCGAGTGCCCCCATGGCAAGCTGCTTGCTGTGGGGGCACTCAACAGGAGGGAGGGGCCAGAAGCGCCGAAGAGGGACCTGAGAAGAGGAGGATCTAAGCTACTCTGTGCAAAACCACTGCACAGAGCAGGTAAGTATAACATATTTGTTATTTTTAAGACCCTACAATCACTTTAAAACAGATCTTCAGGTAAATAGCAAACGAAGTGTAAGTGCAATGGGGTATAATAAAGTAATTAAGGTGTTTTGTTAAGGCCCTTTTCACATTGCCAGCGGTATAGCCGCGGTTTCCCATTGCTTTCAATGAGAAGGACCGGTGGAGGAGCGGTAAACTCACCGCTCAAAAGATGCAGCTAGCATGACTTTTGGAGCGGTCCTGCTAGTGCATCGCTCTAGTGTGAAAGCCCTCGGGCTTTCACACTGGAGAAACATCAGCCGCTCATTAGGGTCGGTTTGCAGGCGCTATTTTTAGCGCAATAGCACCTGCAAACCGCTCCATTGTGAAAGGGGTCCAACGAAAACGTATTGTAAGAACAACTAAAACGTATTGTAAGAACGTTTTATTCAAATTTTTCATTTATTTTAAATATCCACTAGTTTTTGAGAACATCTTACCTGTAGGAGGGTACCACTCTGTTCACCATAACAACAAGAGTGGTTTCAAATAGTGGTTGTGATTTTATTATTACTATGCTACACATCATTAATTTCCTATCTAAATGTATTTGGCTTAACATTCAATTCTGCGTCCGATTTTTACTTTTTGTATGATTTAATATTGGATTTTTATATACCGTATTTATCGGCGTATAACACGCACCCCAAGTTTAGGAGGGAAGTTCAAGGAAAAAAACTTACATTTAAGTATTTTTTTTTGTTCTGTGATTCATATTAGGGATGTGGTCAAATTCTCCTGTACCCCACTAAAGTTGAACTATTCTATCTTCCCTGTAGAAGGAGCAAAAGCCAGAGTTATGCATGGATAGAGTATACTGTAACATAAAAAAGCATTGCTCTAGAACCTTCGAAAAGTGAAGTCCCTTACCTTCCCTATCAGTACTATGGCTCATACATATTATAGCCGTTTAAGGTAACAAAATAGAAGCCCGTCTGAAATATGGGTCATGCCATTGCTGATATGTTTTTAAAGTTGCTTAGTTACTCCAGAGCCATCATCCTGATCCTTTTAGCCAAAGAGTCTATAATTTACAAAATGCCTATTATGCATATGCTTATCTAGTTGATTTACTTTCAGCTTTCATATTTCTTTTAATAAGGTACCTTTTTAAATGTTTTGGACTGATACACTTCTAAATGCATCTGTATTTTCAAATAAGGGATGTTGGCTTTATCAAAAGTGGCCCAATACTCAATTGTTGGTTTAAAACAGGGCTTGATAAATATTCTTGGAATCTAGGAGCCAGCTAAAAAAGTTAGGAGCCAGGAACGCACCCTGTCCCGCCGAGCTTGCGCGCAGAAGCGAACGCATACGTGAGTAGCGCCCGCATATGAAAGCGGTGTTCAAACCACACGTGAGGTATCGCCGCGATCGGTAGAGCGAGAGCAATAATTTTAGCCCTAGACCTCCTCTGTAACTCAAAACATGCAACCTGTAGAATTTTTTAAACGTCACCTATGGAGATTTTAAAGGGTAAAAGTTAGTCGCCATTCCACGAGTGGAGGCAATTTTAAAGCGTGACATGTTGGGTATCAATTTACTCGGCATAACATTATCTTTCACAATATAAAAAAAAAATTGGGCTAACTTTACTGTTGTCTTATTTTTTTATTAAAAAAAAGTGTATTTTTTCCCAAAAAAGTAAGCTTGTAAGACCGCTGCGCAAATACGGTGTGACAGAAAGTTTTGCCATGACCGCCATTTTATTCTCTAGGGTGTTAGAATAAAAAATATATATAATGTTTGGGGGTTCTAATTAGAGGGAAGGAGATGGCAGGGAAAACAGACAGGGAAACTCCATTAG
The DNA here is from genome assembly GCA_029206835.1 of Rana muscosa. Taxonomy (NCBI): domain Eukaryota; kingdom Metazoa; phylum Chordata; class Amphibia; order Anura; family Ranidae; genus Rana; species Rana muscosa. Next base: position 177,377,791 of record CM055122.1, on the reverse strand, counting down.
CATTGCTGGTTGCAATACCAACGGCCACCACAAGATGGCGCTAGACCACAGAAGGAAGCATAGGCCTGCAGAAGGCCGCAAAGCCGCGGCCTCAATTACCGGCCGGCGCGGCCCGACGCAATCCCGCGGCGTGGAGTGGGGGTCAGGGAGACACAGGATACCCCAGCTGTGCTGCCCCAGGCGCCAGGTCGCTAATTCTAGTCGCAATGGCGACCTGGCGCCCGGGGTTTGTCGAGCCCTGGTTTAAAACTATGATAACAGTTGAAACGGGGGAATGATCATAATAGAGCTGAAAATGTACTTTTCCTGCAGAGACTGATGCTTTAAAGTGGTTGTATACCCATAATTTGTACAAGCACCTACAGGTAAGCCTACATTAAGGCTTACCTGTAGGTGCTTGCAATATCTCCGAGACCTACGCAGTCTCGGAGATATTTGCAAAAAAGACTGTACCGCTATCTACGGCGCATGCGCGCCGTAGATAACAGCGCAGGCGCACTGAGCATGGCGGCTCTTGAATGGGAGCCTGCCGGACACTGCCGGAAATTCGCGCATGTGCGGGAGTGACTTCATCGCCGCTCCGGCCAATCACAGCGCCGGAGCGGCGATACCCGGAAGTCATTCCGGGTATCATGGATTCGACGGAGGACGTGTCCGAGGACCGCTGCGGGGGCTTCGATCTAAGGTAAGTGATTGATAATGAGCTAGTATGCTAGTCATACTAGCTCATTATACCTTTGCTTTGCAGGTTGACAAAAAAAAAAAAAAGTTTTGCGGTATACAACCGCTTTAATAAACACCCCCTAGTGCTGGTCCCTTGACCCAAACAATTGCATTTGCCAAATCATGAGACCCAACACCCATGCTTTAAAGTTTAGGTAATGTCTCAGAACTGGAAGGTGTTTAGAGCATCAACATTTTTATGAAAGGGAAGTATTTTAGTATTTTCATTCATATTTTTGCATTCATCCCTAACATAGGTAAGATTTGAAGTTGCCTAAATGGGCAAAATAACAATGTCTCTTTAAAGTGTATGTTATCCCAACATATCATGATTGGGATATGTGGCTGTGGTTACCATGTACTATTTAAAATGTATCCTGTTCTTTGTGCTCCATTCAAGCTCCTGTTGCCATGCCCCCAACTTCTCTAAGCACCTTGTGCATTTAAGATCACTTCTGTTTTACCCTGTTTGTTTTATAGATCACTAATCTATTCTTCATTTTGGAGTGGACTGAATGGCTTAAAGCATTGTAACGGGAAGGCCCGGGGGACTCAGAATCGCTTAGGAAGTATGAAATACCCTTGCGCCAGCTTCCCCAATGGCTCTTATGTGTCAATCACCCTGTGTCTCTTATTAGGGGCACAGGGTGAATGAAAACCCCAATATGGTCTATGATAGCCATATTCAAGGCTGTATATACATTGTGTATAGATTGGATGTATACTGTATGTGGGGGTTAAGTATCATTGCTGTGAGGAATTAAGTTGTTTTGCATTTCTATTGTTCAGTATGACTTGGGAAGGTCTGGTGTGAATAGAAGTAATTAACCCTATACTTGTGTGTATTGTAAAGGCAGACTGGGATTTACAATACAAAGGGATTTAAGATGTAAAGGGTTTAGAACCTGTTGTCGCCAGACAGACTGGCTGCCAACCCTTTGTGGGAAGATGTGTATTGGAGATCGTATATTCTATTGTGTTGGGATCTTTTGAAGCCTAGCAGACGTCAGGATGAGGTGTTGAGTTTTGGGATGTGTGGGTGGAGCTGGGCCCTTGTTCATGTTAAATCATGTGCCCTGAATTGTGTATAAAGTTACAATGTTTGGCATTAATAAATTCATTCCTACTACAGAAGAGACAGAGTGCGTCTCGTCTTCTTCCAGAGGGGTCGGCTCCTATAGGAAAGGGTCGTTTAGCTGTGGATATTGGTAGCGAGTGGATGTGTGTCTAGGAGAGGGAACATCGTAAACGGCGTTAATACCCCTTGAGACTGGGGTGCCGTTACAAGCATTAAACAGTATCTTAACAAATAATTGACGATAAAGGTCCTGAGCTATGCTAAGGGGTAGACCCCCAACAAATAACTTTTTAATTTGCTCTCTTTTGGTTTGTTAAAAGGCACTATATAAACCTTTCTACCTGCATTGTTTTTACCAGCATGAGATGTACAGTACACGCAGCATATAGTAGAATTAATCTTTACATTGCTTTGTCAGTAGTTTTTGTCAAACATGAGTTTGGGCAGGCTGACTTTATTCAGGTTGATCAATCTATCAACTTGGGTACAACCAGCCTGTCAGATTTTTAATGCAAATATTGTCAGCGGCTATAGCTGCTAGCAATAATCACTGCGTGTTCTCTCTCAGCAGGAGCGATTCCCCCATCAACAGAGACTGTGTTGATGGAGGAATTGAGTGATTTTCTTTCCTGCAACCCATGGTAGTCCTGTCCTATGGTGACAACTCTGCTCCTCCATTGATATAGTATGGTTGGCAAGCATTGTCTCCTTAGGACAGGAAGTGTGTAACTGGCAGGCTCACCAACTAAAAATAAAGCAGCAAGAAAAAGTGAATAGGGCTAATGCAGCTACCATTTTGAAGGACTGGCAGGTTGAAATATTTAACATTTTTTTTTCCTGGGCTTAGGTCTGCTTTAAATATACACTTGCCCATAACTTCAAATGTTTACCACTGTTTTGTTGCAGGCACATGAACGACTAGAAGATACTAAGCTAGAAGCAGTTGGTGAAAATAATGTGGAACTTGTACATGAAATTCTTGACGACATTAGTCCTTTAGCTCATGAAGATAAAACTGTTGAAGAATTAGTTAATATACTTAAAGAACCTCATTTTCAGGTGTGTGATTTTTTTTATTTTTTTATTATTATTTTGATTTTTTTAAATAAATAAAAATATATAATATAAAAACTCTTGAAAGTAGAAAAAATATTGTCTGAAAAACCTAAATGAATGACTTGTAGCCTGTTTGACTTTTATGACACCACAAACAGTTCTGTAAAGCGACAAACTTTTACCCTTTAAAATCTCCATAGGCGACGTTTAAAAAATTCTACAGGTTGCATGTTTTGAGTTACAGAGGAGGTCTAGGGCTAGAATTATTGCTCTCGCTCTACCGATCACGGCGATACCTCACGTGTGGTTTGAACACCGCTTTCATATGCGGGCGCTACTATCGTATGCGTTCGCTTCTGCGCGCAAGCTCGGCGGGACGGGGCGCGTTCCTGGCTCCTAACTTTTTTAGCTGGCTACTAGATTCCAAGCAAATTTGTCAAGCCCTGGATCACCGTATAAGTGTTACTGGTGACACTGGTTAGCCAGTTGGTTATTTAGGTTCCCCGTCAGGTTTTTATATAGCGTCCGGTACCCCCATATATTACCTAATAAAGGTTTAACCCCCCGATTGCCCCTAGTTAACCCTTTCACCAGTGATCACCATATAAGTGTTACGGGTGACGCTGGTTAGTTTGCTTTTTATAGTGTCAGGGCACCCGCCGTATATAACCCAATAAAGGTTTAACCCCCTGATCGCCCGGCGGGTGATATCAATTAGGTTTTAGCGTCAGAGAGGGTCTGCGTCACCCCAGGCAGTGTCAGGTTAGTGCCAGTATTGCTAACACCCACGCGTGAAGCATACACCTCCCTTTGTGGTATAGTATCTGAACAGATCAATATCTGATCTGATCAGATCTATAGTAGCGTCCCCAGCAGTTTAGGGTTCCCAAAAACGCAGTGTTAGCGGGATCAGCCCAGATACCTGCTAGCACCTGCGTTTTGCCCCTCCGTCCAGCCCAGGCCACCCAAGTGCAGTATCGATCGATCACTGTCACTTACAAAACACAGCACGCATAACTGCAGCGTTCGTAGAGACAGGCCTGATCCCTGCGACTCCAGTGCTGTAGGAGGTGATTTCACCACCACAGTTAAAAAAAAAAAGAGCATATATGCCGAAGCATGGGGGCAGCAGAGGCGGAGGAGCGATTTTGCTCCTAATGCCGCGTACATACGGTCAAAATTCAGACGGAGGCATGCCCGAGGAAAAGTCCGACCATGTGTGTGCGGCATAACTTTTGTGGGAGGATGCCCCCATGCTTCGGCATATATAAATGGTGCATGTATGCCCATCATTAGAAGTGGGTGGATGAAGGGAGGTATTCTAATGGTGGGCATACCCACCGATCAATCTCTTTTTTTTTTTCGTTCAGCCAACAGGCTGCATGGAAAAAAAAGATTACAATACATGTCCAACAAGGACCAGCAACATACTGGTATGTTGCTGGACTTTGAATGGTTATACCAGATTGATGCCTGCGGGTTTAGGTATCATCTTGGTATCATTCTTTTCAGCCAGCGGCCGGCTTTCATGTAAAAGAAATCCTAGCGGCTAATTAGCCTCTGGACTGCTTTTACAAGCAGTGGGAGGGAATGTCCCCCCCGGATATAAAAAAGCGCCATTGGGAAAGCATTTTATCACACCGATCTTGGTGTGGTCAGATGCTTTGAGGGCAGAGGAAAGATCTAGGGTCCAATAGACCCCAGTTTTTTTTAAAAAAGAGTACCTGTTACTACCTATTGCTATCATAGGGGATATTTACATTCCCTGAGATAACAATAAAAATGATAAAAAAAAAAAATATGGAAGGAACAGTTTAAAAATAAAATAAAGTAAAATTAATAAAAAAAAAAAAAAAAAAAAAGCACCCCTGTCCCGCCCTGCTCTTGCGCAATGGCGAACGCAAGCGTCGGTCTGGCGTCATATGTAAACAGCAATTGCATCATGCATGTGAGGTATCACCGCAAAGGTCAGATCGAGGGCAGTCATTTTAGCAGTAGACCTCTGTAAATCTAACGTGGTAACCTGTAAAGGCTTTTAAAAATGTATGTAGTTTGTCGCCACTGCTCGTTTGTGCGAAATTTTAAAGCATGTCGTGTTTGGTATCTATGTACTGGGCCTAAGATCATCTTTTTTATTTCATCAAACATTTGGGCAATATAGTGTGTTTTAGTGCATTAAAATAAAAAAAAAGTGTGTTGTATCCCCAAAAAATGCGTTTGAAAAATCGATGCGCAAATACTGTGTGGGAAAAAAAATGCAACACCCACTATTTTAATCTGTAGAGCCTTTGCTTTAAAAAATATATATAATGTTTGGGGGTTCAACATAATTTTCTTGCAAAAAAAAAAGTGTCAGAAAGGGCTTTGTCTTCAAGTGGTTAGAGTGGATGTAAGCTTCCTAATGTTGTGTATAAAATGCCAAGACAGTTCAAAACCCCCCCCAAATTACCCCATTTTGGAAAGTAGACACCCCAAGCTATATACTGAGGCATGTCGAGTCCATGGAATATTTTATATGTTGACACAAGTTGCGGAAAAAAGACTATTAATTTATTTATTTTTGCACAAAGTTGTCACTAAATGATATATTGCTCAAACATGCCATGGGCATATGTGGAATTACACCCCAAAATACATTCTGTTGCTTCTCCTGAATACGGGGATACCACATGTGTGAGACTTTTTGGGAGCCTAGCCGCGTACGGAACCCCAAAAACCAAGCACCGCCTTCAGGCTTTCTAAGGGTATAAATTTTTGATTTCACTCCTCACTGCCTATCAGTTTCGGAGGCCATGGAATGCCCAGATGGCACAAAACCCCCCCAAATGACCCAATTTTGGAAAGTAGACACCCCAAGCTATTTGCTGAGAGAGGTATGGTGAGTATTTTGCAGATCTCGCTTTTTGTCACAAAGTTTTGAAAATTGAAAAAAAATATATATATTTCTCTTATCCATGGACTGACATGGTGTCTCTTTACACTTTAAACGTGGGTTATGTCCCTGCTTGCAGGAGAAGACCTAGGCAGAATGTGAGATGTTATACATACATTCTAAAAGCCAGCGCTGAACAGCCCCACCCAGGGGGCGGTCCCTCCGGACATAACCCTCCCACTACAGTCAGCAGACTTCAGTTTTTTTCTGCCTAGCAGAAGGAGAAGACGTGGCTCTCTCAGGAGCCAGTCTCCTGACCTATTTTTATTCCTTTTCTGGAATTCTTTTTTATTTTATTTTTGAGAATCTTCTATCAACTGTCGGCTGGGCAACAGGTTGGGTACAAGATATCCTCGTAGTCTTCCCTGTCCGACCATCGAGCATGCTGATCCTCGCCTTGTGTGCGTGAGACTCAGTTCACGACAGGCCCCATGACTCCAGGGGTGGCCAGGTTTGCTTTCATGCTCCCACGGTCCTTTCAAGACTGAACAGTTCCTGACTGACTGTATCTTTCGCGGTGGACCGGGCCGACAGCTACTCAGTACTGCACTGTGATAGTCCTGTCAGAAACACACCAGTGGGTCCCTCAGGGCACGGGTAAGTAGTCTCTCCTGCCTGCAGGTGAGTACAAAAAGCTGTGTGTTTCTCTGTGGGGGATTTTCCCTGTCTCCCCCTGTATTTCATTGTCACTCTCTGTCACCATTGCTGGCGCTGTGGGGTGCCTGGGGGTCACACTGTTCTTGGAGGGGCTCATGCTGGTCTGCAGATATGCTTGGGGCCTTTTTTTGTGTGTTTTGGGGCCTGAGTGCCGATTGGCGCTGTGTGTGTGCTGTTTTTTCACTTTAGCTGCGTCATGGCGGCCATCTTGCCGTGGATCGCCTCAGTGAAGTTTGGCGGCCATTTTCTTGTAGCCCGCGCGCTCTTCAGCACTAGTTTTGGCCTCTAGCGCTGCTGTAACAGCGCAAATCTCCTCACAATCTCCTCACAGCTCACCAGCGCTGACACAGCGTGGTACAGACAGCGGAACTGAGCGGTCCCTGGTCCGGTTTGGTGAGTCCCCTGGGCGCCCCCTCCTCAGTCAGCACAGCCTGTGGGTGGACTTTTTATCTGAGGAGTCTCAGAGGGGGGCAATATGGAGTCTCTGTCACCAGCTTCCCCTAAATGTCAGTGGACAACAGGCAGTGCTTCAGCACCTGTGGTCCCTAGGGACCAGTTGTGGGCAGTCCTCGAATCAATTCTGACCAGGATGGGAGCTGTGTGCAAGCGCAAGGGAGCAAAAGAGCGCCCTCTCCCCACTTTACTACATGAGGGCAGTGCGCTGATTCAGATATGGGCCTAGCCACTACCGCTCAGGACCCTAGTTCTTCTGAATGTATTGGATGGTTTTGAACTTGACATTCCTTATGAGGAAAACTCCAGTTCTGAGTCAGTAAATGACAGGGCGCTTGTTAGTGTACTCATGACTGCGGTGAGGGACACTCTCAAGCTAAAATGCTGCGGATGCAGAACCTCAGGCGGATACAGTCTCCTTTGGTTCTTTTAAGGCCAGGCCTTCTAAAGAGGTTTTTCCATATGACTTTCTTTGACCAGCTCATTGATAAGGTCTGGGAAAAGCCGCAGAAGAATTTATTTTTTTATGGTCCCGCGGCGTTTGTCTATCAGATACCCCTTGAAGATGCCCTATTTAAAAAGTGGGCTTCTCCCCCAGTGGTCGACCCTCCAGTCGCCCGGTTGAACAAGGCCATCACTCTCCCGATGGAGGGGACTCCTGCATTTGAGGACCCCACTGACAGGAGGTCAGAAGTGGTGAGCAGAGCCATGTTTGCCTTGTTGGGATCCGCCCTACGGCCTGTGGTAGCGGCGACCCTTGTGTCTTAAACATTTACAGGTTGGGCAAAAATGTTGCACCTAGCTGTACAGGAGCATAATCTTCCTCCAGACACAGTTGCTCTGGCCCACCAACTGGTTCAGGGCCTGGTTTATGTGTACGACGCCACGTTGGATGCGGCCCCTTTAATATCCTGGGCCTCTGTCTCGGCGGTGGTATTGCGTCGTCTTATCTGGTTGAAATGCTGGTCTGCTGACCTAGCCTTAGGAAGCTCCTAACGGATCTACCATTTAAAGGTGGTAGACCTTTCGGTGCTGCTCTGGATGACATCGTCATGGATGTCACGGGAGGTAAAAGCACTCTTCTTCCTTAGACTAGCAAGGGTGAGGAGGCCCGCTGCAAACAGGGGCCTTCCTTTCCAGCAAAACAGGGTTTTTTCGTCAGTCAGAATCCACGGGTAGGCCCTCTCAGACTGACGGCAGTGCGGCTGGTGGGCACAAGTGCCCGTGGGTGAGTAAGCCAAACAAGCGGCTCCCAAGCCCGCCTCCGCGTGAAGTCTTGCCTCCGCCTGACTCTGGGGTGGGGGGACGACTTCGCAGGTCACCAATCGGTGGTCCTCCCGAATCTGACTGGTGGGTGTGCGAGGTGGTCACCTCAGGATACAGGATAGTATTCCGATCCTGGCCCCCAGACAGATTCTTTCCCTCGAATCTTCCTCTCCTTCCTACCTGTCGGGCAGCCCTCTTAGGGGCTGTACAGGATTTGATCAGGTCCGGAGTGATTGTGCCGGTTCCGTCACAGGAGAGTTTTCAGGGATTCTACTCGAATCGGTTTGTCGTCCCAAAAATAGGACGTGGTTCGACCTATCCTGGACCTCAAGGCCCTGAATGCCTTCGAGAAGGTGCAGAAATTCTGCATGGAATCCATTCGCACGGTGATCGCTACACTCCACAAAAGGGATTTTCTTCTGGCGTCCTTGGACTTCAAGGACGCCTACTTGCATGTTCCGATCTGCGCAAGTCACCAGAAGTTTCTGCGCTTTGCGATCTGCAAAGTCCACTATCGATTGTGGCTCTTCCTTTCGGCCTAGCCTTGGCACCAAGGGTGTTCACCAAGGTGCTTGCGCAGGTTCTAGCCTTCTGTTACAGCGAGGTATTGCTGTCGTGGGCTATCTGGACGATCTTCTGCTAAGAGCAGAAAGTGGCTCAGACTTAGAGGAAACGTGACTATCGTCAATTAGACCCTCAGGGACTTCGGGTGGTTCCTGAACATTCAGGAGTCAGTCCTGGTCCAGACTCAGTGTCTGGAGTATCTAGTTCTGATTCTGGACTCCTTGGAGGCAAAGGTATCCTACCTCTGGAGAAGTTGCTGACACTTCAGTCTGCGGTGCGGGTGCTGACATCCCGAAAATGATTGTCAATCCGTTTTTTGCATGAGAGTCCCGGGACTCGTGGTGGCCTCCTTCGCGGCCGTTCCGTATGCCCAATCACACACCAGGGCATTGCAGAAGGAGATCTTGTCCACCTGGGACAAATCCCCGTTGTCCTTGGATCTTCAGATCCAGGTGATTCACCTGGTCAGGGCGTCCCTGACATGGTGGTTGAGATCCTCGGCTCTTCGGTCCGGAAAGTCGTTCCCCTCCCATCCAATGGACGGTACTCACAACGGACACCAGCCTGATGGGCTGGGGTGGAGTCTGGGGAGTCCTGTCGGCTCAAGGCCTTGGACTCCGGACGAGCCCGTTTACCAATCACTGTTCTGGAAATACGGGCCAGCAGACTGTGTCTCTCCTCAGGTCGGAGAGAGTACGGGGTCGCTCCATCAGGAGCCAGTCGGACAACGCCACGGCGGTGGCGTATGTAAACCATCACGGGGGGACTCGGAGCTCAGCTGCGGCTTCCGAGGTAGTCCGTATCCTGAAGTGGGCCGGAAGAAACGTGCCGGCTCTGTAGGCCATTTCCATTCTGGGCATAGACAATGGGCAGGCGGACTATCTGAGTCGCCAATCGCCAGACGCCGGACCAAGAAGAATGGTCCTTGCATATTTCAACTCCTTTGCCGATGGTGGGGCACGCCAGATGTGGACCTGATGGCTTCTCGACTCAGTCGCAAGGGTCGAGGTTGTGGCCAGATCCAGGGATCCTTGGGCGATGCCTCGGATGCGTTGGTGGCCCCATAGGGTCTTTATCGCCTGATGTAAACTCCGGTGATCCTAATTGTTCCGGATTGGCCTCAGCGTCACTGGTACGCTGATCTGGTACGTCTCGTCGCGGACGTTCCCTGGCGGTTGCCGATGAGGGAGGACCTTCAGTCTCAAGGTCCTATGTTTCACCCGGCTTACAGTCTCTGGCTTTAACTGCAGGGCTGTTGAAAGCCAGGTGTTGAGGGACCGAGGTCTCTCGGACTCGGTCATTTTGACCATGTTAAGGACACGGAAGTCTTCCTCCAGGCAGATCTATCACCGTGCCTGGAAAGCTTATATCGCCATATGCGAAGCGCTGGACTGGCGTCCTCGGACGTATTCCGTCCCCAGAATCCTGCGTCCTCTGCAGTGTGGAGTGACCCAAAAGCTTGCTTTGAGCACCATCAAGGATCAGATTTCGGCCTTGGCCGTCTTCTTTCAGCGACCTCTAGCGGGTCATTTTTTGGTTAGCACCTTGTGTTGGGGGTTCGCCATGTGCTCCCTCCTGTCAAGCCTCCTCTCCCACCGTGGGATCTGAATTTGGTGCTCTCGGTCCTCCAGGAACCTCCTTTTGGGAATATCCCGGATATTCCCCTCTTGTCTTGTCTCAGAAGGTGGCCTTTTAGTGGCAATCACTTCTGTTTGACGAGTGTCTGAGTTGGCGGCTTTGTCCTGCAAGTCGCCATATTTAGTCATCCATAAGGATAAGGCGGTGTTGCATCCGCAACCTTCCTTTTTGCCAAAGGTGGTGTCGACCTTTCACCTACATGAGGACATTGTCCTCCTGTCCTTGTGTCCTCACCTATCGCATCCCAGAGAGTTTGCGCTGCACATATTGGATGTGGTACGAGCCTTACGGGTGTACTTGTCTGCTACTGCTTCTATTCGGAAGTCCGACTCACTGTTTGTGACTGTCTCTGGTCCATAACAGGGCCAAGCGGTTTCGTCTGCCATCATTTCTAGGGGAATCAGACAAACCGTCATTCAAGCCTATGCTCTCAAAGGGCGGGCGCCTCCCTTTCCGGTTACGGCGCATTCCACCAGGGCACTTGGTGCTTCCTGGGTTTTCCGACCTCAAGCGTCAGTTGCAAAAGTGTGCAAGGCGGTGACCTGGTCGTCTGTTCATGCCTTTTAAGTTTTATAAGGTTAATGTGACTGCATCTTCGGATGCTTCCTTCGGCAGCAGGGTGCTGCAGGCCGCTGTTTAAAGTTGCGACTCCTCCGTTGAGGAGCTCTGCCTTCTTGGAGTGAAGTTTTTGGTTTTTCCATTTATACTGCTCCCATCCCTCTTGACACTGCTTTGGGACATCCCACGTGTAAAGTGTAAAGAGACACCGTGTCAGTCCATGGATGATAAGAGAAAATAGGATTTTTTGTACTCACTGTAAAATCCTTTTCTCTGACATCCATGGACTGACACGGCACCCACCCTTCCTTTTAAGTTTGTACTGCTTTGTTACGAACTGAAGTCTGCTGACTGTAGTGGGAGGGTTATGTCCGGAGGGACCGCCCCCTGGGTGGGGCTGTTCAGCTCTGGCTTTTAGAATGAATGTATAACATCTCACATTCTGCCTAGGTCTTCTCCTGCAAGCAGGGACATAACCCACGTGTAAAGTGTAAAGAGACACCGTGTCAGTCCATGGATGTCAGAGAAAAGGATTTTACGGTGAGTACAAAAAATCCTATTTTTCTTTCTTCATTTTCAAAAACAAATGAGAGCTGTAAAATACTCACCATGCCTCTCAGCAAATAGCTTGGGGTGTCTACTTTCCAAAATGGGGTCATTTGGGGTGCTATTTTGGCATTTTATGGCCTTCGAAACTGTGATAGGTAGTGAGGAGTGAAATCAAAAATTTGCGCCCTTAGAAATCCTGAAGGCGGTGCTTGGTTTTCGGGGGCCCGTACGCGGCTAGGCTCCTAAAAAGTCCCACACATGTGGTATCCCTATACTCAGGAGAAGCAGCAAAATGTATTTTGGGGTGCAATTCCACATATAACCATGACATGTGTGAGCAATATAACATTTAGTGACAACTTTTTGTATTTTTATTTATTTTTTGTCATTCAATCACTTGAGACAGAAAAAAAAATTCAATGGGCTCAACATGCCTCTCAGCAATTTTCTTTCTCGTACATCACGGGACACAGAGCGACATAGTCATTACTAATGGGTTATATAGATACCGTCAGGTGCTGGCACTGGCAACTTCCAAAACCGGAAGTACCCTCCCCTATATAAGCCCCTCCCATCCGGGAGCACCTCAGTTTTTTGCCAGTGTCTAAGGTGTTGGCCAAGAAGAAACATGTGTTTTTCACTGAGCTTGCGTACAGGTTCTTTTGGGCCTCAGTAAGCTATTCCGGATCCGACCAAAAAAGCTTCATAGCTAAACGGTCGGTACCCGGGCCTTGCAGGGAAGAGCAAGGTTTTGCCTGTAATGCTTCTCTTAGGAGAGCTGGACCCTGGGATCCAGAGCTCTGGTCATACCCACGACCAAGATGTTTTCTGTGCAGGGTGCTATACAGGTCCAGGGGAGTGGAATCCTTGGGAACCCGGTCCCTGAAGGTTTGATTACAATGCCTGCCGTGATAGGTGAAGTTTGGGCTTTTGTGGACCAAACAAAGTCCTGCGGCGGGGAACAGGTAAGTGGGGGCCCCCAGGAACTTGGTTCTATTGGGGGACCCCCAAGCCTAATTTGTCTTTCTGTCTGTTACCTAATGGTATTCCCGCAAAATTCTGTGCATGCCTGTAACTACTAAAAAAATGTAATAATTTTTTAATGGTGGTCAAGAAAAAAATAAAAATAATTTTTTTTTATATATATATTTAATATATTAGACTGCGGTACCTGTGTTTGGCCACTAGAGGCCGCTGTGGAATGTTTTCTTGTCATGTGGACTAGTTTCTTCTCAGCAGAGCAAAGTCCAGGCAGATGGTGAGTTCTCTTATAGGAAACTGCTTCCTCTGCCATGTTGCAGTGCTCGTCCATCCCCCGGCCTGCGGCAAAGAGGGGCCCTGGCTCCTGTCCCTTGTTTCCATTTTTGAAATTAGCGCCGAAGGCGCACGTGGCCGCGCGCGTGCGCGTGCCTCTATATATAGAGGTGAGCCGGGAAAGGGGGCGGAGCCTGGGGGATGACGCTCTGTGCGCGCCGCAGCGCTTCTGCGCATGTGCGGGCGTCCCAGCAGTTTAAAAAAACCACAATATTGTAGTAAGCTGGCTATGAAGTACAGAGACAGAGCTGGCAACATTTAAAGGCATACAGCAAGCGGTTGATACAGGCATCCCCTAGAAAGGCACATTAGTAGACACCAACTGTTTCTTATAGCAGCATTTATGCTAGACTATTATCAGTAACTGGTGTTTTTCGGCTGGAATACCTCAGCTTTGTGGCTTAGGAATATGCCGTCTAAAAACTCCGGGACTAGAAATTCCAGGAGGAATAGGGGGTCTCCATCGGGCTCTGAGGATCTTGGGCATGCTTTGGCTGCACCAGTCTCCCCTGAAGAATCAGAGGTTAGTGACCGTAGAGCACCCTCAGGAGTACCTGGTACTGTGGCTGTCCTCAGTTCACCTGCTCCTGTGTATGTAACAGAGGAGGTTTTTTCCTCAGCTCTGGGAGGGCTGGAAGAGAGATTGTCAGCATTGATCGCTGCTTCCCTGTCACAGGAGAAAAGCGCTCGATCTCCGTCTCCCCCCTCAGAGTGCCTGTTAACAGAGCAACAGTCCCATACAGAGGTCGACCTACCTGAAGGGGATCAGGATGAGGTCGATTCGGTTGCAGAGGAATCAACAGTGGAAGAGCCGTTCTCAGCATCACATGCTGAAAGGTTATGGGTTCAGTCCCTGACTAATATGGTCCGATCAGCATTTAAAATGCCACTTGCGGAGCCATCCTCCACTTCTGTCTCCTCGTTGGGGTCGCTAAAAGCTCTCCAGACTGTTTGTTCCTTTCCGATCCATCCTTTACTGGAGGGGCTCATTTACCAGGATTGGGAGCATCCTGACAAAATATTTACTCCCCCCAAGAGATTTCCGGTGGTCTATCCCATGGAGGATAAGTTCATCAGAAAATGGAGGGTCCCTACAGTGGACGCAGCCATCTCTTGTGTGAATAAATCACTGACATGTCCGGTGGAAAATGTCCAAATGTTCAAGGACCCAATAGATAAAAAATTGGAGTCCTTATTAAAATCTGCTTTTTCTACAGCAGGATTGGTGACACAACCAGCAGTGGCAGCTATAGGGGTCTGCCAAGCAGTGAAGGATCAGTTGAAACAGGTCTTAAGAGACTTGCCGGATCAGCAGGCTCTTGCCCTAGCTGATCTACCTAGAGCCTTATGCTTTGCGGTGGACGCTATAAAGGATTCAATCCATCAGGCCTCCCGCCTTACGCTGTCTGTAATACATATGCGCAGGCTTCTATGGCTCAAGAACTGGTCTGCTGAAGCTCCCTGTAAAAAATTGCTGGTCAGCTTCCCATTTCATGGGGAGCGCTTATTCGGGGAAGACCTGGACAAGTATATCCAGAGAATTTCCAGCGGTAAAAGTACACTTTTGCCGGTTAAAAATAGAGTTAGAGGTCCCTCTTTTAAAAGGCCGGCCTCTCCAGTCCCTAGGACATCGGCTGTGAAACAGTTCCGACGGCCTCCTCGGTCAAATCCCGGAGGTAGAAATCAGGGACAGTTGCAGGGTAACAAAAAGCCCTGGAGCAGGAGAGGTACAAAACCTCCCCCAAAGTCAAATGCATGAAGGGTTGCCCCCACCCAATCAGGTGGGGGGAAGACTTCAGTTGTTCACAGAGACCTGGCGGGACACGATCCGAGACAGATGGGTGCTCTCCGCAGTAAATCTGGGATACAAATTGGAGTTAAAAAACTCCCCTTCTTCCCGCTTTATAAGGTCAAACGTGCCAAGGGATCCCCAGAAGAGAGGATCCCTCCTGTTGGCACTAGAACAATTATTGCTTCAAGCAGTAATTATAGAGGTTCCCCTGGAAGAGTGGGGGTTCGGGTTTTACTCAAACCTCTTTACAGTTCCGAAGCCAAACGGGGACGTGAGGCCCAAACTAAATCTAAAAGGGCTAAACAAATTCCTGCATATCAGGACTTTCCAGATGGAGTCGATCCGATCGGTAGCCACTGCCCTACAAGGGGAGGAATGGTTAGCCTCGATCGACATCAAGGATGCTTATTTGCACATTCCCATCTTTCCAGCCCACCAAAAATTTCTACGCTTTGCGGTAGAAGGCCGCCATTTTCAGTTCAGAGCCTTACCCTTCGGTCTGGCCACAGCACCAAGAGTGTTCACAAAAATTTTGGCCCCATTATTGGCCAATCTAAGAACACGAGGTGTAACGATAATGGCATATCTAGACGACTTGTTGCTGATAGACCACTCAGTGGAAAAACTAGAAGTGGTTGTTCACGAGACAATCAAGTATCTGGAATATCACGGTTGGATTATCAACCGAGACAAGTCAGCCCTAAAACAAGTCAAAAGTCTGGAATACTTGGGGCTAAGGCTGGATTCAGACCAGAGAAAAATTTTCTTGCCTCAAGAAAAGGGGTCGTCTTTGAGAGATTTGATCCACTTAGTGGGCTCAAAAAGACAGCCATCCATACGCCTGTGCATGAGGCTGCTGGGAAAAATGGTGGCATCATTCGAAGCAGTACCCTACGGTCAATTCCATTCAAGGAAATTGCAAAGGGCCATACTGTCAGCCTGGAACAAAAAAGTTCAGGCCCTGGACTTACCAATGTCCTTGTCCCCTTCCGTTCGCAAGAGCCTCCGCTGGTGGTTGGTTCCCCAGAATCTGGAAAGAGGGAAATCCTTCAGTCCGATTTCCTGGAAGGTGGTCACTACAGATGCCAGCCTTATAGGCTGGGGAGCAGTACTGGAGCAATGGTCTCTCCAGGGCAAGTGGTCAGAAGCAGAAAAGGCCCTGCCCATCAATCTCTTAGAGATACGAGCAGCCCGGTATGCCCTAGTAGCATGGACATCCAAACTCCAAGGGTCCCCTGTCAGAGTTCAATCAGACAATGCCACAGCAGTGGCATATATCAATCGTCAGGGGGGCACCAGGAGTCGTGCAGCCCAAAGGGAAGTAAATTACATCCTGAGATGGGCAGAAAGATATGTCCCAGCCATATCTGCGGTATTCATTCCAGGGGTGGAGAATTGGAAGGCGGACTTTCTAAGTCGCCAACAATTATGCCCAGGGGAATGGTCCCTTCATCCCGAGGTTTTCCGGACAATATGTCAGCGGTGGGGAACACCGGATGTAGATCTGCTAGCATCCAGATTCAACTCAAAAGTGGACAGGTTTGTCTCTTGGACAAGGGATCCCCTAGCTTGCGGCTCGGATGCCCTAGTGTTCCCTTGGGATCAGTTCAAGCTGATATATGCATTCCCACCGCCACAATTGTTACCTCGATTACTCCGCAGAATCAGGGTAGAAAAGAAACCAGTGATTCTGGTGGCTCCAGCGTGGCCCCGAAGAGCATGGTACGCGGAGATTGTAAAAATGTCTGTGGGGAGTCCTTGGACCCTCCCACATCGTCCGGACCTGCTTTCGCAGGGACCGATATACCACCCTTCCTTACCAGCCCTAGGTTTGACGGCCTGGCTATTGAAGCCCACATTCTAAAAAAGAGAGGGCTCTCTAATGCTGTGGTGTCTACCATGATCAATGCCAGGAAACCGGTATCCAGGCAGATCTACTATAGAATCTGGAAGGCGTACATCGCCTGGTGTGAGGCCAGGAAATGGCATCCACGTAAATACGTAATAGGTAGGATTCTGGACTTCCTACAATGGGCTGTAGATAGGAAGCTTGCCTTGAGTACTATCAAGGGTCAGATTTCGGCCTTGTCAATATTTTTTCAAAGGCCCTTGGCTTCGCATTCACTAGTCAAAGCCTTTATACAAGGAGTGATGCGTATTAGTCCTCCGGTTAATATTCCCATATGTCCATGGGATCTAAACTTGGTTTTGTCGGTTCTACAGAAACAACCATTTGAACCACTACAGCATATTTCCTTGGTGCTTCTCACCAGGAAATAGATTTTTCTAGTAGCCATTTGTTCGGCTAAAAGAGTATCGGAATTAGCAGCTATGTCCTGTAAGGAGCCATTTCTGGTTATCCATAAGGACAGAGTAGTGTTACGTCCTCATCCAGCCTTTCTTCCTAAGGTGGTATCGAGTTTTCATTTGAACCAAGATGTGGTTCTTCCTTCTTTTTTCCCCAAACCTACTTCGGTAGAGGAAAAGTTATTGCATTCTTTGGATGTAGTAAGAGCAGTTAAAGCTTATCTAAAAGCCACTGCTCAGATTCGCAGAACGGATACTTTGTTTATTCTGCCGGAAGGCCCCAGAAAGGGTCAGGCAGCGTCAAAATCTACTTTAGCCAAGTGGATTCGACAGGTCATAATACAAGCCTATGGCTTGAGAAGTAGACCGCCTCCGTTCAAAGTTAGGGCGCACTCCACGAGAGCAGTTGGAACTTCATGGGCAGTGCATCACCAGGCCTCCCTGGCTCAAATCTGTAAGGCCGCAACATGGTCTTCGGTACACACGTTTACTAGGTTCTACCAGGTGGACGTTAGAAGTCAGGAGGATGTCGCCTTTGGGCGCAGTGTGTTGCAGGCCGCAAAAGATCCTCATGTCTGATAGCGCTCAGCTTATATATGGTGTATCCCCCCCCTCATTTGGCATTGCTTTAGGACATCCCATTAGTAATGACTATGTCGCTCTGTGTCCCGTGATGTACGAGAAAGAAAATAGGATTTTTATAACGGCTTACCTGTAAAATCCTTTTCTTGGAGTACATCACGGGACACAGAGCTCCCGCCCCTCTTTAGGGACACTTATTGCTTTGCTACAAAACTGAGGTGCTCCCGGATGGGAGGGGCTTATATAGGGGAGGGTACTAACGGTTTTGGAAGTTGCCAGTGCCAGCACCTGACGGTATCTATATAACCCATTAGTAATGACTATGTCGCTCTGTGTCCCGTGATGTACTCCAAGAAAAGGATTTTACAGGTAAGCTGTTATAAAAATCCTATTTTCTTGGGGTGTCTTCTTTCAAAAATTGGGTCATTTGGGGGGGGTTTTGTACTGTCCTGCCATATTAGCACCTCAAGAAATGAGATGGGCAGTCATAAATTAAAAGCTGTGTAAATTTCAGAAAATGTACCCTAGTTTGTAGACGCTATAACTTTTGCGCAAACCAATAAATATACGCTTATTGACATTTTTTTTTTTTACTAAAGACATGTGGCTGAATACATTTTGGCCTAAATGTATGACTAAAATTTGAGTTTATTCGATTTTTCTTATAACAAAAAGTAGAAAATATTTTTTTTTTCAAAATTTTCAGTCTTTTTCCGTTTATATCGGGGAAAAAAAAAATCGCAGAGGCGATCAAATACCATTAAAAGAAGGCTCTATTTGTGGGAAGAAAAGGACGCAAATTTTGTTTGGGTACAACATTGCATGTCCGCACAATTTCCAGTTAAAGCAGCGCAGTGCCAAATTCTGAAAACACCTCTGGTCCTTAACCTGCATAATGGTCCGGGGCTTAAGTGGTTAGTGGTTGTAAGCCCTCATTTACAACTTTGTTACAGGTAAGCCTATATTAAGGCTTACCTGTAGCTAACAGGGATATCTCCCAAAACTGCACGGTTTAGGAGATATCGCTGTATTTGCATGTGCCGACGTCATGCAGCACATGCGCACTTAAGCCAACTGAAGCAATGGCACTATGTGCCGCTGCTTCAGTTGTACTGTGCCGTTCCCGCGCGCATGCGTGGGCGTGACGTCATCGCGGCTGCGAGACCCGGAAGTCACTCCGGTACAACACGTCGGCGGCCGAAGGGGGAGACGTGGACCGCTGCGGGGGCCTCGATCTGAGGTAAGTAATACATAATTAGCCAGTATTCTATGCATCCTAGCTGATTATGCCTTTGCCTTGCAGTGTTTTTTTGTCCTTTAGGTTTCTTTTGGGAGGGTTTACTTCCTCTTTAAGTTGGGTAGCTTTACAATGGGTACTTGCTGAAGGTCCCTCTATGCAAGAATTATTTTTATGACTGGCTCCTACTGCTGCACGGTCTTTTAAGATAACCCATAGTGCTCTGGTAATCGTATGTATTAAAAGTTATAAAACAAAATCTAAATACAGATATAAAACCGTGGAAAAAGTTAAGCTGAAATAGCATTGACCCAAAATCATTATAGATTTCCCTGAAGATTCAGTACAGATACTCTCTAAGGTTGGGATCACACTATTGCACAGCAGAAATTACATAGAACCACTCTATGTGCACGTTCTGAATGACACCCCAACATGCTTAGGCAACACACCTGCGCTGTAGTGTGCAGCAACCCAAGTTAATGAACTACTATATCTCTGCATTCTTAAAAAAGGTGCCGATGCAGTTTCTCTTTCGTCCATGGACGGACACAGTAGGGTTTATATGCCGTCTATCAGGAGAGGACTAGGCAGACATGTTAAACAGTTAAAAACATGTAACTACAGCAAAGCTGAACAGTACCGCCCACACTTTCACTACGTTTTACAAGGTTGACGTGCATGCATCTGTGGATGCGTGCTTCGGCCGCAAAATTTTGCAGGCGGCTGTTTAAGGTTGCAACTACTCCGTTGAGTAGCTCTGGTTGTTTTGGGGTGAAGTTTGTTTTGATTGCTGTTACCACCCCTCGTTTTTTGACACTGATTGGGGACGTCCCTACTGTCAAGAATAAAGAAGCTCCCTCCATGGACAAAAGAGAAAATAGGATTTTTGTACTCGCCGTAAAATCCTTTTCTCTGAAGTCCATGGATGGACACAGCACCCACCCCTCCTTTTTTTTGTTTGCTCTGCTTTTTGACAAACTGAGCTGCTGAGTGCAGGGTGAGGGGTTATAACCAGAGCGACCACCCCCTGGGCAGTACTGTTCAGCTTTGCTGTAGTTACATGTTTTTAACTGTTTAACATGTCTGCCTAGTCCTCTCCTGATAGACGGCATATAAACCCTACTGTCAAGACTAAAGGAGCTGTGTCCGTCCATGGACTTCAGAGAAAAGGAGTACAAAAATCCTATTTTTTGCTGCATTGGCAGCCCATTCAAAATTAAAACAATGTACGTTAATATGCAAAGTAACTCACTGCTAAAGTGTGAACCCAGCCTGAAAACCATAATTTTTAGAGGTGAGACTCTTTTCCCAGAGTTTTGTCAGCCACATTAATGTGTTTTCTCTTTTATGTGTACTGTGAGCACAAAGATCATCACAGCAATAAGTTCCATATTTTTCTGTAACATTAAAAAAAAGTAATATGCTACATTCTTATAATAAAGTAGGGAATAAAAAGCATGGAAAATATTACAATTAACCACTTAACGACCGCCCACCGCCGATTTACGTCGGCAGAATGGCACGGACAGGCAGAATCACGTAGATCTACGTGATCGCCTTTGTGCAGTTGGGGGGTCCATCCGGACCCCCCTTCACTGCAGTGAGCGGCCGTTAAGTGTTCGTGAGCGATCAGGCATGAGGGGGCGGCCACTCGATTCCGCCCCCCCCCCTCGCGATCGCTCCCGGCCAATGAAAATGCTTCCTCCGCCATGTGATGTAAACAAGGCTGGAGGAAGTGATGTCATCTCCCTCACCGCGGTCTTTTCGTTCCCGGCGCCGAGCAGAGAAGAAGCAGGTTAGTGCACCAACAGTCCACTGACACGTAGGTACACATAGGCACACAAATCACCCCCCAGTCACCCCCAGATCACCCCCCAGGTCACCCCAAAGCCCCCAATCACAGTGTCCCTGATTGCAGTGATCATTTATTTTACTGATCACTGCATTTAGTGTCATCTGTGATTGTAAAAAGTTGCAGGGCAGTTAGGATTAGGCCCCTTTAGGTCCAGGGTAGCCCCCTAACCCCCCCTAATAAAGGTTTAACCCCTTGATCACCCCCCAGGTAACCCTTTCACCCCCTAACTTCAGCGTCACTAAGCGATTGTTTTTCCGATCGCTGTATTCGTGTCGCTGGTGTTTTAGATAGGCAGTTATTTTTTTTAGGTTCGCCGCAGGTTTTTATTAGTGTCAGGTACCCCCATATATTATTTTAACCCCCTGATTGCCCCTAGAGTTAACCCTTTCACCAGTGATCGCCGTATAAGCGTCACTGGTGTCACTGGTTAGCCAGTAAGTTATTTAGTTATTTAGGTTACCCGTCAGGTTTTTATATAGTGTCAGGTACCCCCATATTTAACCTAATAAAGGTTTTAACCCCCTGATTGCCCCTAGTTAACCCTTTCACCAGTGATCACCATATAAAGGTTACGGGTGACGCTGGTTGATTAGTTTGCTTTTTATAGCATCAGGGCACCCGCCGTATATAACCCAATAAAGGTTTAACCCCCCTGATCGCCCGGCGGGTGAGATCAATTAGGTTTTAGCGCCAGAGAGGGTCTGCGTCGCCCCAGGCAGTGTTAGGTTAGTGACAGTAACGCTAACACCCACGCGCAAAGCATACACCCCCCTTAGTGGTATAGTATCTGATCAGATCTGATCAGATCTATACTAGCATCCCCAGCGGTTTAGGGTTCCCAAAAACGCAGTGTTAGCGGGATCAGCCCAGATACCTGCTAGCGCCTGCGTTTAGCCCCTCCGCCCAGCCCAGCCCAGCCCACCCAAGTGCAGTATCGATCGATCACTGTCACTTACCAAACACAACACACATAACTGCAGCGTTCGCAGTGCTTGGTTTTTGGGGCCCTGTACGCGGCTAGGCTCCCAAAAAGTCCCACACATGTGGTATCCCCGTACTCAGGAAAAGCAGCAGAATGTATTTTGGGGTGCAATTCCACATATAACCATGGCATGTGTGAGCAATATATCATTTAGTGACAACTTTTTGTACATTTTTTTTTTCTTTTTGTCATTATTCAATCATTTGGGACAAAAAAAAAAAATATTCAATGGGGTCAACATGCCTCTCAGCAAATAGCTTGGGGTGTCTACTTTCCAAAATGGGGTCATTTGGGGGGGTTTTGTGCCATCTTGGCATTTTATGGCCTTCAAAACTGTGATAGGTAGTGAGGAGTGAAATCAAAAATTTATGCCCTTAGAAACCTTGAAGGCGGTGCTTGGTTTTTGGGGTCCCGTACGCGGCTAGGCTCCCAAAAAGTCCCACACATGTGGTATCCCCGTACTCAGGAGAAGCAGCAGAATGTATTTTGGGGTGTAATTTCACATATGCCCATGGCATGTGTGAGCAATATATCATTTAGTGACAACTTTGTGCAAAAAAAAAAAAGTTTGTCATATTCCCGCAACTTGTGGCAAAATATAAAATATTCCATGGACTGAACATGCCTCTCAGTAAATAGCTTGGGGTGTCTACTTTCCAAAATGGGGTCATTTGGGGGGGTTTTGTGCTATTTTGGCATTTTATGGCCTTCGAAACTGTGATAGGTAGTGAGGAGTGAAATCAAAAATTTGCGCCCTTAGAAATCCTGAAGGCGGTGCTTGGTTTCCGGGGTCCCGTACGTGGCTAGGCTCCTAAAAAGTCCCACACATGTGGTATCCCCGTACTCAGGAGAAGCAGCAGAATGTATTTTGGGGTGCAATTCCACATATAACCATGGCATGTGTGAGCAATATATCATTTAGTGACAACTTTTTGTAATTTTTTTTTTTTTTTTGTCATTATTCAATCACTTGGGACAAAAAAAAAATATTCAATGGGCTCAACATGCCTCTCAGCAATTTCCTTGGGGTGTCTACTTTCCAAAATGGGGTCATTTGGGGGGGTTTTGTACTGCCCTGCCATTTTAGCACCTCAAGAAATGAGATAGGCAGTCATAAATTTAAAGCTGTGTAAATTTCAGAAAATGTACCCTAGTTTGTAAACGCTATAACTTTTGCGCAAACCAATAAATATACGCTTATTGACATTTTTTTTACTAAAGACATGTGGCTGAATACATTTTGGCCTAAATGTATGACTAAAATTGAGTTTATTCGATTTTTCTTATAACAAAAAGTAGAAAATATCATTTTTTTCCAAAATTTTCGGTCTTTTTCTGTTTATATCGCAAAAAATAAAAATCGCAGAGGCAATCAAATACCATTAAAAGAAAGCTCTATTTGTGGGAAGAAAAGGACGCAAATTTCATTTGGGTACAACATTGCATGTCCGCACAATTTACAGTTAAAGCAGCGCAGTGCCGAATCCCAAAAACAGGCCTGGTCCTAATGGCCCGAAATGGTCCGGGGCTTAAGTGGTTAAAGAGGGTCCTACAGATGAGTTATAAAGTTAAACCTAGGGCTGAAACAACTAATAGACAAAATCGATTATAATTGATTTTTGTTGTCAACTATTCTTATCGGTTACTTGGTCAGCCGATTTAGTTGGCCCCCATACAGAATGCATTTTTTGTTTACATATGAGGAAATACAGTGCAGCACACATACAGCTCAGCACATATAGGTCAGTACATCATGCATACATGTCAGTAAGTGCCTGAGAACTTGTGGGAAGTAGGAACAAGTACTTGCCAGAAATAGGTACCCACTCCCAGCAACAACAAAAAAAATCCAATAATGGGAGAAGTGGTGGGGGAGGGAAATAAGCGTAACTTCCCTTTTTAGGTGGAGTTCTGCTTTAAGTTAAAAAAGCTTTTGCGTTTAAAACCACTTTTAGACACAGGGTAGCATTGAGACAAAGAAAAAGAACAAATTCTTCTGGACTGCAGCACTCCGAATAAAAATGCCTTTATTTGTAAAATCCAAAAAGCCACACTGCAGGTCACAGCACACTGGTCAAACTGACGCGTTTCACAACCTGCTCCCCCATATTGCACATGTATTTATAAGACAAACACTGACTCCAAACTAAACCAGAAACAGGCCGATCGGGCGAGTTTCAAAGCTGTAGATCCTTGATTGGAGGAGAGTCAACTGAATGACAAATTGTACTCGCAGCCTCCAAGCATGAACCAATGAAGGACATGAAACTCAAGGAGCTCCTCCCAGGTCAGCTGTCATGACTAGCATGACCCCGGAAGTGATATCCATTGAGCCAATGGTAACATTTAAAAAGCCCGCCAAATGTGGGGAAAGGCGGTGATATGCGGTGGTAAACACCCACGTACTTAACCGACTCGCCACATTGGTCAGGTCATAAACCTAAAATAACCAATAAAAGCTGAAACACAAAACCTGCCCAGAACATGGTTAAATGGGCACCAAACCAATAAAGAGGGGGCGTGTCCAACGCTGCAGCGTCACACATGGGTCATCACAACCACACAGTATGATCCCCGCAGGCACCTGCACCAATAATTAGTGATAAAATCATGTACAACACGTTCCACACAGCACTGAAAGCGCTGGTGGCTGGTACATGTAATCGGAAGTCTCTCATTGAAGAGGCGCAAAGCCGCTCCATGAGTCACGTGACGCCACGGCGTAAAACGTTGCGGCCGTCACGTGAACCGCAACGGTGAGACGCAACGCACAGCTGGGAGGAAGTCAGTCGCGTCCCCACGTCACACAGGAGAGAGCACATACGCCCATCTCGGGGATCGCCCACACAGCTGAACACCGAGCCGCACCGCCAGTCATGCGACGCCATGACACAAACGTCAAGGCCGTCGCATGAAAAAAAGGGGGCGAGGCGCAGCATGCAGCCAAGTGGAAGTCTGCTACAGGCAAGCGCACATCTCCATAGGCCAGAACCTAATGTCCAGACCAGGCAGATGTGACGCCATCTTGTGGACACATACAAGAAGACACTGTCCAAATGAAAAAATGCATACAATGTTAATAGAGAACTAGTGATAAATCCCCAGAAAGCACCCCACCAAACGTAATGGACCATATAATGCTAGGGGAATGCAATAATCACTAAAGATGACAAAAAAGGATACACATGAATCGGAAGGGGTAAAGAATAGTATGTGACCATGTACTGAAGGCGATGATAACAAAATATGTAACAACCCACATGGTGACATATAAAGTGGTTAGGCCAAATTGATATCACACTCTACGTTCATACCAAAGGGCTGGTATGTACGGAGGTCATGGATCCAATACGTTTCCAAACGGGACACTCCACGTATGTGGGACTCACCCCTCCAGTGTGGAACAAATTGGTCAATCACCAGAAATTGTGTCCCCATAGGGTCATGATTATGGTATTGTAGGTAATGTCGGGGAACACTATGGTTGGTCTTGCCTAACTTCATATTACCTATGTGTTCGTTGACCCGAATAGAAAAGGTCCTAATAGTGCGACCAATATATTGTTTTTTTGCAGGGACAAGTCAAGAGATAGACAATAAATTGTGTGGCACATGTAGTGAAACGCTTCATCTGGTACACCCGTAGGGTGACCATAGATTGAAAAGTCTCACTTTTGCATCTGCATGGGTGTTATGTAGACACACATTACACCTACGGCAGGGAAAATATCCCTTGCATTTCTGAAAAAAGGTAACCCTTTTGGGGGAATCAATAATGTTGGGCGCAATCCTGACCTTGAATGGATCGGGCCCCCCTGAAAATAACACCGGATCGTTCTGGTAAGGCTGGTCCCAGTATTTTGTCATTCTGAAGGACACCCCAATGTTTCTGGAGGATTTCTTTTATTTGTCTAGATTGGACTGAATATGTGGTGAAAAAAGACCATCTAAACTTCAAATTTTTTACCTTTTTTGGGCGCACCTGTAATGTACTTTGATCGATCCGTGAGATCCGGTCGATTTCCACATCAAGGTCGCTAGCCACATAGCCCTTCTCTATGAACCCCTCCTTTAGAATAGCCGATTGAGTGTCAAAATCTTCCACCCTAGTACAGTTTTGCCTTAACCGGAGAAACTGACTACCGGGTACAGACTTAAGCCACTGTGGATGGTGACAGCTATCCACCGGGATATGCCCATTGCGGTCTGTGGGCTTTAAAAAAGTGGTGAACTCTAAATGTTGGTCCACCACTTTGATCTCCAGATCCAAAAAGGTGTAAAGAGGTAGAACTAGCCTCATGGCTCAGTCTAATCCCTCTATCATTGGAATTGAGTACTGACATGAACTCACTGAGTGATTCATGGTCACCCTTCCATAGGAGAAGGATGTCGTCTATATACCTAACCCAGAGAACCAATTCAGGCCTCTTGAGGGCATAGACGACATCCTCCTTCCACTTGGCCATTAAAAAATTGGCCAAACTGGGGGCAAATTTTTCCCCCGTAGCCACCCCCTTGGTTTGCAAATAAAAATTGTTCTGAAACCAAAAATAGTTGTGTTTGGCTGCAAACCTGAGAAGCTGCATGATGAAGTTGCGCTGAATAATTGACAGGGTGATACTAGTGGATAGGTAGTGTTCAACAGCATTGAACCCTAACTCATGGGGAATTCTCGTGTAGAGTGCAGTCACGTCAGCTGTTGCCAGGATCATGCCTTCCCGGAAACAGACTGATTCAAGTAGCCTAATAGTATCCTTCAAAAAAGAAGGCATGAGTCTAACTATAGGTTGAAGGTGAAAGTCTATATATTTTCCTATCCTGGCAGTCAGTCGATCCCACTTACAATGGGACGGCCAGGGGGATTAACTGGATCCTTGTGCACCTTAGGAAGGTAATATATAGCTGGAATCCTTGGTGCAACAGGTACCAGGTAACTCCTCTACTCCTTGTCTAGAATCCCCAAAGAAAAACCATCATCGATCAACTCAACAAGAGCCTTCTTATATTGAAGGGTGGGATTCGTTTTGATTGGGATACAAGTTTGCGAATCCCCTAGTATTCTATCCATTTGCTTAATGTAATCAATTTTGTCCAACACGACAATGGCGCCACCCTTATCGGCCGGACGAATAATTAAATCTTTTTGTTCAGAGTTGTTTCAAACCAACCTTGACTTTGGGATTCATGTGTATCCTTTTATTGGGCAGTTTTTCTAAATCTTCTAAAACTAAACTACAGAGAAAGGTTATAGCTGGAGCTATAGTTCCCGAGGGGTTGAACAGGGAAGGGTTAGCAAGCCCCGTGTGTACATGGTCATCTGGTGCTGTAGGCACTGTAGTAACTATATTGTGGGCGGAGTCGGAAAGTGTCTCTGAATACTAAGCTTGCGGACAAATTTTTGTACGTCAATAAACGTCGAGAACCCGTTCAATGTCCTAGGAGGGACATATTTCAGACCCTTAAGAACAAGCCTCTCCTCGTCTGTTAGACTAACCGAGCTAAGATTGAAGACACCAGAACCGCTTAGATTCTTTTTCTTTTTGGCTTGGACCCTACGCCCCCCTCGGGTACCTCCCTTTTCTTCTGGGCTTCCCGGGTAGTCCTGCATTATCCTGTGAAAACCCGACTGATAGGAGGACCCTGGATAACTATGATTATAGTTATATGGTGATCGAGAGAGTAGATCGTCATCTCTATTGTAGTAACCACGGGGCTCATAATGGTCCCCTCTCATATAGTTTTGTTGTAGAGGGAGGAACCTATTATGGACCCGAGTGGGAGTTCTGTATTGGTAATCATGGTCATCGTGGTGATAATCACCACGGCGATCATGCCAACCAGAAGGGGGTCTTCTAGGGCTCCCATAATGGTAGGGGTCTCCTGAATGTCCCCATTGGGAACCTCTTCCTCTATTAGTAGAACCTATACCCATATTGGGGGGAGGATAAGCCGGATAAGGTTTCGGTATTTGGGGCTTATTCCGGGAGTCCAGAAGTCTCAAAGGTCTCCCCTTAGGGGGTTGTAAAGGGTTGGGCACTCGTACAGGGCCGTCTTTGGCAATGGGCTCGAAAGTAAGTAATCTGTCGGGATTCTGGGTATCCGATTGTGTAATCTCCGTCCCAGATGTCTCATTTCCAGAAGGCAAAGGTTGGTTTAATTTCTTTTGCCAATTGAAAACCAGATTGGATTTATAATCCGTAACATCCCTATTGTACCGTATTTTCCGGCGTATAAGACGACCTTTTACACTTAAAAAAAACAGGCAAAAGGCAGGGGTCGTCTTATACGCCGGGTCAGCCCCTCGGATGCTCGCTGGATGTGCGGTAATACATCGCGGGGGGCGTGGTCTGGCCGCAATCGAATATGGCCGCTTAATCCCGGAGCTCTGCTCCTCCAGAGCTACACAAAGCCATTCAGCATGCCTACCAGAGCTCCTCTCCCCTAGAACAGGGGATATCGACACCGCTCATCCCTGGGATTATGACCTGCGGCCGCTCCCGATGATCAGGCTCCTGGATTACTATGCAGCCCCCATAGCTTCTGGGCCAAAATGGCGCAGATCGGGACAGAGACATCCCGCCGCCGAGCTCACTGCCTGTGTCTGCCCCACATGACAATCGGGTATCTGACATGGAGGAGACAGAGCAGCAACAACCTAATTTGGACTCCTCTCCCTCTGATAGAGGTAAGAGGTCTGCTATGTCACCTGCACACTCTCCCACAAAGCCTCCCCCTGTGAAGAGACAGCATGGCGCTGAGCCTTGTAGTCCCACAGCTGAAGTTGCTTCTACCCAGCCTCTGGCAACGTTTACAAAAACAAGAAGGAAGAAATATGAAGCCTCGGAAGGGGGGTCTTTTTATACGGTGAGTACAGGCAAAAACTCTTAAACTGTAAAATTAGGGGGTCGTCTTATACGCCCGGTCACCTTATACACCGGAAAATACGGTACTTTTCTTCTTTCTCCAGGTGATTTTTTAAACCTGTTGAAAGAGGTATATTCAAGAGATTTTCTCTTTCAAGTCCCTGATCTCCTTATCAATGAGTGAAAGTTTAAGACTCATCCATAATGACCAGGATAAACAAATATAAATAGCAGCAATATAAAAAGTGCCAATAGTGAACTGTGAGAAAAAAGATGAATATTGTGCTAAATGAAAAGAAAAGACAAAAGCTGTTACACAACAATGTGACAGATTGCAAACGTGATGAATGTAAAGAATGTAGCGCTGGTGGATTGGGGAAACAAATGAATGTCTCACTGGATAAATAGTCACTGAATGAAAAACAGTAAAAAATATAAACAAACCAACCGAAAAATATATAAATGGGCTAATAAGTCCATAAAAAACAAAGAAAAACGTGAAAAAATATGTCCATCAATGTGACATGTAAATACACAGTGAAAAGAACAGACGTGCAGGCATATGGTTCATCATGGAAACTATATCTTCTGACTAAATGAAATAGATGGAATACTCTTACCGGAATCCGTGGATCTGCCTGTCAGCGACAGCAGATCATGCAAGCATGAGAAATCCAACCACAAAACAGATCGACTTGTCTGACAGCTCATGTAACGTTGGGATCACAAACTTGGCCGTTGGGACGCAACAATCCTCAGCTGTAGACCCTGGATGGATATCCTGGATAGATGGAGCGAACCCGAGCTCACAGGGTGTCCACCCTGTTTCCAATCAATGTTGAAATGATTTGGATAAAAAGGAACCCCAAAGGGGTGAATGGACACGATGAAACAGCTCCAAAAACTTCCTCCAACACACATACAAGGGGAAAGAAAAAACGGTGCTCCAATGGTGCAGGTCAAAAAGTATGAAAAAAAAAAGGTTTTATTTGAATAAAACCTCAAAATTTGACATTAATAGTGATCACAAAATAGCAAGATAAAAAAGGCAATATGGGGAGTGGTGTACCAAGCCCTATGCGTTTTGTCCGACTAGGACTTCTACTGGGGCATCAACCTGCTCCCCCATATTGCACATGTATTTATAAGACAAACACTCCAAACTAAACCAGAAACGGGCCAATCGGGCGCGTTTCAAAGATGTAGATCCGTGATTGGAGGAGAGTCAACTGAATGACCAATTGTACGCGCAGCCTCCAAGCATGAACCAATGAAGGACATAAAACTCAAGGAGCTCCTCCCAGGTCAACTGTCATGACTAGCTTGACCCCGGAAGTGATATCCAGAGGAAGGCAAAAAAAAAAAACAATGCAGGATCCAATTCACTCCAATGATGGAAAAATTCCTTCATCCTGTATATGCAGTTCTATTTGTCAATGCATATTAGGGAGTTTGCAGGCATATTTGCAGAAAAGCATTTTCAGGCAAAAAATAAATAAATCAGAATTGTGTTTTTGAGAGGAGCTTTCTGGCAGAAAAAAAAAAAAGATATATAAATGCAGCGTTTAGGAACGATTGTAATTTTCAAGTGTACATCAATTATAGTGAAAAATTAGCAGATTGGAATGCTTTGGAAAAAACTATTTTATAAAAGCAAATGCCCTTATACGAGCCACTATGACTATTTTTTATGCTACTTTTTCTGCCAGAGGTTCTGGCATTTTTTAGCCGCCCAGTGTACACAGACCCTTAAAAATTTGTAGTTATATTTTATGCATTTAGAAATGGATCCAGCTCTTAAAACCCCCTGAGCTTGCCAGAACCAGTTCTTGAGGGAGTCTATTCCACATCTTACTGTGAAGAAGCCTTTCCGTATGTGAAGGTTGAATCTGTTTCTCTCCAAACGTAAAGAGTATCTTATGTGTGCGGCTGCGTCATCCATTGTTTCCTACAAGTACTTGCTTGTAGGTCTCAACGAAGTGTGAGGGTTCTGGTGAGCGCTCTAGCTCATTGATCTTCCTGCTCTCAATAAACTGCTTGCCTGTATCAGAAGTACAGGCAGACTGCTGTCCTGAGAGTCTTCAGGAGCCTGGCATTGCACCCGTGATCTGTTTGTTTTTGTTTTTTGTTTTTTTCAAAAGGTGAACTTGTCCTTAAGCAGAATTAAATCCTATCCTAAAGAACATTAAAAAATTGCACCTGGGAGATTTATGCCATTATACATTAGTGAACATTGCATATTGGTACAGACTTATCTGTCAAAGGATCCTCTCCAGTGCTTCAGTGTCTGCGCTTTTGTCTGTCACGGGCGCTTCCACTTTCTCCCAGTCTTCCTTCCATATTCAGACTCTTCGGCCACTTGGCTGGCTGGGGCATGACGACGTCACTCCTGTGCATGCGCATGGCAGTCCCATCATCATAGCACAAAGTGGAGCTATAATTTTAAGCAGAGCTGCGCATGCACGGCTCAGTGTATATTGGTACTGACAGGCCACTAATGACAGAACAGACCAATACAGTCAATTCTGTCATAGAAATTCTACCTGTCAGTCTTTTGTTTTATGAGTGTCGGTTCACACAGGGGCAACATGACTTCCAGCGCGTCTTTGCGAGACGACTTCAGCGCGACTTGGAGCGACTTACAACGCCACTTCAAGTCGCCTCCAGGACAGGCGACTTTGCCAGTGACCAATCAAAGAATAATCCGCTCTGTGGGAGGGAGGGGTTTGCCTGAACTTTTTTCTCTTCCTGTAAAGGTGCTTCAGTTAAGACAGGGGATCTGACTTTGGAGGCGACTTCCATTGAAATCAATGGGTACAAGTTGCCTTGAAGTAGTACAGGAACCTATTCTAAAGTCTGAGCGACTTCAGTAGTGTACATTAAGACTGTTCTTATTCATTTCAATGTAAATTCTCATGTCGTGCGACTTGGGGCGACACAAGTTGGATCCCAAGTCGCGGTAGTGTGAACGGGCACTAAATGTGGATATTTATTGCAGATTTGTGACGTTTCAATAGAGCTTTAAAGCATTTAAGAGAAAATGTTCTTGCTTTTTCTGATACAATTATTTTTGGTTGCAGAGTCTTTTAGAAGCCCATGACATAGTTGCATCCAAATGTTATGATTCTCCCCCATCAAGTCCAGAAATGAATTCTGCAGTGAATAACCAAATTGCACCAGTTGATGCCATCCGCATGGTTGGAATTCATAAAAGAGCCGGGGAACCTTTGGTAAGGCATCCTTCATACGATATATACGGTATATAATTTTCACCTATTGTGGTATAAAACTTTCCTTTTACATTCTTCTAGCAGACTCTTAAACTAGAATTGATTTTTTTTATTATTGATGCTTAAGTTTTAGCTTTTAACCCTTTCGATGCCAGAGCTATATTTTGCACACATGTATAAAAAAAAATTTGCCCTGAAGTTTGCTTTCTTATGCCCCCCCCCCCCCCCCAAGAAAAACATATTTCTCTTTTCGTCCATGGACGGACACAGCTCCTTAAATCTTGACGTGGGTTATGTTCCTGTTCATAGGAAAGGACTAGGCAGAACATGTTGGTTATCTTAAAACATGTCCCTCCGGTCATAATCCCTCACCCTGCAGCATGTAGCTCAGTTTTTTCTGCCTAGCAGAGGAGAAGGACGTGGCTCCCTTTTGGGCCCAGAGTCCTGAAGAGATTTTTAATTTTTATTTTTCGATTCTTCTATCAACTGCCGGCTGGGCGACAGGCTGAATATTATAGATCCTTGTAGTCTTCCCAGTCCGGCCATCGAGTGTGCCAGTCCTTAGCTACGTGCTGGTTCTGCCACAACATACCCCATGGCTCCAGGGGTGGCCGGTGAGCATATCCTCCGGGGTCCACATATGACTGGGCTGCAGTTGTCTCACTCACAGTGGACCGGGCTGACAGCTACTCCGTACCTTCAGTTGTGGGTCTTTCAGGGACGCGCCAGCAAGTCCTCGCAAGGATGGGTAAGTACGGTGCCTCCTGCGTCGGCAGGATGGAACAGCTGGGCATTCCCGGGATTAAGGGGTTCTCCTGTCTTCCCTTTCCCTGCTCTGTCACCCTTTCCCCTCATGCCCTAGGGCCTGCTGCGACCGGGGTGTACCTGTGTGGGGGCTCCGGGTCCCTGTGGGGTGCCGGGGTCCGCTTTCTGTGAGGGGGGTCTGTCTCCTGGGAAAGTCCCTGCACGGCCTTCTCATCCATATCGCGGTGCTCAGGCGCCATTTTTTGTGTGCCTGCCTTTCTCCATTAAAAATTTCATTGGCGGACATTTTTTCGTGGCAACTCTGTGGCGCAGGTAATTATTGTGGGCAGCCATTTTCTTGTGGTCCGCGCTCTTTTTATATGAGGTGTCTGGCGGCCATTTTGGAGTGGGTTTGGCCTCTAGCACTGGCTTTCTGAACGGTGCACAGCTTATTTCCCTCAGTTTCCTCACAAAAACGCGGCGTATACAAGAAAGGCGGGTAGCGGTGCTGAGCGGTCTCCCTCTGGGAGGGTGGACTTAGGTGTTTTTCACTTAGTCCCTGAGGGCTGTCAGTGGGTGATAATGGAGTCCGTATCTGGCATTTGAGTGCACTTATTGATCACACTAATCTAACCGCTCTGTGAAAGTTTTTCCCTTTTTGTTACTTTGATAAGTCATAGATAAGAATAGGCACAGCCGCAGAGGTCCTTTGTGGTCCCTCAGCGCATGGCTGTCCGTTATCCTTTTGAGGAGAGCCTTTTGAAAAAATGGGCCTCTCCTCCGGTCGTGGACCCCCCGGTCTCGGCTACAGAAGGTAACCACTCTCCCGGTAGAGGGGACTCCTGCCTTTTTAAAGGCCCTAATGATAGGAGGTCTGGAACGGTGACGCTCTTCATGTTCGCCATGCTGGGGTCAGAGTTGCGACCTATATTAGCTGCGGATTTGGTGTCTGACACTCACTGAATGGGCAAAGATTTTGCAACGGACAGTTGAGGAGCATCAGCTTCCTACAGAGTGCGTAAGGCTGGCTGGCTGACCAATGGTCCAGGGCTTTGGGTATGTCTGTGATGCCACTCTGGGTGCGGCCCCCTGGGTTTCCAGAGCCTCTGTATCTGCGGTGGTACTGCGCCGCCTGTGAAATGCTGGTCCGCTGACCAAGCATCCAAAAAAGCTCTGGAAGATTTGCCTTTCAAAGGTGGGAGGTTTTTTGGTACCTCGCTGGATGACATTATTAAAGATGTCACTGGAGGTAAGAGCACACTTCTCCCACTGTCCTCTGAGGAAGGAGCCACGCCGTAAGCGGGGGCCCTCCTATTCCACGCAGAAGCAGTATTTTCGTCAGATCCTCCCTGACTGATAAGGCTCCAACTGGGGGACAGGAGTGTCCCTGGGTGTGTAAGCCGAACAAAACGGCTAACAAGCTTGCTACCACATGTAGTTTTGCCCCCGCCCGACTCAGGGTGGGGGGACGGCTTTGCGAGTTTGCAGCTCGTCTCTGATCTCCGACCAGTGGGTCTGCGAGGTGGTCACTTCGGGGTACAAGATTGAGTTTTTCTTGTCCGCCATACATATTCTTTCTCTCGAATCTTCCTCTCCTTCCGGCTCATAGGGTCTGCTTTGATAGGAGCAGTACGAGACTTGATCATTTGCGGAGTAATTTACCTGTGCCCCTAGAGGAAGGGTTTCAGGGATTCTATTCAAATCTGTTTATAGTCCCAAAGAAGGAGGGTGTCCATCCAATCTTGGACCTCATGGCCCTCAATGCCTTTGTGAGGGTGCAAAATCATCCGGGGATTTTCTGGCGTCCCTGGACATCAAGGATGCCTACTTGCATGTCCCCATATGCGACAGGCATAAGAGGTTTTCTGCGCTTTGCGATCGGCGAGAACCACTATCAATTTGTGGCTCTTCCCTTTGGCCTAGCGTCAGCACCAAGAGTTTTCACCAAGGTGCTCGCCCCGATTTCTAGCTTTGCTGAGACAGCGAGGCATTGCTGTCGTAGGTTAAGAGCTGCTTCCAGCCCAGAATTAGAGGAGGACGTGTCTATAGCCAGTCAGACTCTCCAAGAATTTGGATGGATACTGAACCTCCAGAAGTCAGTGTTCCGATTCAGTGCCTAGAATTCCTGGGGCTGATTCTGGACTGAGGCGAGAGTCCTCTCCCTCCAGAGAAGTTACAGACACTCAAGGCTGCAGTGAGGTCGTTAACATCCCGCAATTGGTCGTCTCTCCATTTCTACATGAGAGTCCTGGACCTCATGGTAGCCTCCTTCGAGGCAGTACCGTATGCCCTATCCCATACTCGAGTGCTGCAGAGGGTGAGTCTATCCAATTGGGAAAAATCCCCATTGTCTCTGGATCATCAGATTCAGGTAAGTCGCCTAGTCAGGGCCTCTCTGACTTGGTGGCTGACATCCCTGACACTTCAGTCCGGGAAGTCTTTCCTTCCTTTCCACTGGACTGTGGTCACGGCGGACGGCAGCCTGACCATTTGGGGGGGGGAGTCTGGGGGGTTTGGTCAGCCCAGGGCCGCTGGACTCCAGAAGAATCTCTCCTAGAACTTTGAGCGATGAGACTGTGCCTCGCCAAGTGGTCGCAGAGGCTTCAAGGGCGTCCGGTCAGGATCCAGTCAGACAATGCCACAGAGGTGGCTTATGTCAACCATCAGGGTGGAACAAGGAGCTCGGCCGCAGCGTCGGAGGTCACTCGCATCCTGAGATGAGCCAAAAGGAGCGTACCGGCTGCTTACATTCCGGGCGTAATAACTGTCAGGCAGACTATCTGAGTCGCCAGATGCTGGACCAAGGGGAATGGTCGTTCCACCCAGAGGTGTTTCAACTCCTTGTCAGAAGTGGGGTACACCAGATGTGGATCTCCTGGTCTCTCAACTCAATCGCAAGGTGTCAAGGCTTGTGAGACTGGTAGCAGACGCTCCCTGGCATATGCCAATGCTGGAGGACCGTCTGTCTCAAGGTTCTATACTTCATCCTGCGTTAGTCGCTGGCTTTAACGGTATGCTATTGAAAGCGGGTACTGAGGGACCGTGGTCTGTCAGATTTGGTAATCTCTACCTTGTTGAGGGCCCGGAAATCTTCTTCCCGGAAGATCTACCATCGCACTTGGAAGGCATACATCTCTGTGTGAAGAGAGGTCTTGGCGCCCACGGGCATATTCGGTTTCTCAGATCCTGCTAATCTTGCAGCGCGGAGTAGATCAGAAACTTGCCTTAAGCACTATTAAGGGGCAGATTTTAGCCTTGGCTGTCTTCTTCCAACGACCCCTAGCGGCTCACTCACTGGTAAGTACGTTTGTACAGGGGGTCCGATGTGTGATTCCCCTGATTGGACCACCGCTTTCTCCGTGGGACTTGAATCTGGTTCTCTCGGTACTTCTGGAACCTTCATTTGACACAAGGGAGTATTCCTCTCAACGCTTTCTCAGGAAATTGCTTTTCTAGTTGCCATTACATCGGTCAGAAGGGTTTCTGAATTGGCGGTATTGTCTTGCAAGTCTCCTTACTTGGTCCTCCATAAGAATAAAGCGGTGCTGCGCCTGCAGCCCTCAATCCTTTCTAAGGTAGTTTCGGCTTTTCACCTAAACTAGGACATTGTTCTTCCATCCTTGTGTCCTCGGCCGTCGCATCCCAAGGAGGCTGCACTACATACCTTGGATGTGGTACGTGCCCTACGGGTGTACCTGTTTGCTACGGCTCTGTTCCGGAGATCTGACTCACTGTTCGTGTCGGTGTCTGGTCCACAGTAGGGCCTGGCGGTTTTCGTCTGCCACCTTTTCTAGGGGGATCAGGCAGACCGTCATCCAGGCCTATGCCCTTAAGGGGCGGGCGCCTCCCTTTCCTGTCACGGCGCATTCGACCAGGGCAATTGGTGTCTCCTGGGCTTTCCGACATCAAGTATCTGTCTCACAGGTGTGTAAGATGGCGACCTGGTCGTCTGTTCACACTTTCTCAGGTTTATAAGATTAATGTGAGTGCTTCTTCGGATGCTTCCTTTGGCCGCAAGGTTTTGCAGGTGGCTGTTTGAGGTTGCAACTCCTCCATTGAGGAGCTCTGTTTGTTTGGGGTAAAGTTAGATCTTCTTTTTGATTGCTGTTCCCACCCCTCGTTTTTCTGACACTGCTTGAGGACGTCCCACATGTCAAGATTTAAGGAGCTGTGTCCGTCCATGGACGAAACGAGAAAATAGGATTTTTTTTTTTTGTACTCACCGTAAAATCCCTTTCTCTGTCGTCCATGGACGGACACAGCACCCACCCCTCCTTTTTAAGTTTGTACTGCTTTTTGACGAACTGAGCTGCATGCTGCAGGGCGAGGGGTTATGACCGGAGGGACTGCACCCTGGGCGGGGCTGTTCAACTCTATTAAAGTTACATGTTTTAAGATAACATGTTCTGCCTAGTCCTCACCTATGAACAGGAACATAACCCACATGCCAAGATTTAAGGAGCTGTGTCCGTCCATGGACGACAGAGAAAACAATTTTACGGTGAGTACAAAAAAATCCTATTTCTCTTATCGTCCATGGACTGACACAGCTGTCATACTGATTACGTGTGGGTATATGTCCCTGCTTGCAGGAGAAGACCTAGGCAGAATGTTAGATGTTAGAACATTCTAGAACAAACCAGAGCTGAACAGCCCCGCCCAGGGGGGCGGTCCCTCCGGACATTACCCTCCCACCTGCAGCTAGCAGCCTCAGTTTTTTTTTCTGCCTAGCAGAAGGAGAAGACGTGGCTCTCTCAGGAGCCAGTCTCCTGGAAGATTTTGCTTTTAAATTTTATTCCTTTGGGAATTTTATTATTTTATTTTTGAGACCTTCAATCAACTGTCGGCTGGGCAACAGGTTGGGTACACTGGAATCCTCGTAGTCTTCCCTGTCTGACCATCGAGCGTGCTGATCCTCGCCTTGTGTGCGTGAGACTCAGTTCATGACATACCCCATGACTCCAGGGGTGGCCGGGTTGCTTTTAGCTCCCGCGGTCCTCTCAAGATTGAACAGTACCTGACTGACTGTGTCTCTCGCGGTGGACCGGGCCGACAGCTACGCAGTACTACTCTGTGACAGGTCTGTCTGAAACAAGCCAGTGGGTCCCTGAACGGGACTGGTAAGTAGTCTCTCCTACTGCAGGTGAGTACATGCTGGCTGTGTTTCTTTATATGGGGGGTTTCTCCCTATCTCCCCCCCCTGTTCTGCTCTCTGCACCCTGTACTGGTGCTGTGCTGTGTGGGGGTGCTTGGGGGGTCACTCTGGCCTGACTGGGGGCACTCATGTCTGTTTTAATGGACCGGGGAGAGGTGCAGTGTTCTGGTGTGAGGTTGTACATACTGTTGGGAGTAGTGGTTACATGCACAAGCTAAGCTTCACAGGTTCGGTTCCTGAGGGGGGCTGTTTGTGTTCTAACAAGCCGCCCCAGAACTTGCCGTGCCACAGCCAGTGAGGGCAGGAGCTCCTGCCTTGTGGTTCGTGAAGCAAACAACCGCTAAACATGTGCGCAATTAGCGCTGTGAATTTTTAAATAAACCCCGCTCGGCGGCCATTTTGCCGTGGATCGATGGCACAGTAATGTATGCGGCCATTTTCTTGTAGCCACTGTATTTTTGCTTTCAGTTTCGGCCTCTATCGGCTGCGGCGCGAACCTCACAATCTCCTCAGTCAAGTCTCCTCACTCTCCCCAGGCTTCACCCGCGCGGCAGCACGGTTTCATACAGCGGAATGAGCCGTCCTTACAGGGGTTGGTGAGTACTCTGGGTATCCCCTCCTCAGCTTCAGCATAGCCAGTGGGTGGACTGTGTTACTCACTATGATAGTGTTTTAAAAGTCTCAGAGGGTGGCAGTATGGAGTCTAGTTCACCTGCTTCTCCACACTTGTCTGAGGCAACTGGCAGTGCTCCTGCACCTGCGGTCCCTAGCGACTAGTTGTCGGCAGTCCTGGAATCGTCCTTGTCAGGATGGAAGCGGTGTGCGAGCGCAAGGGAGCTGTAAAGCGCCCCCTCACCACACATCCTCCTGTAGAGGGGAGTGCTCTGTCTCCGATATGGGCCTAGCTATTGCTGCTCAGGACCCTAGCTCGGAGGATTTTCATGTTTTTAAACAGGATATTCCCTGTGAGGAAGACCCCAGTTCTGAAAAATTGACAGGGTGCTTGTAAGTGAACTCATTGATGCTGTGAGGAACACTCTCAAGCTGAATGTTGAGGCTGAGGAACCTCAGGTGGAAGCTGTCTCTTGGTTCCTTTAAAGCCGTTTATTCAAAAGTTTTTTCCATATGTGCCTTTTTTTGATACATTCATTGACGAAGTCTGAGATTAGCCGCAGGAGACTTTGATGGTCCCGCTGCGCCTAGCCATGAGGTGCCCCTTTAAGGAGGACCTGGTTAAGAAGGGGCTCTCCCCCCAGTGGTCGACCCCCCCGGTCACCCGTTTGAATAAGGCTACCACGCTCCCAATGGAAGGGACTCCTGCATTTAAGGATCCCACTGACAGGAGGTCAGAAGTGGTGAGTAGAACTATGTTTACCTTATTGGGGTCTGCTTTACGCCCTATAGGGGCGGCGACACTTGTGTCTCAAGACACTCACAGGATGGGCAAAGATTTTGCACCAAGACGGTTTAGGAGCATATTCTCCCTCCTGAGACCATTACCCTGGCTCACCAACTGGCGCAGGGTTTAGTCTGTGTGTGCGATGCCACTTTGGATGTGGCCCCTTTTAATTTATCTGCTGTGGTGCTGCGTCGCCTTGTCTGGCTGAAATGCTGGTCGGCCGACCTAGCTTCCAAATAGCTCCTGGCTGACTTGCCCTTTAAGGGCCGTGGACTGTTTGGGGCCGCCCTGGATGCCATTATTATGGATGTCACAAGGGGTAAGGGCACCTTCCTTCCTCAGTCTGTTACGGACAAAGGAGCCCCACCGTAGGCCAGGCCCTTCCTTTACGGCAAAGGAGAATGAGTTTCTTCTCGTCAGTCAGAATCCACGGGTAAGCCCTCCCAGACTGGGAAAAGTGCGGCTGGAGGACATAAGTGTCCCTGGGTGCGTAAGCCTACCAAGCAAGCTCCCAAGCCCACCGCCACATGGAGTCTTGTCCCTGCCCGACTCTGGGGTGGGGGGACGTCCTTGCAGGTTCACGGTTCGGTGGACCTCCCGGACCTCAGACCGGTGGGTGTGCGAGGTGGTCACCTCAGGCTACAGGATAGAAT
Organism: Rana muscosa; assembly: GCA_029206835.1. Taxonomy (NCBI): domain Eukaryota; kingdom Metazoa; phylum Chordata; class Amphibia; order Anura; family Ranidae; genus Rana; species Rana muscosa. Next base: position 177,338,201 of record CM055122.1, on the reverse strand, counting down.
TCCGTTCCTGGCCCCCAGACAGATTCTTTCCCTCAATTCTCCCTCTCCTTCCTGCCCGTCGGGCAGCCCTCTTAAGGGCCGTACAGGATTGATCAGGTCCAGAGGATTGTGCCGGTTCTGTCACGAGAGGTTGTTCAGGGTTTCTACTCAAATCTGTTTGTAGTCCCAAAAGGTGGACGGGGGTTCGGCCAACCCTGGGCCTCAAGGCCTGGATGCTTTTGTGATGGTGTAAAGTTCCGCATGGAATCCATTCTCGCGGTGTTCGCTACACTCCATCAAGGGGATTTTCTGGCATCCTTGGACATCAAGGCCGCCTACTTGCATGTTCCGATCTGCGCACGTCAACAGTAGTTTCTGCGCTTGCGATCGGCGGAGACCACTATCAATTGTGGCTCTTCCCTTCGGCCTAGCCTCGGCACCAAAGGTTTTTTACCAAGGTGCTTGCTGCGATTCTAGCCTTGCTGAGACAGCGAGGCATTGCTATTATAGGCTATCTGGACGATCTTCTAAGAGCAGACCATGGCTCAGAATTAGAAGAAGTGTGACTGTCAGTCAGACCCTTAGGGACTTCGGGTGGCGCCCGAACATTCAGAAGTCTGTCCTGGTCCCGGCTCAACATTTGGAGTATCTCGGTCTGATCCTGGACTCCATGGAGGCGTAGGTATTCCTAACCCTGGAGAAGTTACTGAAGTGCGGGTCCTGACGTCTCGGAAATGGTCGTCAACCTGTTTTTTTGTCCTGGGACTCATGAAGCTGTTCCGTATGCCCAATTACACACACGGACATTACAGTAAGAGATCCTGTCCACTTGGGACAAATCCCCGTTGTCTTTGGATCTTCAGATCCAGATGAGTCACCCACTCAGGGCGTCCCCGGTGTAGTGGTTGGGGTCCCCGGCTCTTCGGTCCGGGAAGTCATCCCTCCCCATCCAATGGACGGTGTTCATGACAGACTCCAGCCTGATGGGCTGGGGTGGAGTCGGGGGAGTCCTGTCAGCCCCAGGGCTTTGGACTCCGGACGAAGCCCGTTTACCAATCAATGTTCTGGAAATACGGGCAATCAGAATATGCCTCCCCACGTGGTCTCTATCGGCCGTCTACGTTCAAGCGTAGACAATTGGCAGGCGGACTATCAGAGTCGCCAGACGCTGGACCAGGAGAGTGGTCCTTACACCTGGACATACCGGAGGTGGACCTGAGGGCCTCTCGACTCAATCGTAAGGTGTCAAGGTTTGTGGCCAGGTCCAGGGATCCTTGGGCGGATGCCTCGGATCCGTTCGTGGGCCCCATGGGGTCATCACCTGATATCTGTTATCCTCCGCTGCAGCTGCTTCCTTGCCTGCTGCGCAGGGTCGTGGCCGAAGGGATTCCGGTGATCCTCTTGCGCCGGGTGGGTCTCTGCGTCATTGGTACGCTGATCTGGTACGTCTCATCGTGGACATTCCCAAGGTCCTATTTTTCATCCTGTTTTACAGTCTCTGACTTAACGGCATAGCTATTGGAAGCCAGGTGCTGAGAGTCCGAGGTCTCTCAGATTCGGTCATTTCGACCATGTTCAGGGCACGGAAGTCTTCCGCTTGAAAGATATATCACCGTACCTGGGAAGCTTACATCGCAATGAGCTGGACTAGCGTTTACGGACGTATTCTTTCCCCAGTATCCTGCGGTCCTTGCAGCGTGGTGTGACCCAAATGCTTACTTTGAGTACCATTAGGGGTCAGTTTTCGGCCTTGGCCGTCTTCCTTCAGCAACCGCTAGCGGGTCATTCCTTGGTAGCACCTTTGTGCAGGGGGTTCGCCATGTGCTCCCTCCTGTTGAAACCTCCTCTCCCTCCTCGGGATTTGAATTTGGTGCTCTCGGTTCTCCAGGAACCTCACTTCTGAAAATATCAAAGATATTCCCCTCTTGACCTTGTCTCAGGAGGTGGCCATTATTTCTGTCAGACGGGTGTCTGAATTGGCGGCCTTGTCCTGCAAGTCGCCCTATTTGGTCATCCATAAGGATAGGGGCGGTGTTGCGTCCGCGACCTTCTTTTTGCATAAGGTGGTCTCAGTTTTCCACCTACATGTGGACATTGTCCTCCCGTCCTTGTGTCCTCACACATCGCATTCCAGAGGGTTTGCGCTTCACATATTTTATGTGGTACGTGATATGACTCACTAGTTGTGTCTGTCTCGGGTCCGAACAGGGCCGAGCAGTGTCGTCTGCCACTTTTTTCTAGATGGGTCAGACCGACTGTTATACAGGCCTATGCCATTAAGGGGGTGGCCCCTCCCTTTCCGGTTACGGCGCATGCCACCAGGGCAATTGATGCTTCCTGGGCTTTCCGTCATCAAGCGTCGGTTGCACAAGTGTGCAAGGCGGCGACCTGGTCGTCCGTTCATGCCTTTTCAAAATTCTATAAGGTTGATGTGGCTGCATCTTCGGATGTTTCCTTCGGCCGCAAAGTGTTGCAGGCCGCTGTTTAATGTTGCAACTCCTCCGTTGAGGAGCTCTGCTGGTTTGGAGTGAAGTTTTGGTTGTTCCTTTTACTATTTTGCTCCCACCCTTTTCTTATACTGCTTTGGGACGTCCCACACATAATCAGTATGACAGCTGTGTCAGTCGGTGGACGATAAGAGAAAGTAGTAGGATTTTTGTACTCACCGTAAAATCTGTTTCTCTGACGTCCGTGGACTGACACAGCACCCACCCTTCCTTTTAAGGTTTGTACTGCTTTGTTACGAACTGAGGCTGCTAGCTGCAGGTGGGAGGGTAATGTCCGGAGGGACAGCCCCCCTGGGCGGGGCTGTTCAGCTCTGGTTTGTTCTAGAATGTTTTAACATCTAACATTCTGCCTAGGTCTTCTCCTGCAAGCAGGGACATATACCCACACGTAATCAGTATGACGGCTGTGTCAGTCCATGGACGTCAGAGAAACGGATTTTACGGTGAGTACAAAAATCCTATTTTTTCTGAAAGAAGATTTCCTAGAAAATAGTAATAGTTCCAATTTTTTATATTTGATATTAGCGCAAAGGTCTAGGAAACAAAAAAATTATTTTAGTGCACACAAACGCAATAAATTACCCACGTTGATAAAATACTAAGAATTGACATTTCGCTCAGTAAGTATTCAAGGCTTAAAATTGCATGCACCCATGAAATGGCGACAAACTTCAGTACCCTTTTCCATAGGTTATGCAAAAGCCCCTACTGAATATCGGTTGCTAAATTTTTTCCATTCCGGCGTGCAAGGCGATATGTAACACGTGTACTGCATTCTATGTTTTTGTGTTTGGGCACCCCTGCCACATGCGTTTACATTTGTATGTACATGTATGTTGGGATGAGGGGGTCTTGAAAAAATTTTGGGGAATATTTTGTATGCGGGCGTAACTTTTGAAATCTCTAACGATTTTTTTTTTTTTTCATAGCATAGGGGACTCGATTTTGTGGTGACATGTTCTCTTTAATGAGGCACCAGGGGTCTAAAAGATCCTGATATGCCAGTCTTAGAGCGTGCAAAATGCAAAGGGAATGAAGAGAATGTTACATTGTCAGGTTAAAAAAAAGTTTACAAGTCCATCTTGTTCAAAAAATTGAAAATAAATAAATAAATGGAAAACTTCCATGAACACAATCCTATACCCACAGTTCGTTTTGGAGAAAGACAGACAAAGAAACTCCCTATGACGCAGGGCTCGACAAACCCCGGGCGCCAGGTCGCCATTGCGACTAGAATTAGCGACCTGGCGCCTGGGGCAGCACAGCTGGGGAATCCTGTCTCTCCGTGCCCCCCCCCCTCCGCGCCGCGGGATCGCGTCGGGCCGCGCCGGCCGGTAATTGAGGCCGCGGCTTTGCGGCCTTCTGCAGGCCTATGCTTCCTTCTGTGATCTAGCGCCATCTTGTGGTGGCCGTTGGTATGACAAGACAAACAGCAATGCTAATGGAGTTTCCCTGTCTATTTTCACTGCCATCTCCTTCCCTCTAATTAGAACCCCCAAACATTATATATATTTTTTATTCTAACGCCCTAGAGAATAAAATGGCGGTCATTGCAATACTTTCTGTCAAACCATATTTGCGCAGCGGTCTTACAAGCGCACTTTTTTGGGAAAAAATACACTTTTTTTTAATAAAAAAAATAAGACAACAGTAAAGTTAGCCCAATTTTTTTTAATATTGTGAAAGATAATGTTACGCTAAGTAAATTGATACCCAACATGTCACGCTTCAAACTTGCGTCCGCTCGTGGAATGGCGACTAACTTTTACCCTTTAAAATCTCCATAGGCGACGTTTAAAAAATTATACAGGTTGCATGTTTTGAGTTACAGAAGAGGTCTAGGGCTAGAAATATTGCTCTTGATCTGCCGATCGCGGCGATACCTCACGTGTGGTTTGAACACCGCTTTCATATGCGGGCGCTACTCACGTATGCGTTCGCTTCTGCGTGCGAGCTCGGCGGGACGGGGCGCGTTCCTGGCTCCTAACTTTTTTAGCTGGCTCCTAGATTCCAAGCAAATTTGTCAAGCCCTGCTATGAAGCATGGTTCAATTTGCTCCAGCAGGGGGAAAAAATCCTTCTTGTACCCCCATGAGGCAGTTGGGTATTACCCGGATTAACATTCTCTGGTTTTTATTACCTATAAATGCTAATATCCAGTTCTATTTTGTGCATTTAGGAATGCATCTAGCTCTTTTTTAAAACCATCCCCCTGAGGGTACCTGTTCCACTTTTTCACAGCTCTTACTGTGAAGAAGCTTTCCATACATGGAGGTTAAATCTTTTCCTCCAGAAGTAAAGAGTGCCCCTTGTCTTTTGTAATGAACTGAAAATAACTGTAAATAACACTGCACCGAGTTTACTATATGGACCACTTATGTATTTTTACATGGTGATCATATCCCCCTTAGACCAGCCATACACAGAGTGAATTTATTTCCTACAACCATGGGTTGCAAAAAAAATTAGCTTGATTCCCCCATCAACACTGTCCCTTCTGCCAGGCCAGTGTCTTCTCTCGGCAGGGGGCCGGGGAAGCCATCCGGCCGGGAGAGTGATTATTGCTAGCAGGTCAAACCTGGCATGCTGGTTGTACCCAAGTTGATCAATTGACCCAGATTTGAACCTTGTATAGCCTACCTTGAGCACTTACAGGACACTTTTACCCCCTTCCTGACAAGGCCAATTTTATTCTTTCAGTGCTGTCACACTTTATAAATAATAATAATAAAATGTATGTCTTTTTCACACAAATAGAGCTTTCTTTTGGAGGTATTTAATCACCACTGTTTTTTTTGCTATACAAATGAAAAAAAGGCCAAATATTAAAAAAACAAAAACAAAACATTTCATAGTTTTGTTATTGCAAACGGGTAAATTTTCTCCTTCACTGATGTGCGCTGATAGGAGGTAATGATGAGGCTGCACCGATAGTTGACACTAATGGGCTCTAATAGGCGGCACTGGTGGGCACTGATTGGCAGCACTGGTGGGCACTGTTGGACTGCATTGATAATAAGGACACTGATAATCGATGTCCTGATTATCAGTGCTGATGTCCTGATTATCAGTGCTGATGTCCTGATTATCAGTGCTGATGTCCCTTTTAACACAAGCCGGTTATCAGCTCCTTTTCTCTCCCCACGGTGTCAGATAACCGGCTTGTGTTTACATCTGTTATCAGCTGTCATTGGACACAGCTGTGATTAGCCCTTTACCCCGATCTGTGAACTATTGAAGCAAAAACGCTTCTATATTGTCCTTTATTAAACTCTCAACTATCTTCCTAACTATAGAAGTTAAACTAACCAGTTTGTAGTTAGTAGATAAAGACTTTCATCCCTTTTTAAATATACAAACCACATTGGCCTTGCTCCAATCCAGTGGTGCAATGACTTTGAAATCACTGGGCTCAAGTCTTTGAGGACATTGGGTGGTAAAGTGGTTGTAAACCCACTTTTGCAACTTGCACCTACAGGTAAGCCTAGATTAAGGCTTACCTGTAGGTGCAAGAAATATCTCCTAAACCTACACGGTTTAGGAGATATTTGCTAAAAATGACATGCACCAATGTCTACAGTGCATGCGCGTAATAGACAACGGCGCATTCATATTCATAGGGTTAATCCCATGCATAAATCCGGATTTGACGGCTCCCGTGCGCATGTGCGGAGTCACGTCTTCGCCGCTCCGGCCAATCACAGCGCTGGAGCGGCGATAGCCGGAAGTAACCTTCTGGCCATCGCCGCAGCGATGGCTGGAGAGGGAGACGAGGATGACTTTGGGGGCCCCGATCTAAGGTAAGTGATGCATAATGAGCTAGTATGCTAGTCATACTAGATCATTATGCCTTTGTCTTGCAGGTTAGTTTAAAAAAAAAATGTTAAAAGGGTTTACAACCACTTTAAGCCATCTGGTTCAGGTGCTTTATTCGTCTTTTTTGTTGTTTAACTTATTCTGGGTCAGTTGTGAGCAATTTGGGTTCTTTTGTGGCTGCATGCTCACAGATTTACTTTTTTTTTACTAATGTTTTTAAAGACTGTGCATCCTATTCTTTTTTGCAACCTGTTCATTTTGAATTTTTGCGGCCTTGATTTCCTTTTTACATATTCTGTTATATTCTTTAACTTTTAAATGATGATGGTGTTCCTTCATTTTCATATTTTTTTAAATGACTTTTTCTTATTTCTAACTTCTCTAACTTTGGGTATGAGCCACATACAATAGGTTTGATATTTATCCTTTAAAAATTCTAATTCAAACAGTCAATTTGAAACCTTTACATTTTTGTAATGTGTTCTTCAATGTCAATATTTCGTCCCAGTGTAAAGCTTAGTACACACTTATAAAGCCTAATTCGGACGGCTTCTGTCAGACATGCATGCTGGAAAACCAGCAGCCAACCGGCTCCGATCAACGCGCTCAGCCATCTTGGAGCTTAGAGCAGTCGGATAGCACTGAAACCCCCCCTTCTAGAGGGATACCCAATTTGGTTGCAGTGAGACAATGCCACTACTGTGGCATAGATTTATCATCAAGGCATTACAAGAAGCTTGGCTGCCTTGAAAGAAGACCAGATTCTATCATGGACAGAAAAATCACTGTCCTATTATTTCTGTGGTCCACATCCCAGATTATCTCGGCTACCACTGCATGGACTAAGGGGAGTGTGCTCTTAATCCAGATGTGTTTAGTCGGATATGCCGAAGATATGGGACTTGGAATGTGAACATCCTAGCCTCCAAATACAACAAGCTCTGTTTGTTGCCAGAACCAGGGATCCTCTAGGTCTGGCCTTGAATGCGCTCCTTGTCCCTTGGTCTTGGTTCTGGCTAATTTACTGCAATTTTTTTCTCTTCATTGCAAATTCTGCCTCACCTGCTGCACAAAATAGAACACGAGAGAAAAATGGTGATTCTACTGGCAACTAACTTGCTCAGAACAACCTGCTATGCAGATATACTCAGACTTGGCATACGATCTCTGGCCCCTACTGAACAGGCTATATCTGCTATCTCAATGCCCACTATTCCACCCTGCTTCACAGTCTCTGGCTTTAACATCATGGCTGTGCAAAACCCAGGTCCTAAATGGTAGATGGTAGGGATGCACCGATGCCACTTTTTTAACACAGAGTACTGATACGTTACATCAGGTACTCGCCGATACCAATTACCGGTACCTATCGCCTAGGAAGAGGGGTGGTTTGGGAGGTGGCGGTAGTTGAGGGTGGGGTGAAATAAGGATTGTGGGGTGGGAGAGTTGGGATGGAAAAGGCTGTGATCGCTGGGGGGAAGAGGATGGGGATAGGGGGGTTATTGGGAAATATGGGGGCAGGGGTGACAGCTGGAAGAGGGAAGGCGGAGGCAACAGGCAGAAGTGACTGCAGGCATGGTACAGGAGACGGTCAGAGACTGCAGGCGTGGTACAGGAGACAGTTGACTGTAGGCGTGGTACAGGAGACAGTTGGGGACTGCAGGCGTGGTGCGGGAGACAGTTGGGGACTGCAGGCGTGGTGCGGGAGACAGTTGGGGACTGCAGGCGTGGTGCGGGAGACAGTTGGGGACTGCAGGCATGGTGCGGGAGACAGTTGGGGACTGCAGGCGTGGTGCCGGAGACAGTTGGGGACTGCAGGCGTGGTACAGGTGTCTCTCGCGGGAGAGGATCTGGCCGGACCACACACGGAGGAGGGAGAGAACCCTGCTGCTCAGTACAACAGGATACCGCTGTACAGAGTCTTCATACAGAGCCCCCTGTTCTCTGCCTCAGCATCCAGCCAGGGAGAGCCCGGATCCAGTGCTCTGTGTGGCCGGGAGTCAGAGCTGGAGGGGGGAGGTGTGCAGTGTGGCGACAAGGCTAGTGTGCTGTTGGGACAGGCAGCCCGACGGGCCTGCACCAAGCAATGCCGCTGGGAGGAGGCAGCGGGGATGGCACTGTCCGGAGGGGAGGAGGAGGCGGTCTGCTCCCACGCGACGTCACTTCCGGTATCAGAGAATTTTTGCGAGTACCCATACTCCCGAAAATGGCTAGTATCGGTGCATCCCTAGTAGATGGTTTTCTGAACCTCTGATTCCTACCTTGCTTATAGCAAGAACGACCACTTCCAGGAAGATTTACTTTTGTATATTGATTACACTGTGCCTCACATTCTGAACTTCCTACAAACAATTCTTGACAAAAATCTAGCTTTTTGCACCCTAAAAGGGAAGGTATCATCCATCATCTTTTAAAGGCATTTGGCTTGCACTCCCTTTTGACAGAAACAATTGAGTACTGTCCGTGATGTTTTTTTTCATTTGCACTAGCATTTAATTTTTCAGGAGAAGCTTTCAGGGTATATGCCCTTCTTCAAGGTCCAAGCAAGACTAATTCACAAAGTTTTAGCAGAATGTTATAAAAAAAAGACAATCTCTCTTTGTTCAAGGTGTTTCTCTTGGGTTAGGTCTCCCTTGCAGAATCCTGTGCTTCCCTGGGATCTTAATTTGGGTCTCTCTGCCCTGCAGAAACCAGCATTTGAACCCATCAAGGATATTACCTTGGTGATATTTTCCAGCAAAGTAGCCTTTTTTGGTAGCCATCATGTCCATCGGACGTGTCTGAACTGGCAGCTCCTTCCTGTGAAGAGCCTTTCTCTCATACTGCACAATGACAAGGTTGTATTATCCCCAAAACCATCCTTTATTTCGAAGGTGGTTTCAGCATTCCATCTCAATGTTGGTGTTGTTCTGCCATCCTTGTCCCCTGTTCGAAGAATCCAAGGGAATTCTGTCTACATTAGCTGGATGTAGCCAGAACCATTAGAGTGTACCTAAAAGATACTGCTTCCTTTAGGCAAACTGACTCCCTGTTTGCTCAAGGGACACCCTTCTTCAAAATCCATCATTGCATGGCTGGTAGGGTTATATGAATGAGGTGCAGCGCTTGTATAAAAAGTCAACAAGAAATAAATCCAGGAGACGGTGTTCAACACAGTTGGGTTAGCAGAAGGTTAAACAGAGGAAACCATCACTGGCACCCAATCACATCGCTGGTAGGGAACTTGATTGCATGAGCCTATGCTCTCGAACAAAACCTCCTCCTGCACTGTTACAAACTCCACCAGATATGCAGGAGTATCCTGGGCCTTTAGGCAGCAAGCCTCTTGGCCAACTGTATAAGGTTGTCAGCTGGTGTTCATATTTTTTCAAACGTTTTACCAGTTGGATGTCCCATCTTCTTCAGATGCAGCTTTTTGCCTAAAGGCTCTTACAGCAACACTCTGTACTTGACTCCTTGACCACCAACCCCCTAAAACCCCCCCAATTTATTTGAGGGAAGAGTGGCTTTTGATAGTTGTTGCCCACCCTTTGTGTTCAGTGCCCTGTACTGTACAATTAACATAATAGGAATGTTGACTTGCCTGAAAATTCTATATCCTGAAGTACAGTACCGGACACGGGTAGAGCTATGGAGGATGCACCCTGTGGGGTTGTGTTCACAAAAGCTTGCCAGTGTCCAGTCACCTGAAGGTAACCCATGATGAATATGTTGCATGTGTCCTGTCCTGTACTGTACCTAAGATATGGAATTTACAAGTACATAAGAATTTTTAGGCAAGACAACAGTGATGAGCTGAAATTTATGATCAGAGCAGAGATGCCCTTAACTGTTGATGTAAGCTATCAGCCATACAGGGAGAGCACTTCTTCTTAGGGAGTCTATACATTACCTTGTAATGACCACACTGCTGCACTTTAAATCTTTGCCAATGAATGTGGTGAATATATTGCATAGCGGTGTCCACACTCACAATGAAGCAGTAAGATTAGAAACGCAGTCGGCTCCACATTTACACATATACCAAGTTTTTTCAAATCAAAGCATTGCCTTTTGTGTTTCCATCTTTGTTAGCTTTGATATATTTCACACGCTGCTGAGGATTGAATTGCTCTTCATTTCCATTATGCTCTTGAAATAGAAAACCAGAGAGGCAGACATGTTGTTTATTCAGATTTTACCACTTAAAGACCTGTATGTTAAACCCCATTCCTGTCAAGGCAATTTTTCAGTTTTCAGCACTGTGATACTTTGACAATTACTCAGTTGTGCAGCACAAATGAAGACTGCGTAAAAGATAGTGTCTACAAACTATGGTGTGTGTGTGTGTGTGTGTGTGTGTGTGTGTGTGTGTGTGTGTGTGTGTGTGTGTGTATATATATATATATAGTTGAAATTTCTCAAACCCGATGTTCTGACTGCCCATTTTTCTTTTTCGTACATCACGGGACACAGAGCGACTTAGTCATTACTAATGGGTTATATAGATTACCTTCAGGTGTTGGCACTGGCCAATTCCAAACCGGAAGTACCCTCCCCTATATAAGCCCCTCCCACCCGGGAGCACCTCAGTTTTTTGCCAGTGTCTAAGGTGTTGGCCAAAGAGTAACATGTGTTTTCACTGGGCTTGCGTACAGGTTCTTTTGGGCCTTAGTAAGCTGTTCCGGATCCCACCAAAAAAGCTTCATAGCTAAACGGTCGGTACCCGGGCCTTGCAGCAGAAGAGCAAGGTTTTGCCTGTAATGCTTCTCTTAGGAGGGCTGGACCCTGGGATCCAGAGCTCTGGTCATACCCACGACCAAGATGTTGTCTGTGCAGGGTGCTATACAGGTCCAGGGGAGTGGAATCCTTGGGAACCCGGTCCCTGAAGGTTTAATTACAATGCCTGCCGTGATAGGTGAAGTTTGGACTTCTGTGGACCAAACCAAGTCCTGCGGCGGGGATCAGGTAAGTGGGGGCCCCCAGGAACTTGGTTCTATTGGGGGACCCCCAAGCCTAATTTGTCTTTCTGTCTGTTACCTAACGGTATTCCCGCTAAATATCTGTGTTTGCCTGTAACTACTGAAAATGTAAAATTTTAATAGTAGTCAAGAAAAAAAAAAAAAGGGACCGCGGTACCTGTGTTAAACCACTAGAGGCCGCTGTAGTCCATTTTTCTTGTCATGTGGATCTTTGGTTTTCTCAAGTCAAAAGATCCAGGCAGCTGGTAAGTTTCTCTGTGGGAATCCACTTCCTCTGCCCTGTTGCTGCGCTCATCCACCGCACAGGCCCTCCGGCAAAAAGGGCCCTGGCTCCTAGTCCCCTGTTTGATTTCGAAAAGGGCAACAAACAGTGGCACACAGAGGCGGTTGATGCAGGCATCCCCATAGAAAGGCACTTTAGTGGACACCAGCTGGTATATAGCAGCACCTGTGTTAGATTATTACCAGCAAAATTGGTGTATGACGACGGGAATACCTCAGCTTTGTGCTTAAAGATATGTCGTCCAGACGCTCCGGAAATAGATCTTCCAGGAAGCCAAAGGGGTCTCCATCGGGCTCTGAGGATATTGGGCATGCTTGTACTGCACCAATCTCCCCTGAGAATTCAGAGGTCAGTAGCCGTAGAAACCCCGCAGGAATGCCTGGTGCTGCGGCTGTCCCCAGTCCACCTGCTCCTGTATATATAACAGAGGAGGTTTTATCCTCAACTCTGGGAGGATTGGAAGAGAGATTAACAGCATTGATCGCTGCTTCCCTGTCTCAGGAAAAGCGCGTCCGATCTCCGTCTCCTCCTTCAGAGTGCCTGTTAGTGGAGGAACAGTCCCAGAGATCGACCTACCTGAAGGGGATCAGGATGAGGTTGATTCAGTTATGGAGGAATCAACAGTGGAAGAACCTTTCTCAGCATCTCAGGCTGAAAGATTATGGGTTCAGTCTCTGACTAATATGGTCCGATCAGCATTTAAAATGCCTCTGGCGGAACCACCATCCACTACGGTTTCCTCGCTGGGGTCGCTAAAAGCTCCCCAGGCTGTCTGTTCCTTCCCAATCCACCCTTTATTAGAAGGGCTTATTTACCAGGATTGGGAGCATCCTGATAAAATATTTGCTCCCCCCAAGAGATTTCCGGTGATCTATCCCATGGAGGATAAGTTCATAAAAAATGGAGGGTCCCTACAGTGGACGCAGCCATCTCTTCTGTTAACAAATCACTGACATGTCCAGTAGATAATGTTCCAATGTCAAAGACCCAATAGATAAAAAATTGGAGTCTTTACTAAAATCTGCTTTCTCTACAGCAAGCATGGTGACACAACCTGCGGTAGCAGCGATTGGAGTCTGCCAAGCAGTGAAAGATCAGTTGAAACAAGTCTTAAGGGACTTACCAGATCAGCAGGCTCTTGCCCTAGCTGACCTGCCTAGAGCCTTGTGTTTTGCGGTGGACGCCATAAAGGATACAATCCAACAGGCCTCCCGCTTTACGCTGTCTATAGTACATATGCGTAGGCTTCTGTGGCTCAAAAACTGGTCTGCTGAAGCTCCCTGTAAAAAAACTGCTGGTTAGCTTCCCATTTCATGGAGAACGCTTATTTGGAGAAGATCTGGACAAATATATCCAGAAAATTTCTGCCGGTAAAAGTTCACTCTTACCGGTTAAGAACAAGGGTAGAAGTCCTTCTTTTAAGAGGCCTACTTCTCCAGTCCCTGGCACATCGGCTGTGAAACAGTTCCGACGGCCTCCGCGGTCAAATCCAGGGGGCAGAAATCAGGGACAATCACAGGGTATCAAGAAACCCTGGGTCAAGAGAGGTACAAAACCTCCCCCTAAGTCATGAAGGGTTGCCCCCACTCAGTCGGGTGAGGGGAAGACTTCAGTTGTTCACAGAGACCTGGCGGGACACCATCAGAGATGGGTGATCCCCGCAGTAAGTCTGGGATACAGGCTGGAGTTAAAAGACATTCCTCCTGCCCATTTTATAAGGTCAAACGTGCCAAGCGATCCCCAGAAGAGTGGATCCCTCCTTCTGGCACTAGAGCAACTATTGCCCCAAGGGTAATCATGAAGGTTCCCTTGAAAGAAAACGGGTTCGGGTTTTTCTCGAACCTTGTCACAGTCCCCAAATCAAATGGGGACATGAGGCCCATATTGAATATAAAAGGGCTAAACAAGTTCCTACATATCAGGACTTTTTTCGGATGGAGTCGATCCGATCGGTGGCCACCGCCCTACAAGGGCAGGAATGGTTAGCCTCGATCGACATAAGGGATGCTTATTTGCATATTCCCATCTGTCCGGCCCACCAGAAATTTCTACGCCTTGCAGTAGAAGGGCGCCATTTTCAGTTCAGAGCCTTACCTTTCGGTCTGGCCACGGCACCACGAGTGTTCACAAAAATTCTGGCCCTACGATTGGCCAAACTAGGAACACAAGGTGTAACGATAATGGCATATCTAGACGACTTGTTGCTGATAGACCACTCAGTGAAAAAAACTAGAAGTGGTCGTTCACAAGATAATCAAGTATCTGGAATCTCACGGTTGCATTATCAACCGAGACAAGTCAGCCCTAAAACCAGTCAAAAGCCTGGAATACTTGGGGGCTAAGACTGGATTCAAATCAGAGAAAGATTTTCTTACCTCCAGAGAAGGTGTCGTCTTTGAAAGATTTGACCCACTTAGTGGGTACAAAAAAGAAAAACCATCCATACGCCTGTGTATAAGGCTGCTGGGAAAAATGGTGGCTTCATTCGAAGCGGTACCCTACGGTCAATTCCATTCAAGGAACTTGCAGAGGGCCATACTGTCAGCCTGGAACAAAAAAGTTCAGGCTTTAGACTTACCAATGTCCCTGTCCCCTTCCGTTCGCAAGAGCCTCCATTGGTGGTTGGTGCCCCAGAATCTGGGAAGGGAAACCCTTCAGTCCGGTTTCTTGGAAGGTGGTCACTACAGTTGCCAGCCTCATAGGCTGGGGGGCAGTACTGGAGCAATGGTCTCTCCAGGGCAAGTGGTCAGAAGCAGAGAAGGCCCTGCCCACCAATCTCTTAGAGATACGAGCAGCCCGGTATGCCCTAGTAGCATGGACATCCAAACTCCAAGGGTCACCTGTCAGAATTCAATCAGACAATGCCACAGCAGTGGCATATATCAATCTCCAGGGTGGCACCAGGAGTCGTGCAGCCCAGAGGGAAGCGAAATGCATCCTGGAATGGGCAGAAAGATATGTCACAGCCATATCCGCGGTTTTCAACCCAGGAGTGGAAAATTGGAGAGCGGACTTTTTTAAGTCGCCAGCAATTATGCCCGGGGGAATGGTCTCTTCACCCCGAGGTTTTCCAGGCAATATGCCAGCGGTGGGGAACACCGGATGTAGATCTGCTAGCATCCAGATTCAACGCAAAGGTGGACAGATTTGTGTCTCGCACAAAGGATCCCCTAGCTTGCGGTTCGGATGCCCTAGTGTTCCCTTGGGATCAGTTCAAGCTGATATATGCATTCCCACCGCGATTAATCCGCAGAATCAGGGTAGAAAAGAAACCAGTGATTCTGGTGGCTCCAGCGTGGCCCCGAAGGGCATGGTACGCGGAGATTGTAAAAATGTCAGTGGGAAGTCCTTGGACCCTCCCACATCGTCCGGACCTGCTTTCGCAAGGACCGATATACTACCCTTCCTTACCAGCCCTAGGTTGACGGCCTGGCTATAGAAGCCCACATTCTAAAAAAGAGAGGGCTCTCTAATCCTGTGGTATCTACCATGATCAATGCCAGGAAGCCGGTATCCAGGCAGATCTATTATAGGATCTAGAAGGCGTACATCACGTGGGGTGAGGCCAGGAAATGGCATCCACGTAAGTACGTAATAGGTAGGATTCTGGACTTCCTACAGTGGGCTGTACATAGGAAGCTTGCCTTGAGTACTATCAAGGGTCAGACGGCCTTGTCAATATTTTTTTTTTTCAAAGGCCCTTGGCTTTGCATTCATTAATCAAAGCTTTCATACAAGGAGTGATGCGTATTAGCCCTCCGGTTAGTATTCCCATATGTCCATGGGACTTAAACCTGGTTCTGTCGGTTCTACAGAAACAACCATTTGAACCATTGCGGCACATTTTCTTGGTTCTTTTCACCAGGAAATTGATTTTCTTAGTAGCCATTTGTTCGGCTAAAAGAGTATCGGAATTAGCCGCCTTGTCCTGTAAGGAGCCATATCTGGTTATCCATAAGGACAGAGTAGTATTACGTCCTCATCCAGCCTTCTTCCTAAGGTGGTATCGAGGTTCCATTTGAACCAAGATGTGGTTCTTCCTTCCTTTTTCCCCAAACCTAGTTCGGTAGAGGAAAAGTTATTGCATTCTTTGGATGTAGTAAGAGCAGTTAAAGCTTATCTTAAAGCCACTGCTCAGATTCGTAGAACGGATACTTTGTTTGTTCTGCCGGAAGGCCCCAGAAAGGGTCAGGCAGCATCAAAAATCTACTTTAGCCAAGTGGATTCGACAGGTCATAATACAAGCCTATGGCTTGAAAAGGAGACCGCCTCCGTTCAAAGTTAGGGCGCACTCCACAAGAGCAGGTGGAACTTCATGGGCAGTGCATCACCAAGCCTCCCTGGCTCAAGTACTGTAAGGCCACAACATGGTCCTTAGTACACACGTTTACTAGATTCTACCAGGTAGACGTCAGAAGTCAGGAGGATGTCGCCTTTGGGCGCAGTGTGTTGCAGGCCGCAAAAGAGCCTCATGCCTGATGGCGCCCAGCTTATGTATCCCTCCCCTCATTTGGCATTGCTTTGGGACGTCCCATTAGTAATGACTAAGTCGCTCTGTGTCCCGTGATGTACGAAAAAGAAAAAGGGATTTTTATAACGGCTTACCTGTAAAATCCTTTTCTTGGAGTACATCACGGGACACAGAGCTCCCACCCCTCTTTTTGGGACACTTATTGCTTGGCTACAAAACTGAGGTGCTCCCGGGTGGGAGGGGCTTATATAGGGGAGGGTACTTCCGGTTTGGAATTGGCCAGTGCCAACACCTGAAGGTAATCTATATAACCCATTAGTAATGACTAAGTCGCTCTGTGTCCCGTGATGTACTCCAAGAAAAGGATTTTACAGGTAAGCTGTTATAAAAATCCCTTTATTTTGAGTTAAAGAAGATCTGTTATTTCCCACACACGCATTGACACATACTTCCAGTTACACCCCGAAACACATTCTTCTGAGTATGGGAATACCATATGTGTGATACTTTTTCACTGCCTAGACTCAAAGGGGCACAGAATTTCAAGGGGCATAAATTATGAATCTGATTTCCCCGGAACAACTGCACTTGCAAAAGTGCACAGTCTATTTGCCTTTAGTATGGATAAGTAAAAGGTGCAATGTTTCTGTACCTCAGTATGACTATATAAGGTCCATAATAGTCCACAATCAGATTTCAGGATGAGTCAGGGCTGCCACCGATGGAGACCAGAAGCAAATTCCAGTAGAGCTAGAAGAAAAACAAGGAGAGGGGCAACTCTATGTATATATTAACACTTTATTATTAAAACAATATCCACTAACATGGAAGAAAGTTTTGGTTGCGTGCATCTCTGGGCTGAGCAGATGGGACTACAAGTCAGAGAAAGTCTGCTTGTCGCTGACAAAATCCTGTCTGGTGACCACGATGATGGGAAACGGCCTTGCGGGGTTGATTCCAAAACTGTGCTCGAACAGCAAACCGCGTGGCACAGGGCTGTGACATCGCCGGAATGTGACGCGTTTCTGAGCGTGCACGCTACGAATGGTACGGTAGCCACGCTCCTTTGTCAAGCATGATGAATGGAATGAGGGGACAATCTTATATAGTAATGCAGGGGGAGGAGTTGGAGAAAAAAAATATGTGGTAATGGGATCCGATCATAATGATGGCAATGCATGGATGTAAATTATTCAGAGACAATTATATAATGATAAAGTATACCGTAACATAAGTTAATAATAAAATGAATATTAATAAATGCAATTAAAAAATAACAAAATTAGTGATATGGCAAGTACGTATTAATATAATTTGTTCATGATTATAGTATGTGAATGTATACTACAACCTGGCTATATGATAATGTATCAAAAATGAAATAATTGGATATTTTGGAGAACTTTAAGAGGTGGTTCCGGGGAAACTTTATTTAAAAAAAAGGGGGGGGTATGTGATATAATAAATAGATATAGATATAGATATATATAGATATAGATAGATTATATATATATATATCTATCTCAATGTGTATGTATGTAAAAATTTCATAAATAGTAAATTAGGAATAAAATTGATGAAATCCATAAACAGAAAAGGTTATGATTATGAGATGTATATGGTATTAATTGAGAGAGATTTGATATGATATGAAACAAAGGGGTAAGGGAAATGCGGGGGGGGGGGAATGGGTGTAAATGGAAAGATATTGAATGTATTTAGCCTTTCACATTACATAAGTTCTATGCTATCTTATGTCAGGGTCGGTTTACCATATACTCACAGATATACAAACCCGCCACCCCCATATGTAATAGGGAAAGCGAGAGGAGCCTGTGATAAAAATAAACAAAGCCAGGTTAAAAAGACGTCCAATAATCTATATTAAAAGAATCAAAGTACAGTCGCGATCTCGATGCCCTCGTTTAAGCCACCTGGTGAGAGAACATCAAGATTATAAATCCAGAAAGTCTCTCTGGCGCATAACTTTTTAAAACATTCAGCTTTTGTAAGGGATTTGGGAATCTTTTCAATGACCCATACTGTTAGCCAATAGTAAATTTTTTTCTCTTTCGTTCATTGACGGACACAGCACTTTAGTCTTGACCTTAGGGTTTTATCGCCACCTTCAGGAGAGGACTAGGCAGAACATGTTAAAAACAGCAAACTTGCACAGTGCCGCCCAGGGGCAGTCCTACTGGCTATAACCCCTCACACTGTCCTTTCCCTCTGCTTCATGCTATGGACCACGGTGTGGCATACCTGGCCGGGGGTCCTCCGGGGGGGGGGCCTCAGAGTCCTGGTGGGGGGCTGCGCTGGGGGTTGGTGGTCTGCTCGCTTTGTCCCTTCATTTTGGGCCATAATGGGGTGTTTTGTGAGGTAAAACTGTGTGGGAGGCTGCCGCGTGGCGCCGCCATTTTGCGGTGGTCGCGGCCATTTTTCTGTAGCCTAAAGCCTGGTTAATTCGGC
This sequence comes from Rana muscosa, assembly GCA_029206835.1. Lineage (NCBI taxonomy): Eukaryota > Metazoa > Chordata > Amphibia > Anura > Ranidae > Rana > Rana muscosa. The sequence goes on along the minus strand of CM055122.1, from coordinate 177,319,716 downwards.
CATTTTTCCGGCGCCCTCATGCGTTTACTGAGGTGACCGGCGGCCATTTTCTTGTAGCCTGCCAGCTTGTTTTGGCCTCTAGCGCTGTGGAACTAGTCTGGAACGGTGCAAATTTCATAGAAGACCTCATGACTGGCAAGGGAAAGCGGACGGCACAGCGCAGTACCTGGGTCAGGGTGGTGAGTCCTGCGGGGGGGCCCCTCAGTCTGTGGCAGCTAGGAGGGTGGACTTTTTGTGTAACTTGCCTTTTGGTCCCTACGGGTGTCGGCGAGTGTGGGTCAGCATGGTGTCGGAAGCTGGCGCTTCTTCCCCAGACATCCCTGTTTTGGAAACCATTTCCCCTGCACCTGCTGTGCCTATGGACGCTTTGTCAGCGGTCCTGGAGTCTTTCGTTGCCAGGGTAGAAGCGGTGTGCGGGCGCAAGGGGGTAAAAAATGCCCCCTCCCCCCATCATCTTCTGGGGAAAGCTCTGATTCAGACTTGGGCCTTGCTGTGGCACACGGCCCCTGTTCTGACGTGTCAGAGGATGCAGACCAGGACCATTCGAACAGTGAGAATGACTCCATGTCCGGGTCAACGCAGGAAAAGGCGCTTGTTGGAGCACTTACCACAGCGGTGCGGGATACCCTAAAGATGGAGGATACGGCGGGAGCATCTACTGAGGTGTCTGTTCCTTTTGGGTCCCATAAGCCGACCCGCACGGCTAAGGCGTTTCCCTACCTACAGTCAGGTCCATAAATATTGGGACATCAACACAATTCTAATCTCTCTGGCTCTATACACCACCACAATGGATTTGAAATTAAACAATATGTGCTTTAACAGCAGACTTTCAGCTTTAATTTGAGGGTATTTACATCCAAATCAGGTGAATGGTGTAGGAATTGCAACCGTTTTTATATGTGCCTCCCACTTTTTAAAGGACCAAAAGTAATAGTACAATTGGCTGCTCAACTGTTCCATGGCCAGGTGTATGTTATTCCCTCATTATCCCATTTACAAGGAGCAGATAAAAGGTCCAGAGTTAATTTCAAGTGTGCTATTTGCATTTGAAATCTGTTGCTGTCAACTCAAAAAGAGCTGTCACTATCAGTGAAGCAAGCCATCATTAGGCTGAAAAAAAAAAAAAAAACCCATTAGAGAGCTAGCAAAAACATTAAGTGTGGCCAAATCAACTGTTTGGAACATCCTTAAAAAGAAAAAACGCACTGGTGAGCTCAGCAACACCAAACACCCGGAAGACCACGGAAAACAACTGTGGTGGATGACCGGAGAATTCTTTCCCTGGTGAGGAAAACACCCTTCACAACAGTTGGCCAGATCTAGAACACTCTACAGGAGGTAGGTGTATGTGTGTGAGTCAACAATCAAGAGAAGACTTCACCAGAGTGAATACAGAGGGTTCACCACAAGATGTAAACCATTGGTGAGCCTCAAAAACTTGAAGGCCAGATTAGAGTTTGCCAAACAACATCTAAAAAAGCCTTCACAGTTCTGGAACAACATCCTATGGACAGATGAGACCAAGATCAACTTGTACCAGAGTGATAGGAAGATAAGAGTATGGAGAAGGAAAGGAACTGCTCATGATCCAAAGCATACCACCTCATCAGTGAAGCATGGTGGTTGTAGTGTCATGGCGTGGGCATGTATGGCTGCCAATGGAACTGGTTCTCTTGTATTTATTGATGATGTGACTGCTGACAAAAGCAGCAGGATGAATTCTGTAGTGTTTCGGGCAATATTATCTGCTCATATTCGGCCAAATGCTTCAGAACTCATTGGACGGCGCTTCACAGTGCAGATGGACAATGACCCGAAGCATAATGCGAAAGCAACCAAAGAGTTTTTTAAGGGAAAGTGGAATGTTATGCAATGGCCAAGTCAATCACCTGACCTGAATCCAATTGAGCATGCATTTCACTTGCTGAAGACAAAACTGAAGGGAAATTGCCCCAAGAACAAGCAGGAACTGAAGACGGTTGCAGTAGAGGCCTGGCAGAGCATCACCAGGGATGAAACCCAGCGTCTGGTGATGTCTATGCGTTCCAGACTTCAGGCTGTAATTGACTGCAAAGGATTTGCAATCAAGTATTAAAAAGTGAAAGTTTGATTTATGATTGTTAATATGTCCTGTTACTTTTGGTCCCTTAAAAAGTGGGAGGCACATATACAAACTGTTGTAATTCCTACACAGTTTACCTGATTTGGATGTAAATGCCCTCAAATTAAAGCTGAAAGTCTGCAGTTAAAGCACATCTTGTTTTTTTCATTTCAAATCCATTGTGGTGGTGTATAGAGCCAAAAAGATTAGAATTGTGTCGATGTCCCAATATTTATGGACCTGACTGTAACTTATTTTGATAAGTTTATCTACAAAGAATGGGAACGGCCGCAGCGGGCTTTTTCGGTCCCAAAACGCATGGTGGTGCGTTACCCATTTTGAGGAGAGTTTCCTGAAAAAATTGACTGCTCCCCCGATTGTGGACCCCCCCCCCCAGTATCCAGGTTAAATAAGGTAGCCATGATTCCGGTGGAGGGATCCCCTGCTTTTAAGGACTCTGCAGACAGGAGGGCCGAGGTGGTGGCCCGGTCCATGTTCACGATGGTGGAGTCAGCATTGCGGCCAGTATTGGCCACGGCCCTGGTGTCACCGACGCTCACTGAATGGGCAAAATTGTTGCACCGTGAGTTGGAAAAGCAACAAGCTTCCCTGGTCTGTGTGGAACTGGCAAATCAGTTGGTGCAGGGCCTTAAGTATGAGAGGCTATTTGGAGCCTTGCTGGATGAAATTATTAAGAATGTTACTGGGGGTAAGAGCATGCTGCTCTCACAATCCAGGAAAGGTAAGGAGCCACGCCGTAGGCCAGGGCCCTTCTTTTCCGTTCAGAAGCGTTTTTTTCGTCCGCCCAGGCACGCAGTCCAGTGCTCCCAGGGCGACAAGGTGCCCGCCGAGGGACAAAAGCGTCCCTGGTTTCGCAAGCCTGCAAACAAATTGAGAGCGCATGAAGGTTTGCCCCCAACCCGACTCACGGGTGGGGGGGGTCGCCCTCGAGAGTTTGCAGCTCGGTGGGACTCCCTGCTTTCCGACCGGTGGGTCTGCGAAGTGGTCTCATCAGGGTACAAGATGGTTTCTTTCTTGTCCACCAAACAGATTTTTCCCCTCAAACCTTCATCTTCTTCTGGCTCATCGGGACGTCCTGTTTGGGGCAGTGCAGGACCTGCTGATGCGCGGGGTGATAGTACCTGTGCCGTCGCCGGAAAGGTTTCAGGGATTCTACTCCAATCTGTTTGTAGTCCCAAAGAAGGAAGGGGTCCGTCAATCCTGGATCTCAAGGCCCTCAACACCTTTTTAAAAGTACAAAGGTTCAGGATAGAATCAGTTCGCTCTGTGGTTGCTGCACTCCATCCGGGGGATTTTCTGGCGTCCTTGGACATCAGGGACGCATACTTGCATGTTCCCATATGCATCAGGCATCAGAGGTTTTTGCGGTTTGCGGTCGGGGACGAGCACTACCAATTTGTGGCTCTTACCTTTGGCCTGGCATCGGCACCAAGATGCTCGCCCCGATACTAGCATTGCTGAGGCAACGAGGGATTGCAATCGTGGGCTACCTGGACGACCTTCTGAAAAGCAGCTTCCGCCTCAGAATTGAGGGAGGATGTGGCGATTGCCAGTCAGACTCTTCGGAAGTTTGGTTGGGTACTGAATCTCCAGAAGTCAGTGATGGTGCTGACTCAATGCCTGGAGTACCTGGGCTTGATTCTGGACTCCTCAGAGGCGAGAGTTTTTCTCCCTTCGGACAAGCTGCAGACTCTTCAGGCTGCGGTGAAGCTGTTGGTGTCCCGCAGGTGGTCGTCGCTGCGCTTTTGCATGCGAGTCCTGGGTCTCATGGTAGCCTCCTTCGAGGCAGTACTGTATGCTCGAGTCTTGCAAAAGGAGATCCTGTCAAAATGGGACAAATCTCCGTTGTCTCTGGATTGTCAGATCCGGGTGAGCCGCCTAGTCAGGGAATCCCTGATTTGGTGGCGGAGGTCTCCGGCCGGGAAGTCGTTCCTTCCTTTTCACTGGACGGTGATCACAACGGACGCCAGCCTGACCAGTTGGGGGGGATTTTGGGGCGTGCAGTAGACACAGGGTCGCAGGAAGAATCCTGCCTGCCGATCAATGTGCTGGAACTTCGGGCGATCAGGCGGTGCCTCTCCACATGGTCTCAGAGGCTGCAGGGTCACCCAGTCAGGATCCAGTCAGACAACGCCACGGCTGTGGTGTATGTCAACCATCAAGGAGGAACAAGGAGCTCGGCTGCAGCATTGGAGGTCACTCGCATCCTGCGGTGGGCAGAGCGTCACGTGCCAGGTCTCTCGGCCATGTACATTCCCGGCGTAGAAAACTGGCAAGCGGACTACCTAAGTCAGATGCTGGACCAGGGGGAATGGTCACTTCATCCGGATGTATTTCGGCTCCTTTGCCTGAGATGGGACACACCAGATGTGGATCTCCTGGCTTCTCGGCTCAATCAAAAGGTACTAAGGTTTGTGGCCAGGTCCAAGGATCCCTGGGCGCATGCGACAGACGCGTTGGTGGCTCCGTGGGGGCATTATCGGCTCATTTATGCCTTTCCCCCACTAAAACTTCTCCCTCGTCTGCTTCGCAGAGTGGAGACCGAAGGGATTCCGGTGATTCTAATTGCCCCAGATTGGTCTTGGCATCCCTGGTACGCAGACTTAGTACGACTGGTGGCGGATGTTCCTTGGTGGCTGCCGATGCGAGAGGACCTTATCTCGCAAGGTCCTATACTTCATCCTGCTTTACAGTCGCTGGCTTTAACGGCATGGCTTTTAAGAGTCAGGTGCTAAGGGACGGAGGTCTTTCGGACTCGGTTATCTCTACTATGTTGAGGGCACGAAAGTCATCCTCTCAGAAGATTTATCATCGTACATGGAAGGCTTACATTTCTATGTGTGAAGAGTTGGGGTGGCGTCCGCGCACTTATTCGTTTTCCAGGATCCTGCTGTTTTTGCAGCGAGGAGTGGATCAGAAACTCGCCTTAAGCACCATTAAGGGGCAGATATCAGCCTTGGCTGTCTTTTTTTTTTTTTTTTTTCAACGTCCTTTGGCGACTCATTCATTGGTGAGTACGTTTGTGCAGGGGGTTCGACATGTGGCCCCTCCGATTCGCCCACCGCTGCCTCCGTGGGATTTAAATCTGGTGCTTTCGGTACTTCAGAAACCGCCGTTTGAAAATATTAGGGAGATCCCTCTATTGATGCTTTCGCAGAAAGTAGACTTTCTGGTGGCTATTTCCTCTGCCAGGAGGGTTTATGAGTTGGTGGCCTTGTCTTGCAAGTCTCCCTACTTGATCCTCCACAAGGATAAGGCGGTGCTACGCCTGCAGCCTTCGTTTCTTCCTAAGGTTGTTTCGGCCTTTCATCTAAATGAGGACATTGTACTTCCATCCTTATGTCCTCGAACGTCGCATCCCAAAGAGGTTGCTTTGCATTCCTTGGATGTGGTCCGGGCTCTGCGTGTGTATCTGTCTGCTATGGCTCCTTTTCGGAGGTCAGACTCACTGTTTGTGTCAGTAGTTGGTCCAAAGAAGGGCCTGGTGGTCTCGTCGGCCACCATTTCCTGGTGGATAAGACAGATCGTACTTCAGGCTTATGCCTTTAAAGGGCGATCGCCTCCCTTTCCTGTCACGGCGCATTCAACCAGGGCAATTGGTGCCTCCTGGGCTTTCCGACATCAGGCATCCATTTTTCCAGGTGTGTAAGGCGGCAACCTGGTCGTCTGTTCACACTTTCACTAAATTTTACAAGGTTGATGTGAGTGCATCTGCATGCTTGGGCCGCAAGGTTTTGCAGGCGGCTGTTTAAGGTTGCAACTCCTCCGTTGAGGAGCTCTGGTTGTTTTGGGTGGAGTTTTTTTGCTTGCTGTTCCCACTCCTCGTTTTTTTGACACTGCTTGGGGATGTCCCTAAGGTCAAGACTAAGGTGCTGTGTCCGTCAATGAACGAAAGAGAAAATAGGATTTTTGTACTCACCGTAAAATCCTTTTCTCTGAAGTTCATTGACCGACACAGCACCCACCCCTCCTTTTTTATGTTTGTACTGCTTTTTGACGAACTGAGCTGCTGGATGCAGTGTGAGGGGTTATAGCCAGTAGGACCGCCCCCTGGGTGGTACTGTGCAAGTTTGCAGTTTTTAACATGTTCTGCCTAGTCCTCTCCTGAAGGTGGCGATATAACCCTAAGGTCAAGACTAAAGTGCTGTGTCCGTCAATGAACTTCAGAGAAAAGGATTTTACGATGAGTACAAAAATCCTATTTTTGTGAAATTCTGCAAAATGCCGTGGGACAATGTGCATGTCTTTACCCTCTTTAATGAGCCTTCTATGTTGGCCGAACTGCAGCCTAAAAGGGCAGATGGTGCGGCCAACATAGATTAGTCTAGAGGGGTATGCAAGACAACAGACTACAAAATCTGATAAGCAGTTGTAGAAATAGTCTAACGGGTAGGTTTTTCCCTTTGAACAGAGATTTTTTTTGCCGTGTTGGACAAAAGAACAGATATTATGTAGAGCCTTTTGGCATTGGTACATGCTCACAAGGGGTATGAGGGTGATAGGACTGGGGCTAGTTTGGATAGTTTTTAATTTACTGGGGGCAATCTTGTTTTTTTAAGGTTAGGTGCTTTTGGATGGGTGACTCTGGGTAATGGTGGGAGAATAGTTTTGAGGCAGGGGTCTTGTTGCAGAATGTTCCAATGTTTGGTAAGTATTTCTTAAATTTTTTTTTTGGATTGGAAGTAGAAAGTGGTGATGAATCTGGTGGAGTGGTCCATCAACCGGGTTCTCTTGACTGTTTTGACGGGTTTGCCTTTGGAATAAAAGTCACGTGCCTTGTCTACCAATTCTTCTGGGTACTGCTTGTCCATAAATTTCTTTTTTAGGGGGACACTTTGTAAGGCATAGTCGGTATCTAATGTAGAATTCTGTCGCAACCCACAAAACTGTCCTATTTGCCTTTTTAGTAAATCATCCCCTAAATGCCCTGGATGCACCCTTCAATGAATGCTTGCTTAGGAATATTTTATACAAGTGTATAAAATTATACATATCAGTTTATAATATCCTTTTGTTATGACTAAGACTGTATTTAGGCAAAGTATTTGTATTGCCTTTTAAAGACCATGTGTATTTTTTTGGGTTTTGTTTTTTTATTCCACTGTTTTATATCTTGCCTGCTTTTACAGGGTGTGACATTTAAAGTTGAAAATAATAATCTAGTAATTGCTCGGATCCTCCATGGCGGAATGATCGATCGACAAGGTCTTCTTCACGTGGGAGACATCATTAAAGAAGTTAATGCCCATGAAGTGGGAAATAATCCAAAGGAATTACAAGAGCTGCTAAAGAGTATCAGCGGTAGTGTTACTCTTAAGATACTTCCAAGCTATAAAGATACAATTACCCCTCAGCAGGTCAGTGTCACGTAGAACATTACACTAAGTTTGTACCTTTAGCGAGTGTAACCTAAATCTAGGAAAAAGACTATGTAAATCCCCATATGAGAAGTATTTAATATTAATCTTTGTGATACAGCAAATGGACTATACTATTTTGGCCTTAAGAATTTGTGCAGACGAGTTTCTGAAATGGATATGTATGATTAAAGTAACAATTGCATTGTATGCAAATTGATTTATCTATGACTACAGTTTCATCCCTAAAGCTGGCATACATTATATAATTTTTTTTTGTTCAATTAGTTGAAGGTAAATCTAAAATAATTAATAATTTAACCATGTAGTACAAGAGCCTGGCTGATTGCATACAATTTTAAAGTGTTTAGGTTTGACCTTATATTATATGGTTTTGGTAAATCTAAAGGAAAATTGTACAAGAAAATTGTATGTGTAGCCAGCTTTAAGCTTGGCCATAAATAGACCGAAATTTGTCCGGTTCTGGAGGGAGCGGCCAAATTTCAATCCATGTGTGGCGAAAGTGGTTGAACCGAAGTCGATCCACCAATTAAATTCTATTTATCTACCAATTTTACTGATTTACCAATTAACTTCTGTTCAACCGCCCTGGCTTTATATTTCCCCTCAGTCAGCGCCACAGACAATAGGCTGTAGTGCTGATCTTTGTGTTCTGTTGGTGTGGGAGTCTCCCCGCAATGCATTCCTGCATTTTTTTATTTTTTTTTGGGGGGGTGTTTTTGCTAGTAACACATAGGGCAGCACATTCACTTGAATAAGCTGCCCTACATGCAACAATAGCCCCCAAGAAACTCAAAAGTTTTTTTTTTTTTTTTTTAGAGCAGAATGTGGTGTTTTTTACCATGCTTTTTGGTGCTTTTGCAGAGTGTTTCTGAAATGAAAGGCAATGCGAGTATTTTCGGTTGAGCTTTGCCATGCGTTTGGAAAAGGCACAGATGTGAATGGAGCCTCATTGTTCTTGTGTAAAGAAACCAATTTCAATTTCAGGCCTCATTCACACCTAGCATATGTTTTTTTGGGCTTGTTTTTCCTGTTGCATGCATAGGGCAGCCGTTTATTTTAATGGGCTGCCATGCACGTGGCAAAGTAGCACATGGGCCTTTTTGGCATGATGTGGGTTGCACATTTTTTACTGTGTTTTTTGTTGCGATTGTCACTTTTTTTTTCACGTTTGCTTATGCATTTGCTGTGCCGTTAACAATTAATGGTACCGAAAGAGCAAATAGTTAATTTCAGGTGTATAAAAGTGGCCATACACTATACTGTACGTACAATCTCTGAAAATCTCATTTAGATGTACCAAAACTATATAATAGGACGACACCCCATCTATCCTATCACTCTGTATTCAGTTAGGCAGGCTCTTGCACTACATAGTTGATGGTACATCTAAAGGAGATTGTACAATCAGACTGTATAGTGTATGGTGAACTTTACAGAACCCAGGACATCTCCTGTTTTCAATACTACAGCTCTGATCCACATAGGCTGTTATCTGATCGCTCAGCTCCAGCACACTCTGCCAATTGAATGGTCTATGCAACATGAAAGTAAGGTAAAAAAAAAAAACTTGATGCCTGTGTATTTAGTGAAAACAGTGATCACCGATTGATTGCATTGGAAAACCATGCACCTGAGGAGGTGAGGGGGAGACACTGTTTGCGGGCTTTCTTGTGTGTCATCTTTAGACGAGGTTTCCTTCTGGAACGACAACCACGAAGACCAATTTGATGCAGTGTGCAACGTATGGTCTGAGCACTGACAGGCTGACCCTCCACCCCTTCAACCTCTGCAGCAATGCTGGCAGCACTCATATGTATATTTCCCAAAGACAACCTCTGGATATGATGCTGAGCACGTGCACGCAACTACTTTGGTCGACCATGGCGAGGCATGTTCTGAGTGGAACCTGTCCTGTTAAACCGCTGTATGGTCTTGGCCACTGTGCTGCAGCTCTGTTTCAGGGTCTTGGCAATCTTCTTGTAGCCTAGGCCATCTTTATGTAGAGCAACAATTCTTTATTTTTATTTTTTTGAGATCCTCAGAGTTCTTTGCCATGAGGTGCCATGTTGAACTTCAAGTGACTATGAGCGAGTGAGAGGAATAACACAAAATTTAACACACCTGCTCCTCACTCACACCTGAAACCTTGTAACAATACTGAGTCACATGACACCGGGGAGGGAAAATTGCTAATTTCACCCAATTTGGGGGGAGAATAAAAAAAGGTGGTTGAGGCACATTGATGGCGCCCTCTCCATTAAGCTGCAAAGGCAGCCAGACTAGATGTACATATGAATATACACAGCAAAATGTATCCAGCGACACACAGTGGGAAATAACCACAACCCCCGAAAACGACCCATTCAAGTAAATGGGGAGGTGTCCGTATTTAGGTTTATTTATATTAAATTGAGTCTGTACTTTAAGACGCAGTTTTCTGTTTTTCTTTTGCTAGAACATATGTATGTGTGTAATGCATATGTGCTATTGTTTCTATTTGTTATATGCTTAGTTTTTCTACTGGCATTGCATGGAAAATGGGCCTACATTCTGCTCAGTTATGGGGATTCACCCTACATAGAAAAGATTCGATAACATCTGTTAATCTAAATTTTCATTCAGCTCTCTTACCACACAGAAGCCTTCTGTCATGGTACAGTGTAAAATTGCTCTATAACTTAGTCTCCCTTGGCTTATGCATAATGACGGGTCTTGAAAATCTGATAACCTGCAGAGCCTTCTCTGATATCACAAGAAGTACAGCACTGTTAAGCCGATTGGTTCTAGAGCTTGTCATGCCAGTAATAAAAGCAAACAATCGCTGAAGCAGCCAGTGTTTGAGGTGGTGTTATAAACCGATCGATGTGCTGCTCAACTATGGAAAGATGAGTACAGTCAATATTTTTTTTTTATCACCTTTCGCTGCACGTGTTTTTTTTGTATTTTATTTTTTTGCAGGTTTTTTTTATGGTAGAATTTTAACACTCCACATTTCAAATCCTTGCAGCAAATGTCTGTGTATTAAAGAAATAGTTGAATTGTATGCTGCATTTTATTATTATACACGATTTATATAGCACCAACAGTTTACGCAGCGCTTTGCAATGTATAGGGGGGACAACACAATTACAGTACAGTTCAATACAAAAGGTACAGGAGGGCCCTGCTCATAGAGCTTACATTCTAAAGGGAGGGGTGGTGGTACAAAAGGTAATCGCTGCAGAGAGTTTGATAGAGGTGGCTCGGGGATAGTTGTTAGGTGGGTGTGGGATAGGTTTCCCTGAATAAATGAGTTTTCAGGGATCTCCTAAAGGTGGACAGGGTAGGGGCTGATCAGACATACTGGGGTAGGGAGTTCCATAGGATGGGAGAGGCTCTGGAGAAGTCCTGAAGGCGAGCATGGGAGGAGGTGACAAGGGAGCTAGAAAGCAGGAGGTCCTGGGAGGAGCGGAGGGGACGATTTGGGCGATATCTGCAAATGAGGTTGGTGATGTAGATGGGGGCGATTTTTTGAATGGCCTTGTATGTTATGGTTAGCATTTTGAATTTTACACTGTGGGGTAGGGGAAGCCAGTGAAGGGATTGGCAGAGAGGAGCAGCAGTCACAGATTGCTTAGTGAGATGTATTAGTCTAGCAGCAGAATTCATAAGACTAAAGGGGGGATGGCCTGCTTAAGGGTAGGCCATTAAGGAGAGAGTTGCAGTAGTCAAGGCGGGAAATAATCAAGGAATGAATAAGTTGCTTTGTGGGGTCATTAGTCAGGAAGGGTCGAATTCTGGAGATGTTGCAGAGGTTAAGGCCGTAGGATTTAGCCAGTGATTGAATATGGGGGCTGAAGGAGAGGCCTGAGTCAAGGATTACACCCAGGACCTTGGCATGTGTGGAGGGACCAATGGTTGTGTTGTTTATATTAATGGTGAAGTCACACGGGTGGGACCGTGAAGGAGGAAATATAACAAGCTCAGTTTTAGAAAGATTGAGTTTGAGGAAGTGGGGTGATATCCATAACGATATGTCATTAAGTAAGTTTGAGATCCATGAAGAGATTGAGGGGGTGAGTTGAGGAGTGGAGAGATAGATCTGGGTGTCGGCATAGAGGTGGTATTGGAAGCCATGGGAGGTTATCAACTGGCCCAGGGAAGAGGTATAGAGTGAGAATAGGAGAGGCCCAAGGACGGAGCCTTGGGGGGGTACCCCAACAGGAAGAGGAGCAGAGCATATGGAATTGTAAGTGACACTGAAAGTGCACTGAGATAGGTAGGAGGAGAACCAGGATAAAGCAGAATCAGAGGCCAAGGGAGAGTCATTTTCTGAGGAGGAGCAGGTGGTCAACTGTCAAAGGCAGCAGAGAGGTCTAAAAGTACGAGTATGGAGTAATGGCCATTGGTTTTAGCAGTTAGTAGGTCATTGGTGAGTTTTAGTAGGGCAGTTTTAGTAGAAGGTCGTGGGCGGAAGCCAGACTGTAGAGGGTCGAGAAGGTTGTTGTCCAAAAGGTAGCGACTCATTCGGTCATGGACAAGGCGTTCGATGAGCTTGGAGGCAATTGGGAGCAGGGAGATAGGTCTTAAGTTATTCAAGCAGGTGGGGTCTAGTGAGAGGTTTTTAAGTATGGGGGTAACCAGTGCATGTTTGAGCGGGGAAGGAAAGGTGCCAGAGGAGAGGGAGAGGTTGAAGATGTGGGTTAGGGAGTTAAGGATAGAGCTGGAAGGTGGTCGCAGTAATAGAGGGGGGACAGGGTCCAGGGGACAGGTAGTGATATGGGCCATGGAGAGGAGTTTATCAACTTCATCTGTGGTAACTGGGCAAAAGGAGGAGAGTATTGAGTGTGGTGTTGGACCCGATGTGTTGCGTAGGGGAGGAATTTGAATGCTGGATATCTCCTTGCCAATTGTATCGATTTTGCCTTTGAAATGGTTGGCAATCTGTTGAGCGGTAAGCAAGTTGGTGGGTGGGGGGTGAAGTAAGGAATTAAGGGTAGAAAAAAAATTGACAAGGTTTGGATGAGAGGGTTTTGATGAGAGTGTGTTGTAATAGGTTTGTTTTAGCAGTGTGGAGGCAGGAGTTGTATTTGAGAAGGGTAGATTTGTAGATGGTAAAGTCTTGCAGGGATTTAGATTTACGCCATGCTCGCTCAAGAGCATGGCTGCGTCTCTTGAGACTTCTGGTGTCGTCTGTTTGCCAGGGTTGTGGCAGATGGTGCCTGGTTCTGCGTATAGAAAGAGGAGCAAGTATGTCTAGGGAGGATGACAACGTAGTGTTGTAGATGGAAGTGGTTATGTCTGGGCAGGACAGGGGTGCGATTTTGTCATAAAGGCCATCAGTAGCAGAGTGAAGAAGGGAAGGGTTAAGGTTGTGAAGGTTTCTGCGGGTAGTGGTTTGTAGGGGTGCAACGGATCAAAAAACTCGCGGATCGGATCGATCCACGGATCGGATCATTTTTGGATCGGCAAAAAAAAAAAATACCAATATCCACAATCTCCCCCACTCAATGTAATATCCACGTCATCTCCCCCACTCACTGTAATATCCACGTCATCTCCCCCACTGTAATATCCACAATCTCCCCCTGTAATATCCACAATCTCCCCCCTGTAATATCCACAATCTCCCCCCTGTAATATCCACAATCTCCCCCCTGTAATATCCACAATCTCCCCCCTGTAATATCCACAATCTCCCCCCTGTAATATCCAAAATCTCCCCCCTGTAATATCCACAATCTCCCCCCTGTAATATCCACAATCTCCCCACTGTATTATCCACAATCTCCCCACTGTAATATCCACGTCATCTCCCCCACTGTAATATCCACGTCATCTCCCCCACTGTAATATCCACGTCATCTCCCCCACTGTAATATCCACAATCTCCCCACTGTAGTGGGCATCTCTCCCACCGGCCAGTTCAGATCCACGAGCAGCGAGGGTGAGGGGTGATGACGTCAGCGCGCACAAGGCAGCCACCGGGTGTACCAAGATGGCCGTGGCACCGGAGCTAGGCCGCAGCCTTTCCTAAGGCCGAGGCCGCGAATCGCGTGGCGATCCGATGGATCACCTCCGATCCGTTGCAGCACTAGTGGTTTGTGGGTTGGCAGCATGGGATGTAGGAGACAAGGAGATGTAGGATTTTATGATCAGCTGGATGCTTTTGGTCATAGGCCAAACACTTTGGTTGGGAAAGCGTTATCAAAATCAAGTCTTGACTACATATTGGATGCAGTTTAGTATGTTGGTTTTCAGCTCACTTATCCAACATTGAAATTATGCAATGAGTTTATTAATTAAAAAGACCCACCTGTATTATGCAACTTGTAACACAGCAGCTCAGGAGTTGGCACTTCTGCCTTGCAGCACTGGTGTCCTCTGTTTGACTCACGGCCAGGGCACCATCTTCATGAAGTTTGCACGATTTTACTGTTTTTTTTTTTTTTTTGTTTTTTTTTGTGGGCTTCCTTTTCTTCCTGATACTCCATTTTCCTCACACACTCCAAAGACATACTCTTAGGTTGCTTGGCCCCTGTCTAAATTAGCCATAGTGTGTGTGTGTGTGTGTGTGTGTGTGTGTGTGTGTGTGTGTGTGTGTATATATATATATATATATATATATATATATATATATATATATATATATATATGTATATATGTATATGTGTAGCGGGCATGTACTTTCAGAGTGTTTAATTCTGGTGAAGACATCAGTGATGTCTAGTTCCCTGCTATTAGGCCTGTGGCAATGGCCTCAACAGTTCACCCAGTCGGTGGCAGCGACCAATCTCACGGCCGGTGGCAGAGACCGTGCGCCAGGCCTATTCGCTAGTAAAGGAATCGGAGAGTCCATTTGTGCCTGGGCTTACTCGTATCCACACCCCTGTCTATCTGTTACTAAAAGTTCAACTAATTGTGTTCAAAAAGAAATAAAAGTGTTGGACTTTTGATTGGTGTGGGGCTCTATTACTGGCAGACACATCTCCATGGAACAAGCAGATGCTTCATATGCAGTGAACCGACCCGGAGGTAATTCAAGTGACTTTGCTCAACCCTCATACACAACGAGGGGAGAGCTTGGCATAGCGTTCCTGCATTCTCCTCTCCCAGGTACCCCTAGACATAAGCCACTCAGGCGAGGAAGCAGAGAGGGAGAGGGAGAGTGAGGCCCGGCTACACGTGGGGGCTCGGTGCGGGATGTGTTTGTGCTACAATGGAGCTGAAGTTGTTGGAATTTGAATGTGTCTGCCCGGAAGAGTTCCGAGTAGGTCAGCCATATTGGCCACTGCGCCACGAGGCACACCCTCCATGCTCAGTTCGTGGGCGTGACCCAGGGAAGGAGAAAGCCAGCGAACTGGGGCGCAAGAGGGGAGGAGTCCAATCGTGTGAAGGACTACACGTGGGGACTTTGGCGCCAACCAGGCAGTGCGCAATGGATCAGCAGAGAGTCGCGAGAAATCCGAGGATGCTGACTCGGTCACCACTGTTTCCCAGCGTCCACCGCCAAAGAGGAAGACCGGCTTGGTTGCCCCGTCCAGCGGTCGCGGTGGATCACCCTGCTCGCCTATGCCCGCCCCGGATGGATCCGGTCGGAAGAGTCCCGGGCATCCCTTCTCAACTTTGGGCCGAGGTAAGCCGGGCAGAGGGACATGGTGTTGGGGCGGAGGTGTCGGGGATTCACGGCCCTGTGTGCCCGTGGGGGGTAGCAATTCAGCCTCCACTACAGGCTACCAGCCCGCAGAGAAGTGTGACGCCTCCGACCTAGAGTGGCTCTCCGATCCGGGAGACGTCATCATAGATGAACTTTTTGATAAAAAGGGCTGGGACAAGATGCCTCTCTCCTCGTCCCGCAGAGCCAGGGATCCACCCATGTCTACAGGGGATAGTACACCCCAGCGCCTGAGGAGGGATCCAGTCCCCAGTCTGCCCTTCTACCTCCAGTGCCGCCTGCATCTAGCACCGGGGAAAAGAGACTGTTGCTGCGGGCGCCTATGCCCAGAATGGAGGTGATCAAGGTACCCCGTCACCCGGATGCCATCGTCCTACCAGGTGAGGGAGACCGTGCCACTATGCCTCCGCTGGCGAGACTACAACGCCTCTTCTGACAAAAAGTTGCCAATGAGTACGGGTGGGAGTACCCGTACTTACCCAAGGAACTTTTGTACGAAGTGGAGGTCAGCCGGGAACGCTGGTACAACGATTTTGTGTGGACACACATCCAGGTCCCACACGCCCGCAGGTACCTCGCATGTTCCCCCAAAGCATCTCAACGGTTTAAGGACTGCAAGGCAGAATGGATGTTGGGTCGGCACTTCCACGCAGACAAGGTGTTGATTTGACGTAAAGAAGGAGAGGATGTCGAATACCATGTAGAGACAATGGACCAGCACTTCAAACCCCTTGTCCTGCCGCACCCAAAATTCAATTTTTAGGAGAAAAAAAAAGACTCTGCTCTTGCTTTACCTTACTGCTGTTGAATTTTCCGGGGTTGGTTTCCCGTAAACCCAGTGACTGTGCCCGAGTTTAATGGGTGTTTGTGCTCTTTGGAGGAATTGAAGGACTGTTGCCGTTTGTTTATTTATTCTTCCATCCCACAAAGTGGTCATGGACTTTGGGGTAGTTAGAGCTACAGAAGAAGAAAAAAAAAGGGAATTTTCAACAAGTGCAGTTACCGCGACGCTGTCACCAGGTGGCAGTGTTGCGCACCGATATTCACTGTTCACTCACACACTTAAAGAAGGAAAGGATTTTTTCTGCGGAGAGGTTTTTTCATTCTCACACAAACATATGTGTCAGGGATTTGTGTGTGTGTTTAACTTTTTTCTTTTCCCCTCTGCAGGAGAGCGTCCCATCAAGACCACTGAGAATGGGGTGGGTCTTAGCCAGGATGGGTGGGGAAAAATCTTAATGTGAACATGTGATGCAAAATGTTATGTGTTGTTTGTTTCCCTTCCCTCCCCTTTCATGTCAGGTACAACTGTTTTAGTTAGTTTTTCAAAAAAACTTTTATATTTTTGGAATTTTTAGTCGGTTTCTGGATCGGCCTCTTTTGGGCATAGTTTGCTCCAGACACTGGGGACCAGTGTCAAATAACCAGGGGGAGAGTGTAGCGGGCATGTACTTTCAGAGTGTTTAATTCTGGTGAAGACATCAGTGATGTCTAGTTCCCTGCGGCACAGCAGGTGGCGCTGTCAGTTTGGGCCGGGGTTGAACCATCGCTGCAGTGTCGCATCCTTTGTGACCTCTCGCAGCGGTTTTATGGCGGGGCGGGCAACTCACTGTGCTTGCTGGGAGGGGATATAAAGGAGTGGACATCTTCGCCACGAGGTTCGCGTCCCAGGCACCTTCAGCCTGAGGGCTGCTGTCCGCGGTCGGTGTCCAGTCGGCCTAGGCCTGGACACTTGGAGTTCGTGTTCCATCCCAGACACCTTCAGTCTGGGGTGAGGTGCTCAGCCGGAGGCCTGGGGCCCAGTACCTTCCACTGGGTCCCGCAAGGGAGCGATTGTCCTAGGGTGCCCGAGTGTTGGGCACTCATCCGGAGGAGGGACTCATCCGAAGATCTGGTGCAGCATATTGCCAGTGTCGGGTGAACCTCTGGAGACCGCCCGGATGGATATCTTTCCCGAACAGGGGCCAAGTTCATATAGGAAGGTGGTTCATGTTCTATGACCGGTGGCAGTGGTCCAACTAGTCAACTCAGGTCAGTGGCAGAGACCTGCTATTAGGCCTGTGGCAGGGGCCTCAACAGTTCACCCGGTCGGTGGAAGCGATTGTGTGTGTGTGATTTATATTGGGGGATGGTCAACTTTCTTAATATGGGGGGCCTCAATTCTGGCCCCCAACATCACCAAGGGGTCATAAAAAAAATAAATAAAATTAAGTAAATATTTAGAGTCAGTGACAGGAGGCACACAACAGGATGTAGTAAGACTGGTCATGATGCAAGAGATTTGGAGACTGCGGAAATGATAAAAGTGATAGAGACTGTGAACATAATACAGGAGAGATGATCGGCAACTGTGGACATAATACAAAAGATCGTCGGACTGCAGGAGGATGGTCAGAGGCTGCAGGGGATGGTCAGAAACTGCAGACATGCTGCAGGGGATGGTCAGAGACTGCAGACATCCTACAAGTGAACATTAACATATGTAAGCTGTGTAAATTTATAGCACTATATAAATAAAGTAATAAATTAAAATATTGCGTACAGTAGGAAATTGTTAGACATCAATTTTTTTTTTTTTATATGTCTTTGTCCCATTGGAGAGCTTTAACTTTGCTTTCTATTCTAGAGATGCAACAGGAAGTGGGAGGAATTTTACCCAAAGTAAGGAGAATAGAATTGCCATTTTAGAAAATTGCCCAAACAACAAGGTTTCTGATTAGAAGATAACCCTCGCTTTCTGGCAACGGCTGCACAATTTTGGATTTTTCATCACTTTCTGACTCTTGAATCTCCTGAGTGGGAACATAAAGCATTAAAAACAAGAGAGGTTCTAACCCTTCCCTGTTCTATTAAAAAATAAAAGGTTTTGGCTATACCGTATATACTCGAGTATAAGCCAGGATTTTCAGCCTTTTTTTTGGGCTGAAAGTGCCCCCCCTCGGCTTATTCTCGAGTCAGTGTACCTGAGAATATTGAGAGGCTGCGGACGTCCATCGTTTAAAACTCGCGGTCTCCTCCTGGTCCCTTCCGAGATAGGCGGAACTGTGTCTGCTGAGAATCGCCTATCACGAACGTTCTCTCATCCTCACCCATCCCAGCAGACACTGTGTTCAGTGTTCCGCCAATCACGGACGCCTTTTCATCCTCGGACAAGAGGATGTCCGTGATTGGCGGAACACTGAACACAGTGTCTGCTGGGAAACTGAGTCTGAGGATGAGAGAACGTTCGTGATAGGCAGAACTGTGTCTGCTGAGAAACGCCGATCACGGAAGGGACCAGGAATAGACCGCGAGTTTTAAACAATGAATGGACGCCCGCAGCCTCTCAATTTCAGGTACACTGATAACGGCACAGTGAGGATTGGCACAGTGGCGATGGGCACAGTGAGGGATTGGCACAGTAAGGATGGGCACAGTAAGGTGGCAATGGGCAGAGTGAGGTTGGGCACAGTGACAATTGGCTTAGTGAGGTTGCAATGGGCACAGTGAGGCGTGCAAATGGGCATTGTTGACCCTCTTCCACTTACAGTAGCTGCTGCATTCTCACCCTCGGCTTATACTCGAGTCAGTACGTTTTCCCAGTTTTTTGTGGTAAAATTACGTACCTCGGCTTATACTCGGGTCGACTTATACTCAAGTACATACGGTACATAGATTTTAAATTATTGCAAGTTTGCAGGTTTTCCCAGGAAAGATTTAAATGTGCCTTATTTAGCTTTAATTCCTTTCTTCTTCTAGGGCTTCAGCATGACTCATATGAGAGGTCACTGGAAGTCTGACATTTTCTGCCTGTCAACTGATTCATCTCACATACTGATTAATCCGCTTCAAAATGTGCAGCCTGTGAGGCCTAGTCTGAATGTTAAGATATCCCGTTGGTTTTGAGCCCATTGATATCTCTTTAAGTGACAGTATTGAGTGAATGTGGCCTTTTATTCCTGTAAACTGAAACTGTATTATTTAAAGAAAAGGCTACATATAAGTATTTTTTAAATCACTGGGTTCCTCTTTCTTCTGCCTTTTCTGTATCGTGTTGGTAAACAAAGGAAGGTGCATACTTTCTTTTCTCTAAATCTGCATTGGTCCTGTCACGTGATGCAGAAGCTCTGGCTCCTCTGTGTCATGGAGCACTCGTCAATGGGGCTGAATTATGGGAGCCGTGATGTCACCCACTGGCTTTCATTGCCCATACATTGTCAGTGCTCCCTTCTCTTCCCTGCAGCAACTGTTCTATGACACAGGGGAGCAAGTGTTTCTGCATCACATGACTGGAGCAGATTGAAATAAGGTCTTTACACACACCTTTTTTACCTGCACCATACAGCATAGGAGGAAAGGGAAAGCATGTTTACAGTATCTACATGTAGTCTTTATTTCCACGTTACCATATGATTAAATGTAACTACTGTACCTCATTAAAAAAAAAATAAAAAAATTGTTTTCTCGTAAGACCCAAAGCGTAGGCAAGGTTGTATCGAAATGGCTGCTATTGTCACAAAATCATTTCCGAATTCATAAAATATAACTACCCTGCCGCAGTCATTACAGGTTTAGCGTGAAGTTCTTTATCAAAAAATGTAATTGAAGCATAGTATGCAAAGTTAATGCTAAATATTTTTATCATTTTTCCATTAGGTGTATGTGAAGTGTCATTTTGATTACAATCCATTTAACGATAATCTCATTCCCTGCAAAGAGGCTGGTTTAACATTTTCTAAAGGAGAAATACTACATATAGTTAACAGGGAAGATCCAAACTGGTGGCAGGTAAGTACGTCTATACTGTTTAATATGGTTTCTGTGCGGGACAGGTAGGGCCCCTTGCACACGCGGCATCTAGCCCCAGTGTGTGAAATTCCACAATTTTAGTGTGCCCAGGAGACACAAGTGCAGCATCCAGCCACACTGCCTGCAGGCTGAAATACGCTTCAGCTTGGACGGGCTGTACTCAGTGGTACTCACCCTTAAGCTGGCCATAGACTGTTCAAATCTTAACTGGTTCAGCAGTAACTGTATATGTATGGGCAGTCTGAATGTGGGTACAACCAGTCTGATGAATTTTACATACGATTATTGCTAGTGGCTGTTTATAGCCGCTAGCAATAATCACTGTGTTCTCTTGGCAGGGATGGCTTCCCCTGCCCCCCCCCCCCCCACCAGGTGAACACGTAGTTGCAGGAAAGAAATTCGCTCCATCTATCGTCGGCCTTAGGTCTGTATTCCTTCAGAGATGTATGCCAGGATTGCAAGTATTTTGTGTTCCAAGAATTCTGTAAAACCAAAACACATGGAGCCCTAAGCCTAGGTTCACATTACTGCGGGTTAGAAATCGTGCGAGTTCAGCTGAACTTGCACGATTTTAACCAGTCAATGCAGTCCGACTTCGAGGGCAAATTGACAGACATCTGTGCGGGTTCTTGCACAGATGTCTATACCAATCACCTCCCGACGTCACCAAAAGTAATACAGGAACTACTTTTGGGAATCTGCGCCGCACCCATTCGGACGGTGCCATTGTGACGCTGTACCTAAATAAAATGTATGTGTTCTTTTCCCCCACAAATAGAGCTTTCTTTTGGTGGTCTTTAATCACCTCTGCGGTTTTTCTTTTTTGCGCTATAAACAAAAAAAGACTGACAATAAAAATATATATATATATAATGAGTGTGAGTGTATCTCTCTCTCTCTCTCTCTCTCTCTCTCTCTCTCTCTCTCTCTCTCTCTCTCTCTCTCTCTATATCTATATCTATATCTATATCTATATATATATATATATACACACTTTCTGCTATAATACATATCTAAACATGCCCAGTACTGGGTATTTCTTGAGTAGATCCTGGTCGCCGTGGGCCTGGGTCCCAAAATGCTAGGCTGGATCATGGCCCTGTATGAGAAACCCTTGGCCAGGGTGAAGGCCAATGGTGTCCTCTCTTCCCCTTTTGAGATAAAGAACGGGACTTGGCAGGGGTGTTCATTGTCACCCCTGTTGTTTGCACTGATCATAGAGGCACTGTTATGCAAAATCAGAGGAAACCCAGTATCCATGGTTTTAAAGTGGGCCTTGCAGAGCATAAACTTTCCGCTTTTGCGGATATTCTATTTTTTATTTCTGATCCATTAATAACCTTACCCAATTTAATGGTGGACTGAAAGGAATTTGGAGTTATAATAAATCTGAAATCTTGTCGTTGCATATACCCCAAATTTTAGTGGATTCCCTTAGGCAGTCTTTCTCTTTCATATGGAATAAACAATGTATTAAGTATCTAGGAATTGGTTTGATGGCAGAATTATTAAAGCTATATGAGGAAAATTATATTCCGCTCCTCCAAAAAATTAAGGGAGATCTGGCAGATTGGGATAGAGCTGCACTCTCCTGGTTAGGAATAGTTGATACTTTAAAGAAGGTGTGCTCCCAAAAGCTTTATTCACTATGCAGATGATTCCTATCCGACTTCCAAAATAATTTTTTAAGTTTAGGTGGATTTTTACTGACTTTGTATGGCAAAATACTAACTCAAGACTTGCATATCATATTCTCACGAGGTTTAAACTGGATGGGGATAAGGTTTCCCAACTTGAGAAATTACTATGGAGCAATTGCCTTAACTAGAATTCCTAGTTGGAGACACCACACTACGCAAAAGGCCTGGGTGATATTAGAAAAGACATTGGCGGGCCGCAATTTAGCCCAAGCTTCATGGGTCCCATACCCATATAGCGGGCTTTCCAAAAATGCCTTTTTTCTTACTACCCACACCTTGAATAGTTGGGATTCAGTCAACAAACAAGAAGCCCTATCCCCAAAAACCTCTCCATTATTACCGTAGGGTGGTTTCCGTTGGTTTTCTCCGGGTGAGTCATTTCCTTTCTTTAAATCTTTGGCGACTGATGGAGACACTAGTTGTCTCAAGTTTGAGGAATGGGAGAATGTGCCCGTTGAGGGACCTTAGAGAGAAATATGACACGTTTCCAATGGATACCTGGAGGTATCAGCAGCTACAGCATTTTTGCATTGTTCACCTACAGGGGTTTAGAATGGCGGAATCTGTCTGATTTTGAATCTCTATGGCATAAACAGCCAATGGATAAGGGTTTTCTCCCTAGCTCTTATAAATTGCTGAATAGACGTAGTGTCACCACAGGCCTTAGATTTATTTAGGGAGTGGGAAACGGAGTTAGACCGTCACTTCAGACTTACAGAAACGGAATATGTTTAGACTGGTACATACATCTTCTATAAATACTAAAATACAGGAGACAAATTATTAACTTCTGTCTAGGTGGTACAGGGTCCTGAAGATGTTGGCCGTCGCTTACCCCTCAATCTCAGATAGATGTTGGTGGGGCTACAGGCAACAAGGCTCTCATATCCACATTTGGTGGGAATGCCATAAGATTAGGCCATTTTGGGCTGAGCTCAGGAATTTGTTCTCTAAAATAACAATGGCCCTGATTAAGGATGACACTATGCAATGCCTCTTTCATGGTACTCAAAGTTCCATCAGGGCATACAAGAAGAGTATAGGGCCACATCTGTTGGGTGCAGCTAAAGGGCCAATTACAGTCTATTGGAAAAAGCCACAAACACCTACTATAGATCATTGGGTGAAATAGGTCAACAAAATCATGGAAGATGAGAAATGGGTCTGTACCAATAGCAATAGATTGGAAGAGTTTCATGCTAAATGGGAACCATGGATTCATTTTAGTACAACGAACAGGAGTCTACAGTTGCATTACTCAGGCATCCCACCGCCCCTTTTTTCCTTTTTTTTTATTTATTTTTTATTTATATGAATGGGTGACTGTATTGGGGGATTTGTATGAGGTAGTTTTTTTAATGTTTGTTGGTTAGGTTGTCAGTTGATTATAAAAAGAAAATTGAAATAAAGATTGTCCGGTTCCCAAATGGCTCACGCAGATATACTGCGGCACAATGGCTCTCCTTGGTGAAACCCCGTATGGGTACATCCTTACCTTTAGAGCCACCATAGCGCGTGTTCGCGGCAGGCATGATCGGCCACGTGTGATCGCGTGCACGAGCGCTAGCACAGGGATTTGTGTGTTTTATTTGACAAACCTGGAAGCTGATTGGTTTCTATGCAGAGCTGCACCAGATTTTGCACGCTCTAGTTTTAGTAAATCAACCCCCTCTGTGTGTAATGCATGCTTCCCTGTTGAAACTTTACAATGCACAGTTGAGTTTCTGTGGCATTTATGATATTGATGTTTCTGCACTTCTCTCATCCTTATAACCTGACAGGTGTTGGTAAGGCTGGCCTTACCTCGTTAAGGAACCTTATTGTTTGCATTTAATTTGAATGCCAAAAGTCAGCAGTTGTCAACTATAGGTAATGCATATACAAGGATATTCTTTTTAATTTGCTCTACAATTGCCTATGTAGGTTAGGCTTTAAAAATATGAACTACCGTATTTTGACAAACCTATAGATCCACAGCCCTTGTTGTTCTTATAGAATTTGTCTTGTAGAAAAATAAACTGGCTTGTTATATTCTCCCTGGAGAGGGAGCCAAATAAAATAATTACATTTCCTATGATTTCTTTACTGTTTTTTCTGATGTAAATACCTGTTTCATGGCACTTCAAATTACCTGCTGGTTGTTGGGTTCTACCCCTTGCTAATTTAATTGATTTATTTACCATTGTAGAACATATTGCAGTTTGCACTTAGCCACACAATGTTTGTTCTTTCCACTCTCCTTTTATTCTCTTTTTGCAAATACAAGCATTGTTTGTCTGATCAATATAGCAATTACAGCTTTGTCCTTAAAAGATTGTACCTATCCTTATTCAGTGCCTGACGTGTCAGCAGTTTTCCTGCTCTACTCTCTTGTCACTGTTTTGTCTGATTGTGTGTGTGTGTACATAATAGTTTTTATTATAAAATAATACAGCATATTTCTGAAGCATCTTTTCTTTGACCTTGTCTGGCATGATGCTTTTGTTGGTGTGTATTTGGTCATACACCAGAAAAACTTTTTTCACTTTTAATAACCCCTTAAAAGTGAAGTATGGTTTTTTTTTTTTTTTGTTTTTTTTCCTTTTCAGTATTATACTTACCTCGGTGAATGCAGCATCGGACCTATGCTGCATCTATCCTCCGGTACCTCTGCACTGAGGACCGAGTGATTGAACATTGCCGATAGCTCGGTTCTCACAGCTCCCTGAGCAGAGAGCTGCTGACTGTCAATCAGCAGCTCCCGCTCTGCTACTCCTGGCTCACTGGAGCGCTGAGCTGTGGAGGGGCGGGGAGCGGCTGGATCAGGCTCTCACCCTTGATATTTTTATAAATCTTTTATTCTATCTTTTACGTGACGTCCCTACAGAAATTACTTTGCTACAATGTAGTTATGTTACAGATTGTATAACAGTGTAAATTTGCTGTCCCCTCAAAATAACGCAATACAGCCATTAGTGTCTAAATCACTGGCAACAAAAGTGAGTACACCCCAAAGTGAAAATGTCCAAATTGGGCCCAAAGTGGCAATATTTTATGTGGCCACCATTATTTTCCAGCACTGCCTTAACCCGCTTGGACATGGAGTTCACCAGAGCTTCACAGGTTGCCACTGGAGTCCTCTTCCACTCTTCCCTGAAGAAATCACGGAGCTGGTTGATGTTAGAGACCTTGCGCTCCTCAGCTTCTTTAGCAAGGCAGCGGTAGTCTTGGAGGTGTGTTTGGGGTCGTAATGTTGGAATACTGCCCTGCGGCCCAATCTCCGAAGGGAGGGGCTCATGCTCTGCTTCAGTATGTCACAGTACATGTTGGCATTCATGGTTCCGGCAATGAACTGTAGCTTCCCAGTGTCGGCAGCACTCATGCAGCCCCAGACCATGACACTCCCACCACCATGCTTGACTGTAGGCAAGACACACTTGTCTTTGTACTCCTCACCTGGTTGCCGTGACACACGCTTGACACCATCTGAACCAAATAAGTTTATCTTGGTCTTATCAAACCACAGGACATGGTTCCAGCAATCCATGTCCTTAGTCTGCTTGCCTTTAGCAAACTGTTTGCGGTCTTTCTTGTGCATGATCTTTAGAAGAGGCTTCCTTCTGGGACGACAGCCATGCAGACCAATTTGATGCAGTGTGCGGCGTATGGTCTGAGCACTGACAGGCTGACCCCCCACCCCTTCAACCTCTGCAGCAATGCTGGCAGCACTTACGTCTATTTCCCAAAGACAATCTCTGGATATGACGCTGAGCACGTGCATTCAACTTCTTTGGTCGACCATGGCGAGGCCTGTTCTGAGTGGAACCTGTCCTGTTAAACCACTGTATGGTCTTGGTCACCATGCTGCAGCTCAGTTTCAGGGTCTTGGCAATCTCCATCTTTATGTAGAGCAACCATTCTTTTTTTTCAAATCCACAGAGAGTTCTTTGCCATGAGGTGCCATGTTGAACTTCCAGTGACCAGTATGAGAGAGTGAGAGCGATAACACCAAATTTAACACACCTGCTCCCCATTCACACCTGAGACATTGTAACACTAACGAGTCACATGACATCGGGGAGGGAATATGGCTAATTGGGCCCAATTTGGACATTTTCATTTAGGGGTGTACTCACTTTTGTTGCCAGCGGTTTAGACATTAATGGCTGTGTGTTAAATTATTTTGAGGGGGCAGCAAATCTGTTATACAAGCTGTACAATCATTACTTTACATAATTGCAAAGTTTAATTTCTTTAGTGATGTCACATGAAAAGATATAATAAAATATTTACAAAAATGTGAAGGGTGTATTCACTTGTGTGAGATACTGTGTGTATATGTATGTTTTTATTTATATAATTTTTTATTTGTTTATTTAACAGTATGCACCAGATAACAATGATACATTGGCTGTATAATGTGCATTTCAGATCAAGGCAATAAACAATAGTATCTGACAATTACACAGAAGAGGTATCAGTGTGCATATAAAAATTGTATCAATCCAAAAGACCAATATGCTGGTAAATTTAACACCAGGCATCCACAATTACGCGAGTAGAGAAATGAACGATATGCTTTGTAACTAATGTTTTTTATACAAGTTTTACTGAATTTTATGAAATAATTTTTTACAGACATTTCATAGTGGGCTATAGGCCTCCTGAAGTGATCGCGTGAAAAAAACAGCCTTGTACTGAAGTTGATCAATGGATCAACTACCCATAGACTGATCAACTGACCCACCAATAGACTGTTTAAATTGTATTTCGAAAAAATGTTTAAAAAAAATAGCAATGATCCAGTTGTGTGCTCTTGCCTCTTTTCTGTTTTGTTTGTTCGGCCTTATTCTGTGTGTCAGTGGGTACTTCTCAATAGAAGCCTGAGGAGGCTTCTAAAACAAAGCACTGTGGAAGATAATTGAAGGTGGTATGCACAGAAAATGATCGTTACAGTTTGGAGACCAGTAAAAATTAATGAAAATCAGGCTATGCAGCCATTTGATTTTTTTAGCCACGCACCCTTGCTCTGTCACCTGCCTACCTCTAGTTTGCTCATTAACTGTGAACGATCATCACTTCACCAGTTTTCCCATACTGATTTTTAGCTGGAACATGTAGGGTGACATTTCTCTAACATGATGTAGCCTGATTGGCTTATTGTGCTGCCACTCATGGCCAACCTGATTTTTGGTGTGCAGTTGAATCAAGGGAAGCTATTATAGTTATTCTATTAACCACTTCAATACCCTTCCTGCCCAAGACAATTTTCAGCTTTCAGCACTGTCGCTGTTTAAATGACAATTGCCCGGTCATGCTACGCTGTACCCAAACAGAATTTTTATCATTTTGTTCCCACAAATAGAGCTTTCTTTTGGTGGTATTTGATTACCTCTGCGGTTTTTATTTTATGCTAAACAAATAAAAATAAGTTTTCTCCTTCACTGATGGGCAATAATAAGGTGGCACTGACAATGGGCACTGGTAGGCGGCACTGATGGGCATTAATAGGCGGCACTGATAGGCACTCATGGGTGGCACTGGTGGGCAATGATAGGAGAAACTGGGCACTAAAAGGCTGCACTGATGGGTACTGATAGGCGGCACTGATGGGCATCCCTTCTGGCACTGGCAGGCATTGTGGGTGGGCACTGATTGGCAGCTGCCTGGGCACAGATTGGCATACCTGGTGGTCCAGTGGGGTGGCCATCCCTGGTGGTCCATTCTGGCATCCTGGTGGTCCTGGGCGGGCATCCAGGGGCGGTGGGCTGCGCTGATAAACAATCAGCACAAACCCCCCCCCCCCCTTTCGGGAGAGCAGCCGATCGGCTCTCCTATACTTGCATCTGTCAGATCAATGGCTCTTCCTGTTTACATCGTGATCAGCCGTGTCCAACTGGACACGGCTGATCACGTGGTAAAGAGCCTCCAACGGGCGCACAGCGGCTGTTTATCCTGCTGGACGTCATATGACGTCCAGTCAGAATAACGCAACAACCGCCCGGCCGTCATTCTGCTATTTGCCGGGTGGTAAGTGGTTAAAAAGGCAGATTTTAAGTAATTTTATTGGTAGTATTTAAAGGATAAGTTCACCTTTTAACAAAAAATTATTGAATGCACATTTGTTTGCAGGGTATTTACTATTTTTTGTTTTGCGAGCCTGTAAAGCATTGCACCAGCGATCAGCAGATCGCTAATGCCATGCAGGTCTCCTGCAGACCAGTCAGTGTATTTGTTTGCTCGTACCTTGTACAAGCAAGGAGATACTCACTGGAAGATTGAATGGGCTACCACAGCCCTCAATAGCGCTGTGGTAGTTTCATTGAAAACGACAAGCCGATGGCCGCAAAGGACTGTGAATGAGTGATACAGACGGAACTCCGCTCGGCCACGTTTTGTCACTGGGGAGGGGGGGGCGTGGCTGCAGCTGCTGGAGCACGTTGCATGTTCCACCCTGAATACAGGTAGAACATGTAACATTTTCCAAAAGGTGAACCTATCCTTTAAAGGTCAGGCCACTTAGAACAAATGTTTGGTAGAGACTAGAGGGAGAACTACCTAATGTTTGATTTATTGTACTTTTTACATTTCTCGGGTACATCCATGGTGAAATCGTATTACTTTATTAAAAATGTATCGGGAAAGTAGGTACACCACAAGGTAGGCGGAAGCACCCGAAACCCCTAGGTTGATAGCTAGTGGACACATTACTTTTAGGTGGACTGAACCTTTTTAGGAGTTCATTGAATAGCTTTTGAATGAACACATAACTAAATAAAGTTTCTCTTTTTGTCCATGGACAGACACAGCCTTCTTAATTCTTGGCATATGGGTTATGTTCCTGTTCATAGGAGAGGACTAGGAAGACATGTTAGATATTTAAATACATGTTACTTTAACAGAGTTGAACAGCCCCGCCCAGGGGGCGGTCCCTCCAGACATAACCCTTCGCCCTGCAGTTAGCAGCTCAGTTTTGTTCTGCCTAGCAGAGGAGATGGACGTGGCTCCCTTTGGGCCCAGAGTCCTGAGGAAAATTTTTATTTTATTTAAATTTTAATGTATTTTGTGATTCTTCTATCAACAGTCGGCTGGGCAACAGGCTGGATATATAGATCCTTGTAGTCTTCCCAGCCCGGCCAGCGAGCGTGTACATTCCCTTGCAAATAAGGCGTCGGATCTGTCATGACATACCCCATGGCTCCAGGGGTGGCCGGTGAGCTTCTACTCCAGGGTCCACATATGACTGGGCTTCTTGCTGTCTCACTCACAGTGGACCGGGCCGACAGCTACTCCGTACTACTCGGTTCTAGTCTGTCAGGGACGCACCAGCAATGTCCACGCATGGACGGGTAAGTACAGTTCCTTCCGTTTTGACGGTTTGGAACAGCTGGGCTTTCCTGGAAGGTCATTAGGGGGTCCCCTGTCCTCCCTTCCCTTCTTCTGTCCCCCTCTTTCCTTCTCCCCATTGCGGGGCCTGTTGCGTTAGCGGGGTGTACCTGTAGGGGTTTCCATATCCCGGTTGGGGGCAGTGGGGGTGTCGGGGTCCGCTCTCTGTGGGGGTGGTGTGTTTTTTGGTAGCCTCCGCTCGGCGTTCCTGCAGCCTTCTCGTCCAACTCGGTGTGCTCGGGCGTCATTTTTGGTAGCGCCAGCACCATTTTCAAGTGTTTTTTTTCTGTATTGAAAAATTCCATTGGCGGCCATTTTGTCGTAGCCGTGCTGTGGCGCAGGTCTTCATTGCGGGTGGCCTTTTTTTTGTAGTGCGTTCTGAGGAGCCTGGCGGGCATTTGGGGAATGTTTTTTTTTTTTTTTTTTAATTGTGTGGCTTGGTCTCTAGCGCTGGAAGCTTCCTGAATGGCGCGAATAGCACTAATCACCTCACAGATTACCTCAGGTGTGTGAGGCAGAGTGGACAACGGTGCTGCGCAGTCTCTGGCTGGGTGGTGTGGCCCTGGGTAACCCCCTCGGTCAGCGCAGTTAGGAGGGTGAATTGTCAGTAAAAACGTATACATTATGTTTTTACACACATTAATACATATACACTAAATACATACACCGTATGTGTATGTATTATACTAATGTGTTGACTTGGTCCCTATGGACTGTTAGTGGGTCAGAATGGAGTCTGAAGCAACAGGTGCCCCTGCACCTGCAGTTACTAGGACAATTTGTCTGCAGCCCTGGATGCAAGCGTTAGAGGGGTATGAAGCGCCCCCTCCCCCCGCCATATCCTGGGGAATGCTCTGACTTTGACTCAGGACCACTGTTCTCAGGTGTCTGAGGATGCCATCTGCCTGGAGTTTGCATGTTCATGTCTGCGTGGGTTTCCTCTGGTTTGCTCCGGTTTCCTCCCACTCTCCAAAGACATGCGCGCCCTCAGCGCAATACACAGTATAAACATACACAATATATTTATACACACACACACACACACTAAATACATGCACAGTATGTGTATGTATTATTACTCTGTGTCTGCGTGGGTTTCCTCCGGGTGCTCCGGTTTCCTCCCACTCTCCAAAGACGTGCGCCCTTGGCGCAATGCACAGTATGTGTATGTATTATTACTCTCTGTGTCTGCGTGGATTTCCTCCGGGTACTCCGGTTTCCTCCAATGATGTGCGCGCCTTCGGCGCAATACACAGTATGAACAATGTGTTAGTACAAACAGCACTTATCAATGTAGTAACTGCTGGGACATCCACTGAGGTGTCAGTCCTTTTTTGGGTCGCACTAACCGACCCGCTCTATATAGGTTTTTCCTTATGATTGATTTCTTTGATGGACCATAGATAAGGAATGGTGACTGCTGCAGAGGTCCTTTTTGGTCCCTCAGCGCACGGCGGTCCGTTATCACTTTCAAGAGCATTTGAAAAAAATGTTTTTTTCCCCATGAAGTTGACCCCCTGATATCAGGGGTACCACTATCCTGGTGGGGGGAGGGGGGCACCTGCTTTTAAGGACACTACTGATAGGTGATCAGAAGCGGTTACTCGGACTGTGTTTGCCATGCTGGTGTCAGTGTTGCGCCCGTTAGTGGCTGTAACTTTGGTGTCTCTAACACTCACTGAATGGACAAAACATTTGTACCAGACAGTTGGAGGAGCATCAGCTCTCTCAAAAAGTTGTGACACTGGCCGACCAGCAGGTGCAGGGTCTGGTGTACGTAGGTGCGGCAATCCTGGATGCGACTTCTTAGTCTCCAGGGCCTCTGTGTCCGTGGTGGTCTTGTGCCACTTGAGAGGGCTGATATAATGGTATGGTACTTCTATGGAAGCTCTGACAGATTTGCCTTTTCAAAGGTGGGGAGACTCTTTGGTGCCTCACTGGACGACGTTGTTAAGAATGTCACAAGAGGTAACTGAATACTTCTACCTCAGTCCACTAAGTAGAGGGCCGCCCTGTGAGACGGGACCTTCCTTCCCCGTACAAAGGCGGTATTTTTGACGCGGGGTTGTCCTACCCATACCGCCGCAGGACAGGTTTCAGGGATTCTACTCAAATCTGTTCATGGTCCCAGAGGAGGACGGAGTCGTCCAATCCTAGACCTCAAGGCCCTCAATGCCTGTGTAGCCTTCCTTTTTTCCGACCGGTGGGTTTGCGAAGTGGACTCTTCAGGGTACAAGATCGAGTTTTTCTTTCTTGTTCACTGAAAGGGTTTCTTTGCCTCAAATCTTCCTCTCCTACAGTCTCGTCGGACTGCCCTGATGGGGCAGTCCAAGACTTGTTGTTGGGGGTTTGGATATTCAGGATGGAGTCGGTTCGCTCCATCCCGGGGACCTTTAGGCGTCCCTGGATATCAGGGACGTGTGCTTGCATGTCCCCATATGCGACAGGCACCATGGTTCCTGCATTTAGCGGTCAGGGAGGGCCACTATTAATTTGTGGCTCTCCCTTTTGACCTAGTGTCAGCACCAAGAGTTTCACCAGGGTGCTCGCCCCGATTCTAGCCTTGCTGAGGCAGCACGGCATTGCCTTCGTAGGTGGTTTAGATGGTGTTCTGTAACCTGTTTCCAGATTTAAATTAGAGGAGGACATGTCTATAATCAGTCAGACACTCCAAGACTTTGGATGCTGTACCTCCAGATGTCGGTGCTAGTTCAGACCCAGCACCTAGAATACCTGGGGCTGTTTCTGTACTCATTGGAGGTGAGAGTTTTCTCCCTCCAGAGAAGTTGCAGACGCCCCAGGCTGCAGTGAGTTAGGCCTCCTGGTAGCCTCCTTTGAAGCAGTACCGTATGCCCAATTCCACACTCGGATTGTAACAAATCCCTGTTGTCTCTGGATCATCAGATTCAGGTAAATCGCCTAGTCAGGGCCTCTCTGACTTGATGACTGACATTCCCGGCACTTCAGTCTGGGAAGTTTTTTTCCTTCCTTTCTATTGGACGCCAGCCTCACAGGTTGGGGGGGAGTCTGGAGGGTCCAGTCAGCCCGAGGTCACTGGACTCTGTACGAATCCCATCTGCCGATCAATATTCTGGAACTTTCGGGCGATCAGGCTGTGTCTCTCCTCGTGGTCGAGGAGACTACAAGGGCGCCCGATCAGAATCCAGTCAGACAACGCCACGGCTGTGACTTATGTCAACCATCTGGACATCCTGCGGTGGGCGGGAAGAAGCGTGCCGGCTCTATCGGCCGTCTGCATTCAAGGTGTAGAACTCTGGCTGGCGGACTATTTGAGTTGCCAGTTGCTGGACCAAGGGGACTGGTCATTGCATCCGGAGGTGTTTCAACTCCTTTGCCGGAAGCGGGGCACGGCGGTCGTGGACCTCCTGGCTTCTCGTCTCAATCGCGTGGTGTCGAGATTCGTGGCAAGGTCCAGAGATCCCTGGGCAGACGCGTCAGGCGCGTTGGTGGTCCGTGGGGTCCGTATCGGCTAATTTCTGCCTATCCCCCACTGGTGTTGCTTCCTCGTCTGCTCCGCAGAGTGCAGACCGAGGGGATCCCGGTGATCCTAATCGCTCTGGATTGGCCCCGGCGTCCTTGGTACGCCGACTTCGTACGCCTGGTAGCGGATGCACTGGCGACTGCCAATGTGGGAGGACCTTCTGTCTCAAGGTCCCATACTTCATCCTGCTTTACAGTCGCTGGCTTTAATGGCATGGCTATTGAAAGCCAGGTACTAAGGAACCAAGGTTTTTCAGATTCGGTCATCTCGACCATGCTGAGGGCACTAAAATCTTCCTCCAGGAAGATCTACCATCGCAATTGGAAGGCATACATCTCTATGTGCGCAGTGATGGAGTGGCGTCCATGGACGTATTCGGTTTCCAGGTCTGTCGGACTCGGTTATCTCTACTATGCTGAGGGCACGAAAGTCATCCTCTCAGAAGATTTATCATCGTACATGGAAGGCTTACATTTCTATGTGTGAAGAGTTGGAGTGGCGTCCACGCACTTATTCGGTTTCCAGGATCCTGCTGTTTTTACAGCGGCGAGTGGATCAGAAACTTGCCTTAAGCTCCATTTAGGGTCCGGTTTCAGCTTTTGGCTGTTTTCTTTCAACGGCCTTTGGCGACGCTTTCCCAGGTGGGTACCTTTTTGTACAGGGGGTTTCGAAATGTGCTTCCCCCAATTAGACCACCTCTCCCTCCTTGGGATTTGAACCTGGTGCTCTCGGTTCTTCAAGAACCTCCTTTTGAGAACATCAGAGAGGTTCCTCTCTTAACACTATCTCAGAAGGTGGCCTTTCTAGTGGCCATTACGTCTGTCAGACGGGTTTCTGAATTGGCAGCCTTGTCTTGCAAGTCACCATACTTGGTCTTCCATAAGGATAAAGCGGTACGCCCGCAGCCTTCGTTTCTTCCGAAGGTGGTTTCCGCCTTCCACCTGAATGAGGTCATTGTATCCATCCTTGTGTCCTCGGCCGTCATATCCCGAAGAGACTGCGCTCCATTCTTTAGATGTGGTACGTGCTTGCGGGTGTACCCGTCTGCTACGGCTCCGTTCCGGAGGTCTGATTCACTGTTTGTGTCGGCGTCTGGTCCACAAAAGGGCCTAGCGGTCTCGTCGGCCACCGTTTCTCGGTGGATCAAGAAGACCGTTGTGCGGGCCTATGCCCTTTAAGCGGCGGTCCCCTTCCTTTCCGGTCACGGCACTTTCAACCAGAGCAATTGGTGCTTCCTGGTTTTTCTGGCATCAAGCGTCTTTCTCTCACAGGTGTGCAGGGCGGCGACTTGGTCGTCCGTGCGCACTCTCAAAATTTTACAAGGTTGATGTGAGTGCATCTTCAGATGCTTTCTTTCGGCCGCGAGGTTTTGCAGGCGGCTGTTTAAAGTTGTAACTTCTCCGTTGAGGAGCTCTGCTTGCTTGGGGTGAAGTTGGTAGTTTTTTGATACTGTTCCCACCCCTCGTTTTTTTGACACTGCTTGGGGACGTCCCATATGTCAAGAATTAAGAAGGCTGTGTCCGTCCATGGACGAAAAGAGAAAATAGGATTTTTTGTACTCACCGTAAAATCCTTTTCTCTGTCGTCCATGGACGGACACAGCACCCACCCCTCTTTTTTAGGTTTGTACTGCTTGTTACGAACTGAGCTGCTAACTGCAGGGCCGAGGGTTATCTCTGGAGGGACCGCCCCCTGGGCTAGGCTTTTCAACTCTGTTAAAGTACCGTATATACTCGAGTATAAGCCGAGTTTTTCAGCTAATTTTTTGTGCTGAAAATGCCCCCCTCGGCTTATACTCGAGTCACCTTTTTGCGCCTGATCTCCCGGATTTTGGGGACCCGGTACCGGCCAGCCGTAGGTCCCCTGGACCCCAAACTTGGCACACATTAAGCCTCACTCTTCCTCTACAAGGGTGCAGAGTTTGTTGTCGGGGAGCACCGATTTTTTCAAAGCCGGGAACCCCTTCCATAGACTCCCATGTTAAACTTTAATTTCTCAGGTGACTTTGGGGACCCGGTACCGGCCGGTCGTAGGTCCCCTGGTCCCGAAACTTGGCACACATGTAGCCCCATTTCTCTTCTATAAGTGTGCAAAGATTTTTGTCTGGAGGTTATACGGCCGGGGAGCACCGATTTTTCAAACCCGGGCACCCCTTCCATAGACTCCCATGTTAAACGTTAGTCTAGGCATGGGCACAGTGAGGCATGCACATGGACACAATGAGGCATGCACATGGACACCCTAGGCTTATACTCGAGTCAATAGGTTTTCCCATTTTTTTTGTGCTAAAATTAGGTGCCTCGGCTTATATTCGGGTCGGCTTATACTCGAGTATATACGGTAACAGATATTTAAATACACAACAGGTCTGCCTAGTCCTCTCCTGTGAACAGGAACATAACCCATATGTCAAGAATTAAGAAGGCTGTGTCCGTCCATGGACGACAGAGAAAAGGATTTTACGGTGAGTACAAAAAATCTATTTTTTTTACTTTTCCTATTAACTTGCAGTCCTGCTTTAAGCCTCATCAACATTCTGGGGTTAGTCATGTATGCTATGCAGTGTGTAGTATATATACCATCTTAATCATACAATACAGGACACCATAATATATTCATAGACCATGGGTTATATATGTAGGCTACCTTCAAGTGATTTAGTCTCTTTCCACCCAGTCTGTTGATATGACGACTGGGAGGGATCTCCCTGGTTCCGGGAGGACGTCATATAACCGCCTCCCAGACGTGCGCATCCTACGTGCTCTGGAAGCCACACTGCAGCTTGATCTGTCACCAACTGGACACAGGTGACTGATCAGTGTACTGGGGCAGCCCCAGTATCATGTGATCGCTGTGACCAATCACAGCGATCACATGACCGTTGTTTTATAGTGAATGGTTTTAATTCATAGCCATTCATTGTGTACTATTGTTTTGATCTCTGTGGTCACAGTGATCACAGCAGTCTCAGTAGTACATAATAGCTATGAATGAATGCCATTTATAAAAAGGATTGCTTATAACCGTGATCATGACTGTTATAAGCAATCATAGTGTTAAAAAATAACTCCCCAGAGCAGTGCAGTGTCACTTTGGAAACACTGCACTGCTCTGGTCACGGTATATAGCAAAAAAGAAAAAAAAATGTACCAGTCAGTAGCCCTGATCACCACCACACTAGTCATAGGATGACATTGTACTTCTCTGGTGACGGTATGTAAAAAATAAAAATTTTAACATTTATTTTTTATTTTTCTTCATTTTCCCCAAAATTTACCAATTTTAACTTAAAAACAATTCACCACTCCTCTTACTAAATACCTTCAAACTGTGTACTTTCCAAAAAGGGAGCGTTTAGGGTGGTAGTTGTACTGTCCTGGCATTTTTGGGTCTCAAAGGATTGATGAATTTTGATTTGGGTCAAAATTTTTGGTCTTTTTTTTATTTAGCAAAAAATCCAATGGTGATTAACAACATAAGCCCCAGAAGATTTGGCCCCTTAATGACCACGCCTTTTTTTGCGATATGGCGCTGTACAAAAACAAAATTGACGTCCTTTTTTTTTCCCCCACAAATAGAGCTTTCTTTTGGTGGTATTTGATCACCTCTGCGATTTTTATTTTTTGCACTATAAACACTTTTTTACTTTTTGCTATAAGGAATATCCCCAATTTTTAAAAAACAAAAACAAATTTCTTCCTCAGTTAATTGCAATAAGCGTATATAGATTGGTTTGTGCAAAGTCCCAGTCCCGTCTACAAAATAGGAGATGGATTTAGGGCATTTTTATTATAATTATTTTTTTATTTTATTTTTTTACTAGTAATGGCGGTGATCTGCGATTTTTATCTGGACTACGACATTGCGGCGGACAGATCGGGTACTTTTGACACTTTTTTGGGACCATTGACATTTATACAGCGATCAGCGCTAAAAATGGCCAGATTATTGTATAACTGTCATTGGCAGGGAAGGGGTTAACACCAGGGGGCTATCAAGGGGTAAATGTGTTTTCTAGGGTGTTTCTAACTGTGGGGGGATGGGACTGCCTAGGGGAGAAGACCGATTGTTGTTCCCAAGCTTTAGGAACAACTAACTGATCAGTCTCCTCACCCCTGACATATAAGAGATCTATCTATTTACATTGACAGACCTCCGTTCTGTCTCTGTGTAGAGCGATCGCGGGTGCCCGGCGGACATCCAGTTGTGATAGTATTTAAAGCCTTTATATGTATATCTTCTCAATTCCCTGTCTTATTATAAATTCAGCTTCTTGCTTGTTTTCCTATGTTTTTTCCTAATATGCTAACCACAATTCAGCATTCCTTCTGTTAGCTGGTCAAATGTTTAACTGCTATCCTAGAAGCTTTGGACTGTAGCATCTGGAAATCCCAGTTGGCTTCAGTAAAAAGATGAATGGCAATTGGCACGTTGACGAGGAAAGTACATTGCTTGGCTGCATTTCACTAATAATAATTTGTATGTTGTATGCTTGATGTTGTATTAACTCTTTGTAGGCCAGTCATGTAAAAGAAGGTGGAAGCGCAGGTCTCATTCCCAGTCAGTTCTTAGAGGAGAAGAGGAAAGCCTTTGTTAGACGGGACTGGGAAGGTTCAGGTAATATACCGTTAAAATTGACACTGATTATTTTATTATAGTAATTTTGTTAACGAAACAAAGTGAGTTCTGAAATGAGTTTTTTTTACATATGTCTTCTTACAAAAAATGTGTCCATTATGCTGGACAATCCAATGTGGGAAAAAACTATAATTTTAATATGGGCTAAGTTTGTGTATCTTGAAGTATAGAGACTATTTGAATGATGGAACTATAGCAGGCTGGTTATTCAGCTGAAATGTACAACGAGTGTGTACCCTTAAAGAGGAAGTAAACCCTTGATTTTTTTTTTTTTTTTTTAAAACCCTACAAAAGAAAGGCATAATGAGCTAGTATGCATAGCATACTAGCTCATTATGAATGACTTACCTGAGATCGAAACCCTTGAACTGCTCCTCGGACCCCTCCGCCATCTTGCCTCGATGTCCCTTCCTGTTATCGCCGCTCCGGCGCTGTGATTGGCCGGAGCGGCGATGACGTCACACGCATGCGCGCTCGGGCCAGCAAGTTCCCATTCAGAAAACTGGCAAGAAGCCGGCCCACTAGTGCGCCTGCGCCGTTGTCTACGGCGCGCATGCGCCATAGACATTGGTGCTGTCTTTTCAGCAAATATCTCCTTAACCGAGTAGGTTAAGGAGATATTTCTTGCACCTACAGACTTTATACTCGAATTTTCTTAAAAATCAGGGTATTTTTCTTAGATATGATATCATGGGGCCTTATTTCACAGAATCCTATAAATCCCAGAATCAAACTCTATCTTGTGGTAATTTAATATGTCAGCAAGAAGGTGTACTGCTTCTGTTAGCATTGTGCTTATAAACGCATATTGGTTACTAATTAATGCATACATATTTTTTTTTTGTTTGTTTTTGTTTTTTTACTGAAAGTATACTTTTTTATTTTTTTCAGGACCGTTTTGTGGTACAATTACAAGCAAGAAAAAGAAAAAGATGATGTACCTCACCACAAAAAATGCAGGTACTGTTCCATATACTGATTTGCTGGTCATTTATGTAGCATGGTATGATTAGTTTCCTGGCGGGATAGCTCAGGGATCCATCAGAAATTAAATCAAAGCCATGTGCTTGGGGCAAATCTATTTTTTTTATTTATTTTTTTGTGATTCTATTCCCCCTTTTTTTAAAGCAATTAAAACTGCAGCATTTATATTCAAAAAAAGTTTGTTATAAAGGATATTTATGTTACATAGTGCTTAAAAATACAAAGTGTTTTATCACTTGGGGTTTACTTGCAATGCCACTTGTTAAAGTGATATTAAAGGCTTGTTTTTTTTTTTTTTTTTGTTAAATAACAAGGGTCATGCCTGCTGTGTGCTGTGGTTTTGCATAGAGCAGCCCGGATCCTGCTCTTCTCGGTTCCCCTGCTGGTGCTCCTGGCCCCTCCCTCCTGCCAAGTGCCCCCAGAGCATGCAGCTTGCTGTGGGGATATCGAAGCTTTCTCCCCGAACTGCTGCTCTGCCTGTCCATTCACAATGAGCCGTGACTCAGCCCCGCCCCCTCTCTATCCTGATTGGCTCACTGGCTGTGAATAAAAGCAGCGAGAGCCAATGGCTCCGCTGCTGCCTCAGCCAAAGAGGAGTGAGAGTCCCCAGAGAGCCGAGGCTCTAATGCACATCACTGGTCACGATGGGGTGCAGGTAAGTATTAGGGGGGTTTGCTGCCAGAATACAATAGCCATGCAGGGGCCATCTTGGCACCCTTAGCAGTATGTGGTGCAGGTGCCATTTTGCACCTTCTGTGCAGGCGCGGCTGCCATATTGGATGAGATTGTGCTTATGTGGGCATCGCTTTAACCTGGAACGCACTGCAGCAGGACACAATTGGCAGTTCCCTACCATGGATCTATAAATGCACATATACCGCGCTGTCAAAAAAGGTATAGCAGCCAGCACAGCAGTAGATTAAATTGCAAACAGGTGAAAAAAAGTATAAAGTGTGCAGCGCTAAATAAGTGACAAATAAGTAGATCACTTCAGTTGATAAAAGTAGTACCCTACGGAAATATTAAACTTTCCATACATATTATTCTAAATGATATAATTTGAATATTCAACAGGAAAATAAAGATAAAAATAAGAGAGGATGAAATTCGTAAATATAGAAAAGATACAGCTCTACCAAGATTTCCGAGAGAAATGGTGGAGTAACTGGAAAAAGAAATTTCAATAGAGGAAATTCAACATGCTATCTCTGAATTGGCCCTGGGCAAAAGCCCCAGACCAAACGGATATACTTCCAGATTTTACAAATCATTTCAAGATATAATAATACCTTTTAAGAAAACATATAACTCTATATCTAGAACACAAATTTTCACACCACAAAGCATGGAAGCTCATGTTGTATAAAATACAAAACCGGAGAAAGACCACACATTATGTAACAACTACCGACCAATCTCCTTAACAAACATCGATATAAGACTATATTCAAAAATCATCTTGAATAGATTAACACCTATATTACCAGAATATATAGACCTAGATTAAACAGGCTTTACAAAAGGACGAGAAACAAGGGATAATATTATAAAAACCTGTACATTGGTAGAATATGCCCAGAGAACTGCCATCCCAACATGTTTACTATCTATTGATG
This sequence comes from Rana muscosa, assembly GCA_029206835.1. NCBI lineage: Eukaryota > Metazoa > Chordata > Amphibia > Anura > Ranidae > Rana > Rana muscosa. The sequence continues at coordinate 177,279,963 of CM055122.1, read as the reverse complement.
CTGAAAAAGCGTTCGATAGGGTGGGATGGCAGTTCTTGGAGGAAACATTAGTTCAGATAGGAATGGACCCAAAAATGCTTGGTAGGATTGTCGCATTGTATTCTAATTCACGGGCCAAAATTAGAACAAATGGAATGTTATCTGAATATATAGAAATTTCAAACGGAACCCGACAGGGTTGTCCATTATCTCCCTTATTATATATACTAGTGATGGAACATCTTTTACAAGCAATAAGGAAAAACAAAGATATACAAGGTATTAGTATTAAAGATAAAGAATATAAAACGGCAGTTTACGCAGATGATTTATTAATATATGTGACTAACCCCATTATAACCATACCTAATTTAATAAAATAATTTAAACAATTTGGGGAATTGAGTAATTTCAAAGTTAATTCTGAAAAATTGGAAATGCTAAATGTATCACTAACAGAAAAAGCACAACTATTATTGCAAAAGGATTTTTCGTTTAAATGGCAACAAGTAGCTATTGGGTATTTGGGAATTTATATCCCGGGAGACTTGAACAAGTTCCAAGAATTGAATTACCGTATATACTCGAGTATAAGCCAACCCGAGTATAAGCCGAGGTACCTAATGTTACCACGAAAACTGGGAAAACTTACTGACTCGAGTATAAGCCGAGGGTCAACTATGCCTCACTGTTCCCATCCTCACTGTTCCCATCCTCACTGTTCCCATCCTCACTGTTTAAATTTAACATTGTAAATAGTACCTGAAAAAAAGTTGAGGCTGCGGTGTCCATCGTTTAAATCCCGCGGTCTCTTCCTGGTCCCTTCCGTGATAGGCGATTCTCAGCAGACACTCTCCGCCTATCACGAACGTTCTCTCATCCTCAGTTTCCCAGCAGACACTGTGTTCGGTGTTCCGCCAATCACAGACGTCTGCTGGGAAACTGAGAATGAGAGAACGTTTGTGATAGGCGGAGAGTGTCTGCTGAGAATCGCCTATCACGGAAGGGACCAGGAAGAGACCGCGGGATTTAAACGATGGACGCCGCAGCCTCTCAACTTTTTTTCAGGTACTATTTACAATCAAAAATTTCGCTTCGAGTATAAGCCGAGGGGGGGACTTTCAGCCCAAAAAAAGGGCTGAAAATCTCAGCTTATACTAGAGTATATACGGTATAATGCGACAGTCTGAAAAGTAATAAAACTATTACAAAAATATGAAAAGGCAACATACTCATGGATGGTAAGAATCAACATAATAAAAATGGATATATTACCAAAAACTGTTATACATTTTTCAAACAATTTCCCTAGTCATTCCAAAAAAACTAAAGATTGAATTAAGGAAAGCAATAGGAAGCTTTATTTGGGCCCACAAAACACCACGAATTAAAAGAGAAATTTTAATCAGAACTAAAATAAATGGAGGGTTAGTATTACCAGATTTCTCGCAATATCTTCAAGCTGCCTCCTTGACTAGGATTATAGACTGGTATCATAATGGGGAGGACAAACAATGGGTTAAAATAGACGAAATTATGGGAATTCAACTCAAAGCGCTCCCCTGGATAAAACCACATTTAAGACCTGGAAACAAGAAATTGACTATCTTTACAAGAGCCACATTAATAATATGGGACACAGAATTAAAAAAGGGGAACCTATCCACTATGATGGCCCCACTGTTCTCCAATCCAGAATTTCAACCAGCTTTAGCAACCACAATATACTTAAAATGGAACATACTGGAGAACGCAAGGGTGGCCCAGATCCTAGTGGATGGGAAATTGCCAAAAATACAAGATCTGGGACCGGAACATAAACATAAATGGCTACAATACCATCAATTAGCTACATATATTGTAACAAAGATAGAACTACCTCTAATAAATAGACCAAAAACTAAATTTGAACAAATATTAACAGATGAACAAAAGCCAACGAAAAAGTTATCTAATATATATGGCTTATTACTCCCTTCAGGATCCCTTAGAAAGTTAACAGGAATGAAAAATTGGGGAAAAGGAAATAGGGAGATCAATTTCAGAGATAGAATGGAAGAAAATATTTGAAATAATTCACAAAATATCTACAGTGAATAAATATAAAGAAAAACTATAAAATAGTGATGAGATGGTATTGGAGCCCTGTAGCGTTAAATAAAATAAATAGTGGACAAACAGATATTTGTTGGAGATGTAAGGTGGAAAGGGGGACTATGGACCACATTTGGTATGATTGTCATATGGTGAGAAAATTCCAGAAAACAATATATGAGATATATGAAAAAGTGTCGGGAATAGAGAGGAATCTAAATATAGATATCTCATTGTTATCCCTGATGCCAGAATCAATAGAGTATTAAGAAGGATATTTTTCATCTTATGACATCAGCAGCTAGAACAATAATTGCTCGCAATTGGAGAGAAAATAAAAGCCCAAACATAGCAGTCTGGATATGGAAAGACAGATAAGAGAAGAAGGATGCATAAATAGTCAAATGCCAGAAATATGGCAAAAATGGGATGAATTTCGGCTCTCAAATAGAATGAAAGAATATTTATAAATGGAAAATTAGGAAGAACTTGAAGGGTCAGTGTAAATGGAATATAAAGTGAGTATATGGAAATGGAGAGAATAGAGGGGGTTTCGGGTGGTTTTTTTTTTGTGTGTGCTAGAATGATATTGGATGAATGCTTGAGGATGAATGAGAATGGAAGATAGTATATGTAGGTACATGTTGTAAGAAATTTTGATAATGTGGTTTATAGATACAGATCAAGATTCTGTATACCGAATAATGAGTAGGAATAGACATATAATGTGATAGAATCTTGTATAATTGTAAATTTTTTGTATTTAAGAAAAGAACCAATAAAAATAAATTGAAAACAATTGATAAAAGTGACGTAGTGCTATACACACTATGCATTTCAATTTTAATTGTTGAATATTGCTGCATTAAGTGTCAAAAAAAGGAAGAGAAGGAAAAAGTTTGGAACTTTTTTCCTTCACTTTCTTTCTTGGACGCTTTATGCGTTTCAATTTCAATTGTTAAATATGTCTGCATTATGTGTATAGCACTACGTCAATTTTATCAATTGAAGTGATCTACTTATTTGTAACTGATTTAGCACTGCACATTTTATACTTCTTTTTTTTTTCTACCATGGATCTCCCAGCAATGTTGCTCATTTACAGTGGATTCATTTTCAGGGTACTAGCCACTGTTTTGAAACCCCAAAATTGCTTTTGGAGGATGTGCATGTCTAATGGGGAAGCACTGGACAATGGAGAGAGGCAAAGACAGCTCAACCAGCAGATGGTATCTTCCCACAATCCCAGGCACTGTTCTGTTTCTTACAGGGGATCAAAGAGCAGAGGATTCTCCTCCAATAATGTCTGAGCACCGAGATGTTTTCCCTGAGAATGGATATTGTGACATTTTTCAAAAGATCAGCTAAAAAGGCTCGGGCTTTCAGCCCCTCAGTTTCCTCTCAAACATCTGATTTAGACTTTGGCCTGGTTTGATCTGAAAGAGAATGGTGTACAAAGGGGGGACTCTTCTGTGGAAGAAGAGCCTTCTGCCATGGTGGTGCCAAAATTGAAAGATACAGTTTCCATAACAGAAGTAGTACACAGATGTGCTAGTTAGATTCTGCTGTGCCTGAAGGCCTGAAAGTGACAAGTATGGGTTCTGGGGGACCGTAAAACACAACTGTTTCTTGTTCACACCTTTAGTGACGGATGTTTTGTATAAGGATTGTAAACACCCAGAAAAAAAAAGAAATTCTCCTAAGTACTTTACCTAACAACATCCCTTTTGAGGATTTCTAAAAAAAAAATGGGTTGTTCCCAAGGTCGATCCAGTGATCTCTTGTCTTTATAAGACCCTCACGGTTCCAGTTGAGGACTTGCCTACTTTCAGGGACCCAGTGAATAAGCACTATAAGGCCCTGCTCAAGGCCTCATTTTCCTTATCCAGACCGACAGCACAACCAATTGAGCTGGCTGTGACAGTATGTCCGACACTTGGAGTATAGTCCAGGCGTCTAGCTAGACACTCTAATGGCATTTGGCCATAGCCCCTTCTTCCAGTGTAATTTGGACCCATTTCCAGCAGCCTTGCTCTGTTGAATGAGCGAAGTGATCCTCAGTTATATCATATTTACTTCTGTCTGCCTTGGACACCGATGTTTGCACTGTTGCAGCCAGTGGCGGTGCGTCCATAGAGGGCGCCGGAGCGCCGCCCCCTCTCGCTCCCGCACCGCCACTGAAAGACAATACACAGATTCATGCATTGCATGAATCTGTGTCTTGTCACCGCTGCCGCGCTGCCCACTATACATATGGCCGGCCTCCTGGGGAGCGCCGGCCATATGAATTAGAGCGGCGGCCGGTGGTGGGTGTAACTTGGAAGTGCCTATCAGAGCCAGCGGCTCTGATAGGCTTTCCGAATACAGCTCTCAAGGTGTATTCGGCTTCCAAAAACTCCTCCCAGGTACGCACGGGGGTGCGTTCCTGGAAGAAGACTGTGTAGAGGTTTCAGCCAATCAGGTTCACCGGATCTGGTTACCGGTAACCTGATTGGCTGAAGCGACATCGAGGGCGGGAGAACACATCGAGGACGGCGCGAACCGAGGAAGGTAAGTGCAGGGCTGGGGGGGGGGCAGGCTGCATTTGGGGGACAAACTGGCTGAATATGGGGCACAAACTGGCTGAATATGGGGGACAAACTGGCTGAATATGGGGGACAAACTGGCTGAATATGGGGGGAACTGGCTGTATATGGGGGACACGCTGGCTGCATTTGGGGGGAACTGGTTGTATATGGGGGACAAACTGGCTGCATTTGGGGGGAACTGGCTGTATATGGGGGACAAACTGGCTGCATTTGGGGGGAACTGGCTGTATATGGGGGACACGCTGGCTGCATTTGGGGGGAACTGGCTGTATATGGGGGACACGCTGGCTGCATTTGGGGGGAACTGGCTGTATATGGGGGACACGCTGGCTGTATATGGGGGACAAACTGGCTGTATATGGGGGACAAACTGGCTGCATTTTGGGGGGAACTGGCTGGCTGCATTTGGGGGGAACTGGCTGTATATGGGGGACAAACTGGCTGCATTTGGGGAAACTGGCTGTATATGGGGGACAAACTGGCTGCATTTGGGGAAACTGGCTGTATATGGGGGACAAACTGGCTGCATTTGGGGGGAACTGGCTGTATATGGGGGACAAACTGGCTGCATTTGGGGGAACTGGCTGTATATGGGGGACAAACTGGCTGCATTTGGGGGGAACTGGCTGTATATGGGGGGGGGAACTGGCTGCATTTGGGGGGAACTGGCTGTATATGGGGACAAACTGGCTGTATATGGGGACAAACTGGCTGTATATGGGGGCACACTGGCTATATATATGGGGACAAACTGGCTGTATATGGGGGCACACTGGCTATATATATATATATATATATATATATATATATATATATATATATATATATATATATATATATATATATATATATATATGGGCACACTGGCTGTATATATATGGGGGCACACTGGCTGTATATATATGGGGGCACACTGGCTGTGTATATGGGGGCACACTGGCTGTGTATATATATGGGGGCACACTGGCTGTGTATATATATGGGGGCACACTGGCTGTATATATATGGGGGCACACTGGCTGTATATATATGGGGGCAGACTGGCTGTATATGGAAACAAACTGGCTGTATTTGAGGGGGCAAACTGGTGGCGTTTGGGCACAGTGGCTGCGTTTAATGGGCACAGTGGCGGCAATTGATTTTTTTTTTTTTCAGTTTGTTTGCGCCCCCCAAAAATTTTGAGCACCAGCCGCCACTGGTTGCAGCCCAGGGGTTTTCACATCCTAGGATACCTGGATGAACTGGTTTTGCAAGAAAGGTAAGTTTGTGCCTTAAAGGGGTTGTAAAGGTTCGTTTTTTATTTTCTAAATAGGTTCCTTTAAGCTAGTGCATTGTTGGTTCACTTACCTTTTCCTTTGATTTACCTTCTAAATGTTTTTTTTCTTTGTCTGAATTTCTCACTTCCTGTTTCTCCTCACTAAACTTCACACCATCATCCGAGCGGTGTGGAGTCACCCAGAACAGCTTACTGAACAGCTTACTGAGGAGGAACAGGAAGTGAGAAATTCAGACAAAGAAAAAAAATATTTAGAAGGGAAATCTAAGGAAAAGGCAAGTAAACCAACAATGCACTAGCTTAAAGGAACCCATTTAGAAAATAAAAAACAAACCTTTACAACCCCTTTAAGGGAGAACCTCCAACAAACGATTCAGGTCTTACAGAGCTTTGGTTGGATTCTCAACCTACGGGAGCAAGCTCAGATCTTTTTTGGTCTGCTGCAAATCCCTTTATTATCCATTGAGGTTTGGGGCTTCATGGTGACCACATTCAAACCGGTCCCATATGCTCCATGACATTTCAGACCCCGCAGTACAGCATTATTTTAAACTGGACCCCGTCCCTGGACCATCTTATGCGCTTGCAGTCCAGAACCAGGAATATTCTGATATGGTAGATGTCAAATCCATCACTGGAATGGGGCAGATCCTTCTATCCACTAGATTAGCTGGATAGTTCTCACTATGGATGCCAGCCATTCAGGCTGTGTAGGAATGCTTGGGACAGCCATTGCACGAGATATGCACTGAGACTGCTTTATCTTTCCCTTCTGCAGTGGACAGACCTTCTCAGAGGTCTTCCAGCCAGGATACAGTTCAACACCATGATTTTTTGGCCTTTTAAAAACCCACCAAGGAGGCACAAGAAAACAGGTCTCCTCTTACATTGGGTGTTTCAGCCATATCTGCAATGCACATTTCAGGAGAGGAAAATTGTCAGGCAGGGTTTCTAAGTCAACAGGAACTGATGCCAGGGGAATGGTTGCTACGCCCAGGGGTGTTTAGGGAGAGCTGTTTGGGGACCCTGGATGTAGACCTTTTGGTGTCCAAGTTCAACGAGAAACTGGAGAGCTTTTTGTCCTGAACAAGGGATCCTCTAGAGGTGTCAGTGGATGCTCTGGTGACTACATGGGATCAATTCCGTCTGATTTATGCCTTAACCCCGCTCCAGTTGTTACCATTTCTGCTTCACAGGAATGAGGTGGACAGAGCTACGAGGATTCTAATGGCCCCAAATTGGCCAAGAAGGGCTTGGTTCTCTGAAATATTTTGCATGATAATGAAGCTGCCCTGGCCTCTTCTGGATTGTCCAGGCTTTCTGCTAGAAGGTCCCATTTACCATCCTTCATGGTCGCTGGCTTTAACAGCATAGCTGTTGAGGTGCATGTCCTAAAAGAATGGAGTGTTTTTGGAATTTGTGGTTTCCACTCTTCTCAAGGCAGGAGAGGCTTAATCCTCGTACACACGATACAATTGTTGGCCAACCGAGCGTCTGATTTTTGTCAAAAGGGCGTGTGACAGGATCTTGTCTTGCATACTAACGGTACACAATTGTGCCACAAACACGAACAAAGTGACGTACTACAAGGAATTTCAGCTCTTGAGCGCCACCCTTTGGGCACCTTCTGCTAATTTTGTGTTTGATGAGCATTGATTCCGAAAAGCCATGTTTGTACTTTCGACTGTGTGACGGATTTGTGTACTGACCATACGAAAATCAGACGTGCAGATGTTGTCTGACGAAAATTTACTAGCCTGTCATCCAACAAATTTGTTGGCCGAAAGTTGGACAACAATTGTCAAAAGGAGTGTACTAACGGTAAGATTTTAGGACAACAGTCTGTCAACAGACAATCCCCTGCCAACAATCGTATCGTGTGTACGAGGCTTAAGTCTTGTAAAGTATACTGGAAGATGTATTTCTATTGGTGCTAGCAGTGCTTTCATCCTGGCCATTATTCTATGGGCCAGTTTCTTGCCTTCCTGCAGTCAGGGCTGGATCACAAACTGGTCTGCTCTGGCCAGTTTGTTTCAGAGACCCCTGGACTCTCACTCCGTGATGAAGGCTTTTGTTCAAGGGGATGCTCACATCATCCTCATTGTATGACACGGACACCTTGGTACTTTCCCTTGGTGCTCTTGGTCCTCCAAAAGTGCCCTTTTGGTAAATCTTGCCTGTAAGTTGGCATTTCTAGTGGCTGGTACATCTGATAGATGGATAGATAGATGGATAGATAGATGTCCTGTTAGAGGAACCCTTTCTGGTGTTACATTAAAACAAAGTGGTTTTGGGGCCATATGCTTCCTTTTTTACCAACATTGGTGTCTGATCTCCACCTAAATAAAGATGTTTCTCTTTCGTCCATGGACAGACACAGCTCCTTTATTCTTGACAGTAGGGTTATATGCCATCTATTAGGAGAGGACTAGGAAGACATGTTAAACAGTTAAAAACATGTAACTACAGCAAAGCTGAACAGGGGGCGGTCACTCTGGTTATAACCCCTCACCCTGAACTCAGCAGCTCAGTTTTTTTCTGCCTAGCCTAGGAGAAGTACCTGGCTCCCTATGGGGATCATTGGTCCTGGAGAATTTTAGATTTTTTTGTTCTACTTTTTTGATCCTGAGATCTACTATCAACTGACGGCTGGGTGACAGGCTGGATAATATAGATCCTTGTAGTCTCCCCAGTCCGGCCATTGAGTGTGAGCAGAGCTTTAGCTGTGCGCTGGGTCGGCCACGACATACCCCGTTTGTTCCAGGGGTGGCCGGTGAGCTATATGCTCCGGGGCACACATATGACCGGGCTACTGCTGTCCGAGTCACAGTGGGCCGTGGCCGACAGCCACTCCGTACTGCTTGGGTGATGGGTCTGTCCGGAATGCGTCCAGCAGTCCTCGCAGGACGGGTAAGTAGGTTTCCCCGTGTTTCGGCAGGATGGAACAGCTGGGCATTCCTGGAGAGGTCGACTAGAGGGTCTCTCACTCTCCCTTTCTTCTCTCCCTGTCCCTTCCCTCCTCCTCATGCATCTGGCTGGGCCTGCTGTGTATCTGACTGGGGGTCCTCCGCGGGGGGGCTCCGGGTCCTGGCTGGGGGCTGCGCTGGGTGTCCTAGGTCTGCTCTCTGTGGTGGGGTGTTGTCTGTCTGCCATGTGTGGGGGGGGCCTCTGCGCGGAGGCCCAGCATGTTCGCAGCCTTTTCTTTACCGCAGAAGTGATCCGGTGGACATTTTGGGTGAGTCGGCGCCATTTTCTTATAGCCGCGCTGTAATACAGCTGGCGGACGTTTTCTTGTAGCTCGTGCTCTTTTTTTCCTGAGGCGGCCATTTTCTTGTGGTTTTTGCTTGGTTTTGGCCTCTAGCGCTGAAAATGTCTTTCTGAACGGCGCTGAGGGACGGAAGCGTCCCTGGTTTCCCAAGCCAAACAAGCCTGCGAACAAATCTGCGACAGCATGAAGGTTTGCCCCCACCCGACTTTCGGGTGGGGGGGTTGCCTTCGCGAGTTTGCAGCTCGGTGGGCCTCCCTGCTTTCCGACAAGTGGGTTTGCGAAGTGGTCTCATCGGGGTACAAGATGGTTTCTTTCTTGTCCACCAAACAGATTTTTTTCCCTCAAACCTTCATCTTCCAGCTCGTCGGAACGCCCTGTTTGGGGCAGTGCAGGACCTGCTGATGCACGGGGTAATAGTACCTGTGCCGCTGCCGGAAAGGTTTCAGGGATTCTACTCCAATCTGTTTGTAGTCCCAAGAAAGGACAGGGTCTGTCCAATCCTGGACCTCAAGGCCCTCAACTCCTCTGTAAAAGTACGAAGGTTCAGAATGGAATCAGTTCGCTCTGTGGTAACTGCACTCCATCCGGGGGATTTTCTGGCGTCCTTGGACATCAAGGACGCATACTTGCATGTCCCCATATATGTCAGGCATCAGAAATTTCTGCGTTTTGCAGTCAGGGACGATCACTACCAGTTTGTAGCTCTCCCTTTTGGCCTGGCGTCGGCACCAAGGGTTTTCACAAAGGTGCTCGCCCTGATTCTAGCTTTGCTGAGACAGCGAGGGAATCGCTATCGTGGGCTACCTGGACGACCTCCTTCTGAGAGCAGCTTCAGACTCAGAATTAGAGGAGGATGTGGCGATTGCCAGTCAGACCCTTCAAGAATTTGGTTGGGTACTGAACCTCCAGAAGTCGATGTTGCTGCCGACACAATGCCTGGAGTACCTGGGCTTGATTCTGGACTCCTCAGTGGTGAGGGTTTTTCTCCCTTTGGAAAAGTTGAAGACTTTTCGGACTGCGGTGAAGCTGTTGGCATCCCATTTTATTTATAATACTACCATGAGAGTCTTGGGTCTCATGGTAGCCACCTTCGAGGCGATACCGTATGCTCAATTCCACACACAAATTTTGCAGAAGGAGATCTTGTCCAAATGGGACCAATCTCCGTTGTCTCTAGATTTTCAAATCCGGGTGAGCCAGCTAACCAGGGCTTCCCTGGTATGGTGGCGGAGATCTCCGGCCCTTCAGTCTGGGAAGTCGTTCCTTCCTTTTCACTGGACGGTGATCACAACGGACGCCAGCCTGACCAGTTGGGGGGGAGTTTGGGGCGTACAGTCGACACAGGGTCGCTGGACGCAGGAGGAATCCCGCCTGCCGATCAATGTGCTGGAACTTCGGGCGATCAGGCAGTGGCTCTCCACATGGTCACAGAGGCTGCAGGGACGTCCAGTCAGAATCCAGTCGGACAAAGCCATGGCGATGGTGTATGTCAACCATCAAGGAGGAACAAGAAGCTCGGCTGCAGCATTGGAGGTCGCTCACATCCTGAGGTGGGCAGAGCGGAGCGTGCCGGCTCTATCGGCTGTGTACATTCCGGGTGTAGAAAACTGGCAAGCAGACTACCTAAGTTGCCAGATGCTGGACCAAGGAGAATGGTCGCTACACATGGATGTGTTTCGACTCCTTTGCCTGAGATGGGGCACGCCAGACGTCGATCTCCTGGCTTCTCGACTCAATCGGAAGGTATTGAAGTTTGTGGCCAGGTCCAAAGATCCCTGGGCGGATGCGACAGACGCTTTGGTGACTCCGTGGGGACAGTATCAGCTAATTTATGCCTTTCCCCCCCCCCCCCCCGCTAAAACTTCTTCCTCGTCTGCTTCGCAGAGTGGAGACCGAGGGGTTTCGGGTGATTCTAATTGCCCCAGATAGGCCTCGGCGTCCTTGGTACGCCAACCTAGTACGCCTGGTGGCGGATGTTCCTTGGCGACTGCCGATGCGAGAGGACCTTATGACACAAGGTCCTATACTTCACTCTGCTTTAGTCGCTGGCTTTAACGGCATGGCTGTTGAGAGTCGGGTACTAAGGGACCGAGGCCTGTCGGATTCAGTAATTTCCACCGTGCTGAGGGCACGGAAGTCATCTTCTCGGAAGATCTATTATCACACATGGAAGGCCTACATCATGTGATGAGATGGAGTGGCGTCCACGGATTTATTCGGTTTCCAGGATCCTGCTGTTTTTACAGCGTGGAGTGGATCAAAAGCTTGCCCTAAGCACCATTAAGGGACAGATTTCAGCCCTGGCTGTTTTCTTTCAATGGCCCTTGGCGGCTCATTCACTGGTGAATACGTTTTTGTGCCGGGGGTTCGTCATGTGGCTCCTCCGATTCGACCACCACTGCCTCCATGGGATTTGAATCTGGTGCTCTCGGTGCTTCAGAAACCTCCGTTTGAGAACATCAGAGAGATTTCCCTTTTGACACTCTCTCAGAAAGTTGCCTTTCTGGTGGCTATTACATCGGTCAGGAGGGTTTCTGAATTCGCAGCCTTGTCCTGCAAGTGTCCCTACTTGATCCTCCAAGAATAAAGTGGCGCTACGCCCGCAGCCTTCGTTTCTTCCGAAGGTTGTTTCGGCTTTTCATCTAAATGAGGACATTGTGCTTCCATCCTTGTGTCCTGGGCCGTCACATCCCAAAGAGGTTGCATTCCTTGGACGTGGTCCGAGCTCTGCGAGTGTATCTGTCTGCTACGGCTCCGTTTCGGAGGTCAGACTCACTGTGTTGGTGGTTGGTCCTAAGAAGGGCCTGGTGGTCTCGTCGGCCACCATTTCTCGGTGGATCAGACAGATTGTGATTCAGGCTTATGCCCTAAAAGGGCGGGCGCCTCCCTTTCCTGTCACGGTGCATTCATCCAGGGCAATAGGTGCCTCCTGGGCCTTCCGACATCAAGTGTCTGTCTCACAGGTGTGTAAGGCCGTGACCTGGTCGTCCGTTCACACTTTCACGAAGTTTTACAAGGTTGACGTGCATGCGTCTGTGGATGCTTGCTTCGGCCGCAAAATTTTGCAGACGGCTGTTTAGGGTTGCAACTCCTCCGTTGAGGAGCTCTGGTTGTTTTGGGGTGAAGTTTGTTTTGATTGCTGTTCCCACCCCTCGTTTTTTGACACTGCTTGGGGACATCCCTACTGTCAAGAATAAAAGAGCTGTGTCCGTCCATGGACGCAAGAGATTATAGGATTTTTGTACTCACCGTAAAATCCTTTTCTCTGAAGTCCATGGACCCACTCCTCCTTTTTATGTTTGTACTGCTTTTTGACGAACTGAGCTGCTGAGTGCAGGGTGAGTGGTTATAACTAGGGATGAGCTCCAGCGTGTAAACCCGTACAAATAATTTTGCGCTAATCACAGCCAGGGAGACCTTTCCTGATCTCTGCAGCCGAGCATCGGGAAATGTCTCCCTGCCTGTCATTAGCGCAGCGCGGTGCCGACATCCTAGTGGGCTCTGCACGTGTTCAATGCGAACATGCCGGTGCTCATCCCTAGTTATAACCAGAGGGACCGCCCTGTAGTTACATGTTTTTAACTGTTTAACATGTCTGCCTAGTCCTCTCCTAATAGACGGCATGTAACCCTACTGTCAAAAATAAAGGAGCTGTGTCCGTCCATGGACTTCAGAGAAAAGGATTTTACGGTGAGTACAAAAATCCTATTTTTGCCACCCCCCCTTTCCCAATCCATAGGGCCCAAGGGAGGCAGCCCCCCACTTTCTGGCTGTGATGTGAGGTGTAAAGGTCTACATTGCAGCCACGGCCTCTATCCAAAAATCAGATTTGCTTTTCATATTGCCCAGTAGAGCCAAAAGGGTTTCCGTTTCTTGATTTATGATTGCAGGGTGGATTCGCCAGGTAATTTCTTGTGCCCATTTTCTGGGGAGTAAGGCGCCTCCCTTACCAATTAAGACTAATTTTATTAGGCCTTTTGACACATCTTGGGAGTTTCGGCATCAGACTTTTCTGGGAAGCAGCTTTGCAAGGCTGCTACTTGGTCTTCTGTGAATACTTTTTATTGATTCTGATTCCAGTTTCTGATGTAAAGTTTTACAGACAGTTGTTTGACCTTGTTTAGACCTTTGTTTCTCGAGGGTCTGTTGAATGAATTTTTGTTGCCTAAGTTTCCCTCCCTTTATTACTGCTTTGGGACAACCCACCTGTTGAGATTGACAGTCTGTGGTCTACACTGCATGATAAAGAAAATGTAATATTTTGCATATCTGTAAAATCCTTTTCTTGGAGTACAGGACACAGGACCTTCCCCTTTGTATTTTTGTTACTTAATGGCTTGCTACAAAACTGAGGATTATATGGTGGAGAGGTTTGAGTGGCTTTGACAGTACCCGATTACCTGAAGGTGCGGAATTTACCCATCCATTTTGATTGACAGCCTGTGTCCTGTACTGTTCTCAAAGGGAAGGATTTTACAGGTACGTAAAAGGGAAAAAAAAAAAAAATCTGTTTAGTGAGTATTTTGTTTGATTCTCCACTTCATATATAAAGTTTTTCTTCTGTGTCCACTATTCCAGAATTTGACCGTCATGAGATACAGATATATGAAGAGGTAGCTCGAATGCCTCCTTTTCAAAGAAAAACGTTGGTTTTAATTGGAGCTCAAGGTGTGGGACGCAGAAGCTTGAAGAATAGACTGATTGTCATGAATCCTACCCAGTTTGGAACGACTGTTCCATGTAAGTTTTATAGTACTATAACAGAGAAAATTATTTGTACATGTTCCAAGGCAATGTTTTTTTAATTGACACTTTTCATCCCGAGATATTGAAATGTCCATTAAACAAACTATATCATTGGTATGTACGTTGTATAAAAATACTGATCTAGTATCTAATAATTTCTAACTATATCATGCATTTCCAATGCAGGTCTAAATAAAGGCAATCTGTGTGTGTCAAACCTAACACCTATGTTTAATCACTATGTTTTACATTAATGAGGAAGAAATGTTCAAAGCTCATCTTTTTGATGTGGGAAAAAAAACTCATCATATACCTCAAAATTATTTAAATGTGTAATCATATGACTTCTCTTCTTCCTCCTGTCTGGTGGTGAGTGGGGTGCAAGTTGCAAGAAGACTTTGTCTAATGTATGTAGGCATTACGAGGCATGTAGCAACAAAGATGATTTTGCCACCAATAGCGATTTTAGGCAGAGGTAAGCCGGCCATGCATGGATTGAAATTTGACTGGTTCAGCAAGGACCGGCCGAATTTTGATCCATGTATGGGTACCCTGGTTGTACCCAAGTCAATCAATCGATCGACTTGTGTACAAACAACCTGTCAGATTTTTACCGATTCGTTTAGTGCTGCCAGCTATAGTCGACATTCTAATCATTATGTTCTGTAGGTGGAGAGGGATTCCCCCCACCAACACTGGCTGTTGGTGGGGGGAATTGAGCAACTTTCTTCCTTCCACCACAGGCATAAAAAAATGCATACTCTTATGGCCTGCCTTAGGTATGTTGTTGCATCCCCTCTCTAGTCTGTAGAACTATAAGGCTTCATGTACGCACAGCCTACTTTGACCGCCAGCCGTGGGAATAAGCAAAACATGGAAAAATTACCGGCGCTCAAAACGTTCATTTCCTGAATGCGATTCTTCCGTGTTCAGGAGAGGGAGGTTGAAGCTCCCCTAACCGCAGCAGCTCTTAAACTCTGGTAAAAGCCTATGTTTACATGGACACACACAGGCTTTTATGGAATTGAGTTTAGAAGCTTTGGCAAAAAAACACCAAAAGCTCCTAAACTCAAGTTTAGGACCTGTAGTGTACAATCCTAAGGGTGTGTGTAACTAGATATTAGTGTAATTTATATTTCCTGTGCCGTTTGGTTGCTTTACCTTGTAATGATGGGCTCACATGTTGTGGCTGCAGTTTGTAGAGTCATGGCTGATTATTTCCCCTATGACTAGGTATTAATCCACCTAGCTTGTCCCTAGGAACAGGCAATTTCTTGTTCCTGGGTCACACAGTGTCCAGTGCATGCCCTTGCCATTTTGTCTGTGTTGCTTCACAAATATAGGGATGCTAATGTGAGGAAACTGATCTCTTCCAGCATTGTAAGCTTTAATTCCTCTGCCTCTTTGTGGATATGTCAGACCTACAGTCAAGCACGGAGGTGGAAACATTATGCTTTGGGGCTGTTTCTCTTCTGAAGGTACAGACTGACTTTTTTGCTACATTGAGGAGCCAATGGATGCAGCCATGTATTGTGAAATCTTGGCTGAGAACCTTCTTTCCTCAGCCAGAACACTGAAGATGGATCATGAATGGGTCTTTCAGCATGACAATGACCCAAAACATACCACCAAGGCAACAAAGGAGAAGAAGAAACAACACATTAAGGTCATGTAATGGCCTAGCCAGTCTCCAGACTTAAATCCTCTAGAAAATGTATGGAGGGAGTTGAATCTTCGAGTTGCCAAGCGACAGCCAAGAAACCTTAAGGGGGGGCTTACTCTACAACAGTAGCGCTCTTCAAGGCATGTTCGTTTATAGCTTGCATTAAGAGCTTTAGAGACAAGGTTAACACTTTTCAACATAAGGGTTTATTATGAAAAGGGCAAAGTGGTGCAAATAAAAACATTTACAGAAAAATAGTTTTTTAAAGAGATCACGACAATATACAGCCACAAAGAAATAAGGTAGAATTGGGGGAAGAAGAATACTTGCAATTAATGTCCGAGGGTTAATCAGAGTTCGATCGATGAGCTGGGTAATCGGTTCTCAAACTTGGCAGATGTTCCTGCTTGGATGGTAAAATAACTTCTCCCATGCTCGCCTCCAGGATTTCTCCAGAGCTTCTCCCATCCTTTGGAACTCCCTACCCCAATCTGTCCGACTGTCCCCTAATCTATCCATATTTAGACGATCCCTGAAAACTCTTCTCTTTAAAGAAGCCTATCCTGCTTCTAACTAACACACACTGTTTTACTTCCTCCATCAGCTCATCCCCCACAGCTATTACCTTTTGTGTCAATTGACCCTCCCTTTTTAGATTGTAAGCTCTGAGCAGGGCCCTCTGATTCCTCTTGTACCAAATTGTAATGGAACTGTAATGTCTGCCTTTTGTTTAGCGCTGCGCAAACTGTTGGCGCTATATAAAACCTGTATAATAATAATAAATTAAAGGATTTAGAGAAGAGCTGTACAACAGAGTGGACCAAAATTCCCCCAGAGATGTGTGCAAATCTGGTCACCAACTACAAGAAACCTCTTACCTCTATGCTTGCCAACAAGGGTTTTTCTACCAAGACTAAGTCATGATTTATTTTTATTTTTTTTACTCGCTGAACTGCAACTCCATTTATAACACATGTATCGTGTTTTTTTTTCTGGATTTTTCGTTGATATTCTGTCTCTATCATTTAAAATACACCTATGATGGCAATTATAGACCCTTCGTTTCTTTGTAAGTGGGCAAACTTGCAAAATCTGCAGGGGATCAAATAATAATTTTCCCCGCTGTAGGTATGTTTTTTCACAGAGAATATGTTCTCAAGAGATTGAGCCATAGATTCTGATCAGTTAAAGATTAATCCACATGACCAAGTAAACAAGTAAGAGGGGCAACCAACAAGGTAACCCCTAAAGGCCCATTGAGTCCCTACCACTTCAACCCAGTATCTTCTTACTTTGGGACAACGCTATAGAAGATGAATAAGGGACCCAGA
The DNA here is from genome assembly GCA_029206835.1 of Rana muscosa. Classification (NCBI taxonomy): domain Eukaryota; kingdom Metazoa; phylum Chordata; class Amphibia; order Anura; family Ranidae; genus Rana; species Rana muscosa. The sequence continues at coordinate 177,263,018 of CM055122.1, read as the reverse complement.
TATGTGTCCACATCTAGCACAGCAAGGGCCATCTTTCAGACCAATTTTTAAATAAAAATTCAGGAGTCCTATAAACTTCTATAAACTATGTAAAATAAATACCTGCAAGTCTGTGAGTGGGAGATAAGGAAACACTCTGAAGGGATTGTAGGATATCCTCCCAGCTATTATTAGGAATAGAACCTATATCTTTCTCCCATTGAGACCTACATAACAAAGGAAACCTCAACATATCCATGGTAGGTATCTGAAATCAATCCCTTAGTTCAGGGGTGTCCAAACTTTTTTCAAAGAGGGCCAGATTTAATGAAGTGAACATGCGTGAAGGCCGACCATTTTGCCTGACATTCTTTGAACCATAAAAATTTGGTCTAAGTGTGTTAATTCGAGCACCAATACACTGCCCAACAAGAATTATCTTGCCTTTGTGACTGTGTGTGAGTAAAGAGATGAGCTTGGGTGTATTATTTGGATATACCGTATTTATTGGCGTATAACACGCACCTTCACTTTAAGAGCGAAGTTTCAGGAAAATAAATAAATTTTAAATAAAGAACTGTGAAGCAAAATAAGGGTCCGGGCCCATCTGCAGCCTCACAGGTGCCCACCTGCAGACCCACCATTGCCATGAATGCACCCACCATTGCCAGGAATGCACCCACCATTGCCAGGAATGCACCCACCATTGCTAGGAATGCACCCACCATTGCCAGGAATGCAGCACCATTGCCAGGAATGCACCCAGAAGCACCAAAGATTACCTACAGGAGAATCTCCTGTTTACATGGCGGCCTCTTTAATAGAAAGTCCTGCCTCCTTTGATGGACAGAACAGTCGTCTATTGGCAGCACCGGAGACGGGACTTCCTATTACAGAGGCCGCCCGTAAACAAATTCTCCTGTGTGTGCACGGCGCTCGTCCCGCCTCCTCCCTGTTCCCTCCAAGGCATATACATCTTTGTGGGAGATTGTCGGGGGCCACAAAAGATATATATGTCCAAACAACCAGGCGGGCCACTCAAAACCGGAACGCGGGCCGCAATTGGCCCACGGGCCGGACTTTGGTCATGCCTGCTTTAGTTGATAACGCATTAACTATAGTGTTAACGAGAGGCATGGAGGGAAAAAAAAACGATTCTGAATTCCACCACTTACAATTAATCTCAAATTCTGCCACTAATTATGCAAAATATTTTAAAGTACCACTATCATGGAGATGTTCCAGTGTAAATATTCATGCTTTTTTTTCCCATCTCTGGAATCCCTGGAGCTCACACATTTCAGGAAAAAGGGGATTATCCTAAATTGGAGTCAATTTAGTAAAGGAGAAAACCCCCAGTAATTTTTGTCGCTTCCCATGTTTTGCACATTATAATAAAAGTAAAGAATGATACCTGCAAAGCCCTTTAAAACTGGCATCTGAAAAGAATTTGAAGATCGGTGACCATAACTTATAAACGAGCATAGGCTGTAGGAAGATTTGGAGGACATCTCAGAGTTCCACCCCGCTAGATGTTGCAGCTGGGCTGCTAAAATAAAAGTAGATTCATGGATTAGGAACAGCTAAAACTCTTGCATCAATAGGATATTGTGAAAATCCTAATTTTATCCTTGGTGACTTCCATCTCCAGATCAGGTCCCAACATATAGTATTAACCCTTGCAAAGATCCTCAGGGTAACCATATAGGGGAGTTATGGAGAAAACACAGCAAGTGGGGCAACCAAATAATTTTAAGCAAATTATTCCAGCAACAGAAAGCGGGAACGTGTACCACAATTTACATTGCTTTTGAAATCTAGAAAGCAAATAGAGAAAATTGTCTGAGATGTAATCTCTAGGAGAGTTGGACATTAACCCCAAGTATTTGCGCAAAGGAACTACATTAAAGTGGAGCTTCTCCCAAAAGGGGAAGCTCTACTTGTTTACTCTCCCCCCCTCCCCCGCTGCCACCTTCCGGAGGAAAGCAGATACCTACCAAAATCAGGTACCTGCTCCCACTTCCCAGTAAGATCACCGCAATCGTTGTGTGGCGATCTACGAAATTTCCCACTTATCACTGCCTCTTCCAATTCCTGCAAAGGACATTTACCAGTCCTTGATCTTCTAATGCAAATACTGTACAGAAAATTGCTTTAAAATAATTTTGAAGATCTTCATTTGTGTAGGTAACTCTGCTAGAGTATACATGGTCTGTTAAAAACTTTTGATGACCCCCAAAATAGCCTCTGTCTGGGTGTGGATGTGGCCAGTCTCATCTTTTAATGCAGTAGCATAGAGTACCTCTTCCTGAGAACAAATCATTCTTTGGACGGGCTTTTCTATCCAACAGCAATATGGTAACTGTTGCATCTGCCATGTTCCTAAAGGTGGACTGCGCTGGTAATGACTGTATAAATGCTTGTGGCAGTCTGAACAGTAATGTGAAGTTCCAGACTCACTCCCAGTACACAGGAACATGGGTGTACTTGTTTACATGGCAATATTTGTGTTTTTGCTTTATATTGAAAATGTAATGGTGGAAAAAGTACTCTAAGCTACTTTTCCTCTGCATTTTAAAGAATAAACCCTGAAAGTGTAACATTTTATTGTTGGAAGTCTACATACTTGAAAGATTGATATGTTATATGTAGAATGATTCTTATTTCTTGTAATTCACTTAATCTGGTTGGTAAAGGCAGTGCCAGTATTAAAGTGGTTCTAAAGGCTCAAGTTTTTTTTACCTTCATGTCTTCTACGCATGAAGGTAAAAAACCTTCTCTGTGCAGCAGCCTCCCAAATACTTACATGAGCACCATTACGATCCAGCGATGTACACAAGAGCCTCAGCTCTCTGAGGACTCTCCCTCCTCATTGGCTGGGAGAGCAGTGGGAGCCATTGCCAATCACAGCCAGTGAGCCAATGAGGAGTTAGAGGGGGCAGCTTTGTGTGTGAATGGACATGCAGGGCACCAGTTCGGGAGCGAGCCTTCTTTGGTGCACCCATAGCAAACTGCTTGCTCCAGAGGCACTTGGCAGGAAGGAGGGAAGGGGAAAGGAGTGACAGCCGTGGGACCCGAGTAGAGGAGGATCAGGGCTGCTCTGTGCAAAACCGCTGCACAGAGCACGTAAGTATAACATGTTTGTTTTTTTTTGTTTTTAAATAGTTGCCTTTTAATATCGCTTTAAGAGCATATTGATCAAAATTCATTGGTTATTTTTAACTTCATTTTGGCTTTCGGAGTATCACATGTTCTAAACCGCTATCCCTTTCTAAATCTTGTGCAGTCACTTCACGCAAGCCAAGAGAAGATGAAAAAGATGGGCATGCATACAGATTTGTCTGCAGATTGGAAATGGAAGCAGATATAAAATCTGGAAGGTACTTAGAACATGGGGAGTATGAAGGGAATCTCTACGGTACAAAAATTGATTCAATCCACGAAGTAGTAATGGCTGGCCGAACGTGTATATTGGATGTTAATCCACAGGTAATTTATTTTCTATATTTTTCTAATGCTGTGAAACATATACTGGCGTTTTTACACATTTTATACTGTTCCAGAACGTATTAGGGTTGCCAAATGATCCCATTAATTACTAACAATATACTGTAATTTATCCAAGCTTGTGTAGCTGATTAGTTGATGATTTAGTCTAATTAAATACAGAACCTGTAAACTTGGATATGCCAGCAACTACTGTGGCTTTTCAGCCAAAACTTATCAGCTTGGGTAAATCTCAACTGACACACCAATCACAAGGAATAAAAACCTTGGGCAATTTCCAGCCCTTCCCCACTTTCCAAAATAAAAAAAATAAATATATTATATATGATTATATTGTTCCCTGTGATTTTAATGCTGCCTCTTTCAGTTTGAGAGATTTCACCACTCAAGATCTCCTTAACCAGGACACTTGCATCAACACAACTCTGACAGCTCTATAAGCATCTAAATTAAATAATAGAAAAATGTTTTGGTTGAAGTACAATTTAAGGCACAGGGGTAGGTTGTCCTGGAGGGGTGCAGATTTCCCTGAACACCATGGAAGAGAACAAAGATCATTAGGGTGGCAGTTTTTTTTTGATTGTTGATAATCTAGGAAAAAAAGCCCTAAAAACTAAGGAAGGGTTCAAGGGTCACTAATAAGTAAGCCATGGTTTAGAGGTCAGTAATAAGTAATACTGAGCTCAGGGGTCAGTGGTATCACAGAGGTTAGTAATATGTAACAGCTCACAGGTCAGTAGTAAAGTAATGCAGACTACAGTGGTCGGTAGTATGTAACGAACAGTTAGGGGGTCAATAATAATTAACACAAGAGTGCAGAGGTTTGCCATAACTGGGGGCAGTTAACACTATAGATGGAACAGCTGTTCACAGCCCTCAAACTACAGCAGTGATGTGTGAGCCTCCATCTCCACTGTAGATGGAGCGCAGCTGTGGGAATGTGTCGACTATAACGTTCTATTTAATGGCTCAGGCAGCTGAAGGGGATAGAATCTATTTCCTTAAAACAGCCACACGTGGGAAGGGTGCTTGGTTGCTGGAAGAGTGATGACTGGGTGCTGAACATTTTGACTGCAAAGCTTGGTGCTTGTGCACTGCAATAAGTAGAAGGGGTGGCACCCAGCTCTTAGAACAGCAGCCGTGCCTTGTGAGCAGAAGAAGGGAAGGCAGAGTCCCAGAAATGCTGAGACTGGCGCCTTTGCAATGATCTGTTCCACAACAAGAGCTACAAAGATCTAGCAGAAAGCTGACCAGATTGCCCCATCCACAAATTTGAGGTGGATGAGGAATCGCTCCTGCTTAGTTATTGTGTTCCAACAGTGGGGAAGTGCTGATCAAGCAGCATTTATCGGACAGGCTGGTTTTCAGAAGTTGATCGGTAGATTAACTTCTGTACAACAAGTCCCTGCTAAATTGACAAATTTCGATCCATATATGGCCAACTTTAGATTCCAACCTTCTGAACTGTAAGTTCTTATTTAAAGGGATGCCTTTGCAGATTTGAATTGGATCCTAGTATTCAGTAAGTTTTACATTTAAGTTATGTCATTCCTTAAAGAACTAGAAGACTTCACATTTTGGTGTATGTTGAATATTTTCTAAAAAGTGGCGTAAACATGGCAACCAATTAAACCTTAGTGCATCTCATGCTGCACTTGGCAATTCTTAGTGAGACTCTTTGAAAAATGCGCCAGAGTGCCTTTGTCCTTTTAAATTGTAAATGCTGCTGTTGAATAAGGCTGGCCATAGATGATGCAATTTTCTTTGCAAAATCACTGAAAAATCACTTGGTTCCTACATCAACACTGAATGTGTTGATGGGTGATCTGAGTGATTTTTCAGTGATTTTGCAAAGAAAATTGCATCATCTATGGCCAGCCTTATTCAACAGCAGAATTTACAATCCTTCCCACGGAGCTATTGTGTTCTACCAGGTGGGGGGTGGGGAGCCTTTCCTGCCAGGAGAAGACAGTGATTATTACTAGCAGCTATATCCGCTTATAATAATCACATGTAAAAATCTGACGTGCTGGTTGCACCCAAGTCGATCGATGCATTCACTTGGGTACAATCAGCCTGCCCATAGATGGTTGAATCTTGGCCAGTTCAGCAGGGACCAGCCGAGATTCGAACCATCTATGGCCAACTTAAGGCAGATCAGCATTTGAGTGGGTGTGCCAAGGTTGAAGTACAGACCAACCTGAAACGATTATTTTTCTTTAAAGAACACAGACTAAATTGAAGAACAACTTAATTAATGTAACACAGTAGAAGTTTTACATTATTTCTTGTGGGAGAATCGGTAACTTTTCCTGACCATGATGGAATTTTGTCTGTACCCAGCCCTCTATTTCATCATTATAGAAAGCAGAATAGGAGAAAATTGGTGAATTTTAAAGTTTTTCATTATATACCACTGTTCCATTTTTTTTTTTTCCCCTTTCCTTTTGTCCTTCTGGCCAAACAAGACAAATCTAGCTTTTTTTATGCAAATATATAAATTGTTAGTGATAAGTTTTTCTGATCCCTTTTATGTTTTTTGTGATCGAAAGATGTTTGACATCACTAGAAAATTGATATACAACAGCATTTGTCTCTACTGCTCTTTATCTGAAGATTGTGAAGATATTTCAAGCAAAATATATATATAAAAAAAGCTCTGATTTTTTATTTTTTTTCCTTCAGGCATTAAAAGTGCTGCGGACTTCTGAGTTCATGCCATATGTAGTGTTTATTGCTGCACCAGAGTTAGAGACACTGCGTGCCATGCATAAAGCCGTGGTGGATGCTGGAATCACGACAAAGCTGCTCACTGTAAGTCACTGTTCTTTTCATTATTGGCCTGCTGATTATATACATGCTCTGGTAACCTCAGCAGCAGATCACCGATTACCCTTTGTTTCAGCCTCATTACAGTGCACAACCAGGTCTATGGCAGATGCAAGGGATTTATGTATTTTATGTATGAATCAAGTAATTTGAGTTTATGTTCAGTTTCAAAGCCTGGTAGGTTCCAGCTTGCTTCACAGGGGTTAAAATGAAAAATATTTAATACTGACAAAAATGTTTCGGAGACAGATCATCGGATTATATTGAGTTCATTCCACATTTGCTTTTACCCAATTAAATTGAACATGTAGAATAGGGATTGCCTGAGCCAAACTAATCCAAACTAGAGAGCCCTAATGCCGTTACTGCTGATTTTGGCAGTGACGAACACAGTGACAAGATATCCGGCTCATTTCTTAGCTCTCTGCTTTGCGTCCTTTGCTAAAAATTAGGTGAGTGCTGTGAGCAATTTATTTGTATTAAACCATGATTTAGGGTCTTAATGCAATTAGTCTGACAATGTGACATTGCAGTCTTTTGTGCTAATGCCCAGAATTGCCCCCACATAACCTCAGCATATAAAAAAGATTTGTAGGAAATATTTTTCTCCTGGTAGGTTTTGTGGAAACAGCACTTTTTCGCAATTTCATCTGGGATGATTGGATCTACTTTTGTGCTGGCCTCCTATCTGTTCTCACTGTTATCGCACCCTGCCAAGCCACTGCGTTTTTTTCAAGGATAGCAACATCTTGTAAATTCTGTGTTTGCGCATTACAGAAATGCAATATATTGCAGCTTAACAGTCAGGAGAACCAGATCATCTCCACCAGTTAGCTGATGAGGCTGGGTATATGCGGTGGAGGCATTGGGGCGTATAGTAGATCCTATGTAGGATTTTGAATTGGATCAGTTTGTCCCTAGTTGCAACCAATGGCTGAAATGGGTAATTCCACATGTCTTCCCAGTCTTCGCTGTCCAGTTCCTGCACCTCTGCTTGCCGCAAACCATCCAATCCAACCTGTATGGATGCTAGTAGTGCTCGGTAAATTTGGGATAATGCTTATGAGAGATTGGCATCGTCTAGCAGAGTCTCCAGGTCATCATGCTCCAGCCGAAGCTGGACTGATTTAAATTGTGAATCAAAGGTGTGGCAGAGTTGGAATTTGTTTTATCAGCCTATCAAATTCACATATCCCAGAACCATCACAAATATCCCTCAAATATTTAATGCCCTTACTGGCCCACAGTCCCAGGTCTTGCAGAGAGAGGAAGTCCAGTAACCTTGGATTTCACCAGAGCAGTGTATTAGGGAACATCTGGCTTTTACCAAATTAGGTTTGGTCACTACCGTGTGCCATGCCTTAATAACCACTTTCATAGTCAGTGTTAAAAGTACCGGAGAACCCCCTATAAAGGGCAGTGCGAAGGGCCTCAAAGGATCCCAAATGTGCTGCCTCCAGGATGATTGGCACATTAGTGTCGTCTGAGACCAGCCAATTATGTGCATGAGTGAGCATTCCTGCTAAATATCTGTGGAAGTCTTGGCAAGCAAGTCCCCCCTGTGTCCAGGGCCTACGTACGATTTTCCTACTGAATATAGCTGGATGTGATTGCCAGAAGGAGGCCACTATGGAATCCAACTGTTGGAAAATGAGTCTTGGGTATCCAAACCGGGGAGTCCCGTAAAATATACAGGAAAACTGGGAGTAGTTTCATTTTTATTTCCCCTATGAGAGATAATGGGAGGTTCGACCAGGCTTTCAACTTAAGTTTACACCAATGCAGCACTGGGGATAGATTAATTTTGCAACAGTCCTGGGTATTATGAGAAATATTGATCCCTAATTATCTAATGGTGCTTGCCCATTGTAGAGGGGAAGCAGGATCACTCAGCCTCTTTGTCCCTGGATCTATGGGTAGAATAAGTGATTTACTCCAGTTTGGAGGCCAGAGAGAGTCGCAAAGTGGCCCAGAAGCAGGAGTGCCGCGGAGAGTGAGGGACCAGGGTCCCGCAAGAGGATCAGCTCATCAGCATACAATGCTAGTTTCTCGACTACTGAGCCGACCTGGATCCCAGACACCTCACTTGATTTCCGAAAAGGCCTCGGCCAATAGCTCCATCACCAAGGCCAACAGCGCAGGGGAATAAGAGCACCCCTGCCCTGCCCCCCCTCCTAATTGGGAAGTAGGGCGAGAGCTTGCAATTAAGTTTAATGTGGACCATGGGTACTCTATAGTTTAAGCCGATCCATTTTTGGAAAATTGGGCCGAAGCCCAAGCTTTCCAGAACCTGCATCATATAGGACCATCTAACTGTATTGAAAGCCTTCTCGATGTAGAGGGCTACCAAGACTCGAGAGGCATTCTCTTCAGGTGGGAGGTGGAGATGGTAGAAAACTCGTCTAAGGTTTATATCTGTAGACTTGCCGGGCATGAAACTGGTCTGATCTATATTGACAAGGGATGGTAGAACCTGCATAATTCTATTGGCTAGCACTTTGGTAAGTATCTTAAGGTCATAATTCAGCAATGAAATGGGCCTGTAGTATGAGCAGCAAGTGAGGTCTTTCCCTGGTTTGGGCAGCAGTACTATGTGCCTGATAATACTGTCTGGCAACCTCTCGGATTCCAAGCAATCTGCAAATAACTTAGTTTGGGGACCAGTAAAACAGTGTGGGTTTTGTACCATTCCCCAGGCAAACCATCGGGGCCCGGGGATTTGTTAAGCAAGGAATAAATTGCATCTTCTATCTCTAAGGGCTTATCTAGTGCATCCCTGTCCTCCACAGAAAGGAGAGGCAAGCTGATTCCCCCTAATTCCTCAAACATGGCTTTGACTTGGTTAGAGAACTGATCATCTTATAAATTGCTATAAAAGAGATGAAATTCCGTTAGTATACCCTCGGGGTCTGTAACCTGACAACCCATGGAAGTCTGAATTCTGTAAATTACTGTTTTGAGCGTGGGTTCTGCCACCAGGTTGACTAGTAGTTTGCCATTCTTGTCCCCTAATTCGAAAAGCTTGGCAACAAACTTCCGCACATCAGATTGCACCAACAAGGTATAGTGGAGCTTCAAATCTCTTCTCGCTTGGGCTAGAGTAGAATAATTTTCGGGTGTTGGATGCACCATGAAAAGTTCCAATGCCATCCTATCACCCTGTTCCAATTGAGTGGTCTGTGATGCTAAGCCAGATCTCACTGCCTTGATAGGAGACATATTCTCCTCGGGCATGAGCCTTGCCTGCTTCCCAGACCACATCAAGGGAAGTTGACCCCTCATTAAGCGTCTAGTATTCTGAGAGTTTGGGTCCCACTAACTCCTGGATTTGAGGATTGTCTATCCAATGTGACACCAGCCTCCAGCATCCCGGCTCACGGGAGGTACCAAGAGTCAAGCCCAGCTCCAGTGGTGAATGATTTGAGAGACCTGCTGGGAGGTAGGAGACCACCCCAACATGAGACAAAGCATAGGCAGACCCAAATAGCAAGTCTGTGTGGGACCCTGATCTATGCGTTGCTGAAAAATGCGAGTAAGTCCTATCCTCCGGATGTTTCCACCTCCAAATCTCTTGGAGACCAAGACTGTCTGCCCAGAGGGCTAAATCAGGGTGGGCAGCTCTAAGGGGGTTAGAAGTGTCCTTGGTATGATCTAGGATGGCGTTTAAAATCCCTTCCAACTATAAGGGGGCTAGTTTTGTAAGGATGGACGGTGAAGTCAAACGGAGGAGGGATATACACATTGACTATCGCCCAGCGTTGGGCATAAATTACAAGAATTAAAATGAGGTATCTTCCCCCAGTTTTAATGAAAACCTGTTTTACCGAGCAAGGAAGTGACTCGCTCAGCAGAATAATCACGTCCCTCGCAGTATGTGGCATGAAACCCCTGTTTTGACCCATGCCTGTTTGAGCGCTAGAATTTTTCTGCCCATTAGGTGAGTTTCTTGCAGAAACAAATTGTGAGGTTTATGAGACTGCAGAAACTTAAACAGCAAAGATCTTTTCACCCTATTGTTTAATCCTCTAATATTCCAAGATATTAACTTCAAATCTATACCCATTTAGAATAAAGAAGCTTAATGACAGTAGGAACATAGTAGGCCCATACCCAGCAGTGTCTTGCCCATAGGTCAGTTGTAGCGGTAGTCCAGATTATGTAGCCATCCGAGTATTCTGGGGGGGGGGGGGGGGAATAAGAAAAATTATTAAACATAGTCCAGCAAGACAAACTGTGTAAAACCTGAGCAGGCATGTTAACCAACTAAAAGTATATATAACTCCCTACTGCCTGGCATAACACCAACTGTCGCCAAGGTAGTTTTCATCCCTAAACTTGGTAGTAGAGGTCGCCCACATGAGGCTCAACATTCCTGGGAGAACCCCAGCTCGTGTTCAATCTATAATAGTAGGCGAGAGTGAGGGGAAATGTATTTCAACACGGTGAGGGGGACCGGGCAATCCAGAAACGCCCGATATTGTATTGGTTCGTAGAGAAGATGTGGTGTTCATAGTTCTTCTATACAGAAAAAATAGATCACCTACCAGTGCAGAGGACCTCCCAGATATAAGGAAGAATGCATCGGAGCAGGATGGATAACCTTGCCCAAATCCAGCAAATGGAAGATCAGCCTACATGTCTCTGGGGACATGTATAGAGGAAATCCGAGCAGTCCCGCCAGGTGGTCACTAGAATGAAGAAGGTTGTCAGACATTTGTTTGAAGGAGCCCTTCTGCATGCCACCATTACAGGAGAACTATACTACTCCACACTTTGTAACAGGCTGTTGTTCAAGCAGCCTTTAAACAGGAAACAAAAGAACCTTGGAACAAGAACAGCAGCCAGGAGCGCTAACTGAAGATTAGGCACAAGGATTACTGCAGAGTTAGTAGCCAGGTATCCGGCTCATCAGGGAATTCGAAAAACTTCACCGAACCGCCATGTTGAACTCTCAGGAGACTTGGGTAGAGCATGGAATATTTTATATCCTGTTCCCGGAGTCGTGTTCTGACATCAGTGAAGGTCTTGCGACGCCTTTGTAAATCTGTGGTGAAAGTCAGGCTAAAGATGCACCTCTGTATGCTCAATGGAAAGGGTGGGATGCTTGTGGGCCTCACTGAGGATGCGTTTTCGATCTCTGTAATTGAGAAACCTCACCAGAAAGGGCCTCAGTGGAGACCCAGGGGTGCCCCTAACAGTTAGAACTCCTGTGAGGACTTTCCACCACGTATGTCAGGGGGACCTCGGTCAGGTTAAGAAGGGTCTTCAAGAAGGCCTCCACAAACTCAGCTGGACGGGCCCCCTCTGGAAGGCCTAGGATTCTGACATTGTTCCTCCGAAGGCGATTTTCCACATCATCAGATTTAGCCACCAGGGTTTGATGCAGCACTTTACAATATAAAGGGAGACCGGACAATTACAATACAGATTGAATAGGAGGGCTCTGGACATGGACTTTAGAAACTAAAGGAAGGGGGAGGTTCTACACAAGGTCATAATTAAAAAATATCACTTGTATACCCTCACTACTTGCATAATGATCTTGTAGCACATAAAATGTCTCAGTAAGCTCAACTCCATTATATGTAAAGTGGTTCTAAAGGTTTTAAAAAAAAAATTTTGTCTTAATGCATTCTCTGTATTAAGGTAAAAAACCTTTTGCGCCAGAGGATCCCCCCATCCCCCCTTATACTTACCCAAGCCCAATCTCGTTCCAACGCTATGCCCAAGAGCAGCGCACCCCTCCTCACTGGGCAGATTGATAGCCATTGTCTTCTGCTGCTGGCAATCAAATCCTATAACAAGGGAGTGGGGGGGTAAGGCTGAGCCAGGCTGTTTTGTTTTTATAGACACAGGCAGCATGGCTTGGGGTCAAGCCTGTAAGAGGTGGAGCCAGGAGCGCCCAAAAGAGGAGGATCGAGAATGCTCGTACGTACAGTAAGTACAACCGCAATTTAAAAAAAGTTGGGCTGCTGCATAAAAACTGAATGCAATGATTTATTTTTTTAATGATTTGCAAATCTCATTGACCAATATTTTGTGCACAATAGAAAATGGAAAACTACATCTGATGCTTGAACTGTATAAACTGTTGTGAATACGGGTTTAAAAGATTTGAAAATCATTGCATTCTGTTTCAAGTAGATTTTACTTTTTTGGAATTGGGGTTGTATGACAAGTTTTTTTTTTTGTATAATCTTTTTTTTCATTTTCAATTTATATGAACAATTTGACATTTCAACATAGCCAAAACAACAAGGGGGGGAGGGGGAAGAGGATAGAGAGTGAGTGAGGTAGGGGACATAAGGCTAGGGGGAGGGAGAAAAAAAAGGGGAGCGGTGAAACGTGAACAAAAATGCCCCCTGCCTGCCCCGGACATTCGATCCATGAGGGCAGGCCTCCCCTCCAATCTGGCGGGGGGGGAAGAGTGGCCACATGCTCTAGCTCTATGGTAGTTGCAATTTAACGCCCTTGCTGATAAGCGTCCTGAGTTAGTTTGAGGTGCCCAGGACAGTCAGAAACCTGAAGACCATCCTGGTAGCCCAAAAAGAACACCCAGGGAACATCACAAAAAAATAAAATTGAACAAAACAAATACACCATAAACATAGGAGAGAAGGAGGGAAAAAAAGAGTTGAAAGTGAGGTGGGAAACAAAAAAGGTAAAAAGGAAAAGAAGGAATAGTGAAGAGCATGAAGGCATGTGGACCAGCTCTCACTGGGTTAGCTGAAGAGATCAGTCCACTATCAAGTGGAGTCCATGGAGGTTGACTGACGGTGCGCCTGGACGAGTCTCCCGAAGGAGGGATCCACTAAGGTAAGTAATGCAACGTCTAAACTTGAAGAGATCGTGGCTGTGTCATGTACGTGGGCTTTCCATGCTGCCCAAGTAAGGCCAAATCTTTTGCGAGTGTCTCTGCAGTCCGCGAGCCAGCTCTCTGCCTCCATGATCTCCCCCACCTTCCCCAGCCAGTCCTGCTCGCTTGGAATATGCAAGCTTTTCCAGTGAATTGGTATGAGGCGTTTTGCTGCATTGAGGAGGTGGGGGAGAGCACTTTGTTTATAACGCGACAGGGGCATAGGGGGGACATGGCGCAGGAAATGTTTAGGCAGGGCCGGGATATCAATACCCAGACCCTCAGATATGTGTCTGCCGACTACATCCCAAAACGGCCGGAGCACTGGGCACTCCCACCAAATGTGGAGGAACGTGCCCTTCTGTCCACATCCCCTCCAGCACCTATCAGAGCCAGTAGGGAAAATTCTAGCAAGAATAGTAGGTACCCTGAACCACCGTGTCAGTAATTTGTAGTTATTTTCTTGGGTCTTGGCATCTACAGAGCTCGAGTGGGTTAAGCGGAAGAGGTGGTGGAGTTATTCCTCAGTAAAGTCGGACTGGAGGTCCCTTTCCCACTCCCTAATGTAATGGGGCGTGGGGTTAGGTGTCGCGGATTCTAGCTTCCCGTAAAGTGCTGAGATCATATGGGGCATTGGGTCCGCAGATGCCCACATACTTTCAAAGTCAGTCAGAGTGGTCCTAATCCGTGCTAGTTTGTGGCATTTAGTTATGAAAGTGTCTAACTGGCGGTGTCAACAAAAGTCAAAGGGGAAGCTGCCGTACCTATCACGTAAGGTATCTAGTGGCGTCAGGACGCCGCCTTCTACAAACCTTGCCAGACTAACGATTCCGTCGTTTGCCCAAGTTCCGAGAGAAGCTTTCAGTTCGTCGGGAGAAAACCATGGGTATCCACCCACAGGTGCCAGCGGAGACGTCCGTGGCGCTAGTGCTAGGAGGTCGTTAATTTTGTCCCACATCCGCAGGGAGTGGGTTGTTAGAGGAGAGACCCAGTCCGAGAGCCCCCTATCGCCTGCAGAGACCCAGGGCGCGTAGGACAAGTCCCGCCCGCAATTGTTTTCTCCAGGGTAACCCACAGCTTAAAGGCCGTATGGAACTTCCAATTCAGGATACGTTGTAGCGCAATGTCCTGGTAGTATTGAAGAATGTTAGGTATACCTAGACCCCCTCTTAGCTTGGATCCTTGTAGCGTTGCCATGGCGAGTTGAGGTCTCTTACCCCCCCATACAAATTTAATAAAAAGGCTGCGAAGGTCCGCAAAGAAGCGTTTTGGTAGGTGTATTGGTACCGTTTGCAGGAGAAATAAGATACGGGGTAGTACAGTCATTTTCAAAATATTTGTCCGGCCAACCCAAGTAAATAGTGCCTTATCCCATGCCTGGAGGTCCTGTGTGATCCTCTGTAATAGGGGGACATAGTTGTGTGTGTGTGTGTGTATAGTGAGTCGAGGCGATTTGTAAGCTGGATCCCCAAATATTTCATAGAGGAGGTGGACCATGTAGAGGGGAAGGAATCCCTCAGGGAGGACGCTAAAGTTTGTGAGATAGTGATCGGTAATATCTCTGACTTTGAATAATTTATCCGGAAGTTGGATACTTCGCTATACGCAGTCAGTTCTCCCATCAAGTTCGGCAACGAGACAAGGGGGTCGACAACATGGAAAAGTATGTCATCTGCGTAAGCAGAGAGTTTATGCTCAAGGGAGCCCGCGTGCACCCCCTTGTTGTTTTGATTTCTTCTGACCCCCTGCAGCAACGGTTCCAAGACCATCGCGAACAGGAGGGGCGAAAGCGGGCATCCCTGTCTAGTGCAGTTCCAAATAGGGAACACTGAGGAGAGGCCACCATTCACCTTAACCTGGGCAGTAGGGGACACGTAGAGTGTAGAGATCCAGCGCAACATGTGTGGGCCTAAGCCGGAGTTCCTAAGAACCGCGTTGAGAAAATCCCAGTCCACGCGATCGAATGCCTTCTCCGCGTCGGTGGACAAAATCAGGTAAGGAGGCATTCGATCGCGTGTGCGTACCCAGTGGACAAGCTGTATGGCCCTGTTGGAATTGTCCCTGGCCTATCGATTCACTATAAACCCGGTCTGATCTGCGTGTATTAAGTCAGGGAGTAGATGTTTTAAGCGGTTAGCCAGAATTTTAGAAAAGATCTTTAGGTCTGTGTTTAAAAGAGAAATTGGGCGGTAACTCTGTGGTTGGGTGGGGTCCTTACCCTCTTTTGGGAGCACAGTGATGTGCGCCAATGAGGTCTCCTGAGGAATGTGTCCAGAGGTCGCCAAGGAGTTAAGGAGGGCACAGAAAGGGGCCTGTAACTTATCAAATTTTAAGCAATATGCCCTAGTGAAGCCGTCAGGCCCAGGGCTTTTGCCAGAGGGCAGAGATTTGATAGTGGCCAATAATTCTACTGGGGTGATAGGATGTTCCAGGCCCGTTGCCTGTTCAGGGGTCAGGGCAGGGAGCCCTATTGAGGAGAGGTATGTGGTGATTCGGGTCTGCTTAAGTGTTGCATCTGCTGGGGAGGAGGCGGAATCCAGATTGTATAGCGACTCGTAGTAATCGCGAAACAAGGATGCAATTTTAGAGGTGTGCTGTGCTGGCTCACCTGAAGGGGAGAGTAGTTTATGGACATGGGCCAAGAGTCTCTTTTTCCGGAGAGCGCGCGCCAGCAACCGGCCACACTTATTGCCGTGCTCATAGTATGTATGGGCCATGTAGCGTAGTTTACGGTTAATTTTACGGTCAGGCAATTTTGAGAAAAGCTGTCTGAGTTCACCCAGATAGCGGAGCTCAACAGGATCTGATGTCCGTTTATGTCTGAGCTCAGCTGTTCGGAGCGCCTGCAGTACTCTCTGGAAATCCGCCTGCCTCTCCTTATTAAGCTTGGCTCCCATGGCAATAAAAGTGCCACGAACCACTGCTTTGTGGCCTTCCTAAAGAATTCCATCGCTAACTTCCCCGTTGGCGGTTTCAGCGAAGTAGTGCGACAAAGTCTCCTGCACCCCTGCCACCACCCCTATGTCATCTAGCAAATTTTTGCTTGGTTTCCAGGTCCTCGCCTTGGCAAGAGCTTGTGTTAAGGAGAGAGTGAGCGTCACCGGGGCATGGTCAGATATGGTGATTTGTTCTATGGTCACCCCCAGTAGTAAGTCAAGAGTATCTTGGTCCACTAGCAACTCAAGTCAATTCTAGTGTAAACTTTGTGCACACTGGAAAAGTAGCTATAGTCCTTCTCAGAGGCATGGAGTGCTCTCCAGCAATCCACCAATGTATGGCCCTGAAGGGTCTTTCTAAAGTGTCTCAAGAAAGCGTGAGAATGGGCAGATCTGTTCGCTGAGGTATCCAACAGAGGGTCAGGGCTAACATTGAAATCCCCTCCCAGAAGTCTGCCAACTGAGCGAGGACCTGATCAACAAACGTGAGTTGTTGTGCATTGGGGGCGTATAGGGTTTTTTGTCCCATTATTGTGCCCTTCAAGAACATGTAATGTCCCTGGGGGTCTGCCCTGTGGTCTGAGGGTAGAAACTGACAGTGTTTGTGAATAGCGATGGCCGTACCCCTGGATTTAGGCTGTGGGGAGTTGCTAAGGTACCATTGTGAGAACAAATGGGTGGGTAATTTCGGGAGTAAGGTGTCAGTAAAATGAGTCTCCTGTAGGAAAATCACCTGGGCCCCCAGTCTTTTCAGTTCTAACCAGAGCCTATTCCGCTTGTTGGGGGAGCACATACCACGTACATTATATGACACTACCTTGATCGTAGCCATGATGCGGCAGGGAGAGTCATCCAGGCTTCCACCTCCATTCCATCGAGACCGGCGAGAGCAGATCCGCCTTCTGAACAAAAGGGAGAATAAAAAAAAAAGAAAGCAAGAAGGTGAAAAGAGGGAAGGGGGAAGGGTAGCAAAACCAAAAACATCAGCATAACATAAAAAATACATTGTGGGTCCACGGATGCCTTGAAGGACATATGTGGTGGTACCCAATCCTGTTTGCCCGGCTAATGCCGCCCCCCCCCCCGACGGAGGGGGGTCGCATAAGCGAGGCACAGTGCCCATATCTGGGCTAACACCCAAAATGGGTAAACCTATGTGGGAGTCGTGATCAGACATGGGAAGCCAGGAGGTTCCAGCTCCCCACAACTCAGTGGGGCCCTGGACGCACTAAGGGTGCCTGGTAAAGTTTAATTAAGGCCGAGGTCCAGGAACAGCCAGACTGTCTATGTGCCCTTGTCTAAGCATTACAGTGAGTAACCAAAGGAGAAAGAAAACAATCCAACAAGGGGGGGTGATAAAGAAAAAAAAAATTAATAAAATACAATCAGGCAGGGGGTTCCTGGGAAGGCGTCTGTGTTGCACAGTCCGCATTCCTATATGACCGGAGTTGCCATAATCGGTCAGTGGATAAGTTCAGGGGCTGTCTGTGGGCTATCCCTGGAAATGCGAGGGTCCTTGTGGGCCTTCAGTCCCCTGCGGGGGACACTTCCCTCGCCGCAGTAGAGGAAGAGCGTTTGCGGGTCCGGGAGTTCCGTTTTGATCGAACCTGCTGCCAGGACTGGGGTGATTGCATCATCGGAATATCCATGGATAGTCTCCAGTCTGGAAAGTCAACAGGCCCCAGCTTCAGTTGCGACAGGAAATGCGGGAGGTCATCCTTATTGCGTAAGGTAGCTGACTTGCCGTCCCTGTTTGCATAGAGACAGAAGGGGAACCCCCACCTATAGGTGATTCCCGCTGAGCGTAGTGATTCCAGCAGGGGGTATAGCGCCCTGCGCTGCATCAGGGTGCGGCGTGACAAGTCCTGGTAAAAGAACAAACGGGCTCCATCAGAATCAAAAAAGGGGCGTTTGCGCATAAGCTGCATGATCTGATCTTTGACCGTATAACGGTGGAGCTTACAAATTATGTCACGCGGGTTGTCTGCATCCTGTGAGGGGGGTTTGAGAGCCCTGTGCGCTCTATCAATCTCCACTTTCTCATTGGGGGAGAGGCCTAATAGTTCCTTGAATATGCCTTGCAAAGTGGGAACGATATCCATGGCCCCCGCTGCCTCTGGTATGCGTATATTGGACCTGCGACTGCGATTCTCATAATCATCAAGTTGTGAGATTATGGTCTCTATGTGGTGATCCTGAGCTGCACACTTATCCCTAAGCTGAGTTATAACAGGCAGTGCTTCCTCCACAGTCTGCTCCAAAGTCTCCAACCTGCTGCCAAGCTGAGTAGTGTCAGTTTTCAGCTGCTCTATGTCCTGCCTAAAGGCCTTTTCTACTCTTGTGGCAAAGCGATCCAGGTCCTCTCTTGTAGAAAGAGACCAAATGTGCTGCCTCAAGTCTTTGTCCCCTACCAGTTCAGACATGTCTGAGCCCAGAACACATGAGGCTGAAGAGCCAGGGGATTCAGGGGGGGTCGCATCCCTTACCAATTGTGGCGTCTGGATGGGAGACCCTCCATGCTGCGGCTGTGCTGGAGGTTTAGCTGTGGTCTTCACTGCAGCGTCCGTCCCCTTGCCTTTCCCGACCGCCATTTTAGATGTCCCTCCGCGGCTGTGTTCCGCCGCCGAAATAGGAGCCTATGGAGCCGGTACTGTACTGTGCGAGGGCTCTAGTTCTGGAGGAGGCTCTCCGGTTCCGGGACATACCGTTATGGGCCGTGTGGAAGGTAAGAATCCGCCGAATCCGGCTAATGTAGCTGCTGGATGTGAGGAGCTCTGAAGATGTGCTTCCTCACTCGGCCATGTCCAAGCCACGCCCCCGACAAGTTTGTTTTAAACTTTATTTTGTTTTATTTTTTTAAATCCATTTAAAACCTCTGGCTATTGTGGTTTTTATTAGAAACCGTTGCTGTTTCTATAATTCTAAAAGGAAATCAGCAATATTTATTTAAAGACGGTAATTAATGGCCAACTCCAAATCATAGGTGCAAATTGAGTTTGCATTTGGAGGCTTCTCAAGCGAAGTAGAAAATTTTAAAGTTGGTTAAAGTGGTTGTAAACCCACTTATGTAACTTCCACCTACAGGTAAGCCTAGATTAAGGCTTACCTGTAGGTGCAAGAAATATCTCCTAAACCTACACGGTTTAGGAGATATTGTACAAAAAAGAATGCACCGCTGTCTACGGCGCATGTGCGCCGTAGACAACGGCGCATTTATAGGGTTAATCCCATTCACAAATCCGGCTTAGCCGGATTTGACGGCTCCCGCGCGCATGCGCGGAGTCACGTCTTCGCCGCTCCGGCCAGTCACAGCGCCGGAGCGGCGATGTGATTGGCTGGAGCGGCGATACCCGGAAGTAACATTCCGGCTATCGCCGCAGCGATGGCTGCGGCTGGAGAGGGAGACGAGGACGGCTTCGGGGGCCCCGATCTAAGGTAAGTGATGCATAATGAGCTAGTATGCTAGTCATACTAGCTCATTATGCCTTTGTCTTGCAGGTGGGTTTAAAAAATAAAATGTACTACAGGGTTTACAACCACATTAAGTGCGTTTATGGTCCGATACATTTGGTACGTTATAAAAAAAAAAAAAATTATCCCTGGGACTGTACCTTTCTTTCGTGTGTCTGTTGTTTTTGAAGATACATTTTTATAAATAAAGTCCCCCCCCCCTTTTTTACCGCACTATGGGAGCATTTTTTTGTTTATAACGCTGAAGCAAACGGAGGCTCTATCTACAAACACCTGAACCCTCTGGGGAAGCTGAAGTGAAGGCAAAAAGGAAGGCACCGCTGACATCTATCCCTGCACCTGTGATAGTCCCTGGATACCGACCCGGGACATCTCTTTATGCTGACTACCCCTGTAGGGGTGAAGAAAGCTGGTGAGTGGGGACACATGTGGGGGCTGATTGTCTGCACCTGCTGAACATCGGATTCTACATTTGCCATTTTTTTATGAGGAAGATTGATTCACTCATTATCAAACTTATATCTGCCATTATAGACTTTCCCTAGGAGCCAGTAGTATAGTCGCTTAGACTGCTGGCACATACCTATGATTCTGCCTAGAGGCACCACATAGTGGATTACCATGATTTAGCCTGTACCCCACAGCCTTATCATTTCATTCCTTTACATATTTTCTGTCATTTTTTGTCATATTTGTAGCCATTTGGATTGGTTTGTACCAGAGAATAACCAATTCTGGTCATTTACACTGTATATTCACATTTATTGGTATCTTTCTTTTAGAAGGTACACATGTTCTAATTTACCACTAAGGGTGGCACGATCACATATGATTTAATATTTGTCTTTATCACATTTGATATATCTTATCACTACTGGTCCTAGTTAGAATCAGTGAGCAGTGCCATACCCCATTCACTTACCCAATCTACACTTAGGACTCTCCTTGAGGGTCCCATTAGGGGGTGCTGTAGCTCTTTTCACTGTATACTAATTCACTATTCCTTTCCTAAGCGCGGGTATACAGCTTCACATGTATTGGATGAATACCTTCCTCCCTCAGCTAGATCACTGAAGATGGGTTGTGGATGGGTCTTCACGCATAACAATGACCCAAAACATACTGCTAAGGCAACAAAGGAGTGGCTAAAGAAGAAACACATTAAGGTCATGGAGTTGCCAAGCGACAGTCAAGAAACCTTAAGGATTTAGAGAAGATCTGTAAAGAAGTTGACCAAAATCCTTCCTGAGATGTGTGCAAACCTGGTAACTGTTTTTTAGAGCGGGTGGTTGGCTTGGCTCTACAGTGATAACCACCGATGCGGCCAAAAGCCGCTTGGCTGTTATCCTACAGGAGAGGGTGGAGACACTCCCCCCCCCCCCCCCCCCCCCCCGCTGCCTTCTGCCGATCTTCCCGGGCCTCTTGTTCCACCGGGAGACCCGATCAAGCGCATCCACCGGTTAGGCTGAGACTTAAACGATGCACAGAATGGTGTTGATTTTTTTTTTAAAACTACAGTGTTCAGAATCGCCGTTTTTGCCGACCCCGATCCCGCCATAAAGGGGTACCTATCACCACCTATTGCTGTCACAAGGAATGTAAACATCCTTTGTGACAGTAATTAAAGATTTTTTTTTCAAGGGACAATGTAAAAAAAATAAAGGAATTATTTTTTTGTTTTATTAAAGCGCCCGTGTGCTCGCGCAACAACGAAAACGCATACGTGAGTCTGTAAACAGTATTGAAATCACACATGTGAGGTATCGCCGTGATCGTCGGAGTGAGAGCAATAATTCTAGAAAATTACCTACTCTGTAACTCTAACCCGGTAACCGTTGCATTTTTTTAAGCGTCGCCTATGGAGATTTTTAGGTACCATAGTTTGCCATTCCACGAGTGTGCGCAATTTCAAAGCATGACATGTTTGATATCTATTTACTTGGCGTAACATCCTCTTTGAGATTAACAAATTGGGCTAACTTTACTGTTTTAATTTTTTTATTTATTTCATAAGTGTTTTGTTTTTTTCGCAAAAATTGCGTTTCAAAGACCGCTGCGCAAATACCATGGGACATAAAATATTGCAACGATCGCCATTTTATTCTCGAAGGTCTCTTCTAAAAAATATATAAATAATATTTGGGGGTTCTAAGTAATTTTCTAGCAAAAAATACGGATTTGAACTTGTAAGCAACAAATGTCAGAAATGGGCTTAGGAATGAAAGGGGTAAAGTTGTGTTTTGTGTTCTTGCAATTTCTTTTGTAATAAAACATGTTTGTTAAACAGCTGCATGAGAGTCGAATATATTTCTTTCTTTTATAAATAAGCATTTGATCTTCTGTAGAAGCCTTATGAATGTAGATATTTATACAGTAGTACAATCAGAAGTAAACCTTTTCCTCTCACTGAAAAAGATGGGGGGGGGGGGGAGTCTTTAAATTACACCAGTTTGACTTTATTATTTCATTATACCTATTAATGGATAATAGAATGTTTACGTGTATATGATGTATTCTAAATGCACGGACTATGACTGGATAATATTTTATAAGCAATAACACCCGAGATCAGAAAGGACCTTTTCCCCCTGTTGGACCATGCTTTAAGACCTTTTTCACTTTCCTCTGGATCACCTGTGGATTTGGGGTTCTGTAAATGCAGGACTGTTTTTCAGCCTATTTTGCCCAAATTTTCATGCAACATTTGCTTTGATGATGGTTCATCCTGTTGAATTGTATATGCGAGGAAATAAAAATGAATACATTATAATGGCATTGAAGTTCTAATTATAAGGAAAGGCAGTTCCCTTTTTAGTTTTTTATGTGCATTAAAGTGGTATATTAAAGTATCCTGTGTCCTTTTCTTAGTTTTGGTTAAAATTTTGTTTATTGAGCTATGTAGTCACATTACACCTGGGTACACTAGGCTCTTAAACCAAGGTTACACGTTCTTGTGGGCATCTAATACTTTTTATTTATTTTATTTTTCTTCTGTTTTTTTTAGGATACTGATCTGAAGAAGACGGTTGATGAGAGTGCTCGAGTTATGAGAGCCTACAACCATTACTTTGACCTCACCGTTGTAAATGACAACTTGGACAAGGCCTTTGAGAAACTCCAGGCGGCTGTTGAGAAGTTACGAATGGAGCAGCAGTGGGTTCCAATTAGCTGGGTCTACTGACTTCTTGCGCTATACAAGTTTTATTAACAAATAGAGACACTACACAGCGGGAGCTTCTACAGAGTGGTGACGTGGGTTCCTTGTGTTTATTTCCACGTAAGGATTTAAAGGATCGTACACTGTTCTGAATTTTTATAGAACACTTTGAAGGGAAAGTGTACCTAAATATGTAATTTATTTTAATTTTTATAACTTTTTAAAGATGATCTTTCTATTCATAATACATGAAGGAAATGCGTTAAAGCATTTTTTTGTGATTCTTAATTTGGTACATGTGTTTTTGTTTTGTGTTTTTTTTTGTTTTTTTTCCATCTGAGAAAGTTTGTCATTAATATTTTGGTCTTACATTTTCACTGTGATTACAAAGGATACTTGAAATAATTTTCTAAGTCTGTCGTTTGATACATAAATGGATTAAAATGTATTTGTATATGTCATCAACATTTTTTTGCTAGGAAAAAATGTAACAGAACTGTAACTCATTGTGACATTGTTTTCTTATATGAAGATCTAACTATTTGAAGTAAGACCAGGCTGCTCTAGCAGTCCAAGGGCAATACCTATCATTGTTGCAAGGGGCCTTTTGTTTTATATGTTTTATTCATTATTATATAGGTGAGAAATGTGCAGATGACTTTTTAGACTTTGGTCCAATTAAAATGCACGATATTGTTATAAAATGACAAGTTTTGTGAAATCACCACCTTTTCCCTCTGTTGCTAGCTTTGGCAGAGCAGCTGTTATGCAAGCTGACTACCTGATACCCCCTATTTATATGTGTCTACGTCCTCCATGCTACATTATTGTGATTGACAGTCCCTGTAGGCTCACAGTAGGGGAAAGTACATCATTATGGGTGCTAAGTTTTTGTTTATTTATTGCTGATTTTGTGTGTCTGGGGATGCGTGATGGACAGAATGCCCACATGCTGACAGTCAAAGTTGTGTCCATGTACCTGACCGTTACGGGAAGAAGACGTCTGTGTTTTTCACTAAAAGGGTTTTTCTTAATCGAAAAAATTCTGATGTTTTAATTTTTTTAAGATAACCTCCCAGAACGATTTATCTGGGTCATATCCAGCACTGGTGACTGTCATTGTATGACATCTCAAATCTGTGCTGCTATTACTGTCTGTGTCCCCATTTGGGAGTTTCTCTATACTGTATGTAAGACGGAACAGAATGTGAGGGGAAATACCTTCAACTGGGATGCAGGCAGCAATAATGAAAGAAAAAAATCTCATGGGGGAAATTGCATCACTTCCTGTTTATGCGATATTTAGAAATGGATGAGAAACAAAATTCCCTCTATAGACACACAGTCAGCTTAATGTGCTGCTAACCTTCATGTACACTTTCCAAAACTTAAACAAAAGTTTTGGGCTGCAGTTAGGACTTTGGTCCATGCAGGGCAAAGCAGCAGGTTCTTGTAAACCTTCTTACTTCCCAGCACACATACTTTATTTCCTTCATTCTCCTGCTGTTCGGTTTGGCAGTCTGGGGCAGGAGATGCCAATTTGTGTAACCTGTGTGTCAATGACGTTGCAGCTTACACAGAGCTATTGGCTCTCCTCATGTGACAACGTTGGTGATTGTTCCAGCGATGTCACATAGTTGGGAGTCATGTGCTGCTGGGGCGGTCTAAAGTGAACCTGTCCCTGGATAAAAAATATACAGTTTTGCTTTAAACCTGGGGGCAGGCGTTGGCTTAGCCAAGTAACTAAAGCCTAGCCATAGTGTTTTTTTTTTTTTGTTTTTTTTTCATTTAGCCAGTGGACACAAACTAGGTAAATCTCCCAGGACATTGTATACTAACAGCAGGACTTGCTGCTGTCAGAATACACTGATCAGCAGCTGCAGCCGCTGATTGAGAAACTTTCCAGCACGTCTCTTTTAATAAGGGTCAAACAAACTATGGACTTCTCTCGAATGGGGACAGCCACACACTGATCTAAATCTGACCTGTCCCTGCTGAACTGGCTGAATTTCAATCAGTGTATGGCCATATTTAAGCCTCTCTTCATATATATGCCATGAGGGAAACGTATCGAATCCTGTGTGTTTCCTGCACCGCCCCAGTGTGAATCCAGGCTAAAGCCTCAACTGAGGTTAGTTATTTAGCAAGCAATGTGACCAGTTGTTTTTGGCAATTGAACCATGTAAAGATAATTAATGGTTTCAAACTTCAGAAGCAATCGGAATCACACAAATACAATTTTATGTGGTCATATTTTAGAAAATATTTTACCATTTAAGTTGAATTGGGAAAAAGACTGACTTATCAGAGTGAGGTTTGTCTTTCTGCTGGACGTGACCACTCTTAGACTTGTGATTATGCTCCAGATAATAGCCTGATAAAGGAGTGGAGGCGACTACATGCCAAATTCTTTGCTTCATAACCAGTCTTTACTGAACCTTCATTAGATGACCAGCATGAAAATGTCCTATGCATTAGAGGCATCTAGCAAGTAGTCATAGCAGATGCTATCTTAAAGTGTAACAGAGCACATTCTTTGGCAGTCATTGGATAAAAATTCAATAAGGTTAGCGATTTTAATGGACAGTTGTGCCTGTGCAAGTGAGTTTCTAACATCACAACTGTCAAATGGATAACTGTCTGTTTCTATAACACATTGCTTTAGGTAACAAAATAATGGGTTTAGTTACATCAGTGTTTCTCAACTCCAGTCCTCAAGGTGCCCCAACATGTCATGTTTTTCAGGATTTTCCTCAGATGAAACAGCTGTGGGAATTACTAAAGCAGTTAAACTGATCAAATAACCTGTGCAAAACAGTGGAAAGCCTGAAAACATGACCTGTTGGGGCGCCTTGAGGACTGGAGTTGAGAAACACGGAGTTACATGACCCTGGATTTATCTGTAAACCATAAGCTTACATTTTCCTTTTTCTTTAAGATATCTTATACTGCCATATCATTCAGCAATGCCTTTTAGTTTTACAAATCAAACCCTGAAAGAGACAATCCTAGATCAGAATAGGTTTTGATTATCACTCTATAGTGATATTGGGTACAACATTTGAACCAGCTTCTCTGTGCCAAAGTTAATGCTGTTTTCTTATCCAGTCCTGTCCCTAAAACACAATAGGGGTTATTTATGAAAGGCAAATCCACTTTGCACTACAAGTGCACTTGGAAGTGTAGTCGCTGTAGATCTGAGGGGAAGATCTGAAATGAGGGGAAGCTCTGCTGATTTTATCATGCAATCATGTGCAAGCTAAAATGCTGTTTTTTATTTTTCTTGCATGTCTACCTCACATCTACAGCGACTGCACTTCCAAGTGCACTTGTAGTGCAAAGTGGATTAACCTTTCGTAAATAACCCCCATTATCTGTATAGGTACTGCTGGACAAAGGCTGGTAAGA
This sequence comes from Rana muscosa, assembly GCA_029206835.1. Taxonomy (NCBI): domain Eukaryota; kingdom Metazoa; phylum Chordata; class Amphibia; order Anura; family Ranidae; genus Rana; species Rana muscosa. The sequence goes on along the minus strand of CM055122.1, from coordinate 177,236,875 downwards.
TTCTCAGCTAAAATAATGATCCAAGTATTTGTTCATAGTTACATAGTAAGGTTGAAAAAAATACACAAGTCCATCTAGTTCAACCATAAAAAAATAAAAAATAAATAATATCGTACAATCCCATATACCCAATTCTATACCCACAGTTGATCCAGAGGAAGGTAAAAAACCCCAGCAGAGCATGCTCCAATTTGCTACAGCAGGGGAAAAAATTCCTTCCTGATCTCCCGAGAGGCAATCTGATTTTCCCTGGATCAACTTTACCTATAAATGTTAGTACCCAGTTATATTATGTACATTTAGGAAAGTATCCAAACCTTTCTTAAAGCAATCTACTGAGCTGGCCAGAACCACCTCTGCAGGGAGTCTATTCCACATTTTCACAGCTCTTACTGTGAAGAAACCTTTCCATATTTGGAGAGGAAATCTCTTTTCCTCTAAATGTAAAGAGTGCCCCCTTGTCCTTTGTGTTGACCGTAAAGTGAATAACTCAACACCAAGTTCACTATATGGACCACTTATATATTTGTACATGTTGATCATATCCCCCCTTATTCTCTTCTTCTCAAGAGTGAATAAATTCAGTTCCTCTAATCTTTCCTCATAGCTGAGCTCCTCCATGCCTCTTATCAGTTTGGTTGCCCTTCTCTGCACTTTCTCCAGTTCCCCGATATCCTTTTTGAGAACTGGTGCCCAAAAAGTTTTAGCAGGTAGATGTCCAATCTTCTGCAGATACAGCTTTTGGTGACGAGGTTCTTGCAGCAGGGATCTGAACCTGGGGTTTAAACCCTGTTGTATCCTTGGCCTGTTGGCACAGTTCCATTTGTCTAGTTGTTGCCCACCCTTGTATTCATTGCTTGGAGACCTCCTATGGCAGTGGTTCTCAACTCCTGTCTTCGGGTCCCACTAACAGGCCAGGTTTGCAGGATAACTGAAATACATCACAGGTGATATAATTTGCTGCTTAGTGATTGCAGTATTCTAGTCTGCATTGCCCCAAGGTAATACTTAAAATCTGGCCTGTTAGTGGGTCCTGAGGACAGGAGTTGAGAACCACTGTCCTATGGTGTATGAATAAGTGGCCTGTGTCCTGTACTGTACGTAAAAGATCAGAGGAGTTTCAACTTGCTACAAGATTGAGGACTTATTTTGTGAGGTAGGGTTATATAGGGAAGGCGTCTATAATTTTAAAATATGGACCTTTCCAATCTCTTTGGGCTGCTTACCTTAAAGTAGAATTCCAGGATTACGTTAATTGTAAAAATGCTCCCTCCTCCCAACACCTATTCTGAATAACCTGTGTAAGAAAGATCTGTATAATTACCTACAATGGACGTTCAAGTCAACGCAGGACTTTTGAGTTTATATAATTAAAAGAACAAATTTCAAGGAGTGGAAACTGCATTTATTTTTTTACATATTTCTCTGCTACATTTATCCTAGTGTTTAATGCCTGGAAAGCTTTGGCATAGAATGATTTGTCAGTACACCTGAACCATACTAGGACAGCCTGCTTTACTTTGTCATCAGTGCTGAAATGCTGACCTCTGAGGAACTCTCTTAGGGGGTGGAACAGGTGGAAATCACTCGGAGCGAGGTCTGGCCTAAAATGGGGGATGTGGCAATACCTCCCATCTGAGTTGCTGTAATGTGCAAGTAGTGCAGTGAACAGTATGAGATTGTGCGACCTTCAGCGGAGTACAGACTTCAACTCTTCTGTGCCGAGTAAAAGCAGAAAGCTGTCTTGGTACCCAGTGTGCGCTAACTTTTCGAATGTCCGTGAATGATTGTGTTCACGGTTCCCACAGAAAGATTCATCTCTTGTGCAATTTTAAGTTATGCGGTGATCCAGGATCAGGCATTCCATGTGCTGAATGCTCACAGGAATGAATCCTGTGGGCTGGGAACCACCACGGCCGGTATCGTCACTGAAGGATGTACGGCCATCTTTGAAACGTTTACACCATTTGAATATCTTTCTGCAGGTGAGCGTCTTATCACCGTACTGTGTTTGAAGTATTCTGTAGATGTCCACGGGTTTTACGCCTTCGTTCACAAACGTATTCACCACACGCTGTTCCATGCGCTCACTAACACTGTTGTCTGCCATCTTAATGGTCTCTGGGCTGGACATGTGCGCTGCCTATCAGTAATAGGACACACTTACTATACGCTAGTATTCCTTTTTATACCTGTAAAATTAAAAGTCCTGGTTTGACTTCAAACGCCCCTCGTATTTTCAGGCTGCTCTGGCCTGATCACATGACCTGGCTCCCCAGTCAGGGTGTCAGCCAGCGGCAACTGCAGGGGAGAGGAGGGAGCGGCAACAATAGATGAGCCATAGGAGTTTGACTGACATCAAAGCTTGCAGGCATTGCCAGCCATTGAGTGCTTTTTTTTCCCTCTCCCCTGCAGTTGGCGCTAGCTGACACAGGGGAGATCATATAACTGGACCGGAGCAGCCTGAAAAAAGTATACCGATTTTTATTACACAGCTTAGTCAGAGTAGCTGTTGGCATGGACAGCTCCCTCCCTGTGACAGTGGGCGAGGGTTCTCCCAGTGTTACATTTTAACTCGGCGCTGCTATGCGGGACTTTGCCTGCACAGCCATGTCATTCATTTACAGAGATCTCTGAACAAATGAACCACGTGTCCCATCTGCCACCGTGGCAGACATTCTTGTAGTTTCATTGGACTACGAGAGTGGTAATCGGCACACTCGTAGTCAATTGACACTTCCTCTAGCTTTCTAACCAAAAGTCCGTAAAGAGGTACAGGCAGAAAGCTGAAGGAGGAGTGCCGGAGCCTGACATGTTGCACCTGGGATCCACTGATTGCGGGTGTAAAGCTTTGCAGGCTGCTGTGGGAAAAAATAAATGGCCATTTTCCTATAAAAAAAAATATGTGCATTTATTATTTTTTCGTTAAGTTTTGCCTGGCACAAGGCCTAAAATATTAAAATATGTTCTTTGAGACAAGCAGCATATCAGTCTAATGATGCACACACATACATCAATTTCATTTTAACCATTTTTTTTATTAAATCTGAATTTTTTGTCATTGGAAGTTTTCTAAATTGAAGGTGCTGTGCATATTAGGTTTTTTTTTTTTTTATCGATAAAAATGACTGGATTTCGTACATTCTGCATTTTTCTTTCTTCTGCGAGGTCAATTTGCAGGAAGATTTGATTATATCACACGGTCCAAAAATTATGGGGTTTTTTTCCTGCTTCATTTCGATTTGATTGAAGCTGGTGGAAAAATATGCACAAACCGTCTAAATATACATTGGAATGGATTTTTAAATAATTTGGGCACAACTTTTCTATTAGCTTGTGACCCAGCCTGTTTCATTTGGCAGTTGTCATCTGTCCCTATTTAGAAACCACTTGTTAAAAAGCCAAATTTTCGGTAATTTGTCAAACTGGTGGGAAAATAGCAGTCATTGTTCAGTGATGGCTACCATTTATTTACTAGCCATCCTAAATTATCACAATAACAGGACTTCATTGTTAAAGCAGAGTTCCACCCAAAAGTGAAACTTCCGCTCATTTGTCTCCTCCCGCCCTCCGGTGCCACATTTGGCACCTTTCAGGGGGGGGTCTTTGACAGGTAGCCTGTCCCCACTTCCGAGAGTCCGAGCCGCGGGGAATTACATTACACACAACTCGGCTACCTCCTTCCCCCACCGCTGGGCCATTAGGAGAGCGTAGCGGTCCCTCGCACATGCACAGTAGGGACCTGGCGTGAAGCCATAATGCTACACTGCCTAGTTCCCTTACCCGCAATAGCAGCGGCAGCACCCAACAGCTAATAGAAACATCAGCTGCGGTGCCGACATCGCTGGACTCCAGGACAGTCAAGTGTACCATTATTAAAAGTCAGCTGCTGTATGTGTAGTTGCTGGCTTTTAATTTTTGCAGGGGAGGGCGGACCTCCTCTTTAAAGCGGAGTTCCACTTTTAATAAACAGCCACTCGCCTGTCTCGCGGTCCAGTGATGCGGCCGCCCAAAGCCTCTCTCCTCTCCCCTCTGGCGCCGACGTTGCAAGTTTGGCCATCTGGGTGTGACAGCTTGCGGCTTCACAGCCAGGTGCACACTGCGCATGCGCGAGTTGCGCTGCGCCTTCTCAGTGTCCGGGCAAACGTCTGGGACCTGTCACTTGTGCCAGAAGATTGCAGGGAGGGGGAGAGAAGAAAGTCGCCTAGGTGGTGAGAGCAAAAGTGGGAGCTGCATACCTGTCAAAACTAGGCACCCCCCCAAAAAAAAATGACCTGCCAAATGTGGCATGTCAGGGGGCGAGGAGTGCTTAATGCGGAAGTACCACCTTTTGGTGGAATTCCGCTTTAAGCTGTAATGTTACTCGTATTTAGGAATGTGCTTAGTAGGACAAACGTTTTTTGGCTGTCTAGCTTCATACAAAGTATTTGATTTTACCTGGCTACTATAAGGGGCTATTCAGATGGCTTTTTTTTTTCACTTGCTGTACAAGGTGCCCTTCAACTGCCAGCCTGACAGAGCGTGCCAATCTGAAAATGCTTAGGATAGACGTTTGCATTCTGCTGGTCAGAACATTTATATAGAACAGTGTTTCTCAACCTTTTTTCCAGTCGAGGCATCCTTTAAAATTATGCACAATTTCAAGACACCCTATTCTAAAATGTAAAAAACAAAACCTAATAGTTTTACATATTGCAGAAGCATCCACACATAACATTCCCAACATTGGAGGTGATTTATTCTTTCAAAGCAATTACACTTTCGCACGTTGGTACTGACTAGTATATCTGCATTTATTCTTCCTCATTTTCTCTTTCCATGCAGCTAATGTGGCCCCAGTGCTGACAGACAAGGGCGGGGAGGGTCAAACAAAGATGCTGTGCAGGTGCCCGATGTCCTTCATAAAAACCATGTGGTTAGGATGCTGGCGGTTGATCTGAACAGCGCCCAAGGTTGTAATGTTGCACACTGAAAACGTATCACTTTATGTAACAAAAAAGCAGGCTTGATCCACCCGCTGATTTGTATACACTTTGTGCAATTTTTATGCATTTCGTGAAGGCACCCCTAAAGAACTCAGAAGGCATACCAGGGTGTTTAGGCACCCTTGTTGAAAAAGGCTGATATAGAACACTAAGGCATACCAGACATTGGCTTCAATGGCTTCTGGAAGGGAGAACATTTTTTTGAAGGTTTGGAATTCCTGTCTGCCAAGTAACATGGGCTCTGGATGTTTTTTGGGATTTCTTTCTTTTTTTTCCAGTGCCCATATGAACAAATTCTTAATTAGTTGGATCTGCCTTGCAGCTACATTCTGTGGTTATTGGCTCCATAAGCAGTTACCATGTTAATGCCACTTGACTATCACTGCTGTAAAGCAAATGAACGCTAAAGTGATGCTGCCAAAGACAAGAAGCTTCTGTTGAAGTGTTTTAAAATTGATGATCTGTTATGCTGCAGTTCATTGTTAGATTCCGTGATGAGCCTGTCTCGTGTTGCTGTTTATTTCCATTCTGGAAAACCTACTACATGCCAATATTTATTTGAAATGCTTTTTTTCATAGCTACTATAAGATCTGTGTTACTCTTTACCAGCTGAAATTGTAAACTTCCCAAGCATTACATTTTATCTCACTTCATATAATGAAAGCCTAAATCTTTTTTATACCTTGGTTTATGTAGAACTGTTGATGACATTTACTTATTCATATATAGGTCAAAAAATATGCTTAGGCTCGCAACTGACAAAAGAAATAGAGGGGGTGAAATGACGTTTACTCAAAATGATCTATTAATAAATAATATATAGCAAAGATTCCTGTGCAAAATAAATTCCTGTGCAAAAAAATCAGATAAATACAATATACCGGTATCTTAAATAAATAAATATAAAATTTCCTTGGTGCATAAAAGAAAATGCAAATGAGTGCAAAATATTAAAAGTACTAATAAGTATTTCTTCAGTGCCAATAAGCATATGCAAAATAAAATGCAAAATGAAGCACAAAAAGTGCAGCAATAATGTGCAATGTAAAAAGTGAATAAAAATTAAAAGTCAGAAAATAAAAAATAATTATTTCTGTGCAAAAAAAGTTCAGTGTCAAAACAGTCTTAAGTGCAAACAAGCAAAAAGCGTGCCAAATAAACTCCTCCGTGCTGCAAAATTTCTAAAACCGTCCAAACGATGTGCATAAAGATCCAAGTGCAAAATTGCAACAAATCAACTTTGAAAGGAAATATTCTCCAACTGCCAAAAAAAACATGCAAAGTGCAGCTTTCCTCCATCCTCTCAACTCATCTGGCTTAAAATTAAGCCTTTCTGCTGGTCTCCAATAGCTGAGTGCTCTCTTTTCTTGTTCAATTGCCCACGATCAGGTTTCCCATTTTAGGTACTCAGATAACAAAGAGAGGAAAGGGGGGCTCCATAGTGTAGTATTTCAGATGTACGTTTATTAATAAAGGTTAAAAAACGTACAATTCAGATGATTAAAAACAGCATGACACAGTGTGTATTCCAGCTTCCGGACTCGGCCACGACCGGAAGTGATGTCACCACAGCTCTGTACCCTGACGCATTGCGTGACTGCTCAACGTCACTTTCTAAATGTATATCTGAAATACTACACTATGGAGCCCCCTCTTTCCTCTTTGTTATCCGAGTACCTAAAATGGGAAACCTGATCGTGGGCGATTGAACAAAAAGAGAGCACTCAGCTATTGGAGACTAGCAGAAAGGCTTAATTTTAAGCCAGATAAGTTGAGAGGCTGGGGGAAACTAGGGCACCTGCACAGGATTGAAGCACTTTGGATGTTTTTTTGCCAGTTGGAGAATATTTCCTTTCAAAGTTGATTTGTTGCAATTTTTGCACTTGGATCTTTATGCACATCGTTTGGACTGTTTCAGAAATTTTCCAGCACGGGGGAGTTTTTTTGGCACACAAATAATTTTTTATTTTCTGACTTTTAATTTTTATTCACTTATTACTTTGCACATTATTGCTGCACTTTTTGTGCTTGATTTTGCACTTTATTTTGTATTTGCTTATTGGCACTGAAGAAATACTTATTAGTACTTTTAATATGTTGCACTCATTTGCATTTGCTTTTATGCACCAAGGAAATTTTATATTTATTTATTTAAGATATATTGTATTATCTGATTTTTTGCACATGAATTTATTTTTCACAGGAACAGTATTTATTAGCACAGGAATCTTTGCTATATATTATTTATTAATGGATCATTTTGAGTAAGCGCCATTTCACCCCCTCTTTAACAAACAGTTTTTAGTGTGTGAACACTTCTTTTGCTATGGCTGCTGCTTGTGTATATTTCTAATTTTAGTCGTTGTGTATTTATACCCGGTGTGGTTAGCGCATCAGTAACTCCCATTACAAAACAAAATAAATAAAGCCATTAATATATGTATTTGCCTGTTTATGTAGTGTTTCTGTGCTGTTCTATGCTACATGTTCTATTAGCTAAATAGCAGCTTCCAAAGATGTGCATATTGAGCCAGGTGCTGCTTTCAGATTTCAAATTCTAGGAGACATCTGACTTCTGCCAGTACAAGATGGAATTCTCATTAATGCTAGTGTTGCACAAGCATTATGCAAACTAATCATTTTTTGATCGCTTGAGAAAAATTCAACTTGATTAAACATAGAGACCTGTTGAGAGCCTCTGAATTGCATGGCCTTATGTTTCCTGTAGAACCTTTTTGAAAAATTACTGCAGACCGTGGAAAACTTAAATGTCAGCACAGAAGCAGGTAGGAATCTAAAGTGTTCTTGCAAAATATGTAGCATAACATGAAGGTGGGCAATACAAAGTTAAATTCGGGGTAACAAATATGATTTGCCTTGAGAAAGGACATTTACATTTTCCCTCAGTTGAGCCAATTTTATAACCCTACAGAGCGCTGCATGCAAGGACCAAAATGCAGGGCCTGTTTTAGTAATCTGAGCTGTAGAGTTCATGAGGCATTTTTAAAAACTGAGCAAAGAAAGATGACCATAAGACCCCTTTCACACTGGGGCGGTTTGCAGGCGCTATTGCGCTAAAAATAGCGCCTGCAAACCGACCCTAAACAGCGGTTGCTGTTTCTCCAGTGTGCAACCCCGAGGGCTTTCACACTGGAGCGGTGCGCTAGCAGGACCGCTCCAAAAGTCCTGCTAGCCACATCTTTGGAGCGGTGAAGGAGCGGTGTGTTTACCGCTCCTGCCCATTGAAAGCAATGGGACACCGCGGCCATACAGAGGCGCATTGCCGGCGGTATTAACCCTTTTTTGGCCGCTAGCGGGGGTTAAAACCGCACCGCTAGCGGCCGAATACCGCTGCAATTCCGACGGTAAAGTGCCGCTAAAAATAGCGGCGCTTTACTGCCACCGCACCTCCCGCCCAGTGTGAAAGGGGCCTAACTGTTGGTGTACTTGGCAGTGGTGACCAATCAGGCTTCATCCTCTGCCGGTTAAATGAATGTGGGCCTTTATGATAGAGCCCCCTGTCCCTCAAAATATTACTTAATACACAGTCCCTAGAGCCCTCCTTCATGACTGCCTCCCAGAAAATCTGGGTGCTTAAAAAAAAAAAAAAAAGTATGGCCCTTGATGTCTCACCTGTCCTCCAATGAAAATTGGAAATTGCAGTATGGCTGGGGAAAATGACACATGGATCCAGAAGTGATGTTTTTACACATCTCTACTGGGTCAGCAATAGGAAGGGGAGAGCAACAAAAGGAGGTTTGATGGTCTCTCTCTCTCTCCTCTACCCCACAGCACCCACTTTGCTGGTCCCGCTTGCACGGCTGGGCAAGCAGAGCCCAGGAAACATGGCGGGGAAGGGGTGGCCGTTATTGGGGTGTGTAAAAACTATCCAACAGCTGCAGAGCTGCCAGATCGCTTCTATCTGACATCCAACAGTTGGCTTGTTCCTCCTTCCCTCTATAGCCAGTGCCCTATTAAAATTGAGTTCTGGGTCCTTTACAGCACATAGAGTTCTGCACTCCTTCTATGAATGAAGCCACTGACTAAATTCTAGTTTCTCATTTCTCCCAATTAGTTGGTTGATCAGTGGCTGTTCAATCTCCACTATTGATGCAGCATGGTGTTTCTGCTGTTATGTTTTTGAGGTCTGTTGGCTGCCTTGTTTTCTCCATGTGGACCTGTTGTGGCTCTTAAGCTGTGTTGTTGCCCACCCCTCGATTATAGCTTAGGGGAAGTTCCATGGTCTATGAATAAATTCCTGTGACCTGTACTCTAAGAGAAACCTAAGGAAATTTGATGTAACTAAATTCTGTATAGGTCACGGGTCCTTCCCCTCTTTTCTCTGTGATCACTCAATTGCTTGCTGTCAAATGGTGCCTGATTAGGCGAGGTTATATATTGGGAAACTAGGGGGCACATACATCAAAATGATTTGCCAGTGTCCAATCACCTAAAGGTAGTGGCATATAACCCGTGGTCTATGAATAGATTGTGTCCTGCACTGTACTCCCAAGATATAAAATTTACAGGTATGTCAAAATTCCTCTTTTTTATTAGATTTTTATAAAATGGCCCCATAATCCCCAAATGACTCCTGCTTCTATGGACTGGTATATGTACTTTCTAAACAATTTTGCATTGCTTTGGCTATCTGAAAAAAAATATTGTGCCATGTTATTAGTGTGACAATCGGATAGAAAAAAACTGGTTTAAAGTTTTTTGTTTTAGTTTTTAGTTTTTTATGCTTGGCTGAACACCACCCTTGAAGTTTTAGGTCCAAAGTGTATGAAACTCAAGTAGGATGGTTGGCCATGACTTGGTGATTCATATGTAATGTCAAAGATTTACATACTTGTTTTGCAGACTATAAGACACATAAATGTACGATGTTTTAGGTTGAATGGTGCATTATTATTTGAAATGGGTACAAACATGTGAACTGCTATAACTGCCATTTCTCTTTTTTAAACTCCATGTGCAGCCAGTGAGGAGAAGTCCTGACCTGCATGCTTTCTCCAGGTCATAGACAAAGTATTGGACACAAATACCATGGTCATTTTTGGAAAAAGTGACTTAAGAAAAAAAACTGTAATGGCAGAACCTATATTTCTGTCAAAATAGATTTACTTTAAAGCTGAACTCAAACTGAGAACTCGATTTTGTAGAATAAGAAGCTCCAAATCGTTCCAAGGGCTGCATTTTTACTATTAAAATACTTTATTATAGGTTTTAATCTCCAAAATAATGTTTTAAAGAAAATGTTTCTAAACATTGGACAATTTAGTCTGTATTTAATGAACTCTTGTTTTTTTTTTTGTCTGTACCCCATTACCTGCAGATGGCTGCTTCTGGTAAAAAAAAAAAGAGAAAATCTTCAGTTTTTGGTTCCTCCATAATAGCTGTCAGCACCAGAAGATAGCCATTTAGGGCAGTATCTAATTAAGTTTAACAGCAGCCGCTGTTACTGATGAAAGTTGAACTGCTTGCCTGTCCCCTTCCCCACCATTCATATTGCTCAAATTACTGGATATCCATAATGCATTGCATTTTGTGAATGGAGGAGGAGCAGTCAAATGATGATCTCCACCATCAAGGCGCAATGCATTGTGTTAGAGTAACTAATGCATTCTCTCTGAATAGTAGAAAGGGGCAGGTGAGAGACGCAACTTTTATCAGTAGCAGCAGCTGCTGAGTGTGGACAGTGCACCAAAAGACAGCTACTTAGGACAGTATCCGGTGGCTATAAAGGAGGCAATGCTGGGAAGATTGTTACCAGAAGCAGCGTCCTGCAGTTAATGGGATACACACCATCGCACCTGAGGTTGGTCATACATTATACAATTTTGTCATACAACTTTCCTTTAGATTTACCAAAACCATCTAATATGAGGTCAAACCTAAACACTTTCAATTTGTATGTAATTAGACAGGTCCTTGCACTACATAGTTGAAGGTAAATCTAAAGGAAATGGAATAAAAAATTTGTATAATGTAAGGCCAGCTTTACGCTCATTTGGTGCTTTATCCAAGAAATATAAAAATAAATTTGCTTCAGCTTAAAAGATCTGTACTGCAGCATCACCTATTTTAAACCGATTTAGGTGCTTTACATTAATGTAAGAAATGTATTTCCATAAATAACCAGGCATCCATTTTTGAATCCTAATTTGGCATTTGAACAACTGTTTTATATAATTATTCCATCATTCTCTAAACAGTGTTAAGAAAAATGTGACGTAAAGGTGTGTTTGGTCTTTATAGATGTTGCTTATTTTTCCTGAATAACTAATTTCTGTGTAATGCTTTCAAATGATGTTCACGTCATTGACTGTTGTGTACAGCCCACGGTTGTGTGTTCCCATTAAACAGCAAACCCACCCTGCAGAGTTTCTTCTTCTATTTTGGGTGGAGCGGGCAGGGTTTTATTAACCTACCAGGTTGTTAACCAAGTATGGTGCCTCATAAGAGACATGTATCTCATCCTCAATAAAACATTGACAGGACAAGTTTGGCTTTTTGGTACTGTTGTCACCAGCCTAAATGTAGTCTTCATTTTTTCTTAATGGGGTGTTTTGTTCTGCTGCCTCCAGAGGAAAAATCTAGGCTGGTTACAACAGCAGCTCAGAAAATGAGCTCAGCCTATCACAGCCATGTGTGGGAGATCTCCCACCCTTTAGCGGTAGAGACTTTGTAAAGGGTCAAAGCTCTCATTTAGTACAATGTTGTAGAATTTTACAACTGGCTATTAATACATCATGTATATGCTGCTGTACCACTCTTCTCATTACATTCAGCATTTTTAGAGTTGTAAGTATTTAATATCAGAATTTAAGTAGCTATGCGGTCCTTTGATCCTTTATTGAAAAAAAAGTAGTTAATCTATTGATTCCTCACACCAAAGCATGCAACAGGATGCTAATGAAGGAATGTTTTGCCAAAGGACAAATAGCCTGGTTTCATTTAGCGCAAATTCTGGTAGCTAATAAATAATTATCAGCGTGCGTTTAAAGTATGGTTACAGATAATTAACAGTTGCGATTTTGTATTGCTGACATACATGTCCATATTGTTAATACAATGTAAAAGAAAATAAAATTCTAATTCTGTATTTAAAGTTCATTCCTTTCTTCTTTTTTTTTTCTTTTGGGTCTGTGCTGTTAAAATTGTATTTCATGTATGTAATATTGAATCCTGTTTTGATCAGATAAAGCCGTATTAATCCCAAAACCAAAAATTTAATATATTGCAGCTTACCAATCATTAAATGAGGCGGCTGCATGTGTTTTTCATTTTCTTATTTATTTTTTTAGGCTTTCCCCTCTGTCTTCCCCTTTGTGATTTGGCAAGTAACACATTTCCTGTATTATACAGACACCACTCTGGATGAAGGAGCACAGGGGGGCAATTTTGGACAGCACCATTTTCAGTCTGGGGGAGGGGAGTGTTAGATGCACTAGCAGGTTAAAATACAGTAACCGATTGAAGCCAGACTCCAGCTAATAGTTTATAGTCGGTTACAACAATTTTTTATTTTTTTTGGGATAAATGTTTTACATAAATACTGATCATTTTAAGCACCTCTGCCAGGGTTAAGTGGTTTGTCTCATCCCTGTAACTGTAGGACAGCTTCTCTTTTAAAAAAAATAAATAATAATAATAATATTTCCGAGCTGGATCGCTAGATGAAAATAGAAGAAAGAAAGCCTAAAAAAGGAAACTAGAACAGTCATCACATCTAAGAATTGGTATATAATAAATGTATACTTTGGGCTTTAATCCTGCTTTTAAGGACTCCTTGATTTTATATCAGCCTCCTCCAATCCTGCATTGCATAACTGGTGAAGTTAGAAGCAGCATTCTGAACCAACCAGCTGCTTTCAATAGAACACTGAGAGCCCGCTGAGAAGAAGACAGAGCAAAATGACAACCAAGCTAATTGGCTGAAGGCCAAATTACCGAATACCCAATATCCCTTTTGAAACCATTCACAGTATTTAGAAGTATCTCCTGTACTTTCTATGTTTATGTATGATTGGAAATCTTTCATTATTAGGGCGCATGCACACAGGATGTTTTTACAGCTGCTGTTTGGGGCATCTGACGTTTTATTTTTAACTGCCTTTAAACGCCCCTCTATGTAAGCCTATGTATTCATACACATGTAAACTTTCAGAGGCGTTTGGAGGCATAAGTGTTTAGGGACAGTAGAAAAAGATTACAGCCTGTGCATCCAGGAGAATAGGCTGTTGAGCTGTAAAAAAACAAAAATGCGGCTAAACGTGTTTACATTATAGCGTGTGCTTTTACTGAAAAAAGCCCATAAACGCCATTATTTTTTTTATTTTTATTTTTTAAACTTCCTGTGTGCATGAGGCTTTAGGACACGTCTCTGTGCTGTGTAGAGAGATTATACTCTACTTACCACAAATTTTTCAGCAGAACTCCAGAGATGATGACAAGAATAAAAAACTAGCCATGCTGGCCTTTTTCACAGGAGTTGGGATAGTAGACAGGATCTACCAAAAGACCAGGTATTAGTGCCACAATGCTCTGGCCTGTAGCTCATGAGCTTCTGGATTGCGTATCTATACATGCAGTGTGCTTCTACAAGTGAAGTCAGTGGTTGCTACAATGCACGCCAATATAGTTGACATTTCAATGGATCATTGAGTCTTTCTCAAGGTGTGTGGCACTGTCTTATCTACTTTAGAGAATAGAGCATAAATTAAGCATGAGAAAAGAAAAAAGGGCGTTCCCCTGGGTGGACTTTTAAGGCACTGGTAGTATTAATTCCAAATATATGGGATATTGAAGTAAAAAATAGTTTTTATTCACAATTATACATATTTATCAAAAAATGAAATATTAAATTAAAATATACAGTTCCAAAGATTGTCACCATATAGGTAAATACATGAAAACCTTCTTTACATCCGACGCATTTCGGGGTAACCTTCTTCAGGGGTGTGTAGAGAAGGACAATTATTTCATGTATTATAAATGTAGTAGGAGAATGATGAATATTTAATTGGATGCAATTTTTTAAAAGCATTGAAAAAATAAACAGCATGCTGGGTTCTGTCAATAGGGTTGCCAGTCAAGCAAGAAGTGGGTATCAGAATATACAATTAATGCAGGTTTGAGAAGGACATTTATACGGAACAGGTGTTCATCCCGTTGGGGAGAAACTATTCCAAAGATTGAGAAGCCGGTGGATCAACCAGAAGAGATATACTGGGACTGGGGTAGAGGTCCCTGAGTATATGAGATCTGTAAAAGACCTAATAATGTCCGCTGTCAAACAGTACACTGTATTATTAACATAGCCAACCTCACACCATGACAGTCCAGCAACTCCTTGCTGAACTGTCATGGTGTGAGGTTGGCTGTTAACCCCCTTAACGACCGCCCACTGTAAATATACGTCGGCAGAATGGCACCGACAGGCAGAATCACGTATATGTACGTGATTGCCTTTGTATAGTTGGGGGGTCCGATCGGACCCCCCTTCTTTACAGTGAGCGGTCGTTTTACCTTCGGGAGCGATCCGGCATGAGGGGACGGCCGTTCGATTCCGGCCACCCCCTCTCGATCGCTCCCGGCGAATGAGAGCTTCCCCTGCCTGTGTACTGTTTACACAGGCTGGAGGAAGTGATATCTCTCCTGCGGCGCTCACATATACCGAGCGCCGTACAGGAGAAGATGCAGGTTAGTGCACACAACACTACACTGACACCAGGACACATAGGCACATAAATCGCCCCCCCAGATCACCCCCCAGCCCCCAGTCAGTGTCACTGATTGCAGTGACCATTTATTTAGTGATCACTGCAATCAGTGACATTTGTGACTGTAAAAGTGTCAGTACATTCAGTTTTAGGTCCAGTGTAGCCCCCTAACCCCCCCCTAATAAAGGTTTAACCCCCTGATCACCCCCAGATAACCCTTTCACCCCATAGCACCGCCGTCGCTAAGCGATCATTTTTCTGATCGATGTCTTAGCGTCGGTGATGCTGATCGGTAGCCAGTATTTTTTTTTAGGTTCGCCGGTTTTTATAGCGTCGGGTACCCCCATATATTACCTAATAAAGGTTTAACCCCCTTGATCACCCCCAGGTAACCCTTTCACCCCCTAGCACCGCCGTCACTAAGCGATCATTTTTCTGATCGCTGTCTTAGCGTCGGTGATGCAGATCGGTAGCCAGTAATTTTTTTTAGGTTCGCCGCAGGTTTTTATAGCGTCAGGTACCCCAATATATTACCTAATAAAGGTTTAACCCCCTTGATCGCCCCCCAGGTAACCCTTTCACCCCCTATCACCACTGTCGCTAAGCGATCGTTTTTATGATCGTTGTCTTAGTGTCGGTGATGCAGATCGGTAGCCAGTAATTTTTTTTTAGGTTCGCCGTCAGGTTTTTATATAGCGTCAGGTACCCCCATATATTACCTAATAAAGGTTTTAACCCCCTAATTGTCCCTAGTTAACCCTTTCACCAGTGATCATCATATAAGTGTTACGGGTGACGCTGGTTAGTTAGTTTGCTTTTTATAGTGTCAGGGCACCCGCCGTATATAACCCAATAAAGGTTTAACCCCCTGATCGCCCGGCGGGTGATATCAATTAGGTTTTAGCGTCAGAAAGGGTCTGCGTCACACCCCAGGCAGCGTCAGGTTAGTGCCAGTAGCGTTAACACCCACGCGTGAAGCATACACCCCCCTTAGTGGTATAGTATCTGAACAGATCAATATCTGATCAGATCTATACTAGCGTCCCCAGCAGTTTAGGGTTCCCAAAAACGCAGTGTTAGCAGGATCAGCCCAGATACCTGCTAGCACCTGCGTTTTGCCCCTCCGTCCAGCCCAGGCCACCCAAGTGCAGTATCGATCGATCACTGTCACTTGCAAAACACAACACACATAACTGCAGCGTTCGCAGAGACAGGCCTGATCCCTGCGACTCCAGTGCTGTAGGAGGTGATTTCGCCACCACAGTTAAAAAAAAAAAAAAAAGCATATATGCCGAAGCATTGGGGCAGCAGGGGCGGAGGAGCGATTTTGCTCCTAATGCCGCGTACATACGGTCGAAATTCCGACGGAGGCTTGCCCGTGGAAAAGTCTGACCATGTGTACGCGGCATAACTTTTGCGGGAAGATGCCCCAATGCTTCGGCATATATAAATGGTGCATGTATGCCCATCATTAGAAGTGGGTGGATGAAGGGCGGTATTCTAATGGTGGGCATACCCACCGATCAATCTTTTTTTTTTCGTTCAGCCAACAGGCTGCATGAAAAAAAAGATTACAATACATGTCCAACAAGGACCAGCAACGTACTGGTATGTTGCTGGACTTTGAATGTTTATACCAGAATGATGCCTGCGGGTTTAGGTATCATCTTGGTATCATTCTTTTCAGCCAGCGGCCGGCTTTCATGTAAAAGCAATCCTAGTGGCTAATTAGCATCTGGACTGCTTTTACAAGCAGTGGGAGGGAATGTCCCCCCCCCCCCGGATATAAAAAGCGCCATTGGGAAATTGGGAAAGCATTTTATCACACCGATCTTGGTGTGGTCAGATGCTTTGAGGGCAGAGGAAAGATCTAGGGTCCAATAGACCCCAGTTTTTTCAAAAAAGAGTACCTGTCATTACCTATAGCTATCATAGGGGATATTTACATTCCCTGAGATAACAATAAAAATGATTAAAAAAAAAAATATATGGAAGCAACAGTTTAAAAATAAAATAAAAAAGCAAAATTAATAATAAAAAAAAAAAAAAAAAAAGCACCCCTGTCCTGCCCTGCTCTTGCCCAATGGCGAACGCAAGCGTCGGTTTGGCGTCATATGTAAACAGCAATTGCACCATGCATGTGAGGTATCACCGCAAAGGTCAGATCGAGGGCAGTAATTTTAGCAGTAGACCTCCTCTGTAAATCTAACGGGGTAACCTGTAAAGGCTTTTAAAGGCTTTTAAAAATGTATGTAGTTTGTCGCCAATGCGCGTTTGTGCGAAATTTTAAAGCATGACGTGTTTGGTATCTATGTACTCGGCCTAAGATCATCTTTTTTATTTCATCAAACATTTGGGCAATATAGTGTGTTTTAGTGCATTAAAATTAAAAAAAGTGTATTTTTTCCCCAAAAAATGCGTTTGAAAAATCGCTGCGCAAATACTGTGTAGAAAAAAAAAATGCAACACCCACCATTTTATTCTGTAGGGCCTTTGCTTTAAAAATATATATAATGTTTGGGGGTTCAACATAATTTTCTTGCAAAAAAAAATATGTTTTCATGTAAACAAAAAGTGTCAAAAAGGGCTTTGTCTTCAAGTGGTTAGAAGAGTGGATGTAAGCTTCCTAATGTTGTGTATAAAATGCCAGAACAGTTCAAACCCCCCCCCAAATGACCCCATTTTGGAAAGTAGACACCCCAAGCTATATACTGAGAGGCATGTCGAGTCCATGGAATATTTTATATGTTGACACAAGTTGCGGAAAAAATACAATTTTTATTTTTTTTTGCACAAAGTTGTCACTAAATGTTATATTGCTCAAACATGCCATGGTTATATGTGGAATTACACTCCAAAATACATTCTGTTGCTTCTCCTGAGTACGGGGATACCACATGTGTGAGACTTTTTGGGAGCCTAGCCACGTACGGGACCCCAAAAACCAATCACCGCCTTCAGGCTTTCTAAGGGTGTAAATTTTTGATTTCACTTCTCACTGCCTATCACAGTTTCGGAGGCCATGGAATGCCCAGATGGCACAAAACCCCCCCAAATGACCCCATTTTGGAAAGTAGACACCCCAAGCTATTTGCTGAGAGAGAGGTATGGTGAGTGTTTTGCAGATCTCGCTTTTTGTCACAAAGTTTTGAAAATTGAAAAGAAAAAAAAAATGTTCTTTCTTCATTTTCAAAAACAAATGAGAGCTGTAAAATACTCACCATGCCTCTCAGCAAACAGCTTGGGGTGTCTACTTTCCAAAATGGGGTCATTTGGGGGGGTTTTGTGCTATTTTGGCATTTTATGGCCTTCGAAACTGTGATAGGTAGTGAGGAGTGAAATCAAAAATTTACACCCTTAGAAATCCTGAAGGTGGTGCGTGGGTTCCGGGGTCCCGTACGTGGCTAGGCTCCTAAAAAGTCCCACACATGTGGTATCCCCGTACTCAGGAGAAGCAGCAGAATGTATTTTGGGGTGCAATTCCACATATAACCATGGTATGTGTGAGCAATATATCATTTAGTGACAACTTTTTGTAATTTTTTTTTTTTTTGTCATTATTCAATCACTTGGGACAAAAAAAAAATATTCAATGGGCTCAACATGCCTCTCAGCAATTTCCTTGGGGTGTCTACTTTCTAAAATGGGGTCATTTGGGGGGGGTTTGTACTGCCCTGCCATTTTAGCACCTCAAGAAATGAGATAGGCAGTCATAAATTTAAAGCTGTGTAAATTCCAGAAAATGTACCCTAGTTTGTAAACGCTATAACTTTTGTGCAAACCAATAAATATACGCTTATTGACATTTTTTTTTACTAAAGACATGTGGCTGAATACATTTTGGCCTAAATGTATGACTAAAATTGAGTTTATTCGATTTTTCTTATAACAAAAATTAGAAAATATCATTTTTTTTCAAAATTTTCGGTCTTTTTCCGTTTATATCGCAAAAAAGAAAAATCGCAGAGGCAATCAAATACCATTAAAAGAAAGCTCTATTTGTGGGAAGAAAAGGACGCAAATTTCGTTTGGGTACAACATTGCATGTCCGCACAATTTACAGTTAAAGCAGCGCAGTGCAAAATTCTGAATTCACCTCTGGTCCTTTAGCTACCAAATGGCACGGGGCTTAAGTGGTTAAGGAACCCCCTTTTTTCTTTTCTCATAGATACTGCATGTGGCACAAGCATATATTTGCCATTCACCCCCCCCCCCCCCCTTTCTATAAATTAAGCATGAATGTTTCTTAAAGCACACAATATTAGGATTATGCTAAAATCTTTAAAGGATTTGTAAAGTCGGAAGTTTTTTTTTTATCTTAAAGCGGAGGTGCAGGGGAAAAAAAAAAAAAAGTCAGCAGCTACTAACAGTGTAGCTGCTGACTTTGAATAAGGACACTTACCTGTTCTACTCGCCCGCGATGTGGGTCCTGCCACGGCGATCGATCGCTGCTGGCTGGCTCCCGGCTCCTCCATCCTGAGTAGGGGAAACAGGCAGTGAAGCCGTAAAGGCTTCACTGCCCGTTTCCTACTGCGCATGCACCATTCGCACGGCGCTTTGTGAATGGGCGGCTTGCCTCCTGGGATACACACAGTTCCCAGAAGGCAGCGCGCCCCACTCACAAGAAGAGGAAGCGGAAGGAGACCCACCGCGGACGGAGAAGAGGAACATTAGAGGCAGATTAGGGGACTTCCGCATAGCAACAGGCATGTGCATCAGTCCCCCCTAATACTTACCTGAGTCCCAGCGATGTCCGAGAGTGTCTTGGCCGTCCGGGACTCTCCCTCCTAATTGGCTGTGAGACAGCAGTGGTGCCATTGGCTGTCGATCAAAGTCAGTCAAGCAGGAGAGAGAGGGGGTGGGGCCAAGCCGCAGCTCTGTGTCTGAATGGAGACAAGCTGCAGCTTGGGTGCGCCCATAGCAAGCTGCTTGCTGTGGGGGCACTCAACAGGAGGGAGGGGCCAGGAGCGTAAAAGAGAGACCCAAGAAGAAGAAGAAGATCTGGGCTGCTTTATGCAAATCTACTGCAACAGGGCAGGTAAGTATAACATGAATGTTATTTTTATAGGAAAAAGAAAAACTAGACTTTACAATCGCTTTAAAGCCTATCTGCAGGGAACACAAAATTATTATTTATGTCTAGGATACCAGAAGAAGCAAATTTACTTACCCGATCCCTGGCACCCATTGCTCCCCTACACTCCAGTTTGTGGACTGTCCCTCAGCGTCCTTTCATACAACACAGGGCTCTGGGCCCTGCCTTGCACTTAATGTTGGTGGACCTACAACTGGCAAATAGTTGGGGAGAAAATGGTGTACATCTAGATCACAAGTGTCAAACACAAGGCCTGCGGGCCGAATCCAGCCCTTCAGGCCATTTCATGTGGCCCTCGCACCTCTCCAGCTCTCCTCTGGTCCCTACTCCAGACCCCTTACTTTCTGCTTTCAAGCAATGCATCCAGATTCTTCCCAGCAGCAGCATAAGGAAAGGGGGTGCACTGTGATGTAAGGGAGAGTGGGGAATCAACTTCTGATGGTGGGGTGGCTCTTGACATCTAATGTAAAGGGGAGGGGATGTACTGGACATCTAATCTTAGATACAACCAGCCCTTTGGCTGCAAGAGCAGGGATCAGGTAAGAAAGTGCTTATCCTAATTATACAGTACATGACACAGAATGGATACTTATAGGTTAGTACCTTCCGATGATTGGACACTGGCAAAGCTTTGCTGAACATGCCCCATGGGCATACTTATATTACCACGTCTGTCTTGAGCCCTTTATAAGGTACTTGGGCACTTACCAATGCCCTATTGCCACGAGGAGTTTGCCACAGGATGGTCGACACATAAGTTGCTGTGTACTTCTTAAGAGACCCAAGTTGCTGTGTACTCCTTAAGACACCATTACTCCATTCCCACACCCTATTCTGTGGGGACCCCAAAGGGACATGCCCTAACCAATAGCAATGATATACACATAGGATTAACTTGTGTCTTTTTTTCAACCTCACCTACTATGTAACTATGGAAACCAGGCTCAAGGGAATCACTGCAAAAATTCAGGCAAACATTCACTGTGCCAAAGGTGTGCAAAAACTCTTAAACTGTACAGTGATGACTTTTCCCTTGCATCGGAGCAGGACCCTATTTTAACACGATCTCTGTATCCGATTCTAGCAATATCTCAGGCACTCAACAAGCGGCCTATCTGACAACACAAATTTTTCTACAACTATGTCAGATTTGAACCAACTGGTTTCATAAAGCCACCACTGACCAGAACTCAAAAGCGCCAAGCACATTTTCCATGATCTGAATCTCCCTCCACTGACTTGAGAGTATCTGAGAAGATTGATATTAGGTGCTCCTTTTGATTCTGGATGGTCATTTTCTGCTGGTGAGTGATTTATTCCACTAGTGTGTGAGAACTGAAGCACCTTGTGTATATGTTTACATTGGTTTTTTTTTTTTGGAGCACCGTGTGGGACTTTTTTTTTTTTGGGACTATTTCTTTAAGAAGACACAAAAGACTGATCACTGTTTTTCAAAACTTTGTTTTGCTATTGTGCACAGATGTCAAGCACAGATTTACACAGCATTTTAAGACTTTTGCGAGCTTTTGTATTTTGGTATATGGTTCTTATCACAAATAATTTTCTGGTACAAGAATTTTTATTGTAATAATAAGTATACCATTTTAACAAACATTCAACCACGCAGGGGTACAGGACAATGGACAAAACAAAAAAGGTATGGGCTGGAGAAGTCCGATCAAATATATATATATATTTTTTTTATATGATAACTGTCCACTGGGCGACCAAGTGGGAGAAGCCAAAGGTTCATAAAGGTCATTAAAAGCCATCTAACAGGGGCCCAGGTTGCAGGTGTACTGGTTTACAGCAGTGGGCGGTGCGTGAACTGGTCTATTGGACACCCTTGGCACAGGTCGGAGTGAGCCATCTGTAAGGAGGTACAAAAAAGATAGAGGAACCTTTGGAGTCCTGCAACGCCTGCTGATACATACACTAGTTGAATTTTAAGATATGCACATAAAGATTTTTGTGTTCTTAGCACTGCCACCTTAATCATTCATTATTTGGGTGGGTGTTACAGGGATACACCATTTTGGTAGCTTCTAGGGGAAATTGTTCTTTCTAAAATAGTGTTTGTGTCTTAACAGGGTGCAGATGTTCTCTATCTCATTTACACAGCAATAGAGCTGAGGCTGTCAATCACAAGGTGTGTGCTGGAGCTCCCTCCCCTGTCACCGTTTTACCTCTTAGTGTCAGGGAAAACTTGTCAGAAGTGACTCGTGTAGATAGCAGAGGAATGAGGCAGCAGAGAGAATTGACACTTAGTGCTCTGGATTGAGACAAGTACACACTATAGAGAATTGTGCTTTGTGCATATATTTCATGTCGGAGGTTTACAACCAATTTTAAGGTTTTGCTGACAGAAAATTTGAGACACTTGTAAAAGCCCTCTTTACCTTATAGGCCCAGCTTTGCAACCTGCAATACTGCTATTTCTGTTTTGCAAGACTGCAGCTAATTGGACTATGGCAACGAACAATCAGCAGGATCCTGTCTTCTAGGATCCAACCTTAGAAGAGCACTTGCAGACTTTGCCCTCTGCCTTGCACTTCTGTTTTGATGCCCTAGAACAGGGGTGTCAAACTCCATTTATTGTGGTCTGCATCAACATTATGGTTGCCCTCAAAGTGCCAGTTATATCTGTAAAACTATATTAATTTATTCAGGGCTTTTTTTTTCCGCCAGAGACTAGGTGCAGAAACTCAACCATGCCCCCACTGAACCACATTGAATGATTGGTGTGGCCAAATTGCACAGTGGGAGGATATAACCACTTCCCGCCAAAGGTACGTCATATTACGTCCTGGACTTTGGGGATATCTGAATGATGACTGCAGCTACAGGCATCATCCAGATATTCTCTTTTTCGGCTGGCGATTCCATGCACCGTAAAAACAATCATAGCGGCAGTTCAGCTACTTAACCACTTGCTTACTGGGCACATAAACCCCCTTCCTGCTCAGGCTAAATTTCAGCTTTCGGCACTGTCACGCTTTGAATGACAATTGCGCGGTCGTGTGACGTGGCTCCCAAACAAAATTTACGTCCTTTTTTTCCCACAAATAGAGCTTTCTTTTGGTGGTATTTGATTATCTCTGCGGTTTTTATTTTTTGCGCTATAAACCAAAAAAGAGCGACAATTTTGAAAAAAAACTAAATTTTTTGATTTTTGCTATAATAAATATCCCAATTTTTTTTTTAAAAAACAATTTTTTTCTCAGTTTAGGCCGATACGTATTCTTCTACATATTTTTGGTTAAAAAAAATCCCAAAAAGCGTATAGTGATTGGTTTGCGCAAAAGTTATAGCGCCTACAAAATAGGGGATAGAATTCTGACTTTTTTTTTTTTTTACTAGTAATGGCGGCGAGCTGCGATTTTTGTCAGGACTGCGATATTGCGTCGGACATATCGGACACTTTTGACACATTTTTGGGACCATTCACATATATACAGTGATTAGTGCTATAAAACTGCACTGATTACTGTATAAATGTGACTGGCAGGGAAGGGGTTAACACTAGGGGGCGAGGAACGGGTTAAATGTGTGCCCTATGAGTGATTGCTACTGTGGGGGGAGGGGACTGACCTGTGTTCCTATGTACAAGGGACACAGCATCGGTCTCCTCTCCCTGACAGGACGTGGATCTGTGTGTTTACACACACAGATCCATGTCCTTGTCTGTGTACCGGCCGATCGCGGGTACCTGGCGGACATCGCGGCCGCCAGGCACGCGCATCGGCATCTCAGTGATGCACTGGGCCCCCCAGTGGCCGGAGGAGCGGAGGCCGTATAATGATGGCCTCCCGGCATTTTAAAACCACTTTTCGGCCGTCATTTGTCGTATGGCGGGCGCAAAGTGGTTAATCATTCTTACAGGCGGCGAGAGGGGACGTCCCACTGCCCTCCGGTGCTTCTACCAGCTCGCCTGTGCTATCATCGAACCGGAGAAGGAATCCATCTGGCGGAAGTTGAGCATAGAGATTTCCAAGGGACAGATGGTCCCCGGCAATCTCTATGACCTTCGGAGGCCTGGGTGCGATGCTATGACGTCACGTCCGGCCCGGCAGAAGTAAACATTGCCAGGGACTAGGCTGAAATCGTTTATTTTTTCTTGTGATCACGGTCTTTCTGCCTGGAGGCAGGTCTTATAGACCCCACATCTCTCCATAAAGAGGACCTGTCACGCACTATTCCTATTACAAGGGATGTTTACATTCCTTGTAATAGGAATAAAAGTGATCAAAATTTTTTTTTTTTTAAGGGAAAGTGTAAAAAAAAAATCTAATAAAATAAATACATTTTTTTTTTAAAGTGCTCCCGTGTGCACACAGAAGCGAACACATACTTAGGTCGCGCCCACATATGTAAACGGCATTTAAACCACACATGTGAGCTATCGCCACAAATGTTAGAGCAGGAGTAACAATTCTAGCCCAAGACCTCCTCTAAGGCCCCTTTCACACTGAGGCGTTGAAAAAACGCAAAAAAATGATGAGATATTGTACCACGATTTTACCGCGTTCGCGGTAAAAATAGCGCTAACGCCTATGCGTTTTTACCGCGTTCGAACGTGAACGTGGTAAAAACGCATAGGCGTTAGCGTTATTTTTTAAAATAACGCTTATGCCTATGCGTTTTTACCGCGGTACTCAATTATTTCAATGGGGATAGGCATTTTTACAGCGTTATTTTATGCGCCCCAAAGATGCTCCAAAAAAGCTGTTTGCAGGATTTTTTCCAACGCACAGCCAGCACAACACCCCAGTGTGAAAGCCCTCAGGGCTTTCACATTGAGAATGATGGGGCAGGATTATTTTAGGCATTTTTACAGCGCTATTTTTACTGCGAAAACGCGGTAAAAACGCCTCAGTGTGAAAGGGGCCTAACGCTAAACAGGTAACCTGTAAGACATTTTAAAGCGTTGCCTATGGAGATTTTCAAGTACCAAAGTTTGGTGCCATTCCACGAGTGTGCGCAATTTTAAAGCGTGACATGTTAGGTATCTATTTACTTGGCGTAACATCATCTTTCACATTATACAAAAAAAGTGGGCTAACTTTACGTTTTTTTTTTTTTTAATTCATGAAACTTTTTTTTTTTCCAAAAAAAGACGTTTGAAAAATCGCTGCGCAAATACCATGTGCCAATTTATTTCCTAGGGTCTCTGCTAAAAAAACATATATAATGTTTGGGGGTTCTGAGTAATTTTCTAGAAAAAATTATAATTTTTTTTACATGTAGGAGCGAAGTGCCAGAATTGGCCAGCATGGGAAAGTGGTTAAAGAGGAAGTAAACTCTCCCCCTCCAATGCTGCTGTTTAAACAAGCCAGTAGCTTAAGGTAGTCTAATACATTCTGCATCATATTTCAGCCCCAATTGCATATTCCAGCTCTTTAAAAGTTTGTGTTTCCTGTAAGACAGGGCCATCTGTTTTTTTTTTTTAATACATTTTTTTATTGAGTTTTTCACAGTGACAGGATAAAAACAGGTGGGTTACAGAGAGCATAGTTCATACAATAAAACATTGTATAGTAATTAAAAACTCCAATAGTTAATCAACCGGTATGTAGCATCTATCAAGGTTACAATACAGAACTAACAAGTTGAGTACCATCCTAATAAGGGGGAAATATTTGTCCAAATGGAGGGGGCAAGTGCGCATGCGCGGGGACTCGGAGAAGGACGTGTGCTGACCGAGCTCCCGGCACCCCGGCCCACCAGAGCTAACGATAGCGCAGGCACTGAGGTCCGTGAGCCAGGACCGATCCCACACCAGCCCCGAAGTGGCGATGAACCGTAGGGCACAGGGGCAGCCGCGGAAAGGACACGATACGCAAACTACAGCCCAGAAGAGAGCAGGGCCTTCCCCTACAGCACAGCCGCGATCCAAGATGGCGCCGGGTAAGCCAGACACACGAGGCAGCAGCCAGATCCGACGGCGCTACACAGAGAGGAGACAGGCAGCCAAATCTGGAGCCAACTAGGGATCCATTCTCCTCACAATCCTCGGGAGAGGTGGAGACCGGACAGCGGGGTGAGTCACTATCACATCCCCCATCCCCAGCCATATACGCTGATAGACATGACTCTCCAAACTCCCCTGCCTCCCCTGCCTCCTCCATGGATAGGAACATGGCAGACTTAGCAGAAGTCCTCATTAGCCAATCCAGCCAATCCAGCCAGGATATGCCAATTCCCCAGCTCTCACACTATTCCCCTGATGCTGTACTGTTGGGCAGATTCTCCACCATGCTGCAGCAGGAGCTCTCTAAGGCCTGCACATTAATCACCACTGACCTGAAAAAAGACATCCATAGCTTGGGAGAGCGTTTTGAGCTAATTGAAACCAAAGTGGATGGAGCCATCAAAAGGGTCAACCAGAACTCAGCCATGGTGACAGACCTCCAGGATAGATTAGAAGAGGCATTCACAAAAATTGAAGATTTGGAGAATCGTTCTCGTAGGTACAATGTCCGCGTGCGTGGCCTCCCTGAAACTCACACAGATCTAGAGGGGGCTGTAAAAGACCTGATGAAAACCCTTATCCCTGATATAGCCAACCACCACATGGAAGTTGATCGCGTTCACCGAGCACTGACAGCCCCAAGGGCCGACGGCCTACCACGAGACATTATTGTTAAGCCACATCACTACCGCATTAAGGATAAGATGATGCTTGCGGCTCGCAACAGGCCGGACCTGTCGCTATTTGGAACACCAATACAGCTCTTTACAGATTTGGCGCCATCAACGGTCCAGAAACGCAGAAACCTACGGCCATTACTCCAGCAACTTATGGCCAAACAGATTAAGTATCGATGGTCGTTCCCTTTTAAGTTATCATTCACTTACAACGGAAAGTCCCACTCCTTTTCCACGTTCCAAGCAGGCGAAGACCTACTGCTTAGTCTCGGCATCATTGCACGGGACTCTCCGACTCCGATTTCATCTCCCCCTCGTCTGGATCATCGTCCCCTCTCCCCGATATGGCAGGATCGCACACGCTCACAGGCCAGAAATGCTCGCCGGAATACCTGAGTATTATTGCTCTTCTCTCTTTTTGCTTTTTTGCCCCCTTTTGGGAACTGTTAGTGCTTGATTGCACGGATATGGCCTGGGCCCATGGTGGACTATGGGCCTGATGGGGCCATCGTTACCGTTCACAGTTCACAGGTTACAAAGTCACGGGTTACAAAGTTACTGGAGTTCCTGGTTCTTCGGACTGGCTGCCAGCCGAATATTTTACAACCCCGACGGGCCCAACCTGGTCGAAGAAATTTTGCTTTTTGCTTTTTAGCAGTCTGGGGGCCTTAGTCGGACCGCAATGTGTTCCCCTGTTGGGCTGTGGCTCGGGGGCCGGAACGACCGATGGGGACCCTTCCGGCCCCGGCGCCACTGGCCTTGGGAATGCATGTTCCTATAGACAGCCTGTTATGTTAAAACTGTATTGATTGATTTTGTCATTTCCGATATGACCTCGAATAGCCTGCTCGTACAGAGTGTAATCATATTTGGGTCGGGGTGGTCATGCTTGCCACCCAACTGCAAGACTACCTATCCTACGACAAGGATGGTACCCTTGCACCTAATTTGCCGGATGTTGTCTCCGGCAGGGGTTATTCCCCATTCCTTCATTCATCAGCTAGGATTGAGTTATATTGGTTGTTTGGGCCTAAGGCCTATGTATATGTTTTTTTGCTTTTATTTTTGTTTCTCTTCTTCTCTAATGCCTTTTC
The DNA here is from genome assembly GCA_029206835.1 of Rana muscosa. Taxonomy (NCBI): domain Eukaryota; kingdom Metazoa; phylum Chordata; class Amphibia; order Anura; family Ranidae; genus Rana; species Rana muscosa. The sequence continues at coordinate 177,209,324 of CM055122.1, read as the reverse complement.
CTTCTCTCCCTTCCCCCTCTTTCTTCGGAGCCTCGGTTCAGCGCCCTTCCCTTATGTCATGGTCTGAGAGGTCACATAGCCAAACAGTCATCATCATCGGGACCCTTCTCGCTTCATTCATTATGCAAGGTAAGAGTGCTCTGCCCTACCACGATGGCCACCACATATAACACAGACTATTCGATAGTTAGCCACAATGTACATGGATTTAACTCCCCTACTAAAAGAACTAAGGCTTTCCAGTTTTATCATAAACAGAAGGCTGAAGTCCTGCTATTGCAGGAAACTCATTTCTCCAATGTCTCAGCGCCCCGTTACCTCAATGGGAAGTATCCACAGTTTTACTTGGCAGGGGGTCGGGAAAAGAAGGGCGGTGTAGCCATCTGCTTTTCGAAACGGACCCCCTTTACCCCCATCGCTATCGTTAAGGACAAGAGAGGTAGATATATTATGGCAGTGGGGCGGCTCCATGACCAGGAGGTGTCCTTTATATCATACTATGCCCCGAATACTGGACAGCCGGAATTCTTTAGCAAAATGCTGAAGATTCTTATGCCCAAAGTCCAGGGTCAGGTCATTATGGGAGGCGATAGTAATATTCCCTTGGACAGAATTATGGATAAATCGGACTCCTCTAGACCAACATTGAAACGCCCACCGACTGGAAGCAGCAAGGTTGCACGTCTGTTTCATTTCTATGACCTCATCGACGCCTGGCGAGAAAATAACCCTACGGTCAGAGACTTTACACACTTTTCACAAGCCCATCATACTTACTCGAGGATAGACCACGTTCTAGTACGTACGCCTTTGCTACCATTTATTAAGTCGGTTAAGATTTTATCTACCCCTTGGTCTGATCATTCCCCGATAAAACTCTCTACTTCAGGGCTATGGACTAAATCTAGACCCTCCCCGTGGAGACTTAATGTGAGCTTGCTGAATGACCCTACAATCTTTTTAGAGATTCAAAAGGAAATACAGGAATACTTTAGACTTAATAAGGCATCGGACACGTCCCCCGCAATTAACTGGGTAGCACATAAAGCAGCGATTAGGGGCATATTGTTACAAGTGGCAGCCAGGATTAAACGCAATAGGGAACAGGCAAATAAGATTCTGGAAACTAACTTGGATAACTTACTTAGTGAACAGCACAGAAATCCCCTGGTAGATATAAGGCATAAAATTGACGAGGCTCGACTAGCACTAAATCTTAGCTTGACTACTCAAGCGGAGAAACATATTAGTTGGTCTAAGCACAGGTTCTATACGATGGGTGATAAACCTACCACAATGTTAGCTAGAAAACTGGTTCCTCGACCGTACACACCGACTTTGCCTAAACTACGACTATCCACGGGCCTAACCTCCCAGAACCCCGAACGGATAATTGGAGAATTTCACAAATTTTATGCTAAGCTGTATGGAGTGCAGGACAAGCTCGATTCATCTGAAGCGAGCACATTCTTTCGCGACTTACAGCTGCCTAAATTGACACAAGCCCATGCGGAACTGATGGACGGTGCTCTTACAGAGCCTGAAGTCAGGGCTGCAATCAAAACCCTACACCCTACCAAGGCCCCTGGGCCAGATGGATTCCCGGGTCACTACTATAGGAAATATCACGATCTTCTGGCCCCACATCTCTGTACTTACTTTAATGACCTGAGAAGCGGCAGCAAGCTCCCCAGCCATGAAAATGTAGCCTATATAAGTGTTATCCCGAAACCAGGAAAGGACCATACAGACTGTTCCAATTATCGCCCAATTTCTCTGATCAATACGGATCTTAAGATTCTAACCAAAATACTGGCCCAGAGACTTAATACTTTTCTTCAGTGTTATATCCATCCTGACCAAGCAGGTTTTGTCCCGACAAGACAGGCATCGGACCAAACCCGCCGGATAATTAACCTTATCTCGGCAGTTCGGTCTGATTGGGATGGAAAGGGGACTAGGAGGGGAATGTTACTTTCATTGGATATCCAGAAGGCGTTCGATTCTATCTCCTGGGACTATCTTTTTGATGTTCTCACACGCTTTGGATTTGGGAGACGCTTTCTGGATCTCCTTCACATATTATATGATTCCCCCAGTGCCTCGCTAATGCTCAGAGGATATACATCCCAAACATTTCCTATCAGGAGAGGAACTAGACAGGGCTGCCCGTTGTCGCCACTATTATTCGCCCTGGCGATTGAACCACTAGCGCTCAAAATTCGCGCCTGCAGAGATATACAGGGCATTTATTGCGGAGACTATGAACACAAATGTTTACTCTTTGCGGACGACTTGTTGCTGACCTTGACCTCACCGATCACATCCCTACCTAACTTGTATGCTATTTTGCAGCCTTTCTCCAACATTTCCGGGTTGGCAATTAATCATAGTAAGTCAAGAGCACTGAACTTATCTTTGCTAAGCTCCACTCAGGCTACGCTTGAAAAATCATTTCAATTCCGATGGGAATCCACAGCTCTCCCTTATTTAGGCATACAGCTGACCTCATCTATTGGTGAGTTGTACAAAGAGAATTATCCAGCCCTTTTCAAACGGCTAACAGCTGACATGGCTAAGTGGCAGGTTCACCCGCCATCGTGGTTTGGCAGACTTCACTCAATTAAAATGAATGTTCTACCTCGATTATTGTATTTCTTCCGTACCTTGCCAGTTTCATTGGCCCGTGATGACCTTAAACGATTCCAGAATAAAGTACTACAGTTTATTTGGGGTGATAAGAGACCCAGGGTGAATAGGAGCACTCTATACACGTTGAAGCGGAGAGGAGGACTTGGTCTTCCAGACTTATTAAAATATTTTTATGCTGCCCAGATAGCACAACTTACAAGGTTTCACTCCCAACAGGCACAGGCCATTTGGATGGCTATGGAATCTTATTCCTGCCGTCCCAAACCTATTTCTTATATTTTATGGCTCCCTATCAAGGAGCGACCTCCTATACTTTGCCCTACTTTATCCATGTCACTGGAACTATGGGACAGACTCTCCAGATCTCACAAATTCAAATCTCCTCATTCTCCACTGACACCTCTGCTTCAAAATAAAGCATTCACCCCGGGTCTCACTCCACTAGCGTTCGAATGGTGGACTAATAAGGGTTTTAAGTGTATTGCTGACTTGTGCGATCATAGAGGTATGCTGACCGAACGGACTATGGCTGACAGGCATCAAATGCCTCCAGCGGAGGGTTATAGGTTCGCCCAAATCTCACATTATGTACAAACCCTGGCTCGCAAGAGCAACCTAGCAACCCAAACTCCCATGGAACATCTATGCAAAAATTATGATAAAATTAAAGGACATTTATCTGCTATATATTCGATATTGCTGAGTGTATCGACAAAGCTGACTTATATGGTCCAATGGGAGACCGACTTGCAGGAAACCCTGGATCTGGACGAATGGCATAGGATAGCCGAGACAGCATCTCGTTCGCTCGTCAATACTTCAATAATTGAGGCCAATTATAAGGTTCTACTGAGGTGGTATATGGTGCCGGTCAGACTGGCAACTTTTGTCTCAGGAGCTACCCCGTTGTGCTTTAGAGGATGTGGCCAGATGGGCACCACCTATCATATTTGGTGGACATGCCCAAAGGTCCGGAGGTTTTGGATCAGGGTGTATAATTTAGTTTACTCCCTTACCCAACTAAACCTAACTAAATCAGCTAAGCAAGCACTACTGGGGGGAGGAGATGTGGAAGCCTCCAAGTCCTGCAAGAGGCTCTTGACATTTATTTTTATTTCAGCCAAAATCACTATTGCTAGGAACTGGAAATCGGCAGCTCTACCATTCGATCAGCTTAAAGGCAAATTGTCTTGGTTGATGCTAAACGAACGCTTGACCGCTCTGGCCCAAGATAAAATGAAACTGTTTCATGGAGTTTGGGACCCATGGCTTCGTTACCTAACTAATGACCCGGGGATGTTTACAGCATAGCCTAGGGGATTAGGTTGAGATGTCTGGATGCTGAATCGGGGCTCCTCCCCCCCCTCCCTCCCCCCATTCCCCCCTCCTCAACTGTCCTTTCCTTACTCTGTCTCCTTCCTTCTATTCTTTGTCACTGTCCTCTTTCCTCTCTTTTGAAATTTGTTTATTGTTTATTTTTGGAGTCAGATCCAGACCTTAGAGGTTTGTGCTGCTCCCTGTTTTCTCAGCTCCTACGGGACCATTGTCAGTCTGATCAGACCTCTGGGCTGCCCACACGGCCGGCTGAGTTGCGCCCCCCCGATAGATGGATGGGGGGGCGGCTCATCTGGGTGGACGGTTCAGATATGATCTGCGATGCTAATAGGGGTTAACGGCTCTACGGAGCTTCGGACTACTCCAAGGACCCCTACACTTGGTGATCTTCATTGTGTTACCCCAAATGTTGATTGTGACTGTACAATGTTATGTGGCGACTTTTATACATTTTGTATGACAAAACTTGAATAAAAAGATTGAAACACAAATGGAGGGGGCAGTAGGAATATGTTAGTGCCCAGGATGGAGTAAGCCGCTAAGTCCTTAGGGCCATCTGGGGTTGTGCAAAGTATTGGTTTCCGGGGAGATGAGATGATGAACCTATACAGGTCTTCTCCGTCCCGTTCACCCCAAAAGTGATCAAACTGTGAGCGGGAGGGGACCCTTAGTAGTTATATATAGTTATCAGGCAGATGTGGTTCATTAACCACTTAACGACCGCTCACTGTATATGTACTTCGGCAGAATGGCACCGACAGGCACGATCACGTACAGTGTACGTGATCGCCTTTGTACAGTTGGGGGGTCCGATCGGACCCCCCTCCTATACAGTGAGCAGCCGTTTATCGTTGGGGAGCGATCCGAGATGAGGGGACGGCCATTCGATTCCGGCCACCCCCTCGCGATCGCTCCCGGCGAATGAAAATGCTCCCTCTGCCCGTGTAATGTAAACACAGGCAGAGGAAGCAGGAGGAAGTGATGTCATCTCTCCTCGCGGCGGTCTTTTCGTCCGCAGCGCCGAGGAGAGAAGAAGCAGGTTAGTGCACCAACAGTCCACTGACACTTAGGTACACATAGGCACATATTTCACCCCCCAGATCACCCCCCAGCCCCCAATCACAGTGTCACTGATTGCAGTGATCATTTATTTTACTGATCACTGCATTTAGTGTCATCTGTGACAGTAAAAAGTTGCAGGGCAGTTAAGTTTAGGCCCCTTGATCGCCCCCAGGTAACCCTTTCACCCCCTAACGCCAGCGTCACTAAGCGATCGTATTTTTGATCGCTGTATTTAGTGCCGGTGGTGCCCTAGATCAGTGTTTTTCAACCTTTTTTCAACCAAGGCACCCTTTAAAATCTGTCAGAATCTCGAGGCACACCAATCCAAAAATGTGAATTTTTTTTTATGCCACATGGTATTTGTACAGTTGTTTTGCAAACACATTTATTTTTGTACAAAATTCACTTCAATGAATTAAAACAAAACACAATATATACCACAATTTTTGGGTATAGTGTGAAAGATGATGTTATGGCGGGGAAATAGATACCTAACATGTCATGCTTTAAAATTGCGCACACTCGTGGAATGATGACAAACTTTGGTACTTAAAAAATCTTCATAAGTAACGCTTTAAACACCTTTACAGGTTACATGTTTAGAGCTAAAGATGAGGTCTAGCACTAGAATTATTGCACTCGCTCTAGCGTGTGTGGTGATACCTCACATGTGTGGTGCGAAAACTGTTTACATATGCGTGTGCGACTTGCGTATCCACTTGCGTAGGGATGGGGGGTGCTTAAAAAAAATGTTGTCTTATTTATTAAACTTTTTTTTCTTTTCACTGTCCCTTTTACATTTTTTTATTTGTTTTTATATCACTTTTATTTCTGCTACAATGGATGTAAACATCCCTTGTAGTAGATATAAGGATGACAGCTCCTGTTTATGGAGAGATCTGGGGTCAAAAAGACCTCATATCTCTCTTTTACCTTTTAAAGGCAAAAGATTTAAAAAAAAATTGATCTTTTGCTTTAAAAAAATGTATAAAAATAGTTTACTTCCAGCCTGGACTGGAAGTCATGGCGTCGCTCCGGTCCTTCAAGGCAATCAAAGGGGATCTACTCTTTCATCGGATTGTTTCTCAGGCGAGACGTGGAAGAGGGGGACATCCCCTCCCGCCGCTTTTTAAAACATTCCAGTGGCTTAAGAGCTGCTTGGAATGCTTTCATGAGAAAGCCAGTCACTGTCTCTAAAAAACAATACCAAGGTTATGGCTGATATCTTTAGCCATAACCCCGGCAAACCATTCCAAATCTGTAACTACGAATTGTGGTCTTGTGGGGGGAAAAAAAAAAAACCTACATGACACTTGTTACAATTAGGGCACTTTCACATTGACTCATTCCATTGCAGGCACGGCGATTAAATTTTTTTTATTTAATATACATGAGCTATGTGGGTTATTATTGATAATGATAACTGTATACTTCAATACTGGTTTGGCCGCAGCGCAGGTGTAGCGCAGTGTAACTGCGGTTTTCGTGTGGTTTCTCATAAACTTCTATTATGTAGTAAATTTTTGGTACATTTTCTGAAAGCACACCAAAAATGAGGGACATAATAGAAGTCTATGAGAAACCACATGAAAACCGCAAGTACACTGCGCTGCGGCCAAACTGCAGTATTGAAGTATACAGTTATCATTATCAATAATAACCCACATAGCCCATGTATATTATATTACATTTAAAAAAAATTCACCATGCCTGCAATGAAAAATGAGGCAATGTAAGTGCCAACAAGTGTTATGTAGTTTATTTTTTATTTTTATATAAACACCATGCCTGCAATAAAACTATCATACATTGAAAATGACAGGTACAAGTACTGTACCTGTGTCTCCTCACTGTTTTGTTTCCTCACGGTTCTTTCAACCTCTACTCGTGTTGTTCTTCTTCTCCTCCCCTCAGGGAAACGCGCGCCAGCCAGCATCTACTCTGGCACCCGCGGCTCACACGTCACAGATAGCAGTGCGTGCGCCCGACACTCCCATAGCAACCGATGACGTAATCGGTTGGCAAGACGCGATCGGGAGGCCAGCACAGCTTCCAGAGTGCCTGTGGCAGCGGGAAGTGAGGTTTACACAGCGGACCGGCACCGCTGTAATAACGAATATTAACCAAGTGGCCAGCAGTAGTTAAAACATCAGATAGCTGCCTATATTGGGGGTCATTTTGCCGCGGCACACCTGGGGACTCTTCACGGCACACCAGTATGCCGCGGCACACTGGTTGAGAAACGTTGCCCTAGAGAGCCAGTTATTTATTTTTTAGTTTTGCCGCAGGTTTTTATAGTGTCAGGTACCCCCATATATTATGTTAACCCCCTGATTGCCCCTAGAGTTAACCCTTTCACCAGTGATCACCGTATAAGCGTCACTGGTGACACTGGTTACCCAGTTAGTTATTTAGGTAACCCGTCAGGTTTTTATATAGCGTCGGGTACCCCCATATTTTAACCTAATAAAGGTTTTAACCCCCTGATTGCCCCTAGTTAACCCTTTCACCAGTGATCACCATATAAAGGTTACGGGTGACGCTGGTTGGTTAGTTTGCTTTTTATAGCATCAGGGCACCCGCCGTATATAACCCAATAAAGGTTTAACCCCCTGATCGCCCGGCGGGTGAGATCAATTAGGTTTTAGCGCCAGAGAGGGTCTGCGTCGCCCCAGGCAGCGTTAGGTTAGTGCCAGTAACGCTAACACCCACACGCAAAGCATACACCTCCCTTAGTGGTATAGTATCTGAACAGATCAATATCTGATCTGATCAGATCTATACTAGCGTCCCCAGCAGTTTAGGGTTCCCAAAAACACAGTGTTAGCGGGATCAGCCCAGATACCTGCTAGCACCTGCGTTTAGCCCCTCCGCCCAGCCCAGCCCACCCAAGTGCAGTATCGATCGATTACTGTCACTTACCAAACACAAAACACATAACTGCAGTATTCGCAGAGACAGGCCTGATCCCTCCGATCGCTAACAGTTTTTTTTTTGTAGCGTTTGATATATTTTAGCTGACGACAGTCAGGTGCTTTTTTTCCTGTGAATCTTACTAGTGTACCCCTAAATTTAGAGCCCAAAATGGCAAGTCGAAGGTACACTAGTTAGAGATTCTGAGCATGACAGATAGTGAAGAGGAGGTCACGCATCTGTCAGATTCAGGCTCAGAATATCTTCCCGTAGAAGACAGTGACGTCAGCGGCCCCACGTCAGATAGCTCTGACGACGAAGTTGAGGTCCCTGCTAAGGTCAGGCGTACCCGATCCCGATCTTCTGAGGTTGTTGAGGAGCAAGAACCGCAGGGCTCTCGTATCATGGAGCAGAGTAGTACTAGCGCTGCTATTCCTTCTGGTGAATTGGCAAGCACCAGCGGCCTAGTACAGCCTGGGCGTACATCCAGCACTGCAGTATCACGTGGTGACGTGGCGAGTCCCATAAGTGCAGTTCAAGCTGGCGAGGTGGCAAGCACAAGTAGTGTCCCGCTGCCACCAATAAGAAGACAAAGGCAGGCCCGTCGTACCCATAGTGCTCTTCCTGCAGAATTCGCCTATCCTGATTGGGTCCCCACCACTTCTGCAGCACCCGTACTTCTGCAGCACCCGTACTTCCCCCATTCACTGCCCAACCCGGTATTCAGGTGGATACAGCTGATTTTATGCCAATTGATTATTATTCGCTGTTTTTCACGGAAGATCTCTATAGATCTATTGTGGACCAGAGTAATTTATATGCTGGTCAATTCATCGCCGCTAATCCCCAGTTGCCTTCCATTGCCAAAGATTGGAAACCAATTACGGTTTCCGAATTTAAGACCTTTCTGGGCCTTTCCCTCAACATGGGCACACATAAATTCCCGTCATTGCGTGCTTATTGGTCCACGCACCCAATTGACCACATGCCCGTGTTCTCTGCCTCCATGCCCAGGAAACGATACGAGCAGATTTTGCGGTTCATGCACTTCAACGACAATGAACTTTGTCGTCCACGTGGGGACCCTGAATACGACCGGCTCTATAAAATTCGGCCCCTCATAAACCACTTCAACAAAGTTTTGCAGCCTTGTTTATTCCCGATCAAGCTGTCTGTGTTGATGAGTCCTTGATTACATTTTCTGGACGCTTGGCTTTCAAGCAGTACCTTCCCAGCAAGCGTGCCAGATACGGGGTCAAGCTCTACAAGTTCTGTGACAGGGCAAAAGGCTATGTATGGAGCTTTATGGTTTATGAGGGAAAAGATAGTCAGGTTGAGCCGGTTAACTGCCCGGATTACATAGGGAGCGCTGGCAAGATAGTGTGGAACTTGGTGTCACCCTTATTCGGAAAGGGGTACCACTTGTATGTGGACAATTATTACACGAGCGTGCCACTGTTTAGTCACTTGTTTGATCATCAGATTGGAGCATGTGGCACCGTGCGACCTAATCGCCGGGGCTTTCCCCAGCGGCTTGTAGATGCCCGTCTTAGGCTGGGGGAGAGAGCCTGCGTAAAGTGTAATAATTTGCTCGCTATGAAGTGGAGGGACAATAAGAATGTTTTCCTTCTTACCTTCCTTCATGCAGACATGACAGTCCAAATTCCTACGGCGACTGGTGTTGTGGAGAAACCCCTCTGTGTCCACGAATATAACAAAAATATGGGAGGGGTGGACCTCAACGACCAGTTGCTGGCGCCGTATCTAATTGACCATAAGGCGAGACGCTGGTACAAAAAAGTGTCTCTATTCGTATTTCAATTGGCTTTGCTGAACGCTCATGTGCTATACAGAGCTTCAGGCGGGACTTTATCTCTTCTAAAATTCCAGAATGAGATTGTCACAGAACTCCTGTATCCAGGCGGTTCTGCACCTCACCATCCCCAACCAAATGCAGTAAGCCGGCTGCATGAGAGGCATTATACGTATGTCCTCCCGAGTACCCCTACCCAACGAGCCCCCCAAAAAAGATGTCGTGTCTGTAGCAAGCGCGGATTTAGGCGTGACACCCGTCATTATTGTCCACTCTGTCCTGACAAGCCTGGTCTTTGCCTTGGTGAATGTTTTGAACGCTACCAATCAAAAGTGAAGTTTTAGCGTAGGGTACAGCATTTCACAGACTAGGACACACTTACACAGGGTCTCCCAAGATGCCATTACATTTTGAGAGACCCGAACCATTACAGTTGTTAAAGTTACAAAAAAAAAGTGTAAAAAAAATAAATAAATAAATAAAAAACGTAAAAAACAAAACACAAAAAAATATAAAATAAAAAAAAACAAAAATAGTTGTTGTTTTATTGTTCTCTCTCTCTCTATTTTCTCTCTATTGTTCTGCTCTTTTTTTACTGTATTCCATTCTGCAATGTTTTATCATGCTTGCTTTTCAGGTATGTAATTTTTTGTTTTCAGGTGCGCCATTCAACTGCAGCGCGGAATTATTTATCTTGACAGCAACAGCATTTGCTCCCACGATACATAAAGCCGTGACTCCAGTGCTGTAGGAGGTGATTTCACCACCACAGTTAAAAAAAAAAGAGCATATATGCCGAAGCATGGGGGGAGCAGGGGCGGAGGAGCGATTTTGCTCCTAATGCCATATACATACGGTAAAAATTCCGACGGAGGCTTGCCCGTGGAAAAGTCCGACCGTGTGTACGTGGCATAGCTTTTTATGCCGCGTACATACGGTCGAAATTCCGACGAAGGCTTGCCCGTGGAAAAGTCCGACCGTGTGTACGCGGCATAACTTTTTTGCGGGAGGATGCCCCCATGCTTCGGCATATATATATTTTAGGCACAGGTTGCGTTAAAAAATTTTTTTTTTTTTACTAGGTTTTGTTTTGGTATTTGCTTTGCAGGTATATGGTATGGTAAGGTCTTACTGTTGTACTGTATTGTTACTTTGTTTTAATGTTAACCATCATTTGCTTAGCAGATACACCATTCAGTAGCATCGCGGATCTATTTATCTTGACAGCAACAGCGTTTGCTCCCACGATACATAAAGCCGTGACTCCAACACTGTAGGAGGTGATTTCACCACCACAGGTAAAAAAAGAGAGCATATATGCCGAAGCATGGGGGCAGCAGGGGCGGAGGAGCGATTTTGCTCCTAATGCCGCGTATATACGGTCGAAATTCCGACGGAGGCTTGCCCGTGGAAAAGTCTGACCGTGTGTACGCGGCATAACTTTTTTGCGGGAGGATGCCCCCATGCTTCGGCATATATGCCCATCATTAGAAGTGGGTGGATGAAGGGAGGTATTCTAATGGTGGGCATACCCACCAATCAATCTCTTTTTTTTCGTTCAGCCAACAGGCTGCATGAAAAAAAAGATTACAATACATGTCCAACAAGGACCAGCAACGTACTGGTATGTTGCTGGATTTTGAATGTTTATACCAGAATGATGCCTGCTGGTTTAGGTATCATCTTGGTATCATTCTTTTAAGCCAGTGGCCGGCTTTCATGTAAAAGCAATTCTAGCAGATAATTAGCCTCTGGACTGCTTTTACAAGCAGTGGGAGGGAATGCCCCCCCCCCGGATATAAAAAGCGCCATTGGGAAATTAGGAAAGCATTTTATCACTCCGATCTTAGTGTGGTCAGATGCTTTTGAGGGCAGAGGAAAGATCTAGGGTCTAACCCCCCAATTTTTTTCAAAAAAAGAGTACCTGTCACTACTTATTGCTATCATAGGGGATATTTACATTCCCTGAGATAACAATAAAAATGGTAAAAAAAAAAAATATGGAAGGAACAGTTTAAAAATAAAATAAAAAAGCAAAATAAATAAAAAAAAACACCGCTGTCCCCCCCTGCTCTTGCGCAAAGGCGAACGCAAGCGTCGGTCTAGCGTCATATGTAAACAGCAATTGCATCATGCATGTGAGGTATCACCGCGAAGCTCAGATCGAGGGCAGTAATTTTAGCAGTAGACCTCCTCTGTAAATCTAACGTGGTAACCTGTAAAGGCTTTTAAATGCTTTTCAAAATGAATGTAGTTTGTCGCCGCTGCGCGTTTGTGCGTAATTTTAAAGCATGTCGTGTTTGGTATCCATGTACTCGGCCTAAGATCATCTTTTTTATTTCATCAAACATTTGGGCAATATACTGTTTTTTAGTGCATTAAAATTAAAAAAGTGTGTTTTTCCCCCAAAAAATGCGTTTGAAAGATCGCTGCGCAAATACCGTGTGGAAAAAAAAATGCAACACCCACTATTTTAATCTGTAGGGCCTTTGCTTTAAAAAAATATATAATGTTTGGGGGTTCAACATAATTTTCTTGCAAAATTTTTTTTTTTTTTTCATGTAAACAAAAAGTGTCAGAAAGGGCTTTGTCTTCAAGTGGTTAGAAGAGTGGATGATGTGTGACATAAGCTTCCTAATGTTGTGCATAAAATGCCAGGACAGCTCAAAACCCCCCCAAATGACCCCATTTTGGAAAGTAGACACCTCAAGCTATTTGCTGAGAGGCATGTTGAGCCCATTGAATATTTTATTTTTTGTCCCAAGTGATTCAATAATGACAAAAAAAAAAGAAATGTACAAAAAGTTGTCACTAAATTATGTATTGCTCAAACATGCCATGGTTATATGTGGAATTGCACCCCAAAATACACTCTGTTGCTTCTCCTGAGTTCGGGGATACCACATGTGTGAGACATTTTGGGAGCCTAGCCGCGTACAGGACCCCGAAAACCAAGCACCGCCTTCAGGATTTCTATGGGTGTAAATTTTTGATTTCACTCCTCACTGCCTATCACAGTTTCGGAGGCCATGGAATGCCCAGATGGCACAAAACCCCCCAAATGGCCCCATTTTGGAAAGTAGACACCCCAAGCTATTTGCTGAGAGGTATGTTGAGTATTTTGCAGATCTCGCTTTTTGTCACAAAGTTTTGAAAATTGAAAAAAAAAATATGTCTTTCTTAATTTTCAAAAACAAATGAGAGCTGTAAAATACTCACCATGCCTCTCAGCAAATAGCTTGGGGTGTCTACTTTCCAAAATAGGGTCATTTGGGGGGGTTTTGTGCTATTTTGGCATTTTATGGCCTTCGAAACTGTGATAGGTAGTGAGGAGTGAAATCAAAAATTTGCGCCCTTAGAAATCCTGAAGGCGGTGCTTGGTTTCCGGGGTCCCGTACGTGGCTAGGCTCCTAAAAAGTCCCACACATGTGGTATCCCCGTACTCAGGAGAAGCAGCAGAATGTATTTTGGGGTGCAATTCCACATATAACCATGGCATGCGTGAGCAATATATCATTTAGTGACAACTTTTTGTAATTTTTATTTTTTTTTGTCATTATTCAATCACTTGGGACAAAAAAAAAATATTCAATGGGCTCAACATGCCTCTCAGCAATTTCCTTGGGGTGTCTACTTTCCAAAATGGTGTCATTTGGGGGGGGGGTTTGTACTGCCCTGCCATTTTAGCACCTCAAGAAATGAGATAGGCAGTCATAAATTTAAAGCTGTGTAAATTCCAGAAAATGTACCCTAGTTTGTAAACGCTATAACTTTTGCGCAAACCAATAAATATACGCTTATTGACATTTTTTTTTACTAAAGACATGTGGCTGAATACATTTTGGCCTAAATGTATGACTAAAATTGAGTTTATTCGATTTTTCTTATAACAAAAAGTAGAACATATTTTTTTTTTTTAAAAATCGGTCTTTTTTCGTTTAAATCGCAAAAAATAAAAATCGCAGAGGCAATCAAATACCATTAAAAGAAAGCTCTATTTGTGGGAAGAAAAGGACGCAAATTTTGTTTGGGTACAACATTGCATGTCCGCACAATTTGCAGTTAAAGCAGCGCAGTGCAAAATTCTGAAATCACCTCTGTTCCTTTAGCTACCAAATGGTCTGGGGCTTAAGTGGTTAAAATCTAATTATGTATAAAAAAAAAAGAAAGAAAATAAACCCGTTGGTAGTAGGGTATGGTACGTGATAGACCACGTAATTTAAATGCGAAATCAAGCAGTCACCTAAAGTATGGGTAAAAAGAGGGAAGGGGAATGACGGGGTGGTCATGTGGTTTGGATGGCGTTGGCTTGGTGTTCCCCAGGGGGGAATCTAGAGTGGTTTGGGGGTGTATTAGCTGCCATGGCTTCTCTGTAATGTGTCCAGCATGCCCATATGGTCCTAAATTTAGTGGGATTGTCTTTGGCATGGTGAATGAGCCTTTCCATTTCTGCTGTCTTGTCTACTCTGCGGTGCCATTCAGCAATAGTGGGGGAGTCAACACTCCTCCAGTGTACAGGCATGCACTGGAATGCTGCATTGATGAGGTGTAAAGTAAGAGACTTACGGTATGCAGACCATGGTATGGACGTGTGATGAAGTAGGTATTGTGCAGGGGTGAAGTCTGAGGTATAGGGAGTAATTTGAACAATCAGGTCATGCACCTCTCTCCAGAACGATTGTATCAGTGGGCACTCCCACCATATATGAATGAGGGATCCCTGAGCGGAGTTGCATCGCCAGCAAAGTGGGGGGATGCTCAGGTAGTATCTATGTATCTTGTCGGGTGTTCGGTACCATCTAGAGCAGTGGTCATCAACCCTGTCCTCAGGGCCCACTAACAGGCCAAATTTTATGTATTACCTTGGGGAGATGCAGACTAGAATACTGAAATCACCGAGCAGAAAATGATATCACCTGTGATGTATTTCAGTTATCTTGCAAACCTGGCCTGTTAGTGGGCCCTGAGGACAGGGTTGATGACCACTAATCTAGAGTAAATTGTAAATTGTATCTATTCTCTTGTGCAGAGATATTAATGGAACCTTTGTGTGTGTTTTCGCAAATGCGTTCCCATTCGTCCTCGGACAGTTCTACTGACAAATCCGTGTCCCAGAGCCGGCGTATCTTAATGTCGGGGGTGGTTTCTGAGAGTAGGAGGGCATATAGTGCGGAGATTAGATGGTTGTGGGGTCCTGAGTTGTTACAGATATGTTCAAATGGGACAAGGTCCCTGTACCATTGTGGGAGTGGTTGATTATTTTGGAGAAAATAGCGGATTTGAAGAAGGGTATGTTAAGATTAGGGAATTTGGAGGACAATGCTGAGTGTGAGAGAATCATGTCATCATCAAAGCATTGATGCACTCTGACTGGTGAGTCAATGGACTCGGCGGTTGGGTCGTTGGCCAGAATGTCTGGCGGGAAGTCAGGGTTCTGGGTGATAGGTGTCATGGGCCCAGGAAAAGGAGTCAGATTGAGGGTCTGGCATGATGCGCTGAAATTCAGTAGTGTGGGACCTATGAGAGGGTGGGTGGAGCATTCTTTGGGAATCGAGCGTGGGTTGATTCATGGGAAATGAGAGATTGGTGCCTGCGTAAAAGCGCTTTCCACCTGGATCCAATCCTTCTTTTGTTTGTGCACATGCCAGTCCACAATTCTTGTTGGCAGGCCCTGTAATATGTATGTAGATATGGCAATCCTTTTCCCCCCCTTTTGCTTAGGAAGTATTAACTTTTCCCAGCTCAACCTAGGAGGGTGTGTGGCTCACAGAAGACTTCTGCACAGTCTTTTAAAAGAGGCAAATAACGTGGGGGGGGGGGTTTAATAGGGATGGCTTGTAACAGATATAGCATCCTGGGGAGGATGTTCATTTTTAAAATGGCTGCTCTACCGAACCATGAAAATTGGCCTTTAGTCCATTTAGTTGAATCTCCCTGTATTTTCTACAGTGCGGGTAGGAAATTTTTGGCATAGAGTTCATTTGGTGGGGAGTTTAATGCCTAAGTATGGAGTTCATTAGGCTCCCATCCAAAAGGGAAGTTAGTTTGGCAGAGAGATACCGTCGTCGGGAGCGTTACGCTAAGAGCTTTAGATTTTCCAAAATTGATCTGTAGGTTGGACAGTTGTTTAAATAAAGCAAAATCTTTAAGAAGGTTGGGAATGGTAGTTATGGGGTCTGAGAGGAACATTAGGATATTGTCTGCACAAGCAGCTATCTCGTATGCTTTGTGGTTAATGTCAACCCCTGTGATGTCAGGATTCTCTCTTAGTCTGCGGAGGAAGGGTTCCATAGTAAGAACAAAAATGAGAGGTGAAAGGGGACAGCCCTGATGTGTGCCATTGGCGATGGAGAAGGCGTCCGACAGTCGGCCGTTGACTCTGATCCTGGCTGTAGGGGATGAGTATAGAGCCATTATCATTTGGAGAAGTCGTGTGGGGAGTCCTAATGCTTGTAGGACTGCGGCCATGTAATCCCAGGCCACCCCAAGATAGGGCCATCTTAACTGCAGTCTTCCTAGTCCTTAGTGTAATATACTTCCGTCCTTTCAGCTGCAATCTCGCGAAGGAGAGTATGAATGAGACTGTAGTCTCGCGATATCTCGGGCTGAAATCTCATGCATGGACATGGGGTGTATGAGAAGTGTATGAATGAGATTGTAGTTTCGCGATATCTCGGCACAGTGCTGCGGGAAGCTGATATGACAGACACGGCGTTCTAATGGCACACTTAATGGGAGAAGCAGGCCGTGCCATGAATCGGGGGAGAGATGTGCAGCAGAACATGCAAAAAATTTGTTCGAACACGCGAACACCGTTAAAGTCTATGGGACATGAACATGAACAATCAAAAGTGCTAATTTTAAAGGCTAATATGCAAGTTATTGTCATAAAAAGTGTTTGGGGACCTGGGTCCTGCCCCAGGGGACATGTATCAATGCAAAAAATAGTTTTAAAAACCGAAGTTGTTTCGGGAGCAGTGATTTCAATAATGCCTAAAGTGAAACAATAAAAGTGAAATATTCCTTTAAATTTCGTACCTGGGGGGGGGGGGGGGGTGTTTATAGTATGCCTGTAAAGTGAAGCATTTTTCCCGTGTTTAGAACAGTCTCTGCTCAAAATGACATTTGTAAAGGGAAAAAAAGTCATTTAAAACTGTTTGCGGCTATAATGAATTGTCGGGTCCCGGCAATACAGATAAAAGTCATAAAAAAACAACAACATGGGTTCTACCCCCCCCCCCCCAGTCCATTACCAGTCTGGTATGAATATTAAGAGGAACCCCGAACCAAAATGTAAAAAAAAAAAAAATTGCGTGGGGGTCCTCCCAAATTCCATACCAGGCCCTTCAGGTTTGGTATAAATATTAAAGGGAACCCTGCGCTAATTTAAAAAAAAAATGGTGTAGGGGGTCCCCCTCAAAATCCATACCAGAAGGGTCTGGTATGGATTTTAAGGGAAACCCCGCACCAAAAAAAAAAAAATGGCGTCTGGGTCCCCCCCAAAAATCCATACCAGACCCTTATCCGAGCACGCAACCTGCTGCAGGAAAAGAGGGGGGAGAGAGCGCCCCCCCCGAACCATACCAGGCCACATGCCCTCAACATGGGGCGGATGTCCCCATGTTGATGGGGACAAGGGCCTCATCCCCCCCAACCCTTGTCCGGTGGTTGTGGGGGTGAGGGGGCTTATCAGAATCTGGAAGCCCCCTTTAACAAAGGGGACCCCCAGATACCGCCCCCCTCTAATGTGAATTGGTAACGGGGGTACTGCTACCATTTCACAAAAAAAGTGTTAAAAATTTTAAAAAACACAGTAGTCAGCTTGGGACAAGTCCTTTATTAAAAAGAAAAGAAAAAAAAATTCCAGCTATGTACATCCATTCTCGAGCGGAGGATACGGAGAAAAAAACCCCCCCATGGGTGGTTCCCGACGAATGACACTACACCCGCCGTGACAGCTCTTGAATAGCTGGGGGTGGGGCCATCCGTGACGTGCAGGGGTGATCCCCGAACCCCCTCTGATGCAACAGGGAAACGCTGCAGGGTTACCCAGGAACGTGTATGGGTGACCCCGCCCCCCTCTGACGCAATGGGGATTTCCTGTTTTTTTTTACAATTTTTTACACTTTTTTGTGAAATGGTAGTGGTACAATGTACCCCGTTACCAATTCAAATGCTGGGGCCTGGATCTGGGGGTCCCCTTTGTTATAGGGGGCTTCCAGATTCCGATAAGCCCCCTGCCCGCATACCCCCACAACCACCAGGCAAGGGTTGTGGGGATGAGGTCCTTGTCCCCATCAACATGGAGACATCCTCCCCATGTTGAGGGCATGTGAAAACAAATACAAAAAATTTCTGCGCTGCTAATATAAAGAGAAAAAGCAGCTACAAAACCAGTGGACAAAAAGGTGCATATACAAAATAACAAAAAAATTGTAGCGCTGATACATGTGAGTCAACAAATAAATGAATAACCCCTGCAGGAAAAAGAAAAATGAATATCTCAATATGAGTGTCAATAGTCCATCATAGTGAAAAAACAACGGAAACGTCTCTGGTGAATGATATCAAAGTGTGTTCATGATGGCGTGAATAATAATCCAATAATGTTCCACAGTGTATCCAAAATATATTTGTGATGATTAAACAGTACCAAATAATCCTGAATAAATATGTGAAAAAAAACACCACCGATAAAGAGGAGGCTTACCAGACTCTGTGGACCCTGCTAAACATATATCTAGAGCAGGGATATACAATTAGCGGACCTCCAGCTGTTGCAGAACTACAATTCCCATGAGGCATAGCAAGACTCTGACAGCCACAAGCATGACACCCAGAGGCAGAGGCATGATGGGACTTGTAGTTTTGCAACAGCTGGAGGTCCGCTAATTGCATATCCCTGATCTAGAGGGTCAACTTAAGCTTTGGATGTATATCCCTGGAGGATCCACGGTTGATGATTAGCCCAAGGAGCGTCTCTCACAGCGACCCACAATAGGAGGGTGAATGAAGACTTGAAAGATGATGGCCCAATGATGGTGTACCAAAATGAAAGCCAAATGTAAAGGAAAAAGAAGGGCACATAGCCTAATACTATTGTAGCGCCTTCCCCTCTTCTCTCTCCGTGCGGCTCGCACTGTCTCTTGTCTAGGGGTATCTGATGGTGGAGAGAGAGCGCGGGTGGGCTACGCCTAGCCTTCACCACGTGGGAATACCTGTGGTATCAGCAATGTCTTGTTTACCTTCGGGTCTGTGCTGTGCACCCGGATCCTCCCTCCAAGAGTCACCGTGAACTTCGTCCGCCAGGAATTGAGCCTCACACCATTAAAGTCCAACACTCCTTTATTAGAGCACGCCATACAGGGACTTCCTTGATAGATAGAACAGAAAAGGAGGTGTGAGTGTGAATAGGCCCAGACACAAATTCGGTCCTCCACTCTCCTCCTGGAGAGTGGGCTATGGTCTCCGCACGAGGTAAAGGGGATCCTTCTGGACGGTCTCCGACAAGAGACTCACCCGTCACCGGCAGTCTGCTGCACCGGGTCTTCGAGTGAGGAGCTCTCCCCGGTCCATTGCGTCTTACTCAGATTCAGGCCTCCATCCCCGAAGTGCCTTAGGACCCTTCCCTCGCGGAACTCAGTGTTGGGCACTGAGCTCCGGACCTTCTTGTAAGTACCTCACCCCAGGACTGAAGGTGCCTGAGGTGGAACACGATCTCCATTGGTCCCCTAGGCCAAGGCCTCCTAGAGGACTAGCACGAACCCCCGTCCGCAAGCTGAAGGTGCTTGGGACGAAGACCCCCGTGACCAAAATGGCCGGCCCCTTTATACCCTCCCCCAGAAAGCACGGCGGGTTCCCCGCCCCACCATACCGCTGCCGAGAGAGGACAAAAAGGGGCTCACCCACAGTGATATTCGTCCATCCGGCCACGGTGACAGCGCCACCTGGTGGACCGCAGGGAACATAGCACTGATAAACCAGATTCAAAAAATGCACCCGGGAAAGTAAGTACCCGCTACACTCTCCCCCCTGTCTTTTGACACTGGACCCCAGTGTCTGGAGTGAGTCACACCCTCAACGGCTGACATAATCCAATCCAGAAACCAACTAACAATTTGAAAAACAAAAATTTTTAGGAAACTATCCTAACGGAGAAGTTGTGTCTGAGCCCCTGCAACAAAGAGGAGTGAAAGACAACATTTGAAACATAAAATCACATTCCAACATTGTACTTTTCCCTCCCATCCTAACTAAGAACCACCCCAGGTTCCATAATCTTGACGGGACGCTCTCCTGCAGAGGGAAGAGAAAAGAAACAATAAAACCCTGACACATATGTATGTGTGAGAGAAAAAGAAACTCCTCCGAAGAGAAAATAGGATTTTTTACTCACTGTAAAATCCTTTTCTCTGAGTCCATGGACCGACACAGCTTCTCTATTGACAAAGTGGGTATTATCCGTTAATTAGGAGTGACTAGGCAGAAAAACTTGTAAAAAGTGTTGCATCACACCTTCTACAGTACCGCCCAGGGGGCGGACCCTCTGGGTATACCCTCTCAGTCTGCACATCGCAGATCAGTTCGTCAAAAAGCAGTACAAACTTAAAAGGAGGGGTGGGTGCTGTGTCGGTCCATGGACTCAGAGAAAAGGATTTTACGGTGAGTAAAAAATCCTATTTACTCTTTCGTCCATGGACCGACACAGCTTCTCTATTGACAAAGTGGGACGTCCCAAAGCAGTGTCAGAGAAAAAACGAGGGGTGGTAACAGCATAAAAACAAACTTCACCCCAAAACACAAAACAGCACTCCTCCAACGGAGGAGTTGCAACTCTAAACAGCCGCCTGCAAAACCTTGCGGCCGAAAGAGGCATCCGAAGATGCACCTACATCAACTTTGTAGAATTTTGTGAAAGTGTGAGCGGACAACCAAGTCGCCGCTTTACATAGTTGGGAAACAGACGCTTGATGTCGGAAAGCCCAAGAGGCACCTATTGCCCTGGTCGAATGCGCCGTGACAGGAAAGGGGGGCGCCTGACCCTTTAAGGTGTAAGCCTGGATTACGATCTGTCGGATCCACCTAGAGATGGTGGCCGATGAGACTGCTTGGCCCTTCTTGGGACCAGCCACCGAAACAAACAGTGAGTCTGACTTCCGGAACAGGGAAGTAGCAGATATGTATACTCTCAAAGCTCGGACAACGTCCAAGGAATGCAACGCCGACTCCTTAGGATTCGACGGCTGAGGACACAAGGATGGAAGTACAATGTCTTCGTTGAGATGAAAAGCCGAAACGACTTTCGGAAGAAAGGAAGGCTGCGGCCGCAGCACCACCTTATCCTTGTGGAAAATCAAATAGGGAGCCTTGCAGGACAGGGCTGCCAGCTCAGAGACTCGTCTAACTGACGTAACAGCCACCAAAAAGACCACCTTCTGAGAAAGTGTCAACAGGGGAATATCTCTAATATTCTCAAACGGTGCCTTCTGAAGCACCGAGAGGACCAGGTTCAAGTCCCACGGAGGTAACGGGGGCCGGACCGGAGGGGCCACATGTCGAACCCCCTGCACAAATGTACTCACGAGAGAGTGAGTCGCCAGGGGTCGCTGAAAAAAGACAGCCAGGGCAGATATCTGTCCCTTAATCGTACTTAGGGCAAGCCTTTGGTCTACCCCATGCTGTAAAAACAGCAGGATTCTGGAAACCAAATAGGTACGTGGATGCCATTTCATTTCCTCACACATGGAGATGTAGGCCCTCCAAGTGCGGTGATAGACCTTCCTAGAGGACGGTTTCCGAGCACTTCTCATAGTAGAGATTACTGAGTCTGACAGGCCCCGATCTCTCAGTACCTGGTTCTCAACAGCCATGCCGTTAAAGCCAATGACTGTAAAGCAGGATGGAATATGGGACCTTGCGATAGCAGGTCCTTCCGTAGTGGTAGGCGCCAGGGGACGTCTGCTACCAGACGTACTAGATCGGCGTACCAAGGACGCTGAGGCCAATCTGGAGCGATTAGGATCATTGGAATTCCCTCTGCCTCCACTCTGCGGAGCAGAAGAGGAAGAAGCCTTAAGGGAGGGAAGGCATAGATTAGCCGATACTGACCCCACGATGCTACCAACGCGTCCGTTGCGTCTGCCCATGGGTCTCTTGACCGGGCCACAAACCTCAATACCTTCCGATTGAGTCGGGAAGCCAGAAGATCTACGTCTGGTGTGCCCCATCTTTGGCAGAGGAGTTGGAACACCTCCGGGTGTAAGGACCATTCTCCCTGGTCCAGCATCTGGCGGCTCAGGTAGTCCGCCTGCCAGTTTTCCACACCCGGAATGTACACGGCCGACAGTGCCGGTACGCTCCTCTCTGCCCACTTCAGGATGCGAGCGATCTCCGATGCTGCAGCTGAGCTTCTTGTTCCTCCTTGATGATTGACATATGCCACTGCTGTGGCGTTGTCTGACTGGATCCTGACTGGACGCCCTTGCAGCCTCTGAGACCATTTGAAGAGGCACAGCTTGATCGCCCGGATCTCCAGGACATTGATCGGCAGGAGGGCTTCCTCTGGGGTCCAGCGACCTTGCGCCGACTGGGCACCCCAGACTCCCCCCCAACCTGTAAGGCTGGCGTCCGTCGTGATCACTATCCAGTAAACCGGAAGAAATGACTTCCCGGCCATTAGATAATCCAGAGATGAAGGGCATCTGTTCCATCTGGACAGAACTTCCTTCTGTAACACTCGAGTGTGGTATTGAGCATATGGGACCGCCTCGAAGGAGGCTACCATGAGGCCCAACACTCGCATGCAAAAACGGAGTGACGACCAATTCCTGGAAGTCAGCTGCCGTACTGCAGCCCGGAGGGTCTGCAACTTCTCCACCGGGAGGAATACCTTTGCCTCTGAGGAATCCAGAATCAACCCCAGGTACACTAGGCGTTGAGTGGGCACCAATACTGACTTTTGCGTGTTTAGTATCCAACCACAGTCTCGAAGAGTCTGACAGGTAATGGACACGCTTACCTCTAATTCTGAGCTTGAAGGGGCCTTCAGCAGAAGGTTGTCCAAGTAACCTGTGATAGCGATACCCCGCTGTCTTAGAAGTGCCAGAATCGGAGCGAGCACCTTGGTGAACGTCCTGGGTGCTGAGGCAAGGCCAAACGGGAGGGCCACAAACTGGTAGTGGTTCTTCCCGATAGCAAATCGCAGAAACCTCTGGTGTCTGGAGTATATGGGGACATGCAGGTATGCGTCCTTGATGTCCAAGGAGGCCAGAAAGTCCCCCGGATGGAGAGCCGTGACTACGGATCGAACCGACTCCATCCGAAATCTTTGTACCTTCACAAAGCAATTGAGGGCTCTGAGATCCAAGATTGGACGAACCCCCTCCTTCTTTGGCACAATGAACAGATTTGAGTAAAAACCCTGACCCCGTTCCTGTTCTGGAACTGGAATAACTACCCCGCGTTCCAGTAGACCCTGGACCGCCCCATACAGGGCCTCCCGACGGGTCGGTAGTAGCTGGAGATTGGAGGTGATGAATCTGTCTGGTGGACAAGAGAGAAAGTCTATCTTGTAGCCTGAGGAGATTACTTCGCAAACCCACCTGTCGGAGACTAGAGCAGTCCACTGAGTCGCGAATTTGCGAAGACGTCCCCCCACCCGAGAGCTGGGTGGGGGCGGACCTTCATGTGGACGCAGATTTGTCCGCAGGCTTGTTGGGTCTGCGGGACCAAGGACGCTTTTGTCCTTGGGCAGGCGCTTTATCGGCCTGGGGTCTTTTCCCTGTCGCCTTAAGGGGGCGAAAAAACCGCTTACGTGCAGTAAAGGAGGGCCCTTGCCCTTGGCATGGTCCCTTACCCTTGCTAGTTTGGGGAAGCAAAGTGCTTTTACCTCCTGTGGCATCCTTGATGATGTCATCCAGAGAAGCCCCAAAAAGTCTGTTGCCCTTAAAAGGCAGATCCAATAGGGCTTTCTTGGAAGTCTGGTCCGCAGACCAGCCCTTTAGCCAGATCAGGCGGCGTATTGCTACTGCATAAACCGAAGCTCTTGACAGCAGGGGAATAGTATCCATGTCTGACTCGCAGACAAACTTAAGGCCCTGGACCAACTGGTCGGCCAAAGTTATCTCATTAGGAGGAGCATCTCACTCCTTTAACCCCTGGAGTAGCAATTTTGCCCATTCAGTAAGTGTCTGAGACACTAGGGCCCCCGCCAATGCCGGGCGTACTGCCGAGCCTACCACTGAGTATAGGTAGCGAGCGAGTGCTTCAGCCTTCTTATCCACAGGGTCCTTGAAAACAGGAGCCCCTTCTACTGGAATAGTGGTGGCTCTATTAAGTCTGGACACCGAAGGGTCCACTATAGGGGGAGAGGTCCATATCTTCAGAAAACTCTCCTCAAAGGGGTACCGTACTGCAAACCTCTTTGGGGCTGTAAAGACCCTCAGTGGGTTCTCCCATTCCTTGTATAAGAGTTTGTCAAAATAAGACACACAAGGGAACACCTTAGCAGTGCGGGCAGGTTTACGAAACCCAAAGGGGACTGGAGTATCTGCTACTTCTTCAGTCCTTTCCAACTTTAGTGTATCCCGCACTGCAGTAATAAGGTCAGATACCAAAGCCGTCTCGCGTACTGACCTGGACTTGGAGTCCTCCTCACTGTCCGATCGGTCACGGTCTGCAGTCTCTGATGCATCAGAATCTGGGCCATGAGCCGTAGCTGGACCTGGTTCTGCATCAGAAATATCCCCAGAAGATTGCAGGGGACGGGGGCGTTTACTACCCCCTGTATTCCCGTGTGCTGCTTCCACCCTGGCAGCAAACGCCTCTAGGATTGCCGACATAGCGTCCATAGACACCTCAGGGACACCAGCTGCTAAATCTGGTGTTTCAGGGGAGAAGACCTCTGGCTCAGATGCCATGCTGACCACACGCTGACACTCACATGGCTCCAGGCAAGATATCAATAGGCCACCCTCCTGCGCTGCAGAGATGCTGGGTTACCCAGAGGACTCACCACCCTGGATAGGTACTGCTATGCTGCGCCTGTGATGCTGTCCCCTTGCTGCTGTGTCAGTCTGCTTCTTTTATCAGCACTTCCTGTGTGAATTTTCGCGCCAGTGTAATGCACCCTAGAGGCCGGAGGCTCTCGCAAAATGGTTGCCAAAAACGTCTGTATGGAAGATAATGTGGGCTCTAAGAAAATGGCCACCGACAGAAGATAGAGGTCAGGCAGCCATAGCCCACAAAAAGATGGCCGCCGAACGGCAATATCTGCATACAGGGTGGACAAACATGGCCGCCGATCACCTGATAGGGGCCAGTGGGTGTGGCCGAACCACAGGAAGATGGCCGCCAGGCAGTTACAAGAGGCCAAACTTGGCATGGACCACCTCAAAATGGCCGCCGACAGCATGGAGACACAGAAACACAGGTAAGCAAAAAATGACATTTCTTTTAAATGTTAGTTACAGCCAGCCCCGCTCCAGTGGGACCCCCTAGGTGACCCCCAGCACCCAGCAACCTTTAGCTAGAAGCCCAGGGAGGAGGGAAAGGCAGGGAGAGAGGGAAGAAAGGGGCCACAACTACTTACTTGATCTCTCCAGGAATGTCCAGCTAAATCACCCAGCCGAGGCAGGGGAGTTTTACTTACCTATCCTGCATGTATTCTGCTGGAAGACATTCCAAACAGATCATCGTCCGCGCACGGAAGGTGACTGTTGGCCAGGCATGCTGTGATTGGACCCAGAAGGGACGATCATATGTATGCCCTGGAGCATGACGCTCACCGGACAGGCTGCTGCGACTCGGCCGTAAGGTCAGCCGAAGCTGAGCGGTCCGATGCAAGCCTTGGAGCGTAAGCTCACCGGCCAGGCTGCTGCGACTCGGCCGTAAGGTCAGCCGAAGCTGAGCGGTCCGATGCAGGCCCCGGAGCGTAGGCTCACCGGCCACCCGTGGAGCGACGGGCATGTCGTGGAAAACCCAGCGCGTAGCTAGGGTCGGCACACGCTCGAGCCGAAACTGGGGAGACTACAAGGATCGAGGATCCAGCCTGTCACCCAGTCGGCAGTTGATCGAAGATCGCAGGAAACAACAAATGTAGCAAAAAAAATAAAAATAAAATATATATATATATATATATATATATATATATATATATCTTTTTTCCCCGGACCAATGGGCCCGAAGGGAGCCATGTCCTACTCCTTGCTAGACAGAAAAAAACTGATCTGCGATGTGCAGACTGAGAGGGTATACCCAGAGGGTCCGCCCCCTGGGCGGTACTGTAGAAGGTGTGATGCAACACTTTTTACAAGTTTTTCTGCCTAGTCACTCCTAATTAACGGATAATACCCACTTTGTCAATAGAGAAGCTGTGTCGGTCCATGGACGAAAGAGTAATATCTTTTCCTCCAGTGTGAGTGTGTACAATGTGTAACGTTGCACAAGACTGCCACCTGGTGACAGCCTCGCGGTAACTGCACCCGTTGAACCATCTTCTCTTTTCTTGCTGCTTGACTCCGGGCCCTATCTACCCCAAAGTCTGCAACTTCTCACCAGAGAGGAAAGAACAACAACTGGAACAGTTCTTCCTCGGAATGACACAAGCACCCCTCTTGCGGGGCAAAACACTGATGATAGCACCAACAAGAAAGTCAAACAGCAAAGTTCAGTGGGTGCAAGGTCCTTTTGAAAAGCAAACAAATGGAGTCTCTTTCTCCTCAGAGGTAGAAGCGGGGATGCGGCAGAACAAGAGGTTTTAAATGCCGATCCATGGTCTCCAAATGGTACTCCACATCTTCACCTTCTTTGCGTCGGATCAACACTTTATCTGCATGGATGTGTCTTCCCAACATCCACTCTGCCTTGCAGTCTTTGAACCGCTGAGATGTCTTTGGAGAGCATGTCAAATACCTGCGGGCGTGTGGGACCTTAAGGTGGGTCCACACAAAGTCATTATACCAGCGCTCTCGGTACACCTCCACTTCGTAGAGTAACTCCTTGGAGAGGTACGGATATTCCCACCCGTAGTCAGCAGCAACTTTCTGGCAGAAGAGTCTCTGAAGCCTTGACAGCGGGGGCATTGTGACTCTGTCCCCTCGCCAGGTAGAACTATAGAGTCCGGATGGCGAGGGGCCTTGACCACTTCTGGTTGGGGCATAGGTGCCCGTAGCATCAACTTCTGTTCCCCAGTACCTGATGCAGGTGGCACCGGAGATGTAGATGTGGGCTGGGAACAGGACCCTTGTTCAGGCGCTGGTGCCTCCACCCGGGGTGTGATCTCCCCCGTGGACATGGGTGAACCTCGGGGCCTTTGGAATGAAGCTAGCGGTACTTTGTCCCAGCCCTTCTCTGCAAACAGTTCATCAATAGTGGTGTCATCTCCCATATCAGAGAGCGACTCCAGATCCGAGGTATCACACTCCTCCGCGGGTATGTAGCCCGTTGTAGAGACGGAGCTAACACCTCCCACGGGCGTACTGGGCCATGCCTTCCCGGCACCTCCGCCCGTGCACCAAGTCTCTTTGCCCGGCTCACCTCGGCCTTTACTTGAAGCGGGACGTCCGGAACACTCGTCAACGGATCCGTCTAGGCCCGGCGTAAGCTGGCGAGATGGTCCGCCACCACCGCTGGTCGGGGCCACCACGCTGGTTCTCTTCTTCGGTGGCGGACGCTGTGAGACAGTGGTGACCGAGTCAGCATCCTCGGATTTCTCCCGTTGAGTTTTAACGACCTCCTCCTCGGTCGCTGCAGTGTGCGCTGGGATGGCTTTTACAGCAGTAATTCCTCCTCTGCGAGTAGTGTTACCTGAAGCCCGGCCTGGGTAGATGGTTCTCGGCCTGTCTACTACCGGATCCACCTCGAACAGGAACTCCCCACAGGCCTCACATTGTCCGAAGGGCTTCAGGTGGCACACCAGTCCCGAGCACCCGGGACAAATTACACCCAGGGCCTCTACGTCCATGCATGAATACAGGGTGAATCGACCCCTTGGCTTCAGCCGGATCCCGGTATCCGTTATCGGAGCAGCAGCAGTCATCGTGGTAGTAGCAGGGTGAACTGGAATCCATGAAGTATGTCCAAACATGGTGACTTGTTGCTGGTCCATCGCACACTGCAGAGTTTTCATGCCAATGTCCCACGTGTAGCCCTCTCACGTATTGGACTCCTCCCCTTTGCTCCAGTTCGCGGGCTTTTTTTTCACTTTCTTTGGTTGAGCCACGCCCACGAACTAAGCGGCGGGGGTTGTGTCTGTTGGCGCAGTGCAATTAGAAACCCCCACATGTAGTACCTCACACGGCTGGGCCTCCCCCCGTTCACCGCTCTTCCTGCGCGGGCCTTTCCCTTGTCTAGGGTCAATTCCACGACTTCGAGCAGGGCTGCACTTTGGCCTATTCAGTTAACTCATCCAGCAGACTTGTTCCATACTGTGATGAACAACACAATACCGGACCCGAGCCCCCACGTGTAGCGCCTTCCCCTCTTCTCTCTCCATGCGGCTCGCACTGTCTCTTGTCTAGGGGTATCTGATGGTGGAGAGAGAGAGCGGGTGGGCTACGCCTAGCCTTCACCACGTGGGAATACCTGTGGTATCAGCAATGTCTTGTTTACCTTCGGGTCTGTGCTGTGCACCCGGATCCTCCCTCCAAGAGTCCCCGTGATCTTTGTCCGCCAGGAATTGAGCCTCACACCATTAAAGTCCAACACTCCTTTATTAGAGCACGCCATACAGGGACTTCCTTGATAGATAGAACAGAAAAGGAGGTGTGAGTGTGAATAGGCCCAGACACAAATTCGGTCCTCCACTCTCCTCCTGGAGAGTGGGCTATGGTCTCCGCACGAGGTAAAGGGGATCCTTCTGGACGGTCTCCGACAAGAGACTCACACGTCACCGGCAGTCTGCTGCACTGGGTCTTCGAGTGAGGAGCTCTCCCCGGTCCATTGCGTCTTACTCAGATTCAGGCCTCCATCCCCGAAGTGCCTTAGGACCCTTCCCTCGTGGAACTCAGTGTTGGGCACTGAGCTCCGGACCTTCTTGTAAGTACCTCACCCCAGGACTGAAGGTGCCTGAGGTGGAACACGATCTCCATTGGTCCCCTAGGCCGAGGCCTCCTAGAGGACGAGCACAAACCCCCGTCCGCAAGCTGAAGGTGCTTGGGACGAAGACCCCCGTGACCAAAATGGCCGGCCCCTTTATACCCTCCCCCAGCAAGCACGGCGGGTTCCCCGCCCCACCATACCGCTGCCGAGAGAGGACAAAAAGGGGCTCGGAGCACAGTGATATTCGTCCCTCCGGCCACGGTGACAGCGCCACCTGGTGGACCGCAGGGAACATAGCACTGATGTCACAGCCAGATTCAAAAAATGCACCCGGGAAATTCTCACCATCCCTGGCCAATTTGTACATGGGATGGTGGGAGAGGCACCGCATTTTTGGACCTAGTGGTCCCCGTCGAAAGGATACTGTATTTTTCTGTAGATATATTGACGATCTCCTGTTTATTGTCTCCGATCCGCAAATCAATCTAGATACATGGTTAGAATACATGAATGACAATATGCTTAATCTAAAATTCACAGGTGCCCTAAATGCTAAATCTAAAGAGTTTTTGGATGTACAACTGATAGGCCAAGGCAGCACTATTGTTTCTACCTTACATAGGAAAGCTAGCGCAGGCAATACTATTCTCAGGGCAGACTCTAGTCATCCAAGCCACACCATTAAAAGCATTCCAGTAAGACAATTCCTCAGACTAAAAAGAATCTGCAGCACAGAATCGGATTTTGATCTACAAGCCTGACAAATGGCACAGAGGTTCATAGAACGGGGATACCCTAAATCTGTCATTGACAGAGGTATGGCCATAGCTAAATCAACACCACGTGACAGCCTTTTGAACGACAGGCCCTCTAAAAAATCCAACAAATCCAACAAATCAAAATTCAACTTTCACTCGAAATTCTCACCGTACCATCAATGCATTCCTACTTTCTCTACCCCTTACAGTACAGAATTTAACAAAATCCAAAAGATTGTAACTAAATATCTGTTTAGTCTCATGATCCTATATACTCACAAATCCTAGATAGAGGCATTCGTACTGTATCTCGTAGAGCTCCATCTCTCAGCAGTATGCTGTCACCCAGTCTCTTTTCTAGTACAACCAATACAAATCATTGGTTGTCATTTAGAGGCACATACAAATGTGGTGGTCGAAGTTGTGTTTACTGCCCCTTTATAAGAAAAGGTGATTCTGTCACTTCTGCTACTACTGGCAAATCGTACAGGATACATTCTTTTGTAAACTGTAACACACGGTATATAGTTTATGTCATTACTTGTACGATTTGCTCGGTTCAATATGTAGGCAGAACAACGCGAAGACTCAAAGATCGCCTTTATGATCACTTATATGACATTGATAAGGATCATGGCACCAATGTTGCCCGACACTGGAATTCAGTTCACCAAAAAAATACGTCCAGTTTAGTCATACAGGGCGTCAATAAAATAGTAAAACCTCTTAGAGGAGGTGACAAATTTAATTTACTTTGTAAGCAGGAGGTTCGATGGATTTTTCTTTTAAATACTAGATATCCTAAAGGGCTTAACTTCGAATGGGATGTATCTCATTTCTATTGATTTATTGATTTTTTTGAATTTTTTGATGTAGTGTTTTTCAATCTGCGATGTGATATATGGTGTTTGGAATGTTTGTGATTATTTATATTATGGTGGATCCTGCAGATCCAGCTGCATATATACATATATATATTCCTTCACACATACTTCCACCCATGGTTCATGCCGCAATTTTGCCATTATCACATCATTTCAAATCCAAAACTTCATCTCTCTCTCTCTTTCTTTACCCATATCCAGTAATAGCACTTTTACATCTAGAAGTAATATGCTTCCTTTGTTCTTTATGGTCCTTTATTTTTTCGTTCCATCCTTTAGTTTATCCAGTTCTTGATAGAGGCGCGCCTCATTCTGGATATACATAATTATTCAGTAGAGTTACAATGTTCTACCTGAATGTTCTCCTCTTTCTCACCTTTTCTTTTCTTTTTCTCTCTTTTTCCTTATCTATTTCCCTCCCTCTTCTTCTTTGGCTCCTTTTAACATTACTTGTGCAGGAGATTCGGATGCTTCATATGAGACATTGTGTAGCACACTATATACACAGAAGTGTAATATATTCTGTGACCATAATTACAGTTTGTTCAGTAGTCTGATTTTAGCTCTGTTTAACGGTTAATATAGTGTTATAACATGTCAATGCAGTCTAAATACATCAGAAGTATAAGTAATTCCTTTTACCTAGAGCTATCTATAATGTTCAAGAAATTTTTCTATTACTACATATTTAATTTTGTGACAGTTGTATACACATACTACAATTATGATAGATTTATTATTAACTATCTAAGTTTTCTATATACATTGTACTGTCTCATATATGTTTTTATATCACGCTATACATATTTTATATTGCATCATCCCTTTGTGGGTACGCAAGAATTTATATATTCACTCATATATATCCACATATAAATTTTTTTATTTATTTTTTATTTTTCTTTTCTTTTCTTTTCATTTCATTTCATTTATTTACTTCTTATGTTTCAAACTTCATTTCTCTTCTATTCTTTTTATCTCACCTTTTTCATCACTTTTTATTGTTATTTATCCTTCGTATTATCACTTCTTTTTGTTTTGTTTTCTTTTCATTACCTTTTCTAGTCAATACCTCACACATGGTTCTATCATATCTTTTCACCACACAATTATGGAACAGTATTCTTCTTTAGTGATGAGCCGAACACCCCCGGGTTCGGTTCGCACCAGAACCCGCGAACAGACCGGAAGTTCGAACGAACATTAGAACCCTATTAAATACAATGGATGCGAACGTTCGAATTCTAAAGTGCTAATTATAACAACTATTATGCATGTTATTGTCCTAAAAAGGGTTTGGGAACCCGGGTTCTGCACCAGGGGACATGTATCAATGCAAAAAGAAGTTTTAAAAACGGTCGTTTTTCGGGAGCAGTCATTTTAATGATGCATAAAGTGAAAAAAAAAAAGTCAAATATTCCTTTAAATATCGTACCTGGGGGGTGTCTAAAGTATGCCTGTGAAGTGCCACGTGTTTCCCGTGTTTAGAACTGTCCCTGCACAAAATGACACTTCTAAAGGAAAAAAAAGCCATTTAAAACTGCTTGCGGCTTTAATGTAATGTCTGGTCCCGGTAATATGGATGAAATTCTTTAAGAAAAATGGCATAGCTACCCCATGACCCCCCCCCCCCCTACCCCAGCCCATTACCAGCCCCTTTGGGTCTTGTATGGATATTAAGGGGAACCCCGCACATAAAATAAAAAAGGCCCTATATACTCTGAACAGCCGTATACAGGCGGTGCATACAAGACAGGGACTGTAGGTTTGTTCTTATGTAGAATCTGTTTGTAATTTTGAACAGGTACATTGTTGAAGTGTAGCTCCAGCCCAAAAATCTATTTTTAAACTTTTTGGAAAACATAGGTAAGGGTTATCACCCCTGTAACATTTGTTTTGCTGTCTGTGCCCCTGTTCAGAACATTTCACCTCACTTTCCGTCCCAATGACAACTGTTTTTGAAATGTGGTGTTTTTCTTGAAACAAGGATTGCTGATAAAGCATCAGTACAGAGGAGACACCTTTCTCCCATATTTATTCTTACAGGAGAGAATTTTCCTTCCTAGTGGTAGATTTCCTCTCACTTCCTGTTGTCTTCTTGCGTTTGCAAGTAGGAGTCGTTTGTAAGTTGGATGTTTGAAAGTAGGGACCTGCCGTATATACTCTGCAGAAATAGGCCCCTTAGTTGTTGGTGTTGGCACAACACTGTAAGCACTCACAGTTACTCTTGGTTGGTGCTGGAACGCCCTGCTGTCAACTATTATATCAGGAATTTTAATTACATATAATTGTTGAACAGTGGTAGTAAAAATTGGGCCTTTGATGGTGGTGCTGGTGCCACAACACTGTAAGCCCTGACAGTTACTCTTGGTGGGTGCAGCAATGGGCCCTGCTGTGAATTATTAGATCAAGAATTGTAATTACATGCCCCTGTTGAACAGGGGCTGAAAAATTGGGCCTTAGGCACTGGTGGCACAACACTGCAACCCCTCACAGATACTGTACTTGGAGCACAGCAATGAGCCCTGTTGCAAAGTATTGCTTCAAAAATTGTAATGACACGCCCCTGTTAAACAGGGGCTGAAAAATTGGGCCTTAGGCACTGGTGGCACAACACTGCAACTCCTCACAGATACTGTACTTGGAGCACAGCAATGAGCCCTGTTGCAAAGTATTGCTTCAAAAATTGTAATTACACGCCCCTGTTAAACAGGGGCTGAAAAATTGGGCGTTAGGCACTGGTGGCGGCACCCATAAACAAAAATGATCTTCCAAGCTATCATCATCAATCGTATCATTGAGGACTCGGAGGAGGAGGATAGCCAGTCAACATAACAGCACAGGCACTCAGCATCAGCATCAGTCTTGAAGGGATGTGACATTTTAAAATCAATTAGTCTGTTATATCAGCATCAGGTGTGTGGTAGCTGGTGGTGATCCAAGACTGGTTCATCTTGATGAAAGTCAGTCGATCAACCGAGTCGGTGGACAGGCGCACCCTGTGATCCGTGACAAATCCTCCAGCAGCACTGAATGTGCGTTCCGAAAGAACGCTGGATGCAGGACAGGCCAGTAGCTCAATTGCATACTGTGCAAGCTCTGGCCAGTGATCCATCCTCAAGACCCAGTAAGCCAGAGGATTTTCGGTGGGGAAGGTGTCCAAGTCTGACCTTGCCCCTAGATATTCCTGCACCATGTTTATCAGACGCTGGCGATGGTTGCTGGAACCAATCATACTTTGGGGCTGCGGACTAAAGAATTGTCTGAACGCATCGGTCAGACGGCCACCTTCCCCACCGCTCCTTCTTTGACTGGCCGAAGCCTCAGCAACTCGTTGTCCAGGACCAGGAGTTTGCAACCTCCCAGTCTCTGGGAACGCGTTGCACAGACCTTTCTGCAAGGCCTCCCGGAGTTGTCTCATCCTCTGCTCCCTCTGCGACGGTAACATAAGGTCCGCAACCTTACCCTTGTACCGTGGATCAAGGAGAGTGGCCAGCCAGTAATGGTCCCTCTCCTTGATCCGAAGAATACGAGGATCCTTCCGCAGACTTTGCAGGATCAGGGAGGCCATGCAGCGTAGGTTTGCTGAGGCATTCGCTCCGGAGTCCTCTGGGTCACTAAGGACGACATGATCCGCAGCCACCTCCTCCCAGCCACGTACAAGTCCACTGGTTTCTTGGGACTGTAAATCATCCCTAAAAGACTGCTGCTGATGATGCTGAGTGCCAGCCTCCACCTCCATGCTGACACAATCCTCCTCCTCCTCCTCCTCCTCCTCCTCTTCCTGTGCGATGGGTGGGACAGAAGGAACACTGTCTGGGTAAAGGGGGCCTTGAGAGGCAAGGAAGTCCTCCTCTTCCTGCCTCTGTTCTGCCTCAAGTGCCCTGTCCATTATTCCACGCAGCGTGTGCTCCAACAGGTGGACAAGAGGTACAGTGTCACTGATGCATGCACTGTCACTGCTCACCATCCTCGTGGCCTCCTCAAATGGTGCCAGGACAGTGCATGCATCCCTGATCATGCCCCACTGGCGTGGAGAAAAAAAACCAAGCTCCCCTGACCCTGTCCTGGTGCCGTAGTCGCACAGGTACTCATTGATGGCCCTCTGCTGCGTGTGCAGCCGCTGCAGCATGGCCAACGTTGAGTTCCACCTGGTGGGCATGTCACATATAAGGCGGTTCTTGGGCAGGTTCAACTCCTTTTGCAGCTCAGCCAGGCGAGCACTGGCATTATAAGATCTGCGGAAATGCACACAGACTTTCCTGGCCTGCCTCAGGACATCCTGTAAGCCCGGGTACCTGCCCAAGAACCGCTGCACCACCAGGTTAAGGACGTGAGCCACACAGGGCACATGGGTCAGTTGTCCCTGTCGGAGGGCGGAGAGGAGGTTGGTGCCATTGTCGCAAACCACCATTCCTGGCTTAAGCTGGCGTGGCGTCAACCACCTCTCGGCCTGGCCCTGCAGAGCAGACAGGACCTCTGCCCCAGTGTGGCTTCTGTCCCCCAAACACACCAGCGCAAGCACGGCATGGCATCTTTTTGCCTGCGTACTTGCGTAGCCCCGTGAACGGCTACGGAGCACCGCTGGTTCATAGGACAAACCACAGGAAGAGGCCATGGAGGAAGAAGAAGAGGAGGGGGTGGAGGAGAGAGGTGTGTCACAACCAGTAGTAGCATTTTGGAGGCGTGGCGGTGGGACAACCTCCAACACTACTGCACCTTGTCCTGAATCCTTCCCAGCTGCCAAAAGAGTGACCCAATGGGCCGTGAAAGAAAGGTAACGTCCCTGTCCATGCCTGCTGGACCATGAGTCAGCGGTAATATGCACCTTACCGCTGACCGCCCTGTCCAGCGAGGCCAAGACATTGCCTTCCACATGCCGGTAGAGAGCCGGAATAGCCTTCCGTGAGAAAAAGTGGCGTTTGGGAACCTGCCACTGAGGAACCGCACATTGCACAAACTCACGGAAGGGGGCCGAGTCTACCAACTGAAAAGGCAGCAGTTGAAGCGCTAGCAATTTAGCCAAGCTAGCATTCAACCGCTGGGCATGTGGATGGCTGGGAGTGAACTTCTTTCGACGGTCCAGCAGCTGGGGCAGGGAAATTTGCCTGCTAGAATCGGACGTCGGTGTACTGCTAGCAGAGTGGGCGCAAGTACTTGGCTGTGACACACCTAATTCTACACCTTCATTCCTCTCAGTGCATGTTTCAGAGAGGACTGAAGTTATAGTGGGGTTGGAGATCCCAGCTGATGCGGTGCAAGGAGAGGTCCGCTTTGTTCTTTGGTGTGGGTCTTTGAGGTAGGCTTGCCAACGAGCTGCATGGCAGGTCAACATATGTCTGGTCAGGCATGTGGTACCCAAGCGGCTGATGTTTTGGCCACGCGATATACGCTTGAGACATATGTTGCAAACAGCAGCTGTGCGATCTGATGCACTAGCCTCAAAAAAGGCCCACACCAAAGAACTTTTTGAATGACGGGCAGAGGCAGCGCCCTGCACAGGCGGAGCTCTGCGGTGTGATTCCGTCGGTGTACTGCCCTTACGCTGGCCACCAAAGGGCATCCTGCCTCGTTGGAGATGTGCCTCCTCCTCATCCTCCTCCTCCTCCTCTCTCCTATTAGGCACCCACGTGGAGTCATTGACCTCATCATCCCCTCCCTCCTCATCACTGGAGCCAATCTGGCAGTATGCTGCAGCTGCTGGAACATGACTGCCAGATTGGTGTCCTTCTTGAGCATCCCCTCTGTCTGCTCTCACGCTACTGCCTTCCTCTAGCTGGGTTTCATCATCAGACCCTTCGAAACGCTGGGCATCCTCCTGGAGCATGTACCCAACACTGTGCTGAAACAGTTCGGGGGACTCCTCAGGAGGAGGACATGGTGGGTCTAGGGAAGGAGTGACTGATGATTTGTCTGACATTGATACCAGGGAAGACGACGCTTTGGCAGCTGCTTTTCCAGTACCCTGAGCCTGGGTGAGAGAGGATGAGGAGGAGGAGGAGGGCTTGGTCATCCACTCTACCAAGTCTTCGGCATGATGTGGCTCAACATGTCCAGCTGCCGAAAAGAAGGACAAGCGTGTCCCATGGCCATGTGCTGATGACAATGCACCGCGTCCACGACCAGCACTGTTGCCCCCAGACACAGAGCCTGCTTGCCCTCTTTTATTGCCTCCTGACTGTCTGCCTCTCCTTGTTTGCCTTCCAGACATTCTAATAGATGGCCTGCAGGGAGATGGGAAAAAAGCAATAAGGGCTACCTTCAGGTGTCCTTCTCTGTCCCTGGAAACAAGGACTTGCAGAGTGAAAGAAAAAAAACACTCTCCCTACCTACAGTTTTCTGTCCCTAGAAAAAATGTTTTTTTTAATCACAATATAGCACAAGGAAAATTAACTCACTGTCCTTACAGGTCCCTGGAAACAAGGACTTGCAGAGTGAAAGAAAAAAAACACTCTCCCTACCTACAGTTTTCTGTCCCTAGAAAAAAATGTTTTTTTTAATCACAATATAGCAAAAGGACAATTCACTCACTGTCCTTCCAGGTCCCTGGAAACAAGGACTTGCAGAGTGAAAGAAACTGACACTGTCCCTACCTAGAGTTTTCTGTCCCTGGAATAAATGTTTTTTTCAGCACAATATAGCACAAGGACAATTAACTCACTGTCCTTACAGGTCCCTGGAAACAAGGACTTGCAGAGTGAAAGAAAAAAAATACTCTCCCTACCTACAGTTTTCTGTCCCTAGAAAAAAATGTTTTTTTTAATCACAATATAGCAAAAGGACAATTCACTCACTGTCCTTCCAGGTCCCTGGAAACAAGGACTTGCAGAGTGAAAGAAACTGACACTGTCCCTACCTAGAGTTTTCTGTCCCTAGAATAAATGTTTTTTTTAATCACAATATAGCACAAGGAAAATTAACTCACTGTCCTTACAGGTCCCTGGAAACAAGGACTTGCAGAGTGAAAGAAAAAAAACACTCTCCCTACCTACAGTTTTCTGTCCCTAGAAAAAAATGTTTTTTTTAATCACAATATAGCAAAAGGACAATTCACTCACTGTCCTTCCAGGTCCCTGGAAACAAGGACTTGCAGAGTGAAAGAAACTGACACTGTCCCTACCTAGAGTTTTCTGTCCCTAGAATAAATGTTTTTTTTAATCACAATATAGCACAAGGAAAATTAACTCACTGTCCTTACAGGTCCCTGGAAACAAGGACTTGCAGAGTGAAAGAAAAAAAATACTCTCCCTACCTACAGTTTTCTGTCCCTAGAAAAAAATGTTTTTTTTAATCACAATATAGCAAAAGGACAATTCACTCACTGTCCTTCCAGGTCCCTGGAAACAAGGACTTGCAGAGTGAAAGAAACTGACACTGTCCCTACCTAGAGTTTTCTGTCCCTGGAATAAATGTTTTTTTCAGCACAATATAGCACAAGGACAATTAACTCACTGTCCTTACAGGTCCCTGGAAACAAGGACTTGCAGAGTGAAAGAAAAAAAATACTCTCCCTACCTACAGTTTTCTGTCCCTAGAAAAAAATGTTTTTTTTAATCACAATATAGCAAAAGGACAATTCACTCACTGTCCTTCCAGGTCCCTGGAAACAAGGACTTGCAGAGTGAAAGAAACTGACACTGTCCCTACCTAGAGTTTTCTGTCCCTAGAAAAAATGTTTTTTTTAATCACAATATAGCAAAAGGACAATTCACTCACTGTCCTTCCAGGTCCCTGGAAACAAGGACTTGCAGAGTGAAAGAAACTGACACTGTCCCTACCTAGAGTTTTCTGTCCCTGGAATAAATGTTTTTTTCAGCACAATATAGCACAAGGACAATTAACTCACTGTCCTTACAGGTCCCTGGAAACAAGGACTTGCAGAGTGAAAGAAAAAAAATACTCTCCCTACCTACAGTTTTCTGTCCCTAGAAAAAAATGTTTTTTTTAATCACAATATAGCAAAAGGACAATTCACTCACTGTCCTTCCAGGTCCCTGGAAACAAGGACTTGCAGAGTGAAAGAAACTGACACTGTCCCTACCTAGAGTTTTCTGTCCCTAGAATAAATGTTTTTTTTAATCACAATATAGCAAAAGGACAATTCACTCACTGTCCTTCCAGGTCCCTGGAAACAAGGACTTGCAGAGTGAAAGAAACTGACACTGTCCCTACCTAGAGTTTTCTGTCCCTAGAAAAAATGTTTTTTTTAATCACAATATAGCACAAGGAAAATTAACTCACTGTCCTTACAGGTCCCTGGAAACAAGGACTTGCAGAGTGAAAGAAAAAAAACACTCTCCCTACCTACAGTTTTCTGTCCCTAGAAAAAAATGTTTTTTTTAATCACAATATAGCAAAAGGACAATTCACTCACTGTCCTTCCAGGTCCCTGGAAACAAGGACTTGCAGAGTGAAAGAAACTGACACTGTCCCTACCTAGAGTTTTCTGTCCCTAGAATAAATGTTTTTTTTAATCACAATATAGCACAAGGAAAATTAACTCACTGTCCTTACAGGTCCCTGGAAACAAGGACTTGCAGAGTGAAAGAAAAAAAATACTCTCCCTACCTACAGTTTTCTGTCCCTAGAAAAAAATGTTTTTTTTAATCACAATATAGCAAAAGGACAATTCACTCACTGTCCTTCCAGGTCCCTGGAAACAAGGACTTGCAGAGTGAAAGAAACTGACACTGTCCCTACCTAGAGTTTTCTGTCCCTGGAATAAATGTTTTTTTCAGCACAATATAGCACAAGGACAATTAACTCACTGTCCTTACAGGTCCCTGGAAACAAGGACTTGCAGAGTGAAAGAAAAAAAATACTCTCCCTACCTACAGTTTTCTGTCCCTAGAAAAAAATGTTTTTTTTAATCACAATATAGCAAAAGGACAATTCACTCACTGTCCTTCCAGGTCCCTGGAAACAAGGACTTGCAGAGTGAAAGAAACTGACACTGTCCCTACCTAGAGTTTTCTGTCCCTAGAATAAATGTTTTTTTTAATCACAATATAGCAAAAGGACAATTCACTCACTGTCCTTCCAGGTCCCTGGAAACAAGGACTTGCAGAGTGAAAGAAACTGACACTGTCCCTACCTAGAGTTTTCTGTCCCTAGAATAAATGTTTTTTTTAATCACAATATAGCACAAGGAAAATTAACTCACTGTCCTTACAGGTCCCTGGAAACAAGGACTTGCAGAGTGAAAGAAAAAAAACACTCTCCCTACCTACAGTTTTCTGTCCCTAGAAAAAAATGTTTTTTTTAATCACAATATAGCAAAAGGACAATTCACTCACTGTCCTTCCAGGTCCCTGGAAACAAGGACTTGCAGAGTGAAAGAAACTGACACTGTCCCTACCTAGAGTTTTCTGTCCCTAGAATAAATGTTTTTTTTAATCACAATATAGCACAAGGAAAATTAACTCACTGTCCTTACAGGTCCCTGGAAACAAGGACTTGCAGAGTGAAAGA
Organism: Rana muscosa; assembly: GCA_029206835.1. Classification (NCBI taxonomy): domain Eukaryota; kingdom Metazoa; phylum Chordata; class Amphibia; order Anura; family Ranidae; genus Rana; species Rana muscosa. The sequence continues at coordinate 177,169,398 of CM055122.1, read as the reverse complement.
AAAAAAACACTCTCCCTACCTACAGTTTTCTGTCCCTAGAAAAAAATGTTTTTTTTTATCACAATATAGCAAAAGGACAATTCACTCACTGTCCTTCCAGGTCCCTGGAAACAAGGACTTGCAGAGTGAAAGAAACTGACACTGTCCCTACCTAGAGTTTTCTGTCCCTGGAATAAATGTTTTTTTCAGCACAATATAGCACAAGGACAATTAACTCACTGTCCTTACAGGTCCCTGGAAACAAGGACTTGCAGAGTGAAAGAAAAAAAATACTCTCCCTACCTACAGTTTTCTGTCCCTAGAAAAAAATGTTTTTTTTAATCACAATATAGCAAAAGGACAATTCACTCACTGTCCTTCCAGGTCCCTGGAAACAAGGACTTGCAGAGTGAAAGAAACTGACACTGTCCCTACCTAGAGTTTTCTGTCCCTAGAATAAATGTTTTTTTTAATCACAATATAGCAAAAGGACAATTCACTCACTGTCCTTCCAGGTCCCTGGAAACAAGGACTTGCAGAGTGAAAGAAACTGACACTGTCCCTACCTAGAGTTTTCTGTCCCTAGAATAAATGTTTTTTTTAATCACAATATAGCACAAGGAAAATTAACTCACTGTCCTTACAGGTCCCTGGAAACAAGGACTTGCAGAGTGAAAGAAAAAAAACACTCTCCCTACCTACAGTTTTCTGTCCCTAGAAAAAAATGTTTTTTTTAATCACAATATAGCAAAAGGACAATTCACTCACTGTCCTTCCAGGTCCCTGGAAACAAGGACTTGCAGAGTGAAAGAAACTGACACTGTCCCTACCTAGAGTTTTCTGTCCCTGGAATAAATGTTTTTTTCAGCACAATATAGCACAAGGACAATTAACTCACTGTCCTTACAGGTCCCTGGAAACAAGGACTTGCAGAGTGAAAGAAAAAAAATACTCTCCCTACCTACAGTTTTCTGTCCCTAGAAAAAAATGTTTTTTTTAATCACAATATAGCAAAAGGACAATTCACTCACTGTCCTTCCAGGTCCCTGGAAACAAGGACTTGCAGAGTGAAAGAAACTGACACTGTCCCTACCTAGAGTTTTCTGTCCCTAGAATAAATGTTTTTTTTAATCACAATATAGCAAAAGGACAATTCACTCACTGTCCTTCCAGGTCCCTGGAAACAAGGACTTGCAGAGTGAAAGAAACTGACACTGTCCCTACCTAGAGTTTTCTGTCCCTAGAATAAATGTTTTTTTTAATCACAATATAGCAAAAGGACAATTCACTCACTGTCCTTCCAGGTCCCTGGAAACAAGGACTTGCAGAGTGAAAGAAACTGACACTGTCCCTACCTAGAGTTTTCTGTCCCTAGAATAAATGTTTTTTTTAATCACAATATAGCAAAAGGACAATTCACTCACTGTCCTTCCAGGTCCCTGGAAACAAGGACTTGCAGAGTGAAAGAAACTGACACTGTCCCTACCTAGAGTTTTCTGTCCCTAGAATAAATGTTTTTTTTTAAGCACACTATAGCAGAAGCACAAAACACACTGACACTCTCCCTACCTATCCTTCTCTTTCCCTAAACTAAAGGAATCCAGGTTAAGCAAGAAAGAAATAACAGTCACTGTCCCTGCCTATGCTACTCTATCCCTGCTCCGGAACACACTACACTAGGCCGCCGTGCTGGCGGCCTTTTATAGTGTGGGGCGTGTACTAAACACCCTCAGCAATAATTGGCCACAGGCATCCTGCCTGTGGCCAATCATTGCTCTCCTCGCTGCCGGCGCTGTGATTGGCCAAGCATGCGGGGTCACAGTGCATGCTTGGCCAATCACAGCGCCTGGATGACACTGCGATGGCGTAGTGCATTGTGGGCCGTTCGCGTCACTCGAATTTGGCGCGAACGGCCCAAATCGTTCGATCTTCGTCGAACGATCGAACAGCCAATGTTCGAGTCGAACGTATGTTCGACTCGAACACGAAGCTCATCCCTATTCTTCTTTAGTTTATCACTCACACATATATATGTGTCACCTCACTCATTGATCCCCCACCTTCACAATCAATGATTTATTATTCACTTCTCTTCATCACACACCTCTTACACACACTATTCATTTTCACTTCTACACCTCCTTTGTTTCATTCATTTTTTTCATTTTGATTTTATTTTATTTTATTTATTCATTTCATTTATTTTTTCACTTTTATTTTATTTCATTATTATTATTTTTTTTTTTCATCATTCTCTTGCACATTATTTTACATATTGCCTCTTTTCACTATTCATAACACATCACATAGTTTTACACATATCCACTCACATTCATTTCTCATTTCTTCTTTTTCTTTTTTTGCACTATCAGTTTCGATTTTCCTTTTTCTTCACATTTCACAGGTGCATCACTTTTTTTCCTTGCACTTGTTCTTGTTTTCATTGGATTCAATCATGATTTTGATCACATGGTATTCAGCCACACCTGTCCTTGGTAGGCGGTATGGCCCATTTTTATATTTAAACATGTTTGATTTCTTTACATTTTCAGCTATGAGTAAGCATCCCATGATGTGAAACGCGTTAGCTAACTCCTGTGTTATATTTTTTTGGGGTGTTTTTGTTGTGTTTCATGGATTTTATTAATAAACCAGCATCTTCTGCAGAGTGCGGCCGTCCAGAAAAACTTTTTCCCCATTACCTATATTGTGCAGAGCCAGCACCTGTTTGCATTCAGAGTGGGGCGGGAGTATCACATGGACACAGCAGCTTGTGAGCGGTAATTTCTCTTCGGGAAAGTAAGTACCCGCTACACTACTAAAAGAGTATATTTAATGTAGGTAGATACACTTACATTCAGGTGGTCGTAAAAAAGCGCTTCATAAAATATCAGTGGCAACAGCGGAAAGTCCCGACGCATTTCGCAAGAGGTTGCATCATCCACACCCCAGACGATGCAACCTCTTGCGAAACACGTCGTGACTTTCCACTGTTGCCACTGATATTTTATGAAGCGCTTTTTTACGACCACCTGAATGTAAGTGTATCTACCTACATTAAATATACTCTTTTAGCAGTATTACGCTATGTGCCCTTCTTTTTCCTTTACATTTGGCTTTCATTTTGGTACACCATCATTGGGCCATCATCTTTCAAGTCTTCATTCACCCTCCTATTGTGGGTCGCTGTGAGAGATGCTCCTTGGGCGAATCATCAACCATGGATCCTCCAGGGATATACATCCACAGCTTAAGTTGACCCTCTAGATATATGTTTAGCAGGGTCCACAGAGTCTGGTAAGCCTCCTCTTTATCAGTGGTGTTTTTTTTCACATATTTATTGAGGATTATTTGGTACTGTTTGATCATCACGAATATATTTTGGATACACTGTGGAACATTATTGGATTATTATTCACGCCATCATGAACGCACTTTGATATCATTCACCAGAGACGTTTCAGTTGTTTTTTCACTATGATGGACTATTGACACTCATATTGAGATATTAATTTTTCTTTTTCCTGCAGGGGTTATTCATTTATTTGTTGACTCACATTTATCAGCGTTACAATTTTTTTGTTATGTTGAGGGCATGTGGCCTGGTACGGTTCAGGGGGGTGCTCTCTCGTCCCCCCTCTTTTCCTGTGGCCTGCCAGGTTGCGTGCATGGATAAGGGTCTGGTATGGATTTTGGGGGGACCCCCACGCCATTTAAAAAAAATAATTGGTTCGGGGTTCCCCTCAATATTCATACCAGACCCAAAGGGCCTGGTAATGGACTGGGGGGAGGGGACCCGTGCCATTTTTTTCAATGACTTTTATCTGTATTGCCGGGACCAGACAATTCATTATAGCCGCAAGTAGTTTTAAATTAGTTTTTTTTTTCTTTATAAATGTAATTTTGTGCAGGGACTGTTCTAAACACAGGAAAAATGTGCCACTTTACAGGCATACTATAGACACCCCCCAGGTACGAAATTTAAAGGAATATTTCACTTTTATTGTTTCACTTTAAGCATTATTAAAATTACCGCTCCCGAAAAAATGGCAGTTTTTTAAATTTTTTTGCATTGATACATGTCCCCTGGGGTGGGACCCAGGTCCCCAAACACTTTTTATGACAATACCATGCATATAAGCCTTTAAAATTAGCACTTTTGATTTCTCCCATTGACTTTTAAAAGGTGTTCTGCGGCTTTCAAATTTGCCGCGAACACCTCAAATTGTTCGCTATTCAGCGAACATTGGGCTCATCCCCATCTGCTACATACATAATGCAGAATTTAGGGGTTTGCTATGCACAGTGTGCATGGTTCAGCTGTCTTTCACAGGCTGTCCACATCTCACATCCATCTCTCACCTCTGCACACATCTTCCTCCACAGCCCTCACCCCCCCCCCCCCAAAGCCTTCTTACATCTCACCTACCCAACCCAGCTCTAGCACCTCCCAGCAGTGTAGGCAGCTCTCCCCCTCTCCCTCTCTCACTTACAGGATGGTCATTGGTCAGAATCTATGCACCTGGGGATGGATGGGGATCACAGTGCAGCTTACCATGTGATGTTCTATCCCACACTTCACCTCTCTTATCCCCACAGTGCAGTTAGTGCAGGGCGGGCAGGCAGGAATCTGTGAAAGCAGCGGAGAGGAAAGCTTTATGCCCTTTTGAAGGAGGATGGCTATTTGGTGAGGCATTTGGCAAATTAATCAGACATTAAAGGATTAAAAGTCCTTCCACAATTTAAAGTTCATGAACAACCTTCCATGGGGGTCTTCTACCTTCTCAAAAAAAAAAAAAAAGTGTGCATCTCTTTCTTCAGGCTTCATCTTCAAAGCGAAAGCCCAAATCCTCTACACAATGATGGGGCACCCTCACGCCTAAGAGTGGGGGGGACATCTGTTTTCCTTTTTCTGGGTCACAGATTTCATAGACCTGTGGGTTCATTCCCTGATTTCCAAACAGTACAAAACTCTACCCCCTCATCATTTTCTTCTCTTAAACCAACCAAAATGTTCTCAATGACAGTCAGATATCCAAACTGGCCTGATCCACCTTTGACCCAGTGAGTGGTCGCTCCGTTTCCATCGAAGAACAGGTTCAAAGTATACTATTCAAACATGTTCATGGTGTCAAAACCCAATGGGCATATTTATCCTATCCTGAACCAAAAATCTCCAAACAAGTACCTTCACGTTTCAAAGTTTAACATGGAATCCACAAGGTTGGATACTGCCTCCCTAAAACAGGCAAAATAATTTGTATCAGTAGACAACCAAGATGCTTATATACATAAATATTCCTATTTACCCACTTCCCTAGCGCTTCCTGTGCTGCACTGTAGGAGAAAACACTTCCAATCTGTCACATTGCCATTTGACCTACCCTCTGCAGCTATAGTATTCACAAATGTATTTGTACCTCTTCTTGTCTCTTAAGAACTCAGAACATTCAGGTAACAGGATACCTAGACAACCTTCTTCTGAAGGACTTATCTGCATTTCAAGTACTATCTGCAAACATCAAAAGGACCATTCTGATGCTTCAGGCCTTCAATTGGGCAATCAACTTCTGCTCTCCAATCCTCCATTTGCCTGGAATATTTAGATCTCATTCTGGACACAGCTGTGGCCTATATCAACCACCAAGGTGGTACCAGGAATCAGGCAGCCTTAATGGAAGTAACTCTGCTCATCTCATGGTGTTCACATCCCAGGGGTGGACAATTGAAAGTCAGATTACCTGAGCTGTCACCTCCTGGGCCCTTCATCTTCTTCAAGCCTCTCTGTCCGAAAGAGGGAACTCTAGATCAGTATTTCTCAACTCCAGTCCTCAAGGCACACCAACAGGTCATGTTTTTGGGATTTCCTGCAGATAAAACAGCTGTAATAATTACTAAGGCAGTGAAACTGCTCAAATCACCTGTGGAAATCCCAAAAACATGACCTGTTGGTGCGCCTTGAGGACTGGAGTTGAGAAACACTGCTCTAGATGTAGACATCCTGGCCTCCCGGTACAAGTTACCCCTGTTTGAAGCCAGTGCCAAAGATTCTTTAGAACTGGCATTGGAAGCTTAACTTCTCTGTGGGGATTCTCATTGCACCAAACTGGTCTTGCAGAACCTAGTACACAGTACCCCTCTAGTTCCCCCTGTTCCATCCTATTATAAGATGTTTCAGGTGTACAGTTTTACCCCTATTTTTTCAGCCTTTGATCAGAGTTTTAGTGTCTCTCAGTGCTTTCATTCTCACGTTTCTCAAAACCAGACAAGCTTTTTCCCAAAAAATATACTATTGTATCTGGAAATCTTTTTTTGCCTGGTGTAAACACAGGCATATCCATTCCAAAGATTCCTCTGTGCCTCAAATCCCGACCTTCCTGCAATCTGTTCTTCAATTTAGCTTTAAGTACACGTAAGGAGTAGGCTTCTGTCTGGTGCATTTTGTTCTAAAAACTTCTGGCTTAATTTTTCCCTGTAAATATATTTTTTTCAGAGTTGGAGCAGCGCTTCCTTTCTGATCCTTCAAAAAGACAAAGTAGTCTTGTGCCCAAGACCTACCTTTCTCCCTAAGGTGGTGCCTACTTTTCCCCTTTAATGAAGACACAGTCCTTCCCTCTTTTGGTCCTACTCCTAAGAACCCCAAAGAGATTGCTTTTCATTGTCTGGATATTGTCAGAGTGTTCAGAATTTATCTAAAAGTCAGCGCTTCTATAAGAAAGATGAGGTCGCTCTTTGTCTTGTCTTTAGGACCTTCCAAAGGACATCTTCCTTTAAAATGTACTATTGCAAGGTGGATAAGAAAACTCTCATGAGCTTACTTTCTAAAATATGACCACTCCAGCACTCTTCTGTGCTCACTCTACCAGATCAGTAGGCATTTCTGACACCAAGCCTCTATTGCCCAGCTTTGCAATGCCACCACCTGTTCTTCAGTTTATACCTTCTCCAAGTTCTATCATGTGAATGTCCAAGCTTCTGTAGATGCAGCATTTGGTTGCAAGGTTCCTGCTGCAGCACTCTGAGCTGGGTTTGTTGACAATGGTTATTGTTACACCTGTTGGCATAGTTTGCCTTGTTGTTGCCCCTTTACTCCCATTTCTTGCTTGGAGATGTTCCAGGGTCTATGAATCCAGCATCTGCACTGTATGATTAAGATAAGAATTTTAACGCATATGTTAATTCCATATCTTGTGTAACAGTACAAGACACAGGCCACTCTCACCTCTGTTCCTGTGTTGCTCTGCATTGCTTGCTAAAAAGGTCTTACAGAGTGGGTTATTGTTATAGGTGTACACCCAGGGGGGGATTTTCAATCACCTGAGGGTACTAGCCTATAATCCAGCGTTTATGAATATCCAGCCTGTGTCCTGTACTGTACTCCCAAGATACAGAATTTACAGGCAAGTCAAAATTCCCCTTTCCTTTTTCTGGTACCATAGACAAGAAACAACAATCAACCCTTGCAGTGGTGAGGCAGCCCTACTGCAAGGGACGATCTTTAGACCAAATCCCTCTTTAAACCAAATCTATTAAACTATATTCATTGTCCACAAATCCATTCTAAATGACCTGTGGCTGTGGAGAGATACATCATTTAAAAAATTCGGACTTCTAAGTTGTCCTTAACTTGCAAAATGGTAATGAGAGAGGATATTATTACATACAATACTATGGGGTAATTTGTTGCCATGGCTTGATCACTAAAAGCACAACTAGAAACAGAACTCCCACATGTTAATATGATCAGCGTATTGATAGTCAGTGTTTGTACAGTAGCCCTGTTGTGTGTGCTGACTGTAATATCCTGTGATAAACTGTTTTACTTTTCAGAAGAATATTGCAAGTAATCATCTGTATGACTTTTTTGAGGGTGAAATTGCATTGCTGGTGCACAGACAATTGCTGCATAATGGGTGTTATTGTTACTACTCCCCACATTCATCATTCACTGACCACTCCAGCTATTTTTAGACATTAATGTCACAGCAAGTGAAGGTGAAATTTTGAAAGATGCAAGCTTTTAAAATTTTACTCACCAAAGTAAATTATTTACTTACAATACATCTCATTATAGTTTGTTCTGAAACAGAGGAAAAAAATCGTAAACTGATTTAGACATAAATTGCTAGTAGACCTCTAGAAGAGAGTAACTCACAGTTGTTCCTCTTTCTTGTCCCAACAGTTGTCCCAGTTATGTATGTTTACAAATGCTCATGTTGTAGACCTAGGGTTCCTCCAGGGGAGCAAAGTATGGGAATCACAAGCTGCTGATGTTTATCCTGGTTGCAGGAATCTTAAAGAGGAAGTAAACCCTGATGGGTTTTACTTCCTCTTTTGCTCCCTGCAAATGAAAAGCATAATGGGCTAGTATGCATCGTATACTAACCCATTATGTGACACTTACCTGCAAAAGAATCCAGCGATGTCCCCTGTGCAGGCTGCATCCATCTTCTGGCCCCTCTTCGTTCCCGGGCCGAGGACTCCGGCTCTGTGATTCGCCGGAGCCGCGTGACGTCACTCCTGAGCATGCGCACGGGAGCCGCCATTAACGGCACAGGCTAGGGAAGAAACGGCACTTAGTTTCGTTTCTTCCCAGCGCATACGCCATTTACATTATCGGCAGACTACAAGTGAAATATCTCCTAAACAGCACACGATTAGGAGATATTTCCACTACCTATAGGTAAGCTTTATTCTAGGCTTACCTATAGGTAGAAGTCACAAAAAAAGGTTTACAACCACTTTAAGAGTGTTTTTCTAAAATTAGCAAAAAAGCTTGGACAGCCGCACTCCAAAAAACTTGGTTCTTTTATTAAAACAAAAGCACAAAATACATGCCACAGCAAAAGAACAGCAGGTATGAGCTGACGTGTTTCACACTGCGATTCAGTGCTTAATCATAGCTATGATTAAATTTGGGCCTGCCGTTACCTTTCTATCCACCACACTCGTCTTAGGGGTCCCAATTGAAGAGCTTTTATGAATTTCCACACCAGCACCTGGTTACTTTTTCTTCAAGAGTTTTATTAAACAGTTCCAACAGAGGGTTAGAGGGATAGAGGAGGTTCAGGTACCTTGCTTTGCGGATCAGGCACAATCTTAGATCCAGAGGACAAATTGGTTCCACACTGGATTCAGCAACCACCGGATAGGCCTACTCTCACTGGCCTAGCAACCGGTGCGAAGCTCATTCAAAGTCTCTGCCACAGAATTGATGAGTGCAGTCTCGTGCAACCACACTGACACTTTGCAAAAGTTCCTTCATAAGGTACACAGCTCATGGTACCAGAATCTTTCAGCCAGCTGGCAGCACCGTGAGGTAAATTGGCCAGGATGCGTCCTTCAATTGAGTCCCCAATTGTTCCGCTTCTTCCTGCAGGCAAGACCGCGTAGGACCATCCCTGGACTAGTAGGCCCCAGAAACTCCTGGGCCTACTCTCAGTTGCAGAGCGTCGGGCCAGCAGGCCCCGAGGCAGAGAAACAGCTTGCACATCGCTGAGGCCAGGAGGGCCCTCAGGTCAGGATCCAGCAAACAAACCCCGATAAGGGACAGAGACCGCGCTAAGTACCCCTTCCCAGAATGCACAGCGGGTTGACCACGCTCCCTGATCCACTTCTGGGAAAGGAATACCCAATACACCCAGCCCGCTGCGCTTCCAACCTTGACCCGTGGTGACAGTGACATCTACTGTCAAGGGGAAAACCATGCAACTCAGCTGGACTGAAACAGAGCCAACAATTTAGCTTAATCCTTCTGAGCTAAATTACAGCTCAGACAACTAAATTTAACACATAGTGCCTACCCAACAGGAGCAGGGCGCTACATGTATTTTTTTCCTTCTCTGTAGTGTATTACGAGGGGAGGCCAATAAGTTCTTACCCTCACGAAGATCCAGATGTGCTAGGGATCAGAAATTTAGTCAACTGACTCCTCCTTCTCTACATATCCATCTCCTATGGTTACACACTTCTCACATCTGTGGAACAAACCGTTAAAACCATCTGCATAGAAATATGCAGATTTGGAGGAAAACCAGCTATCAACTTCAGTAATGACTGCCTCATCATTGTGGAAATGTCTTCCCCATAAATGTTTCTTCTTCCTGTTTCCAAATTTGAAGTCCAAAGGTGCCAGGTCAGGTGAGTAAGGTGGATGGGGCAGAGATTCAATCACGTGCAAAAGTGACAGGTGGTACAGGTCCAAAATACTTTGTGCACATTCCACTCGTTGCTGTTTTTGGAAAGGTGTCAGTAACCTGGGAACCCAACGTGCAGCCATTTTGCTCATATGTAAAATGTTATGTAATACATTGTAAATGTATTTCCCTAGCTAAGAAATTAATAGTCACACATCTATCTTCAGGCACTAGCTGTTCAACTTTGGCCACCACACTTGGTTCTGTGGCAGTTGGACGACCTTCCCTTGGGTCATCCTGTATTATTTGTGTTACCACACTTTAATTCTCTCTTCCATCATTTGACAGTCTCATATGATGGACAATCCTCTCCATACACAGCTGACCTCTCTTCCTGGATTATTTGGCCAGATTTCCCTTGAAGATGAAGGAACCTAATCACGGCTTGGTATTCAACTTTGTCCGGCATGACATCTACTCCATTTCTCTTGGCTCTAACTATAATTCACCACGACCTACAAAAACAAAAATTGGCATTCATATTACTAAAGATAACAAGCTATTACTCTTTAAAAAAATATATATATCGACCTATAAGGCTCGGTTTCAATTTGTGCGACTTGCAAAGTCACATGACAAGTCGTACTCCGTGATTTCCAATGAGTACCGTTCATATCTGTGTGGCTTCAAAGTAGTCCCTGCACTACTTTGGTCCCACTTTGATGCGACTTGAGGTCCATAGACCTTAAGAATACACAGGCATTGCTTCAAGTCGCATCAAAATCGTGGGACTTTGGGGTTGCAATAGTGGAAACAGAGCCTAAACCTGCAAAATTTCAGATCCCTAGCACATCTAGATCATGGTGAGGGTAAGAACGTATTGGCCTTCCCTCGTATAGTTTGTTTTTACATTTTTGTCATTTATTTTAAGATCTAATTTTTAATTTTTTTTTAGAACTTATGCTTTTCAATATTTCTTTAGTTTTTGTGTACTATACCTTCTTTTGGGGCTTTAGGTTTTTTTTTCTTCTATTGTGTATAAATTAAGGGTAGTCTGTATTGTCTTTGCAGAACTCTATAAATATATACGGTAAGTGTTACATAGTTAGTCAGGTTGAAAAAAGACACAAGTCCATCCAGTTCAACCATAAAAAAACAAACAAAAATTTAATAATATCATACAATCCCATATAACCAATCTACACCCACAGTTGATCCAGAGGAAGGCGGAAAACCCCAGCATAACATGATCCAATTTGCTACAGCAGGTGAAAAAATTCCTTCCTGATCCCCCGAGAGGCAATCGGATTTTCCCTGGATCAACTTTACCTATAAATGTTAGTACCCAGTTATATTATGTACATTTAGGAAAGTATCCAGGCCTTTCTTACAGCAATCTACTGAGCTGGCCAGAACCATCTCTGCAGGGAGTCTATTCCACATTTTCACAGCTCTTACTGTGAAGAAACCTTTCCGTATTTGGAGATGAAATCTCTTTTCCTCTTGACGTAAAAAGTGCCCCCTTGTCCTCAGTGTTGACCGTAAAGTGAATAACTCAACACCAAGTTCACTAAATGGACCCCTTATATATTTGTACATGTTGATCATATATTTGTACATGTTGATGTACACACCCCAGCTCCAAAACCACTATAGAGTTCCTGCAGAGGTTGCTAGGTTTTTCTTGATCTACCACCAATCTAAGGTATCCTCGTACTAAGCACACATCAAATTTGGACTTCTCTACTCATCAGTATTAAAAGGGGCCACTTCATCACAGGCTACAAAAATAAGAGGGTAATTTTCCTTAAGACCAATAATCTAATGGAGCACATCTACCACTGACCACCAATTTAAGGGGGAACCTCTCAAACTGAACACAAATACAAAGGGCAGCACTGACAGACTATAGGCCCTTATATCCTGCAGGGATCAGCCCCCTAGCTGAGAGGAGTATAGGCACACCCAACACTGAAGTGGTAGTCAATCCCTGCTCTGCCCCATAACCTGTTCTGTACTGTCAGTCCACTTCAACCTGAGTATGTGCATGTTTGTCACTACCATTTTCTATATTCCTGTACATTGTTTTCAAAAACAAAAAAAAAAAAACACCTCTAAACATTTATTGAATTTATCAACTTAACAGATTAAACTGAAATTCAGCAGCTAGCATAAGAAAGGCACCTCAAAAAACTGTGAAAGGGCACGGTCCCGATATTGATTAGAATTCCTAAGTAAGCCACAACAATTTTGTAACAATGGGAGACACATAATAGTGATCCCCTTAACATCATCCCTGGAATTCATCTTATGCGATCAACAATCTTTTAGCTGCATCCCAAGCACCTTTATCAATATTATGATAGGATTAGCAGAATCTAACCTAATACACATCTCAGTCTCCAAACCATCATAAAACTCTGTAAAAACGCCTGTCCATGTTAGTCTATAGCTTCATGCCCACCTAGACGTTTTTGAGCTGCAAATAGCATAGACGTTTTTAAGCTGTAAAAAAAAAACCAGGACCAGTGCGTTCCTCAGCGTTGGAGTTAGGCAGAAAAAAAACGCGAGCGTCAAAAAAACGTGCAAAAACGCGCACTAACGCGCAGTCGCGTTTTTTAACTCCGACGTTTTTAAGAAAAAAATAAAATAAAATGTACAATAACATGGACAGGCGTTTTTAAGCTGTAAAAAAACGCAGCTGTAAAAACGTCCGTGGGCATGAAGCCTAAATCAAACCACTATCTCTATATTAATCTAAACAATTATGTGAACTTGGTGCTCTGAACATAAATAATATGTGTATTAACCGCCAATTAAATTATACGTGCCAACAATAGCAGGAGTTCCTGCTTCAATTATAAAGTGCAATATGCAATGAGCAACAAGCAATAACCATATACAAAGAAGTGTGTAATCCAATGTGCAAAAAACACCCAATATAATGAATAAAGATATAATAAATAATATATTAATATAATATAGTAATAATTGTTAATTAGATCCTCCCAGTGGGTTGTATATACAATACTATGGAATAGGTAGATATATCTCAATTAATAGCATAATAAGTATCCAAATAGTCCAGTGTGAACAATTGTTTCTATCCCAAATGACTTGCTGAACTTTCACATTCACCACGTATGTCCTTATACCGCCACCACATAGATTGGCCACTCATTAGATAGGCTAGATTAGCGCTCCTTTGGTTCATATGGATAACCACTCCGTGTACCAGACTTTTTAGCAGTTCCTTCCAATATGCTGATGGAAAATGCATTTCGCAATCAATGCGTCATCAGGAAGCAATCATTGATTGCGAAATGCATTGAGGCTGCGGGATTATCTGCTTGTCATTTCTGGTAACAACAACGAGGTTGGGGACGCTATTTCAGCTTGTGAAGGAACCACAAGGGGCACACGTGCGGACTAGACATATTGATTATCTATACACTGCTGGATCAGCTCAGTGCTGGCTCATAGGCACTTACCCATGTGAGTGTATGATACTATTTTTAACTTTAATAAATATTTTAAGACATACTGCACCATGATGGCCCTTTATGTGTTTTATGAGCAATCATAGAGCAATATTTTCCATCAGCATATTGGAAGGAACTGCTGAAAAGTCTGGTACACGGAGTGGTTATCCATATGAAACAAAGGCGCACTAATCTAGCCTATCTGGTGAGTGGCCAATCTATGTGGTGGCGGTATAAGCACATATGTGGTGAATGTGAAAGTTCAGCAAGTCATTTGGGATAGAAACAATTGTTCTATCCCATTTAATATAAAGATAGTGGTTTAATGAAGGTTTAATTGCTTAGATAACCAAACCCAGCAACGATCGCTATGTCTGCTTACACATGACTGTGGTCCCACAAAATATTTCTGCAGGATGAGGCTGAGAGTGTCACTGTCGCGTAACAGTGACAGCGCATGTGAGTTTGACCAGCACAAGTTGGTGAAGGTGGCCGGGGATTGATGGCGCGTCCATCACACTGGTCTCTACATATAGGTGGTTTGTGCACATGGAACACCATAGGTATGCTGTTAATGGGATATATAACCACGAGAGAATGAGCTCATCATAGTTATCATAGAATCACAGTTCATTCTTATTGGGCTTCAGTGGGCTGCCAATTACAGGATATCGAGGTTGAAAAATGGTTTTTGGTTCTGATCAGCATGTAAGTTTGGTCAAATAAATGCAAGATCCCTTAATCAGCTTTCAGGGATTTATTCATGGAGACTTGTAAAGTTAATGATAATTCACTTTAAACTTATTGAATGTATCTAGTATTTGTTCTTAATATATGTTTTGTGACCACTGCACTATGTACAGTTATCTAGGATCCCTCTTTGCTTTCAGAATAGCCTTCATTTCAGCATGGTTGGTGGTGGGAACATTCCATTGAGTTTTTCACCATTATTCCACCAACAACTGCAGTTTTCTGGTTGTTTTTGGCATCATTCTTTGTAGACTGTAGCGCAGGGGTTCCTAGGTTATGGGAAGCAAATAGTGGTGATTTTGGAATTGGATCTATAAAAGAGGAATTTTGACTTATCTGTAAATTCCATATCCTTAAGTAAGGCACAGGCAGAATATTCAGACATCATGGGTCAGGTGATTGGACAATGCTTTAAAGCACATGATCCCTGGGTGTCTCACCTATGAACCTATCCCACTCAGTGAATACTAACTTTTGTAGCAAGCCATGAAGAGTAAACCAAGGAGCAGAAGGGAGAATGTTCCTGTGCCCTGTACTGCACATAAAGATGTAGAGTTTACAGGTAAGTCGAAATTCCTCTTATCTTAACCGTATAGTACAGGACACAGGAAGAATATTCATACACCATGGGATGTCCCCAAGCAATGAATAGGAAGGGAGGGCAAGAACAGGGCAAATTAAAATGTGCCAACAACAAGGGTCAAAGAACCCAACTTTAGAGAGCCGATGTGAGAACCAGGCGGACAAAGCTTTCTCAGTAGAAGATTGGATGTCCACCTGGTAAACTTCTAAAAAGTATGACTAATATATATGATCCCCTTACTACACCAATACATGACAATAAATAAAGTGATCTCACAAACACATAGTGATCTGAAAAAAGAGCTGCTAAACACCAATATCTGTCATCACTTCACATTCACAAATCATAAAATGAACCGAGTATGGTGCAGCCCTCCCTGTAAGCAATGTAACAAATCTATGGCAAACAGAAATAATACTGTGTTATGTGTTTTGAAACCATATGCAAGTGATTAGTGAATCAGTATAATCATTTAATATATAAATAAAGTACCATTCATTTAAAAACAGTCCTTCAAAGCATATGTTTTTTTATATATATATACAGTAGATGAAAACACTGTAACAGTGTCTTAACCACTTCAATACAGGGCTTTTTGTACCTATTCAATACCGGGCCTATTTTGGCACTTCTCTCCTACATGTACAAATCATCATTCTTTTGCTAGAAAATTATTCAGAACCCCCAAACATTATACATGTTTTTTTAGCAGACACCCTAGGGAATAAAATGACGGTCATTGCAACATTTTTTCTTGCACAATATTTGCGCAATAATTTTTGAAACGCCTTTTTAAAAAAAAAAAATGGTTTCATGAATTAAAAAATAACAAAACAGTAAAGTTAGCCCAATTTTTTGGGAAAATATGAAAGATAATGTTACGCTGAGTAAATAGATACCTAACATGTCACGCTTTAAAATTGCGCACACTCATGGAATGGCGCCAAACTTCGGTACTTAAAAATCTCCATAGGCGACGCTTTAATTTTTTTTACAGGTTACCAGGTTAGAATTACAGAGGAGGTCTAGTTCTAGAATTGTTGCACGCGCTCTAACGCACGCGGCGATACCTCACATGCATGGTTTGAACGGCGTTTACATATGTGGGCGACTTACGTGTGCATTCGCTTCTGATCGCGAGCTACCGGGGACAGGGGCGTTTTAATTTTTTCTTTTATTATTATTTATTTATTTATTTTACTTATTTATTTATTTATTTATTTATTTTTTTACAATGATTTTACTTTTTTTTTTTTTTGATCACTTTTATTCCTATTACAAGGAATGTAAACATCCCTTGTAATAGGAATGTGTGTGACAGGTTCTCTTTATGGAGAGATGCGGGGTCAATAAGACCCCACATCTCTCCTCCAGGCTGGAAAGCATGAGATCAGTGAAAATTTTTTCACTGATTTCATACTTACAGCCGCAATGGGGGCTTTGTTTACATTTGAGACCCGGGCGTGACGTCATCACATCGCGCCCGGGCCTCCGACGATCATAGAGAGGACTGGTGACCATCTGGTCACCAGTCATCTCTATGCTCATCACGTGACTCCACCAACGATGCCGGAAGATTCGCTCCGGGTCCCCGATCGCACGGGGGAGCTTGGAGAAGCATCGGATGGCGGCGGGAGGGGGGGTGTCCCCTCCCGCCGCCTATTAGAACGATCAAGCGGTGGAACCGCCACTATGATCGTTCTTATGGTGCACAGAATCGCTGGCACTTCAAAAGGATATCTGAATGATGCCTCTAGCTGCAGGCATCATTCAGATATCCCCCTACAAAGCCGAGGACGTCATATGATGTCCACCCAGGATGGGAGATCCCATCTGTGGACGTCATTTGTCTATGGCTGGGTAGGGAAGTGGTTAAAGACCCCATACACACATTTTCTGCAGATTTTTGTGTTCAGATTTACCAAAACCATGTAGTACAAGGGCCTGCCTGATTGCGTACAAATTGAAACTCTTAAGGTTTGACCTTATATTATTTGGTTTTGGTAAATCTGAAGACAAAAATCTGCAGAAAATCTAATAGTGTGTATGGGGTGTAGGGGTTATCCACTGTGCCTTCTATAATCGTCATATGTTTGTGAAAAACCACCACCGTGCCACAAAAGATGTACTCTCACCTTTTGAGATGGACCCCACTACTCATATAAATAGGAGGTCAAACAGTGCTTTTTGATATAGATAATTCACCCTTTGGACAGCTTGCCGACTCTTCAGCAATCCATCAAACAAGAGTTACAATGGCTCCCACCTCTCTCTATACATGACTCCAATGTAGGCCACTCCATAGTGTAAAACCATAAAACAAAAAAGTTTACAGTGCACTCACCATATGATAGAACAGTGTTTCTCAATTCCAGTCCTCAGGGCGCCCAAACAGGTCAAGTTTTCAGGATTTCCCTCAGAAGAAACGGCTGTGGTAATTGCTAAGGCAGTGAAACTGATCAAATCACCTGTGCAAAATAATGGTAAGCCTGAAAACATGACCTGTTGGGGCGCCTTGAGGACTGGAGTTGAGAAACACTGTGATAGAAGATCAAAGAAATTCAATAACACAGACTTCTAAGCAAACAAGATGATGCCCCGGATACTTCCTGTGTTATGATGTCAAATAGGCTCCTCCCAGCTGACGCATTGCATCCCTCCGAATTGTCTCAAAAGTTTCCCTTGATCTACTATCATATTGTGAGTGCATTTTTAGCTCGTCAGAGAAGCTGTCTAATGCAAGCTTGCTGGTTAACAGTGCAGAGGAAGGATTCTGCTGGCTTTTACCAGGCTGGCCATACATCTGGGACATGCTGTGAAGGGCACACACTTCCGCTGGAGTCATGTGAGTGCATATTATTTTTAAATAATATTGTTATTTAAAAGTTTTTATTGCGGTAGTGGTGCGCTTCCCTTTTGTTTGTTTTTTGCAGGAAAGGGCTACCAGTTCAAAAACACATCTGACAGATTTTATGTTAATCAAGAAGACCATTTTGCATGCGTCTAGGCTAGGGGAACATCCCTAGTAGGTTCAAAGGGTGGTTTCTGCAGGGCAGAGAGAACCAAGTTGAAATCCCAAGGCAGCACAGGGTGCTGCAAGGGGGGCTTAAAAGAGACGTATGGCTTTTAAAAAAAACAAACATACTTATCAAGATGGGTGCAGCATCAATCCGATGTCCCCTGCCTTTTCTGCAGTCAGAACTACACTCTAATCGCTCTCTCCCCCTCCTCTCTGAGCAGAGAGCTGGGACTGTCAGTCTCCTGCTCTGCTTCTCCAGCACTCACTGTAGAGGGGCAGAGGGGCTGGCTCAGGCTCTCAGTGGATCACTGAGGGGCTGAGTCAGGTGACAGTTCAGGCTTCTGGGTGGATACATATAGTCTGGATCTTTTCAGAGCCTGGACCAGCTCTGTGATGTCACACTAGAAAGCAGGCTTCAGACCGCTGTTAGCTGACAACAGGTCACAGGGGTACAGAATCAACTTAACTTCTGTTATCCATAGGAGAAGTATAGTCAAAAAAGCTTTGGCTATACTTCTACTTTAATACACCTTGAACAAACGTTTTTACAAGTGAGAGCGAAGCCAGAGGCATTTGCAAGAGAATGCATAAGGCCAAGACCTGTCCTTTACAAATGCTTAAGTCCAAGTTCTAGTCAAGACCTGATTGTAGGAAAGCAGGAATGCAAGGTACAAAGTAATCTCTGGGATTGAAGTGTCTGTGTTTACACCAGGCAAAAAAACTAAATTTCAAATGCTATAATTTATCTTCCTGGAAGAGGCTTTTCTTGCTTTTACCAAGACAGGAATCACAGATTCATAGACCCCCCCTGTCCTATAACACCTGGATTTCAACAGTCATGCTGTTAAAGCTGAACTTCAGGAATTCAGCCAGTCTGAAACATGTGCTGGCAAACTATGAGTTAAGTCCAACGAGTGCATGCCACCTCGTGAGCTTATCTATTCAAAGGAGAAGTTCACCTTCGGAGCATGTTACATGTTCCACCCGTATACAGTTAGGTCCATATATACTTGGACACAGGCACAATTTTTTTTTCTGGTATTTACCAAAACATATTTAAGCTATAGTTATCTAATGGATATGAGCTGAAAGTGAACACTCAGGTTTAATTTGTAGGTATGTACATTCAAATCGGAGGAAGGGTTTAGGAATTACAGCTCTTAAGAATAGCCATCCCCACTTTTTCAAGGGACCAAAGGTAATTGGACAATTGAATCGAAAGCTGTTTCATGGCCAGGTGTGGGCTACTCCATTATTTCTTCATCAATTAGGCAGGTAAAACATCCTTTGGTTGATTCTAAGTGTGGTATTTGCATTTGGAATCTATTGCTGTGAACCCTACATCATGCATTCAATGGAGCTGTCCATGCAAGTGAAACAGGCCATTGTAAGTCTTCAAAAACGAAACAAATACACCAGAGAAATAGCAGCAACATTAGGAGTGGCCAGATCAATAGTTTGGTACATTCTAAGGAAAGAATAATGCACTGATGAGCTCAGCAACATAAAAAGGCCTGGACATCCACGAAAGACAACAGTGGCACTTTCTCCTAATGTTTTTATGTCGATACAAACCTACTGGCTGTTTATGCAAAATTTCATGACGTATTTCCGTCCTGTGTTCAACCACCCACCCCTGAAGAAGAGAACAATTATTGCCAAACTGAAAACGCATTGGGTTATCTCTGTTGTGTTATTCATGCAACAGAATAGTGGTTGTGTCTCACGGTATTGTATCTTTGCACATCTTTCCTCTGTTGCATCCTGTACATTTTCTGCACTACAAATTTTATCTTAAAATTTGTTATTCAAATAAATTATACAAATTTTCTTAAACCTATGATTTTGATCCATAAAACAATACTGCCCTTTAAAGTCCCATTTAGAGGAACACTCTCCCTTTTGTAATTTGTCAAGTTTGGGGATGTGGGCATTATTTCCTCTCTTTCGGACAACCAGCACAAATTAGTAAATTTTCCTTTAACATCAATGACAGCTTGAAGTCTTTTGTGGTATTTGTGGATGAGGCTCTAGAGCCAGCCAGTTAGAGTCCAGAGGTATAGGCCCACCCAGAAACTGCAACCCAAAAACCCAGGATGGTTTCCCACAGAGGGCGCTAGGACTATGCCCCACAAAGGGTACCCCACGTATGGTCCAGAGCGATGACAAATCGCTGGCTAGCTGTTGAATAGTATAATATACAGGGGGACTGGGAGTCAGAGACGGGCAGCCTCAGATGCCTGGGATCTATATGCCCAGAGGGGCGCCACAGAGAAGAATGAGCAAAGGGGGCCCTTCACTTGATTCAATTGTGATTCTGTCCCACAAGCCCTCAAAGCACAGGCTGAGGGCTCTTTGACTCACAGTCCCCCCCGCTGTATTTTATACTATTCAACAGCTAGCCAGCAATTTGTCATCAGTCTGGACCATACGTGGGGTACCCTTTGTGGGGCATAGTCCTAGCGACCTCTGTGGGTAACCATCCTGGGTTTTTGGGTGCGCCTATACCTCTGGACTCTAACTGGCTGGCTCTAGACAGTGGCACTTTCTCCTAATGTTTTTATGTGGATGCAAACCTACTGGCTGTTTATGCAAAATTTAATGATGTATTTCCGTCCTGTGTTCAACCACCCACCTCTGAAGAGAACAATTTTTGCCAAACTCGAAACACGTTGGGTTATCTCTGTTGTGTTCTTCATACAACAGAATAGTGGTTGTGTCTCACTGTATTGTATCTTTGCATATCTTTCCTCTGTACATTTTTTGCACTACAAATTTCATTTTTAAATTTTTAAATTTGATATTCAAATACATTATAACATTTTTCTTAAACCTACGGTTTTGATTCATTGATGTTAAAGGGGGCAATACACGGTATTAAGAACTGGGGTATGTAAACTTTTGATCAGGGTCAGTTTCTGTTTTCATTATGATTTAAAAAGAGTAAACACAGTTGATTGATAATAAATGGCTTCAGCCAAACACTAACCATGAGTGAAAGAAAAGTTTTTGTGTTATCATTCTCTGAAAAAGAAATCAAATTCTGCCAGGGTATGTAAACTAATGAGCAAACTGTATATATATTATATATATATTCTTCTCCCCACACCCGCTGTCGCTTTTTGAAAAGAGCGTGGCTGTTTAGGGGCCATTTCATTAGTTTACAGTCTCCTGTGAATGAACAAACTACAAGTACCATCTTTCAACACAGCAGGTAGACTTGTAGTTTTAATGGGCTGCAAGGGCACTAATGAGCATTCTTATAGTCTGTACAGAAGACATGTCTGCAGGAGCCCAAATTGCACCCATGATCTACTGATAACTGGTGTAATGCTTTCCAGGCTCCTATTGGAAAAAATAATAATTTTTCTGCAAAAATATGTGCATTTATTATTTTTTTCCATAAAGGTGAACGTATCCTTTAATTTAGATCTGACAGTTTTATGGAGCTCTGGGAGCACGGCTATTGCTACACTCCCAGAGCTCTGACAGCACACATAGCATCTCTGCCCCCACCAGGGGCGGCACAGCAGCTGCATGCGACTCTGCAGCTGAGACCAAAAAGGATCCAGCGTTGGAGCACCAGAAGTAGAGTTATAGCTTTGCTGCTGGTGCTCTGTCAATAATAAATAAAGAGGAATTTCTACGAAGTGGCATGCACCTCGTTGGATTTACCCCTAAACATCAAGAACATTTTCAAAAGAGGCTGAATTCCTGGAGTTTAGCTTTAAAGCCAGAGACTGAGAAGCAGAATTAGATAGGGGGCCTTTGTGATGGCAGATCTGGTCTGTTCTATATGGGAAGAGGACAGGGGTTGTCTAGAAGTCTGAGTATGTCTGTGTACCAAGTAGTAGATGATGTAGGATTTGTAAAAGGAGAAAAGCATGCATTTGCCTGAACTGAGACTAGGGGATTATCATGGCATCTGAGGCTAGAGCTAGAGGGTCCCTAGTTCTGGCAACAGCGGCAGGTTGTTGTTGAATCTGGAGGCTAGGATTTAGAATACCCTATATTTTTGGCATATCAGATTGAAGACATCTAGATGAAGGGTTCATTCCCCTTGATCCAAGTGACGATGGCTAAGATAATCTGCTTTCCACTTGTCCACTCTTGAAATGTGGACTGCAGAGATTGCTGGATATTGAGTTTCTGTCCAAGAGATGATTTGGCTCGCTTTCCTCAATGCAGCCATACTCCTGGTGCCCCCCCCGATGGTTGATGTAGGCAACCCCCAGGCATTGTGTTACTGTTTATCAAACAAAACCAGAGAAATTTCCAAGCTCAACTTACCGACCAGCCTGCGACCACCCGAATTGACCCAACAGAATGCATTAAAAACTCTAACTTTTAAGAGTCTCCACAATGGAAGCACATGCATTTCTCTAGTTTTGTTTGATATGTGTTGCCCTTCCAGTGCTCCTTGCTGCACATGCCAGTTATAGGTGGGGCAGTGGCCATTTGTTTGTATTGCTAATATATTGGTCAGGCAATGCACTGACGCCTTTGCTGCCATGGTGCTATGTGCTGGGTGTTCAGTGTGCCTTTAAAGAAGAGGTGGGCTCCCTCTTGCTCACCTGCTTTCTATCTATCCATCAAAATGCATGTGCTTTCATTGTGAAGACTCTTAAAAGTTAAAGTTAGGGGCTACAGAAAATGGGATGCCTGGACTAGGCCTGTAGCTTACGCATGTATTTGCAAATGTGTGCAGACTAAACCCCTGTTTTAAACGCATACCGTTAGACATGTCTATTTGGTTGGTCTTTAGCTGGTTGGTAAGTTGAGCTTGGAAATTTCTCTGGGTTTGTTTGATATGCGTTGCCCTTCCAGTGCTCCTTGCTGCATAGGCCGGTTATAGGTGGGGGCAGTGGCCATTTGTTTGTATTGTGTTACTGTACCCTAATTGGGTACCCTTTCAGAAGGGGGGTCCAGTGCTGTAAGGCCAATCTATCTGCTCTGAACTCCAAGCTGTTGGTGGGAAACTTGGCTTCTCTCAAATACTATGTTCCTTAGATTGTTAGGGCTTGGAACATTCCTCCCTAGCCTGAGAGACTTGGCTCTGTTGCGATAACTTTCCAGTGATAGGGAAGGAAGGACTTCACCACTGCTAGGGCGGTAAATACTGTACACCAAGATAAAGGAGTTCCTTGCTTGGCTGGACAGGAGCATTTGCCAATCGAGAGAAGGAGCCTACTGGTTTTAGACAGACAAGATATTTTTTGAAGTGTTTGTGGGTAAGGCCTACTAGCCCTGCAAGTGGGGCTACCTTCCTTGTGTATGTGCTCCCCAATTCCCTGGACCAGGCATAGCCGCGTTCATGTGAAAGTAACATTATGGCTGTACCTGGTTGCTCTGTGAAACGTGCTGTCCATGTGAAATCCATGTGAAACGTGCCTAGTCCATGTAAAATTTAAAGGAATTTGCTGAGGGATTTTAAATCCAGGGTAGGATGAATACCCCCCGTTGGGCTTTGGTACTGTGAATAGGTTTGAGTCTTGTGGCAATTCCTGCACAATGACTTAATGGGAAAAGGGTGGTTCAGGGCAATTTACAAATCTGTCTTTGCTTTCTTTTAAATCAACCAAAAATTGTCCAATGAGGTGGTGAGTTTTGAACTCGATTTTGTACCCTTTTGAAACCTCTGATTGAACCAACATATCTGGAACCCATATAAAAGGAAAACTAACATTCATCCCCTCATTCTTAGGAGTGAGGACACCACTTGATTGTGAAGAGTGCTTTGTAGCCTTAGTCTTTCCACAAAAACAAGGGCTGAACTTAGTTTTTGAAGTTGAAGCCTGATGAGAGGGGATAGGTGCTCTGCATTTTAAAGAGCAAGTGGCTACTAAAGGAGGTGATTTTGGAACCTTCCGTTGTAGAAAAAAAACCTTCCCACCTGTGACCTCTGATAGATTGGAAGTGCCTCACGAACAGATGTTTTCCTTGGAAAGGCATACGTGCGAGGAGCCTTTTGCAGGCAGCTTCAGCTATGAAAGGATTTAGTCAAAAGATATTGTGTTTTTGAACCCTGGATGAAGATAGCTGTATTAAGGCCATAATCTTTCTAAATAAATGTGATGTAGATGCAGAGAATTCTGCCTTGGTTAAGCCATTTGTTGAGGGCCTGAAATAAAATTCAAATCAGATGCCGAGATCAGTGTTAGCATCAGTTCCTAATCCGATGCAAAGGTTGAGTCTTCACTCTGAGTGTTGTGAGGGCAATTCAGCAATTCTACATTGGCTCCCTTTTGCCTGGTCTCCACCATAGCTACAGGTGAGGGTATTCCCCTTTGGGGTACTCACAAAATAGGGATAAGAGTGGATAAGTAAGGAGTATGCTGTAACTTAGGTGTAGACCATCCTTTAGGAATCATTGTGGTGAAAGGTTCAGAGGATGCGACTAAGTACCTTATAAGTGCTCTAGGTGGAAGTGGCATTAAAATGTGGTGTGATGTAACAACTAGTCATTCACCTGAGACTATGCTTTGAATGGCTGAATTTTAGCTCCAAGTTTGAAATTTTTGCACTGTGAAGTAAATACATTTGAAACTTAGCCCCATTTTTTTTTTTGCTTACAGTAAAGGTTTTCCTGCCAGTCCCTCTGCTTTCCCATTAAGAAACTGACCAAACTAAGCAGGAGAGCACAACATGGTCAGTTCTCTAGCTATGCTGGGAACTCTGTGTACTCTCCTCCAATGATCAGACTTGTCCTGACACGCTCCCACTGCACAGCCATTCACTGGAAACCTCAGCTTGCTGCTGCCCCCCCCCAGCTCTTATGCAGCTGGGAACAGAGAGAATGTGATCACTTATAAAAAAAAAAGGGGGAAAAAAGTATTTATAAATGTTTTTTTTTTTTTTTTTATATCTAAAAAAAATAAAAGGCAAAACATTTTTGTATAAACTGAATGGGTTGTTTTAAAAGTTGATCTCTTACAATCACTTTAAGATATATATATATATTTGAAAACTATAACCCCTTTTTTTTGTGCATTATTTGACCTATGAAGTCATACTGGTGCCAAATAGGACTAGTGACAATAATTTCAAGAGTCTGGTCAAGTCAGTATAGGTAATGGCTAGTTAGAGAACCTATGCTTTGAAGACTGTATTGTGTAAAAATTCCAGTAGGCCACACAACCTATTGGGCTAGCTTGACAAAACGGGTGATTCCCTTGAAATGTGTAACAGCCCGCCCAGCCTGTGAGGTTGCTCTGCCTCCTCATGGCACGCTGCATTAGTTGCAGACACCGCAGGCGATTATTCTACCCGGAGGCTCTGGCGCCATACACCGCTGCTGTTCATACCGGCTGTTTGTTACCATCTTGGCATGGCTCTGGTTGGAATTAGAGCTCCATACTGTGCTTATTTTAATAAAATTGTTGTCTCTTTGATTTACGAATTCCTGTGCCCTGCTGCTGTCTTATTTTGTATCAGCCAAAGCTTGGGAAAAAAATATGTTATTAGAAATGCACTGTACTGCATTTTGCTGCCTGGCTTTGTATGACTGTACAAATTATACTTTGGAACACTGGCTCATTCGGCTGTGAGAACTGGCCATAATTTCTGCCCTTTTAGTTTCCGTGCAATGTACTAATTTATTGGTAAAGTTACTTCTCTGAGGCTTTTTCCAGTAATGCCTTTTCATAAGCTGGTAAGAAAAATAGAACTGTGATCTTACCAAGTTATTTTATAGCATCTACATTAAACGTAACTATGTGATAAAAAAAAAATGGTGTTGGATCTCATACCTGCTTACTGGTGGCTAGACCCAATCCATGATTTTTTTCTCTGCTCTCCCATTTAAAAGGTTACATCATAAATAAATAGTGACCAACTGTAGCAATATTCCTAAGCTTTATTGTTCATTTCGGGGTGACCTCTGGAATGGTTGGGGACCGCAGGTTGTACTGGTGGGCAATACTAATAGAATATTGAATGGAATTAATTCCATGCCTGGGATCTGTGGGATCCCCCGTCACTCCCTGGGATCTTCGGAATGGGCACTTGCTTTGGGATTAAGGCAACCTCTGGGGATGACATTATTTTTATTATTGTTTACAAGAAAAGAATGTGGGACTTTGAATCAGGCGATTGACTTATTTACAAAATTTTATAACAAAAACAAAGAAAAACGTATTTGTTTTTTAAATTTTGTCTTTTTTTATTCGTTTAGCAAAAAATAAAAACCACAGAGGTGATCAAATGCCATCAAAATAAAGCTCAATTTGTGGGAACAAAATTATAAAAATTTAGTTTGGGTACAGTGTAGCATGATCGCACAATTGTCATTTAAAAAGTGACAGCGCTGAAAGCTGAAAATTGGCCTGGGCATGAAGGTGTGAAAGTGCCTGGTATTGAAGTAGTTAATATATTATACCCCTAAGGGAAGAAAAGAACTCGAGGGGAGAAAGGGATCTATACTCACAGGTCGGCTAAAGCACTATGCTTGGCTAGCATCGAGGAAGATGGAACCCCAAAACGATTGTCTGTTCCGGAGCAAGAAACCCCGCCCTGGCCGAGAAAACATCTACATAGCATGCCCGATCGCCAAAACACATTCCACATGTGTGGGGATGATTGCAAATATAGTGATCTGAAAAAAGATGTATAAAATGTGTGAAGAAATATGTAAAAAAAAAGTGAAAATGAGAAAATGTGAAAAGTGCAAAAACTTGAATGATTGGGATGAAGAAAAAAAAAATATTGAATAAGTGTTGTGTGTGTATGTATATGTATATGTATATATATATATATATATATATATATATATATATATATATATATATATATATATATATATATGTGTGTGTGTAGCGGGGCTCACCCCTCTCTCTATCTTCATCGGTTATATGGCTGTTGTCTAGGGGAACCTTGGAGAGAGAGATGAGATACGCCACGGCCCATGTCCTCCATAGCTAAGAGGTGAAGGCCAGCAAACTGGGTTTTGTGTAGATGTCCTAGAGTCAAGTCCAGTACTTCGTCCCGGACTCCTTTGCTTCTAGTAACCAGAGTTCCACACAGTGAATAGGTCCAACTCAGTTTTATTCTTCTTGCCAAGCAATAAAACAGTTTCTTTACTTTGGAAAATGGGGCCAGATCGAGGCACAATCCTTTCCCTTCTGCTGCTGACCACTGTGCTGTCACCAGTGGTAATTAGTCACTGCCACTGACTAGGTAATATAGAACGTGAATTACCTTCGCTCGCTCTGCCCATCAGAGGAAGAAATCCGTCCAAGCGAGAAATGGAGGCCTCTCCGTCACCAGCGATGCTGCGCCGGACTCTTCAGAAGTTACTGCGCACCAGTCCTCACAAACTCAGACACGGGCACCCAAGGAGTTAGGGCCCCCTCGGATTCCTCCACCCTCGCGGAACTCAGTCGAAGGTACTGAGCCCCAGGCATCCGCCATAGTACCTCACCCCAGGCTAAAGGTGCCTGAGATGGACTTCATCTCCGCTCCGGCTAGGTCAAGGGCACCTAGGCCTGGAACACCGGAACACCAGCACCCAGGCTGAAGGTGCCTGGGTGCGGCCGCATCTTCTGACTCCAGACTCTAACCCCGTGATCAGGGTGTCCGCCCCCTTTATGACCTCTCCCTTTGCGCCACAGCGTGTTCCCCGTCCCGCTGTACCTGCTCCAGGGGAGGACAAAAAGGTACAGTCTTGCAGTGTAAGTTCAGCCCCGGTCCAAGGCAACAACGCCACCTATAGGCCGGCGAGAACTTCACACCACCAGAGTCCTCCAAGACTCACAAAGGGTACCTTGAATTTCCTAACAATCAAGACATCTGGGTTACACTACCACCCAGATGCTTCCCCTAAATTCAAGTACCCGCTACACTTATATATATTTTTATAAATGGGTATGTTGGATGTGTCAAAAAAGTTTTGTTTTTACAGTAGCTCTGTTGCATATGGTGTACCAATGCCTGTTAATAGGAAATGTCTTGTACTATATCTACAATTAATCGTGTTCAATATTTATATCATTCACCTTATTGACAAATTGTTTCTATGACATGTGTACATGTATGTATTTATACTATTTCATCAATAATTATTTGTTACTTTTCATGTGCTGACATATATGTATCGATGTATCTATGTTCATGCCATGTGTATGTATATATATGAAATTATTTTACTTGTTTCATACGATTGTCACAAATAAATAATGTTTACTAACCACTCTACCACCACAAGTCTATCTCCTCATTCAAAGTCCCACATTCCTTTGTTTACCTGAATCACGGATGGAGGTACATTCATTGTGCCTCATCTAAAGTCCCAAAACTCCCCTCATTTATATGCATAAGGAGGCAAGTGATTTTTGGATTGGCAGTGTTCCCCTGCCGTTCATGTACGAGGCTTGTCTTGGTTGTTAGTGCACCCTATACAGGGTCCACACACTCGAGCCATCTACTGTACAATGCCATGCTTATGGCACCTGGCGGTACATTTGGAAGTGTACTACAAGTATGGTGGTGCATTTGATCAATGAAACATTTATATAATAATAACATATGCAATATCTGTAACAGTGACGTTCCTCATTCAAAGTCCCACTAATCTCCTTTTTATATATATATAAATATAAAATAGAGATGGAGGTTCTGTCACTATGGTGTTTGGCAGGTCATATCTCTTTTTCTTCACTAATTTTGGGTGGAAGACACCAATTTCTATATAGTGACCTGCCAACGCCTTTATACCATCTGATACCATGTCCATTTTTTCCAATTACAATTCACCTACATAAAAAAATATTTTCCTACTGGGCCTCTGTTTTATATAACTTTATCCACACTGAGGCTGGTCTGGATGATTTTTAGAGCTGCGATGCGTAGCAGTGCTTCCCTCCCGTGTCTCTCCTGAGATATTGGCAGGGGGCCCTCCTTCGCATCGGCGTCATGCTACGACCTGTTTGTGGCGTCTTTTGACACCGCGATGCAGGGACGTTCTCACGCCGGAGATGGGGTTGGCGTGCCTCCACTTTGGCGCTTACGCCGGTGGTGGATCCCACTGTCAACTCCTATTCTCATTCAACGTGGTGCATGATGTTGGCCAGGGACCCGCCCCACACCTGGATTACATAAGCAGGTGAGCTTGATTGCCTTATCATTTCACTGTGTTTTACACCAGGGAGGTAGCAGCTCATTCACTGGATACACACACGTAAGTTATGCACACATTCTTTTTTGAGCCCCCTTTTTTGTTGCATGCAACATACCCATTTATAATACACACACACACACACACACACACACACACACACACACACACACACACACACACACACACACACACACACACACACACACACACACACCTTATTCAAATAATTTTTTTTTTCTTCATCCCAATCGTTGTTTTTTTCACTTTTCACATTTTCTTTTTTTTACATATTTCTTCACACATTTTATTCAGAACACTAGATTTGCAATCATCCTCACACATGTGAAATGTGTTGTGGCGATCGGGCATGCTATGTAGATGTTTTCTCTGCCGGGCGAGGTTCCTTACCTCAGCTCAGGAACAGACGATCAGTTTAGGGTTCCATTTTCCTCAAACCTAGCCAAGCATAGTGCTTTAGCCGACCTGAGAGTATAGATCCCTTTCTCCCCATGAGGTATTTTCTCCCCTAATACTACATACCCATTTGTATTTACATTTTATCTCTGCACCCAACTCCTGATGAATGGCAGATGGCCATGAAACGCGTAAAGTTTCCATGGGGTGCTCAGTCAAATCTGGCTCATTACCTATTCTCTGGCCCATATATACCTTCAAAATATATTGAGTACTATGTGATTATCAATGTGCATCTTCCTTTGTTTTTACAGCAGCTCTGTTTCATATGGTGTACCAATGCCTGTTAATAGGAAATATCTTGTACTATATCTACAATTAATCGTGTTCAATATTTATATCATTCACCTTATTGCCAAATGCCGTTTCTATGACATGTTTACATGTATGTATTTATACCATCTCATCAATAATTATTTGTTACTTTTCATGTGCTGCCAAATATGTATGCATTATGTTCATGCCATGTGTTTATGTATATATATAAAATAACTTTTTTACTCTTTTCATACTATTGTCACGAATAAATAATGTTTACTAACCACTCTACCACCACAAGTCAATCGCCGGTAGAGCCCTGCCCAGAGCAGGGCTGGGCACAGGACCCAAGACACGCCCTTGCCCCCTATAGGTCTCTGCTTTGGCTTTTACAGGCAGTTAATGTGTCAGAGTAGACACATTATTTTTGTGAGTTCAGTTAGAACTGGACCTTTCTTATCGTTTTCCTTCTTTCTATTTCTCTTTTTATCTCTCTATTTGGCATCCAACACACAGGGTCTGACTACAGGGATGCATAGAACAGCACTCTACCGACCGATAAAATTTGGATCTTTTAATGTAAGCGGGTCTTACAGTATCTCACAAAAGTGAGTACACCCCTCACATTTTTGTAAATATTTTATTATATCTTTTCATGTGACATAAAGTAGTGAGTGTACAGCTTGTATAACAGTGTAAATTTGCTGTCCCTTCACAATAACCCAACACACAGCCATTAATGTCTCAACCGCTGGCAACAAAAGGTAAGTACACCCCCAAGTGAAAATGTCCAAAATGGGCCCAAAGTGTCAGTATTGTGTGTGGCCACCATTATTTTCCAGCACTGCCTTAACCCTCTTGGGCATCGAGTTCACCAGAGCTTCACAGGTTGCCACTGGAGTCCTTTTCACTCCTCCATGATGACATCACGGAGCTGGTGGATGTTAGAGATCTTGTGCTCCTCCACCTTCCGTTTGAGAAAGCCCCACAGATGCTCAATAGGGTTTAGGTCTGGGGACATGCTTGGCCAGTCCATCACCTTTACCCTCAGCTTCTTTAGCATGTGTTTGGGGTCATTATGTTGAAATACTGCCCTGCGGCCCAGTCTCCCGAGGGAGGGGATCATGCTCTGCTTCAGTATGTCACAGTACATGTTGGCATTCATGGTTTCCTCAATGAACTGTAGCTCCCCAGTGCCGGCAGCACTCATGCAGTACCAGACCATGACACTCCCACCACCATGCTTGACTGTAGGCAAGACACACTTGTCTTTGTACCTGGTTGCTGCCACACACGCTTGACACCATCTGAACCAAAATACGTTTATCTTGGTCTCAGACCACAGGACATGGTTCCAGTAATCCATGTCCTTAGTCTGCTTGTCTTCAGCAAACTGTTTGCAGGCTTTCTTGTGCATCGTCTTTAGAAGAGGCTTCCTTCTGGGATGACAGTCATGCAGACCAATTTTATGCAGTGTGCGGTGTATGGTCTGAGCGCCAACAGGCTGACCCCCCTCCCCTTTAACCTCTGCAGCAATGCTGGCAGCACTCATACGTCTATTTCCCAAAGACAACCTCTGTATATGACGCTGAGCACGTGCACTCAACTTCTTTGGTCGACCATGGCGAAGCCTGTTCTGAGTGGAACCTGTCCTGTTAAACCGCTGTATGGTCTTGGCCACCGTGCTGCAGCTTAGTTTCAGGGTCTTGGCGATCTTCTTATAGTCTAGGCCATCCTTATGTAGAGAAACAATAAAAATTTTCAGATCCTCAGAGTTCTTTGGCATGAGGTGCCATGTTGAACTTCCAGTGACCAGTATGGGAGAGTGAGAGCGATAACGCCAAATTTAACACACCTGCTCCCCATTCACACCTGAGACCTTGTAACACTAACGAGTCACATGACACCTGGGAGGAAAAATGGCTAGTTGGGCCCAATTTGGACATTTTCACTTAGGGGTGTACTCACTTTTTTTTGCCAGCAGTTTAGATATTAATGGCTATGTGTTGAGTTATTTTGAGGGAACAGCAAATTTACAGTTATACAAGCTGTACACTCACTACTTTACATCGTAGAAAAGTGTAATTTTTTCAGTGTTGTATAATAAAATATTTACAAACATGTGAGGGGTGTACTCACTTTTGTGAGATACTGTATGTACCTCCTGATTTGGTGTGTATTGACGAGGCCAGCAGTCTGCTCATCTTGTTTCCAAATTCATATGTAGCAGGCATTTTTGTAATGCAATTTCTCCTTTTGGCCACAAGATGAGACAGAGAGATGCTGACTTGTGCTTCCAGAAAATTGAGGGGAGGGGGGAAATCCAGGAAGTGCTGAGGAGAGGTGAAGGGAACTTCTGAGGTAAAAGTAGTGAGGAGAGCTGTCTGATATACCAGCATCTGAGGAGAGCTGTCTGATATACCAGCATCTGAGAGAGAGAGACTGAGCCAAAGAGGGGAGGCTGAAGTGTGGCTGAAGAAACGCTATCAGAGAGAGGGATCAAGCCACTGTAGCCCCCTTTGCTGTACCACAGTTTGCACCCGGAAGTGGAGAGAGACCCACGAGAGGGAGAGAGGCTGAACCACCGTTGGGGTACCAACGTGCTGCACTACAGACTGGATTTGCCTGGTTAACTCAGTGAGCGCACATCCCACCAGAGGGATCATTATTGCTGGGTCTGGTGAGAGGGCCTTGCGCTCATTATTTGTCATCGCTGCTATAGACTGAGCCATTAGTAACTGCCTAACCTTCTACCCTAATACTGCCTGCAGGCCTTTCTGCCGGCTGCAACGCATGCCAACGAGCTCCAGCGGTTTAGCTAGCAAAGATTTACAACTAAAGACTGCCCCTAACCATAGTTATATCAGAACCTTGGCCGTTTGCTAGTTAAAGGGGTGCTATACCCTTGTTTATGCATTTGAGTGCACTCAAAACACAGTATAGGATTATATTCATCCTTGCTGTATTCTGGCTACTGATATAAAACCGTATTGCTTTGATTTCTATTTGGGTATAGTTTTTTTTTTTAGCCCTGTTTAGCAGCCTGTGTTCAAATTTGTCTGCTGTGTGAAATTTTGTTTAAATTGATTACTTATGTTAATCTGTATTAATAGATTAAGCATATTTACCACAAGACAGGTGTGTGTTTGTTAATTGGCAATACACCGCAGCCATGACAAAAGGTATAGCTCACCTGTATTGTCATTTGTGCTCACAGTGGTATTGTTCAGCCAGGTGTGCCTAAGGGGCTGAGGCTGTTCTTGGAGTTGAGGTGCAGAACAGAGAACCTAAAATTACCAAGCGGCTCCTACGGGGGTGGCGCTACACAAATATAATTCTATGCATGCAGTCTTTATATTGGAGGTAGGCCAGATCAAGTATCTGAAAGAGATCTTTGCATTTCTTTTCTAATTGTTGAAATAAATCTGCTTCCTGTGAGAGTTTGTGGGCAAGCTCTAACGTATGCAACATTGCCTCAAGAGATGGTCATCAATAAGACATTCATGGTTGGGACAGATCTCCCTTTTTAAGATGGACATTCCTCCGAGATTTATATTTTTCAAACAATCCCGATTCAAGTCCCACATTCATTCTTTAGATCGGCACGGTCTTCACTACTTAATTTATTTGGCCTAAATCCTCGGCTAGACTCAGGTATGATATTATTGGTGATGAGGCGAGGTGTTATTGGAGACGGCTTGCCCCACTTGGAGTTATATCATAGGGCCGCTGCCACATACCAGTTGGAGGCCGAGGTGCTGAGAGGGCTCCCCTTGCAGCTAAGAGCAACACAGCCCTGGAGATGGAACAGGGAGTGTAGTGCCCAAAAAAACAAGGCTCGCCAGGTGCTGCTGTAGTGCGAAGAGCTGATCACCAGGAGATGGCTGTAGCAGGCTTGGTTAAGAGGAAACAGAACCATGTCAAAAGGGTCATACACAGTGTGGATCAGTCAGGCAGCGGTACTGGAACAAGCCGAGGTCAAACACTGGAGACAGAAGAGCAGAGTCGGTGAGCCAAGTCAGGGTCAACACTGGGAGATAAGCAGGAGCAAAGTCAGAAGTACAAGCCAGAGGTCAATACCAGAATATCAGGAAATAGGGTCTAGGCAAGCAGGGTCGGTAACAGGGAGTTCAGAAATCAGGAATACAGAGGCACAGGGAACACAGGGGAGCGGATAAGAATCCAGCAACATCTTGTTCACAGCAGCAGGTTTAAATAGGCCAGAGGGCGCCAGTATCTGGTGTGCTATTGTGCATGTGCGTACACCTGTTTGCACCGTCATGCATTTGCGTGTGCCAGTTCACGATGCGTGCATGGAAGTTCTCCATATGCGCCCATGCTGGATATGGGCAACATTCTCAGTTCTTCTATGGCCATTTCCCTGACAGTGCTCCCCTGCAAAGGGCCGCCTCCAGGTGCCCAAACTAGCCCATTTTTTAAGGAATCTGCTACGGAATCCTTGCAAGAGTCTAGGGGTGTGCACATTGCTCGCAGGCTCCCAGGAATTCTGCCTGAGGAATACCCCTTCCATTTAACAAGGAATTGAGTTTGCCTACATCTCTTCTGGCAATCCAAGATAGCTTCCACTTCGTACTCCCTTTAGTTTCCTACTAAGACTGGAGGAGGTGGCAATTCTTCTCTGTCAGGAAATGGGGTGGGTATGGTTGGCTTCAGCAAGGAGACGTGGAATACTGGGTGGATCCTGTAAGAATTTGGCAGGACAAGTTTAAAAGCCACAGGGTTCACTTCCCTCTTCATTTCAAATGGCCCGACAAACTTTAGCCCTAGTTTCCAGGAAAGACAAGAAAGTTTAAGATTGAGAAAAAAAAGCCATACCTTATCTCCTACTTTAAAAGTAGTATTACCTCTTATGTTCTTATTGTATTGTATTGTTTCTTAAAGTCTTCTTGGGCCTTCTGCATGGTTTCCCGGATGGTTTAATAGTTTGTCTGGATAAAGCTTATCCTGTCTTGAACGGCTGGTACCGAAGACTCAGGAATGGTGTTAGGCAGGAATGAGGGGTGAAAAACGCAATTAGCCCAAAAGGGCGACTGGTTGGTTGCAGCATGCATGGAGTTATTATAAGCAAATTTAGCACATGGAAGTAAAGAGATCCAATCATCTTGGGAGAAAGAGCAGAAGCACTGTAAGTATTGTTCTAGAGCAGGGATATGCAATTAGCGGACCTCCAGCTGTTGCAAAAGTCCCATCATGCCTCTGCCTCTAGGTGTCATGCTTGTAGCTGTCAGAGTCTTGCTATGCCTCATGGGAATTGTAGTTCTGCAACAGCTGGAGGTCCGCTAATTGCATATCCCTGTTCTAGAGTTTGATTTGTCCTCTCAGTTTGACAATTACTCTGTGGGTGATAGATGGGGAAAGGCATACTTTGATTGCCAAGATCTTGCAGAGATTCCTCCAAAACTCAGAAGTAAACTGTACCCCTCTATCCGAGACGATATTAGCAGGTAGCCCAAGCAGTCAGACTATTTCTTTGATAAAGATGTTTGCTGTATCCATAGCAGAAAGTGTGCCTATCCTGGGCAAAATGTGTGCTATCTTGAACAGACGGTCAACTACCTCCAAGATGGTGGTAAATCTTTCTGATAGAGGCAGGTCTAGGATAAAGTCCATAGATATACACTTCCATGGTTGCTCTGGGACTGGTAGTGGTCTTAAAGTGGATGTAAACCCATTCTCATCATTGCTAAACTACTGCCATAGTGCTCATCTCTAAGGATATACATGCCTCCTGCATGTATCCTTACCTGTTAAATATCTCCCCTTTTTCTGTTTGCAGACCCGCAAAACTCAGGAATCTGTGGGCGAGTCTGTTGTGCGGAGCTCGGTGGGCAGAGTCGTGATGTCAGTAGACTCCCCGCCCACCTCTACACTCCCCTTGGCAACATATATTTTATTCTTTGTATTCCTTACACTGAACTTCTGCTGGTCTCGTGGATTATGCCCCATGATAACCAACATCCAGTCAAAACCCAGGAAAGGCACCACATGACTTCAACATGCCCAATCATGCTGAGGTGTGGAGCAGCCAATCCTGGGAGAGCTGGAGAAGAAAGGAGGGGGGGATATGAAGTACACAGAATGCCTTTCTCACACTCATGCATGATATAAGGAATTTGCCTGTCTGTCACAGCAAGGGGGAAGAATGGACACCTATTTCTCTGTGTCTGTTTTTATCTTACTGAAAAAAGATAAGAAGACTGCTCAGTGCTGGATTAACTCTTTGTGGCAAGACTGGGCACAGATGACATGAAATCCTATACTCTAAAAAGGTACAAGCCTTAATTAAATAAAAAAAAATGGGTTTACCTCCACTTTAACCACTTAAGCCCCGGACCATTGAGCAGCTAAAGGACCAGGCCACTTTTTTGCGATTCGGCACTGCGTCGCTTTAACTGACAATTGCGCGGTTGTGCGACGTGGTTCCCAAACAAAATAGACCTTTTTTTCCCACAAATAGAGCTTTCTTTTGGTGGTATTTAATCACCTCTGCGGTTTTTATTTTTTGCGCTATAAACAAAAATAGAACGACAATTTTGAAAAAAATGCTATATTTTTTACTTTAGCTATAATAAATATCCCCAAAAAATATATAAAAAAATACATTTTTTCCCTCAGTTTAGGCCGATACGTATTCTAATACATATTTTTGGTAAAAAAAAAAAAAAAATCGCAATAAGCGTTTATTGATTGGTTTGCGCAAAAGTTATAGCGTTTACAAATCAAGGGGTAGTTTTATGGCATTTTTATTAATAATTTTTTTTTTTTACTAGTAATGGCGGCAATCAGTGATTTTTTTCGTGACTGCGACATTATGGCACACACATCGGACACTTGACACATTTTTGGGACCATTGTCATTTTCACAGCGATCAGTGCTATAAAAATAGGATTTTTGTACTCACCGTAAAATCCGTTTCTCTGACGTCCATTGACTGACACAGCCTCTCTTACACTTTACACATGGGTTATGTCCCTGCTTGCAGGAGAAGACCTAGGCAGAATGTGAAATGTTATACATACATTCTAAAAAGCCAGAGCTGAACAGCCCCGCCCAGGGTGCGGTCCCTCCGGACATAACCCTCCCACTGCAGTCAGCAGACCTCAGTTCGTAACAAAGCAGTACTAACCCCTGAAAAGAACGGTGGGTGCTGTGTCAGTCCACGGACGTCAGAGAAACGGATTTTACGGTGAGTACAAAAATCCTATTTTCTCTTATCGTCCATGGACTGACAAAGCCTCTCTTACACTTTACACGTGGGATGTCCCAAAGCAGTGTCAAGAGGGATGGGAGCAGTATCAATGGAAAACCAAAAACTTCACTCTAAACAAGGCAGAGCTCCTCAACGGAGGAGTTGCAACATTAAACAGCGGCCTGCAACACCTTGCGGCCGAAGGAAGCATCCGAAGATGCAGCCACATCAACCTCATAGAACTTAGAAGGGGCATGAACGGACGACCAGGTCGCCGCCTTGCACACTTGTGCAACCGACGCTTGAGGCTGGAAAACCCAGGAAGCACCAATTCCCCTGGTGCAATGCGCCATAACCGGAAGGGGAGGCGCCCGCCCCTTGAGGGCATAGGCCTGTGTAACGGTCTGTCTGATCCACCTAGAAATGGTGGCAGACGAAACCGCTTGGCCCTGTTTTGGACCAGAGACAGCCACAAACAGTGAGTCATACTCCTGAATAGAAGCAGTAGCAGACAGGTACACCCGCAAGGCACGTACCACATCCAATGTGTGAAGCGCAAACTCTCTGGGATGCGATGGGTGAGGACACAAGGACGGGAGGACAATGTCCTCATTTAGGTGAAAGGCCGAGACCACCTTTGGCAAAAAAGAAGGTCACGGACGCAACACCGCCTTATCCTTATGGATGACCAAATAGGGCAACTTGCAGGACAAGGCCGCAACTCAGACACCCGTCTAACAGAAGTAATGGCCACTAAGAAGGCCACCTTCAGAGACAAGGTCAAGAGGGGAATATGTCTGATATTTTCAAAGGGAGGTTCCTGGAGAACCGAGAGCACCAAAGTCAGATCCCAAGGAGGGAGAGGAGGTGTAACAGGAGGGAGCACATGGCAAACCCCCTGCACAAAGGTGCTAACCAAGGAATGACCCGCTAGCGGTCGCTGAAAGACGACAGCCAAGGCCCAAATCTGACCCCTAATGGTACTCAAAGCAAGCTTTTGGGTCACGCCACGCTGCAAGAACCGCAGGATTCTGGGGACGGAATACGTCCGTGGACGCCAGTCCAGCTCTTCGCAAATAGCGTCTGGCGGAAGACTTCCATGTCCTTAACATGGTCGAAATGACCGAATCCGAGAGACCTCGGTCTCTCAGCACCTGGCTTTCAATAGCCATGCCGTTAAAGCCAGAGACTGTAAAGCAGGATGAAATATAGGACCTTGAGACAGAAGGTCCTCCCTCATTGGCAACCGCCAAGGAACGTCCGCGACGAGACGTAGCAGATTGGCGTACCAATGACGCCGACGCCAATCCAGCGCAAAGAGGATCACCGGAATCCCCTCGGTCGCCACCGTGCGCAGCAGGCGAGGAAGCAGCTGCAGTGGAGGATAAACATATCAGGTGATAATGACCCCATGGGGCCACCAACGCATCCGCCCAAGGATCCCTGGACCTGGCCACAAACCTCGACACCTTGCGAGTGAGTCAAGAGGCCATCAGGTCCACATCCGCCATGCCCCACTGCCGGCGCAGAATTTGAAAAACCTCCGGGTGCAAGGACCACTCTGGCGACTCAGATAGTCCGCCAGCCAATTGTCTACGCCCGGAATGTAGACGGCCGACAGAGCCGGCATGCTTCTTTTGGCCCACCTTAGGATGCGGGCGACCTCTGAAGCCGCAGTTGAGCTCCGAGTCCCCCCTTGATGGTTGACATACGCCACCGCCGTGGCGTCGTCCGACATGATCCTGAGGGAGCGATCCTGTAGTCTCTCCGACCACGAGGAGAGAGTCTGATTGCCCGTATTTCCAGAACATCGATCGGTAAACGGACTTCGTCCAGAGTCCAAAGCCCTTGGGCTGACAGGACTCCCCAGACTCCACCCCAGCCCGTCAGACTGGCATCCGTCGTGATCACCGTCCACTGGATGGGGTAGAACGACTTCCCATTCCGAAGAGCCGGGGACCTCAACAATCACGCCAGGGACGCCCTGACTGGGTGACTCACCTGGATCTGAAGATCCAAGGACAACGGGGATTTGTCCCAAGTGGACAGGATCTCTTTCTGTAAAGCCTGTGTGTGTGATTGGGCATACGGAACGGCCTCGAATGAGGCCACCATGAGTCCCAGGACTCTCATGCAAAAACGGATTGATGACCATTTTCGGGACGTCAGGACCCACACTGCAGACTGAAATGTCAGTAACTTCTCCAGGGGTAGGAATACCTTTGCCTCCAAGGAGTCCAGAATCAGACCTAGATACTCCGAATGCTGAGTCGGGACCAGGACCGACTTCTGAATGTTCAGGAGCCACCCGAAGTCCCTGAGGGTCTGACTGACGATAGTCACACTTTCTTCTAATTCTGAACCATTGTCTGCTCTTAGAAGATCATCCAGATAGCCCACGATAGCAATGCCTCGCTGTCTC
The DNA here is from genome assembly GCA_029206835.1 of Rana muscosa. Lineage (NCBI taxonomy): Eukaryota > Metazoa > Chordata > Amphibia > Anura > Ranidae > Rana > Rana muscosa. The sequence continues at coordinate 177,129,971 of CM055122.1, read as the reverse complement.
AGCAAAGCTAGAACCTGGACAAGCACCTTGGTAAACACCCGAGGCTAGGGAAGAGCCACAAATTGATAGTGGACTTCGCCGATCGCAAAGCGCAGAAACTTCTGGTGACTTGCACAGATCGGAACATGCAAGTAGGCGTCCTGGATGTCCAAGGACGCCAGAAAATCCCGATGGAGTGTAGCGATCACCGTGCAAATGGATTCCATGCGGAACTTTTGCACCTTCACAAAGGCATTCAGGCCTTGAGGTCCAGGATTGGCCGAACCCCGTCCTTTTTTGGGACAACAAACAGATTCGAGTAGAACCCCTAAAACATCTCCTGTGACGGAACCGGCACAATCACTCCAGACCTTATCCATCCTGTACGGCCCCAAGAGGGCCACCCGATGGGAAGGGAGGAAAGGGAGAGTTGAGGGAAAGAATCTATCTGGGGGCCAGGAACGGAACTCTATCCTGTATCCTGAGGTGACCACCTCGCACACCCATCGGTCGGAGATCCAGGAGGTCCACCGAACCGTGAACCTGCAAAGACGTCCCCCCACCCCAGAGTCAGGCAGGGGCAAGACTTCATGCGGCGGCGGGCTTGGGAGCTTGCTTGGTAGGCTTAAGCACCCAGGGACGCTTATGTCCCCCAGCCACACTTTTTTCAGTCTGGGCGGGCTTACCCGTGGATTCTGACTGACGAAAAAACGTCTTCGCCGGAAAGGAAGGTCCCGGCCTACGGTGGGGCTCCTTTTCCTTAACAGACTGAGGAAGGAAGGTTCTCTTACCCCCTGTGACATCCATAATAATGTCATCCAGGGCGACCCCAAACAGTCTACCACCCTTGAAGGGCAAGTCAGCCAGGAGCTTTTGGAAGCTAGGTCGGCCGACTAGCATTTCAGCCAGATAAGGCGACGCAGCACCACAGCAGAGATAGAGGCCCCAGATATTAAAGGGGCCGCATCCAAAGTGGCATCGCACACAGAGACTAAACCCTGCGCAAGTTGGTGAGCCAGGGCAATGGTCTCAGGAGGGAGATTATGCTCCCATACTGTCTGGTGCAAAATCTTTGCCCATCCTGTGAGTGTCTTGAGACACAAGTGTCGCCGCCACTATAGGGTGTAAGGCAGACCCCAATCAGGTAAACCTAGTTCTACTCACCACCTCTGACCTCCTGTCAGTGGGATCCTTAAATGCAGCAGTCCCTTCCATTGGGAGTGTGGTAGCCTTATTCAAACGGGCGACTGGGGGGAGAGCCCACTTCTTAACCAGGTCCTCCTCAAAGGGGTACCGTAAGGCTAGGTGCCACGGGACCGTCAAAGTCTTCTGCGGCTTATCCCAGACTTGGTCAATGAATGTATCAAAAAAAGGCCCATATGGAAAGACCTTTTTTGAAGAAACGGCTTTAAAGGAACCAAAGGATACAGCTTCCACCTGAGGTTCCTCAGCCTCAACATTCAGCTTGAGAGTGTCCCTCACAGCATCAATGAGTTCACTTACAAGCACCCTGTCAGTTATTCAGAACTGGGGTCTTCCTCACAAGGAATATCCTGTTCAAAAAAACATTAAAATCCTCAGAGCTAGGGTCCTAAACAGCAGTAGCTAGGCCCATATCTGAGACAGAGCACTCCCCTACAGGAGAATGTGTGGGGAGGGGGCGCTTTACAGCTCCCTTGCGCTCTCACAACGCTTCCATTCTGACAAGGATGATTCCAGGACTGCCGACAACTAGTTCATAGGGACCGCAGGTGCAGGAGCACTGCCAGTTGCCTCTGACAAGTGTGGAGAAGCAGGTGAACCAGACTCCATACTGCCACCCTCTGAGACCTTATTCACTATTACAGTGAATAATACAGTCCACCCACTGGCTGCGCTGAGGCGGGGATACCCAGAGGACTCACCAACCCTTAAGGACCGCTCAGTTCCGCTGTATGAAACCGTGCTGCAGCGCGAGTGAAGCCTGAGGAGAGTGTGAGGAGATGAGGAGATTTGCGCCGCAGCAGCGCTGATAGAGGCTGAAACCGAAAGTGAAATCGCTGCGGCTTCAAGAAAATGGGCGCCGGCCGCATGTATTACTGCGCCATTGATCCACGGCAAGATGGCCGCCTAGCGCATTTTTTAAAATCACCACACATCACTAATGGCGCACACAATGAAGTCACCAAGCACTCACACCAGAACACTGCTCCTCTCCCAGAGTCCACCCACTACACAGACATGAGCGCCCCCTGCCAGGCCAGAGCGACTCCCAAGTACCCCCACACAGCACCAGTACAGGGTGCAGAGAGCAGCATAACAGGGGGGAGACAGGGAGAACCCCCCATAGAAAGAAACACAGCCAGCATGTACTCACCTGCAGCAGGAGAGACTACTTACCCGTCCCAGAGGGACCCACTGGCTTGTTTCAGACAGACCTATCACAGAGTAGTACTGAGTAGCTGTCGGTCCGGTCCACCGCGAAAGATACAGACGGGTACTGTTCAATCTTGAGAGGACCGCGGGTGCATAAAAGCAACCCGGCCACCCCTGGAGTCATGGGGCATGTTGTGAACTGAGTCTCACGCACACAAGGCGAGGATCAGCATGCTCAATGGTCGGACAGGGAAGACTACGAGGATACCAGTGTACCCAACCTGTTGCCCAGCCGACTGTTGATTGAAGGTCTCAAAAATAAAATAATAAAATTCCCAAAGGAATAAAATTAAAAAATAAAATCTTCCAGGAGACTGGCTCCTGAGAGAGCCACGTCTTCTCCTTCTGCTAGGCAGAAAAAAAACTGAGGTCTGCTGACTGCAGTGGGAGGGTTATGTCCGGAGGGACGGCCCCCCTGGGCGGGGCTGTTCAGCTCTGGCTTTTTAGAATGTATGTATAACATTTCACATTCTGCCTAGGTCTTCTCCTGCAAGCAGGGACATAACCCACGTGTAAAGTGTAAGAGAGGCTGTCAGGAAAGGCATTTACATAATCTGCCCGGCAACAGCAGCATCAAAAGAATGCCTGCCTTTGGAAGAACTGTTCGGCGCGTGCGCGCGCCCGCGGGAGCGCGCACGCACGGTGACGGCGCTTGGCGCCAGAATCAGGTATTTAAACTCCCCTGTCATGCTGCCCAGTGCTGTCTGGTCTACAGCGTTTCCCGAGACCCCTGCTGATTGATATCCCGCTGCTTAACTTCCTACCTGATCCGGCTTCCCTCTGTGTATCCTGTTTGCTGCCTGCCCTTCTGATCCCGGCTTGCCTTGACGACTCTTTTGCTTATCCCTCTAACCTGATTTCTGTATGCCTGACGAACTGACCCGGCCTGGACTCTGACTCCCGTTTTGGATCCCGCTTTTGTACCTGAACCAGCCTGCCAGTGTTTGACCCGGTCTGCCCTCACCTGCTCTGCTGCTTATCCACGAGTGTTCTACTACTGCACCTTGCCGTGGACTACAGCTTCTGCTCAAGGCCCCTACTCAGCTTACCAGTCAGGCACTTGTGCCCTCTGCCCTCGCGAGCTCCTGTTCCCTCTACCAGGGCCTCGTGAATCAGAGGCTACGAGAAGCCGCTCCCTGCACATTGGGCTCGTCTACCAGGTACATGACAGTACCAGACAGCCATGTCCGAGCCCACGCAGGGAGCCTCTCCAATGGAGGACTTGTGCCGCCACCTGGACGGACTTACCTCGGCCGTCAGAAGTTTGCAAGAGGGGTACACCCGTCTGGAGGAACAAGTCCGGACCTTATCCACCCCGGCCTCTGGAACTTCTCCTGCGCCATCTGTGGTAATGCTGCCACCAGAACCTAGGGTCCCCACTCCGGAAAGATTCTCGGGGGACCGCAGCAAATACAGGGCCTTCCGTAACGCCTGCGAACTGTTCTTTGCGTTACAGCCCCGAACATTCTCGCTTGAATCCACCAAGGTGGGTTTTGTCATTTCCCTACTTTCAGGAGAACCCCAGACGTGGGCCCATCGTCTCTTGGAACACAAGGACGTCTGCCTGAACCTGCTGAGTTCCTTCCTTCAAGCAATGGACCTCCTCTATGAGGACCCCCTTCAGGCGGCCACTGCAAAAGCCGCATTATGCTCCCTACAACAAGGCCGCAGGGCCGTGGAAGATTACGTGTCCGAATTCCGGCGTTGGAGCGCGGATACTAACTGGAATGACGCTGCCCTGCGTCACCAGTTCCGCCTAGGCCTCTCGGAACCTCTTAAGGATGAACTGGCCCGGATGGGCATCCCCGCAACGCTTGACGCTCTGATTCTGCAGGCTACCCAAATCGACAGACGGCTAAGGGAACGAAGGGCAGAACGCACCACGGGCCCTTCTCGCCCTGTCTGGATGCTTCCCCGTGTGTTTAACCCAAACCCTCCTCACTCCGCTCCTCCGGCGTTCGCTCATACGCCCACCGACGTTCCAGAGCCCATGCAGCTTGGTTTGCTTCGACCCTCGCTTACTCCCGAGGAGCGTCAACGCCGGCGGAACAACAACCTCTGCCTTTACTGTGGCGAACCGGGACACTACGTGAGGTCCTGCCCCGCCAAGTCCCGTAAGTCTTCCTCTGTTTGTTCTAGCTGCTCACCTGTTTCATTTGATAACGCAACTCATCTGGCTGTTTCAATTTCCCTACAGCTTCCAGGAGGGGATATCCAAGCTACCGCCCTAATTGACTCCGGAGCGTGTAGCGGCTTTATGGATGCATCTTTCGCCAGCAAGTTCCGAATCCCCCTACAACCCAGAGCTAAGGGTCTATCCATCCATCTGGCCGACGGATCAGCCATCAAATCCGGGCCTGTTACCCAGGAGACGGCCCCTCTGGACACAGTCATCTCCAATAGCTACCGGGAATGGCTTTGCCTGGACATTATTGAGTCCCCCTTGTTTCCCATTATACTGGGTATGCCATGGCTGAAGGCTCACAACCCCAAGATTGACTGGATTACTGGAAAGATCAGCTTCCGCTCTCCTTATTGCCGCCAGCATTGCCTATTGAAAAACACTGATACGCCTTCTTCGCTACTGTGTCTTGATGCTGATACCGAGACCCGCCAATCTGTCCCCAAAGCATACCACACCTTTCTGGATGTATTCAGCAAGAAAGGTGCAGAGACATTACCCCCACACAGGCCCTACGACTGCCCGATTGAACTCCTCCCCGGGGCAGAGGTACCATTTGGGAGGATCTTCCCTCTGACCGAATTGGAGCTGGGGACTCTTAAAACTTACATTGATGATAATCTGAAAAAAGGGTTCATCCGCCCTTCCACCTCACCGGCAGGAGCGGGGATATTCTTTGTCGAGAAGAAGGACCACTCACTACGCCCTTGCGTAGACTACCGTGAGCTTAACAAGATTACGATCAAGAATCGTTACCCCCTTCCTCTGGTGCCTGAACTCTTCCAGAGACTCGGAACCGCTTCTATATTTACCAAATTAGACCTACGTGGGGCCTACAACCTAGTCCGGATTCGAAGCGGGGATGAATGGAAGACCGCCTTCCGTACCCGATTCGGGCATTTTGAATACCGTGTGATGCCCTTCGGTCTATGCAACGCCCCAGCTACATTTCAACATTTTGTGAATGAGGCCTTCAGAGACTATCTTGACCTGTTCGTTATCGTCTATCTAGACGACATCCTAATTTTCTCTCCCTCTCTGTCCATCCATCGGGAACATGTTGGGAAGGTATTAACCCGACTCCGTCAACACGGTCTGTATGCGAAACCTGAGAAATGTGTCTTCGAGCAGCAAAGCATCCAATTCTTGGGGCTGATTATCTCCGTGGAAGGCATCAAGATGGACCCACAAAAGGTCTCCGCCATCCTGGATTGGCCAGCCCCTACGGACAAGAAAGGGATCCAGCGGTTTGTGGGGTTCGCAACTTTCTATCGCAAATTTATCCAGGGTTTTTCCACCATCATCGCCCCCATCACCAGCCTGACAAAACAAGGCACGCGCTTCAACTGGACCCCTGAGGCCCAGGCTGCCTTCTCTACCCTCAAGGGTCAGTTCATCTCAGCCGCTGTCCTAAGACACCCAGACCCAGCCCTGCCCTATACCCTAGAAGTAGACACCTCAGAGATTGCCGTGGGAGCAGTACTTTCCCAGAGGCAGGGTCCCAAGGCCCTGTTACACCCTGTAGCTTTCTTTTCTCGTAAGTTGTCCGAGGCAGAAAGAAACTACGATGTCGGGGACAGAGAACTACTCGCAATTAAGGCAGCACTGGAGGAATGGCGCTACTTGCTGGAGGGGGCAGCACACCCCATTTTGGTCTACACAGACCACAAGAACCTGGAGTACTTGAAAGCCGCCAAGAGACTGAGACCACGTCAGGCTAGGTGGGCACTTTTTTTTACCAGGTTCTCATTTCACATTACTTACAGGCCCGGGTCAAAGAACACAAAACCTGATGCACTTTCCCGGATGTTCAGTGAACCTCAAAACTCGTCACTCCCGGACACCATCCTGACGCCTGGAAACTTTCTTTTATTACAAGAAGACGTACTATCTCAGATCAAACGAGCTTACACAAGTGAATTACACCTACCGGACGTTACCTTACAACGGAGAAATGACCTGCTGTGGTTCCAGGACAGGATTTTCGTACCTCAACAAGCACGAGTCAAGGTCCTTAAGTCTTGCCACGACCATGAACTGGCTGGCCATTTCGGTATCCGCAAGACGTCTGAACTTCTTCAGCGCATGTTTTGGTGGCCTCGCCTATTGAAGGACTGTAGAGACTATGTGGATTCATGCACCGTTTGCACCCGAAACAAGGGCAGCAAGGCCAAAGCATGGGGACTATTAAAACCCCTACCCATTCCAGAAAGACCCTGGAGAATGATCTCCATGGATTTTATTGTTGAGTTACCTCCATCCGAAGATTGCACTACCATTTTTGTGGTAGTAGACAGACTATCCAAAATGGCCCATTTTTTGCCTATGAGAGGCACACCTTCCGCTCCTGAAACCGCAAAACTGTTCATCAAGGAAATAGTAAGGCTGCACGGTATCCCTTCAAACATCGTATCCGATCGAGGAGTGCAGTTTACGTCCAGATTTTGGAGAGCACTTTGTGGATCGTTAAAAATTGACCTGTGCCTTTCTTCGGCTTATCACCCGCAGACCAATGGGCAGACTGAACGAACCAGACGCTCGAACAATATCTACGCTGCTTCTCAGGCTTTTCTCAGGACGATTGGGTACCCTTACTACCTCTTGCCGAGTTTGCGTACAACAACTCTGTCCACTCAGCCACCAAACAGTCCCCCTTTTTCGCAAACTACGGTTTCCACCCCTTGTTCCTATCCAATAATATACCGGAATGTGCAGTTCCAGCCGCCCAAGAGACTCTGAACTTCTTTAACGATAACAAACTACTACAAGAAACAATGGCAAGGACCCAGAAATATAACAAAGAGATATTCGACAGGAGGAGGAGGGGGGAGCTTAACCTGGTGCCCGGAGACCAAGTCTGGCTGTCCACGGTGAACTTGAAATTAGCATGCCCTTCCAAGAAATTGGGCCCCAAATTTGTGGGCCCCTTCCCTGTTTTAAGACGGATTAACGATGTGGCTTATGAGTTGAAACTGCCGGAATCCTTCCGGATACACCCGGTGTTCCATGTGGCCCATCTCAAACCTGCAGTTCCAGATCCATTCTCCGATCGGGGTATAGGCCCCCCAGAACCAGTACTAATCAATGGGGAGGAGGAGTTCGAGGTCGAATCCATCCTAGACTGCAGGAGGAGGCGCAACCAAACCCAGTACTTGGTAAAATGGAAGGGCTATGGCCCAGAAGAAAATTCCTGGGAACCAGAGACTAACATCCATGCAGAGAGACTAATTCTGGCCTTCAAAAGATCCCACCCAGTTAGGATGGCCCAGTTGGGCATCCGGAGGCTGCCCGTTGGAGGGGGGCAATGTCAGGAAAGGCATTTACATAATCTGCCCGGCAACAGCAGCATCAAAAGAATGCCTGCCTTTGGAAGAACTGTTCGGCGCGTGCGCGATAGCGCAACGGGTGCACGCGCGCGCGCCCGCGGAAGCACGCACGCACGGTGACGGCGCCAGAATCAGGTATTTAAACTCCCCTGTCATGCTGCCCAGTGCTGTCTGGTCTACAGCGTTTCCTGAGACCCCTGCTGATTGATACCCCGCTGCTGAAGTTCCTACCTGATCCGGCTTCCCTCTGTGTATCCTGTTTGCTGCCTGCCCTTCTGATCCCGGCTTGCCTTGACGACTCTTTTGCTTATCCCTCTAACCTGATTTCTGCATGCCCGACGAACTGACCCGGCCTGGACTCTGACTCCCGTTTTGGATCCCGCTTTTGTACCTGAACCAGCCTGCCAGTGTTTGACCCGGTCTGCCCTCACCTGCTCTGCTGCTTATCCACGAGTGTTCTACTACTGCACCTTGCCGTGGACTACAGCTTCTGCTCAAGGCCCCTACTCAGCTTACCAGTCAGGCACTTGTGCCCTCTGCCCTCACGAGCTCCTGTTCCCTCTACCAGGGCCTCGTGAATCAGAGGCTACGAGAAGCCGCTCCCTGCACATTGGGCTCGTCTACCAGGTACGTGACAGAGGCTGTGTCAGTCCATGGACGATAAGAGAAAATGCACCGATTACTGTGAAAATGACACTGGCAGTGAAGGGGTTAACCACTAGGTGGCGCTGTAGGGGTTAAGTGTTCCCTGCATAGTGTTTTACTGTAGGGGGGATGGACTGTGTCACGACACCGATCTCCGCTCTGAGTACATGGAGCCAAGATCCGTGTCATTGTCACTAGTCAGAGCGGGGAGATGCTTGTTTACACAAGCATCTCCCCGCTCTATAACTACGTGAGACGATCGCGGGGATCGAGTCCACGGGACCCGCGGTCCGACTCACGGGGATGGCGGCAGGGCCGTGAGCGTGCCGCCGCCGGCGCGCTCGCGACCACATGGCAGCCATTTAAAGGGCCACGTACAGGTACGTGATTATGCCTGTCCGTGACATTCTGCCGACGTAAATGTACAGTGGCTGGTCCTTAAGTGGTTAACATACCCCAAGATTTAGTGTAATGCGGCGTACACACGATCGTTTTTCATGCCATTTTTTAAACCAACGTTTTTCTCGTCGTTTTTTTTCATGTTTCCTCTCAAGCCTGTCTTGCGTACACACTATCATTTTAAAAAACGTTCAAGCAAAGCGCAGTGACGTACAACACGTACGACGGCACTATAAAGGGGAAGTTCCGTTCAGATGGTGCCACCCTTCATGTTAGTAAAGTTTGTTGGACGATTCACGCTTTTCAGCCTCCTGCTTTTCAGTCCGTTACAGCGTGACGAATGTGCTATCTCCATTACAAATGCTAGTTTTACCAGAACGTGCGCTCCCGTCTCATACTTGATTCTGAGCATGCACGTTTTTTTTCACCTCGTCAAAGCATACACACCATAGTTTTTCACGTCGTTAAAAAAAACGACATGAAAAACGACGTGAAAAAATAGAGCATGTTCGAAATTTTTAATGGCCGTTTTTCACGTCGTTAAAAATGCTCTGGAGCATACACACGATCGGTTTTAATGCCCATTTTTAAAAATGTCATTTTTAACGGCATGAAAAACGATCGTGTGTATGGGGCATAAGAACCTTTGTTGAGTTGGCATATTATACGGAAGTTCACATACTACTTACAGTCCGGTCTTAAGGAGGGCCACCATAGGTAATGTTGGATAAGATCAACTGTCTTCTGAACCCCGAAATGCCCAGCAAGTTGGTGGTCATGGAATATTTTTAAGGCCTGTAGTCTGGCTTGCTGAGGAACGAAAAATTTGTCCTGGTGCCACAGGAACGCCTCTCTTGGTTTCTTATAGATGACACCTCTGGTTCCGTGCACTAGAGGGAGGCCTGTTTAATTGACGCCTTCAAATCTGGTTGTATCAGAAGAAAATTCTGGGTAGACAGAATTGCTCCAGGTGTGGTCTCTTCTGGTGTATCCGGAAACAGAGACAAAGCATTGGCCTTCCCGTTTTTGGATCCTGGGCGGTAGTTAATATGAAAATTGAACATGGAGAAGAACAACGCCCACGAGCTTGTCGTGGTTTTAGACGTCTTGCAGTTCTCAGGTCTTCCAGGTTCTTGTGATCTGTGAAGATTATGATAGGGTGTGCAGCACCCTCAAGAAGGCATCTCCATTCTTCTAAAGCTGTTTTTATGGCCAATAGCTCTCTGTCCCCGACATTGTAGTTCCTTTCTGGCTGTTGAAGGGAAATAAGTATATGTCTTTCACATGCTACATTAAGTTTCTTTGGATAACCACTGCAGCTACGGTCCTCAACGTTGCCTGATCAATGCTAAGAAATACAGGCAGATACTTACCCATCATACCATACCATCAGGGAGGAGTGTGATTGGCCCCAAATTTATTCTTCAGCTGGACGACCCCAAACATGCAGCCATGTGTCATTAAGAACCATCTTCAGCATAAAGAACAAGGAATCCTGGAAGTGATGGTTTGGCCCCCACAGAGCCCTGATCTCATTAGTAAGGATGTTTGGGATTACATGGAGAGATGGATTTGAGGCAGCCTATATCCACAAAAGATCTGTGGTTAGTTCTCCAAGATGTCTTGAACACTCTACTTGTCGAGTTCCTTCAAAAAAACTGTGCAAAGGGTACCTAGAATAATTGATGCGGTTTTGAAAGCAAAGGGTGGTCACATCAAATATTGATTTGATTCAGATTTTTCTTCTGTTCACTTACTTTCCACTGTGTTGAGAAAAAAAAAACATTAATACTTCTATTTCTGAAAGCATTCCTAATTTACAGCTTTTTTTCACACCTGCATAAAACTTTTGCACAGTACTGCATCTTATAATAAATTATAATCATTATCATACACCACTTCTATCCAATGACAGAATAGTGTAATATCACCTAATAAAGTGCACAATTACATTACAAGCAAAGTCCTCTGTCAAAGTGATACCAACACAGGGATTGTTTTTCACATTTGTTTATATGAAGTAACACTCCCAACCACGAGATGAGAAAGATAATCCCATTTTCAACAGAAGGCACCCCTCTCTCAAAAGGTACCCCATGTATGCTCCTCACCTCAGAATATTGATCACTTTAACTCAATACAAACTGATGCACTGCGGGTTCTAAAACCTATCGGAACCATAATTTTTTAGCAATTTGAGATACCGTAGCGCTTCTATTTGATTGGACTACACAGGCCAGCCTTCACTCTCCACATCCATCAATGAGCCTCGGCCAACCATTACCCTGTTGCCAGGTTTTTCTTTCTTGGACCACTTTTGATTTAATATATTTTTTATTGAAAGAAAGAAACTGCATTGTAGTAAGAATAACAGCACTTAATATGGCAGTACTATAGCCATCTATATGGGGAGTTTCATCATACTCTCCTGCCCTACAGCATCTAATACTTTCAAAATATTTAGTAATATGCATTAAAGAAAAATGTACTATTAATGCCAACTTTTACAGAGAAAAACTAGGCCAAGATAAATCAAAAAAAAAAAAAAAAAAGGAAGAAGAAAGCAACAGGAGCGTGGCATTCAGCAGAGCGGACCACTATGCAAGTCTTCCATCAACAACAAAATAAATAATAATCAGTCTAACCATGGTGGCTCGAATGACTATGGCTTGCTTAAGGAAAGGAGAGACCGTGAGCGTGACTAGCTATCTCATATAGGATACAAATAAAGGGAGATTCTACACCCAAGGGGTCCACATTTCCCTAAACTTGGATTTGTTTTTGTTTGCTATAGAAATTAACTCCTCCGTCTGCATAGTGTGATTCATCTCAACTACTCACTCCTGTAGAGTTGGCGATATATGAGATTTACAATGTCTTGTAATTATTGCTCTGCCTGCCATTAGCAGGAAGCTGAATAAGCCCTTTTTAATCGATTTGATAGATTCAGGGATCATAGAGAAAAGCGCTCTCTGGCCACTTTTTGCCCGTGACTAAATGAACAAGCTTAAATATAGCCAACCAATATTGTGTTACCACCGGACAAGACCACCCTAGGTGTAAAAGTCTGCCTCTTGATTTGCCACACCTCCAGCATTGGTCTGATACAGCCAGATTAATCTGGTTTAGTAGGACCGGGCAACGGTTCCATCTTGTTAAAATCTTGTAATTGCCTTCCTGCGAGTAAGAGACTAGAGTTAATTTAACTATGAGGGAAAATGATTTATCCCATTCCTCAGGGGCCAGATTTTTGCCCAATTCTCTTGCCCAGGCTCGGATGTAGAAAGGACGATCAGAGAAAACATGCGATTGGTGCCATAGGTTTTAGAGAGAGCATGAGGACATTTTGAGCCGGAAAGACACAGCTCCTCGAACCGAATCAAATCCCTACATAGCCCCTCCCTGCTCAGCTCTTCATAGAAATGGTGTAGTTGAAAATATATCTTGAAGCGTTGTTGCATAGAATGCAAAAGCGGGTGGTAGTTTAACTTAAAATTTATGGAGTTGCCTAGGCATCTGGACACCCAGATATATAATAGAGTGCTGGGCCCAATGGAAAGAAAATGTATTAGCAAGAGAATCTTGGGTCCCTTCAGGAAGAGAAAAATTTAAGCAATGTTATTTGGCCGCATTGATTTTGAAATTACTTAGGAGTGCCAAAAAATTCTAATTCCTTTAAAAGAGCGGGAAATGCTATGAATAGGCTAGTTATGACACAAAAGATCATCCGCGAACAAGCAAATGTTTTATTGCTTGCCAGCAATGTCCACCCCTCCTATCGAGTTGTTAGTCCGCAAGGCAGTTGCCAAGTGCTCCATCACACCCTTGACGGGTCCCGTTAGATATAGGAATCTAATCTGAAAGTAGGCCAGTCACCCTAATACGAGCTTATGGGCAGGAATACAGGGTCATTTTTTTTTTTAATGCTGGGGGTAAGCTTATTTGTTCCAATGTTGCTTTCAGGAATGTCCAATCCAAGCGATCAAACGCGTTTTCCGCGTCTAATGAAAGGAGACAGAAAGGGACCTTTCCTTGACAGACAGTATGAGATATTTTAATAGTGCTGTCCCTTGCTTCCTGGGTAGGGACAAAGCCCACCTGATCTAAACTAATGATAGAGGGGATAATCGGCAAGTCTAACTGCTAATATTTTTGCATAAATTTTAAGATCGACATTAAAGAGATTGGACGATAGCTTGAACATTCAGTGGAATCTTTCTGGTCATTATGAATAAGGGTAATGTGGGCTTCCTGGGAGTGACGGGAAGGAATATGCAGAGAACGAGGAAAATGTAGTGTCTAGAATAGGGGCTAGAACATCCTGAAATGGTTTGTAGAAGCGGTTGTAAAACTGTCAGGGCCTGGATTCTTGCCCGACGGGAGTGCCTTAATGGTTTGATAAATGTCCTCTATAGTGAAGGGAGTGCTCAACAAATCAGCAGCACACTGGTCTAGCCTTGGAAGGGCTGTATTCCAGATGTATTGGGCAATCCTTTCACATCCCTGTGTGTTGGTAGGCTCCATAAAATGGTTGGGAATAATTTAAAGTGCCTTATAGTACTCTTGCAATGAGCAATGTCTTCAGATGAACATACCAACCCCCTTTTAGTACACCAAAGTTTAGCGAGGTATATACCTCCTGATTTGGTGTGTATTGACGAGGCCAGCGGTCTGCTCACCTTGTTACCAGATTCATATATAGTTCTATGCATGCAGTCTTTATATCTTCCTTGGACCACTTTTGGTAGGTCCTGACCAATGCAGACTAGAAACATCCCTCAAGAGCTGCACTTTGTAACAGCTAGACAGCTGGGTCAGAACATCTCCAATTTGACACTTTTCAAAATAACTCAAATCCTTATGCCCGCCCATTTTTTTTCTGATTTCAACACATCAACTTCAGGGACAACATGCTACCTAGTATTTTTTAGTAGAGTTTTTTTCTCTCAACAGAATTATTTCTTCATAACTAAATTATTTTACTTTTCTGTATACAATCAATTATTCCTTATTATGATTATCGTAATTCATCTTAGTAATTTATTAACTAATCAATTTCTATTTTATACATTTTTCTTGTGTACTATGATTCATGAATTATATATCTATATATAGGTTTTTAATTATTATGACTCTGTATGTATTTAAATTTGCTTTTTCATGCCCCTGGATAGAGATGAAGACATTAAGTTATATCCCCTCCCCCTTTCCTGTGTATTTCCCATATAACGGCCCCATATGATCCCTCCTATGAAGTCAGCTTGAGAAAGGAACGTGGCTTGCTTTACGAACTGCAGCGTGCATGCTCACGAAACGTGACGCATAGCGGCTGACGTCATCACCTGTTGACACTCTTCCTTTGCACCTCACGCCTCGCTTTCAGTCTCCCCACCGCAGCCGACTTCTTCACACTAGCGGTGTCTCCAGCGAAGACAGCGTCAGCTCGTGCAGGACGGATAAAGCAGGAACGTCACTGCCTTGACTCATTTATTGCTGGGATCACAACCCGATGTGCCTTATTTTAGCTACTCAAATGTGAGTTGCCACTCTCTATGTTTTTTCAAAATAAATGTTACTAAACGTCTACACTTAGAGGTGCCTCTCTCCTTATCTTTTTTCTGCAGTCTCTGGAACTTTGTTTCTGTTCCTATATAATGGCAGCCCTGAGTTTTTTGGACTCTTTACCTCATCATCACTACTTGGACTAATATAGACTGTGTATGTCTTTTTAATAACAGATTTTAAATTGTTTATGGGATATTTATGATGTAGAGTCCTTGCGCCTTTACTCATGTTTTTTACCTAGTATAAATGCTATTGTAACAAAATAATCAATGTTATTCACTTTCCTGTCCGTGGTTATAATGTTATGGCTGATCAATATTTGTTGAAAATTGTGGATCTTCAGAAACTGCAACTGCTTTGCATACGTATGTCTGGGAATTATTGCTGACCTATTTGCTTCTGCTGTTAAAATTAAAGAGGTTCACAGGCAGAGAGTTTTAAAGATCTGCACCGCTAAAAATAAAATGACAGTACTTGCAATGTACACAAAATAATCTTTACAAAATCCCCCCATGAAGTCAAGAAAACCAAGTAATCCCAACTGCTTTGCTCCTTAGGTCTACACCCGGCCTCCGCTCCCAGCTGCTGACAAATACAGAGGTGACAGCACTATGTTTTAATATGGCTTTAATTCACCAGACATGTGAGGTTTTAGTCCAAACGCCTTTCTCAGGCACCTCCTTAAGGTATAACATAGATCAATAAAGTGCATATGTATCAAATATATATCCTTTGAGGCTTGAAAATCTGTAGTAAAATACTGTTGTCCTGTTTTCTTATGCATTTGATTCAAATAAGTAAATTCAGCACAGGGCTCACTGTGTGGATTTGCTGATATGATCTGACCCAGGTGGGAATAGATCAGATTTTGAGGTTATTTTTTAATGCATGAAAACCGGAGATGGCAATGTAGAGAATATGCGGGAGGAAGCTAGGGTCCTTGCTGGTCACAGCAATGTTTTTCTCATTCAGTTCCAGCCTCATGTTGAAAAGCGAGAATAAACTTTGTGCAATCTGAAATCTGCCATGGTCGTTGAGATCAGTCAGTGCTGGTTCTGTCCTTGAACAAAGTCCTTCATCTGACGTGATGTTTGTCTAATTAAGAAAAGAGCACAGGAACACAGTTAATCCGGGAGACCTGGAGGTTATGATTTATAATGTTAAGCACTAGAATCTAGTCAGTTCTACTGAGGCACAGCTGGCACGTAAGGGACACTTAAGTTTAAATGGCTTCATGTGGAGATAAAGATCAGAATGAATGGCATTGACATTTTTGTATACTCTGTGGTACAAGTTTAAAGTCTGCAACATGTGGGAAGATTTTTGACCTTCACATTAAAATCCCTTTCTTGGAGTACACTACAGAACACAACAGAGTAAATCCTCTGCCTACTGGGTTATTCCTCACCTCCAGGTGATTGGACACTGGCAAATGGCAAAGCTTTGACTTAGCCCTGCATAACCCCACTTACTCCCAGAATTGCCTTATGCCGCGTACACACGATCGGAATTTCCGTCGGAAAAAACATCTAAGGTTTCCACTCAAGCTTGGCTTGCATACACATGGTCACACAAAAGTTATTTGAACTT
Organism: Rana muscosa; assembly: GCA_029206835.1. Classification (NCBI taxonomy): domain Eukaryota; kingdom Metazoa; phylum Chordata; class Amphibia; order Anura; family Ranidae; genus Rana; species Rana muscosa. The sequence continues at coordinate 177,113,870 of CM055122.1, read as the reverse complement.
TCGACCGTCAAGAACGCGGTGACGTACAACACTATGACGAACCGAGAAAATTAAGTTCAATGCTACCGAGCATGATTCAAATTGTTTCCTAGCATGCGTAGGAATTTTGCGCGTTGGAATTGCTACAGACGATCGGAATTTCCGATAGGAACTTTTTCCGTCGGAAAAATAGAGAACCTGCTCTCTTTTGTTGGCGGAAACTCCGACAGTAAAAGTCCGATGGAGCATACACACGGTCGGAATTTCCGACCAAAAGCTCACATCGGACTTTTGTCGGAATTTCCGACCGTGTGTACGGGGCATTAGCCTTGTAAGCAAGCAATATTCAGTTTTGTTAATCGCACATTACAATGGAGAGCCGATTCCCAGACTACAGGAACATCCAAAAGCAATTCCATGAGAGGTGGGAAATAGAAAACCATGGCTAACAGGCCCCCGAAGGATGTGAGAAACCAAGTGTTGCTTCAGAGCCAGAGCCGGTTTGGTCCCCTATAGCAGTGGTTCTCAAACCTGTCCTTAAGTACCCCCAAAAGGCCATGTTTGCAAGTTTTCCTTTATCTTGCACAGGTGCTTTAAATCAGAGTCAATGGCTTGGTATTGTGGACAGCTATTTTATCTAAGAGAAATTCCCAAAACATGACCTGTTGGGGGTACTTGAGGACAGGGTTGAGAACTGCCCTACAGAGTTAGTGAAGAGAATAATGTCTCCAACAGCAGAATGAGGGTTAAATTCCCCTAGTCCCAGATCTGCCATAGTGAAGTTCCCACCATGGTGCACTTACACATGGTATATGATCAAATGGAGGAGGTGGTCCTACCACCTGAAGGCCAATGGTCTCCCTGATGCAGTTTTTGTGGCAACAGGCAAGCTCTCTTCTAAAAATGCGCTAAGCTCAGCAACCCAGATCCTTCTTCACTGTGTCTCACCATATAAACAACAGGCACATTGTTAAATGGTGCCCACTCCTGCATTGTGTGATTGTCTGGCTACGCTTGTGCAGTAGTGCTAGCAGCCAGGTTTACACCTGCGCAGTGTGGAAAAACTCTCCAGACAGAAAGAACAGGTTCACCACCTATGGACACTAGCAGGACTGAGTCAAAGCTTTTCTAACCTAGTAGTCTGAGAATTAACTCTTTTACTATGCAGGTCTGTTTAGTTTAAAGCAGAGGTTTTCCTTTCATGGAAGTGGAAACCCCCCTTTAGTGTACCAAAAAGGTGGGACGTTTAACATTTTCGACTGTTACCCTGTAATAAGGCAAATTGTACATAGCTACGTAAAAATTTGCTATGGGGAAAATTTCTAAATGTTAGTTAACCTGAGCAGTACCCTGAAAAATGTGCATTTAATGCCTCCTGAAAAATAGCAATGCACTTCCTGGTATGCCAGTGTGCCTACAGCTTCATAGTTTTATTTCTGCAGCGTGGGATCCAAGGGTCTACTGGTCTTAGGTTTGGACATGTTCACACATCTCTTAGCTAAATATAAGAGTTTGCTTACTCTAGATTTTGCTGCACTGCCAAAAATGTATGTATTTTTTTTCATAAATATAGCTAAACTGCCAATACATTATAACCAAAATCTCTTCCATCTGCAACTGAAATATTTCCCAACTATTTCTGGAGATTTAATTTCCAGAAAGATAATGCTCCTTGCCATACTGCCAAGGCTTTAAGTGCCGGTTCACACCAGCGCGATATCAGACATTGCATGTGTTTCGCACCGCATTGCTGTGCAGATCACATGCAAGGTCTTTGCGATGCAAATCAGCCGTACAGATTGAATGGCTGAATTTGTATCGTATTCGGACCAAAATCATGCTGGACCCTTTTTTTGTCCGCACCAGAATCGGATTGCATGGGTGTGAACACCCATGCAATCCGATTCCTGTCCGAATTCACAGTTCGCACTGTAATATGTGAAGTGAACCGATCTGGGGGTGTCAACTTTCTATTGACACCCAAAGCGGTTTGCATATGGCAGTGTGAACTGCCTGCGAGTTCTATGTGATGCGGGAAACAGCACTGGAATCGTGCTGGTTCCCAAATCGCATGTGTGTGAACTGGCACTAAAAGAACCAGTTTATCAAAACATATATTAACCATTTTGGCACTAGAGCAATTTTCGAAAGAAAAAAAAAATTCACACACACAAAAACATGGCATTTTTTGACTAGAAAATTACTACCCCCCCCCCCAGAGCGTTATATAATTTCTGAAAACAGAGCTCTTGTAGAATATAAAAAAGTAGTTGCAAATTTGTATGCCACAAGATAATGGCACAACTGTTTATCAAATGCAAATTTTCAAGAAAAAAAATATAATAAAATGAATATGAACATAAAATATAAAAGATGGAGTTGAGTCAAGTAAACAGATACCAAACTTGTCAAATCCCAACCACTTTTAAAGCAGAGTTCCGCCTGTCCCTTTAAAAATTAAAAGTCTATGTACCTTTCTTCCTCATTTGTGGTACATAGAGGTACCAGGCAGGGGTGTCCGATATCCCCACTGCTGTTTGCTTTGGTGGTCGAACCCCTGGCTATCTTGATTCGTACTGCGTCGGAGGTGGTCGGATTTCGTAGGGGTCAAAGTGAAGAAAAAATCTCCTTATATGCGGATGATGCACTTATTTATCTGGGGGATACGGCCGCATCGTTGCAAACAGTGATGGGTATCATAGGAGATTTCAGAGGTTTTTCAGGTTTCACTATAAACTGGTCTAAATCAACAATAATGCCCATAGATCCGTTGACAGAACCACTACCAGCTGGTGCGGAGCAGATTGCCATAACCAAGAACTTTAAATATTTGGGGGTAGTGGTATCCCCGGATCCAGCGGAATATCTTCAGCTGAATCTGGGCCCACTACTGGAAAGACAGAGAGGGAAATGCAATAGCTGGTGCAAGCTCCCTCTGTCAGTGGTGGGACGGGCGAATTTAATAAAAATGGTATGGGCCCCACAGTTATTATATGTTTTTCACAACTCCCCTATGTGGATCCCAAATAAATGGTTCAAACGAATAGATACCCTGATGCGGGATTTGATATGGAAAAAAAAAAGATAGCCAGGATAAGCTTAACCACCCTGCAATATAGTAAGGACAGGGGGGGGATTGGCAGTACCCCACCCTAAAATGTATTTTCTGGCCTCACAGTTCCAGCAGTTGGCGGGATGGGGCAGGGAAGAAAAAGAGTATCCTACAAGTATCCTGGTGACTACGGTGGCTCCTACACTAAAGGCAGCATCTCATTTGGAGATTGACTTACCTAGTATACCACACTCTGCACCTACGGGTATTCTCCTTAAAAAGGTCTGGGGGGAGATCCGGAAGGCTTTGAGGTTAAGGGGCCCACTGCCCTTTACCCCGATATGGCAAAACCCTAGATACCCAGAGTTACAGGACCTAGAGGGCTTTACACCTCCTGCAAAGAGAGAGGGATTTGTTTTTTTTCGCAACTGTACGAGGGAGAAGTGTTAAAAACATACGAACAGATGTGCCAGGAATTCCAGTTAGCCCCAAGGGGCTTTTATCAATATCTTCAGCTTCGGCATGCTCTGCAGGCACAGCAAATGACACAATCCTTAGTAATATCGTCACGTCTGCTGATGGAGGTCCTCCAGGCAGATACCCGGAGAGGACTAATATCAAAAACATATGCGGAATTACTATCCTCAATACAGGACTATGCCTCCCTTAGATGTCGTAGTAAATGGGCAGAAGACATCGGAGATATAGATGGGGACCAGTGGGATATGGCGTTGGACTCTATTCCGGCGGTATCTGTATCAGCGTTCCACAAATTATCACAATTATTTATTCTGCATAGGGCCTATAGAACACCAGTACAGCTTTACAAGTGGGGAGGAAGGGACTCCCCCTTGTGCCCAAAGTGCAAAGTACAGCAAGGGGACTTTATACATCTAATTTGGAGGTGCCCAAAACTCCACAGATACTGGGAGGAGGTTTCCCAGAACATTACAAGAGTGGCCCAGGTACCTATACCCTTGGACCCTTTGGTGTACCTGCTTGGGGCGATTGAAGCTGAAAAGTTCCCACAAGGAAGGTACTATATGATAATAAGACTGATGTACCTGGCTAGAAAGCTAATAGCGCGATATTGGATGGCAGAGACGGTTCCCACAGGGAAGCAGTGGATTGCGCATGTCAATTACTTGCTTTTCAGAGAACGGCTCGCCTACAGACGTAGAAAGGCAGTGGATAAATTCAATCTTATATGGCAACCATGGCTGGAGGATCCTAGCCTTGTGTCATTACAACTGGTAAAGGATAGGCTCCTGACGTAGAAACCTATGGGGCGGAAGGGAGGGGGGGAATTATAAGTTAAATGCGCTAATGACAATGCATTCGATTTGGGAGAGTTTGCGAACAGGAGAAAAGACCCAGGTTGTTAAGATTCAAAGGGTTGGGCGGGGGGGGGGGGGGGGGGTAAGTAAAAGGGAAAAATTAAAATGAAAAATTTTTTTTTTTGTATGGACAGGAATTTTATCATGCTTTTGTTTATATATCAATGTGTAAGACTAAATGCACAAATCACATGTATTGATTGAGCAAATGAAAAATAAAAGGATTTAAAAAATTAAATTAAATTAAAAGTCAGCAGCTACACATACTGTAGCTAACTTTTAACATTAGGACACTTGCCTGTCCTGGAGTCCAGCGATGTCGCAGCTGATTTTTCCATCGGCTGGTCAGGTGCTGCCGCCGCCATTGTGGGTAAAGGAACCCGGCAGTGTAGACTTCCGGCTTCATGACCAGGTGTCTCTTCTGCACATGCGCGAAGCGCACTGCACTCTCTTACTGGCCCGGCAGAAGGGGAGGGAGACTGAGCTGCTGACGTAATTCGCCGTGACCCAGTCTCCCGGAAACAGGGACAGGGTACCTGTAAGAAACAGGTATCTGCCCCCCAAAAGGTGCCAAATGTGGTACCGGAAAGGGAGGGGGGAGGAATCAGGTAAGCGGAAGTTCCACTTTTGAGTGGAACTCTGCTTTAAGACTTTTTCGGGTTTTTTTTAAGCACTTGTTTACAAATTGAAATCAGTATTTTTGCTAGAAAATTACTTGTAACCCCCAAACATTATTTTTAGAGACCCTAGGAAATTAAATGGAGAGTGTTGCAAATTTTTATATCACAGAGTATTTGTGCAGTGGTTTTGCAAATGCAATTTTTTTGGGGAAAAAAATACCCTTCAATGAATTTAAAAAAACACAATATTTACCCCAATTTACCTATGCATTCGCTTCTGCGCACATTTTTTTTGCCTTTTACTTTTTATTTTTACACGGTCCCTTTAATTTTTTTAATCACTTTTATTCCTATTACAAGGAATGTAAACATCCTTTGTCATAGAAATAAAGATGACAGGTCTTCTTTATGAAGAGATCTGGGGTCAAAAAGACCCCAAATCTCCCCTTTACCTTTAAAAGCAAAAGATCAAAAAAAAACACAAATTTATCTTTTGGTTTAAAAAACAAAACTTGTTTACTTTCAGCCTGGATGACATCGCTCTGGTCCTCCAAGGCCATAGAGGTGATCAAATCAGATCTGCTCTTTGATCACCTGTGTGGCCAGCCAGCGACACGCACCCGGGAATGTCAGTGACTGTCTGGTCCTCCAGGCCCGGCGCATCATGGATCGGGGTAAAGGGCCAATGACAGCTGCCCTTTACCATGTGATCGCTCCGTCCAATGACGGAGCCACTCGGACCTCTTTAACCATTTGCCGAATGGGCCATAGCCAACGTCCTCCCAGGATCGCGCTTCCCGCGCTCACCCGGGAATGTCCGTGACCGTCTGGTCCTTCGGCAGAATGGGGAACTGCCTATGTAAACAAGGCATTTCCCCATTCTGCCTAGTGGTAGGGCTGGGCGATTTTCCCCCCCAAAAAAATCTGCGATTTTTTATAAAAATCTCGATTTACGATTCGATTTTTTTTTCAATTATATTAATTAAAGTGCATCAACAAACAAAATTGCAAAGGCAAACCCTTTCTCTAACTGCAAAGTCAGTGTGCAACAAAGATTGTTAAACATCCAAATTATTAATACTGTATTTGGATTTAGCTAATAAAACAACAAAAAATCCTGAGGTTACTCTTAGTTGAATTGAACTGTGCCCATGCTGAACTGTGCCCGTGTCTCACTGTGCCCAATGCCTCACTGTGCCCGTACCTGATGCAGATTTTCATGGGATACGGATTTTACTACTACACTGGCGGCCATTCCAGCATTCAAAAGCCGCGCCTCCTCCTCATCTGTGATAGGCGGAACACTCAATTTTCCAGCATTCAGTGTTCTGCCTATCATGGACATCCGCTCATCCTCATAACACAGACGAGGATGAGAGGATGTCCGTGATAGGCTGAACACTGCCTGCTGTGAAATTGAGTGTTCCGCCTATCACAGACGACGAGGACTCGGGAGGCGCGGCTTTTGAACACTGCAATAGCCACCGTCTGTCTGCATGACATGCTGATCAGGTAGGCAGACGGCGGCTTGCGGTTAGTTAGTGTTACATTACATCTACTCGCGGCGGCTGCGGCGAGTAGATGTAATTGGGGTAACGCCGCCCAGTGCCATTCCGGATACGCCCCCTGCAGCCCTGCTACGGAAACTTTGAAGAAAAAAAAAAAAAAGTTAAAAAAAAAAAAAAAATCTAAAAAAAAAAATCGATTTTCTTCAAATCTGAATCGATTTGAACTCAAATTCAAGATTAAAATCGTTTTTTTTCCCAACCCTACCTAGTGGCATCACAGGGATCTACTGCTCCCAGTGATCTCTGTCATGTTTCAGTAAGCCCATCTCCCCTACAGTTAGAACACGCTGAGGGAACACACTTAACCCCTTGATCGCCCCCTAGTGTTAACCCCTTCCCTGCCGGTGTCATTTTTACATTGATCAGTGCATTTTTATAGCACTGATCAATGTAATAATGTCACTGGTCCCAAAAAAAAGTGTCATTTGGGGTCAGATTTGTCCGCCACAATGTCGCAGTCCCGCCAAAAATCACAGATTGCCGCCATTACCAGTAAAAACAATAGAAATTAAATGAAAATCCCTAAATCTATCCCCCAGTTTGTAGACATAACTTTTGCACAAACCAATCAATATATGCCCATTGCAATTTGTAGAAGCATTTAAAATGATGAATAAATTCGTTTTTTTAATGTGTATTATAGCAGAAAAATTTTCTTCAAAATTGCCGGTCTTTTTTTGTTTATAGTACAAAAAATAAAAACCGCAGAGGCAATCAAATACCACCAAAAGAAAGCTATTTGTGGGGAAAAAAAGGATGTCAATTTTGTTTGGGTACAGCATTGCACGACCGCGCAATTGTCCGTTAAAATGACGCAGTCGCAGTCAAAAAATGCTCTGTCATTAAGGGGAAATCTTTCCGGGGCTGAAGTGGTTAAAGCAAAATAATGTAATGCATACTATGCCAGAAAGGTGCAAAGCTGTTCATGCTTCTAAAGACTGTCCAACCAGATATTGGCCATTTGGTGTATAGATGCATGCATTGTTTGTTTTCAATTGGTTATTAATAGCATCAAACTGCATTCTTCATTAAATTTTAAAGAAAATTGTTTATAACAGAACATAAATGCCGGCACTTTAAATAAACATAACAAATTTTGGTAATTATTGTACAAAAGCCAATGGGCATTTCAGCCCACGAGTATCCATTCTTAACCAGAAAATTAGCAATGCTTGGCCTGACTCTTTAAGCAGATCATGCATAGTTAGGTCACCTTCACTTCTATTTTCCTACATTTCCAAGATGAAATGAACACAATTTAACTGCTTGACTAGTTCTGCCCTTCGAGCAAGCTGGTCCTGGGTATGTCAGTAATTGTAACAATTTCTTATTGGTGGCCTTGTGTCCCTACTGAACATTAGTCTATCGACTGAATTGCTTATGATCTTCTGTTTCTGTTTCCAGAAGGATTGTCAGAGTCAAGTAACTGTAATAAGAAAATCGATGCTTTTAATATAAATGTGATGAAATGTTATAACCTCATTACCAGGCTTTGTAGAGACAGCAATAATGTATCAGTCTGTTGATTTTCTCCCTGTTGGTCCTCAATGTTATCCTTGGGAAAGCCTAATATCCAGACAAGCTGCAGATGGATTTGGGCTGCATTACTAAAACCTGCTCTCAAAGCCAAACCTGTGTGGTCTTATTGTAGCAACTAAACAAGGGTTCACATTATAATATCTTGCATATCCATGCATTTACATCCATACAGGGATTGATCTATGACCTTAGGCAAAGTCTGTCTGCATCCAGGGCCATGCATCCATCCCTGCACAACTGTAAATAATTTTAAACAGGCTGCACAAAACGCCTGTCACTTTTGGCGTATAAACACACACAATTCTTCCCAGTGTATGGGCTTCTACAAGCATGTGAATGAGCCCTATTGAGATCCCAACTCAAATCTCCCATCTATCTTTATGGAGTGTGTGCATGCACCTGTGCCGTGGAGTACAACAGTCATGAAAAACAAATTAAAAAAACACAATCCAATTTAGCCGACAGTCAGTTTTAGAGGGGGCAGTGCTGCATTTGAGGTCTGATTTTTGTTTTTGCCTACTACAGAAGGTGGAGCATAGGAAGTTTTTTTAATATGTAGCTCAACTTTAAACTGGTGTAGCGCCCCCCCCCCCCCAATATTTGGAAATTTAGGGGTAGTCTGAGCCAATAGTTGGTCTCAGACCAATCAAGGATTCGATTTTGCTTCTGCTCTGGGTGTGATACTGCCTGGCAGTAGTGTTCTCCGTTGCCTGTAGGTGGCACTGTCACCGCCGCCATAGGTTAAACTACGGGGGGTATCACAGCACCTTGGAAAAATGTGTATATCCAGGGCGCTCCAAGCATTTGAATCCCAACAGATAAAGTCTGTGTTGGAGAGGGTAGCAAATCTTCACACACTTTAGGCAGCACTCAGGCAGACAAGCAATCTCTAATGGAAACAGAAAAACAAACAAGGCACCTCTAAGTGCAGAAGTATAAAACTTTTAATATCCCCTAAAAGAGTTAAAAACACTTACAAGATAGTGGATGAAACAGGCATGTAGCAGGTAAGTGCGTCCAGGAGATGTTCCAGTAGCAGGGCAGTCCCAGTCTGTGATGGTAAAGCTTCCAGGGAAGTCCACGAGATAACAGCTAATTTGTGCTGTGACAACAGCTCATTGGTTCCTTCAGCCAGCTCACTGGCTGAAGAAGGAACCAATGAGCTGTTCTGAAACGCGCCCCGCCTCTATGACATACTTCCTGTTTGTGTTCCATGCTGGTTTCTGTCTCGCTTCCTCTGACGTCATCCCCAGGCTCCAGCGTTACTGTGTCCTCTGAACATTCACAGCACAATTTAGCTGTTATCTCGTGGACTTCCCTGGAAACTTTACCATCACAGACTGGGACTGCCCTGCTATTGGAACATCTCCTGGACACACTTACCCGTTTCATCCACTATCTTGTAAGTGTTTTTAACCCTTTTAGGGGATATTAAAAGTTTTATACTTCTGCACTTAGAGGCGCCTTGTTTGTTTTTCTGATCACATCACCTTGGGTGTCCTCTCTCGGCAACCATGCAGTGGGCGTGGTCAACCTGCTGTGCATGCTGGGAGAGGGTACAAAAGGGGCAGACGCCATTTGGCATGAGGTGATTCCAGGAGGACCCCAAGGCGTTGAGGGGGGACCTCTGGTCCAGTGAGTGTGCCTCGTGGCCAGCATGGCAGAAGGTGCGCGAGTGTGTTTAGGCCCCGGGCACCTTCAGCCCGAGGTCCTGCTCTGCTGACAAGGGCCTACGCTTCAGAGAAGGATCCCAGGCTGCCCGTTTGTAGGGGGCCCATCTTGAGGAAAGGAGTCCAGGGGAGGATCAGCCCCAGGAGATTAGCGACGGTACTGCGGTCTCGGGGAGAGGCCTGGAAACTCGCCTAAAGAGGGATTCATCGTCTCTGATATCTGTGCTCCATCCCGGCTGCTAGGACCACTCTCATAGGGACTATCCGGGTGAGCATTGCCCACTCAGGCTTGAGTGGCGACGAATGTAGATGCTGAACTTAGGTGTTGCGTGCCTGAACCTTCCCCTACTTCTTTCTTTCAACTTTCTGCTCTATCTCTCTTCAAGTTGACTCAAAGAGAAAAAGAATAAAGCCTTGCTGATTAGGTTTTACTCATGTGTGGACATTGGCCTTATTCCTGGAGATTTTTGTTTGCCTATACAACGGAGCTAAAGGATCCAATCCAGAGAGGTAATTGCTGCAGACCCAAAACAAAAATCAGCCGGTCCCGTAAATGGGGGTAAGTGCTACACTGGTATTAAACCCCAAACCAAAAGTTTAATATATTGCATCTTACCAAACAGATGTGGTGGCTGCATTTGTTTTCTTCTACATCTACATGATAGATGACCTATTTAATGCTTACCATGCAGCCTATGTTCCTAGTTTGTCATCCATTTTAGGCCCAGTTAAGCTTGTGGCATGATGTTACTATTTTATGCCATTACTAGAGTGTGTAATACATGAGCTCTCTTGGTATTACATTTAAACACCTTCCTTTATTTCCCCCCAATGCTCAGTAATCTATTGAGTGAAGACCGCCTTCTCTACAGTAAAACAAATGCTGAGGTTGTTTGACATATCCATCAAAGCGAATAACATAAAAAGATAAAGAAACTGCACAAATGTTCCTAAAATTAGGTACAAAAATGACAATTTTCAACAAGATCTCCATAAGAATTTCTACTCTATGGGAGGATTTCTACTTCAAAAGGAATACACATTAATAAAGACGCCAATCGGAAACAGCTTTTATGTTCAGACACTTTGAGTTGGAATAAACTACAGATTATACTCACCAGGGCCCAGAGAGCTGGCAACAGATGAAGTTTACAGCAAGCACTGAGTATTGCCAATGCAGTGTCTGGCATCTCTGTAAAACAAACACAGACCAATATCCATTACACAGCAACCAGGGCATTGTGTGGAAATGACATTTTCCAACATGTAGACAATGGACACAAATTAGTCTCTCATACAGCACAACACCTGCAGAAACTGGCTGCGACGGAAGCAGCCATGTCCGACCTCAAGAAAAAAATACAAATTTCTGAGGCAGCTATATTGTGAACAGTATCAGCTTTACTGCCGCAGAACTAGCAAGTGTCATATGAAACAGCCAATGGCTGCTTCCATAACTAGCAAGTGTCATATGAAACAGCCAATGGCTGCTTCCATATCAGCCCAATCCCACTGTTTTCCATACCATTACAAATCCTTGTTAAAAGGGGTTGTAAAGGTTCGTGTCATCCCCCAGCGGCGCTCCTGGCTCCTGCTCTTAAAGTAAAAGGGGGGGGCTGCTGCACTACAAATGGTTTTTCACCTTAATGCAAAGAATGCATTAAAGCAGGCATGTCCAAAGTCCGGCCCGCGGGCCAACCGCGGCCCGCATTACGGTTTTGAACGGCCCGCCTGGATATCTGGACATGTATATCTTTTGTGGCCCCCAACGATCTCCCAACACCGGGGCCACAAAACATATATATCAGGCATCACTAAATGGTGGATCGCGGGCCGAATCCTGCCCACTGCTAAAATCATTCATTACATGGGAGGCGGGGCAGGTCTCTCCTTTACATTGCATCACTCCCCCTTCCTCCCCCTCCCCACACACCTTATTCACACAAGCCTGGATGCGCTGCAGGTCCGGACAAAGGGCGGGACCTTTCAAGTTACAAAGCAGGTGATTGGTTGCTAGACAGTGGGGCGGTCTCAGCAACCAATCACCCACCTTTAACTTGAAAAGTCCCGCCCTTCGTCTGGACCTGCCATGCCATGCGTGCTTCCCGGCTTGTGTGATTAAGGTAGGGCAGTGTGGGGAGGGGGCTGAAGGGGGAATGCTGCGTTGATGAAAGGGGCAGTCTGTCTGACTGTAATTTCGAGGGAGGACTGTGATGGAGGAAGTCTGATGGGGGGGGGGGGATCTGTGATGAGGTGGGGTCTCTAATGGAGTGGGGGGCTCTGTGATGGAGTGGGGTCTGTAATGGGGGGGCTCTGTGGTGGAGTGGGGTCTGTGATGGGGGGGCTCTGTGATGGGGGGGCTGTAATGGGGGGGGGGATCTGTGATGAGGTGGGGTCTGTAATGGGAGGGGGATCTGTGATGAATTGGGGTCTGTAATGGGGGGGGGGTCTGTGATGTAATGGGGGGTCTGTGATGAGAGTGGGGTCTGTAATGGGGGGGGATCTGTGATGGAGTGGGGTCTGTAATGGGGGGATCTGTGATGGAGTGGGATCTGTAATGGGGGGGGGGATCTGTGATGGAGTGGGGTCTGTAATGGGGGGGGGATCTGTGAAGGAGTGGGGATCTGCTTCACAGACCTTTATTTAAAATTTACGTTTTTTTCCTGAAACTTCCCTCTTAAAGTGAAGGTGCGTGTTATATGCCAATAAATACGGTATATCCAAATAACACACAGAGCTCACCTCTTTGCTCACACACAGCCACAAAGGCAAGAGAATTCTTGTTGGGCAGTGTATTAGTGCTCGAACGAACACGTGGAAAGGCTGGCCGTAGGCTAGCCTGTATTTGTGGGAGGAGGCTGAGAGGACTACTTAAGCCTCCTCCCTTGTCAGGTCCTGTGTCGGCGTCGTTTCTCAGTGTCTCTGCATTTATGCACCAGGCGTTTGTCTTTGGCGGTTCTGGCCCGGCTGTTGCATTTCAGTCTCAATGTTTCTGTCAATACTTCTGGCTCGGCCTCAGCTTTTGTCTGACCCAGGTTTCTGTCGTCACGTCTCAGTCTCAGCTTTCTGCCCCAGGTTTCTGTCGTTGCTTTTTTCTGTCATAGCGTTTTTTCTGGCCAGGGTTTCTGCCAGCATTGCAGGCTCAGCTTTTCTCTCGTAGCGTTTCTGCCCCAGGGTTTCTGGCATAGCGTTTCTGCCTCAGCTTCAGTCTCAGCATTTCTGTCTTAGTGTTTCTGCCCCAGGGGTTCTGGCATTGTGGTCTGCCATGGCTTTCAGTCAGTCTCACGTTCTGTCATTGCATTTTTTCAGTCACGTGCCGTCATAGCGTTCTGCCCCAGGTTTCTGTCATTGCGTTTCTCAGTCACGTTCTGTCAGCATTCTGCCCCAGGTTTCTGTCATTACTTTTCAGTCACGTTCTGTCATAGCATTCTATCCCAGGTTTCTGTCATTACTTTTTCAGTCACGTTCCGTCATAGCGTTCTGCCCCTGGTTTCTGTCATTGCTTTTTCAGTCACTTTCTGCCGTTGCATTCTGGCCCAGGTTTCAATCGTTGGATTTTCAGTCTCCGCATTCTGTCGTAGCGTTTCTATCATAGTGGTTCTACCCCAAGGGTTTTTTCTGTCATTGCATTTTGTCTGCCTCAGCGGTTCAGTCAGCGTTGTCTCAGCATTTTCTGCCCCAGGGTTCTGTCATTGCTTTTGCCGTAGCGTTTCAGTCTTAGCGTTCTGCTCCAGGTTTTCTGTCATTGTATTTCTGCCTCAGCCTTCAGGCTCTGCGTTTCAGGCTCGGCATTTCTCTCGTACATTTTCTGCCCCAGGTTTTCCTGTCTTGGCACATCGGCCTCAGCATGTTCACGATCTCTGTCATAGCGTTTCTGCCCCGCGATCTGTCGTTGCGCTTCTGCCCCACGATGTCTGTCATAGCGTTTCTGCCCCACGATGTCTGCCATAGCGTTTCTGCCCCACGATGTCTGCCATAGCGTTTCTGCCCCACGATGTCTGCCATAGCGTTTCCTGCCCCACGATGTCTGCCATAGCGTTTCTGCCCCACGATGTCTGCCATAGCGTTTCTGCCCCACGATGTCTGTCATTGCGTTTCTGCCCCATGATTTCTGTCATTGCGTTTCTGCCCCACGATTTCTGTCATTGCGTTTCTGCCCCACGATTTCTGTCATTGCGTTTCTGCCCCACGATTTCTGTCATTGCGTTTCTGCCCCACGATTTCTGTCATTGCGTTTCTGCCCCATGATTTCTGTCTTTGCGTTTCTGCCCCATGATTTCTGTCTTTGCGTTTCTGCCCCATGTTTTCTGCCCCATGATTTCTGTCTTTGCGTTTCTGCCCCATGATTTCTGTCATTGCGTTTCTGCCCCATGATTTCTGTCATTGCGTTTCTGCCCCATGATTTCTGTCATTGCGTTTCTGCCCCATGATTTCTGTCATTGCGTTTCTGCCCCATGATTTCTGCCCCATGATTTCTGTCTTTGCGTTTCTGCCCCATGATTTCTGTCTTTGCGTTTCTGCCCCATGATTTCTGTCTTTGCGTTTCTGCCCCAGGGTTCCGTCATAGCGTTGCTGCCCCCACGATTTCTGTCATTTCATCTGCCCCACGATTTCCTGTCATAGTGTTTGTCATAGCGTTGTCTTCTTTGTGGTTGCCATGTCTCATCGTCCTTGTCATGTTACAATCTGGGTTGTTTAGCTAGTGCTCACATCTCGGGATCTGTCACGTCTACAGGTCCATACGGGCTGAGGTTTCGTTTTTTTAATGATTGATGACCACAATCTTCTCGCCCGTATGCCACGCTTCATACGATGTACGTTCATTCATTACACCTGTATGTTACCCACCACGGTCTGTGGGTGCACTAGCCCTGGGTGTTCAGTTCTACTGCCTGTCTGTGCTGCAGATTACTCGGGCTCACATCAGGGTGGGGGGGGGGGTGGGGGCTGTTATGTTCTTCACGCACAGTGGTCTTGACATTTGGTCATTCTCGTTCTTAGGTAGGCACGGGGGGGGGGGGGCGTTGTGTTTTTTGTGTCTGGTTCTGTTGTCATGTTTAGTTTGTGTTTCTGGTTGGGCTCGCTGCCCGTCTGTTGGACTTGTTCATGTGCATCCTTTCAATCTCGGGGTGCTTGGTCTGGTTCCATGACTTCATTCCGTAGGGGGGGGGCGGGCCTCCTAGGTACCTAGTGGCGAGTTCCTGTTGCTTGGTTCTTTGGGCTGTTTTCCTGCTAGTTTTCCGTTAGGTACTCGTCCGTGGTCTGGCGGTCCAGCACTTTCACTACTTGTGGGAGGGTTGGATTGGCTTCCACACCGATGTCAACTGTCCTGCACTTGTTCCATCAGTCCTGCTGTTGATAGGGTTGGACTTTGTGCATTCAGGTCTCATGTTCGGGTCATGCTTCTGCCTGGGTTCCGCCAGCCAAGTCCGTCAGGTGGGTCCGGTGTTTCTGTGTGTCTGGTCGTTTCCATGTTCAACGATGCTGGTTGCCTCTGCGCATTGGCCTTTTCTACCTGCTCCTCCAGGTATCCAGCACTTCAGTTTCCTACCAGGTTGTCCTTTTGCAACTCACCCTCTACCTTCCCATACCTAGGGTGGGTAGGTCAGGGGTTTGGGGGGGTATCTTCACAGAGCACTTCACGGGTGCGCGTTGAGGCTTTTCATTCTGCTTGGCCTCGTTGCAGGGGCCCCTCGGGCCAGTCTTGCTCCAACTTCCCCCTCGTATCCTCTCATCGCGAGCACTTCAGGCATGTCTGGGTTATCTTGGGTGTCAGGCTCTTTCCAACTTCTCTGGGTGTTCAGTCGACCTCTGGGCAGCTTGGCCGATTCGATAGTGGGAACCGCCTACCTTAAGTTGATAGGTTCTCCGGTCATTGCGGATACTCACCGGATACATATACTGTTACCTTCAGGGCACGCGCTGCCCTCCTTGTCGGTCACCTTCCCTTACCTTCTTCACCTAAACATGTGTCTTTTGCCCTCTTCTCAGGCATACCGACCGGCAGGCTAAGGCACACCTCAGGCCTTGGTTGTTAGGGTTTCTACACTTACTCGAAGACTGACTACAAACTTAGACCGAATTTTTATGGTTCAAAGAATGTCAGGCAAAATGGTCGGCCCTCACGCATGTTAACTTCATTAAATCTGGCCCTCTTTGAAAAAAGTTTGGACACCCCTGCATTAAGGTGAAAAACCTTGAGGGTTTACAACCCCTTTAAAGTGGACCTGAACACAAAAAAATAAAGATCTGCTATGTTATAAGGACATTTTTTTACTTTTTTTTTTATCCTGACATACACTTTCAGTACATTCCTGCATTACATGCACATTTCCCTTGTTTTACACATTTAATGACCCTGCAAGTGCATAAAAAGATCAAAGGATCTGACAGATTTGTTAGTGTATTTAAATCTGCTAGTTCTAAACACTCCCCAACCCCATACTGACAATGCTGCTGTCCAAACCTGCTCCCCCCCCCCCCCCCGTGCTAATTCATCTAGAGTTGTGTCCTAATATCACCAGACCAGATCACCAGGGGGGGGGGGGGGGACGAAGGGAAAATCTACTATACCCACAAAACATTCATGTGTATATGCATTTTGCATTTACACAGCTAATGTGCACATAAAGATCCATGCCCCTGGGAATGGAAGATAACCAAGACTGGGGCAAGGACCTTGCTGAAAACCTGGGAAACTAATCAGGCCAAAGGGAAGGGTGACAACATGGTAATGGCACTCGCTGACCAAGGAGAAGAAAGGCATTAAGTGACCTGGCTGATTTCATGCAGAACTTTTGATCCCATAAGAACAAGTTGAGAGTCTTCAGATCCAGAATGGGCTGAACTTGTACACTGGGCTTGGGAATTCTGTATAGGTTCAAATAGATCCTCGCTTGGGACTGAAGCAACAACCCTCGGCAAAAGAGGCTGCTGAACTGCTAGTCTGTGTGGGGAGTGTGGCAAATTTTAGGGTTTAAAAGCAGGAAGGCAGAGTGGGAAACTCCAGTTTGTTGCCCCTGGAAATGATACCCTGGACTCAGACATTTAAAATTTCCTGGGACCAGAAGGCCAACATACAATTTGCTCACTCTGACAAGTGTGGGTGCCCCCTCATTGGCAGCAGGGCTTGGAGCCAGACTCAGCTGACTTGAAGGATCATGTCTTAATAAAAGTTTGTTCCAAAATTTAGTTTGGAGCCGAAGGCCTGAGAGGGATAAAAGGAACGTTTCCTAACCTCGGAAGTAGAAGGTCTACCTGTGGAAGAGCAGGCCCTATTTTTCAGTGCGAGGAGTGTTTTTTTTGCTGTGTGATTTCTAGTTCTCCAAGGAGGGACAAAATAGATTTTCTCTTTAAAAGGGCAGACGCTTTAGCCATTTCTTGCATGGGAGCTCAGCTGACTGGCATTTTAGCCAAAGAATCCTCCACATACAGTGGGGAGAACAAGTATTTGATAAACTGCTGATTTTGCAGGTTTTCCTACTTACAAAGCATGTAGAGGTCTGTATTTTTTATCATAGGTACTCTTCAACTGTGAGAGACGGAATCTAAAACAAAAATCCAGGAAGGCGTGGCCGGGATGTGAACAAGAGAGGATGTGTGACCGCTGAGCTCCGCTCCTGCCTGAATCCTGACTCCCTTTCCAGCGCGGCTTCCTCCTTACAGCAGTCACAAACCTGACGCCCTGGGGTGGAAGAAGGCATTCAGCGCCCCGAGGCTATCCCAGATGTCTCCGGGTAAGCTCCGCTCAAACTTGGCGACTGCTGACCAGTCCGCGGCCGCCATCTTGTCCACGAGGCCCGGGGCTCCAGCAATGTCAGCCTTCCCTCCTTCCCACTCTGATCCATCCCCATCCCAGGCCGCCTCTCATGCCGAGCTCCTGGCAGCGATCAAGGAGGGTCGGGACTCGGTGATGGTCAAGATAGGCCACCTAGTGGCAGATGTCAGCCTGGTCCGCCATGACATGGACAAATTTAGGGCTCGGTTCACTGAGGCAGAAGGCCGCATCTCCCAGCTAGAGGATTCTACCAGGGCAGACTCTAGGGAACTCCATGCTTTGCAGCTGCAGGTCAAAGCCCTACAGGACAAGTCCATAGACACCGAGAATAGGCTCAGGAGGAATAACATCCGTGTCCTGGGCCTCCCTGAGAAGGCGGAGGGCATGAGGCCTGCAGAGTTCACTGAGGCCTTCCTGATCTCGCTCCTGGATTTGCCTGCTATGCCTTTTACATTTGTGGTGGAGAGGGCGTACAGAGTCCCCCCTACGCCTCCGCCCCCTGGTAACCCACCTAGGCCCTTTTTGCTCCGGCTGCTTAACTACAGGGACAGGGATCGGATCCTGGCAGCTGCCAGGGAGAAACGTGACCTGGACTATAATAGCACTCGCATCATGCTTTTTCTTGACTACTCTCCCGAGGTTCAGCATCGCCGCCGCACCTTCACTGAGGTGAGGAAGCGCCTGAGATAAAAAGGCCTCAAGTTCAGTCTACTTTATCCCAGCAAACTTTGCGTTATTGACGGCGACCGCACAAGATTCTTCACAAGATGACCTCCCCTGCCGCAAGTATTTGACACTTTATGCAAAAGTTGTCCCCGTTTTCCTTTTATTTTTGCCCCTGTTTTTTTATCCCTGGGGTGGTATGCACTCATTTCTCCAGCGGGGTCACGGCTGTTGCCATCCCCCTCCCTTGTTGCTGGACTAACATCAAGAGATGCTCATACTTTCCTGGGGGGGAAGATCGCTGGCCCTGGGTTTGATCCCCGTTTGCCTCTTCTGCTCCTGCGGGTCAAAAACATGTCTGCACTATGGAACCTTGCCTGGTTTTTTGTTTTTTCCTTTGCAGGAGTCGACCTGCTCAGTGCTCTGTACTGGACACACACAACTTCAAAGTTTGGGACTGCCCCCCCCCGTTGCTGGTTACCACTCCCTGATCTTGGTCACTGCCCGTTGGGTCATCCACTTTGAGACATTGTCTACACTAGGGGCCGTGTAGGGCCCCTAGTTCAGGGCTCATTTACACCATCTAATCCACGGGTTTTTTGTTCGGGGATTGAGACTATTCCCGTCCCCCCTGCACATTTGGTGGAGGAATGGGACCTAGTAGGATAGGCACCTGGTGCCTGGGTATTTTACTGTTAGTTGTGATTTGCTTGTCTGCTTTTGGTTTTCTTTTTTTTCTAGGTTTAGTTTCTGTAGTGTGCTTAGGGTGATGTCAATGTTCAATGCAATGCAACAGTGGTTTTGCTGCTCCTAAGGTCCACTAGGGTGTATCCAGTTTATCCGTTCTACTTTAACCCCTGTATGCCCAATGGCTGATCGCCCGCCTCCTTCCTTTACCATCCTTTCCTGGAACGTCAGGGGCCTCAATTCTAAATTCAAACGTGCCCTCCTCTTCCAGTATTTAAAATCCCACTCCCCCCAGCTTATACTCCTCCAAGAAATCCACCTTATGGGCGGTAAAATCCTAACTCTTAAAAAACCATGGATTCAAAGAGCAATACATGCTACATATTCCACATATGATAGAGGTGTATCGATCCTTATTCACAAAAATTTCCCTTGTGTAATTGAAGAGGTCCGCACCGATCCCCAGGGCAAATTAGTTCACATTGTGGTCGCAAAGGTATATTGTTGTAAATTTGTACATTCCTCTCCCCTTCTCATCTGGTTTATTATATGATGTGCTAGAAAAGGTAACGCCATTCTGCCCTGGTAAGGTTTTGGTGATGGGTGACTTCAATGCCACACTGTCGCCAGACCTGGATAGGCCCGCACCTCCCAAAAGGCATTGTCTGGACCTGTCAGCCTGGGCTCAGGCGGTGGGTCTGGTGGAGATCTGAAGGTGGAAGCACCCTGCTACATGGGCCTACTCGTGCTTTTCGGCATCATACAAGACCGCATCGCGGATAGATTTGGCATTCTCCAACCCCGCACTGTTAGCGGATGTGTTGGAGGCAGCCTATCTTCCGAGCGGTCTGTCTGATCACAGCCCCCTGGCAGTGGTTCTCCGCTCCCCAGAGTGCTGCATTCTGGAGATTGGGTGCTCAATGGGTCTCCCACCCAGATCTCTCGGAGAATCTGCCCCCCCTACTGGCGGAGTTCTGGGAACACAATGCAGGCTCCTCCTCCCCCCCGGATATTACCTGCGATGCCTTCAAGGCATATACTAGGGGCCAATACATCTCGTCTATTGCGAGTATAAAGATGCAGCACTCGGCTGCGACCCTAACATTGGAGCAAAAGGTTACTGACCATACTGACGTATACAGCGGGGACCCCACCCCAGCTCACTTTGACCTGCTTATGGCGGCTCAGAGGGAATTACAACTACATTTGACGGAAGTCACAAGACTTGAAACATACAAAGGCAAACAGAGGGCTTTTGAACAAGGTGATCGGAATGGCCGTCTTCTGGCCATGATGGCCGAACACGACCAAACTCTCACTTTGGTGTCATCCTTACAGACCCCGGGGGTGGGACGGTTTCCTCCCCCTCAGACATCCTGCAGACCTTTAATGATTTTTACACCAATCTGTACTCCTCCAGTCTACCCTCAGGTCTCCAGCCTGAGATGCTACAGGCCCTGTTGGACCCGTTGGCACTTGGCTGGCTTTCTGACGAGAGGGAGACGCTGGTCCAACCATTCACGGCACTGGAGGTTCTGAACGCCATTCGCTCCTTTCCCCCTGGCAAGGCCCCCGGGCCGGACGGGCTCCCGATAGACTTCTACAGGGCACACGCGGGTCTGCTGACCCCCCTGTTGGCACAGCTCTACACTGAGTGTTTGACTGACGGCAGCCTACCTGCCTCTATGTACCATGCTCATTTGACGTTGATCTATAAACCCCCTAAGGATCCCACTTCATGTGCCTCGTACAGACCCATAGCGCTTCTTAACACGGACTTCAAGATTTTAACTAAGCTTTTGGCCCTTAGGCTTTATCCCATGTTGCCCTCAGTGATCGACGCAAACTAAACGGGTTTTATGCCCCGGAGATCCACTGATGTCAATTTGCGGCGCCTTTTCACTAACATTCATGCCCAACATCTCAACATGGGCTCACGGGCGGTGGCATGGCTAGATGTAGAAAAGGCCTTCAATACGGTTGAGTGGCCCTTCCTGTGGGAAACGCTGCGCAGAATGGGCTTTCCTTTATTATTCATCAAATGGCTTCAGGTAATTTACAAATGTCCCACTTCCTCGGTGCGTCTGGGTGGGGGGCTATCTGTCCCATTTAGGCTTTTTAGAGGAACCAGACAGGGCTGCCCTCTCTCCCCGGCTCTATTCGCCCTTGCTATAGAACCGGTGGCTGAGGCTTTACGCACTTCACCGCACATTAAAGGTCTCCGTGTGGGGCAGCTGGAGGAGAGGGTAGCCTTGTACGCAGACGATATGCTGCTTTTCCTAAATGATGCGGGTCTGTCGTTACAGGGAGCGTTGTCGGTCCTCGACACTTTTGCTGCGGTCACTGGGCTCAGGGTTAATTGGTCCAAGTCCCTCCTTTTTCCGATCGACCGTGAGGCCACTTCCACTTCCCTACCTGGAAGTCCCCTCCGCTGGGTTGAATCCTTCAAATATGTGTGAGTGCATGTCTCTACCATGGCTTCTGACTATACCTCGCTGAATCTGACCCCGGTGCTCCTTGAGGCCCAATCCAGATTCAAGTCCTGGAGTAACCTACCCCTTTCCGTTTGGGGGCGAGTGAACCTAATTAAAATGAAGATTGTCCCTAAGCTTACATACCTGTTCCGCCAATCCCTACAATGGGTGCCCAAGTCCTTTTTTCAGAAACGGAACCAAATATTTTCTTCCTTTATCTGGGGGCCGTCGCCACCTAGATACAAGCTTACGACATTGATGAGACCACGAACGCAGGGTGGCATGGCATTTCCGGACGGCTACAAATACTACTGGTGACTGCGGCGTGGTGGTTACAGCCAGACAGGACGAACTCGTCCACTGTGCTTGAAGCTACAGTGGTGGGTTCACTGGAAGCCCTCCAATTTCTACTTTATCGGGCCCCCGCGCTCCTTATCCTTTGACCCCATCTATGCTCACCACCCTGAGAGCGTGGAAGGCTGGCCTGGCCATTGAAAAATATAACACACACGAGATCTCCCCAAACGCCCCGATCTAGACCCCTATGTGGGGACAAAACATGGTGTCAAATCTATATCACACATAGTAACACATGATGCCCTACTTCCTTTTTCAGACCTTTCCTCCAATTTCAATCTGCCTGACCACTAACTCTTTAGATATTGTCAGCTGTCCCATGCATTTGCAGCACAATTCCCGCACTCCTCCTGTATTGTGGCCTAGTCAGAGCTGGAGAGAACACTGCAGTCTAGTTGCGCAGAAAAGCCCACATCACATTTTTACTCATATCTGCTCTGTGTGTCTCTCCCGCCCCTTGACAGGCTATGGTCCAGCTGGCTGAGGGACATCCCCACTCTTGACACTGATGACTGGGATGTCTGGGATCTGCCTTTTAGATCCCTGGTATCCATCCGTGACAGGGTGGTGCAGCACAAGATTGTACACAGGGCATATTTTACCCCGCATAGACTCCACAAGATGGACCCTACGCACTCGGAGTGTTGGAGGTGTGGCGCCTTCTCCCACATTTTCTGGCAGTGCCCCGGGATCCAACAATACTGGATTATGGTATTAGACCTAATAGGGTGGCCTCGACCAACATTCCACTGAAGATGGAGGTTTGTCTCTTGGGAATTATTGAACCTGTTGTCCCGTCGTCTGCCGGACATGTTCTGGTCAGCCTTTTACTCTTTTATGCTCGCAAGAATATTGCCATGCATTGGAAAAAGCCCACCCCCCCCCCCATCAGTGCTGCAGTGGAAACGCTTGGTGAACGCCAGCCTTCCCCTTTATAAAGACACATATGCCAACAGAGGGTGTTTCCTGAAATATGATAGGGTTTGGCGCACCTGGTTGCTGGCTGATTTGAGGCGCATGGTGTATATAGCTGTGCATGGAGGTGTAGTGGATGCTCATTTGATATGTTATATCGTTACGAAGCCTTGTCTGTATTGCCATGATATACTGTATGCACTTGTTCTCGGAGGATATTGTGCATGCCTGAGCAATGTTTTTCTTTGTTTTGTTTTCTATTTTTTTTTTTTTTTATGTCTTTGTGTTTGAAAATCTTCAATAACAACAAATTAAAAAAAAAATCCAGAAAATCACATTGTATGATTTTTAAATAATTAATTTGCATTTTATTGCATGACATAAGTATTTGATCACCTACCAACCAGTAAGAATTCTGGCTCTCACAGACCTGTTATTTTTTCTTTAAGAAGCCCTCCTGTTCTCCACTCATTACCTGTATTAACTGCACCTGTTTGAACTCATTACCTGTATAAAAGACACCTGTCCACACACGCAATCAAACAGACTTCAACCTCTCCACAATGGCCAAGACCAGAGAGCTGTGTAAGGACATCAGGGATAAAATTTTAGACCTGCACAAGGCTGGGGTGGGCTA
The DNA here is from genome assembly GCA_029206835.1 of Rana muscosa. Classification (NCBI taxonomy): domain Eukaryota; kingdom Metazoa; phylum Chordata; class Amphibia; order Anura; family Ranidae; genus Rana; species Rana muscosa. Next base: position 177,090,595 of record CM055122.1, on the reverse strand, counting down.
CAGGAAAATAGGCAAGCAGCTTGGTGAGAAGGCAACAACTGTTGGCGCAATTATTAGAAAATGGAAGAAGTTTAAGATGACGGTCAATCTCCCTCGGTCCGGGGCTCCATGCAAGATCTCACCACGTGGGGCATAAATCATCATGAGGAAGGTGAGGGATCAGCCCAGAACTATACGGCAGGACCTGGTCAATGACCTGAAGAGAGCTGGGACCACAGTTTCAAAGAAAACCATTAGTAACACACTACGCCGTCATGGATTAAAATCCTGCAGCGCACACAAGGTCCGCATGCTCAAGCCAGCGCATGTACAGGCCCGTCTAAAGTTTGCCAATGACCATCTGGATGATCCAGAGGAGGAATGGGAGAAGGTCATGTGGTCTGATGAGACAAAAATAGAGCTTTTTGGTCCAAACTCCACTCGCTGTGTTTGGAGGGAGAAGGATGAGTACAACCCCAAGAAAACCATCCCAACTGTGAACCATGGAGGTGGAAACATCATTCTTTGGGGATGCTTTTCTGCAAAGGGGACAGGATGACTGCACTGTATTGAGGAGAGGATGGATGGGGCCATGTATCGCGAGATCTTGGCCAACAACCTCCTTCCCTGAGTAAGAGCATTGAAGATGGGTCGTGGCTGGGTCTTCCAGCATACCAACGACCCAAAACACACAGCCAGGGCAACTAAGGAGTGGCTCTGTAAGAAGCATCTCAAGGTCCTGGAGTGGCCTAGCCAGTCTCCAGACCTGAACCCAATAGAAAATCTTTGGGAGGGAGCTGAAAGTCTGTATTGCCCAGCGTGAGCCCCGAAACCTGAAGGATCTGGAGAAGCTCTGTATGGAGGAGTGGGCCAAAATCCCTGCAACAGTGTGTGCAAACCTGGTCAAGAACTACAGGAAACGTATGATCTCTAATTGCAAACAAAGGTTTCTGCACCAAATATTAAGTTCTGCTTTTCTGATGTATCAAATACTTATGTCATGCAATAAAATGCTAATTACTTAAAAATCATACAATGTGATTTTCTGGAGTTTTGTTTTAGATTCCGTCTCTCACAGTTGAAGAGTACCTATGATAAAAATGACAGACCTCTACATGCTTTGTAAGTAGGAAAACCTGCAAAATCGGCAGTGTATCAAATACTTGTTCTCCCCACTGTATGTATGGAGAGAAGGCTCATCTCAGAGATCTGTTGGAGCATAGTTGCCAAGCCAATTACTCGGTAGTTTAAGTCTGTAGTCCAGACAGCAAAGGTCTGGCAAAACTGCCATGGAAGGAACCACAGGTTTCATGGTGGGGCCAGCTACAGAAAAAAGAGCCCTAAAGTGGGCATTTTAAGTACAGTGTCAAGAATTTCAATGGTATATTCAATAGTTAAGATTGGATTAAAATTTTACCCGAGACATCTCATCCTAATCCAATTTCTCAGAAGGAGAGTTAGGATCATCTTTGTCTACCTCCTCCTCCTCAGGAAGAGTGTCTGCAGCCAAGTCAAACTAAGAATTTGTCCTAGCAAAGACAAAATTTTGAATTTGACCAAGTAGGGGAGACTGAAGGAGCTTGCTCTAATAAGACAAATTCCACCTATGAAATTAGACGTTGCGGCAGAAGATATCTCTCTAGGTAGGTAGGAAAACTGTGGGAGGGGCAGCAGAGTACCCAGCAGGGGTTTAGACTGGGGCCAACTACATGAATAGAGGGTAATAGGGCCCATTGTAAAGAAAGGCTAAGAAATGGCACTCACAACCTCCGCTGCTGTGGAGAGAAGAAGTGCCGTCAATGTCACAATCAAATATTTTTTAGGCAAAATATATCTATGCTCTATGTTTTAGTGGAAACGACATGTTTTAAAGGTAAATTCAACTTCAAATAACAGAGGAACCATGACCCCCTGTGTTCCTCATCAGGATTACTATCTTGCTTTAGGGGAATTTTTAATGTGAAATGACTTAGCACCACCACAGATGTCAAGTTTACAACATATACCCGATTTTTGCTAGCATGTATGCATCTATATGCATATTCATAACACGCAAAGACCTTGCATAAACACAAGCCAACGGTGCATGAACAATATGCGTATACGTGCGTAAAATGCTTCTTCTAGCCAGTGTTGCAATATACGCGCATATACTTGTGTATGTGCATGAATTACTGCACTCATACAAAAAACATTCTATTCTGATTTTACAGCTCTGTACTCACCACTGTATTACTGAACCTTACACATATGTGTACATTGATCCATAGAGAACAATGCACCTGTGTTCAGGTCAGAAAAAAAAAACCCGTAATATTTCTTTCTCCTGTGTGCAAGAGGTCTTTGGCTATATTCACACCAGCATTTAAGGCCGGTGCAAATTGTAGAGGCCGGAATCAGATTCCTGCTGTGGCTCTTAGCGGCTAGGTGCTGCCACTAACCCCATTCACTATGACAGGCTTCCAGTGGCCGCAGGTATTCTCAGCTGTCCACACAGCCAGGGATTACCTGTGGCGATTGCTGCTGGACACACTGTGTGCATCCAGCAGAATCCACAGGTAATCACTGGCTGTGCAGAGAGCTGCGAATGGCTGTGACCATCGGGAGCTGTCATAGTGAACGGGGGCTGGCGGATGCACCTAGCCACTGAGAGCCACAGCAGGAATCAAAAGATTCCTCCCACTACAAAATCGCAGGGGTGAATGTAGCCTTAGGCCCCTTTCACACTGGGGCGGTGGGGGCGTCAGCGGTAAAGCGCCACTATTTTTAGCGGTGCTTTACCGTCATTTTCACAGCGCTATTCGGCCGCTAGCAGGGCGCTTTTAACCCCCACTAGCGGCCGGAAAAGGGTTGTAACCGCCCGCAAAGCGCCGCTTTTCGGGCGGTTCCGTGGCGCTGCCCATTGATTTCAATAGTATACACCGCTCCTACAGCGCCTCAAAGATGCTGCTAGCAGGACTTTTTTTTTGGGTCCTGCCAGCGCACCGCTTCAGTGTCAAAGCCCTTGGGCTTTGACACTGGAGTCAAAGGAGCAGCTCTTTCAGGGAGCTTTGCAGGGGCTATTTTTAGCTCTATAGTGCCTGCAAAGCGCCTCAGTTTGAAAGGGGTCTAAGTGTCATTCTTTCACACACATTTTTTGTTTAATTGAGCCTCATATAGTGGCTGGACTCAAGGTCTCCCCTAAAACTGCAGTGAGACTTTGTCTTTTATGTGTGTGCCTTTGGAAGTTTCTGTGTAAATGTTAAAATTATAATTTAAATTTATAAAATCTCTTGCCACCTAGGCCAGACAAATTGACTTTGGTAATATTATTTCTGGTTTCTTTCTACATTTAAATGCTTGACAAAAGCTCCCACTAGAGCTGCAACTCAATCGTTTGATGTCGACATTTCTTCAAATTTCCTTTTGCATTCTGTATCAGTTCACTCTGTATTCCACATCCATAATCTAGTTACATATCAGCGTAAACAGGCTTCATTCTGCAATCGTCTGGTCTTATAGTGTGTAAAGAGGCCAATTTGCTAGGTCCTCTTTGTATCAGCATTGAGGTCAGGCATCTATTACCATTTTTATGTATGGTACACAAGGGATAGGCTGTCTAGACGGCTGGAAAGTTTCTTTGTACTTCTGTTAATGTTTTTCATATCAGAGAAAAAAACAACAACACGCAACCCCACATGCTTATGCTGAAAAAAGTGTAACCAGCTAAGGTTACAATAAATCAAACCATCAGCAATGAATGCTACAGCTTCACAGCGGTGGGATAATCAGAACACGTGCACATGAAGGTTTCTATTTAGTCACTGAGTAGAAAAAAAACACAGCATTTTCATTATCCCTTGTCTTTTGCCTATTAACAATTTGAAAATCTTCCTCTAAGGCCCCATGCACACAAGATGCCGGTGCAAACTCTGCTGAACGCACGTTTTTAAAGGCTGAAACCGGCGTTTAGAAACGCCCGGTTTGCTGCGATTTTAGCAGCGTTTTACCGCATTTGCGTCTATAAGCGTTTAGTTAACATCATAAGACCCTCCCTAAGCTCAAAAAACAGTATTTAACCATTTCAGCCATTTTGGGAGACCAGAGTGAGTAGCAGCAGCTGGGAGAGCAGCAGTGTACTTCTATTTAGCGTGTCACTTGCCACATCACCTGGCACAAGTTGTGGATTGTCCACCTGGCCACGTTACCTGCCACAAGTTGTGGATTGTCCACTTGCCACAAGTTGTGGATTGTCCACTTGCCACGTCACCTGCCACAAGTTGTGGATTGTCCACTTGCCACGTCACCTGCCACAAGTTGTGGATTGTCCACTTGCCACGTCACCTGCCACAAGTTGTGGATTGTCCACTTGCCACGTCACCTGCCACAAGTTGTGGATTGTCCACAATGCAATGCAAGCAATTAGTTTTTTTAAATATTTTTTAATGGTTTTTCATCATTTGCCACCATTTTTTAGATTTCTAATGTAAAAAAAAATAGGTTACCTTTAAAAACGCTTATAAACAAAATTGCGGCAAAACGCCGGTACCGCGTTTAGCGTCTGAACCCAAGGTTAAAACACAACTGCATATAAACGGCAATAAACGAGACAGCGTACATGGTCACATAGGATAACATTGAATGGGTTCCGGGGCAGCTGAAAAAAAATGTCCAATTGCCTCTGAACGCGCATTTACCAGCGTCTTGTGTGCATGGGGCCTAAGCATACATAACAGCTATATGTTTTTTTATTTTTTATAGGGAAATTAAAGAGAAAGTAAAACTTCTTTTTACCTATAAGCAAGCCTATAATAAGGCTTACCTATAGGTATTGTAAAAATCTCCTAAACATACACCGTGTAACGACAGGAGAGAACCTCTTTGCTGTAGCAAATTTACGTCCACAGCCGCTATAACTCGGTCTATGATCTCCGCTGTAGGGTTAGGACCATAATGTGCCAGTCTTATGTTAACAGCCCGATCAAAACTTGCCTCTCCGGGTGTCCTGTCTGTTACGCTGGGCCTTTCGGTTCCATCCATTTCGACTATTTCTCTGAGAATGTCCCTCTTCTTACGGTTGTTGGCCGGTCTGCCCCGGTTCTCCAGTAAGTCCTTGAGGGTAGAGTGCTTTGGCCGTCCCTACTGTGCCTCCATTGGCCTGTGTCCTCTTGTAGCTGTCCTTCCGGCTGTGGGAATCAATCCGCTGCTTGCCACCAATGTAACGACAGGAGTTAACGTCGTTTAAATATATTCCATTCCCGAACACACAGCAGCTACCAGACACTCCACAGTCAGGCGACCAAGACCCATAGGAATAATTCTCCCAGAAATACGAGACAAACACTCTGTATGAGGTTTCCAACTGGTCTGACACTTTGAGAAACTTTCAGCTTAAATGACTATGCATAACCTTTATGTTCCCCAGACTGTCTGCTAATTTACAATACCCACAATTAGAGTTAACTATCACACCCCACAATGAAAAGATCTTTAGAATAGTTGGGATTCATTAACATTACACAGGCAGACGGTGATTGAAGTTGAACACATCAGCCCTTTCAATTAACCTGTTGAGTTCAGGATCAACAAACAGTAAATATTGTGGATTAATATTACTATCCCATTTTAGGTAGTCCAAGATTTATTTCCTCAGTCACCCTATGCCCAAAGGGACTCCCGTTACACACCGTTTAGGAGAGATTTACATTACATGCAGCCAGTGACATCACTGGCACATGCGCTCTGAAGGAACGGCCACCTGGGCCATTCGTTCCGAGCCCTGTGCCGTGAACGGTGGCTCCCGTGCGCATGCGCGGGAGTTACGTCTTCCCCGTTTTGGCCAGTCACAGAGCAAGAGCCCGCAAAGCCAGAAGCAAGACGGGTAAAGATGGAAGCAGCTGCAGCAATCACATCGCGGCGCTGGTTCAGCTTTGTTTAAGGTGCGTTTCACGTATTAGTAAATAAACAGATGCAGCGCTTAGAAGTGAATATGACCCCAAAATCCTAATGATGAGGGAAGGATGAGTGAACAGGTGTGTCTAATGTAGACCATATATCAATATGCATTAAACTTAATGCTCTCATCACAAAAGAATCAAGGCACCTAGGAGATGCATACAAAAAATATATGAAACGTGTGTACACCGTGTCATAAATAATACAAAATATGCAGTGTATATAGTCCGTGGAACAATGTTGTATAACACATCATAAAATCCAAAAGGAGTGGACTCAGTGCATATGTTCATTAGAGTATACGGTGCTTCAAATAACTCATGTGAAGCACTAAGATGTTATCATTCCTGCGAACATGGGAAATATTCCACGAATGCGACACCCAGAATAGTGACTCCAACACCGGGGGGTGGGGGGGATTGAATACTCTTAGCCCATGACGTGGACCCACACGCCAGCAGCGGTGAGTCAAAAGGGCAACGAATAAACCTCTCAGGTAGGTTGGAGTTCCTGTGAAGGATGACTTCCTGTGTCCACGCCACACACAATGGATGTCACGGATTCAGGGACTGCAGTACTTCGGAAATCCAAACGCAGATGTAAATCATAAAAAAAGGAAAGAAGGCTTCCACAGTGCAGATAAATCCGATGGTTTGTTGTAAAAAAAATTAGTTTATTCCAAAAAAAGCAAAATAATAAAATACAGGCATCATAAAAATGCTTGCAAGAGATCTCAAAGAAAGTTGGGTTAGGGCGTAGTATACAGAGCTTGAAGCAGGCTATGTACCGGGTTGTCACAAAGGCAGAAAGTAAAGGAAATCATATATTTTAGAGTTGTCATGACTGCACAAGATAAGGTGAACTTTTTCACTAGAGAAAAAAGTTCCAGTAGCAGCTATCTAAAGCTGGCCATACATGGATTAAAATTCAACCGGTTCAGCAGAGATTGGCTGAATTTTCGAGTCTATGGCCATTCCCATTCCAGAGAAGTCAATCTAATGGATTGATTTCTCTCAAACAGTCTTGTTGGAAAATTTTCCTTCGATCAGCGCTGTACCCAATCAGCTGCTCAGTGCTCTCTTGGGGAGGCATCCTGGATGTAAAAATACATCACAGTGGGGAGGATTCTTCCATCGACCTCGCTTGTGTGAATGGGGGAATGTGTTCAAGTGGTTGTAAATGTTAGATTAAAGCCCCATTCACACAGGGGCGGCACGACGCGGCACTACTTCTAGGGGCGACCTCGGCGGCGCGATCTCAAGACGACTTGAGACGCCCGCCGAGGCGATTTGCATAAAGACTTCTGTATAGAAGTCTATGCAGGTCGCCTTTGGTCGCCCCCAAAAGTAGTACAGGAACCTTTTTCTAAGTCGGAGCGACTCAGGTCGCTCCTATTAGAACGGTTCCATAGGAAAGACTGGGACGCGACCTGGACGCGACTCCTCAGGCGACCGAGTCGCCTGAGGAGTCGCGCCCGTGTGAACCGGGCCCTAAGGCCTCATGTACACTGCTGCTGGTAAACGTTTAGGAGCAGTTGAGCATTTTTTTCAACTGCTCCTGAACCCTCCTCTATGTTATTTAATCAGTACATGTACACTGGTTCGTTTATAGTCGTTTCTAGGCAGTTGTGTTTAGAGGCTTTTTCTTGAACCCAAAAAAATGCGTTCAGAAGCTGTGTTTAGAGGCAGTTGAAGCGCCAAACGCGGCAACTTGTGTTTAGCAGCGTTTCGTTTAAAAAAGTTTTTCATTTTAAACAAAATTCCGTGTACATGAAGCCTTAAAAGAAAAAAGGAGAGCGACAGCGGCTGATGCTATTTAATCACCACTGGGTTTTTTTCTATATAAATAAAAAAAAAAATATGAGGAAAAAAAATTAAATAGGTCTTAATTTGTTGTAAAATGCTCCAAATATATATCGAACATTTATTTTGGCAAAAATAACCAAAATCAGTGTATCTTATTTAGTCTGTGTAAAAGTAATAGTTTGCAAACTATGGTATATATATACTTTTTTTAAACATACCATCACCAGAGTGTTACCAAAGTTGCACTACTACTCTGGGAAGATGATCATGATTTTAATTTTTTTCACCGATTGCTTATTACAGTGATGACCACTGTAAAAGCAAATATTTAAACTGTTATGAATGACTATTTTTTCACGATTCATTGGATTGATTGGCTACAGCTATCACATGGTACAAAGCAGCTTAGTTTGGACAGGAGATCGCAATAGTAAACAATGCCATCATGAATGGCAGTTCTTTACTAGTGGACATGTGATCACATGGTACCTGGGCCAATCATAGCGGCCCGGTACCTAGTACTTTGATGCGCTGTGTCTGGTGACACAGATCGTATCATCACGTGGCCTCACGCGGCGGTTAATGATGGGATGTGGGGTTCCAGCACCTTGTACCTCTGGACCTCTTTACATTACCCAGCACCCTGCACCTCTGGACCCTTTTACATTACACAGCTCCCTTCACCTCTGGACCCCTTTACATTAAAAAAGCACCGCACCTCTGGACCCCTTTACATTACACAGACACCCCCTAACAGTTCTGGACCCCCTGCATGTTACACAGAACAGACCTTCCTACAGTACAGACCCCTCCCTACAGTGCAGATCCCCTCCCTACAGTACAAACCCCCTCCTCACCACAGTGCCAGAGAGAAGGGGATCATTGCGGGTCCCCGCCCCCTGATGTGCCGACGGGTGTCACTCGAGTGCAGCTCCGACTCGCAGTTGAGAGTGCACTGGGGGGAGACATGACATGCGGGCCGCCGCGGCCCACCGGGCATATGCCCGGTATGCCCTTTGGCCAGTCCGGGCCTGCCACTACTTGAGAGATTGCCATTAGCTTTCGGGCCCCAAGCTGAGTGGCCAAACCGATGCACGGTGAAAAAAGAAGGAGATCAGATGCTTGCCATGTCACCATTCAGAGAACACATGCAGCGACTAAAGACTGAAAATTCTTAGCTTGAATCCTGTATGCTTTATATAATTCTGTAGCTCACTAGGTATTGCAGCCAGGATGAATATAAAAGTCCCAAGGCCTACAACTTTAAAAATAAGTCAGTAACTGAATCTACCATAATGCTAATGCTTACTTGTTCTCTTTAAATCTGAATTCTACTGGGTATAGTTGTGAAGTTTCCTTGACAATATTAGCATCTTGTTGTCTGGAGCTTCCTTTTACTCAATGCTTGCATTTTTATCTATTTTATTTTGTCTCAGGCCATAGAACAGTCCCTACAGTGTTCCTGTTGCCCACAGCAAATAATCATCTCTTTATTTTTCCAGCACAGTTCCCAAATAGAACAAATGTTTCCTAGTGCCTTTCCTTTAGCACAGACTTCAAGTACCCATGAATTTTGGCAGTTGTGCTCTCATCAGCAGTCAGTTAAATATGAGAATTGCTGCACAGATTCTGCGCACATGACTTGGTATAAATGTACTACAGCCTGTGGGAACAAGCCACTCTGATTGGGAAACACGATACTCATCTAAGCATTTTAGTTCTAGTGTTTTTTTTTTGTAGTGGTTTAGTAAAATTGACCTGTAACCTATTGTTCTCGCTAACTGGTGCCTGATGTAATTTAAGACAATATTGAACTGTGTGGGAATTTTAATGGCACATGGATTCCTTCTACATCCACTGGAGCCAATGTAAAAACAACTAAAGAAAAGTGGATCAGTACTCCACAGCACCTGGTCTTAAAGCAGAGTTCCACCCAAAAGTGGATCTTCCTCTTATCTGCTTCCTCCCCTCTCTGGTGACATAAATGACACCTTTCGAGAGGGGGGGGGGGGGTACTTGTTTTTGACAGGTACCCTTCCCCACTTCCTGGCTGTCACTGGCGGGCTCCCTTACGATGAATGGCAGTGGCAGCACCCGAAAGCCGATCCGAAAATTGGCTGGGGTGCCGACATAGCGGGCTCCCTGGACAGGCAAGTGTCCATATCTTAAAAGTCAGCAGCTACAGTATTTGTATCTGCTGACTTTTGATTTTTTCCCCAGGCGGAACTTCTCTAATTACCCAGTAATTGGAAGAGGAAACAACCCCTTTTCACTGCCAGGTCCGTACGGATATACAGAAGTGCCCGCAGGTGGCCAGGTCAGTACGGCGTATGGACCTCAATTCTCCCTCTCCTATAAGCTCATGGTCACTTCAATGACCATAAGCTTATATCAGAATTGTTCAGCAGACTCTGCTGAACAATTCTATAACTCTTATCAGTGGATTACAACCCGCTTATCAGAGTTATAACCCCCTAATGTGACAGTCCCCCCCCCACCTTGCCGCCTCTGTCCCCTGCCTCTCTACCACCGCCACACCTTTTCATCTAAAACTGCCCCCCCACTCTCCTCTCCTATCCCCTTCTTCCCCCCAGCACTAATTACCCCCCCTCCACCCGATCCGACCCCCCCCCCTGCAAATCCACTCATTAGCCGGCATCCTTCCTCTTCCACTCCCGCTGGCTTCAGGTGCTGCATGGGGCGGGTCCAGATGTGTCCCCCCACCAGTCAGATCGCCCCCCCCCAACTGCCCCCACACCCCCGATCCATGGCTGCTCCGAGCGGCATCTCTCCTTCCCTCCGCCTGCATCTTCTTCCTGCACAGATCTCCGTGATCGGTCAGGCTGAAGATCGGCAGGGGAGCGGTGCGGGTGGGGGTGAAGTTGGGGCTTGGGGGGCTTAGTAAAGAAAAGTAGAAAAGAGGGCACATGCAGCGATCATTACTGATCATTGCTATGTGCCCACTGACAGCCGATATATTGTAACCGTGAGTATTACAATGTATCAGACTGTTATTTTCTGAATGAAATCTCTATACAGATTCCTCATTCATTCAAGTGATACAGAGAAAAGGGACCATCTTCAGTCCCTTTTTTTGTCTCAGTTTTAGCAGCGCATTACCGTCGCTTTTCGGGTGCTAGCGGGAAACTTAACCCCTGCTAGTGGCCGAATAAAGGGTGCAAAATCGCTGCTGCCGAGGCGCTTTGCAGGAGATTCGGCGGCGCTGCCCATTGATTTCAACGGGCAGGGGCTTTTTAGGAGCACCGCCTCAAAGAAGCTGCTTGCACAAGTTTTTTGGACGTCCTGCGAGCGCATCGCCCCAGTGTAATTTGTGACATGATTTGTAATTTAATTTACATTTATATTTATACACATTAGATATATAGTTATTTAACACACACCTTTTTTTGCTTAGGCGTGGATGGTCCTTAGTGACCCTTAAATATCAAGTTTTTTGTGTAATTAATATAGAAATTTACAATTCCAATCACCTGTGGCTTAATCTGATAGATTCCACTAGGTGTTAGGGGTTGGTCGCCGTTTACAACGGTTGATCTGTTAGGTATTATTTTCATATAATTTTTCACCTTTTTTAATATAATAATTTACGTACAAATAGTCATCTATTACCTACCCTTCTTGCTTAGGTACTGATTCGTCAGATACTTTGCAAAATTGGGGTTATTGTTACGGTCTGTGTATACTTAGTTTAGATTATTTTCACCTTCTAATCACCGTATGGCAATTCTGAACAATTCCACTAGATGGCATCAGTTCCGGGTTGGTTACCGTTTTTGGCGGCGCTTGAATCCAAGTTTTAGAGATATTCACAATTTTTTATTTCCATAAAAATGTTTTGCTCGTATGCTGCTATGACAGAGATTCGCTTCTTTGTCCTATTATTGTTTTTGTTATTTTTATCAACTTCCAATGGTTGTATTTAGTTACGACCCATTGGGAATCCTATTTTTAGGTATTGGCATTTTTGCCCACAACCAATATGGCACTGATGGCTGTTTCCCCGCATTTCACAACGAGGTCTGGCTATATTTATGTGGTGAGTCACTGTGGCGCCCTATCCCCATTGAGAACGTCTGTTGATGACGAAACGCGTATTAGAGGACGCGCAGTGACGTCACCACGCTGATCTAAGGAGGAAGGGCTCCTTGTTATGCCGGCCGGCATCTTTACACGCTGTTTTTAACCTACTATGCTGTGAGAACAACTTACTTTTTTAATAAACGCAATTTATTACGGAGTTACGCTATGGTCCTCCCCCCTTTTTTCTGCATATACTTGATGGTGCTGACTGTATGAGTACGGAGGAAACCTTGGATCTGGAGGCTGCCCACCCTGTGCGAGGTCATATCAAGTGTCTTCTCTCCCTGGAGGTTAAAGGCCGCGGCTGGGTTATAGCCGATTGTTTAATTGAGCTTGTCCTCTGGTAAGCGGCTTAAGCGGCCTTTTTATTAGGTGGTGGGCTTCTCACTTATCTATGAATCATTTATGGAGTCACTGTGGAGTCGTTTAATCAACATCTAAGAACCATGTTATGTTCATAGACTGTCGTTTGTTATTCCGCTCATCTGGAGTACACCCTACTGTGTTTATCCTCCTGACATCTGAGGACATTTTACAGAATTCTAGCGCAGCTTCATTTTTTCCATATGCTTTTCTGTGCTTATCCCACTCAAGCTGCTGCCTTTAATATCTATTAGTATATGAGCAAGCACGTTTTTTTCCTTCTTTGAATACCAATCACTGCCTTCAGGATTTCTATTGGCGTAAATTTTTTATTTCACTCCTCACTACCCATCACTAGGCCATGAAATGCCAAGATAACACAAAACACCCCCAAATGACCCCATTTTGGAAAGTAGACACCCCAAGCTATGTGCTGAGAGGCATGTTGAATCCATGTAATTTATATTTTACCACAAGTTTCGGGAAAATGACAAACATTTTTATTATTTTTTTTTACAAAGTTGTCACCAAATGATATATTGCTCGAACATGCCATGGGCATATGTGGAATTACACCCCAAATACATTCTGCTGCTTCTCCCGAGTACGAGGATACCACACGTGAGACTTTTTGGGAGCCCCGAAAACCAATCACCGCCTTTATGATTTCTAAGGCCGTAAAATGGTGATTTCACTTCCTCACTACCCATCACAGTTTCGGAGGCCCTGAAATGTCAATATAGCACAAAGCCCCCCCAAATGACCCCATTCAGGAAAGGAGACACCCCAAGGTATTTGCTAAGGAGGTATGGTGAGTATTTTGCAGCTCTCATTTGTTTTGGAAAATGAAGAAAAAAAGGAAACTACTCAACATGTCTCTCAGCAAACAAACAGCTTGGGGTGTCTACTTTCCAAAATGTGGTCATTTTGGGGGGGGGGGGGGGGGTTGTGTTATCTTGGCATTTCATGGCCTCCAAAACTGTAATGGGTAATGAGGAGTGAAATCAAAAATTGACGCCCTTAGAAATCCTGAAGGCGGTGATTGGTCTTCGGGGTCCTGTGCACGGTTAGGCTCCCAAAAAGTCCCACACACGGTGTCCCCGTACTCAGGAGAAGTAGCAGAATGCGTTTTGGGGTGTAATTCCACATATACCCATGTGTGAGCAATATATCATGTCAGGGACAACTTTTTTTTTGTCATTTTTCAATGATTTGTGACAAAAAAAATATTCAATGTGCTCAACATGCCTCTCAGCAAATTCTTTGGGGTGTTTACTGCCCTTCCATTATAACACCTCAAGAAATGAGATAGGCAGTCAAACTAAAAGCTGCATAAATTCCAGAAAATTTACCCTAGTTTGTAGACACTTAACTTTTGCGCAAATCAATAAATATACGCCATGAATTTTTTTTTTTACCAGAAATGTGGCTGAATGCATTTGGCCTAAATGTATGACTAAAATTGAGTTTATTGTATTTTTTTTATAACAAAAAAGCAGAAAATATCATTTTTTCTCCAAATTTTCGGTCTTTTTTCATTTATATCGCAAAAAATAAAAACAGCATGGGGTCATCAAATACCACCAAAAGAAAGCTCTTTTTGTGGGGAAAAAGGGACACAAATTTAATTTGGGTACAGCATTGCATGACCTTGCAATTACCAGTTAAAGCAGCGCAGTGCCAAATTGTAAAAAATGCTCTGGTCATTAAGGCTGCATTCACACCTGAGCGTTTCCTTTTCAGGCAGAAAGGCGATTTTACCATAATTTTGCACAGGTCAAAAGGTCAAAGTAAAAAGCCGAAAAACGCCTGTAATCTACCCAAAAAGAAGCTCATGTACTCTTTTGAGCTTCAGGCGTTTTGCTTCAGGCTACAAAACGCTCAGATGTGAACAGGGGCCATTTAAATGAATGATATTTTGCTTATTGGACATTTTTTGTGCGTTTATTTCTGGCGTTTTACGAGCTGAAAACACCAGGTGTGAATGCAGCCTAAGGGGGCAAATCCTTCTGGGGCTGAAATGGTTAAACAAAGAGAACAATAAAAAAAAACAAAAACATTTTTTACTATATAATAAATACCAATATTTTCAAAAAAATATAATTTTATGTACTCACTGTAAAATCCTTTTCTCTGACATCCATGGATTGACACTGTGTCTCTTTACACTTTACACGTGGGTTATGTCCCTGCTTGCAGGAGAAGACCTAGGCAGAATGTGAAATGTTATACATACATTCCAAAAGCCAGAGCTGAACAGCCCCACCCAGGGGGCGGTCCCTCCGGACATAACCCTCCCACTACAGTCAGCAGACTTCAGTTCGTAACAAAGCAGTACAAACTTAAAAGGAAGGGTGGGTGCCGTGTCAGTCCATGGATGTCAGAGAAAAGAATTTTACGGTGAGTACAAAAAATCCTATTTTCTCTTACCATCCATGGACTGACACGGTGTCTCTTTACACTTTACACGTGGGATGTCCCAAAGCAGTGTCAAGAGGGATGGGAGCAGTATAAATGGAAAAACCAAAACTTCACTCCAATAAGGCAGACCTCCTCAACGGAGGAGTCGCAACTTTAAACAGCGGCCTGCAGCACCCTGCGGCCGAAGGAAGCATCCGAAGATGCAGCCACATTAAACTTATAAAACTTAAAAGGCATGAACAGACGACCAGGTCGCCGCCTTGCACACTTGTGCAACCGACGTTTGATGTCGGGAAACCCAGGAAGCACCAATTGTCCTGGTGGAATGCGCCGTAACCGGAAAGGGAGGCGCCCGCCATTTGAGAGCATAGGCTTGAATGACGGTTTGTCTTATTCCCCTAAAAATGATGGCAGACGAAACCGCTTGGCCCTGTTATGGACCAGAGACAGTCACAAATAGTGAGTCGGACTTCCGAATAGAAGCAGTAGCAGACAGGTACACCCGTAAGGCTCGTACCACCTCCAATATGTGCAGCGCAAACTCTCTGGGATGCGATGGGTGAGGACACAAGGACGGGAGGGCAATGTCCTCATGTAGGTGAAAGGTCGACACCACCTTTGGCAAAAAAGGAAGGTCGCGGATGCAACACCGCCTTATCCTTATGGATGACTAAATATGGCGACTTGCAGGACAAAGCCGCCAACTCAGACACTCGTCAAACAGAAGTGATTGCCACTAAAAAGGCCACCTTCTGAGACAAGACAAGAGGGGAATATCCCGGATATTCCCAAAAGGAAGTTCCTGGAGGCCCAAGAGCACCAAATTCAGATCCCACGGTGGGAGAGGAGGCTTGACAGGAGGGAGCACATGGCGAACCCCCAATACAAGGTGCTAACCAAGAAAATGACCCGCTAGAGGTCGCTGAAAGAAGACGGCCAAGGCCGAAATCTGATCCTTGATGGTACTCAAAGCAAGCTTTTTGGTCACTCCACACTGCAGAGGACGCAGGATTCTGGGGACGGAATACGTCCGAGGATGCCAGTCCAGCGCTTCGCACATGGCGATATAAGCTTTCCAGGTACGGTGATAGATCTGCCTGGAGGAAGACTTCCGTGTCCTTAACATGGTCAAAATGACCGAGTCCGAGAGACCTCGGTCCCTCAACACCTGGCTTTTAACAGCCCTGCCGTTAAAGCCAGAGACTGTAAGCCGGATGAAACATAGGACCTTGAGACTGAAGGTCCTCCCTCATCGGCAACCGCCAGGGAACGTCCGCGACGAGACGTACCAGATCAGCGTACTAGTGATGCTGAGGCCAATCCGGAACAATTAGGATCGCCGGAGTTTATATCAGGCGATAAGGACCCTATGGGGCCACCAACGCATCCGAGGCATCGCCCAAGGATCCCTGGATCTGGCCACAACCTCGACCCTTGCGATTGAGTCGAGAGGCCATCAGGTCCACATCCGGCGTGCCCCACCGTCGGTAAAGGAGTTGAAATATGCAAGGAACACTCTTCTTGGTCCGGTGTCTGGCGATTGGCGACTCAGATAGTCCGCCTGCCCATTGTCTATGCCCAGAATGTAAAATGGCCTACAGAGCCGGCACGTTTCTTCCGGCCCACTTCAGGATACGGACAACCTCGGAAGCCGCAGCTGAGCTCCGAGTTCCCCCTTGATGGTTTACATACGCCACCGCCATGGCGGTGTCCGACTGGCTCCTGATGGAGCGACCCCGTACTCTCTCTGACCTGAGGAGAGACACAGTCCGATGGCCCGTATTACCAGAACAGTGATTGGTAAACGGGCTCGTCTGGAGTCCAAGGCCTGAGCTGACAGGACTCCCCAGACTCCACCCCAGCCCGTCAGACTGGTGTCAGTCGTGAGTACCGTCCATTGGATGGGAGGGGAACGACTTTCCGGACCGAAGAGCCGAGGATCTCAACCACCATGTCAGGGGCGCCCTGACCAGGTGAATCACCTGGATCTGAAGATCCAAGGACAACGGGGATTTGTCCCAGGTGGACAAGATCTCCTTCTGCAATGCCCTGGTGTGTGATTGGGCATACGGAACGGCCGCGAAGGAGGCCACCACGAGTCTCGGGACTCTCATGCAAAAAACGGATTGACAACCATTTTTGGGATGTCAGCACCGCAGACTGAAGTGTCAGCAACTTCTCCAGAGGTAGGATACCTTTGCCTCCAAGGAGTCCAGAATCAGAACTAGATACTCCAGACACTGAGTCGGGACCAGGACTGACTCCTGAATGTTCAGGAACCACCCGAGTCCCTGAGGGTCTAATTGACGATAGTCCCCTTTCCTCTAAGTCTGATCCACTTTCTGCTCTTAGCAGAAGATCGTCCAGATAGCCCACGACAGCAATACCTCGCTGTAACAGAAGGCTAGAACCGGAGCAAGCACCTTGGTGAACACCCTTGGTGCCGAGACTAGGCCGAAAGGAAGAGCCACAATCGATAGTGGACTTCGCTGATCGCAAAGCGCAGAAACTTCTGGTGACTTGCGCAGATCGGAACATGCAAGTAGGCGTCCTTGAAGTCCAAGGAAGCCAGAAGAAAATCCCTTTGGTGGAGTGTAGCGATCACCGTGCGAATGGATTCCATGCGGAATTTCTGCACCTTCTCGAAGGCATTCAGGGCCTTGAGGTCCAGGATAGGTCGAACCCCGTCCTATTTTTGGGACGACAAACAGATTCGAGTAGAATCCCTGAAAACTCTCCTGTGACGGAACCGGCACAATCACTCCGGACCTGATCAAATCCTGTACAGCCCCCAAGAGGGCTGCCCGACAGGTAGGAAGGAGAGGAAGATTTGAGGGAAAGAATCTGTCTGGGGGCCAGGATCGGAATACTATCCTGTATCCTGAGGTGACCTCCTCGCACACCCACCAGTCGGAGATTCGGGAGGACCACCGATTCGTGACCTGCGAAGTCGTCCCCCCACCCCAGAGTCGGGCGGTGGCAAGACTTCACGCGGAGGCGGGCTTGGGAGCCGCATGTTCGGCTTACGCACCCAGGGGCACTTGTGCCCACCAGCTGCACTGCCGTCAGTCTGAGAGGGCCTACCCGTGGACTCTGACTGACGAAAAAAAAACCTTTTGCTGGAAAGGAAGGCCCCTGTTTGCGGCGGGCCTCCTCACCCTTGCTAGTCTAAGGAAGAAGAGTGCTTTTACCTCCCATGACGATGTCATCCAGAGCAGCACCGAAAGGTCTACCACCTTTAAATGGTAGATCCGTCAGGAGCTTCCTAAGGCTAGGTCAGCAGACCAGCACTTCAACCAGATAAGACGACGCAATACCACCGCCGAGACAGAGGCCCTGGATATTAAAGGGGCCGCGTCCAACGTAGCGTCGCACACATAAACCAGGCCCTGAACCAGTTGGTGGGCCAAAGCAACTGTGTCTGGAGGAAGATTATGCTCCTGTACAGCTAGGTGCAACATTTTTGCCCAACCTGTAAGTGTTTAAGACACACAAGGGTCGCCGCTACCACAGGCCGTAGGGCGGATCCCAACAAGGCAAACATGGCTCTGCTCACCACTTCTGACCTCCTGTCAGTGGGGTCCTCAAATGCAGGAGTCCCCTCCATCGGGAGAGTGATGGCCTTGTTCAACCGGGCGACTGGAGGGTCGACCCTGGGGGAGAAGCCCACTTTTTAAGTAGGGCTTCTTCAAGGGGTATCTGATAGACAAACGCCGCGGGACCATAAAAAAATTCTTCTGCGGCTTTTCCCAGACCTTATCAATGAGCTGGTCAAAGAAAGTACATATGGAAAAACCTCTTTAGAAGGCCTGGCCTTAAAAGAACCAAAAGAGACTGTATCCGCCTGAGGTTCTGCATCCGCAGCATTTTAGCTTGAGAGTGTCCCTCACCGCAGTCATGAGTACACTAACAAGCGCCCTGTCATTTACTGACTCAGAACTGGAGTTTTCCTCATAAGGAATGCCCTGTTCAAAACCATCCAATACATTCAGAACTAGGGTCCTGAGCGGTAGTGGCTAGGCCCATATCTGAATCAGCGCACTGCCCTCATGAAGTAAAGTGGGGAGAGGGCGCTTTTTTGCTCCCTTGCACACAGCTCCCATCCTGGTCAGAAATGATTCCAGGACTGCCCACAACTGGTCCCTAGGGACCGCAGGTGCTGAAGCACTGCCTGTTTTTCACTGACATTTAGGGGAAGCTGGTGACAGAGACTCCATATTGCCCCCTCTGAGACTCCTCAGATAAAAAGTCCACCCACAGGCTGTGCTGACTGAGGAGGGGGCGCCCAGGGGACTCACCAAACCGGACCACTCAGTTCCGCTGTCTGTACCGCGCTATGTCAGTGCTGGTGAGCTGTGAGGAGGTTCGCGCTGTTACAGCAGCGCTAGAGGCCAAAACTAGTGCTGAAGAGCGCGCGGGCTACAAGAAAATGGCCGCCGCACTTCACTGAGGCGATCCGCGGCAAGATGGCCGCCATGACTCAGCAAAAGTGAAAAAAAACAGCACACACACAGCGCCACTCGGCGCTCAGGCCCCAAAACACACAAAAAAAGGCCCCGAGCATATCTGCAGACCAGCATTAGCCCCTCCAAGAACAGTGCGACCCCCAGGCTCCCCACACAGCACAGCGCCAGCAATGGTGACAGAGAGTGACAATGAAATACAGGGGGAGACAGGGAAAATCCCCCACAGAGAAACACACAGCCTTTTGTACTCACCTGCAGGCAGGAGAGACTACTTACCCGTCCCCTGAGGGACCCACTGGTGTGTTTCTGACAGGACTATCACAGTGCAGTACTGAGTAGCTGTCGGCCCGGTCCACCGCAAAAGATACAGTCAGGAACTGTTCAGTCTTGAGAGGACCGTGGGAGCATGAAAGCAAACCCGGCCACCCCTGGAGTCATGGGGCCTGTCGTGAACTGAGTCTCACGCACACAAGGCGAGGATCAGCACGCTCGATGGTCGGACAGGCAAGACTACGAGGATATCTTGTACCCAACCTGTTGCCCAGCCGACAGTTGATAGAAAATTCTCAAAAATAAAATAAAAAAGAATTCCAGAAAAGGAATAAAAATAGGTCAGGAGACTGGCTCCCGAGAGAGCCATGTCTTCTCCTTCTGCTAGGCAGAAAAAAACTGAAGTCTGCTGACTGTAGTGGGAGGGTTATGTCCGGAGGGACCGCCCCCTGGGTGGGGCTGTTCAGCTCTGGCTTTTAGAATGTATGTATAACATTTCACATTCTGCCTAGGTCTTCTCCTGCAAGCAGGGACACAACCCAAGTGTAAAGCGACACCGTGTCAGTCCATGGATGGTAAGAGAAATTGGATTTTTGTACTCACCGTGAAATCTTCTTCTCCGAGTTCATGGACGGACACAGCCTTAATCTTGACAAAGTGGGTATTAGCCTTCCTTCATGAGTGACTAGGCAGAAACTTATAGAAACTTATAGAAAGTGGGCACACATCACACACCATACAGTCCCGCCCAGGGGGCGGTCCCGCCTTATCCTTGTGGAAGATCAGATAAGGAGCCTTGCATGACCAGGCTGCCAGCTCAGAAACCCGTCTGACATAACAATTTCCCTAATGTTCTCAAACGGTGGCTTCTGAAGCACCGAGAGGACCAGATTCAGATTCAAGTCCCATGGAGGTAGTGGGGGACGAACCGGAGGGGCCACATGCCAAACCCCCTGCACAAACGTACTCAAAGAGTGAAGCGCCAGGGGTCGCTGAAAAAAGACAGCCAGGGCAGATATCTGCCCCTTAATCGTACTTAAAGCAAGCTTTTGGTCCACCCCGCGCTGTAAGAACAGCAGGACTTTGGAAACCAAAGTCAGCGGATTCCACCTCATTTCCTCACAAAAGGCTATGTAGGCCTTCCAAGTGCGATGGTAAATCTTTCTAGAGGAAAACTTCCTAGCCTTCCTCATGGAAGGAATCACAGAATCCGACAGGCACCGGTCTCTTAGCACCTGGCTTTCAATAGCCATGCCATTAAAGCCAGCGACTGTAAAGCAGGATGAAGTATGGGACCTTGAGACAGCAGGTCCTCTCTCAGTGGTAGACACCAAGGAACGTCTGCTACTAGACGCACTAGGTCAGCGTACCAAGGACGCCGAGGCCAATCCGGAGAAATTAGGATCATTGGAATCCCCTCTGCCTCCACTCTGCGAAGCAGATGAGGAAGGAGCTTTAGAGGAGGGAAGGCATAGATTAGCCGGTACTGACTACATGGTGCCACAAACGCATCTGTCGTGTCTGCCCATGGGTCTCTTGACCTGGCCACGAACCTCAATACCTTCCGATTGAGTCGGGACACCAGGAGATCTACCTCTGGCGTGCCCCATTTTTGACAAAGGAGCTGAAACACATGCGTGTGTAGAGACCATTCTCCTTGGTTCAGCATCTGGCGACTTAGGTGGTCCAGCATCTGGCGAATTAGGTAGTCCGCCTGCCAGTTTTCCACACCTGGAATGTATACGGCCGACAGGGCCGGTACGCTCCCTTCTGCCCACCTTAGGATGTGAGCGACCTCTGATGCTGCAGCTGAGCTTCTTGTTCCTCCTTGATGGTTGATATACGCCACCGCTGTGACGTTGTTCGACTGGATCCTGACTGGTCACCCCTGTAGCCTCAGACCATGTGGAGAGGCAAAGCCAGATCTCCCGAAGTTCCAGGACATTGATCGGCAAGTTGGATTCCTCCGGAGACAAAACGATTGTGCCCGGTGAAGAAGGGCCCTTGCCTATGGCGTGGCTCTTTCCCCTTTCTGGATTGTGGGAGCAGCGGGCTCTTACCTCCTGTGGCATCTTTAATAATGTCATCATGGGAAGCTCCAAAAAGTCTGTCGCCCTTGAAGGGCAAATCCACCAGGGCCTTCTTGGAAGATTGGTCCGCAGACCAATTTTTTAACCAAAGTAGACGGCGTAACACCACCGCATAGCTTGAAGCTCTGGCCAGCAGAGGAATAGTGTCCAAGGCTGACTCGCAAACAAATTGTAGGCCCTGTACCAGTTGGTCAGCTAGAGCTACCTCGACCAAGGAAGCCTGATGTGCTTCTAACCCATTGTGCAGCATCTTTGCCCATTCAGTGAGTGTCTGAGACACCAGGGCCCCAACTATCATTGGGCGCACAGCTGAAACCACTACCCTGTACAGGTTGCGGGTGACCGCCTCTGCCCTCTTGTCCGCAGGGTCCTTGAAGGCAGGAGCCCCTTCCACCAGAATGGTGGTTAGCTTGTTTAGTCTAGACACAGGAGGGTCCACTATCGGGGGCGAGGTCCATTTTTTCAAGAAACCCTCTTCAAGAGGGTAACGCACGGCCAAATTTTTAGGGACTGAAAAAACCTTCTGTGGTTTGTCCCACTCCTTGTATAAAAGCTTGTCTAAATAAGAGACACACAAGGGAACACTTTAGCAGTGCGGGTCGCTTTACGGAACCCAAAAGGGACCGGTGTTTGTTGCTTCTGCAGACAACTCTATTTTTAGAGTATCTCGCACTGCGGTGAGAAGGTCACTTACCAGAGCCCTATCGCATGCTGACCCGGAGTCTTCCTCACTGTCCGGTCGTTCTTGGTCCGCATCCTCAGATACATCAGAGCCAGGGCCATAAGCCGTAGCTGGACCCTGCTCCGCATCCGAGTTGTCCCCAGAAGATGGCAGAGGGAGGGGGCGCTTTCTAGCCCCCATGTTCCCACGCGCTGCTTCCACCTTGGCAACAAAAGCATTTAGGATTGCCGACATAGCGTCCGATACATCGGGTGCAGGGGCATCAATTGCTAGCTCAGGTGTTTCAGGGGAAAAAGGGATTTTTATAACAGCTTACCTGTAAAATCCTTTTCTTGGCGTACATCACGGGACACAGAGCGACTTAGTCATTACTAATGGGTTATATAGATTACCTTCAGGTGCTGGCACTGGCCACTTCCAAACCGGAAGTACCCTCCCCTATATAAGCCCCTCCCATCCGGGAGCACCTCAGTTTTGTAGCAAAGCAATAAGTGTCCCAAAAAGAGGGGTGGGAGCTCTGTGTCCCGTGATGTACTCCAAGAAAAGGATTTTAGAGGTAAGCTGTTATAAAAATCCCTTTTTCTTTTATCACGGGACACAGAGCGACTTAGTCATTACTAATGGGACGTCCCAAAGCAATGCCAAATGAGGGGAGGGATACATAAGCTGGGCGCCATCAGGCATGAGGCTCTTTTGCGGCCTGCAACACACTGCGCCCAAAGGCGACATCCTCCTGACTTCTGACGTCTACCTGGTAGAATCTAGTAAACGTGTGTACTAAGGACCATGTTGTGGCCTTACAGACTTGAGCCAGGGAGGCTTGGTGATGCACTGCCCATGAAGTTCCAACTGCTCTTGTGGAGTGCGCCCTAACTTTGAACGGAGGCGGTCTCCTTTTCAAGCCATAGGCTTGTATTATGACCTGTCGAATCCACTTGGCTAAAGTAGATTTTTGATGCTGCCTGACCCTTTCTGGGGCCTTCCGCCAGAACAAACAAAGTATCCGTTCTACGAATCTGAGCAGTGGCTTTAAGATAAGCTTTAACTGCTCTTACTACATCCAAAGAATGCAATAACTTTTCCTCTACCGAACTAGGTTTGGGGAAAAAAGAAGGAAGAACCACATCTTGGTTCAAATGGAACCTCAATACCACCTTAGGAAGAAGGCTGGATGAGGACGTAATACTACTCTGTCCTTATGGACAACCAGATATGGCTCCTTACAGGACAAGGCGGCTAATTCCGATACTCTTTTAGCCGAACAAATGGCTACTAAGAAAATCAATTTCCTGGTGAAAAGAACCAAGGAAATGTGCCGCAATGGTTCAAATGGTTGTTTCTGTAGAACCGACAGAACCAGGTTTAAGTCCCATGGACATATGGGAATACTAACCGGAGAGCTAATACGCATCACTCCTTGTATGAAAGCTTTGACTAATGAATGCAAAGCCAAGGGCCTTTGAAAAAAATATTGACAAGGCCGTCTGACCCTTGATAGTACTCAAGGCAAGCTTCCTATGTACAGCCCACTGTAGGAAGTCCAGAATCCTACCTATTACGTACTTACGTGGATGCCATTTTCTGGCCTCACACCACGTGATGTACGCCTTCTAGATCCTATAATAGATCTGCCTGGATACCGGCTTCCTGGCATTGATCATGGTAGATACCACAGGATTAGAGAGCCCTCTCTTTTTTAGAATGTGGGCTTCAATAGCCAGGCCGTCAAACCTAGGGCTGGTAAGGAAGGGTAGTATATCGGTCCTTGCGAAAGCAGGTCCGAACGATGTGGGAGGGTCCAAGGACTTCCCACTGACATTTTTACAATCTCCGCGTACCATGCCCTTCGGGGCCACGCTGGAGCCACCAGAATCACTGGTTTCTTTTCTACCCTGATTCTGCGGATTAATCGCGGTGGGAATGCATATATCAGCTTGAACTGATCCCAAGGGAACACTAGGGCATCCGAACCGCAAGCTAGGGGATCCTTTGTGCGAGACACAAATCTGTCCACCTTTGCGTTGAATCTGGATGCTAGCAGATCTACATCCGGTGTTCCCCACCGCTGGCATATTGCCTGTAAAACCTCGGGGTGAAGAGACCATTCCCCGGGCATAATTGCTGGCGACTTAAAAAGTCCGCTCTCAATTTTCCACTCCTGGGATGAAAACCGCGGATATGGCTGTGACATACCTTTCTGCCCATTCCAGGATGCAATTCGCTTCCCTCTGGGCTGCACGACTCCTGGTGCCACCCTGGTGATTGATATATGCCACTGCTGTGGCATTGTCTGATTGAATTCTGACAGGTGACCCTTGGAGTTTGGATGTCCATGCTACTAGGGCATACTGGGCTGCTCGTATCTCTAAGAGATTGGTGGGCAGGGCCTTCTCTGCTTCTGACCACTTGCCCTGGAGAGACCATTGCTCCAGTACTGCCCCCCAGCCTATGAGGCTGGCATCTGTAGTGACCACCTTCCAAGAAACCGGACTAAAGGGTTTCCCTTTTTCCAGATTCTGGTACCAACCACCAATGGAGGCTCTTGCGAACGGAAGGGGACAGGGACATTGGTAAGTCTAAAGCCTGAACTTTTTTGTTACAGGCTGACAGTATGGCCCTCTGCAAGTTCCTTGAATGGAATTGACCGTAGGGTACTGCTTCGAATGAAGCCACCATTTTTCCCAGCAGCCTTATACACAGGCGTATGGATGGTTTTTCTTTTTTGTACCCACTAAGTGGGTCAAATCTTTCAAAGACGACACCTTCTCCGGAGGTAAGAAAATCTTTCTCTGATTTGAATCCAGTCTTAGCCCCCAAGTATTCCAGGCTTTTGACTGGTTTTAGGGCTGACTTGTCTCGGTTGATAATGCAACCGTGAGATTCCAGATACTTGATTATCTTGTGAACGACCACTTCTAGTTTTTTTCACTGAGTGGTCTATCAGCAACAAGTCGTCTAGATATGCTATTATCGTTACACCTTGTGTTCCTAGTTTGGCCAATCGTAGGGCCAGATTTTTGTGAAAACTCGTGGTGCTGTGGCCAGACCGAAAGGTAAGGCTCTGAACTGAAAATGGCGCCCTTCTACTGCAAGGCGTAGAAATTTCTGGTGGGCCGGACAGATGGGAATATGCAAAAAAGCATCCCTTATGTCGATCGAGGCTAACCATTCCTGCCCTTGTAGGGCGGTGGCCACCGATCGGATCGACTCCATCCGAAAAAGTCCTGATATGTAGGAACTTGTTTAGCCCTTTTATATTTAATATGGGCCTCATGTCCCCATTTGGTTTGGGGACTGTGACAAGGTTTGAGTAAAACCCGAACCCGTTTTCTTCCAAGGGAACCTTCATGATTACCCTTGGGGCAATAGTTGCTCTAGTGCCAGAAGGAGGGATCCACTCTTCTGGGGATCGCTTGGCACGTTTGACCTTATAAAATGGGCAGGAGGAATGTCTTTTAACTCCAGCCTGTATCCCAGACTTACTGCGGAGATCAGCCATCTCTGATGGTGTCCCGCCAGGTCTCTGTGAACAACTGAAGTCTTCCCCTCACCCGATTGAGTGGGGGCAACCCTTCATGACTTAGGGGGAGGTTTTGTACCTCTCTTGACCCAGGGTTTCTTGTTACCCTGTGATTGTCCCTGATTTCTGCCCCCTGGATTTGACCGCGGAGGCCGTCGGAACTGTTTCACAGCCGATGTGCCAGGGACTGGAGAAGTAGGCCTCTTAAAAGAAGGACTTCTACCCTTGTTCTTAACCGGCAAGAGTGTACTTTTACCGGCAGAAGTTTTCTGGATATATTTGTCCAGATCATCTCCAGATAAGCGTTCTCCATGAAATGGGAAGCTAATCAGCAATTTCTTACAGGGAGCTTCAGCAGACCAGTTTTTTGAGCCATAGAAGCCTACGCATATGTCTACAGACAGCGTAAAGCGGGATGCCTGTTGGATTGTATCCTTTATGGCGTCCACCGCAACACAAGGCTCTAGGTAGGTCAGCTAGGGCAAGAGCCTGCTGATCTGGTAAGTCCCTTAAGACTTGTTTCAACTGATCTTTCATTGCTTGGCAGACTCCAATCGCTGCTACTGCAGGTTGTGTCACCATGCTTGCTGTAGAGAAAACAGATTTTAGTAAAGACTCCAATTTTTTATCTATTGGGTCCTTGAACATTGGAACATTATCTACTGGACATGTCAGTGATTTATTTACACAAGAGATGGCTGTGTCCACTGTAGGGACCCTCCATTTTTTTTTTTTATGAACTTATCCTCCATGGGATAGATCACTGGAAATCTCTTGGGGGGGGAGTAAATATTTTACAGGATGCTCCCAATCCTGGTAAATAAACCCTTCCAATAAAGGGTGGATTGAGAAGGAACAGACAGTCTGGAGAGCTTTCAGCGACCCCAGCGAGGAGACAGTAGTGGTTGATGGTTCCGCCAGAGGCATTTAAAATGCTGCTCGGACCATGTTAGTCAGAGACTGAACCCATAATCTTTCAGCCTGAGATGCTGAGAAAGGTTCTTCCACTGTTGATTCCTCTATAACTTTATCAACCTCACCTGATCCCCTTCAGGTAGGTCAATCTCTGGGACTGTTCCTCCACTAACAGGCACTCTGCAGGAGGAGACGGAGATCGGACGCGCTTTTCCTGTGACAGGGAAGCAGCGATCAATGCTGTTAATCTCTCTTCCAATCCTCCCAGAGTTGAGGATAAAACCTCCTCTGTTATATATACAGGAGCAGGTGGACTGGGGACAGCCGCAGTACCAGGCACTCCTGCGGGGTTCCTACGGCTACTGACCTCTGAAATTTCAGGGGAGATTGGCGCAGTACAGCATGCCCAAAATCCTCAGAGCCCGACGGAGACCCCTTTCGCTTCTTGGAAGATCTATTTCCAGAGCGTCTGGACGACATATCCTATAAGCACAAAGCTGAGGTATTCCCGTCGTCATACACCAATTTTGCTGGTAATAGTCTAACACAGTTGCTGCTATATACCAGCTGGTGTCCACTAAAGTGCCTTTCTATGGGGATGCCTGCATCAACCGCCTCTGTGTGCCACTGTTTGTTGCTAGCTCTGTTTGCATCCAGCTGACACTTGTACTGTGTCTTTATACAAGCTGGGACGCCTGCACATGCGCAGAAGCGCCGTGGCGCGCATCGAGCGTCATCCACCCGCCCCGCCCCTTTTTTTTCATAGGAGGCGCGTGCACGCGCCCGCGCCCGTGCGCCATTGGCGCCCTTTTCGAAAATCAAACAGGGACTAGGAGCCAGGGCCCTTTTTGCCGGAGGGCCTGTGCGGTGGATGAGCGCAGCAACAGGGCAGAGGAAGTGGATTCCCACAGAGAAACTTACCAACTGCCTGGATCTTTTGACTTGAGAAAACCAAAGATCCACATGA
Source organism: Rana muscosa (assembly GCA_029206835.1). NCBI lineage: Eukaryota > Metazoa > Chordata > Amphibia > Anura > Ranidae > Rana > Rana muscosa. The sequence goes on along the minus strand of CM055122.1, from coordinate 177,063,082 downwards.
CAAGAAAAAATGGACCACAGCGGCCTCTAGTGGTTTAACACAGGTACCGCGGTCTTTTTTTTTTTTTTCTTGACTACTATTAAAATTTTACATTTTCAGTAGTTACAGGCATACACCGATATTAGCAGGAATACCGTTAGGTAACAGACAGAAAGACAAATTAGGCTTGGGGGTCCCCCAATAGAACCAAGTTCCTGGGGGCCCCCACTTACCTGATCCCCGCCGCAGGACTTTGTTTGGTCCACAGAAGCCCAAACTTCACCTATCACGGCAGGCATTGTAATTAAACCTTCAGGGACCGGGTTCCCAAGGATTCCACTCCCCTGGACCTGTATAGCACCCTGCACAGACAACATCTTGGTCGTGGGTATGACCAGAGCTCTGGATCCCAGGGTCCAGCCCTCCTAAGAGAGGCATTACAGGCAAAACCTTGCTCTTCTGCTGCAAGGCCCGGGTACCGACCGTTTAGCTATGAAGCTTTTTTGGTGGGATCCGGAACAGCTTACTAAGGCCCAAAAGAACCCGTACGCAAGCCCAGTGAAAACACATGTTACTCTTTGGCCAACACCTTAGACACTGGCAAAAAACTGAGGTGCTCCCGGATGGGAGGGGCTTATATAGGGGAGGGTACTTCCGGTTTGGAAGTGGCCAGTGCCAGCACCTGAAGGTAATCTATATAACCCATTAGTAATGACTAAGTCGCTCTGTGTCCCGTGATGTACGAAAAAGAAAAGGCGTCTGCTTCTGACGCCATGCTGAACCACGCGCCTGACACCCACAGGGACTCCCAGGCAAGGTACAACAACCCACCCTCCTAGCTGCGGCAAAGACGAGGGGTTCCCCCCCAGAGGACTCACCACCCTGGAACAGTAGTACGCTGCGGTCCGCTTTCTAGTAGAGCTGCTTCCTAGTCAGCTATACAGTCTGACCACTCTGCAGCGTGTGTCTGTAGGTTTGCCTCGTTTAAATGCTGTCTGATTGGCGGGAAGATGGCCGCCGAGTGAAAAATAGAGGCCAAACGCGCCGTGAGCCACAAGAAAATGGCCGCCGAGTGGCAGGAGAGGCCATACAGCACGGACCACACAAACACCGTCTGGATCACAGGAAATGAATAGCCGCAGAGCGGCAGCTAGGGGCCCGCACAGCACGGACCACAAAAATATGCGCAGATAGAGCATGGATCACCAGAACAATGGCAGCCGAGCAGCCTCTAGGGGTCCACACAGCGCGGACCACAAAAATATGGCCGCCGAGCGCAACACAGCCTGGATCCCAAGAAAAATGGCCGCCAAGCGGCAGCTAGAGGCCAAACACAGCGCGGACCACAAGAACATGGCCGCCAAGGACAGATAGAGGCAAACACAGTGCGGACAACAAGAACATGGCCGTCAGCAGATACGACAGCATGGAGCAGAACACACAGGTAAGAACTTTTTCATGGCAGCTCATAACATCTTACTTGGCGGAAATACATGCACAGTTCCCCATAGGTGAAGCCACCCCCCAGGTGAACATCCGCCCCAGCAGCCAGCCCAGAGAGCCTAGGGAGGAGGGAAGGGAGGGAGGAAGGGAAGGATAGAACCTCTTACTCACCTCTCCAGGAATGCCCAGCTATGTCCTCCTGCCGAAAGCAGGGGATTACTACTTACCCTTCCTGCATGGATTGTGCTGGAAGCATCCCAGACAGACCGCCTTCCGCATAGTGATGGAGGGAACTGTCGGCCTAGCTGCTGTGACTCGGCCCTATAGACCGGTTGTATGCATGCCCTGGAGCGTATAGCTCACGGCCACCCGTAGAGCAACGGTCATGTCGTGGACAACCCAGCGCGTAGCTACGGTCGGCACACGCTCGATGGCCGAAACTGGGGAGACTACAAGGATCTGGGATGCAGCCTGTCACCCAGTCGGCAGTTGATCAAAGATCACAGGAACAAAAATAAAAATAAAATAAAAAAAAATTCAATCTGGAACAAAAAACCCCCAGGCCTATGGGCCCGAAGGGAGCCATGTCTTCTCCTTAGCTAGGCAGAAAAACTGATCTGCGAGACGCAGAGAGAGGGGTTATACCCAGAGGGACCGCCCCCTGGGCGGGACTGTATGGTGTGTGATGTGTTTAACACTTTCTATAAGTTTCTGCCTAGACACTCCTGAAGGAAGGCTAATACCCACTTTGTCAAGATTAAGGCTGTGCACGTCCATGAACGAATGAGAAAACAACAATAATTTCTTCATCAGTTTAGGCAAATATGTATTCTACATATTTTTGGAAAATAAATAAATCGCTTAGAAGCGTATAATGATTGGTTTACGCAAAAGTTATAGCGTCTGCAAAATAGGGTATGGATTTACGGCATCTTTATTTTTTTTTACTAGTAATGGCAGTGATCAGCGATTTTTAGTGGGACTGTGACATTGTGGCGGAGAGATCGGACACTTGACACTTTTTTGGGACCAGTGACATTATTACACTGATCAGAGTTAAAACTAGCCACTAATCACTGTATAAATGACAATAGTAGGGAAGGGGTTAACACTAGGGAGCGATCAAGGGGTTAAGTGTGTCCTAGGGAGGTGTTTCTAACTGTGGGGGGAGTGGATTGACTGGAAGTACAGAGAGATCGCTGTTCCTAATCACTAGGAACAGACGATCACACTGTACTCCCGACAGAATGGGGATCTGCTTTGCATACACTGGCAGTTCCCAATTCTGCCACTCTGAGGATCGATCGCGGGTAGCTGGCGGACAGACCCGTGCATCAGCTCCCCCGCTGTGCAGCAGGCGTACGCGCCCACAGTTACTCGTGCACAAAACGACGTACGGGTACGTCGTTTTGCGCAATAGGGACACCGTGCCGCAGACCAAAGTTCATCCCTTTGAGCTAAAAGAACTGAATGATACATTGTTTATAGTTATGTCTCAATGTTGATAAACATTTGCAGCTTTTTTTTTGACAGCTGTGAGCAGAGAATGGCTGAAATGCCGTTTTAAGATCGTGGCCATCTTGTCGGTTGGAAACGCTGGTTGTTTCCATATGCCTGCTAGTATATAGCGCTATATAATACATTTACATTTGCATCCAAGCTACTACCTCCTGTGAAATGCCTGGTGAGCCTCAAGAACACAGCACTCAGCCTGTGAAATCTCTGTAAACCTCCATATAATCCATGCAAAAAAAAAAAAAAAAAAAGGCTGGTGTCATGGCTGTTCAGATATGGCTTGTTCTTTGCATGATAGAGCTTTACCTTGCATTTTTGAATAGGATGACAAACTGTTCAGACAGTTGACAAGAGGGACTGACCCAAAGTTACAATCCTATTGCTGCCGTGACACTAATGTAGCCAAAAGGGAGAAAGGAATCAAGTTAGTACACACGATCAGTTCTTTTTCGTTCAACCCAGTGGGCTGAACCAAACAAAAAAAAGCAAAACGGAGGAGCTCGGGAGAAGCGCTGAGATTGGCTGCCAATTGGCAGACCTTTTTTCGGCCAGAAGCCTGTGTCCTGTACAATTAAGAAACTGGGTTATTTTACTGAACTTTATCACAAGACAAGTTTACTTGAAGAACCAACATAGTTAATGCAGTACATTGAAAACCTAAACTCTAGCAATACAGATGATTTCCAAAGTCAAGTATAGGTATTCCTAATATATGGTTACTACAGCTGGGAAAAAAATTTATACGCAAAAAAATATGCATCTGTTGAGACAACATGGAAGAAGTCCCACAAAAAATATGTATATACTATCAATAAACTCTGCAATGTGTGGGAGAAAATATAGTGCAAAAACAAAAGTGCTACCAAACAGAGAAAACATATTTAAAGCGGAGCTCCACCCAAAAGTGGAACTTCCTCTCATCTGATTCCTACCCCCTCCGGTGCCACAATTGGCACCTTTCGGGGGGAGGGGGGGACAGGATACATGTCTTTAACAGGTATCCTTTCCCACTTCCGAGAGTCCGGGCCACGGCCTGCGACGCCACCGCGGGGCTCCCTCCTCCCCCGGCACAGTAGGAGAGAGGAGCGGGCCTCGTGCATGCGCAGTAGGGTTCCTGGCGTGAAGCTGAAAGGCTACACTGCCAGGTTCCCTTACCCGCAATGGCGGTGGCAGCACCCGACAGCTGATGGAAACATCAGCTGTGGGTGCCGACATCGCTGGACTCCAGGACAGGCAAGTGTCCTATTATTAAAAACCAGCAGCTGCAGTATGTGTAGCTGCTGGCTTTTAATTTATTTTTTTGGGCGGAACACCGCTTTAATAAATCTGCTTTTAAGCAGGAAGTATGAAACAAGAAGAAATATGAATAAATTAATTACCGTCCAGTGCACTGGTGAGGATGTGTACAGCTAAAAGCAATTCTTTCTTAAATGGCTCAATCAGCTTCTGGTTTGGCATATCATATCCAATGAGGTGGAGGATCTTCTGGACCCACTCTCTCTCAGGTGACTTTAACTCAGCAAGCAACGTCAGGCCAGGCCTTTTTTCTAAACAGATCGCTTCTACCTAAAAGGAGAGATACAAGCATGTACTGATATCAAACAGAAAAAAAATGCTCAATCTAAGCCAGGCATCTCAAACTGGCGGCCCTCCAGCTGTTGTGAAACTACAAGTCCCATGAGGCATTGCAAGGCTGACAGTTACAAGCATGACTCCCACAGGCAGAGGCATGATGGGACTTGTAGTTCCGCAACAGCTGGAGGGCAACCAGTTTGAGACCCCTGATCTAAGCTAATGTATATCTTATTCTCTTAACTATAAAGCTTTTGAGAGAAAATATGTACACATACCGTATATACTCGAGTATAAGCCGACCCGAATATAAGCCAAGGCCCCTAATTTACCACAAAAAACTGGGAAAACTTATTGACTCGAGTATAAGCCGAGGGCGAGAAATGCAGCAGCTACTGTAAGTGGAAAAGAGGGTCAACAATGCCCATCTGCAGCTGCATACCTCACTGTGTCTATTGCATACCTCCCTGTGTCCTGTGCATGCTTACCTGTGCAGATCTGCATACCTCACCGTGTCCCTCCCTACTTGTGCAGATCTGCCTACCTCACTGTGTCCTGTGTACCTCCCTGTGTCCATTGCAGCCTACCTGTGTCCTGTGCATGCCTGATCTGCAGCCTCCGTGTGCCGATCTGCAGCCACCGATCAGCGTGTCATAAAAACATACGGCGGCCATTCCAGCATTCAAAAACCGCGCCTCCTCCTTGTCTGTGATAGGCGGAACACTCAATTTCCCAGCATTCAGTGTTCCGCCTATCACGGACATCCGCTCATCCTCATAACACGGATGAGGATGAGAGGATGTCCGTGATAGGCTGAACACTGACTGCTGGGAAATTGAGTGTTCCGCCCACCACAGACGAGGAGGTGCGGCTTTTGAACACTGGAATGGCTGCCGTCTGTCTGCATGACACGCTGATCAGGTAGGCAGACGGCGGCGACTCGAGTATAAGCCGAGGGGGGCACTTTCAGCCTAAAAAAAAAGGGCTGAAAATCTCGGCTTATACGGTATATTATATATATATATATATATATATATATTGTGACGGTATGCGAGGTGAGGTATATGACAGTCGCTATATTTCACCTTGCATTCGGTCCATTGTAAGAGACTGAACCAGAATCGGGCCCAGGTTTTTCCAGCCTCTGTAGTTGGCTGGGTTCCGGTCCAGATATTCAGGTTCACTGGAATCCATAGGCAGCTGGGCTTTGAAGATCCAGGAAGAGAGCACAGGATGGCTCTGGCCTGAGACTCAGAAGGGAATCTGAGTAAGAGGAGGAGCGCTGTGTATTTGGGCTGAAAGAAAAAGGTTTGCTTTACTTCACCTTGTGTTTTGTGGGTGACGGGGACCAGCCCCTCACCCTCACCGTATAGAGAGCGGTTACTGTATAGTTTAGCGCTGGACGGCAAGGATTTGTTTTACTGTTTTGTTTATTTTGTATGACTATTGCAAACCACTCGTAAATAAAGCTGGCAATACGCCAGGTTTTAAAGAAACTGCCTTTACGCTGACCTTCATTCTGAGAAAAGGTGACCCCACGAGCTGATCTCCCACAATATATATATATATATATATATATATATAACATATATACATACACATACAGTTGTGTTCATAAGTTTACATACCCTGGCAGAATTTATGATTTCTTGGCCATTTTTCAGAGAATATGAATGATAACACAAAAACTTTTTTTTACTCATGGTTAGTGTTTGGCTGATGCCATTTATTATCAATCAACTGTGTTTACTCTTTTTAAAATCATAATGGCAACAGAAACTACCCTGATCAAAAGTTTACATGCCCCGTATTGGCCCATTTAACATCAATGACAGCTTGAAGTCTTTTGTGGTATTTGTGGATGAGGCTCTTTATCTTCTCAGATGGTAAAGCTGCCCATTCCTCTTGGCAAAAAGCCTCCAGTCCCTTTAAATTCTTAGGCTGTCTTGCATGAACTGCACATTTGAGATCTCCCCAGAGTGGCTCAATGATATTGAGGTCAGGAGCCTGAGATGGCCACTCCAGAACCTTCACTTTATTCTGCTGTAGCCAATGACAGGTCGACTTGGCCTTGTGTTTTGGATCATTGTCATGTTGGAATGTCCAAGTACGTCCCATGCGCAGTTTCCTGGCTGATGAATGCAAAATGTTCCTCCAGTATTTTTTGATAACATACTGCATTCATCTTGCCATCAATTTAGACCAATTGTAGCTCACACATCTCCAAAACATCAGCGATCCACCTCCATGTTTTACAGTAGGAATGGTGTACCTTTCATCATAGGTCTTGTTGACTCCTTTCCAAATGTAGTGTTTATGGTTGTGGGCAAAAAGCAAAATTTTGGTCTCATCACTCCAAATGACTTTGTGCCAGAAGGTTTGAGGCTTGTCTCTGTGCCGTTTGGCGCATTGTAAGTGGGATACTTTGTGGCATTTGCGTAGCAATGGCTTTCTTCTGGCGACTCGACCATGCAGCCCATCTTTCTTCAAATGCCTCCTTATTGTGCATCTTGAAACAGCCACACCACATGTTTTCAGAGAGTCCTGTATTTCACCTGAAGTTATTTGTGGGTTTTTCTTTGCATCCCAAACAATTTTCCTGGCAGTTGTGGCTAAAATTTTAGTTGGTCTACCTGACCGTGGTTTGGTTTCAACTAGGGATGCACCGATACCGATATCGGTGCCGATACTTGGCATATTCGGGTGTATCATCACTCGTGAAAATGCACCGATACCAGAAACCGACGACAGCTTGGGCGGAGCTCGGGAATTGGATAAGGTTGCGGCCTCTCCACACGGCAGTGAGTGCCGTTTCCCTCAGGACATGTGTTTTGCTGCTGCTGCACCTGCTACATGGCTGCCCCACATGGCGAGCGTCCTCCTTACACCATGTCCCCTCATGGCGGCCAGTGAGTGCTCTTCTCTATTTCATTCTAACTGTTGCTTCACTTGCTTGCTTTCTTCTTATGTGTTCCCACTGTCCCGCGGCCGGTGATTGCTGTACACTACAATACTACTAGCTTACATGACATCACTTGCCTAACATGGTGGCCGGCCTGTGTTATACTTCGTTTGTCCCACATTGTCTCTCTCTCTCTCTCTCGCCTAACATGGTGGCCGGCCTGTGTTATACTTCGTTTGTCCCACATTGTCTTTCTCTTGCCTAACATGGCGGCCAGCCTGTGTTACACTTAGTTTGTCCCACATTGTCCCTCTCTTGCCTAACATGTCCATTGTCCAGCATGGCGGCCGGCCTGTGTTTGTGTGTTACAGAACTTAGTGTCCCACATTGTCTCTGTTGCCTAACATGTCCATCATGGCGGCAGATGACTGCTGCTGTTACATAAATCATCATTGTCTCTTGCCTAACATATTTTTCTGCATGTGCCTTTCTGAGACCACCCTCTGCTTTTTGTATTGTAGAGATACCGACCGTTGTACCTGACACATGGATTTCATCATCCCCGCCGCTGGTTTACTTGGCCATACCAAGATGCTGGATGCAGCAGGAACAACAAACAAGCAGCACTGGTGAGAGCAGCTTCATTATTTAAAAAAAAATAGTAGGTGTCTTGTGTGAAAAAATCTGAAAACAAAACATTTGGGCTCAAAACTTTTTCCCCATTTCCCTCATTTTTTCCCCCCTTAAGGTGGAGAGACTTACTTATTTCTGGCTTTAAGTGTAATGCAAATGGATGCCACTGCCAGCAAAATGTCAGCTGTCTGGAAGTTTTTCTTTTAAATGAATGAAACCAACAAACGCATTGCAGACGGCAAACTCTGTTCTGCCAAAATATCCAGAGGAGGTTCAAAAGTTAATTATAATACCAGTAATCTCATAAAACACCTCAAAATGAAACACAAGACTGAGCATGGCGAATTTACAGCTGTCACTAGCTCTTGCACTCAGCACTTTTACATGCTGCAGTCTCTGATAGAGCAAAAACGTGCCATTGGAGTATATGTGTCAGAACATGAGCTGCCTGCAACGATCACTGCAAATCAGTGGAATCTCATGAAGAAGATGATCAACATCTTGGCTCCCTTTGAAGAGTTGACTCGGCATGTGAGTTGTTCAGATTCTTTTTGCCTCGGATGTAATTCCTGCAGTGACTGTGCTACAGCGATTATTATCAAAAGAAGTGGATGAGGACCACGGTGTTAAAACGATGAACACATTGCTTGGTGCTTTGCAGAAACGGTTCTCTGACATGGAGCAAAATCCACTTTACTGCATCGCTACCTTACTCGATCCAAGGTAATCAATTATTTATTGCTGGCTGCTATTGTGCATTGTTTTTATTTGAATATTGATTGATGATATGATTTTATTTTTTGTTTTTGGGATGAAGGTGATATTTTACAGTGTTATCGTTTGCATCAAAAAAATAAATAAATTCTAATGCAAGTGATAACACTGTAAATCTCACCTTCATAAAAAACACAAAACAAAATCGATAATGACAAACACACTTACATGCTTTGCCTCTATGTAATGGTTTTGCACAGAGCAGGCCAGACAACTGTTTTTGCCGTGTCCCCCGCCGTCACCTTTCCTTCTAGCAGTGCCCCCACAGCAAGCTTCCACAGTTGTTGCTTTGCTTGCATGACGTTGTCTAATGTCTTGTATTTTTCTTCTTCAAGGTATAAAGATCGGTTCTTCTCAAATACAGATGCAGGCAGGCAGGCCAAAGAGATGTTCGTGCTGGAATTGCAACAAATAGCTTCTGTACCGGCACAGGCAGCTACACCTGAGGTGCTTGAGAAACCAGCTACCTAAAGGCCTCGCACTGAGCAACAGCCAGGTACCAGTGTGACTGTGGACAGTGTTTTTCAAGAAATTGCTTATTCATCTACATTTGAGAACAGTGCTCCCACAGCTGCTACCATACAACTAGAAGCATATCTTGGAGAGGTCACTGTGCCTCGTTCAGACAAACCTCTTGAGTATTGGGCAGTCAATAAACTGCGATTTCCCACTCTAGCCCAAATGCCACAAAAATATCTTTCAGCTCCTTGCAGTAGTGTGGAAAGTGAGAGATTGTTCAGTGCAGCGTGACACATTCTGACTGACACCAGAAACAGACTCCTAACTGAACATGTAAAGAATAAACAAAGTTGCGCTACTAGTTGAACAAATTAATAAATGGCTGCTAGCATCAGCAAATAGACAAATCGCAAAGTAAATAACATAAATAAAATGCAGGGCCAAAGTGATGTGTAGGAACCCAGATATATATAAAGATCTGGGCATGTGATAATATAAATTCTAAATAATATAAATGAAGGGAGTGACCCCAAAAAAACATATATATATATATATATATATATATATATATATATATATGTACAAAACAACTATGAGTAATAAAATGTGCAAACTCATATATAACGTCCTGTAAAGTAATAGGGCTAACAACAAAGTCCAATAAGATGCTCAGTATGTATACTGAAAACAAATACAATCAATCTTCGGTTTATCCATGGCGACTTCAAGTTCGTATAAATATATGTATTCATAAAGCAGCAACACCCGGGGACGTGATTCCAACACCAGAAATGGGGAGAAAGAAATGGGTACTCTTACCCCTATGTGTGGACACACACACCAACGGTGGTTGGTCAACCAAGCAAAGGTGTAGATGTAGAGTCCTCTGGAACCGTCCTCACGGAGCGATAAGTGCAGGAACACCAGATCTCCAGCCGGATCAAATACCTTGCATTTCTGACTGGGTGGATCGACCTGTGTGGACTTGAAAGGTTTGAAAGTAGAGAAGAATCCAGTGAAGCCTTTCCTCCTCATGTGTACATCTACACCTTTGCTTGGGTGACCCACCACCGTTGGTGTGTGTGTCCACACATAGGGGTAAGAGTACCCATTTCTTTCTCCCCATTTCTGGTGTTGGAATCACGTCCCCGGGTGTTGCTGCTTTATGAATACATATATTTATACGAACTTGAAGTCGCCATGGATAAACCAAAGTTTGATTGATTGCATTTGTTTTCAGTATACATACTGAGCATCTTATTGGACTTTGTTGTTAGCCCTATCACTTTACAGGACGTTATATATGAGTTTGCACATTTTATTACTCATAGTTGTTTTGTACACACACACACACACACACACACACACACACATATATTTTTTTTTTTGGGGTCACTCCCTTCATTTATATTATTTAGAATTTATATTATCACATGCCCAGATCTTTATATATATATCTGGGTTCCTACACATCACTTTGGCGCTGCATTTTTTATTTTATGTTCCTAACTGAACATGCAGAGATTCTTCTGTTTCTTAAAAAAAACTTGCCACTTGCGTTTGAATTGGAAAAGTAATCTACCGCCTGTTACTGTCTCTGACTGTTACTGTAAGGCATCATGCATAGTTGCACGCTGCAGCTCAAAGAAACTGCTCCACCTGGCATTTGAGCGTTTTTTTTGCGTTTCCTCTGCCTGTCAACTCCCCTCCATGTTGGTCTTTAAAAAAATAAAAATAAATTGCCTTTTTAACTCCATGCCACAAACGGTTTCTTTAAGTGAAAAAGTGAATCACCTATGGTGTGCACATTGCACACTATAGGTGATTCAATGTGCAATTCATGGGGGACACACACATAACTCTATGCCGCTCCATATTAGGCTAATGCCGCGTACACACAATCGTTTTTAATGTCATTTTCAAAAACAACGTTTTTCTCGACGTGATTTTTCTTGTTTCCTCTCAAGCCTGTCTTGCATACACACGTTCATTAAAAAAAACGCTCGAGCAAAGCGCAGTGACGTACAACACATACGACGGCACTATAAAGGGGATGTTCCGTTCGAATGGTGCCACCCTTCATGTTAGTAAAGTTTGTTGAGCAACGATTCGTGCTTTTCAGCCTTGTGCTTTTCAGTCCGTTACAGCGTGACTAATGTGCTATCTCCATTACGAATGCTAGTTTTACCAGAACGAGTGCTCCCGTCTCATACTTGATTCTGAGCAAGCGCGTTTTTTTTCCCCCTCATAAAAGCATACACACTACCGTTTTTCACGTCGTTAAAAAAAAAAAAAAAAAGACGTGAAAAACGACGTGAAAAAATAGAGCAGGTTCTCATTTTTTTTAGGCCATTTTTCATGTCGTTAAAAATGCTCTGGGGCCTACACACGATCGTTTTTAATGCCCAATTTAAAAAATGGCATTTTTAACGTCGTGAAAAACGCGGGTGTGTATGCGGCATAAAACTACAGGCAAACAAAAGGCTCAAAAACAGGGAGCTCATACGCCTGTAGGAGCAGGTACTTTGAGATTTATTGTGCATGTGGCCTTACTGCTGCCAAGTCCTTGGCCTTGCCATCCTGGAATGAACCTAATTTTGGTCTGTGAAAAATGTTTTTTGTCATAGGAAGTTGAACTAGAAGCTAGCACTTTTTTTTTTTCCATTTAAAAAAATGTTTACAAAATAATGTTCGTTGAGGTACTGTTCAGTTGCTCCTACTCAGGCCTAACATTATTTAACTGTATTGCACTTGGGTTGGTTGATGTGATGACGTGAACTTGTGATGTTTGTTTTATACGTGGTGTCCTCAACAATGATGTTATTTCATGTTCTGTGTGACATTTGAGCTTTCCATTTTCAAGGCATAATGCCTGTACAATGCAGCTAAAAGCATATGCTCCTCAAGGAGTTTGAGCTTTTTTCCTGCCTGTTAACGTCTCCCCTCCATGTCAGCCCATTGCACACTAGTTTCAGGAGTTTAGTGGCAGGAAAGTTTACAGGCAGGAAAAAAATCCAAAGATTTCCATTTCCAATTTCTTTGGATTTTATTCTGCCTGCAGCCTGTAAGCTGCCCTGGCACTAAACTTATGAAACTGCATAGTGTTCCTTGGTCAATGGCCATGAATGAACACATAGGCTACTCCTGGAGGGGAAGACGTAACAGAGAAAACAAAAAACCTCAAAAGAGCTAAAACACCTGTTCATGAGGCCTTACTGCAGTCTACATGCCAACCTAACACACATCCTTGCCATCCTGGAATGTTCTGTCTGTGAAATGTGTTTCTCTTACACATGTGTAAGAAGTGGAACTGGAAACAAACACGTGTTTTTTTTTTTTGGGGGGGGTTTTGAAATTTTATAATGTCATTGTCTTGTGTTGTGAGGCGACTGTCACTGAGGTACTGTACTGTTCTTGCTTCTCCTCATGCCTAAACATTGTGAACTTGCAATGTACATGACATGTCATTGATGACATTGACATTATTTCATATAACATGTTCTGTGCAATTTGCGCTTTAACAGCTTTGTGACCACTGCCAGCAAATAAACTTGTTTTCTTGCAGGTCTTTTGACTGCGTTTCAATTCCTCATATTATGGCGAAAATGTGTAATTTTTCATAATTAAAAAAAAAAAAAAAATCAGGTATCGGTAATTGGTATCGGCGAGTACATGATGTCAAGTATAGGTACTCAGTGTCAAAAAAGTGGCATCGGTGCATCCCTAGTTTCAACAGAACCCCTCATTTTCCACTTCTTGATTAGAGTTTGAACACTGCTGATTGGCATTATCAATTCCTTGGATATCTTTTTAGATCCCTTTCCTGATTTATACAGTTCAACTACCTTTTCCCTTTGACAATTCTTTTGCTTTCCCGGTGACTCAATCCAGAAACGTCAGTGCAGCACTGGATGTAAGGGTCTGTCAGGAGTCCAGAAATTCATTGACCTTTTATACACACACTAATTACAAGCAAACAGATCACAAGTGAGGATGGTTACCTTTAATAGCCATTCAAACCCCTTTGTGTCAACTTGTGTGCATGTCATCAGGCCAAAATCACCAGGGTATGTAAACTTTTGATCAGGGTCATTTGGGTAGTTTCTGTTGTCATTAAGGATTTAAAAAAAGAGTAAACACAGTTGATTGATAATAAATGGATTCAACCAAACACTAACCATGAGTGAAAAATAGGATTTTTGTACTCACCGTAAAATCCGTTTCTCTGACATCCATGGACTGAGACAGCGTGTCTTTACACTTTACACGTGGGTTATGTCCCTGCCTGCAGGAGAAGACCTAGGCAGAATGTGAGATGTTATACATACATTCTAAAAAGCCAGAGCTGAACAGCCCCGCCCAGGGGGGCGGTCCCTCCGGACATAAGCCTCCCACTGCAGTCAGCAGACCTCAGTTCGTAACAAAGCAGTACAAACTTAAAAAGAAGGGTGGGTGCTGTGTCAGTCCATGGATGTCAGAGAAACGGATTTTACGGTGAGTACAAAAATCCTAAACAGACGCTTGATGCTCTCAGAGCTCAGACAGCGTCCAAGAAATACAACTTTGTCTCCTTAGGATACGACGGATGAGGACACAAGGATGGCAGTACAACGTCTTCCTTGAGATGGAAGGTCGAAGGACCTTAGGAAAAACGAAGGCTGCGGACGCAGCACCACCTATCCTTGTGGAAGATCAGATAGGGAGCCTTGCATAACAAGGCTGCCCGCTCAGAAACCCGTCTTAACCGACGTAACACCAAGAGGCATCTCTTGCCCTGGTCAAATGCGCCGGGAAAGGAAGGCGCCTGACCCTTCATGGCGCAAGCCTGATCACAATCTGTCGGATCCACCTAGAGATGGTGGCCAACGAGACCGCTGGGCCCTACTTGGGACAAGCCACCAAAACAGTGAGTCTGGACTCCGGAACGGAGCAGTACCAGACAAGCATACTCTCAGAGCTTGGACAACGTCTAAGAAATGCACCGTCGTCTCCTTAGGATTCGACAGGTGAGGACACAAGGATGGCAGTACAATGTCTTCCTTGAGATGGAAGGTCGAAACACGACCTTAGGAAGAAAAGAAGGCTGCGGACGCAGAACCACCTTATTGTGGAAGATCAGATAGGGAGGCTTGCATGACAAGGCTGCCCGCTCAGAAACCCGTCTTACTGGCATAACAGCCTTCAAATTACCACTTTCTGAGAAAGTGTCAACAAGGGAATCTCCCTGATGTTCTCAAACGGTGGTTTCTGAGGCACTTAGAGGCCATGCCGTTAAAGCCATTGACTGCAAGCTGGATGGCATATGGGACCCTGCGACAGCAGGTCCTCTTGTAGTGGTAGACGTCAAAAGGACTTCTGTTACACAAGCCCCACAGAGGTAGTGGAGGTTGGACCTGGCCACAATCCTCAATACCTTTCGATTGAGTCGAGAAGCCAGGAGATAGACGACTGGCGTGCCTCCCCTCTGGCAAAGGAGCTTAAACGCCTCCAGGTGTAGAGACCATTCTCGTTGGTCCAGCATCTGGCGACTTAGGTAGTCCGCCTGCCAGTTCCCACACCTGGAATGTATACAGCTGACAGGCCTGGTACGCTCCTTTCTGCCCACCTTAGGAGGCGAGCGACCTCCGATGCTGCAGCTGAGCTGCTTGTTCCTCCTTGTTGGTTGACATACGCCACCACTGTGGCGTTTGTCCAACTGGATGACCCTGTAGCCTCTGAGACCATGTGGAGAGGCAAAGCCAGATTGCCCGGAGTTCCAGGACAATGATCGGCAAGTGGGATTCCTCCGGAGTCCAGCGACCCCGGTTGACTGAGCTCCCTAGACTCCTCTCCAACCGAAACACAGGCGCCCGTCGTGACCACCATCCAGTAAAAAGGAAGGAACAACTTCCCAGACAGAAATGCCGGTGATGTCGGCCACCAACTAGGGAGGTCCTGACTAGGTGGCTCACCCGGATTTTGACAATCCAGGGATGAAGGGCACTTGACCCTCTGGACAGAATTACCTTCTGTAACACTTGCGTGTGAAATAGTTTCCTTCGAGACGGTACCATATGCACTATCATGAGGCCCAGGACTCTCCTAAAAAAAAAAAAAAAAGCGTGACAACCATCTTGGGATGTCAACTGCCACACTGCAGCCCGAAGGGTCTGCAACTTCCCCATAGGGAGGAAAAAACCTTTGCCAAAATCAACCCTCGATACATTAGGAGTTGAGACGGTACCGATACTGACTTCTGAGTGTTCAGCACCCAACCAAGAAACGGAGGGTCTGACAGGTTATAGACACGCTCACCTCTAATTTTGAGTTTGAGGTGGCCCTCAGGAGAACGTCCAGGTTGCCCATGATAGCGATGCCATGCTGTCTTAGTAGTAGGGCCAGAATCGGGGCAAGCACCTGGGTGAACACCCTTGGTGCCGATGCCAGGCCAAAGGGGAGAGCCACCAGTAGTTGTGGTCTTCCCCGGCCGCTAAACACAGACATCTGATGCCTGGTGCATATGGGAACATGTAAGCATGTGTCCTTGAGGACCAAGGATGCCGGAAAATCCCTTGGATGGAGAGCAGCGACAACAGAGCGTCTTCAGCACTACGAACAGATTAGAGTAGAACCCCTGAATCCTTTCCTGCACTGAGACAGGAAGGACCACCCTGCCTATCAGCAGGTCTTGAACCACCCCATATAGGACTTCTTGACGAGTCAGCTGAACCTGGTGGTTTAGAGGGAAAAAAATCTGTTCGGTAGGCAAGCAAGGTTGGGTTTGCGAACCCAGGGACGCTTCTGTCACTCAACAGGCGCGTTATCGGCCTGGGGTCGTTTTGCTTGCCGCACTAGGTGGACGAAAGACCACTTGTGCGCAGTGAAGGAGAGCCCTAGCCTATGGCGTGGCTCCTTACCCCTTTTTGGATTGGGGGAGTAGCAAGCTCCTACCTCCTGTAGCATCCTTAACAAGGTCATCCAGAGAGGCTCCAAAAAGACTGTCACTGCTAAAGGGCAGGTCCACTAAGGCCTTTTTGGAAGTTTTTTGGTCCGTAGACCAGCACTTAACACCACCGTATAACCCGAGGCTATAGACAGCAAGGGGATAGTATCCATGTCTGATTCGCAGACAAACTTAAGGCCATGTATCAACTGGTTGGCCAAAGCTACCTCATTCGGAGGAGCCTCCCACGCCTTTAACCCCGGGAGTAGCATCTTTGCCCACTCAGCAAGACACCAAAGCTCCAGCCAATGCTGGACGCACCGCTGAGCCCACCACAGTGTATAGGTAGCGAGCGAGTGCCTCAGCCTTCTTGACCCCTTGTTAAGTCTGGACACAGGGGGGTCCACTATCGAGGAAGAGGACCATTTTTTCAGGAACTCTCCTCAAAGGGGTATCGGGGCTGTAAAAAAAAAAAAAAAAAAACCTTCAGTGGGTTTTCCCACTCCTTGTATAAAAGCTTATCAAGATAAAACACACAGGGAAACACCTTAGCAGTGCGGGCCAGCTTACGGAACCCAAAGGGGACTGCCGTCTCTGCTGCATTTCCAATTTTAGTGTATCCCGCACTGCAGTGATAAGGTCAGATACCAAAGCCTTTTCGTGGGTTGACCCGGACCTGGAGTCAGTCATTCTCACTGTCCGACCGGTCACGGTCCGCAGTCTCTAATGCATCAGAATCAGGGCCATGAGCCACAGCCGGGCCTGGTTCTGCATCAGAATTATCCCCAGAAGATGGCGGGGGAAGGGGGCGTTTCCTACCCCCCGTGTTCCCATGCGCTGCTTCCACCTTGGCAACAAAGCCTTCAGGATTGCCGACATAGCGCCCACAGATACATCAGGGGCACCAGCTGCCAACTCAGGTGTTTTGGGGAAAAAAGACGTCCGCTTCTGACGTCATGCTGACCCACGCGCCTGACACCCCCAGGGACTCCATCCTCCTAGCTGCTACACAGATGCAGATGTCTCCCAGAGGACTCACCACCCTTGGAACGGTATCGCTATTGCTGCCATCTGCTCCCGCCTGAGTTGCTCTCCCACCGCTGCCTATGTCAGTCTGATCCTCATCAGCGTGTCTCTGTATGCTTTCGCGCCTGTGGAGCGCCACTAGAGGCCGAAGACTTAGACAAAATGGCGGCCGAGCTGAAGAACAGTGTGGACCATAAGAAAATGGCCGCCGAGCAGTCGACAGAGGCCAAAGCGGCGCAAACCACAAAAAAATGGCCGCCGAGCGTTAGAGGCCAAAACAGGCGTGGACCACAAGATAATGGCCGCCGACAGCATGGAGGGAGAAGCACACACAGGTAAGCAGCACATTTGACACATTAAAGACAGTCTACAGCGCAGCCCCCGCTCCAGATGGAGCCCCCCAGGTGACCCCGCAGCACCCAGCCTTAGCTGCAGAGCCCAGGGAGGAGGGAAGGCAGGGAGAGAGGAAAGAAAGGGCAAAAACCACTTACTTGATCTCTCCACGAATGTCCAGCCAAGTCACCCTGCCGAAGCAGGGGAGCTACTTACCCTTCCTGCGTGGATCATGCTGGAAGACATTCCGGACAAATCATCATCCGCACACGGAGGTGACTGTCGGCCAGGCATGCTGTGATTGTGCCATAGAGACCAATCATATGCATGCCCTGGAGCCGGAAAGCTCACCGGCCACCCATGGAGCGACGGGCATGTAGTGGAAAACCCAGCGCGTAGCTAGGGTAGGCACACGCTCGATGGCCGAAACTGGGTAACCTACAAGGATCTGGGATCCAGCCTGTCACCCAGTCGGCAGTTGATCGAAGATCGCAGGAAAAAAAAAAAAAAAAACGTAGAAAAAAAACCCCGGACCAAATTGGCCCGAAGGGAGCCATGTCCTTCTCCTTACTAAGCAGAAAAAACTGATCTGCGAGGTGCAGAGAGAAGGATTATACCCAGAGGGTATAATATTCTCTGAAAAATGGCCAAGAAATCAAATTCTGCCAGGGTATATAAACTTATGAGCACAAGTGTGTGTGAATATATATATATATATATATATATATATATATATATATATATATATATATATATACACATACATACATATACACATACAGTATCTCACAAATGTGAGAACACCCCTCACATTTTTGTAAACATTTTATTACCGTATATACTCGAGTATAAGCCAAGTTTTTCAGCCCTGTTTTAGGGCTGATAATACACCCCTCGGCTTATACTCGAGTCAGAGTACCTGAAAATCTTCTTAGACTGCGGGCGGCATCCATTGTTTAAATATTGCAGCTTCCTCCTGGTCCCGTTCCATGATAGGCGTTTTCAGCAGACACTGTGTTCAGTGTTCCACCTATCATGGACGTTCTCTTGTCCGAGGATGAAAAGATGTCCGTGATTGACGGAACACTGAACACAGTGCCTGCTGGGAAATGGAGTCTGAGAATGAGAGGATCTCCGTGATAGGCGGAACACTTATCGCAGTGTTTGCTGGAAACACCTATCACGGAACAAGACCATGAGGAAGCCGCGATATTTAAACAATGGACGCCGCTCGCAGTCTAAGAAGATTTTCAGGTACACTGACTCGGGCACAGGGAGGCTGCAATGGACACAGTGAGGTTGGGCACAGTAAGCTGGCAATGGGCACAGTAAGGTTGGGCAGTAAGGTGGCAATGGGCACAGTGAGGTGGCAATGGGCACAGTAAGGTTGGGCACAGTGAGGTGGCAATGGGCACAGTGAGGTGGCAATGTGCAGAGTGAGGCGTGCAAATGGGCATTGTTGACCCTCTTTTCTGCTTACAATAGCTGCTGCATTTCCCCCCCCCCCTAGGCTTATACTCGAGTCAATAAGTTTTCCCAGTTTATTGGGGTAATATTAGGTACCTCGGCTTATACTCGGGTCAGCTCATATTCGAGTATATACGGTATATCTTTTCATGTGACAACACTGAAGGAATGACACTTTGCTACAATGTAAATTAGCGAGTGTACAGCTTGTATAAAAGCGTAAATTTGCTGTCCCTTCAAAATAATGCAATACACAGCCATTATTGTCTACACCACTGACAACAAAAGTGAGTACACCCCTAAGTGAAAATGTCCAAATTGGGCCCAAAGTGTCAATATTTTGTGTGGCCACCATTATTTTCCAGCACTGTCTTAACCCTCTTGGGCATGGAGTTCACTAAAGCTTCACAGGTTGCCACTGGATTCCTCTTCCACTCCTCCATGACAACATCACAGAGCTGGTGGATGTTAGAGACCTTGCGCTCCGCCTCCTTCCATTTGAGGATGCCCCACAGATGCTCAATAGGGTTTAGGTCTGGAGACATGCTTGGCCAGTCCATCACCTTTTCCCTCAGCTTCTTTAGCTAGGCAGTGGTGGTCTTGGAGGGGCGTTTGGGGTCGATATGTTGAAATACTGCCCTGCGTCCCAGTCTTTGAAGGGAGGGCATCAAGCTCTGCTTCAGTAGATCACAGTACATGTTGGCATTCATGGTTCCCTCAATGAACTGTAGCTTCCCAGTGCCGGCAGAACTCATGCAGCCCCAGACCATGACACTCCCGCCACCATGCTTGACTGTAGGCAAGACACACTTGTCTTTGTACTCCTCACCTGGTTGCCGCCACACACGCTTGACACCAGCTGAACCAAATAAGTTCATCTTGGTCTCATCAGACCACAGGACATGGTTCCAGTTAATCCAGGTCCTTAGTCTGCTTGTTTTCAGTAAACTGTTTGCGGGCTTTCTTGTGCATTATCTTTAGAAGAGGCTTCCTTCTGGGACAACAGCCATGCAGACCAATTTGATGCAGTGTGTGGCGTATGGTCTGAGCACTGACAGGCTGACCCCCCCACCCTTTCAACCTCTGCAGCAATGCTGGCAGCACTCATACGTCTATTTCCCAAAGACAACCTCTGGATAGGACACTGAGCACGTGCACTCAACTTCTTTGGTCGACCATGGCGAGGCCTGTTCAGAGTGGAACCTGTCCGGTTTAACTGCTGTAAGGTCTTGGCCACCATGCAGCAGCTCAGTTTAAGGGTCTTGGCAATCTTCTTATAATCTAGGCCATCTTTATGTAGAGCAACAATTATTTTTTTCAGATCCACAAAGTTCTTTGCCATGAGGTGCAATGTTGAACTTCCAGTGACCAGTATGAGGGAGAGCGATAAACACCAAATTTAAACACACCTGCTCCCCATTCACACCTGAGACTGTGTAACACTAACGAGTCACATGACATTGGGGAGGAAAAATGGCTAATTGGGCCCAATTTCGACATTTTCACTTAGGGGTGTACTCACTTTTGTTGCCAGCGAATTAGACATTATTGGCTGTGTGTTGAGTTATTTTGAGGGGACAGCAAATTTACACCATTATACAAGCTGTACACTCACTACTTTACATTGTTGCAAAGTGTAATTTCTTCAGAGCCGGTTCACACACAGGCGGCACGACTTTGGGGGCAACTCAGCAAGGCGATCTGAAGAAGACTTCAGAGGCGACTTGCAAAATGACTTCTGTATTGGAGTCATGAAAGAAAGAGAGATTCGCCCTTGGGACTTTGAGTGAGGTGAGCACTGTTAAGCCAATAAAAAATCGCAGGAATAATTGCAGTGTATATTTGTTCAAGTAAAAAGCAGTACATACATTGATGTCATGAACATGGGCCAATTCATACAAAATACAAGACCAATATAAATGAGGTAAAATGATATTGCGAGTATCTGACAATAATCATGTAAACACATAAGCATCAAATGTAACCCGACGCGTTTCGCGAGGCTTGGCTCGCTCTTCAGGGGTAGATTTTTAGGTACACTACGTGCATCTTATGTGTTTACATGATTGTCAGATACTCGCAATATCATTTTACCTAATTTATATTGGTCTTGTATTTTGTATGAATTGGCCCATGTTCATGACATCAATGTATGTACTGCTTTTTACTTGAACAAATATACACTGCAATTATTCCTGCGATTTTTTATTGGCTTAACAGTGCTCACCTCACTCAAAGTCCCAAGGTCGAATCTCTCTTTCTTTCATGAAAATTTAGGGATGGAGGTGTGTCACTGGTGACACCAGACCTTTTCTTTTCTTTTTTCTCAAACATACCCGGGTGGAAGACACCCAATAGCCCAAAACTGGTCTGCGGTCACCCTCGCCAATAAAAACATACATATATGTATGTATTTTACATTTTTATCATGCACTTGCCATTTGTCATTCCAACATATCCAATAACATCTCGCATTGGACTTTTATCCCAATCCAGCTGGTGTGGTGTTCTCTGTTGGTGGCGGTGCTACTTTATTTCTCCCTGGGAGCTGCGATATGCATCACAAGGGGGATCCTTGTCCCCTGCTGTCCCCGCCTGCCCTTTTTGAGCGGGCGGGGCCACTTGCATATCGGCACCATGTTAATGCGTCGGCCGCGCAATGTCTGCGATTTTGCAGCATCGCTGTGGCTGCAGGCATTACTACCATCAAGATGGTCCTGGGAGTGTCTTGGCTCACACACCGCCTTCTGATGGTTGGTGGGTTTAGGCACTCGTTTGTTGGGTCATTTACACATGGTGTTGGGGGCGGAGCTTCTCGGGCCCCTTCAGGGGTATATATTGGAGGCTTGCACAGCATGGATCTCATTGTTTGCTTTTTTTTCCACTGAGGACAGACACAAGTGCAGGTCCCTTCCTTGGAATTCACTACTTTCAGACCTACTTCACCAAGGTACACTTTTATATGTTTGTATATTACTCACTGCAAGCATCTACATGCAACTTGTTTTCTTATCACAGTCCTCACCACACACCTGTATTTCATTTCATTCACACTCTCTTTCACTTACTACTTTCCTCTCTGATCTTTCCTTAATCATACCAGCCAATCTGGCATTTTTTTCACTCTCCCCCTCAGTCTCCATACTTTAACCATCCTTGGCTCATGTCTTTTATACATGCAAAGACATATATATGTTACCATATACTCCTATATTTTAATTATTCAATATACATATTTATATTTAGAGCCAACATTCCTCTTGGATTCACTGACACTCTTGGGGTTACACCTATTCCATCCATGCTGAGCCTTCCTTCCGTTTGACTCCGTTTTGGAGCTTTGTTTGGCTCCGCCTCCTCAGCTCCCTGGTGAGACAGTCGCTGCCGCCATTTGAGCTTCACCCCCGCTGTCTTTTGGCAATGTCCAGTGGTGAGTATGGGGTTTTCCATATTCAAGGCCCCCCCCCCCCCTGTGCCTTCATATCATGCTTTATACTATATCACTCTCATTTTAGGTACACTACGTGCATCTACCCCTGAAGAGCGAGCCAAGCCTCACGAAACGCGTCGGGTTACATTTGATGCTTATGTGTTTACATGATTATTGTCAGATACTCGCAATATCATTTTACCTAATTTATATTGGTCTTGTATTTTGTATGAATTGGCCCATGTTCATGACATCAATGTATGTACTGCTTTTTACTTGAACAAATATACACTGCAATTATTCCTGCAATTTTTTTATTGGCTTAACAGTGCTCACCTCACTCAAAGTCCCAAGGGCGAATCTCTTTCTTTCATGAAAATTTAGGGATGGAGGTGTGTCACTGGTGACACCAGACCTTTTCTTTTCTTTTTTCTGTATTGAAGTCAATGCAAGTCGCCCCCAAAGACGTACAAGAAACTTTTTCTAAGTCGGAGCGACTTGCGTCGCTCCTATTAGAACGGTTCCAGTTCAGGCTGAGTCGCCTGACGAGTCGCTCCGTGTGAACCGGCTCTCAGTGTTGTCACATGAAAATATATAACTAAATATTTACAAAAATGTGAGGGGTGTACTCACTTTCGTGAGATACCGTATACACACACACACACACACACACACACACACACACACACACACACACACACACTTGAATAGTGCCACTTGCCGAACGAGCCGCAGTACATATACTGTGGCAGGTCGGCTCTATTGCGCCAACCAACGTACCTGTACATAATTTCGTGCAATAGCCAGCGGGGGCGCGTGCGCTGATTGGTTAGAGGGGGAGCCAATCAGCAGGTCCAGTGGATGCGATGTCCGCTGGCCACCCATGAACACTCCCCAGAGAGATCGAATAGCGGCCTGCCAATGTAAACAAAACAAGCCAATGATCTGACAGGCCTAAACAGTGAGCTTGTGTTCCTGCTAATCAGGAACATGGATCTCTGTATTCATTCAGTGAGTCCATCCCACACAGTAAGCACCCCCTAGGGACACACTTAACCCTTTGATCGCCCCTGGTGTTAACCCCTTCCCTGCCAGTGTCATTAGTACAGCAACAGTGCATATTTTGAATAGGAAAACACATATATGAGAGTCCAACGGGGCTGCACAACACAAAAGTATACAAAAAAATTGAAAGTTTCCACAGGCCTTTTTTTAAGCAGCAAAAAATATTATAGATAATGAAAGTAAAACCTTTTATTTGATAGAAAAATAATACATTCAAATATACAATAGATTTAAGATACAAGCTCTGGTTGGCGATACATACAACAGCATAAAACATCACTCGTTGCAGAAAAATACCCCAAATAAAGCATGGTTTGTCAATTGCATTTACAGCATAGTAGTCCACATAAATACCCTGAATACCCTAATGCATTTCGACCCTTTTGTGTCTGGTCTTCTTCAGGGGGAATTATATTCTAAGGAAATATATCAAGGAATTCTAGTTTAAGGTATTTGACAATATACGAAGCATTATTAAAAATTTCAAATCATCCAAAAGTAATATCTCTATATACTTATAGGTGTATTTACCATTCAGTAGATAAAAAAAAAAGATGGGATGCATCGCACAAAACAGATAACTATAAACATTTGCGTTCAGTGATCCCCTCGTCTCCCCCCATCCCTAACGCGCACTCCAGACGAGACCACATATCCGCCAACTATCTATTGAGAATTCTGCATATCCAATTGCAGGTGCTTTGCCTTCCGTCATCCTCTCCAGGTCCAAAAAGCGTGGCCCCCTGCAAGCCCGGTGGAATGTGGTCTCGCCTAGAGTGCGCGGTAGGGACGGGGGGAGACGATGGGATCACTGAACGCAAATGTTTTTAGTTACCTGGTTTGTGCGATGCATCCCCACTTTTTTATGCTGTTATATGTATCGCCAACCAGAGCTTGTATCTTAAATCTATTGTATATTTCAATGTAATTTTTATTTTTCTATCAAATAAAAGGTTTTACTTAATTACTTATCTATATTTTTTGTTGCTTAAAAAAACCCCTGGGGAAACTCAATTTTTTTTACAGTGCATATTTTTAGCACCGATTACTGTAGCAATGTCATTGGTTCCAATAAAAGAGTTAGTTAGGTGTCCGATTTGCCCACTGCAATCTCGCAGTCTTGCTAAAATTCGCGGATCACCGCCATTACTAGTAAAAAAAAAAAATGCTATAACTTTTACGCAAACCATTCAATATACGCTGTATTGGTATTTTTGTTTTACAAAAAATATGTAGCGAATACATTTTGGCCTAAATGGATATGTTTTATAGCAAAAAGTAAATACATTTTTTTTCTCAAAATAGCCAGTCTTTTTTTTGTTTCTAAGGCAAAAACTAAAAACCGCAGAGGTGAGGAAATACCATCAAAAGAAAGCTCCATTTGTGGGGGAAAAAAGTACATTTTATTTGGGTACAGCATTGCACGACCGCACAATTGTCAGTTAAAGTAACGCAGTGCCATATCCCAAAAATGGCCTGGCCATTAAGGGGGTAAAACCTTCTGGGCTGAAGTGGTTAAAAACATTTACACTTTTTAATTTTTTTACTTGTTTATACGTATGTAATGATTTAAAAAAAACTTTTTGATAACTTGTTTTAAAGTTAACAGGGGCATCTGATGTCTATGTATGTACTGATAGCTGTCTGCTTGACAGAGCGGAATGGAGCGAAATCCACTATAATTAGGTAGCACAAGAAGCTGCAATATAGATGGGGGGAAAAAAAACAATTATGCTTTTCAACTTGCAGTGTGTCCTGTCTCTGCAGAATTTCTCCTCTGACCCTGCTGAAGGGCGATTCTTATTTAAAACACTAATACTTAAAAAGATTAGTTGCTTTTGTTCTGTTCTAAACAGCAAATGATATATTTAAATATGCAGCATGTAGTCTGTTATATGCATTTAGGAATTAAACAGCTAAGCAAAATTAAAGTAAACGAGAACGTTTAACTTTATGGCAGATTTGACATTTTATGGTTAGAGTGCATAACCATCATCTTTTAAGGCAGTTTTAATTCCTATCTTGCATTCTTATTGTTCACACAGGCTCTGAAAAGTTTATCTTGAACAGGATGGTGGCCTAACAGCATAATGGGCCTTCTTCTGTTAGAGAATCCTGAAATGAAATCCATCAGGCACGGTATCTACATGCACATCTGTGACTGTGCAAGTTTGTCTCCTCAAATAAAGACAGTCTTTTATGAATTATATTCAAAATGACTTTAGAGAGCGGGTGCCTGTGTAAATTTATTAGGGACATTACATTGCAAGTATTACAAAGCAAATATTGACCATATAATTTGTAATAATAATACACATTGATTATTTTCATTATCTGAACAGCGGGAGACATGGACTGATAGATCATATTAATGGTTCTGTCCCTGCTCTGTAAAACAGGGGTCAGCAACCTTTTTTCACTTAAAGTGGAGGTCCACCCTGAAAAAATCTTCACACTAAAAAATCTAAAAAAAAAAGAAAAAATTAATAGAAAAATTAAACAACAATATGTTATACTCACCCTAAATGCCTATGTGGAAGTCCCCTAATCTGCCGCTAATGTTCCTCTTCTCTGTCCGCGGTGGCTCTCCTTCCGCTTCCTCTTCTTGTGAACGGGCCGCGCTGCCTTCTGGGAACTGTGTGTATCCCAGGAGGCAAGCCGCCCATTCACAAAGCGCTGTGCGAGTGGCGCATGCACAGTAGGAAACGGGCAGTGAAGCCTTACGGCTTCACAGCCCGTTTCCCCTACTCAGAATGGAGGAGCCGGGAGCCTGCCAGCAGCGATCGATCGCCGCGGCAGGACCGACATCACGGGAGAGTAGGACAGGTAAGTGTCCTTATTAAAAGTCAGCAGCTACACTGTTAGTAGCTGATGACTTTTCTTTTTCCTGCACCACCGCTTTAAAGGCCAGGTTCAATGTATGTGAATGCATGGAGGGCCGCATTCACCTGCTAATAAATTAAGATATCAATCTGGACCCTTTTACATTATACGGCCTCACATCTCTGGACACCTTTACATCACACAGCCCCCCTCTACTCAGCCCCCTTCCCCACATAATACACAGCCACCCCCCATGTCATGCTTTAAAATTGCACACACGCGTGGAATAGCGACAGACTACGGTACTTAAAAATCTCCATAGGCAATGTTTTAATTTTTTTTACAATTTTGCTTAGCTGTTTTACAGGTTACCAGCTTAGAGTTAGAGGAGATCTTGTGCTAGAATTATTGCTCTCGCTTTACGATCGTGGCGATACTTCACATGTGTGGTTTGAACACCGTTTACATTTGCGGTCGTGGCTTACGGATGCGTTCGCTTCTGCGTGCGAGCACGGAGGGATAGGGCGCTTTAATTTTTTTTTCTTATTTTATTTATACACTGTCTCTTTAAAATAATAAAAATAAATTCTGATCACTTTTATTGCTGTCAGAAGGAATGTAAACATCCCTTGTGACAGTAATAGACAGTGACAGGCACTCTTTATGGAGGGATCTGGGGTCTACAAGACCCCAAATCCCTCCATTGCACTTTAAAAACAGCCAAACTTGGCGTTTTGAATGCTTTTAACAGTAAAGATTTTTATTTTATATTCAAAAATAGACAATTGTACAGTCATACTAACATTTGTAAATAAATTTTAGCAAAGTATACTTAATGATTAGTATAATTATATTCAGCGAAAGAGTATTTTGTAGCTTATTTATTCTAACTGTAGCCTGGAATTAAACTTTCCATGCCTAATGTGGATTCCATAAGCTATACCTCAACAAGATTAGGCATATCCTCTATATCGTCCAAGTTCGAAACCAAACCAAAATCTATTGTTGGAAAATACTCTAGCTCGTATATGTATTTCGTTACTTACCGTATATACTCGAGTATGAGCCGACCCGAATATAAGCCGAGGCACCTAATTTTACCACACAAAACTGGGAAAACGTATTGACTCGAGTACAAGCCTAGGGTGTCCGTCTGCATGCCTCACTGTGTCCATGTGCATGCCTCACTGTGTCCATGCCTCACTGTGCCCATGACTAGACTGATGTTTAACATGGGAGTCTATGGAAGGGGTGCCCGGCTTTGAAAAATCGGTGCTCCCCGGCCGTAGGTCCTCCAGACAAAAAACGATGCACACTTGTAGAGGAAGAGCGGGGCTACTTGTGTGCCAAGTTTGTGGTCCAGAGGACCTACGGCCGGCCGGTACCGGATCCCCAAAGTCCGGGAGATCAAGCACAAAAAGGTGACTCGAGTATAAGCCGAGGGGGGGCATTTTCAGCACAAAAAAAGTGCTGAAAAACTCGAGTATATACGGTATGTTAAAAAAATGAAAAGGAAGTTGGCCCCTAGATAGGTGCCCATAAGTAAATGAAAAGAAGTTGAAAGAAAAAAGAAAGAAAGTATAGTACAATGTTAGGGTCCCCTGTACATCAGGGGTTTATGGGTTTATAAAGGAATCAGAATATTTAAAGATGACCCACGGTTGCCAGGTATTGTTAACACTTTCTATTTTTCCTAGTGCTATTGCCCTGATCTCTTCCATTTTATGAAGATGTGCCTCTTCCAACCATTCTTTAATCGTAGGGGTGGTGGTGCTTCTCCAGTGTCTGGGTATCACTGCTTTTGCTGCTGTGAGTAGAAATCTTGTCAGCGATTTCTTGCATTTTCTCATTGAACAGTTGGTAACGTGTAGGAGGCAGCATGCTGGGTTTAGTTGGATTTTTGTTTCCGTTTTGCATTTTATAATCTTGATTACCCGCTTCCAGAAAGATTTGATCAAGTCGCATTCCCACCATATATGGTATAGTGTGCCTTTTTCTTGGTTGCATCGCCAACAATGTTCAGGAACAGTTGTAAACCATTTATTTAATTTGCTTGGTGTTACAGTATGTACCAATTCGTTAATAGTTTAAATGATGTTTCTTGAAATCTCACGCTAATTGCGTATTTATGAGCAAACACACATGCCTGAAGCCATTGGTCTTTCGTAAATGACATGTTTAAGTTTGTTTCCCAAAATGTTTTGTGTCTACTAGGTTCCTGTAAATCATAGGTCTGCAGCCAAGTGTATTGTTAACGAGATATTCTTTGTTGACGTGTTAACCATGAAGCATATGGTTTCAAAGGGAGTTAGAGGTCTGGTGAAATGTTTATATCTCAGTGGGTTCATGATATCATCATGGATTTGGCGATAATCTCCATTAATTAATGGTGGCTGTCCTAATTCTGAATGTGATTTGATTTTGTTGCCTTCCAAACAATGTGCGACCAGTAGTGGTGAGTTTCTAATGCAAAGTGATTGGATAGGGTCCGTCATTCCCGGTTTAAAGTCAGGGTTTGCCATTAGCGGTGTCAATGGTCCTAGTGATGTGGTGAATGGGGAAACCCTTGTAATTGTTTGTAGATTTTTAAGTGTTGCTCCTATGAGGGGATGTTTTTTCAGCTGTTTAGGGCATAAATTCCATGGAATCCAAGGTGAATATGAGATGGGTATGTGTCCCAGGTTATTCTCCAGCCCTACCCAGTCTGTTATCCATGTGGCATGTCCAATCTATAATCCTAGTGAGATGTGTGGCTAAATAATAATTCTGGAAGTTGGGAAACCCCATACCTCCATTTTGTTCATCTCTAGTGAGCAGAGACCAACTAATTTGTGTTTTTTTAGAGGCCCAAAGGAATTTTTTAAGTATTGCTTGTAAAGAGCTGAAAAAGCTTGCGGGTAACATTATGAGGACAGTCTGGAAAAAGTATAGGATTCTAGGTAATATTGACATTTTGATTATGGCAGCTCTGCCAAACCAAGAGAAATATTTTAGTGTCCATTTTTCTAAGTATTTAGTAATGGCTTGTAATATGGGTTGGAAATTGGTTTTGCACATTAAATCTAATTTCAAAGTCAGTTGTATTCCTAGATATTTAAGTGATGTTGTTTCCCATTTAAATTTGCACTTATTTTTTGTATTGTGTAGCGTGGCCTCTCGTAGCATCAGGTTCAGTGCTTCAGATGTGTTATAATTAATTTTAAAATTTTATACATAGCTGTATTAGTGGAATATGTTGCATAAGTTAGGCATGGTGATGTGTGGTTGAGTTACGAAGAATAAGAGGTCGTCAGCATATGCCGAACATTTATATATTTTATCTTTGACATTAAAGCCATGGATGTCCGGTGTTTTGTTTATTGTGCGGATCAGAGGTTCTAATGTGAGGATGAATAGCAGGGGTGAAAGGTGACATCCCTGCCGTGTCCCATTTTGAATTCTGTGTCAGAAAGTGTTCCATTTATTTTAATTTGTGATGTCGGGTTGTGATATAAGACCTTGATCCATGTTGGCATGTGGGGTTTCAAACCAATATAGATACATGCGGCAAATAAGAAGTCCCACGACACGCGGTCGAAGGACTTCACCGGGTCGGTAGATAATAGCATGCCTTCGAAATCACTTGTATGTGATTTATGTATGAGATTCAAGGCCTTTATCACATTATCCTTTGCTACTCTACCGGGCATGAAGCCCACCTGCTCTGGTCCTATTAACTGATGTAACAGTGGTCTGAATCGGTTTGCTAATATTTTTGTGTATAGCTTTAGATCTAGATTGAGTAGTGATATCGGTCTATAACTAGTACAGTCCAGTGGATCGTTGTTGGGTTTAGGCAGCACCATTATATGTGCTCTCAAAAAATCCTCAGGTATTGTGTGTGGATTCTACAAAGAATTGAAGGTCTTAAGCATGTGTGGCGTTAGTAAGGTAGAGAAGGTTTTATAGTAGTGTGCTGTAAGGCCATCTGTGCCAGTGCTTTTCCCTGTTTTGAGGGATTTAATGGCATCAGCTAGTTCCATTTCTGTCACAGGTTCTTCTAATGCTTGGGTGTCGGTATCATTTAATGTGAGAAGTTTGGCTGTTTTGAATGCTGACTTTTTTTAAATTTGACGCCTTTAGGTGTTCTGTAAACCAGAAGTGATGTCATGACATCGCTTCCGGGTTACTAGATTTGAGCCCTGATCAAAACCAATTCTGGCTTTGTT
This sequence comes from Rana muscosa, assembly GCA_029206835.1. NCBI lineage: Eukaryota > Metazoa > Chordata > Amphibia > Anura > Ranidae > Rana > Rana muscosa. The sequence continues at coordinate 177,032,531 of CM055122.1, read as the reverse complement.
CAGGGTCTCCGGGCAGCCGGCAGATGTTACAGCTGGTCGCTCAGGCCTCCCGGTGGGACTGGAGAGCCTGGGCAAGTAGCGGAAGGCGGCAGGATGTACCCTCCCACTGCTTGGGATAACAGCCGAGCGGCTTCTTAGCCGCATCGGTTGTTATCCCAAGAAAGCCGAGCGCCGGAAGGGGTTAAAATGTCCGGGGCCAGGTTCACGTGAATTCATCACGTGCACTGACGGTCTGGACATTTAGGTGCGCCCACGGGCCGTAGGTTGCCGACCCCTGCTGTAAACATGCATGGAACATATTGACACTATCATTAAATTAAAATTATTAAATCATGCTCGTCATGGGAAGCAAATAATTAAAAGTGGAAATAGCGCAAACCTGTGCACAAATTAAAAATGAGCAGTAAACACAAAAGAAGATATCCTCTCCATTAGCTTCCAATAAAATAATATGTGTTGCTCTGTAATAAACTCACATAGGGTAAACAAAACAATTAACAGAAAAATAGGATTTTTGTACTCACAGAAAAATCCTTTTCTCTGACATCCATGGACTGACACGGCATCTCTTACACTTTACACGTGGGTTATGTCCCTGCTTGCAGGAAAAGACCTAGGCAGAATGTGAGATGTTATACATACATTCTAAAACGCCAGAGCTGAACAGCCCCTCCCAGGGGGGTGGTCCCTCCGGACATAACCCTCCCACTGCAGTCAGCAGACCTCAGTTCATAACAAAGCAGTACAAACCTTAAAAGGAAGGGTGGGTGCCGTGTCAGTCCATGGATGTCAGAGAAAAGGATTTTACGGTGAGTACAAAAATCCTATTTTCTCTTATCATCCATGGACTGACACGGCGTCTCTTACACTTTACACGTGGGATGTCCCAAAGCAGTGTCAAGTGGGATGGGAGCAGTATGAATGGAAAAACCAAAAACTTCACTCCAAACAAGGCAGAGCTCCTCAACGGTGGAGTTGCAACTTTTTTAAACAGCGGCCTGCAGCACCTTGCGGCCGAAGGAAGCATCTGAAGATGCAGCCACATCAACCTTATAAAACGTAGAAAAGGTATGAACGGACGACCAGATCGCCGCCTTGCACACTTGTGCAACCGATGCTTGATGTCGGAAAGCCCAGGAAGCACCAATTGCCCTGGTGGAATGCGCCGTAACCGGAAAGGGAGGCGCCCGCCCCTTGAGAGCATAGGCTTGAATGACGGTTTGTCTGATCCACCTAGAAATGGTGGCACACGAAGCCGCTTGGCCCTGTTTTGGATCAGAGACAGTCACAAACAGTGAGTCAGACTTCCGAATAGAAGCAGTAGCAGACAGGTACACCCGCAAGGCTCGTACCACATCCAATGTGTGAAGTGCAAACTCTCTGGGATGCGATGGGTGAGGACACAAGGACGGGAGGACAATGTCCTCATTTAGGTGAAAGGCCGAGACCACCTTTGGCAAAAAAGAAGGTCGCAGACGCAACACCGCCTTATCCTTATGGATGACCAAATAGGGCGACTTGCAGGCCAAGGCCGCCAACTCAGACACTCGTCTAACAGAAGTAATGGCTACTAAGAAAGCCACCTTCTGAGACAAAGTCAAGAGGGGAATATCTCTGATATTTTCAAAGGGAGGTTCCTGGAGAACCGAGAGCACCAAATTCAGATCCCACGGGGGGAGAGGAGGCTTGACAGGAGGAAGCACATGGCGAACCCCCTGTACAAAAAGTGCTAACCAAAGAATGACCCGCCAGCGGTCGCTGAAAGAAGACAGCCAAGGCCGAAATCTGACCCTTAATGGTACTCAAAGCAAGCTTTTGGGTCACGCCACGCTGCAGAAAACGCAGGATTCTGGGGACGGAAAACGTCCGCGGACGCCAGTCCAGCTCGTCGCACATGGCGATGTAAGCTTTCCAAGTACGGTGATAGATCTTTCTGGAGGAAGACTTCCGTGCCCTTAACATAGTCGAAATGACCGAATCCGAGAGACCCCGGTCTCTCAGCACCTGGCTTTCAATAGCCATGCCGTTAAAGCCAGAGACTGTAAAGCAGGATGAAATATAGGACCTTGAGAAAGGAAGGTCCTCCCTCATTGGCAACCGCCAGGGAACGTCAGCGACGAGACGTATCAGATCGGCGTACCAGTGACGCCGAGGCCAATCCGGAGCAATGAGGATCACCGGAATTCCCTCGGTCGCCACCCTGCGCAGCAGGCGAGGGAGCAACTGCAGTGGAGGATAAACGTACATCAGGTGATAATGACCCCATGGGGCCACCAACGCATCTGAGGCATCCGCCCAAGGATCCCTGGATCTGGCCACAAACTTCGACACCTTGCGATTGAGTCGAGAGGCCATCAGGTCCACATCCGGCGTGCCCCACCGTCGGCAAAGGAGTTGAAAGACCTCCGGGTGCAAGGACCACTCTCCCTGGTCCAGCGTCTGGCAACTCAGATAGTCCGCCTGCCAATTGTTTACGCCCGGAATGTAGACGGCCGACAGAGCCGGCACGCTTCTTTCGGCCCACCTCAGGATGCGGGCGACCTCGGAAGCCGCAGCTGAGCTCCGAGTCCCCCCCTGATGGTTGACATACGCCACCGCCGTGGCGTTGTCCGACTGGATCCTGATGGAGCGACCATGAGGAAAGACACAGTCTGATTGCCCGTATTTCCAGAACATTGATCGTAAACGGGCTTCGTTCGGAGTCCAAAGCCCTTGGGCCGACAGGACTCCCCAGACTCCCCTCTAGCCCGTCAGGCTGGCGTCCGTCGTGATCACCGTCCATTGGATGGGGAGAAACAACCTCCCGGACCGAAGAGCCGGGGACCTCAACCACCACGCCAGGGACACCCTGACCAGGTGACTCACCTGGATCTGAAGATCCAAGGACAACGGGGATTTGTCCCAAATGGACAAGATCTCCTTCTGTAATGCCCTGGTGTGCGATTGGGCATAAGGAACGGCCTCGAAAGAGGCCACCATGAGTCCCAGGACTCTCATGCAAAAATGGATTGACGACCATTTTCGGGACGTCAGCACCCGCACTGCAGACTGAAGTGTCAGCCGCTTCTCTGGAGGTAGGAATACCTTCACCTCCAAGGAGTCCAGAATCAGACCTAGATACTCCAGACGCTGAGTCGGGACCAGGACCGACTTCTGAATGTTCAGGAGCCACCCGAAGTCCCTGAGGGTCTGACTGACGATAGTCACACTTTCTTCTAATTCTGACCCACTGTCTGCTCTTAGAAGAAGATCGTTCAGATAGCCCACGATAGCAATGCCTCGCTGTCTCAGCAAAGCTAGAACCAGAGCAAGCACCTTGGTGAACACCCTCGGTGCCGAGGCTAGGCCGAAGGGAAGAGCCACAAATTGATAGTGGACTTCGCCGATCGCAAAAACTTCTGGTGGCTCGCGCAGATCGGAACATGCAAGTAGGCGTCCTTGATGTCCAAGGACGCCAGAAAATCCCGATGGAGTGTAGCGATCACCGTGCAAATGGATTCAGGGCCTTGAGGTCCAGGATTGGCCGAACCCCGTCCTTTTTTGGAGCAACAAACAGATTCGAGTAGAACCCCTGAAACCTCTCCTGGGACGGAACCGGCACAATCACTCCGGACCCGATCAAATCCTGTACAGCCCCCAATAGGGGGCAGGAAGGAGAGGGAGATTTGAGGGAAAGAATCTGTCTGGGGGCCAGGAACGGAACTCTATTCTGTATCCTGAGGTGACCACCTCGCACACCCACCCGTCGGAGATCCGGGAGGTCCACCGATCCGTGAACCTGCGAAGTCCTCCCCCCACCCCAGAGTCGGGCGGGGGCAAGACTTCACGCGGAGGCGGGCTTGGGAGCCAGGTTGTTCGGCTTACGCACCCAGGGGCGCTTGTCCACCCGCCGCACTGTTGTCAGTCTGGGAGGGCTTACCCGTGGACGAAAAACCCCTTTTTTGCTGGAAAGGAAGGACCCGGCTTACGGCGGGCCTCCTTACCCTTGCTAGTCTGAGGAAGGAGAGTGCTTTTACCTCCCGTGACATCCTTGATGTCATCCAGAGCAGCACCGAAAAGTCTACCACCCTTAAAAGGTAGATCTGTCAGGAGCTTCTTAGAGGCTAGGTCAGCAGACCAGCATTTCAACCAGATAAGACGACGCAATACCACCGCCGAGACAGAGGCCCTGGATATTAATGGGGCCGCGTCCAATGTGGCGTCGCACACATAAATCAGGCCCTGCACCATCTGGTGGGCCAGAGCAATAGTGTCCTGAGGAAGATTATACTCCTGTACAGATTGGTGCAAAAATTTTGCCCATTCCGTGAGTGTCTGAGACACAAGGGTCGCCGCTACAACAGGCCGTAAGGCAGATCCCAACAAGGCAAACATGGCTCTGCTCACCACTTTTGACCTCCTGTCAGTGGGGTCCTTATATGCAGGAGTCCCCTACATCGGGAGAGTGGTGGCCTTGTTCAAACGGGCGACTGGAGGGTCGACCACTGGGGGAGAAGCCCACTTCTTAAGTAGGGCGTCTTCAAAGGGGTATCTGATAGACAAATGCCGCGGGACTATTAAAGTCTTCTGCGGCTTTTCCCAGACCAGATCAATGAGCTGGTCAAAGAAAGGAACATATGGAAAAACCTTTTTAGAAGGCCTGGCCTTAAAAGAACCAAAGGAGATTGCCTCTGCCTGAGGTTCCATAGCCGCAGCATTCAGCTTGAGAGAGTGTCCCTCACAGCATCAAAGAGTTCACTAACAAGCGCCCTGTCATTTACTGACTCAGAACTGGAGTCTTCCTCACAAGGAATGTCCTGTTCAAAACCATCCAAATATTCAGAGCTAGGGTCCTGAGCAGCACTAGCTAGGCCCATAACTGAATCAGCGCACTCTCCTTGTGGAGATAAAGTGGGGAGAGGGCGCCTTTTTGCTCCCTTGCGCTCGCACACCGCTTCCATCCTGGTAAGAAATGATTCCAGGACTGCCGACAACTGGTCCATGGGGACCGCAGGTGCTGGGGCACTGCCTGTCGCCTCTGGCATGTAAGGGGAAGCTGGTGACACTGACTCCATATTGTCCCTCTCTGAGACTCCTCAGAAAAAAAAGTCCACCCAGAAGCTGTGCTGACTGAGTAGGGGAATGCCCAGGGGACCCACCAACCTGACCAGGACCGCTCGGTTCCGCTGCCTTGTCTCTCGGCGCCGCGCTGTTCAGCGTGAGTGAGCTGAGAGGAGAGAGTTTGAGGAGATTCGCGCCGTTCCCAGCGGCGATAGAGGCCAAACAAGTGCTTGAAAAGCACGCGGCTACAAGAAAATGGCCGCCGCAATGTGCTCAGGCGATCCACGCAAAATGGCCGCCAATGTAAAGTAATGCACAAACACAAAACATGGCGCCGAACGGCGCCCAGGCCCCCAAAACACTCAAAAAACAGCCCCAGCGATATGCAGACCAGCATGAGCCCCCCCAGGCAGTATGACCCTCAGGCCCCCCACACAGCACAGCGCCAGCAATGGTGACAGAGAGTGACAATAAAACACAGGGGGAGACAGGGAAAATCCCCCACACAGAGAAACACACAGCATGTACTCACCTGCAGACAGGAGAGACTACTTACCCGTCCCCTGAGGGACCCACTGGTGTGTTTCTGACAGATCACAGTGCGGTACTGGGTAGCTGTCGGCCCGGTCCACCGCGAAAGATACAGCAGGACTGTTCAATCTTGAGAGGACCACGGAGCATGAAAGCCCACCGGCCACCCCTGGAGTCGTGGGGCATGTCGTGAACGGAGTCTCACGCACACAAGGCGAGGATCAACACGCTCGATGGTCGGACAGGGAAGACTACGAGGATATCTTGTACCCAACCTGTTGCCCAGCCGACAGTTGATAGAAGATCTCAAAAATAAAATAAGAAAAATTCCAAAAGGAATAAAATTAGGTCAGGAGACTGGCTCCTGAGAGAGCCACGTATTCTTCTGCTAGGCAGAAAAAAACTGAGGTCTGCTGACTGCAGTGGGAGGGTTATGTCCGGAGGGACCGCCCCCCTGGGCGGGGCTGTTCAGCTCTGGCTTTTTAGAATGTATGTATAACATCTCACATTCTGCCTAGGTCTTCTCCTGCAAGCAGGGACATAACCCACATGTAAAGTGTAAGAGACGCCGTGTCAGTCCATGGATGATAAGCGAAACCAATTTTTGTGTGCAAATTTTTTTTTTTGCAAAAAAGGTATGGGTCCCCTTTAACCGCCTTCTGCCCATTATATAGACAAATGACGGCGGAGCGGTGCAGCTCGTTCTGGGACGACGTCCTATGACTGCACCTAGTTTAGCCGCGATTGTGCGCCGACTCTTTACCTATGTGATCGGCTGTGTCCAATCACAACAGATCACATGTAAAGAAGGAGATGCCATTTATCAGCTCTCCTCACACTGACAGAGTACGAGGTGAGTAGAGCCAATCAGCAGCATCTTCTCACATGGGAGATGTGTAAAGGTAATCAGGTCACTGATCATCAGTGCCCTGATTACAATACACCCCCAACAGTGCCCATCAATGATGCCAGTCTGTGCTACTCATCAGTGCTGCATATTCGTGCCTCATCAGTGCAGCCTCATCAGCTCACATCAGTGAAGAAGAAAAAAATGACTTATTTACAAAATTTTCTTGAAGAAACAAAGTAATTTTTTATTTTTTCCCAAAAATTTTGTATTTTTTCGTATTCTCTTTAGCAAAAAAACAAAAACAAAACCCAGCGGTGATTAAATACCACCAAAAGAACCCATACCCTTTTGTTATTGTGAAATTTTTGCACACGGTTTTCTTATAATTTTGTTTACCCTATGTGAGTTTATTACAGCACAACAGCTATTTTATGGTCATGGGAACCTATAGACAAAACTCTGTTCTTTAATTTAGTAAAGTCAACTCTACAGCATTTCTTCACTTACAATCAACAAGTCGAATTTCTAAGTTTCTCAGAGAACATTAGACTTAGAGACTTAAAAACAACCAGTCAGGACAGGAACATGGGAGTCAATGAATCATTTTTGTAGGTGCAGGTTTTAAAGACCTATTATCTTAATCCTTTCTTCATGTAAGTCACTGAGTGGTAACACGCAGATTCATAGAGCTGCCAAGACAACAGATACGCATGAACTTGTTTTGAGTCATAGACTCACTAAATACAGAAACAAGGATAAGGATGACAGCCTCATAGCTTCCACCTTCAAAAAGCAACCAGATTTTAAACGATAAAAAGGTTTGCATTGGCTGCTGCATCACCTTAGTAAATACACCCGATTAATGACTAATTTAAATTAAAGGTTATGTGTTTAATTTTTACTTTATGACTTTTTGATGAGCAATTTTTAGCAGTGTATGCACAGGGTCAGATTCAACAACTGGGTATTGACCTGCTCCTAAAATCACAGAAGACAATTTGGTGCACAAAACAAGTAGGTGCTGATTTTTAGTGCTGTATAGTTTGTACTTAAAGTGTGAGGTGTTCTTGCACAATTAACTACAGCAAAGTAAATCCTGGCTTGATAAGGCTCAGAAGACATATTTATTATTTAGCTGGAATAAAGAGTCGGACAATCTTACCACAGCCTGTAGCTGAGTGACCATTTGCCCATTGTGTAATATTTCAAAAAGTCCATTATAAAGCTCTCCACGATGGGATTCAGGAAGGTCTTGCAGTATAAAAAAAGGCTTTGTTATCTCCAGTATGTCTAAGGGAGGAAAAAAAACAAAAACAATCAAAGGGATTTTATGTTGTAATGATACAACAGCATATGACATAAGCATAGCATTAAATCTCACATTATGAAAGACTAAGAAGATGAAAACCATTTAATGGATTTGTTCCTGCAGTATGGTTCAGGGGAGTTTCGTGTTAGTTAAACAATCTGCTTGTGCTGTTTGCCTCCTGCTGAGTCTCGTGCTTTGAAAAGTCGTGTGCATTACGGTAGCAAACATTAGAACAGTATCAATGGAACCCAGCTATGTGACTCATTGCCATCTCCTGCCAGTGCCTTATATAATAATTAGAACAAATTTCAAAACTTACAAGTCAGCAATGTTTGTAGTGGGAACATGTTACAGAACTAAAAACGTAACTTTTTTTAGTTCATACGGGACCTTCTGTAGTCACTAAAAAGCCACAAATTAATGCATCTCTGACTTCACTAAAAAAAAAAAAAAAAAACTTGACCTGTAAAGCAGATTTTGTGGTAACAAGAAACTTGCTGAGAGATCAGAGAGAGGAGTTTATCAGTCTGCTGCTTCTCTTTTTATTGTCCAGTCACAGGACGAGGGGGAAACCTGTAAATGTTACGATGTATTGAAAAAAAGCAGGAAAGAGAAAACCACTGACACCTATTTAACAATCCTCTTCATCAACTTTACTAAACCTTCATAACTAGCCTGATAAAAAGAATGGAATGTTGGAAATAAAATCTAAGTGTTGGCCAATAAACAGTATCAAAAATTTCAGAAGCATACATAATGAGATTGTTTTAGATTGAATGCTGGTTTCCAGTAGGACTATACAACCCAGAGACCAGTCCAAGAATCAGCTTCTGTTGGGTTGGTCGCATGTATATATACTTTTTGTCTCCGATTTGCATCAGTACATTATGCATTGCGCCTTTTGAGCAGCTGTTTAATCGTGTTTTGTATTCCATGATTTGTTTTTATACTATTTCCATTGTGTTATCCTGAATTGGCTTCCTGCCCATACAATCCCCTTGGGGCCTCCATTTTCTCTTCCTGCAAAATTGGGATGTGGTAGGAAGTCTCAGGACTAACTATAATCTCTTTGTAGTTTGTCCAACATATATTCTATCTGTTGAACAGAGAGGGTTACACACAGATTGAAATCCGGCTGGTTCCTGCTGAACTGGCTGAATTTCAGTCCATGTGTACCCAGCTTAAAGTGAGATAGCGCAGCAGTGACTGGTCTTTATTACAGGAAACTTCTGTATTTGCATAGAAACACACAAGCTATACGATTAGTACAAATTAGTACAAATGCCTCTGTTATTTAGACAACAGTTACTTATCCTGAAGTTCTGCTTTTAGTAGAAAGAGGCAGTTAGCTTTATGCCACACAAGCAATTTTGTAAAAGCAATTTGTAGCAGCTACAGAACAATTATGCGTTACAGAAATTCAAAGTGATTTGTAGCTCAGTCGCTAAGTGATTGGCTTTCGACAGCTTTCCACAGGATTGCTTTAGTACCTACTCATGTCATCCAATGCAGCTGCTGATGGCCATACTACACCAATTTGTACCTGGCTAGCTAAGCAATGCAGCCAGCAACAGCAAATCTTTATCCAGTTACAAAACACCAAATAAAACCAGAGCAAAGTTCTGTAGTGTAGTCGCTACAAATTTGGTTGACACGGGACTAAGGGCTTGTTCACACTAGAGGTTGCGGGGCAATAAAACTCTGGTTGAGACACGTTTTTACTACCCCCCAACCACTCCCCCTATAGCTGCAAAGGTGGTGGCCAGGGGTGTACACATGCTGCGGTCGTGATGCTTTGCTTCATGGCAGGAATTGGAGCCCCTGTCGCTTTCAGCGATCATAACGTCCACCTAGCATGACATTCTTAAGTGAATGGAGCAGTTATGCAAGCGTCCCACAACAGTGTACAATGCACAATGTTTGCGGCTCGCTAATGTGGAGTTCAAAAGGTTAAAACAGGCAGTGAGGAGGTGATGGGTCTTCATCCGCCTGTCAAATGCGCCCTGAAATATGATCCCCAAGTGTGAAAAAGCGCTTAAACGCACAAAGCATTCATTGCACATACATATGTGCTCCAGCAATGGGATGGGACAGAATTAATTTCTCTAATACCAAAAGGCAGAATCTCCAGAGCAATGCTCGTACTTCAGAGGAGATTGGTGCATTTTCTCCAACAACCTTAGTGCTTCAGGGACCTCACTGCACTGGGGCACTTTAGAACCCTTAATTATTGCTTTGTCTATTCCTACGCAATTACCACATTTCACTAAATGCATTGGGGTCTTTAAAGACATTACACTGCGATTATAGACACCTAAAGTAACACTTAAAAGAAAAATGCTGACAGCTAAAAAGAGTACATCTCAAATAATAAAATACATTCATGGTAGTATATATATTAATGAAATCAATTAACAAAACGATCTATTCATTTGCAAAACTGGTAACATAATTTCTGGAACACAATTAAATTTTGAGCTACAGTATATGTCCTCAGAGGTATGCTTACAATTGGGAAACATATGCGCTCATCTATGCACTGGTGAGATGTATTGGGCTTACCAGCTTCTAATACATCTGGCAGCACGATCAATACGAATATAAAGTGTAAGCAGAGAGACCAAGACAAAGCATAGAAGAGTAAAAGGAAACAGAACCAGCCACCTTGTACCAACACATGGTTTGCTATGACAGTTAATAGGTTTGTAGCTGTTGGGTAGAAATAAGACTTAGAGGGCTTTCCATTCTGAGCAGTGTCCATCTTATTCACCTACCCACCAACTCACACAAACAAACCTTCTTTATGTTCTAACACTGCCTTGTACAAGATGATTTGGTTTCTTCCTCAGCTGCTCCTCCAAAAAAGGGACAATAACTTCAAGGGTATCCGTATTCACAGACAGCAGTCCATTCTTCATAGGTGCCCTGAGGAGGTGCCATAATTACCACTTGTCTACCATCTCGTTTATAAATGGCGGTTGGTAGATGGGTATTTTAGAAAACCGCTTGACTGGTACATACACTCACCAGCCACTTTATTAGTTACACCTTGCTAGTACCAGGTTGGATCCCCTTTGGCCTTCAGAACTGCCTTAACTCTTCGTGGCATAGATTCAACAAGGTGTTGGAAAAAAAATTCAGAGATTTTGGTCTATATTGACATGGTGGCATCTCACAGTCAGTGGCGTAGCGTGGGGGGTGCAGGGGGTGCCGTGGCCCCTGGACGCGACATTTAGGGGGGTGAAATCTTGTGCCAGTGGTGTCACTACTGGCTGCCTCCTCCTAATTTTCATTTCCTGTGTCCCCCGATCTCCGGCCGCCATGTTTAGTGTCCGGCGCCCTGTGATTGGGCGTATGGGGGTCATGTGCGGCGTGGGGCTGGCCTGTCCGCGATCACGGTTGCTCTTGAAGTCGCGCCTCCGCACATAACCCCCATACGCCTAATCACAGCAAGTCAGTGTAGGTGTCAGGCAAGTCAGTGTAGGTGTCAGGCAAGTCAGTTTAGGTGTCAGGCAAGTCAGTTTAGGTGTCAGGCAAGTCAGTTTAGGTGTCAGGCAAGTCAGTGTAGGTGTCAGGCAAGTCAGTGTAGGGGTCAGGCAAGTCAGTGTAGGGGTCAGGCAAGTCAGTGTAGGGGTCAGGCAAGTCAGTGTAGGGGTCAGGCAAGTCAGTGTAGGGGTCAGGCAAGTCAGTGTAGGGGTCAGGCAAGTCAGTGTAGGGGTCAGGCAAGTCAGTGTAGGGGTCAGGTAAGTCAGTGTAGGTGTCAGGTATGCCAGTGTAATGATCAGGTGTGTCAGTGTAGGTGTCAGGTAGGTGAGGTGCCCCAGATGTCCTAGGAGACGAAACGCGTCGGAGGACTCCATTGTTGCCACATTCTTTGCAAAGCGCTTTTATATCAACTTAAATGTAAGTGTTTCCACTACATTAAATTTTGATTTATATACAGAGTTACGCTATGTGGCTGTTTCTTTTCTCTATTACATGATACTTACCTGCTCATATTGATTGGGATTTTCCCGGACCACTACTGCATATGAGGTTATCTGCTAAGAGGTCATCTTTCTTCTGCAATTTCTCTCTCCATGTTGATGTTTGGCCATTTCCAGCACAGCAATTTGCAGCATACAGATTGTCCAGGTTCCATCGTGGTTCCACCACACCAAGCCCGTTTGACCCACTGAACATATGTTCCTCTGGGTTCAAACTATCTGGTAAGCTCCTTACCTATTGGTGGTGGTTCTCTTCATCTTCTCACCGTCACCTTTCCCTTCAAAGTCTTCACCCACTTTTGAATTTCACCATTGCCTTCATTTTTTAATTACTTTAGGACACTCAGTTGCACAAGTTTTCACTTGTATTTCGCATACAGACATTTTGTATATATGAGGACTTCTTACTGTTTTTACTTAATATTTGAGTGTCTTTTTTTATATTGCACTGTTTTTATATACTCATTTGAGTGCGTCATGCATTCTTGTTCATTTTTTTGATTAGCGCTACACTTTTTGTTTCCAGGTAAGTCAGTGTAGGTGTAGGTGTCAGGTATGCCAGTGTAATGATCAGGTGCGTCAGTATAGGTGTCAGGTAGGTGAGGTGGGTCAGTGTAATGTGAGTAGTGCAGGAAGTAGGCGTGAGGTAGGCCAGTGTATGTCAGGTAGGCCAGTGTAATGATCAGGCGAGTCAGTGTAGGTGTCAGGTAGGTCAGTGTAATGTGAGTAGTGCAGAAAGTAGGAGTGAGGTGGGTCAGTGTATGCGTCAGGTAGGTTAGTGTAGGTGTCAGGTAGGTCAGTGTAATGTGAGTAGTGCAGGAAGTTGGATTCAGGTGGATCAGTGCATGTGTCAGGTGTGTCAGGGGGTCAGATAGGTCACATGTGTTGCAGGGGCAGGGTAAAGTGGAGTCAGGGGCGCAGCAAAATTAGGTATCACCTAGGGCATGGATATGCAATTAGCGGACCTCCAGCTGTTGCCAAACTACAAGTCCCATCATGCCTCTGCCTCTGGGTGTCATGATTGCTGCTGTCAGAGTCTCGCTATGCCTCATGGGACTTGTAGTTTGGCAACAGCTGGAGGTCCGCTAATTGCATATCCCTGACCTAGGGTGTCAAAGATCCTTGTACCAGCCCTGGTGTGTAGTGTGGTGTGCAGTGTAGTGGTCAGTGTATAGTGGTCAGTGTGCAGTGTAGTGTGCAGTGGTCAGTGTGGGGTGCAGTGGTCAGTGTGGGGTGTGGGGTGTAGTGGTCAGTGTGCGGTGTAGTGGTCAGTGTGCAGTGTAGTGGTCAGTGTGCAGTGTAGTGGTCAGTGTGCAGTGTAGTGGTCAGTGTGCAGTGTAGTGGTCAGTGTGCAGTGTAGTGGTCAGTGTGCAGTGTAGTGGTCAGTGTGCAGTGTAGTGGTCAGTGTGCAGTGTAGTGGTCAGTGTGCAGTGTAGTGGTCAGTGTGCAGTGTAGTGGTCAGTGTGCAGTGTAGTGGTCAGTGTGCAGTGTAGTGGTCAGTGTGCAGTGTAGTGGTCAGTGTGCAGTGTAGTGGTCAGTGTGCAGTGTGCAGTGTAGTAGTCAGTGTGCAGTGTAGTAGTCAGTGTGCAGTGTAGTGGTCCGTGTGCAGTGTAGTGGTCCGTGTGCAGTGTAGTGGTCCGTGTGCAGTGTAGTGGTCAGTGTGCAGTGTAGTGGTCAGTGTGCAGTGTAGTGGTCAGTGTGCAGTGTAGTGGTCAGTGTGCAGTGTAGTGGTCAGTGTGCAGTGTAGTGGTCAGTGTGCAGTGTAGTGGTCAGTGTGCAGTGTAGTGGTCAGTGTGCAGTGTAGTGGTCAGTGTGCAGTGTAGTGGTCAGTGTGCAGTGTAGTGGTCAGTGTGCAGTGTAGTGGTCAGTGTGCAGTGTAGTGGTCAGTGTGCAGTGTAGTGGTCAGTGTGCAGTGTAGTAGTCAGTGTGCAGTGTAGTAGTCAGTGTGCAGTGTAGTAGTCAGTGTGCAGTGTAGTGGTCCGTGTGCAGTGTAGTGTGCAGTGTAGTGGTCAGTGTGCAGTGTAGTGGTCAGTGTGCAGTGTAGTGGTCAGTGTGCAGTGTAGTGGTCAGTGTGGTCCGTGTAGTGTAGTGGCCAATGTAGGAATCGGGTAGGTCAGTGCAGTGGACAGGTAGGTTAGTGTAATGGTCAGTCTAGAGGTTAGTGTAGTGGTCAATATAGGAATCAGGTAGGTCAGTACTATTGTAGGAAGGGAAGGAACTCGGGGAGTGCGCAAACTCCGCAGGTTAGGGGGCGCAAATTTCTTGCCTTGCCCCGGGCACTGACAACCCACGCTACGCCACTGCTCACAGTTGCTGCAGATTTGTCAGCTGCACATCCAAGATGCAAATCTCCTGTTCCACCACATCCCAAAGGTGCTCTATTGGATTGGGCTCTGATGTATGTGGAGGCCATTGGAGTACATTGTCATGTTCAAGAAACCAGTTCGAGATGATTTGAGCTTTGTGACGTGCTGCATTATCCTGCTAAAGTATCCATCAGAAGATGGTTACACTGTAGTCCTAAAGGGATGAACATGGTCAGCAACAATACTCAGGTAGGCCATGGCATTTAAACAATGCTCAATTTGTGCCAAGGATCCCAAAGTGTGCCAAGAAAATATCCCCCCTACACCATTACACCACCAGACTCAAACTGTTGATAAAAGGCAGGATGGATCCGATGCTTTCATGTTGTTTACGCCAAACTCTGACCCTAGCGTCTAAATGTCGCAGCTGAAATCGAGACTCAGACCAGACAATGTTTTCTTCCAATCTTCTATTGTCCAATTTTGGTGAGCCTGTGCGAATTGTAGCCTAATTTTCCTGTTCTTAGCGGACAGGAGTGGCAGTGTGGTGTTGTGGTGTTCTGCTGCTGTAGCCCATCTGCTTCAAGGTTCAATGTGTCAAGATATGGTATTCTGCATACCTTGGTTGCAACGAGTGGTTATTTGAGTTACTGTTGCCTTTCTATCATCTCAAACTAGTCTGCCCATTCTCCTCTGACATTAACAAGACATTTTGGTTCACACAACTGCCACTCACTGGATATTTATCTTTTTCGGACCATTCTCTGTAAACCCTAGAGATCGTTCTGCAGGAAAATCCCAGTAGATCAGCAGTTCTTGAAATTCTCAGACGAGCCCGTCTGGCACCAACAACCATGCCACATTCAAAGTCACTTAAATTCCCTTTCTTCCCCATTCTGATGCTTGGCTTGAATTTCAGCAAGTGGTCTTCACCACATCTAAATGCATTGAGTTATTGCCATGTGATTGGCTGATTAGCAATTTGCGTTACCAAGCAATTGAACAGGTGTACCTAATAAAGTGTCTGTTGAGTGCACGTCACACATACTACATATCACCTCAAAGACTGGAGTGACAGCACTAACTCCTAGACCATCACTCACGGTTAAACCTTGTAAAGCACTCCATGCCAAGGTGAGAGCCCACGCAAGATGCAGTGTTCAAAGCAACATTACAGGCTGTACCCACAGCGTGAAGTCTGGTTCTCAAGGCACTACCAAGGACACACAGATCTAAGGGACAGTACAGAAAAATGGAATCTGTCACAGACCGTAGGTAATCAATGGGGAATGACTTTAACAACCTGGTTAGTAGAATGAATGTTATAGTAGAAAGAAATGAAGAGTTGATTACAGAATCCCCCAAAAAAAAATAAGGGAAAGAAAACTGCTTAGGAAAGAGACCATCTACATAGGGGACAAGAGGTCCATCACCTAAGGACACTAGCCTAGGACCCCCTAGGGCAGGGACCATCATTGCCAAGTTTGTGTAGACACTTGTGATTTATCCAATGTGCTATGGCTCTTTTTACCCCCACTTATTAGCCGTGGCCAAAGGTTTTGAGAATGACAAATATTAATTTTCATAAAGTCTGCTGCCTTAGTTTTTATTATGGCAATTTGCATACACTCCAGAATGTTATGAAGAGTGATCAGACATTGCAATTAATTGCAAAGACCCTCTTTGCCATGAAAATGAATTTAATCCCATAAAAAACATTTTCACTGCATTTGTGAAGAAGGCTTCAGGGCGCCCAAGAAAGTCCAGCAAGCGCCAGGACCGTCTCCTACAGTTGATTCAGCTATGGCATCGGGGCACCACCAGTGCAGAGCTTCCTTAGGAATGGCAGCAGGAAGGTGTGAGTACATCGGCACGCACAGTGAGGTGAAGACTTTGAGGATGGCCTGGTGTCAAGAAGGGCAGCAAAGAAGCCACTTCTCTCCAGGAAAAACATCAGGGACAGACTGATATTCTGAAAAAGATACAGGGATTGGACTGCTGAGGACTGGGGTAAAGTAATTTTCTCTGAATCCACTTTCCGATTGTTTGGGGCATTCCGAAAAAAACCTTGTCCGGAGAAGAAAAGGTGAGCGCTACTAGCCAACATTAAAGCATCCATCCATTCATGTGTGGGGTTGCTTCTCAGCCATGGGAGTGGGCTCACTCACAATTTTGCCCAAGAACACAGTAATGAATAAAGAATGGTACAAAAACATCCTCCGAGAGCAACTTCTCCCAACCATCCAAGAACAGTTTGGTGACGATCAATGCCTTTTTGCAGCATGATGGAGCACCTTGCCATAAGGCAAAAGTGATAACCAAGTGGCTTGGGGAACAAAACATCGACATTTTGGGTCCATGGCTCCCCAGACCTTAATCCCATTGAGAACTTGTGGTAAATTCTCAAGAGGCGGGCGAACAAACCCCCCCCCCCCCCCACACAAACTCTGACAAATTCCAAGCATTGATTATGCAAGAATGGGCTGCCATCAGTCAGAATGCGGCCCAGAAGTTGATTGACAGCATGCCAGGGTGAATTGCAAAGGTCTTGAAAAAAAAAAGGGTCAACATATCTTGACTCTGCATAAACTTTGTGAAAATTTATAATTGTGTCACTCAAAACTTTTGGCCACGGCTGTATGTGTTCTTTCATATACCGCCACCTCACTAATTACATAGGTTAGCCAAACAGGTTTTATCAAACATATCAGTGTTCTATATAATCCTATATGCCTTGATGTAATGTCGAGTAAACAGTGGTTTGGAGCTGGCTTAATGCGTTTCTTAGATAACTAGGTCTGCTTCCATCAGGAGGACATGGAGGTAGGTCTATAGACCATATAAAGATATTGTGAAAAATATAAAAATGAATAATGCAAATCAACCTTTTTTCTTTTGAGATACATCTACATGTGATGCAAACTAACCTGCTTCATATAAAAAGGAAGTGGTTTAATGGCATAGTATAGAAAGCAGATAAATTAGTGAGGAAGTAGCAGTTCTCAGATACAGGAAATGGGGCTAATCTTCACTCTAATTCACCTGAATTTATGGCAGACAAGGAAGCACTGCTTGGAACAGCCTTTCCATCCACAGAGATATTTCTGGATAAATCCACCATGTCCCAGTCAAAAAGCGAACCAGTGTTACTCAGCAGTGGCTCTGCATGCTCATGCTTTTTAAGGCTTTCTTTCTCAAAGCCTCCTTGTATTTCAGATAAAAAACAGAATTCTGTTGGAGGAAAAAAAACTAAATGTGAAGAAGGCATTATAATAATGCTGTACAGCAGTCAATCACATTTTTTATATCCATTTAATCACATCAGACCAAAAAAAATGACTGAATAGTTTTTGTTACTTACTCCACTTTATGCAATGCTGGATTAAGGCAAAATTTACTTACTGTATATACTCGAGTATAAGCCGAGATTTCCAGCCTTTTTTTTGGGCTGAAAGTCCCCCCCTCGGCTTATACTCGAGTCAGCGAAATTTAACATTGTAAATAGTACCTGAAAAAAAGTTGAGAGGCTGCGGCGTCCATCGTTTAAATCTCGCGGTCTCTTCCTGGTCCCTTCCGTGATAGGCGATTCTCAGCAGACACTCTCCGCCTATCACGAACGTTCTCTCATCCTCACCCATCCCAGCAGACACTGTGTTCGGTGTTCCGCCAATCACAGACGTCTGCTGGGATGGGTGAGGATGAGAGAATGTTCGTGATAGGCGGAGAGTGTCTGCTGAGAATCGCCTATCACGGAAGGGACCAGGAAGAGACCGCGAGATTTAAACGATGGACGCCGCAGCCTCTCAACTTTTTTTCAGGTACTATTTACAATGTTCAATTTAAACAGTGAGCTAGGGAACAGTGAGCTAGGGAACAGTGAGCTAGGGAACAGTGAGCTAGGGAACAGTGAGGCATTGTTGACCCTCGGCTTATACTCGAGTCAGTAAGTTTTCCCAGTTTTTTGTGGTAACATTAGGTACCTCGGCTTATACTCTGGTCGGCTTATACTCGAGTATATATGGTACCTGGATATTAAATCAAAGCAATGAAACATTAACGTTTGTAAATAATTTTAGACATCAGTATTACTTATGTTGCTCAGTACAGCAAGTATTTTAGCATTTCCCACTGGTCACAATAAATATTTCTATAGCCTGTTAAGTTTACATAGGGAAACAGAATACAAATTTTGCAGGCTTCTCTAATGCTGGCGAAACACGTTTTCTCTTGCCCATCCAGCTAAATAGCTGTTCACATGTGGATGTTACCCATGACGGTCTACATGCAAATGCAGTCTCTGCCTAGTAATGCCCGCTTCTCCAGACACCCACCCACCTAGGCATTTTAATATTTGCATACTATTCCCCAAGAGCCAGCCCACTCCATGCATCAGGGTTGAGGGCTCTTAAAATGGGGCAGGGTGCTGCGATTCTCTCAGGAAGCTACCGTGTTTCCCCGAAAACAAGCCCGGGTCTTATATTAATTTTGGCAACAAAAGACATAGTAGGGCTTATTTTCGGGGTAGGTCTTACCATGTAATGCACGGTCTTCTCTCCCCTCTCCCTCCCTGCCTGACAGGAATCCCCAGTGTGAACTGAGTTAAAACGCTTGTAAAAACCTATAATCCACTCTATTACAGTATTATATAATGTACAATGTGTGTGTTTCTGTAATATAATTGTGCCAAATACCGTTATAGCGCCGCTCTGCGCTTCTGTGACCCGCTGGAGCTCTCTTCCCTGCATTTATATTACAGAAACACACATTGTACATTATATACTACTGTAATAGAGTGGATTATAGGATTTTACAAGCATTTTAAACTAGGGATTATTTTTGGGGTAGGGCTTACATTGCAGCCCTCCTGGAAAATAACACTAGGTCTTATTTTCAGGGTAGGTCTTATTTTCGGGGAAACACAGTATGTACAGCATCTTACTAGCCCCTCCCACCAGCCATCATCCGTTTCATTGCATGGCAAGGCAGAGAGAGCCAGTGATGACATCACTGGGTCTAAAATACATCATAATGAGAAAGGAAGGGTATTTAAAAAGAATTAGCAAGTTCATTTGGGATGGGGAACCAAGGAAAGCAAACTATAAGCATATTAAACTTCAGCTTTAAAGTATTTTGTTATATCTGTTCAATAAATCAAAAAAAAATGCCTGTTTATCCTGCCATAAACCTAGTAAACTCTGCCTGTGCCAAATTGGATGAATCTCAATCACTGATATCAGCCTTGCCCAGTTCACACCTCCCCCTTTCTATGGTATGGGTTAAAGAAGGTGATCTGTAATTCAAAAGCAGTAGTGAGCAACCTAGACAGAATGCAGCGCCCTTCATAGAAACAGTATTGAGAGTGAGCGTTGTCAACTTAGGACAGAACGTTAAAAAGGCCTGAAAATTGTTTTTTTTATGAACATCTAAGGATTGATAAAATGTAATGAAATGCGATAAAATGCAATGATAGATAGATAGATAGATATATATATATCTATCTATATCTCTATATATCTATATACACACACACACACACACACATATACACACACACACACACACACATATATATATATATATATATATATACATACTTTTTTTAATCATACTCATCTAGCTGGATGCTGCATCCGATGCTACATCTGTCCCCCACCGGCTCGAACACTGAGAACCGAGCGAACAAACACAGCCGATTGCTCGGTTCTAAGGGCTCCCTGAGCACTCTGCTCTGCCCCTCCCCACTGTGCTCACTGGAGCGCTGGGCTGTGGAGGGGGCGGGAGCTGAGAGGCTGAGCTACGTGCCAGTCTAGGCATGTGGGCGGATCCTGACTTCATTGTCGCAATCTTGCCTGAGCCTGGACCAGCTCTGTTTTCAGCCCGCTGTCTGCTGAAAATGGGTCACAGGAGTGCAGAACGAACTGCACTCCTGTGATCCACAGAAGTACAGCTGTACTTCTCTTTTAATGAATAAGCACAAATTCAATTATAGTTTCTAACTTATAGATGAAGACCAGAGAGAGCTTTAACTCTTGATATGAAATATGTAATCCAAACATGAAATAGTATGCATGTAGAAATGCAGCTTTAAAAATTAGGTTTCAGAAAATTTTACCACAATAGTTTATTTTCAGTAGGATTTGAACTAACGCTTACATCGGAAGCATAAAAACAGCCACATAAAAAAAAAAACACATAATGGATAAGTGATGTGTATCGTTAGAAGATGTTTATGAGAAGAGTTTTGTCAAGATTCTTGTGCTGATAATATAAATTAGTGCTAAAAGAAAACCGTTTATTATCCTCACACCCTGCCAGACTCCATGCTGTTCTCACACAGCCCTCACCACAGGCCGAGGTAGAAATGACATCACACACTGTGACAGCTGCAGTGAGGAGACGCATTCCTGTGTACATACCACTTCACAGATGAGCAGCAGACTCCTCCTATTCTTCTAGAAGCTCAAGGTTAACTCATGGACGCTTCAAATAAAAAACACAGTTTATGTCTTCCAAGCCCCTGGGTGGATAACATCTGAATGCTATTCATTTGTATTTGAACGCTGTTAGGAAAAAAAAAAAAACAAAAAAAAACGGTAGACCCGATGGACCACGGTCTTTTTTATGCTGTCACTTTTCTAAGTTTCTATGGATATACAGGCGATACCCGTAAAATTTGAATATTGTGCAAAAGTTAGTTTATTTCACTAATGCAACTTAAAAGGTGAAACTAATATACGAGATAGACTCATTACATACAAAGCAAGATAGTTCAAGTCGTGATTTGTCATAATTGTGATTATGGCTTACAGCTCATGAAAAACCTCAAATCCACAATCTCAGAAAATTAGAATATTGTGAAAATGTGCAAAATTGTACTATCAAAGTGTCCGACTCTATTCAGCTAATTAAGCCATAACACCTGCAAAGTGTTCCTGAGCCTTTAAATGTTCTCTGATTCAGTAGGAATCACAATCATGTGAAAGACTGCTGACCTGACAGTTGTGCAGAAAACCATCATTGACGCCCTCCATAAGGAGGAAAAGCCTCAAAAAGGTAATTGCAAAAGAAGTTGGATGTTCCCAAAGTGCTGTATCAAAGCACATTAATAGAAAGATATGTGGAAGAGAAAAGTGTGGAAGAAAAAAGGTGCACAAGCAGCAGGGATGACCTCAGCCTGGAGAGGATTGTCAGGAAAAGGCCATTCAAGTGTTGGGGACTTTCACAAGGAGCGGACTGAGGCTGGAGTTAGTGCATCAAGAGCCACCACACACAGACGGATCTTGGACACCATGCTTCAAATGTTGTATTTCTCTTGTCAAGCCACTCCTGAACAACAACGTCAGAAGTGTCTTACCTGGGCTAAAGAAAAAACAGACCTGGTCCATTGGTTGCTCAATGGTCCAAAGTCCTCTTTTCTAATGAGAGCAAATTTTGCATCTCATTTGGAAACCAAGGACCCAGAGTATGGAGGAAGAATGGAGAGGCACACACTGCAAGATGCTTGAAGTCCAGTGTGAAGTTTCCAGTCTGTGTCGATTTGGGGAGCCATGTCATCTGCTGGTGTTGGTCCACTGTGCTTCATTAAGTCTAGAATCAACGCAGCCGTCTACCAGGAGATTTTGGAGCACTTCATGCTTCCTTCCGCAGACGAGCTCTATGGGGATGCCGACTTCATTTTCCAGCAGGACTTGGCACCTGCCCACTGTCAAAAGCACCAAAACCTGGTTCAATGGCCGTGGGATTACTGTGCTTGATTGGCCAGCAAACTCGCCTGACCCCTATAGAGAATCTATGGGGCATTGCCAAGAGAAAGATGAGAGACATGAGACCAAACAATGCAGAAGAGCTGAAGGCCGCTATTGAAGCATCCTGGTCTTCCATAACACCTCAGCAGTGCCACAGGCTGATAGCTTGAATGCCACGCCGCATTGAGGCAGTAATTGCTGCAAAAGGGGCCCAAACCAAGTACTGAGTACATATGCATGCTTATACTTTTCAGAGGTCCGATATTGTTCTATGTACAATCCTTGTTTTATTGATTGCATGTAATATTCTAATTTTCTGAGATTGTGGATTTGGGGTTTTCATGAGCTGTAAGCCATAATCATCACAATTATGACAAATCACGACTTGAACTATCTTGCTTTGCATGTAATGAGTCTGTCTCATATTAGTTTCACCTTTTAAGTTGCATTAGTGAAATAAATGAACTTTTGCACGATATTCTAATTTTTTGAGTATCACCTGTATGGTATGCAAGGTTGTGTGTAAATTGTTGGCTCTGAATACTCAGAATAAGATATCCCATCTTCATAGTCCCGGGTCAAATTGGAAAAGAAGACTATAGAAAGCAGCCCTTTAACCCTTTCGCTGCCAGGTCCGTATGTCAGACCGCGGGGGATTTCACACACACAATCCCTGTGGCTGCAGCCACCGAATTGTGTGTGAAACTGACAGGCAGACTCCTGCCTGTCAAGTGAAAGCATTCGGGCGAATGCGCTGCCGCCAGATTGCTCACACAGACCCCCGGTACCGGCGGCCCCGCCATGTTTACCAGGCTTGCCCATCTGCGGGCCCAGGAGCAACATGGCGAGTGCCGGCAGCTGAAGGGGGAAGGAGAAGAGCTGACACACGTCCACTCTCCTCCCCTTCTTGTTGTGACCCAGAAAGCGACGTCTGACGTAACTTCCGGGTCAGCCTCTCCATGAAAAGATGTTTTTTTCAACGCGATCTGCATTGCACAACATGCAAAAAAGGTAAAGCGTTTGTTAACCAAAAAATAAATAAAAAATTAGATCCTGTTCCCTTAAAGCATGTTATACAGCACAGTGCTTGTACTGTGTAATTTGGCCCCCTGTAACGCCTAAAAAACCTGGCTGATTCTGCCAGTTTCTACCCTCCCCTCTGTAAGCTGACCACGGTTCATCATGGCTGCTGAGCCCTGACACCGTGGTCAGCTTACGTGCCTCCATCATCCGCAGCTCTCCTGTCTCTCCTCTCCCCCCTACCTGCCTGTTGGCTCCTGCCACTATTTCTTTTTCGTACATCACGGGACACAGAGCGACTTAGTCATTACTAATGGGTTATATAGTTTACCTTCAGGTGCTGGCACTGGCAACTTCCAAACCGGAAGTACCCTCCCCTATATAAGCCCCTCCCATCCGGGAGCACCTCAGTTTTTTGCCAGTGTCTAAGGTGTTGGCCAAAGAGTAACATGTGTTTTCCTGGGCTTGCGTACAGGTTCTTTTACGGGCCTTAGTAAGCTGTTCCGGATCCCACCAAAAAAGCTTCATAGCTAAACGGTCGGTACCCGGGCCTTGCAACAGAAGAGCAAGGTTTTGCCTGTAATGCCTCTCTTAGGAGGGCTGGACCCTGGGATCCAGAGCTCTGGTCATACCCACGACTAAGATGTTTTCTGTGCAGGGTGCTATACAGGTCCAGGGGAGTGGAATCATTGGGAACCCGGTCCCTGAAGGTTTAATTACAATGCCTGCCGTGATAGGTGAAGTTTGGGCTTCTGTGGACCAAACAGAGTCCTGCGGCGGGGAACAGGTAAGTGGGGGCCCCCAGGAACTTGGTTCTATTGGGGGACCCCCAAGCCTAATTTGTCTTTCTGTCTGCTACCTAACGGTATTCCCGCTAATATCTGTGTATGCCTGTAACTACTGAAAAATGTAAAATTTTAATAGTAGTCAAGAAAAAAAAAAAAAAGGAGGACCGCGGTACCTGTGTTAAACCACTAGAGGCCGCTGTGGTACATTTTTTCTTGTCATGTGGATCTTTGGTTTTCTCAAGTCAAAAGATCCAGGCAGTTGGTAAGTTCTCTGTGGGAATCCACTTCCTCTGCCCTGTTGCTGCGCTCATCCACCGCACAGGCCCTCCGGCAAAAAGGGCCCTGGCTCCTAGTCCCTGCTTGGTTTTCGAAAAGGGCGCCAATGGCGCGCGGGCGCGTGCACGCGCCTCCTATGAAAAAAAAGGGGCGGGGCGGGTGGATGACGCTCGATGCGCGCCGCGGCGCTTCTGCGCATGTGCAGGCGTCCCAGCATGTATAAAAGACACAGTACAAGTGTCAGCTGGATGCAAACAGAGCTAGCAACAAACAGTGGCACACAGAGGCGGTTGATGCAGGCATCCCCATAGAAAGGCACTTTAGTGGACACCAGCTGGTATATAGCAGCAACTGTGTTAGACTATTACCAGCAAAATTGGTGTATGACGACGGGAATACCTCAGCTTTGTGCTTAAAGGATATGTCGTCCAGACGCTCCGGAAATAAGTCTTCCAGGAAGCCAAAGGGGTCTCCATCGGGCTCTGAGGATATTGGGCATGCTTGTACTGCACCAATCTCCCCTGAGAATTCAGAGGTCAGTAGCCGTAGGAACCCCGCAGGAGTGCCTGGTGCTGCGGCTGTCCCCAGTCCACCTGCTCCTGTATATATAACAGAGGAGGTTTTATCCTCAACTCTGGGAGGATTGGAAGAGAGATTAACAGCATTGATCGCTGCTTCCCTGTCACAGGGAAAGCGCGTCCGATCTCCGTCTCCTCCTTCAGAGTGCCTGTTAGTGGAGGAACAGCCCCACACAGAGATCGACCTACCTGAAGGGGATCAGGATGAGGTTGATTCAGTTATGGAGGAATCAACAGTGGAAGAACCTTTCTCAGCATCTCAGGCTGAAAGATTATGGGTTCAGTCTCTGACTAACATGGTCCGATCAGCATTTAAAATGCCTCTGGCGGAACCATCAACCACTACGGTTTCCTCGCTGGGGTCGCTAAAAGCTCCCCAGGCTGTCTGTTCCTTCCCAATCCACCCTTTATTGGAAGGGCTTATTTACCAGGATTGGGAGCATCCTGATAAAATATTTACTCCCCCCAAGAGATTTCCGGTGATCTATCCCATGGAGGATAAGTTCATAAAAAAATGGAGGGTCCCTACAGTGGACGCAGCCATCTCTTCTGTGAACAAATCACTGACATGTCCAGTAGATAATGTTCCAATGTTCAAAGACCCAATAGATAAAAAATTGGAGTCTTTACTAAAATCTGCTTTCTCTACAGCAAGCATGGTGACAACCTGCGGTAGCAGCGATTGGAGTCTGCCAAGCGGTGAAAGATCAGTTGAAACAAGTCTTAAGGGACTTACCAGATCAGCAGGCTCTTGCCCTAGCTGACCTACCTAGAGCCTTGTGTTTTGCGGTGGACGCCATAAAGGATACAATCCAACAGGCCTCCCGCTTTACGCTGTCTGTAGTACATATGCGTAGGCTTCTATGGCTCAAAAACTGGTCTGCTGAAGCTCCCTGTAAGAAATTGCTGGTTAGCTTCCCATTTCATGGAGAACGCTTATTTGGAGAAGATCTGGACAAATATATCCAGAAAATTTCTGCCGGTAAAAGTTCACTCTTACCGGTTAAGAACAAGAGTAGAAGTCCTTCTTTTAAGAGGCCTACTTCTCCAGTCCCTGGCACATCGGCTATGAACAGTTCCGACGGCCTCCGCGGTCAAATTCAGGGGGCAGAAATCAGGGACAATCACAGGGTAACAAGAAACCCTGGGTCAAGAGAGGTACAAAACCTCCCCCTAAGTCATGAAGGGTTGCCCCCACTCAATCGGGTGGGGGGAAGACTTCAGTTGTTCACAGAGACCTGGCGGGACACCATCAGAGACAGATGGGTGCTCTCCGCAGTAAGTCTGGGATACAAGCTGGAGTTAAAAGACACTCCTCCTGCCCAATTTATGAGGTCAAACGTGCCAAGCGATCCCCAGAAGAGAGGATCCCTCCTTCTGGCACTAGAACAACTATTGCTCCAAGGTGTAATCATGAAGGTTCCCCTGGAAGAAAGTGGGTTCGGGTTTTACTCGAACCTTTTCACAGTCCCCAAACCAAATGGGGACGTGAGGCCCATATTCAATCTAAAAGGGCTAAACAAGTTCCTAAATATCAGGACTTTTCGGATGGAGTCGATCCGATCGGTGGCCACCGCCCTACAAGGGCAGGAATGGTTAGCCTCGATCGACATAAGGGATGCTTATCTGCATATTCCCATCTTTCCGGCCCACCAGAAATTTCTACGCTTTGCAGTAGAAGGGCGCCATTTTCAGTTCAGAGCCTTACCTTTTGGTCTGGCCACAGCACCACGAGTGTTCACAAAAATTCTGGCCCCACTATTGGCCAATCTAAGAACACAAGGTGTAACGATAATGGCATATCTAGACGACCTGCTACTAATAGACCACTCAGTGGAAAAGCTGGAAGTAGCTATTCACAAGACAATCAAGTATCTGGAATATCACGGTTGGATTATCAACCGGGACAAGTCAGCTCTAAGACCAGTCAGAAGTCTGGAATACTTGGGGCTAAGGCTGGATTCAAATCAGAGAAAGATTTTCTTACCTCCAGAAAAGGTGTCGTCTTTAAAAGATTTGACCCACTTAGTGGGTACAAAAAGAAAACCATCCATACGCCTGTGCATGAGGCTGCTGGGAAAAATGGTGGCTTCATTCGAAGCAGTACCCTACGGTCAATTCCATTCAAGGAACTTGCAGAGGGCCATACTGTCAGCCTGGAACAAAAAAGTTCAGGATTTAGACTTACCAATGTCCCTGTCCCCTTCCGTTCGCAAGAGCCTCCGTTGGTGGTTGGTGCCCCAGAATCTGGAAAAAGGGAAACCCTTCAGTCCGGTTTCTTGGAAGGTGGTCACTACAGATGCCAGCCTCATAGGCTGGGGGGCAGTACTGGAGCAATGGTCTCTCCAGGGCAAGTGGTCAGAAGCAGAGAAGGCCCTGCCCATCAATCTCAGAGATACGAGCAGCCCGGTATGCCCTAGTAGCATGGACATCCAAACTCCAAGGGTCCCCTGTCAGAATTCAATCAGACAATGCCACAGCAGTGGCATATATCAATCACCAGGGTGGCACCAGGAGTCGTGCAGCCCAGAGGGAAGCGAATTGCATCCTGGAATGGGCAGAAAGATATGTCCCAGCCATATCCGCGGTTTTCATCCCAGGAGTGGAAAATTGGAAAGCGGACTTTTTAAGTCGCCAGCAATTATGCCCGGGGGAATGGTCTCTTCACCCCGAGGTTTTCCAGGCAATATGCCAGCGGTGGGGAACACCGGATGTAGATCTGCTAGCATCCAGATTCAACGCAAAGGTGGACAGATTTGTGTCTCGCACAAGGGATCCCCTAGCTTGCGGCTCGGATGCCCTAGTGTTCCCTTGGGATCAGTTCAAGCTGATATATGCATTCCCACCGCCACAATTGTTACCGCGATTAATCCGCAGAATCAGGGTAGAAAAGAAACCAGTGATTCTGGTGGCTCCAGCGTGGCCCCGAAGGGCATGGTACGCGGAGATTGTAAAAATGTCAGTGAGGAGTCCTTGGACCCTCCCACATCGTCCGGACCTGCTGTCGCAAGGACCGATATACCACCCTTCCTTACCAGCCCTAGGTTTGACGGCCTGGCTATTGAAGCCCACATTCTGAAAAAGAGGGCTCTCTAATCCTGTGGTATCTACCATGATCAATGCCAGGAAGCCGGTATCCAGGCAGATCTATTATAGGATCTGGAAGGCGTACATTACATGGTGTGAGGCCAAGAAATGGCTTCCACGTAAGTACGTAATAGGTAGGATTTTGGACTTCCTACAGTGGGCTGTAGATAGGAAGCTGGCCTTGAGTACTATCAAGGGTCAGATTTCGGCCCTGTCAATATTTTTTCAAAGGCCCTTGGCTTCGCATTCACTTGTCAAAGCTTTCATACAAGGAGTGATGCGTATTAGCCCTCCGGTTAGTATTCCCATATGTCCTTGGGACTTAAACCTGGTTCTGTCGGTTCTACAGAAACAACCGTTTGAACCATTGCAACACATTTCCTTGGTTCTTCTCACCAGGAAATTGATTTTCTTAGTAGCCATTTGGTTCGGCTAAAAGAGTATCGGAATTAGCCGCCTTGTCCTGTAAGGAGCCATATCTGGTTGTCCATAAGTACAGAGTAGTATTACGTCCTCATCCAGCCTTTCTTCCTAAGGTGAGATCGAGGTTTCATTTGAACCAAGATGTGGTTCTTCCTTCTTTTTTCCCCAAACCTAGCTCGGTAGAGGAAAAGTTATTGCATTCTTTGGATGTAGTAAGAGCAGTTAAAGCTTATCTAAAAGCCACTGCTCAGATTCGCAGAACGGATACTTTGTTTATTCTGCCAGGAGGCCCCAGAAAGGGTCAGGCAGCATCAAAATCTACTTTAGCCAAGTGGATTCGACAGGTCATAATACAAGCCTATGGCTTGAGAAAGAGACCGCCTCCATTCAAAGTTAGGGCGCACTCCACAAGAGCAGTTGGAACTTCATGGGCAGTGCATCACCAGGCCTCCCTGGCTCACGTCTAAGGCCGCAACATGGTCTTCAGTACACACGTTTACTAGATTCTACCAGGTAGACGTTAAAAGTCAGGAGGATGTCGCCTTTGGGCACAGTGTGTTGCAGGCCGCAAAAGATCCTAATGCCTGATGGCGCCCAGCTTATGTATAGTGTATCCCTCCCCTCATTTGGCATTGCTTTGGGACGTCCCATTAGTAATGACTAAATCGCTCTGTGTCCCGTGATGTACGAAAAAGAAAAAGGGATTTTTATAACAGCTTACCTGTAAAATCCTTTTCTTGGAGTACATCACGGGACACAGAGATCCCACCCCTCTTTTTGGGACACTTATTGCTTTGCTACAAAACTGAGGTGCTCCCGGATGGGAGGGGCTTATATAGGGGAGGGTACTTCCGGTTTGGAAGTTGCCAGTGCCAGCACCTGAAGGTAAACTATATAACCCATTAGTAATGACTAAGTCGCTCTGTGTCCCGTGATGTACTCCAAGAAAAGGATTTTACAGGTAAGCTGTTATAAAAATCCCTTTTTTATTCTATAGAAGAGAAAAGCCCAATATTCACGAAATTGTAACTGTTTGATAGTCACCACATCCCAAAGGAAACATGAAAAAACAAACCCCCTTGGTGGTGGGACTTTGAAAGTGACTACAAACAGAAAAGTGTATGTATGTATGTATGTATGTATGTATGTGTATATATATATGTATGTATGTATAAATTTATTAGTTGTACAAAAAAACATGGAAGTCATAGATTAAAAAGACACATGAGAAATGTACAAATCCAGACAACTCTTGTATAATTGATGAAAAAAGAGAAAACACTCTGAGTCAGACCCAACAGCTGTTTCGGTACGAAGCCCTTCTTCAGGGATTTTACAGACGTTTAAGGTCAGAAAGTGTCTAATGGAGAAACACATTCCGTTAGTTTAACAATCTTTGTATACATCATGTATCACATTTTCTGCATAATGTTGCGCATATACAATCATGACAAATTGCTTACAGTAATATAGGATTTGTTTGACATTCCATGTGTCGAAAGCCACGTGCAAAACTCAAGATGGTATATAGAGAGGAACTCACGCCTGGTTCAGGGATCAAAGGACCAAAGAACTCCAAAGAGGGGCCCCCACTATTTGATGGGTGGAAAGGATCAAGAAAACACCCTTCATATATTAGTCTGTATGTACACTGAAAAGAACCACAGAAAAACACAGACCTCAATTTAGCCTACAAACTATCTCATGTAGATGGTACTGACATAAGAGAATTGCTTAAATATGCATAAAACAGACACCTGCCAATATAGTAGATGGATCCAAAAAAGGATAGAGGAGGAAGGTGTACAGCAAAAATACTTCAAATGAAGCAATCACAGATCTATTGTAGATATAGAGGATGTACAACCATTCATGTGAAGTGGATACACAGTCGCTCCCACATCAATAAAGTATATCTGTGGGAATAAAACAATATCAAAATATAAAGGCTGCAGAGTTAGGGATCAGTATCCCGCTATCAGCACATAGTCAGGGAAGCAAACATTTACAGTGGGGATCGAAAGTTTGGGCACCCCAGGTAAAAATGTGTATTAATGTGCATAACGAAGCCAAGGAAAGATGGAAAAATCTCCAAATGGCATCAAATTACAGATTAGACATTCTTATATGTCAAAAAAAGTTAGATTTTATTTCCATCAGTTACACTTTCAAAATTACAGAAAACCAAAAAATGGCGTCTGCAAAAGTTTGGGCACCCTGCAGAGTTAATATCTTGTACTGCCCCCTTTGGCAAGTATCACAGCTTGTAAACGCTTTTTGTAGCCAGCCAAGAGTCTTTCAATTCTTGTTTGAGGTATCTTTGCCCATTCTTCCTTACAAAAGTCTTCCAGTTCTTTGAGATTTCTGGGCTGTCTGTCACGCACTGCTCTTTTAAGGTCTATCCATAGGTTTTCAATAATGTTGAGGTCAGGAGATTGTGAAGGCCATGGCAAAACCTTCAGTTTATGCCTCTTGATGTAATCCCCTGTGGATTTTGAGGTGTGTTTAGGATCATTATCCATTTGTAGAAGCCATCCTCTCTTTAACTTCAGCTTTTTCACAGATGGCATCAAGTTACCATCCAAAATTTGCTGAAATTTTATTGAATCCATTTTTCCTTCTACTCGTGAAATGTTCCCTGTGCCACTGGCTGCAATACAACCCCAAAGTATGATTGATCCACCCCTATGCTTAACAGTTGGACAGAGGTTCTTTTCATTAAATTCTGTGCCCTTTTTGCTCCAAACGTACCTTTGCTCATTCCGGCCAAAAAAAGCTCTATTTTAACCTCATCGGTCCACAGAACTTTTTTTCCAAAATGCTTCAGGCTTGTCTATATGTTCATTTGCAAAGTTCAAACGCTGATTTTTGTGGTGAGGACGGAGAAGAGGTTTTCTTCTGATGACTCTTCCATGAAGACCATATTTGTACAAGTATCTCTTTATAGTGGAATAGTGAACCACAACTCCAGTGTCTGCCAGATCTTTCTGGAGGGATCGTGCAGTCAAACGTGGGTTTTGAATTGCTTTTCTCACAATCCTGCGAGCTGTTCTGTCTGATATTTTTCTTGGCCTTCCAGATCTTGCTTTAACTTCAACTGTTCCTGATCACTGCCATTTCTTAATTACATTCCGAACAGAGGATATTGACATCTGAAAACGCTTTGCTATCTTCTTATAGCCTTCTCCAGCTTTGTGAGCGTCAACTATTTTCAGTTTCAGTTTTCTAGACAACAGCTTAGAAGAACCCATGGTGCTGATTGTTGGGGCAAGGTCAGATGAGTTTGACATCACCTGGTCCTCCCAGACGATGATTGAGAACAATCCATGACACTGGCAGGTCTCAGCTTTGCAAAGTGGGCAGTGCATGCTATAAATTCTGCAGGGTGTCCAAACTTTTGCAGACGCCATTTTTTTGTTTTCTGTAATTTTGAAAGTGTAAATGATAGAAATAAATCTAACTTTTTTTTGACATATTATAAGAATGTCTAATCTGTAATTTGATGCCATTTGGAGATCTTTTTATCTTTCCTTGGCTTCGTTATGCACATTAATACACATTTTTACCTGGGGTGCCCAAACTTTCGATCCCCACTGTAGCTAAGTCTGTAGCTGTGGGGTGAAGGGGGTAGTGAAATCCACTGCATCCAATGCCTCGTGTGGCTGGTAATGGCCGCCGGGAGCCTAAATAGTGCTGGAGGAACGCCCGCGCATGCGCAGAGTAATAGCTGAAAACGTAATGACGTCACTGCGACGAACGTCGCATAGTGGTGACGCGTCAATGTCTGGCAAAAAACGACAGCGGCAGAGTATAGGGTGTAAGTGTCTAATGCACAATGGCAAGAGACATTACATCCAGTGCTAGCATGGACAAAACCCGGCTGCATTAAAGAATGGGATTAGTAATCACACACCAAGAAGGTAATATCTCGGTGTGAGTGGTGAAACAGTAGGTATGGTTAATGAAGTGTAAAATAACAATCAGTAAAAAATCGTTAATGGAAGACAAATCCTGCATCAAAGGAAACATAGTAGTGTCCTTAGAAATAAAGATAAAAGGGAAGAAAAAAAAAAGAATGAACCCTACATCAATGCAAAATTAGAAATATCCAGAGAAGTATTGTCCACGATATACAGGTCCTTCTCAAAAAATTAGCATATTGTGATAAAGTTCATTATTTTCTGTAATGTACTGATAAACATTAGACTTTCATATATTTTAGATTCATTACACACAACTGAAGTAGTTCAAGCCTTTTCTTGTTTTAATATTGATGATTTTGGCATATAGCTCATGAAAACCCAAAAATCCTATCTCAAAAAATTAGCATATTTCATCCGACCAATAAAAGAAAAGTGTTTTTAATACAAAAAAAGTCAACCTTCAAATAATTATGTTCAGTTATGCACTCAATACTTGGTCGGGAATCCTTTTGCAGAAATGACTGCTTCAATGCGGCGTGGCATGGAGGCAACCAGCCTGTGGCACTGCTGAGGTGTTATGGAGGCCCAGGATGCTTCGATAGCGGCCTTAAGCTCATCCAGAGTGTTGGCTCTTGCGTCTCTCAACTTTCTCTTCCCAATATCCCACAGATTCTCTATGGGGTTCAGGTCAGGAGAGTTGGCAGGCCAATTGAGCACAGTAATACCATGGTCAGTAAACCATTTACCAGTGGTTTTGGCACTGTGAGCAGGTGCCAGGTCGTGCTGAAAAATGAAATCTTCATCTCCATAAAGCTTTTCAGCAGATGGAAGCATGAAGTGCTCCAAAATCTCCTGATAGCTAGCTGCATTGACCCTGCCCTTGATAAAACACAGTGGACCAACACCAGCAGCTGACATGGCACCCCAGACCATCACTGACTGTGGGTACTTGACACTGGACTTCAGGCATTTTGGCATTTCCCTCTCCCCAGTCTTCCTCCAGACTCTGGCACCTTGATTTCCGAATGACATGCAAAATTTGCTTTCATCCGAAAAAAGTACTTTGGACCACTGAGCAACAGTCCAGTGCTGCTTCTCTGTAGGCCAGGTCAGGCGCTTCTGGGGAATGCGGCACCTGTAGCCCATTTCCTGCACACGCCTGTTCACGGTGGCTCTGGATGTTTCTACTCCAGACTCAGTCCACTGCTTCCGCAGGTCCTCCGAAGTCTGGAATCGGTCCTTCTCCACAATCTTCTTCAGGGTCCGGTCACCTCTTCTCGTTGTGCAGCGTTTTCTGCTACACTTTTTCCTTCCCACAGACTTCCCACTGAGGTGCCTTGATACAGCACTCTGGGAACAGCCTATTCGTTCAGAAATTTCTTTCTGTGTCTTACCCTCTTGCTTGAGGGTGTCAATGATGGCCTTCTGGACAGCAGTCAGGTCGGCAGTCTTACCCATGATTGCGGTTTTGAGTAATGAACCAGGCTGGGAGTTTTTAAAAGCCTCAGGAATCTTTTGCAGGTGTTTAGAGTTAATTAGTTGATTCAGATGATTAGGTTAATAGCTCGTTTAGAGAACCTTTTCATGATATGCTAATTTTTTGAGATCGGAATTTTGGGTTGTCATGAGCTGTATGCCAAAATCATCAATATTAAAACAAGAAAAGGCTTGAACTACTTCAGTTGTGTGTAATGAATCTAAAATATATGAAAGTCTAATGTTTATCAGTACATTACAGAAAATAATGAACTTTATCACAATATGCTAATTTTTTGAGAAGGACCTGTATAACCTAAGTTGTAATTGGTTCATGAACCAGCCACAAAGATGGCAAAGTGAAAGAAAATGGGAGCCCCCTGAGCCCCGGCCGCCGCCCCAGGGTGATGGCAAGCGGCGCGAAGCACACGCCAGCGCACTATTGCAGAATAAACTGCAAAATGAAAAGGAAAAGAGACAACGTCAAAAGCCCAAAAGAGTTTAATGGCATGTGTAAACCCCCCCCCCCCCTGCGCCGTGTGGAGGGCAGAGGACCGACCCAGAACCGGGGAGATATTGCAAGCACATGGAATAAAGGCACATGAGATGTCAACACCAAAAACGGAAGGAAGGACAATAGCCAAGAAACTAGAAACAAACATAAAAATACAAATGAGAACAGAACTATTTTATTCTATAGGGTGTCCGCTTTCAGAGAATATAATGTTTGGGGGTTTTGTGCAATCTTTAGGCCTAAAATTATTTAGTAAATGTGTGCAAAAAACCCAGAAAAAACGGCTTTGGCCACGAAAGGGTTAAAGTGGTTGTAACCGCAAAAGCAAAAAAATTATTTTGTCATAAATTAATGCATTTTAGTGTAAATATACATACAGCTGTGAGTGTACCTCATAAAAATGCTCCCCAAGCTTGTCCCAGCCCTCCTAAAACTGCTGATTTGTGGGAGTAGCTTAGTACCGTAGAATAGTAGGCGGAGATGTGATGCCACACAATACCCCAGTTATACACACCCTCCAACCTTGGCTCAAGAACAAGCACAGCTCTCCGATACCTGTATTCCTGTGGGCATGTCTCCTGAGTACATCCAGGCCAATACACAGGGGCCAGTAACCATCATCTCTGCTTACAGCACAGGATCTGTGCTAATCAGGAGAAAGCTGTTAGGAAGGGGTTAATAGTAATACATCCTAGGAATCATGCAGTGTAAAGTGACAATGTGGACCGAGAAACATTCTCACGTAAAGCTCTGTAAACCGCAATTCACAAGCTAGGTGCTTGGACAATAATCAGCCGTCAGACTTACTTAGATGGTAACTAGGGCTGGGAAAAGTCACACATGCACCAGGCCCAGCCATCGAGTGTAATGTCTGGACAATATACAAAAGCTACACAGCTCAACCTCCCATTAACGTAATAGTAAATGATAGAGTATGTAAACCGAACACTTCATATTCCCAAGTCCCAAATTCGACGCTCGATCCATCCTCTTTCCTGGGACAACATACCCAGCAAACCAACAATTACCAGCACTGGGGCTCGCTTCCAACAGTTCTTTATTGAAGTAAATTCTTGAACACACAGTACAACAGCTTACACATTTCGGTTTACACAGTCTTAATGATAGCTGTAACTATGGCCGTGTAGGCAGAAACGCAGAAGCTGTTGTAGAGTGTAATGGCTGTTACTCTCTATGACTGCATCTGGTGCATACCTTACTTTTTATGGGACCACCAAAAATGTTGCATGCAATAAGCGCTTGCCACTTTCGGGTAAGCTGTGACAGAAGTGAAAGTTTCATCTGAGGACTGTTCTCCTATTTTACAATCTGATGAGGAGTCGGAGAGGCAACGAGGAGAGGAGGTAGGCTGATTTTGCTGATCGGTGACTGCCATTTTCTTTTACAATGGCAGTCAATAAGATGTAAGCACAGAGCTTATAAGATTTATTATGCTAGTATTAGACTGTGAAAAAATACAATGCATTGCTGCTAAAATGGGCCTTGCACACGAGGCATTGGATATGTCTTTACAGATGCATTGGATTGTTTAGCATGGGCATTAGCCCCAAGTCATACATCCATCCTACATTCACCTCTATAGTAAGCACACAGTGAATTTTAGCAAGGATCACCTAATTCCAGAACTCTTCTCTAAGACCACTTTCACACTGGTGCGTTTTTCAGGCGCTTTTGGGCTGAGAATAGCGCCTGTAAAACACCTCCCCTGCAGTCCCAGTGCGAAAGCCAGAGTGCTTTCACACTAAGACGCTGCGCTGGAAGGACGTTAAAAAATGTCCTGCAAGCAGCATCTTTGGAGTGGTATGTACAACGCTCCTTTACCGCTTCTGCCCATTGAAATGAATTGGCACAGCTGCCGAAGCGCCTGCAAAGCGCCTCGGCAGAGGCACTACACGGGCGCATTTAACCCTTTATTCGGCTGATAGCGGGGGTTAAAAGGCCGAATAGTGCCGCTAAAACTAAGAGCGTTTTACCGTCAATGCTTGCCCGCCCCAGTGTGAAAGGGCTCTGCGGGTCACCATATATACATATTAACATGTATAGTGAATCTAAGGCCTGTTTCACACTGCTTTGGTTTGTATAAAAGCAGTGTGAACAACAATCTTTGACAAAACATTTGTAGAGCTTTCAGCAAGCTTTGCTGAAGCTTTTAAAGTACCATTCAGCTCTAGTTTGTAAATAATGAACACAGATCCTAATAGGGATGTTGATTTCCACATTAAAACAAACTTCTAGCAGACTTAAAGGGGTTGTAAAGGTACATTTTTTTTCCTAAATAGCTTCCTTTACCTTAGTGCAGTCCTCCTTCACTTACCTCATCCTTCGATTTTGCTTTTAAATGTCCTTATTTCTTCTGAGAAATCCTCACTTCCTGTTCTTCTGTCTAACTCCACACAGTAATGCAAGGCTTTCTTCCTGGTGTGGAGTGTCGTGCTCGCCCTCTCCCTTGGACTACAGGAGAGTCAGGACGCTCTCTACGTTGCAGATAGGGAAAGGAGCTGTGTGTTAGTGGGCATCCTGACTCTCCTGTAGTCCAAGGGAGGGGGCGAGCATGACACTCCACACCAGGGAGAAAGCCTTGCATTACTGTGTGGAGTTACAGACAGAAGAACAGGAAGTAAGGATTTCTCAGAAGAAATAAGGACATTTAAAAGCAAAATCGAAGGATGAGGTAAGTGAAGGAGGACTGCACTAAGGTAAAGGAAGCTATTTAGGAAAAAAAAATTGTACCTTTACAACCCCTTTAAGCACTTCTTGAAGCTTGCCAAAACATCCCCATTAGGATATGCGTTAATCATTTACGCTAGTGGTAATCACAGGCGTATTAGTGCACAATTGAGTACTGTTTGTGATACTTTTGCACGAACATCCAAGTTTTCACCACACGCTTTCGGGGCGTGTCCCCTTCTTCCAGGTCCCAAGTACTGCTTTTTATTGGACCATTTGGAATCATTTGTAATGGCAGTAACGGGTCTCAAAAATTGGACAGGGAAACAAAAAGCAGACAAAGTAAGTGGTACCAACAAGGAAGAGCTGGAAAACATTTTACAACCATTTAGGGCCAGGTCACACTACATGCATCCAGTGCTTTTTTTCTGCATCAAAAAACGCATGGAAAGTAGGTTATATGGTTTTTAATGGCATAGTTCACACCATGCTTGCAGTTCAATAAAAAAAAAGTAGAACATGCTACATTTTTCCTGCACTGGATCGCTGTAAAATGCATCAAAAACACACTGGAACACACGTCCTTTAAGGTTAAGAAAAAAGGGGGGGGGAAAAATGCGCATTGGACTGCATCAAAGAGGCACCAAAAACACAAAAAATGCACTGGAACGCATCAAAAACGTGCATGCAGAAAGAGCATCTGGAACTGCGTTTCTATGGTGTAAACTGGCCCTTAGGCTAGTTGGCAGCAGGTCAGTAGCATGATTGGGTATAAAAAGGGCATCTTGGAGAGTCAGAGGGGTTAATTTACTAAAACCAGAGTGTGCAAATTGACACAGCTCTGCATAGACACTAGATTGCATTTTTTTTGTTGGAAAAGCTTAAGCTGAGGTTAGAAGCAGATTGGCTACCATGCAGAGATGCACCAGATTTTGCACCCTCCAGTTTTAGTAAACCAACCCAAGAGTGTCTCAGAAGTAAAGATTGGCAGAGGTTCACCAATCTGAAAAAACTACTTCTAAAAATTGTCCAATTTCAGAATAATGTTCCTCAACGTAATATTGCAACAGACTTTAAATATATCATCATCTATGGTACAGAATATCAAAAGATTGTGAGAATCTAGTGAAATCTCTGTGCGCAAGGGACAAGGCTGAAAACACAAAATTGGATGTCCGTGATCTCAGAGCTGAGATGGCACTACTATAATCACTTGCTGACCCGCCACAGTACATATGCGGAGGGGCGGCACGTGCCTGCTGTGGATTTAGAAGCGTGCTGCGCCCCCCTCCCCCAAACCGATTTGTCCACTGGATACAGCAGATTGTGAATCCTCGCACTCTGGGCCCAGTGATCACAATGTCAACAAAGCGGTTATGAATGAATTCAGCTTTGTTTCATATGCTGTGATTGGCCCACAGCTATCACATGGAACCTGGACCAAGCACATTGTACCATGTGATTAGCTGTAGCCCAAACCAATATACACCAATTGAGATTAAGTAGCAGAATACATTTTGGCCTAAATTTATGAAGAAATTTGATTTTATTGGACATGTTTTAGAACAGAAAGTAGAAAAGTGTTTTATTTTTTTCACATTTTCTGTCTTTTCTCATTTATATCACAAAAAATTTAAATAAAACAGTGGTGATCAAAATACCATTGTGAATAAAATTTGGAAGTGGCAGTGAATTTATAGCATACAGTAGCATAGGAACTAAAGAGAAACAAGAACTATACAATATTTTATTTAACCACTTAACGACCGCCCACTGTAAATATACGTCGGCAGAATGGCACCGACAGGCAGAATCACGTACATATACGTGATTGCCTTTGTATAGTTGGGGGGTCCGATCGGACCCCCCTTCTTTACAGTGGGTGGTCGTTTTACCTTCGGGAGCGATCCGGCATGAGGGGACGGTTGTTCGATTCCGCCCCCCCCCCTCTCGATCACTCCCGGCGAATGAGAGAGCTTCCCCTGCCTGTGTACTGTTTACACAGGCAGGAGGAAGTGATGTCATCTCTCCTGCGGCGCTCACATATACCGAGCGCCGTACAGGAGAAGATGCAGGTTAGTGCACAAAAACCAGCACACTGACACCAGGACACATAGGCACATAAATCGCCCCCCCAGACACCCCAGATCACCCCCCAGCCCCCAGTCACAGTGTCACTGATTGCAGTGATCACTAAATAAATGGTCACTGCAATCAGTGACATTTGTGACTGTAAAAGTGTCACTACATTTAGTTTTAGGTCCAGTGTAGCCCCCTAATCCACCCCTAATAAAGGTTTAACCCCCTGATAACCCTTTCACCCCCTAGCACCGCCGTCGCTAAGCGATCATTTTTCTGATCGATGTCTTAGCGTCGGTGATGCTGATCGGTAGCCAGTAATTTTTTTTAGGTTCGCCGCAGGTTTTTATAGCGTCGGGTACCCCCATATATTACCTAATAAAGGTTTAACCCCCTTGATCGCCCCCCAGGTAACCCTTTCACCCCCTATCACCACTGTCACTAAGCGATAATTTTTCTGATCGATGTCTTAGCGTCGGCGATGCTGATCGGTAGCCAGTAATTTTTTTTAGGTTCGCCACAGGTTTTTATAGCGTCGGGTACCCCCATATATTACCTAATAAAGGTTTAACCCCCTTGATCGCCCCCCAGGTAACCCTTTCACCCCCTATCACCACTGTCGCTAAGCGATCATTTTTCTGATTGCTGTCTTAGCGTCGGTGATGCAGATCGGTAGCCAGTAATTTTTTTTAGGTTCGCCACAGGTTTTTATAGCGTCAGGTACCCCCATATATTATCTAATAAAGGTTTAACCCCCTGATCGCCCCCCAGGTAACCCTTTCACCACTGTCGCTAAGCGATCGTTTTTATGATCGTTGTCTTAGTGTCGGTGATGCCGATCGGTAGCCAGTAATTTTTTTTAAGTTCGCCGCAGGTTTTTATAGCGTCAGGTACCCCCATATATTACCTAATAAAGGTTTTAACCCCCTAATTGCCCCTAGTTAACCCTTTCACCAGTAATCACCATATAAGTGTTACGGGTGACGCTGGTTAGTTAGTTTGCTTTTTATAGTGTCAGGGCACCCGCCGTATATAACCCAATAAAGGTTTAACCCCCTGATCGCCCGGCGGGTGATATCAATTAGGTTTTAGCATCAGAGAGGGTCTGCGTCACACCCCAGGCAGCGTCAGGTTAGTGCCAGTAGCGCTAACACCCACGCGTTAAGCATACACCCCCCTTAGTGGTATAGTATCTGAACAGATCAATATCTGATCTGATCAGATCTATACTAGCGTCCCCAGCAGTTTAGGGTTCCCAAAAACGCAGTGTTAGCGGAATCAGCCCAGATACCTGCTAGCACCTGCGTTTTGCCCCTCCGTCCAGCCCAGGCCACCCAAGTGCAGTATCGATCGATCACTGTCACTTACAAAACAAAAACACACATAACTGCAGCGTTCGCAGAGACAGGCCTGATCCCTGCGACTCCAGTGCTGTAGGAGGTGATTTCACCACCACAGTTAAAAAAAAAAAAGCATATATGCCGAAGCATTGGGGCAGCAGGGGCGGAGGAGCGATTTTGCTCCTAATGCCGCGTACATAAGGTCGAAATTCCGACGGAGGCTTGCCCGTGGAAAAGTCTGACCATGTGTACGCGGCATAACTTTTGCGGGAAGATGCCCCCATGCTTCGGCATATATAAATGGTGCATGTATGCCCATCATTAGAAGTGGGTGGATGAAGGGCGGTATTCTAATGGTGGGCATACCCACCGATCAATCTTTTTTTTTCGTTCAGCCAACAGGCTGCATGAAAAAAAAGATTACAATACATGTCCAACAAGGACCAGCAACGTACTGGTATGTTGCTGGACTTTGAATGTTTATACCAGAATGATGCCTATGGGTTTAGGCATCATCTTGGTATCATTCTTTTCAGCCAGCTTTCATGTAAAAGCAATCCTAGTGGCTAATTAGCCTCTGGACTGCTTTTACAAGCAGTGGGAGGGAATGACCCCCCCGGATATAAAAAGCGCCATTGGGAAATTGGGAAAGCATTTTATCACACCGATCTTGGTGTGGTCAGATGCTTTGAGGGCAGAGGAAAGATCTAGGGTCCAATAGACCCCAGTTTTTTCAAAAAAGAGTACCTGTCATTACCTATTGCTATCATAGGGGATATTTACATTCCCTGAGATAACAATAAAAATGATAAAAAAATAAATAAATATGGAAGCAACAGTTTAAAAATAAAATAAAAAAGCAAAATTAATAATAAAAAAAAAAAAAAAGCACCCCTGTCCTGCCCAATGGCGAACGCAAGCGTCGGTCTGGCGTCATATGTAAACAGAAATTGCACCATGCATGTGAGGTATCACCGCAAAGGTCAGATCGAGGGCAGTAATTTTAGCAGTAGACCTCCTCTGTAAATCTAACGGCGTAACCTGTAAAGGCTTTTAAAAATGTATGTAGTTTGTTGCCAATGCGCGTTTGTGCGAAATTTTAAAGCTTGTCGTGTTTGGTATCTATGTACTCGGCCTAAGATCATCTTTTTTATTTCATCAAACATTTGGGCAATATAGTGTGTTTTAGTGCATTAAAATTAAAAAATAGTGTATTTTTTCCCCAAAAAATGCGTTTGAAAAATCGCTGCGCAAATACTGTGTAGAAAAAAAATTGCAACACCCACCAT
This sequence comes from Rana muscosa, assembly GCA_029206835.1. Taxonomy (NCBI): domain Eukaryota; kingdom Metazoa; phylum Chordata; class Amphibia; order Anura; family Ranidae; genus Rana; species Rana muscosa. Next base: position 176,991,283 of record CM055122.1, on the reverse strand, counting down.
TTTAATCTGTAGGGCCTTTGCTTTAAAAATATATATAATGTTTGGGGGTTCAACATAATTTTCTTGCAAAAAAAATAAATAAATGTTTTCATGTAAACAAAAAGTGTGAAAAAGGGCTTTGCCTTCAAGTGGTTAGAAGAGTGGATGTAAGCTTCCTAATGTTGTGTATAAAATGCCAGAACAGTTCAAAACCCCCCCAAATGACCCCATTTTGGAAAGTAGACACCCCAAGCTATATACTGAGAGGTATAGAAAAAAAGGTGCTTGTGCGCTTACCACTCAGTAAAAATAGAAACACTAAAGTGCAAATATTGCTGAACAAATTAAATATTAAGAGACAACTAGCAGCTAACTTCTATAATGTTTATAGGGGTTTATAGGGGTAAAAAACGCCAAACAAAATGTTCATAAAATACTAAGTTAGTATTTTATGAACATTTTGTTTGGCGTTTTTTACCCCTTGGTTTTTAACGTGTTTTTTAGCTGTTTTTATTTGAATAAACGCCTTTTCTTGGGGCTTTCCTTTACATGCTTCACTATGGAGTCCCTTTTTGTTTTTCTGAATATTATGGAGTAAGATTCGTTTTAAGGAAGAACATTGGTAAGCTGCGGAGATTCTTACAGTGGTTCCGGGTCACTCAAAAGGACTGGAAGTTCTCATTGTGAGCAGTGGAGATCTTTGTGGCCATTATTGACCTTGTGGGGTCCATCAGGAAGATTCGCTTTAAGGAAGAACACTGGTAAGCTGTGGAGATCCCTACAGTGGTTTCGGGTCACGCAAAAGGACTGGAAGTTCTCATTGTGAGCAGTGGAGATCTTTGTGGTTATTACTGACCCCGTGGGGTCCAGAGAGGTGAGAGGCTGGTGTCTATGGGGGAGGATTATTTATGCATCATTTGTTCATCTGATCCAGTGTGTTTCTGATGAGACAAGGTGTATTCCCACACCCATCCTTGCTTCTCTCCCTGCAATTAGCTGTTGCTATTTGGACTGCCATTTTGGCTATTTAGCACTTTATTTACATAGTCACTGTTTTGGACGTTTTAATTTTATTCTATTATTGTTGATTTTGTCACCCCATTTATTTAATTTATGAGAAGTTAGACTTTATTAATAGCACTTTTAATATTAGCACTTTCTATTGACATTTAGCGCTGCTTCACTATATAAACTATATACTGAGAGGCATGTCGAGTCCATGGAATATTTTATATGTTGACACAAGTTGCGGAAAATAGACAATTTATTTTTTAATTTTTTGCACAAAGTTGTCACTAAATGATATATTGCTCAAACATGCCATGGTTATATGTGGAATTACACCCCAAAATACATTCTGTTGCTTCTCCCGAGTACGGGAATACCACATGTGTGAGACTTTTTGGGAGCCTAGCCGCGTACGGGACCCCAAAAACCAATCACCGCCTTCAGGCTTTCTAAGGGTGTAAATTTTTGATTTCACTTCTCACTGCCTATCACAGTTTCGGAGGCCATGGAATGCCCAGATGGCACAAAACCCCCCCAAATGACCCCATTTTGGAAAGTAGACACCCCAAGCTATTTGCTGAGAGGTATGGTGAGTATTTTGCAGATCTCGCTTTTTGTCACAAAGTTTTGAAAATTAAAAAAAAAAAAAAAAAAAAAAAAAAATATTTTTTTTTTTTCTTCATTTTCAAAAACAAATGAGACCTGTAAAATACTCACCATGCCTCTCAGCAAATAGCTTGGGGTGTCTACTTTCCAAAATGGGGTCATTTGGGGGGGTTTTGTGCTATTTTGGCATTTTATGGCCTTCGAAACTGATAGGTAGTGAGGAGTGAAATCAAAAATTTGTGCCTAGAATTTCTGAAGGCGGTGCTTGGTTTTCGGGGTCCCGTACGCGGCTAGGCTCCCAAAACGTCCCACACATGTGGTATCCCCGTACTCAGGAGAAGCAGCAAAATGTATTTTGGGGTGTAATTCCATATATAACCATGGCATGTGTGAGCAATATATCATTTAGTGACAACTTTTTGTAATTTTTTTTTTTTTTAGTCATTCAATCACTTGCGACAAAAAAAAAAAAATATTCAATGGGCTCAACATGCCTCTCAGCAATTTCCTTGGGGTGTCTACTTTCCAAAATTGGGTAATTTGGGGGGGTTTTGTACTGCCCTGCCATTTTAGCACCTCAAGAAATGAGATAGGCAGTCATAAATTAAAGCTGTGTAAATTCCAGAAAATGTACCCTAGTTTGTAGACGCTATAACTTTTGCGCAAACCAATAAATATACGCTTATTGACATTTTTTTTACTAAAGACATGTGGCTGAATACATTTTGGCCTAAATGTATGACTAAAATTGAGTTTATTCGATTTTTCTTATAACAAAAAATAGAAAATATCATTTTTTTTTCAAAATTTTCGGTCTTTTTCCGTTTATATCGCAAAAAATAAAAATCGCAGAGGCAATCAAATACCATCACAAGAAAGCTCTATTTGTGGGAAGAAAAGGACGCAAATTTCGTTTCGGTACAACATTGCATGTCCGCACAATTTCCAGTTAAAGCAGCACAGTGCAAAATTCAGAAAACAGCTCTGGTCCTTTAGCTACAAAATGGTCCGGGGCTTAAGTGGTTAAAGCACAGTAAAAACATCCACTGGTGCTACACCAAATATTCTAACATAGCAGCAATAGTTGGTCCAGCAGTCACTGCCATTTGAGAATAGCTTATAGAATGGTATATATAATGATATATATTAATGACTAGCACTCTTCTGCTGATTTTATGGAATCCCTTTTTATTAGCTTTATTTGCCAGGGAGTTTATATACTTCTTTAGATGTTTATTATGTTCCATTTATATTTATGTAATAAAAACAGAAAATTGGGATAGTTTCAGTTTCATGTCATCAATTTACTTACAATATACAGCTGCTCTGTGTAACTGATATAGGACAGTATATTACTGAATACATTCCTAGAAGCAGCATCTGACATGACCTCAATCATTCATGCAGAGTTTGGTTAAGTTTACACTTGCGATTGGAGCCTGGTAAAAACATGTAGTTGAGCTGCCCGACACACCCTCAAAGTAGTTGTAATCCTTCACATATACCCAGTTAAGTTACTGGCCGCAGGTGATACACAGAGATAAAACAAATCCTCCTACATAAGTTGTACCGGTTTATCTCCAGCCTTCTCGTCGGCTGTTCAAATTCCATAATGTATAAAGCTTGTCTGAGCGGTCAGAAAAAAGGGGGCGGAGAGCTGAAATGACACTTGGCAGAGCTTAGTGAGGAGAGCTCTGAGAGATGATTGGAGGGAAGGGACACACACTAGAGGTCGACCGATATGGGTTTTTCTCTGGCCGATGCCGATATTTAGAAATCGTGGTGGCCGATGGCCGATATATGATGCCGATTTTTTTTGGGCCGATATGTTAGGCCGATTTTTTTCCCTTCATCTCATAAAATCTAACAGTTGGACCCCTTTCACCCTGGGGTGTTTTTCAAGTACTTTTGGGCTAAAAATAGCACCTGTAAAAGTGGCTGCAAAACAGCTCCCCTGCAGTCTCACACTGAGGCGATGCGCTAGCAGGACATTAAAAAAAAGTCCTGCAAGCAGCATCTTTGGAGCGGTGTATACCGCTCCTCCACCACTCCTGCCCATTGAAATGAATGGGCACTGCTGCCGAAGCTTCTGCAGCGGTGCTACACGGGTGCATTTAACCTCTTCATCGGCCGCTAGCTGGGTTATAAGCGCCCCGCTAGCAGCCGAATAGCGCCGCTAAAATGACGGTAAAGCGCCGCTAAAACTAGCGGCGTTTTACCGTCAACGCCTACCCGCTCCAGTGTAAAAGCAGAGTTCCGCTGAAAAAAAAAAATATTAAAAGTCAGCAGCTACAAATACTGCAGCTGCTGACTTTTAATTATATGGACACTTACCTGTCCTGGGCGCCCGCGATGTCGGCACACAAAGCCGATCTCTCCCTCGGCTCTCGGGTGCTGCCGCCGCCATCTTCGGTAAGGGAATCAGGAAGCAGGCACAAAAACAGGTAATCAAAATTTTTCGACGAAAAAAATTAATAAAATTGGCTAACTTTAGGGCTCTTTCACACGGAGGGTCCGTTCAGGTCCGCCTGTCAGTTTTTTAGGCGGACCTGAACGGATGCTCCATGTCCTCCTATGGAGCCACGGATGTCAGCGGTGACATGTCCGCTGACATCCGACCCGCAAAAGTGTGACGGAGGAAAATCCTATTTTTCCTTCCGTCTGCGGATCGGATGACAACGGACTCTACGGTCCGTCGTCATCCGATCCCCCATAGGGGAGAGCGGCGCTCTGACAGGGCGGTCCCTGCACAGTGTGCGGGGACCGCCCAGGCATCCGCCGGCTCAGCGGGGATCAACGGAGCGATCCCCGCTGAGCAAGCGGAGCTTCACGGGGCGGATCTTCACGGATCCGTCCCGTGTGAAAGAGCCCTTACTGTTTAGTTTTATTTAAAATTCATTAAAGTGTATTTTTTCCCCCAAAAATTGTCTTTGAAAGACTGCTGCGCAAATACCGTGTGACATAAAATATTGCAACAACCGCCATTTTATTCCCTAGGGTCTCTGCTAAAAAAAATATATAATGTTTGGGGGTTCCAAGTGATTTTCTAGCAGAAAATACAGGATTTTTACTTGTAAGCTACAAATGTCAGAAAAGATTTTCGTCTTTAAATGGTTAAACTGATAACTTGTACAAACGGAGTTCAGTTCATTGATAAGAAACATTGCATCTCTTTTCTCTCACTTGGCAGGCTGCCCAGACACACTTCGCTCCACCTCCATGGGAAACTTCAGGGAACTTGAATTGACTTCTATGAAAGAAGTTATTTGCAAGTTGCGCTGAAGTTTTTTAAATCGGCTTTTTTTTTCAGCACTATCGGCCGAAGTGCCAAAAACCGGCCGATATATCGGTCGACCTCTAACACACCCCTTCACACATCACATAGGAGCAGAGCTGAGGCTGTCATTCAGTTGGAGATCCCTCCCTTGTCACCTTTTCTCTCTCGGTATCAGGAAAACCTGTCATAAAGTGCTGATAGAGGAACAAAGCAGCAGACAGAAATTACACTTAGTAAAACACTATAGAGTTTTGTACATAATTCATGTATGAGGTTTAAAACCACTTTAACCACTCCACGTGAAATGTACCTGTACGTCGCTTTGAGGAAGTGGATGTACCGGGGCGAAACCTGCAGCCATAGGCTTCACCCCGGTACCGTTTTTTTTTAGAGCTGGCAGTTGACTTTCTAGAGAGAACAACCAGCTGTCATCACCAGGCGCGTTAAGAGACATGCCCCAGCTCCCACCACCCCGCCTGGGGCTCCCATCCCACTGGGAGATTCGAGCGACCTGCCGACACGTCCGCCACTTGGCCGGAGACCCGAACAAATCCAGAATAGTCTTTGATCGCACGAGCAACAAGTGTCAGAAATAGACTTGGTCCTTAAGTGGTTAAGCTACAAAGGCAGCCGAGACAGGGCTGTATACTTGCCACGGCCACAATGCTTTAAAAATGCTCGAAACCCCTTGGATATAATGTACAATACTGGTAAAAATTTACGTTATATGTAATTGTAAGGAAGACAAGAAGATCATCTGACATATGTAGATCAATAGGCACCACGTCCCTTGTAATTTAAAGATATAGATAAGAAAAAATGGGACTTTTAAAGGGGTTGTAAAGGTTTGTTTTTCTATTTTCTAAATAGGTTCCTTTAAGCTAGTGCATTGTTGGTTCACTTACCTTTTCCTTAGATTTCCCTTCTAAATATTTTTTGTTCTTTGTTTTCTTTGTCTGAATTTCTCACTGCCTGTTTCTCCTCAGTAAGCTGTTCAGTAAGCTGTTCTGGCTGACTCCACACCACTCGGATGATGGTGTGAAGTTTAGTGAGGAGAAACAGGAAATGAGAAATTCAGACAAAGAAAAAAAACATTTAGAAGGTAAATCAAAGGAAAAAGGTAAGTGAACCAACAATACACTAGCTTAAAGGAACCTATTTAGAAAATAAAAAACGAACCTTTACAACCCCTTCAAGGTGCACTCAAACACAGTATTAATAAAAAATATATAATTTTATTTAGTAGAAAAATTACATTCACATAAGATAAAATTCATCTCAATTACAATTGAAAACAATGGAGTTTATACAGACAAATAATCTCGACGTTTCGCCAATTAAGCTGGCTTCTTCAGGAGTATTGTTTTTGTCATGTATTACTGGAACACAAAATGTACAAAATAAATATACAAAAGAATACACTAATATATTGCTTTACAACATAATAGTTAAATATTCAACCGAGGAGCGATACAAGGACATATTCAAAGCCACTGCATAAGCCATCATTACCTGTGCATTGTTGATGAAATCAAAAGAAATAGCTGGTATTGAATCAGAGGAGTGTTCTCAAAATGGAGTCTTGTGGGGAACCTTAGAGGAGGTGCTAGCTCATAAGAAGCACATAAATGGATAATGTGCTAATAAAGACAATGGAAGGTGAATAGTCACCTGGAGGAAGGAGAAGAGAATAATTATATAAAGTCAGGCATGTGCTGTAGCAGAGCTGGGTATATAAAATGAATCTAATTTTATAGGAATACCTGGGTCTCCAATCCAATTTGGGATTCCAAAAAGGAACAAAAAGGTATACTCAGAGAGAAGGTATCTATGGAGGAATAGAGTAGAATCAAAAAGACTTGTCATATACAGTGGGGCAAAAAAGTATTTAGTCAGCCACCAATTGTGCAAGTTCTCACACTTAAAAAGATGAGAGAGGCCTGTAATTGTCATAATAGGTATACCTCAACTATGAGAGACAAAATGTGGAAACAAATCCAGACAATCACATTGTCTGATTTGGAAAGATTTTTTTTTGCAAATTATGGTGGAAAATAAGTATTTGGTCAATATGAAATGTTCCTCTAAAATACTTTGTTATATATTCTTTGTTGGCAATGACAGAGGTCAAACATTTTCTGTAAGTCTTCACAAGGTTGTCACACACTGTTGCTGGTATGTTGGCCCATTCCTCCATGCAGATCTCCTCTAGAGCAGTGAGTTTTTGGGGCTGTCGCTGGGCAACACGGACTTTCAACTCCCTCCAAAGGTTTTCTATGGGGTTGAGATCTGGAGACTGGCTAGGCCACACCAGGACCTTGAAATGCTTCTTACGAAGCCACTCCTTTGTTGCCCGGGCGGTGTGTTTGGGATCATTGTCATGCTGAAAGACCCAGCCATGTTTCATATTCAATGCCCTTGCTGATGGGAGGAGGTTTGCACTCAAAATCTCACGATACATGGCCCCATTCATTCTTTCATGTACACGGATCAGTCGTCCTGTTCCGTTTGCAGAGAAACAGCCCCAAAGCATGATGTTGCCACCCCCATGCTTAGCAGTAGGTATGGTGTTCTTTGGTTGCAACTCAGCATTCTCTCTCCTCCAAACACGACGAGTTGTGTTTCTACCAAACAGTTCTACTTTGGTTTCATCTGACCATATGACATTCTCCCAATCCTCTTCTGGATCATCCAAATGCTCTCTAGCAAACCTCAGATGGGCCCGGAAATGTACTGGCTTAAGTAAAGGGGGACACGTCTGGCACTGCAGGATCTGAGTCCCTGGCGGCGTAGTGTGTTACTGATGGTAGCCTTTGTTACGTTGGTCCCAGCTCTCTGCAGGTCATTCACTAGGTCCCCCCATGTGGTTCTGGGATTTTTGCTCACCGTTCTTGTGATCATTTTGACCCCACGGGGTGAGCTCTTGTGTGGAGTCCCAGATCAAGGGAGATTATCAGTGGTCTTGTATGTCTTCCATTTTCTAATTATTGCTCCCACAGTTGATTTCTTCACACCAAGCTGCTTGCCTACTGCAGATTCAGTCTTCCCAGCCTGGTGCAGGTCTACAATTTTGTTTCTGGTGTCCTTCGACAGCTCTTTGGTCTTCACCATAGTGGAGTTTGGAGTGTGGCTGTTTGAGGTTGTGGACAGGAGTCTTTTATACTGATAACAAGTTCAAACAGGTGCCATTAATACAGGTAATGAGTGGAGGACAGAGGAGCCTCTTAAAGAAGAAGATACAGGTCTGTGAGAGCCCGAAATCTTGCTTGTTTGTAGGTGACCAAATACTTATTTTCCGCCATAATTTGCAAAAAAAATTCTTTCCAAATCAGACAATGTGATTGTCTGGATTTGTTTCCACATTTTGTCTCTCATAGTTGAGGTTTACCTATGATGACAATTACAGGCCTCTCTCATCTTTTTAAGTGGGAGAACTTGCACAATTGGTGGCTGACTAAATACTTTTTTGCCCCACTGTATATGGAAAATATGATAGAAGTAAAAAAAGGTATGAGAAAACAAATACCTGGTTTATCCACTTCAGAATTTGATTTCAGAAGATGGATAAAAAATCAGAACCAAGGGGCGCCGGTCAGTGCTTATAGGACCGACAGTCCATCTATCAAAAATAAATTTCAAAATCAAAAATTCAGTAAGTCACTCAAAAGAAAAAAAAAGGATAGTAAATATTTCCTCTAGAGATACCTGCAGCACATGATCTTTAAACAAACAAACTTCCTCCGATAGCGGCAGCTATACCATCCAGACAAAATGCCAAAGCTTATATAGTCACCTCCTCCCTCGCCTATAGGACGCCAGTTTGGCGCCAAAAATATTGGCGGGCGGGCAAATCAGTTCCACCTCTCAGGGAACCAATCCGTGCTATTTGAAAAAGGACAGGGTGGATGCAAGGGCGGCCGGAAATGACATGTTGCCGCGCACTGGAAAGGACGCAGACAAGCTTCTCAGCAATGATAGAGGAATCACCGCAAACTAGATGCAATCTTTTCAATGGCCACAAGATGGCCACAGTGAGAATAGAATTGAGTGAGAATCAAGGCGCCAATGTTAAACTGATGGAAGGAACAAAAATAGGTCAGATATAAAAAGACAAGGATGGAAACCCTTTATGAGTGGATGGTCCCAACTTGAATGCCCATAGGCAACAAGTTGGAAGCCCCGGGCGCCCGTAAGGTCACCTTGACTCCGCAAGAAGGACTCCCCTTACAAAATCACTAATTGTATCACAAATTGTATATTATGCTACAATAAAAGTAGCAAATGCATAATATTGGCGTGCAATGCGGTTGAAAATTATCCGATCACTTCTATGAAGAATAAACAAACATACAAAAAAACACAACAGCTAAATAAACAGACTAACCGTTTAGGCCCGGGGTCATTCAAAAAATATACAAGGTCAGTTTCTAGAGAAAGGGCTTATAGCTGATGGACTCTGAGTCCTGGATAGGCAGTGGCATTGAGTGAAAAAATCCACTTTGCCTCTCTTTGCAGAAGACTTTTGTCGCAATCTCCGCCTCTTTCGTTTGTTGGAAGATGCTCTAAAGCAAAAAAATTTCATTTTGGATAAATCAAAGGAATGATATAGACCACTATGTCGGCTAATCAGCGTTTCCATTTTTTTCTTTCGAATGAGGGAAACATGATCCCTAACTCTATGAAAAAATGATCTTTTGGTTTTGCCAACATAGAATGCGCTGCATTCGCACTTCATGAGATATACAACGCCTATTGATTGGCAATTGGGGAAAAATTTTGGCTTATAAATAGTTCCACTGGGAAGAGTTATTTCCTCCAAGTTACCTAAAAGTTGGCAAAAATCGCAACGGTCACATGGAGCTGTGCCCTTGCGAGAAGATCTACTGGTAGGTTTCTGTAGGTGGGTATGAACCAAATGATCTTTTAGAGATCAGGACATTCTATAGGTGATTTGGGGGTAAGGTTGAATATATTTAGAAATGACTTCATCAGCGGGTAGTAAGGGCCAGAATTTGGTAAAGATATTTCTTACCTTTTGGTGGTCACTAGAATATCTGGCGATCAACCGTACCTTCTGGTTTGAAGGTTTGACCCTCGAAAAATGAATCAAGTCAGTTCTTTTTTGTTTTTTGCTCTCCGATATGCCCTCTTTAGTACCGTGCGACTGTATCCTCTATTTAATAGTCAAAACTGTAAGGCTTTAGCCTCAGTTTCAAAATCATGTTCCTGGCTGCAGTTTAGTTTAATTCTTAGGTATTGACTATATGGTATACTTTGCACCAATGGTTTTGGGTGAGGACTAGCAGCATGCAGGATGGTGTTACCTGCAGATGGTTTCCTATAAAGTGAGGAGCTCAGGGTACCATCTAAATTCACATGGATGGAAATATCCAAAAAGTTAATAATCTGTTGGTCACACGTCATGGTGAATTTGAGATAACGATTTTTAGTTAGTTTGGACATAAAAGGCCTGCAATTCAAGGTTGAACCCTGTCCAAACAAAGATGTCGTCGATAAAACGGCGCCAAATGAGGACATGAGAGAAATAATCCCCAAATTCATCAGAAGAAAATATCTCTCGTTCCTACCCCCCCCCCCCCCAGGTACAGGTTAGCATACGTAGGGGAACACTTAGTCCCCATCGCAACACCCTGTACCTGGAGGTAGTGGGAATGGTCAAAAACAAAGATATTGTTCATTAAAATGAACATTAGTAGTTCCAAAATGAATTGGTTGTACTTTTCAGCTCCAGGTCCTCTTTCTGATAAGAAGCTCTGAACAACTCTGACCCCCGACTCATGGGGGTAGGAGTTGTACAGAGCCTCAACATCAATGGCCACCAGCCAAGATCCCGGTGGTACATACAGGGTATCGATAGACCTAATGAGATCCGCCGTATCCTGTATATAGGAACTAAGAGAGCCGACGTGTGGTCTAAGATAATCATCCACAAGTTTACTTGCATGTTCAGTTAAGCATCCGTTACCCGAAACAATCGGACGCCCAGGAGGGCATTCCAAGTTTTTGTGTACCTTAGGTAAGGCATATAGGGGTAGGTATTTTCGGTTTTTCTACCAATAGGAATTCACAGGTTTTTTTGTCCAATAAGTTGGCTTGAAAGGCACGACTGATTAACAGATGGAATTTAGTCTCTGCATATTTAACTTGGGCATAAGGAATGGGGTGATACCAACTGCGGTTCAATAGGCGGTCCATTACCATTTTTTTTGTAGTTTTCTAAGTCCATTACTACAATGTTGCCTCCTTTATCGGAGGGCTTGGTGATAATTTGCTTATTTATTTGTAGAGATATTAAAGCCTCACGGTGCGATGACTTAAGGTTAGACCTTCTATTGAACTTGTTCCAGTTGGTATTCTTTATCTCTTTGGTAACCTGTTGGGTAAAGGTCCAAATATTGGGATTGCCTTAAAGTAGGAAATGTTTTAGATTTAGGTTTGTAAAGGTGAGGTGGCGGAAAAAGTCTTTGAGATGGAATGTCAGTTCCAGGGCTAGGGGGGACCCTCCTCTAAAGGATCATCGAAAGGGTTTCTCTCCTCCCATAGGTCCATTAAATCATTTAGGCCTTGATCTCATTGATCGTTTTATGTTGCCAAATTTCCTCTAATGATAAATTAGGAGAGGACTGTTGGCAATCCTTGCCATATATGACCTTAAACATAAGTTTTCTGGCAAACAAATTAACGTCTTTAATGATCTCAAATGCATCCGTGTTCTGTTCAGGACAAAAGGTCAGGCCGAGACTAAGAACCTCGGTCTGATCTGTTGTTAGTGATTGTGAGGACAAATTGATTACTTGGAAACCAACTTGGTTCCTTTCGGGGGAGCTAAAGGGTTGGCTGCTTTCTTGGTGTCGGTATTGGGAGGGGGTGAAAAGATGGGGGATGTGCGAAGATCCCCCAGAGTGGGGGTTAATGAGTCCCCTGAAGGGGTACTCGTGGGAAAATTTGTCTTGGAAACAATGGGTGCACGAGAAGTGATAGTGGTGGAACTAGTAAAAGAATTACCCACAGAATTGACTGGAGTAGGTGCAAATTTCGTTTGAGAGCGAAGCCCGGGACGTGCGGTGTCCTGTGGCATACGTTTAGAAGAGGACGCGGATGACGGAGGTCGATCCGTTTTCCTTTTAAAAGAAGTTGTGGATGAATTTGAGGCCATACCTGCTTGGGAGGAGGAAGACAAAGAAGATTCATCAGAATCGGTGTGATCCTGATTAGAATTAGTTTGTTTACGCGGGAAAGATTTTTTCTCTTTCTCCATTGATTTTCAGATGACCATCTGTAGGCAGTATTGGTCTCATAGGCTAGGCGATCATGATAATACTTTTTATCTTTAGTTTTCAGAATATTCGATACAAAATTTTCCAGATGTTTTTCCACAAGGTTTTCACGATCGGAAAAAGTATCCTCTGAAATGAGGCTTGAATTATCTGTATATAGTTTTTCAATTTCATTATTTATTATTTCCAAATCTTTTAAATAATTACGACACAAAGCCTCCATCATTTTGAAGGAGCATGACTGTAGGTTGGATTCCCAGTGGCCATTGAAAAGACTGCATCTAGTTTGCGGTGATTCCTCTATCATCGCTTAGAAGCTTGTCTGCGTCATTTCCGATGCGCGGCAACGTGTCATTTCCGGCCGCCCTTACATCCACCCTGTCCTTTTCAAATGGCACGGATTGGTTCCCAGAGAGGTGGAACTGATTTGCCCGCCCCGCCTATATTTTTGGTGCCAAACTGGCGTCCTATAGGCGAGGGAGGAGGTGACTATATAAGCTTTGGCATTTTGTCTGGATGGTATAGCTGCCGCTATCGGAGGAAGTTTGTTTAAAGATCATGTGCTGCAGGTATTCTCTAGAGGAAATATTTACTATCTTTTTTTTTCTTTTGAGTGACTTACTGAATTTTTGATTTTGAAATTTATTTTTGATAGATGGACTGTCGGTCCTATAAGCACTGACGGGCGCCCCTTGGTTCCAATTTTTTATCCATCTTCTGAAATCAAATTCTGAAGTGGATGAACCAGGTATTTGTTTTCTCATACCTTTTTTTTACTTCTATCATATTTTCCATATATATATGACAAGTCTTTTTGATTCTACTCTATTCCTCCATAGATACCTTCTCTCTGAGTATACCTTTTTGGAATCCCAAATTGGTTTGGAGACCCAGGTATTCCTATAAAATTAGATTCCTTTATATACCCAGCTCTGCTACAGCACATGCCTGACTTTATATAATTATTCTCTTCTCCTTCCTCCAGGTGACCATTCACCTTCCATTGTCTTTATTAGCACATTATCCATTTATGTGCTTCCTATGAGCTAGCACCTCCTCTAAGGTTCCCCACAAGACTCCATTTTGAGAACACTCCTCTGATTCAATACCAGTTATTTATTTTGATTTCATCAACAATGCACAGGTAATGATGGCTTATGCGGTGGCTTTGAATATGTCCTTGCATCGCTCCTCGGTTGAATATTTAAATATTATGTTGTATAGCAATATATTAGTGTATTATTTTGTATATTTATTTTGTACATTTTGTGTTTCAGTAATACATGACAAAAACAATACTCCTGAAGAAGCCAGCTTAATTGGCGAAACGTCGAGATTATTTGTCTGTATAAACTCCATTGTTTTTAATTGTAATTGAGATGAATTTTATCTTATGTGAATGTAATTTTTCTACTAAATAAAATTATATATTTTTTATTATTACTGTGTTTGAGTGCACTTTAAAATTCCCATTTTCCTTATCTATATCTTTATATGTAATTGTATTGCCTTCTATTACCTCCAGTTTATCAGCCCCCCCGTCATCTGGGTTCAGAAGCTGATCTTTCCTGCACAGAGTCTTTAAAGTGATTTTTTTTAAAACAAACATGTTATACCCGCTCTGTGTAACCGATTTGCACAGAGCAGCCCTGATTCTCCTCTTCTGGGGTCCCCCACTGATGCTTCTGGCTCCTCTTGCCTTCATAGTGCCCCAATAGCAAGTTGCAAAGTATAGTATAGAGTGCCCCTATAGCAAGGTAAAAAAAAATAATAATCTGCCTTTAGAACCACTCACTTCCTGCCCAGGACTAAATGTCCCATGAGGCATTGCTCCTCACACAAGTTCTCAGGCACTTACTGACATGTATGGACGGTGTACTGAGCTGTATGTGTGCTGCACTGCATTTCCTGATATGTAAACAAATAATGCATTCTGTATGCAGGCCAACTAATCGGCTGGCCGATTAATCGATTATTAAAATAGTTGTCAATTGTTTCGGCCCTACTTTGCACTCACAGCAAAAACGATCCACCACGTCATGTCTGGTGGGCAACAAGCCTTTGAATGCAACCCATTCAAGTGAACAGGGAAGCGTTGCAAGCAACTGGTAACCCTTTGCAATGCATGCAGTTGAACTGCATCCGTCTGCAAAAATTGGGTAAAACAGGCCTAGCGTCACATCTCCTCACCATCTGCCAATCACCTCTGAAAAGAATCACGGGGAAGAGGGGAGAAAAGCTGCTGCAGACGGGGATGAGACATTGCTGAATTGAGACTGGAGAAGACTCAAAGTGGGGGGTTTATGTGGCTATTAAAAGGTTCTTTACCGTAATGCAGACAATGCATTAATGTAAAAAAATAAAATCAAAAGTGCACAGTACACTAGAGTAATACGGACTTAAAGTGGTTGCAAACCTTAGATATGAAATATGAACAAAGCATATCCCTCTATAGTATGTACTATTAAAAGCACTAAGTGTAATTTCTGCCTGCTGCTTCATTACTCTGCTATCAGCATGAATCACTTCTGACAAGTTTTCCTGACACCAAGAGAAAAAATGGTGACAGGGGAGGGACCTCCAGCTGATTGACAGCTCTTAGCTGTGTTCCTGTGTGAAGGGGGTGCGCGTTTCTTCCCTCTAATCAGCTCACTGAGTTCTGCAGCGTAACTCCAGCTCTCCACCCCAATTTTTCTGAACTCGGACAAGCTTATAAGTTCAGCACTTTAACAGATGTAGAGAACAGAACACTGCAGATAGACAGATACAACTTATATGGGAGGATTTGTTTCCTCTCGGTGCATCAACTGAGGCCAGTTACTTCACTAGGTAAATGTACAAGTTTACAACCACTTTAAAGCAAAGAAGCTAATGAAAGATCATTTTTAAATGGTGGATCACTGTACTTCTCATACTGGTTTATGCTTTGTTAAATAAAAGGCAGAACACACAAACCGTTACCGTTATTTTTTTTTAAAGGAATTTTAATCACTCATTTTACTATCAAAACAATAGGATTTTTATAACAGCTTACCTGTAAAATCCTTTTCTTAGGAGTACATCACGGGACACAGAGCGACATAGTCATTACTAATGGGTTATATAGATTACCTTCAGGTGTTGGCACTGGCCAATTCCAAACCGGAAGTACCCTCCCCTATATAAGCCCCTCCCACCCGGGAGCACCTCAGTTTTGTAGCCAAGCAATAAGTGTCCCAAAAAGAGGGGTGGGAGCTCTGTGTCCCGTGATGTACTCCAAGAAAAGGATTTTACAGGTAAGCTGTTATAAAAATCCCTTTTTCTTTTTCGTACATCACGGGACACAGAGCGACTTAGTCATTACTAATGGGACGTCCCAAAGCAATGCCAAATGAGGGGAGGGATACATAAGCTGGGCGCCATCAGGCATGAGGCTCTTTTGCGGCCTGCAACACACTGCGCCCAAAGGCGACATCCTCCTGACTTCTAACGTCCACCTGGTAGAACCTAGTAAACGTGTGAACTGAAGACCACGTTGCGGCCTTACAGATTTGAGCCAGGGAGGCCTGGTGATGCACTGCCCATGAAGTTCCAACTGCTCTCGTGGAGTGCGCTCTAACTTTGAACGGAGGCGGTCTCCTTCTCAAGCCATAAGCTTGCATAATGACCTGTCGAATCCACTTGGCTAAAGTAGATTTTGACGCTGCCTGACCCTTTCTGGGGCCTTCCGGCAGAATAAACAAAGTATCCGTTCTGCGAATCTGAGCAGTGGCTTTTAGATAAGCTTTAACTGCTCTTACTACATCCAAAGAATGCAATAACTTTTCCTCTACCGAAGTAGGTTTGGGGAAAAAAGAAGGAAGAACCACATCTTGGTTCAAATGAAACCTCGATACCACCTTAGGAAGAAAGGCTGGATGAGGACGTAACACTACTCTGTCCTTATGGATAACCAGATATGGCTCCTTACAGGACATAGCTGCTAATTCCGATACTCTTTTAGCCGAACAAATGGCTACTAGAAAAATCAATTTCCTTGTGAGAAGCACCAAGGAAATATGCTGTAATGGTTCAAATGGTTGTTTCTGTAGAACCGACAGAACCAAGTTTAGATCCCATGGACATATGGGAATATTAACCGGAGGACTAATACGCATCACTCCTTGTATAAAGGCTTTGACTAGTGAATGCGAAGCCAAGGGCCTTTGAAAAAATATTGACAAGGCCGAAAACTGACCCTTGATAGTACTCAAGGCAAGCTTCCTATCTACAGCCCACTGTAGGAAGTCCAGAATCCTACCTATTACGTACTTATGTGGATGCCATTTCTTGGCCTCACACCACGCGATGTACGCCTTCCAGATTCTATAGTAGATCTGCCTGGATACCGGCTTCCTGGCATTGATCATGGTAGATACCACAGCATTAGAGAGCCCTCTCTTTTTTAGAATGTGGGCTTCAATAGCCAGGCCGTCAAACCTAGGGCTGGTAAGGAAGGGTGGTATATCGGTCCTTGCGAAAGCCAGACGACGTGGGAGAGTCCAAGGACTCCCCACTGAAATTTTACAATCTCCGCGTACCACGCTCTTCGGGGCCACGCTGGAGCCACCGGAATCACCGGTTTCTTTTCTACCCTGATTCTGCGGAGTAATCGAGGTAACCATTGTGGCGGTGTGAATGCATATATCAGCTTGAACTGATCCCAAGGGAACACTAGGGCATCCGAGCCGCAAGCTAGGGGATCCCTTGTCCGAGAGACAAACCTGTCCCCCTTTGCGTTGAATCTGGATGCTAGAAGATCTACATCCGATGTTCCCCACCGCTGACATATTGTCCAGAAAACCTCGGGGTGAAGGGACCCTTCCTCTGGGCCTAATTGCTGGCGACTTAGAAAGTCCGCCTTCCAATTCTCCACTCCTGGAATGAATACCGCAGATATGGCTGGGACATATTTTTCTGCCCATTTCAGGATGTAATTTACTTCCCTCTGGGCTGCACGACTCCTGGTGCCCCCCTGATGATTGATATATGCCACTGCTGTGGCATTGTCTGATTGCATTCTGACAGGGGACCCTTGGAGTTTGGATGTCCATGCTACTAGGGCATACCGGGCTGCTCGTATCTCTAAGAGATTGATGGGCAGGGCCTTTTCTGCATCCGACCATCTGCCCTGGAGAGACTATTGCTCCAGTACTGCTCCCCAGCCTATAAGGCTGGCATCTGTAGTGACCACCTTCCAAGAAATCGGACTGAAGGATTTCCTTTTTTCCAGATTCTGGGGAACCAACCACCAACGGAGGCTCTTGCGAACGGAAGGGGACAAGGACATTGTAAGTCTAGGGCCTGAACTTTTTTGTTCCAGGCTGACAGTATGGCCCCTTGCAAATTCCTTGAATGGAATTGACCGTAGGGTACTGCTTCGAATGATGCCACCATTTTTCCCAGCAGCCTCATATACAGGCGTATGGACGGCTGTCTTTTTTGTACCCACTAAGTGGATCAAATCTTTCAAAGACAACATCTTTCCTCGAGGCAAGAATATTTTTCTCTGGCCTGAATCCAACCTTAGCCCCAAGTATTCCAGACTTTTGACTGGTTTTTAGGGCTGACTTGTCTCGGTTGATAATCCAACCGTGAGATTCCAGATACTTGATCGTCTTGTGAACGACCACGTCTAGTTTTTTCACTGAGTGGTCTATCAGCAACAAGTCATCCAGATATGCCATTATCATTACACCTTGTGTTCTTAGATTGGCCAATAAAGGGCCAGAATTTTTGTAAACACTCGTGGTGCTGTGGCCAAACCGAAGGGTAAGGCTCTGAACTGAAAATGGCGCCCTTCTACTGCAAAGCGTAGAAATTTTTGGTGGACTGGAAAGATGGGAATGTGCAAATAAGCATCTTTGATGTCGATCGTGGCTAACCAATCCTCCCCTTGTAGGGCAGTGGCCACCGATCGGATCGACTCCATCGGAAAGTCCTGATATACAGGAATTTGTATAGCCCTTTTAGAATTAATATGGGCCTCCCGTCCGCGTTTGCTTCGGGACTGTAAAGAGGTTTGAGTAAAACCCGAACCCTCATTCTTCCAGGGGAACCTCCATAATTACTCCTTGGAGCAATAGTTGTTCTAGTGCCAACAGGAGGGACTCTCTCTTCCGGGGATCCCTTGGCACGTTTGACCTCAAAAATGGGAAGGAGGAGAGTCTTTTAACTCCAAACTGTATCCCAAACCTACTGCGGAGAGCACCGATCTGTCTTGATCGTGTCCCGCCAGGTCTCTTGCGAACAACTGGAGTCCTCCCCCCACCCGACTGAGTGGGGGCTTCATGAATTTAACTTTGGGGGAGGTTTTGTACCTCCCCTAACCCAGGGTTTCTCATTACCCTGCTACTGTCCCTGTTTTTTACCCCCGGGATTTGACCGAGGAGGCCGTCGGAACTGTTACACAGCCGATGCCCCAGGGACTGGAGAAGCAGGCCTCTTAAAGAGGGACCTCTAACTCTGCTTTTAACCGGCAAGAGCGTATTTTTACCGCTGGAAATTTTCTGGATATATTTGTCCAGGTTTTCCCTGAATAAGCGTTCACCATGAAATGGGACGCTAACCAGCCATTCTTTACAGGGAGCTTCAGCAGACCAGTTTTTGAGCCATAGGAGCCTACGCATATGTACTATAGACAGCGTAAGGCGGGAGGCCTGATGGACTGAATCCTCTATGGCATCAACCGCAAAGCCTAAGGCTCTAGGTAGATCAGCTAGGGCAAAGCCTGCTGATCTGTCAAGTCCCTCAAGACCTGTTTCAACTGATCCTTCACTGCTTAGCAGACCCCAATAGCTGCTACTGCTGGTTGTATCACCAAGCAGATTTTCATAAGGACTCCAATCTTTTATCTATTGGGTTCTTGAACATTTGGACATTATCCACTGGACATGTCAGTGATTTATACATACAAGAGATGGCTGCGTCCATTGTAGGGACCTTCCATTTTTTTTTTTTTTTTTTTTGATGAACTTATCCTCCATGGGATAGACCACCGGAAATCTCTTGGGGGAATAAATATTTTCTCAGGACGTTCCCAATCCTGGTAAATGAGCCCTTTCAGTAAAGGGTGAAGTGGAAAAGAACAAACAGTCTGGGGGCTTCTAGCGACCCCAACGAGGATACAGTAGTGGTTGATGGTTCCGCAAGGTGCATTTTTAAATGCTGATCGGACCATGTTAGTCAGAGACTGAACCCATAATCTTTCAGCTTGAGATGCTGAGAAAAGGTTCCCCCACTGTTGATTCCTCTATAACAGAATCAACCTTATCCTGATCCCCTTCAGGCAGGTCGATCCCTGTATGGGACTGTTGCTCTGCTAACAGGCACTCTGAAGGAGGAGACGGAGATCGGGCGTGCTTTTCCTGACAGGGAGGCAGCGATAAATTTTGACAATCTCTCTCTAATCCTCCCAGAGCTGAGGAAAAAACCTCCTCTGTTACATACACAGGAGCAGGTGACTGAGGACAGCCACAGTACCAAGTACCCCTGCGGGGTCTCTACGGTCACTTACCTCTGAACTTCAGGGGAGACTGGTGCAGCAGGAGTATGCCCAAGATCCTCCGAGCCCGATGAGACCCCCTTCGCTTCCTGGAAGATTCAGTTCCGGAGCTTCTGGACGGCATATTCCTAAGCCTAAAGCTGAGGTATTCCAGCCGTAATACACCACTTTTACTGAGAATAGTCTAGCACAATTGCTGCTATATCACAGTTGGTGTCTACTAATGTGCCTTTCTAGGGGATGCCTGTATTAACCGCTTGCTGTATGCCTTTAAATGTTGCCAGCTCTGTCTCTGTACTTCATAGCCAGCTCACTACATATTGTGTTTTTTTTTAAAACTGCTGGGACGCCCGCACATGCGCAGAAGCGCTGCGGCGCGCACAGAGCGTCATCCCCCAGGCTCCGCCCCCTTTCCCGGCTCACCTCTATATATAGAGGCGCGTGCACGCGCACGCGCGCGGGCACGTGCGCCTTCGGCGCTAATTTCAAATATGGTAACAAGGGACAGGAGCCAGGGCCCCTCTTTGCCGCAGGCCGGGGGATGGACGAGCACTGCAACATGGCAGAGGAAGCAGTTCCCTATAAGAGAACTCACCATCTGCCTGGACTTTGCTCTGCTGAGAAGAAGCTAGTCCACATGACAAGAAAACATTCCACAGCGGCCTCTAGTGGACAAACACAGGTACCGCAGTCTAATATATTAAATATATATATATAAAAAAAATTTTTTTTTTTTTTTTTTTCTTGACCACCATTACAAATTATTACATTTTTTTAGTAGTTACAGGCATGCACAGAATTTTGCGGGAATACCATTAGGTAACAGACAGAAAGACAAATTAGGCTTGGGGGTCCCCCAATAGAACCAAGTTCCTGGGGGCCCCCACTTACCTGTTCCCCGCCGCAGGACTTTGTTTGGTCCACAAAAGCCCAAACTTCACCTATCACGGCAGGCATTGTAATCAAACCTTCAGGGACCGGGTTCCCAAGGATTCCACTCCCCTGGACCTGTATAGCACCCTGCACAGAAAACATCTTGGTCGTGGGTATGACCAGAGCTCTGGATCCCAGGGTCCAGCTCTCCTAAGAGAAGCATTACAGGCAAAACCTTGCTCTTCTCTGCAAGGCCCGGGTACCGACCGTTTAGCTATGAAGCTTTTTTGGTCGGATCCGGAATAGCTTACTGAGGCCCAAAAGAACCTGTACGCAAGCTCAGTGAAAAACACATGTTTCTTCTTGGCCAACACCTTAGACACTGGCAAAAAACTGAGGTGCTCCCGGATGGGAGGGGCTTATATAGGGGAGGGTACTTCCGGTTTTGGAAGTTGCCAGTGCCAGCACCTGACGGTATCTATATAACCCATTAGTAATGACTATGTCGCTCTGTGTCCCGTGATGTACGAGAAAGAAAAAGACATTTGTATTATCATTTTAAATCTCCACTTTACTTAGCTGGCCCTGCTCCCTCCAAGTCTTTAGACATACTGTGTAAGCACAATCTTGGCATACAACATGTTGCTAATAAAATGTTCTTGTACCAAAGCATGTGTGACGCCATCAGAACACCTACACTTACCACCCACTGTAACCCAGGATGTGCCAATGTTGCAAGTGAGCACACAATGTCATCCCATTTCTACTGCTGCTTAAAGGGCAACTCCAGTCAAACTGTTACATTTACAGTGCTGCTGTGCCGTATAACTAGCTTAACATATTTCAGATCCTTCAGCTCTGCACCACTAACCACACTGCTGATGCCGACTCTCTCTCCCCATGTATTCTTACCTTGACAGGCACCCAGAGCAGGGGTCTCCAAACTTTCTAAACAAAGGGCCAGTTTACTGGCCTTCAGAATTTAGGAGGGCCGGAAAATGTCCGTGTCAGTGGGTGTAGACAGTCTCAGGCTTGGTGGTCAGTGGGAGTAAAAAAAAAAAATATATAGCATCTGGTCGGTGGAAGGCTCAGCGACCCGTCGGTGGAAGGCTCAGCGACCCGTCGGTGGAAGGCTCAGCGACCCGTCGGTGGAAGGCTCAGCGACCCGTCGGTGGAAGGCTCAGCGACCCGTCGGTGGAAGGCTCAGCGACCTCTTATCAGTGTCAGTAACAGGGACCCAATGGACCACTGCTCCAGAGCAAGCCTGATTGCAGTTGATTTGAGTTGATGCGTGGAACCTCAACATGAGGGAAAACGCAACACAATCTGAACCAACAAACGAACTTCATGATTTTTGGAGGAATTATACTAAAAAGTGTGCAAAGAGACAAATTAATATTTGGATTTCAGAAAGTCAAGTTTTTATTGGTGTCTGTGGTTCCTGTTGGAGAAAGCTCTTTTTTGCGGTCCCAATGACAGGTTACTATTGAGAAGGAAGTGAGGGCTTTGTGACCCCCCCTATTTAAACGGGGAACTAATATCGGCTTTTTATTGCTGTATGTGTCCAGTTAAAGATGTCTCCTCAATTCCTGTCCTGATGAAAACATAGGCACCAGGTGAGGAAGTGGGTAAAACTCCCCAATAGAGCCAAGGATGTCAATAAAAGACATACGAGATATTCTAGCCATTCCCATCTTTTTCCAAAACCTTTAAAAAAAGGCTTAAATCACAGTTTAACTCCGTAGCTGCAAGACCAGTTTTTTTATTTTTCACACAGACACTAATATGTACTCTACAGACTTGGAAAATTACTAATCAAAAGCCTAAAAATAAGAGGCTCTAGAAAATATGGTAGTTCTGTTCATCTTCATAATATAACCCTGTATTTATAGCAACTCCTTAAAGCTTGGAACAGAGTTTTAAGAACTCAAATTTATTGAAACAAAAATATGGTAGTTCTGATTTTTTATTATTTACAGTAAGAACCAGTTCACACAGGGGCAGCTTTAAAGTCTGATGACTTTTTGAAGCTGCCCCTTACAGCGCGGCTTGCAAAATGACTTCTGTATAGAAGTAAATGCAAGCCGCTTCGAAGTCGCCCCAAAGTAGTACAGGAAACTTTTTCTAAGTGGGAGCGACTTGAGTCGCTCCTATTAGAACGGTTCCATTGTACAGAATGGAGCACGACTTGTCAGGCAGCTAAGTTGCCTGACAGGTTGCCCCTGTGTTAACCGGGCTAAAAATAGTGCAAAAGGTATTTTTAGCACACACAAACAATATACTTCCAATTTGCAACACAATATAAAAAAGAGGAGACAAAATTGAGTTAGCATATAACAAAATGTATCCATTCTCAAAATCCTGTGCTCCTGAGAAACCGAGAACAACGACAATACTAAAAATCGTAAACATGCTATGCAATATAAAAAAAATAAATAAAAAAAACCTTTGTAGCCCTTTACTTTAGCGTAAAAGCGACACAAAATAATATCTTTATGCTCCAAAAATAATCTATACACATCCACTACTTCATGGCCCTCTAATCTATTCTTCATAGAGTTTCCTACTGTGTTTTTCTGCCTCCTTGAAACGTCCTCTGTGAGCTCCAGAACCTCTCCTTTTCACCCTCACTTTTGTATGATCATTTGTCACTTCAAGTTATTTGTAGATTTGGAGAAGGCCCAGAATAGAAGGTACGTGAATAGATTTCTGTTTTTTAATCAAGTTTAGTGTCACTTTAAACCAAAATGGTAGCCCAATACCTTTAGTCCACAGAGATCAGGAGATGGAGAATCCCCATTCTGCTGCTTTCCAGACAACGGCCACTGGGATACTGAAGCTCCGGACTTAGAAGTGCACAGAGCTAAGAGAGATGGGAGTTGCCAATCTCCCATTGTTCTCCATCCTGAATCTTTCTTTAGTGGTCCCAGTTTAACAGCAAATAAGTTCTTTCAAGAAGAGGAAAGCTGGCTGATTTTAAAACAACTGCTACTAAGCAGCTGTAAACTTGTTTTAACCCTTGATTACCAATAGTATACTGTATTTCCTTGGCAGCCAAAGGCTGCGTTTTTATGTCCCCTCCTCCCTTAATGCCTTGCATTATAGCTGTGGAATAATTTATCCCTAATGTTGCGCTTGCAACATAATGGCTCCTCACTGCCTGTCAAATGTCCTCACTGCCTGTCAAATGTCCCCTGAAGAGTGATCCACCAATGATTGCTTTTCAGCAGCCACAAGTGTAAACAAGCCCAATGGGTTAAAGAAAAAATGGAGGCGGTCAATGTTGACAAAAAATGCTACTTCCCAGGCTGTCATGCTAACCCAAAAGCTTTATTTAAAAGCCACTAGCTCAGAACAAGTATTGTACTAGTTTAGCCTCTTGACGCCTACTGTACGCATATATTGAGCCACTCGGCGGGTAGTCCTCAACGCTGAGCGGCCCCAAAAAAAGTTACCGCGCTGATGGCGCACTCCCAGCGCAGAAACAGGTGGGGATCAGTAGGTTCCCGATGCATACTTGCCAATATAGCCAATCATAGCGGTCACATGATCCGAATGCCCGCCTCCACCTTCCTGAACTGACTCTTTAGAACTCTTAAAGGGCCAGGAGTAGATCGGCGTGATGGGTTACATTTTCGACTCCACTTTCTTCAAAATGTGTGAATGAAAAACTCTGAAGCCAAAGCTTCGGCCAGGCAAATAGCATGTTTGAAAGGTGGTCAGCCATGACCTGCGTACTTCCTCCTAGACATGTTCCCTTTAATATTCTAGATCAAGGACTCTCATTGTGTAAGAAGTACCATTACAAATTCAAATATTACCTGCTGTCTGACTAAGAAAAAGCTGATCTGTTAAGCTTGGTATGGGTTAGTGCTTCTTAATATTATTTCCATAAAGTAAAAGTCCAGTGCTATACTGAAAAATGTCTGATCAAACAAGAAATTAACACCTTAAAAATTTCTTAAAGAGCTTACAGCTACTACTGACTACTGTAGTTTGCCTTGATAGTTGATATAATGAAGCGATTTGTATGTTGGTATTTGCTTTACCCTAATTAAATAAAGCAATACTGCAGCTCCCTTTAATAGAAAGGTGTACTGCATAAACAAATGGAGAAATATCCTTCCCTGTACAGAGTGACCCAACATTGGCTTGGATCTCCTTCACTAATGTCATAATGGCCTGTTCAGCTCTGCTGCCTTCGGAAATTGCTAAATCTGTATATGGTCTCTGTCAACTGCGGTCACAGTGTCCTCAGATACACCAGGAGATGATCACGTTGAACATTCACGTGCTTATGTCACAGGCACATAACACTGAATGACAGCTTTACTTATGACATGACAGACAGCATGTAAAATGCCAGCATGTGTTTAAACACCTGGTCTCTGGTGTGCTCCCAGCTACCTTGCCTGGTGCCCTTTCTACATATTTATCATCTATTCTTACCCAATGCTGACAGTTTACTCTGCACCTTACTACAGTTATTTTCTTTCCAATGTCACTTTGTGCTCTTGACATACTTCCCGATACCCAGTCGAAATAGATAATATGGGGGCAAACTGACTTGACACGATCCACAAATAACTGACCAAGCAACTCCCCAAGAAGATGCAGACATTGAATTATACATGTTCTAATGGAGGCTTAAAACAAGGAAATTGTTCTGGTCTGTTACAGGTAAAACAAACTCCGTTTTCCTCACCTCTGATTCCTGAAGGCTGTAAAACTGAACTAGGGATTGGCATAAACTAAGAAATTATGTAGTTCAAGTGGAACATCCCAAATCAAACACATTAAAGCTGGCTTAACCTCTGCCACCTTTCCAGAATTCGACCATTTCTGATTACCGACACAACAAAACAAACTTATTCACTCCTTGGTTATTTCTCGTCGACTACTGCAACTCTCTCCTCACTGACTACCCCCCCCCCCCTTCAGTCTATTATGAATGCTGCTGCTAGACTCATAACCAACCAATCTGACTGCTGCTCCTCTCTGCCATTCCCTTATCTGGCTTCCACTACCCCACCGTATAAAATTCAAAATACTAATCACAAAATACAAGGCCATCCACAACATCCCCCCCCCCCCCCCCCCGATACATTATCAACCTCATCTACAGATATCACCCAAATCGTCGCCTCCGCTCCTCCCAGGACCTCCTGCTCTTTAGCTCCCTTGTTACCTCTTCCCATGCTCGCCTCCAGGTTTCCTCCAGAGCTTCACCCATCCTCTGGAACTCCCTGCCCCAGTATGTCCGGTCAGCCTCTACCCTGTCCACCTTTAGGAGATCCCTGAAAACTCACTTATGCAGGCAAGCCTACCTACCCCACACCCACCTAAACCGTACCCGAGACACCCCCATCAGACCATCCCTCACAGCTATTACTTTTTGTACCACCTCCCCCCTTCCTTTAGAATGTAAGCTCCACAAAGAGGGCCCTTGTGTCCCTTCTGTATTGAACTGTTATGTAATTGTGCTGTCATCCCTCTACATTGTAAAGCACTGCAAAAACTGTTGGTGCTATATAAATCCTGATGAATAATAATTCTGGGGAAGCAGACTCCCAGACTAGAATTTGTAGATACCACCATTTGATATATCAATACAATTCTGCAGAAACAAGTCTGTGTATATGGAATGCTCTTGTCCCCTGGAACCTGATAAAGAACAAGAAACCGCTCAGGAGTGCGCCCTCGTGTGGTCTCCCGTGGCTCACAGTTTGCAATGGGGGCATACTAGGGAGAGAAGGAGCGGAGAGCGTTGGTAGGGGACAACAGAAAAAGGAGGTGTGGCCCGCTCTGTGCAATATGTTCGCACAGAGCAGGCAAGTATAAACCTCTTATTATTTTAGCTAAAACAAAATAAGCCTTTAGTATCATGTTCAACTTCTGCTCCAGCTAATTTAATGTAGTACCTATTCATGGGATTGCTCCTCACATAATCATGTTATATACTGTGCTAGAGAGCATAACATGCAGTATATGTTTGGTAGGGGCCCTGGCCAAAGCCTACCCTGTAGCCCCAACTTGCATAGCTCTGCCATTGCTCCTTAGGTCCCATTCACACTAGTGACTAGTACACAGACCAGGAATTCTAAATTCCCCTCTGACCTTTCCAGCTCCTTTCACCAATTAACATTTTCAGAAAGAAGTAAGCAATAGAAGCCCCCATATTTCTCAAAGCACAGATTTCAGTATTCTTACATGAATCGGTGTGTGCTTTGTGCATTTCTTTTAGATCTGTGTAATAATCCAGCTTA
The DNA here is from genome assembly GCA_029206835.1 of Rana muscosa. Classification (NCBI taxonomy): domain Eukaryota; kingdom Metazoa; phylum Chordata; class Amphibia; order Anura; family Ranidae; genus Rana; species Rana muscosa. Next base: position 176,964,454 of record CM055122.1, on the reverse strand, counting down.
AGACTTTGCCTCTGTGAAGGAGCTTCTTGTAATGAAGACTGGACACTGCTGCTCTCCCCACTTTTGCAGGGTCTTGTCTCTGTCCCCTCCTGTATTTTTCTGAAGTGGTGGAGCATGCACAGCACAATGATTATGTCATGGACTCTTTTACAAGGTAATATCTGGGATTGCAAAGGCACTCTGTGGACACAAAGTGGATATACATCTCCCTTGTGGCGATGGACGAATATACTTTTTTTTTTTTTCACAAGAAAGAGGAATATATTTTCCGTGTTTTTTTACCTGGAGTTTAGCTTTAAACCTTTATCGTATCCTTCAAGCTGCATTTTTCTGCACACTATCACACATGTATGGTGTGAAAAGGGCACACGGAAATAGTTTTCTGTGTGTCCTGTTCACATCATACATGTATGGTGGTGTGTAGAAAAATGCAGATTAAAACAAGCATGCAATTGTAAGTTTTTGCACAGAGCAGCCCTGAACCTCCTCTTCTGGGGTCCCTGCCAGCGTTCTTGGCTCCTGATTTTTTCCATGTGCCCCCTTAGCAAGCCGCATGCTATGGGGGCACACGTGCAGGCTCGATCCCATGCCAGGCTATGTGCTATCTCTTACCTTTTAGATGTTTCTGAAAGGGTGTCATATCTGACTGCAAGCACCTCATGACTAGAACAGGGTTATCGATCTCAATAGCTGGGTGGGGACTGGCTTAGTGCAGTTTTCATCAACATTCCAAGGGGAATCCTATCTCATCTTCCCTGCCCCATCATAACAAACTAAGCTAGATATTTCCTTGCTGAAAACTCCATAAAATAACCTCTAAAAATGTTAACTGCACTTCTTAGCTTATGCTGTGTAAATGGGCACATGTAACAAATATAAAGTAGGTATTATCACAATTTTGCTGTACAAGAGGAAGTACGCTTTAAATCTTGCATTTAGAATTTAAAAAAATCTGTTTACCGGAGAAAAAAAAAAAAAAAGTAGCTTTTTTAGAACCGTGTTTTTTAGTCAAACTATCTGAGATCACGCTATGAGTGAAAGTTAAAAATAGGATTTTTGTACTCACCGTAAAATCCTTTTCTCTGTCGTCCATGGACGGACACAGCTCCTTAATTCTTGACTTGTGGGTTATTTTCCGTCTATTTGGAGAGGACTAGGCAGACATGTTAGTTATCTAAATACATGTAACTTTAACAGAGTTGAACAGCCCCTAGCAGCTCAGTTTGTCAAAAAGCAGTACAAACTTAAAAAAGGAGGGGTGGGTGCTGTGTCCGTCCATGTACGACAGAGAAAAGGATTTTACGGTGAGTACAGAAATCCTATTTTCTCTTTTCTTCCATGGACGGACACAGCTCCTTAATTCTTGACTTGTGGGACGTCCCCAAGCAGTGTCCAAAAATGAGGGGTGGGAACAACAATCAAAAAAACTAACTTCACCCCAAACAGAGCTCCTCAACGGAGGAGTTGCAACCTCAAACAGCCGCCTATAAAACCTTGCGGCCAAAAGAAGCATCCGAAGATGCACTCCCATCAACCTTGTAAAACTTTGAGAAGGTGTGAGCGGACGACCAGGTCGCCGCCTTACACACCTGTGAGACAGACGCTTGATGTCGGAAAGCCCATGAGGCACCAATTGCCCTGGTCGAATGCGCCGTGACAGGAAAGGGAGGCGCCCGTCCCTTAAGGGCATAGGCCTGGATTACAGTCTATCGCAGGGATATGCAATTAGCGGACCTCCAGCTGTTGCAAAACTACAAGTCCCATCATGCCTCTGCCTCTGGGTGTCATGCTTGTGGCTGTCAGTCTTGCTATGCCTGATGGGACTTGTAGTTCTGCACAGCTGGAGGTCCGCTAATTGCATATCCCTGGTCTATTTGATCCACCGAGAAATGGTGGCCGACGAGACCGCCAGGCCCTTCTTTGGACCAGACAACGACACGAACAGTGAGTCAGATCTCCGGAACGGAGCAGTAGCAGACAGGTACACCCGTAGGGCACGTACCACCCCCAAAAAATGTAGCGCAGCCTCCTTGGGATGCGACGGCCGAGGACACAAGGATGGAAGTACATCGTTTAGGTGAAAAGCCAAAACTATCTTCGGAAGAAATGAGGGTTGCGGGCGTAGCACCACTTTATCCTTATGGAGGACCAAGTAAGGCGACTTGCAGGACAAGGCCGCCAATTCAGAAACCCTTCTGACTGATGTAATGGCTACTAGGATGGCAACTTTCTGAGAAAGTGTCGAGAGGAATCTCCCTGATGTCCTCAAAAGGAGATTACTGAAGTACCGGGAGCACCAGATTCAAGTCCCACGTGTCGGACCCCCTGCACAAACGTGCCTAACAGTGAACGAGCCGCCAGGGGTCGTTGGAAGAAAACAGCTAGATGACTTCTGAGCCCTCAACATGGTGGAGATTACCGAGTCTGACAGAGCACGGTCCCTTAGTACCTGGCTTTCAATAGCTATGCCGTTAAAGCCAGCGACTGTAAAGCAGGATGAAGTATGGGACCTTGAGACAGAAGGTCCTCCCGCATTGGCAGACGGCAGGGAGTGGCCGCCACCAGGCGCACCAGGTCATCGTACCAGGGACACTGGGGCCAGTCTGGGGCGATTAGAATCACCGGTATCCCCTCGGCCTCCACTCTGCGGAGCACACGAGGAAGCAACTATAGTGGAGGAAAGGCATACATTAGCCGATACTGACCCCATGGAGCCACTAAACGTGTCTGACGTGTCTGCCCAGGGATCTCTGGACCTGGCCACAAACCTCGACACCTTGCGATTGAGTCAAGAGGCCAGGAGATCCACATCTGGTGTGCCCCATTTCTGACAAAGGAGTTGAAACACCTCCGGGTGTAGCGAATCATTCCCCTTGGTCCAGCATCTGGCTACATAGATAGTCCGCCTGCCAGTTTTCTACGCCCGGAATGTAAACAGCCGATAGAACCGGTATGCTCCTTTCAGCCCACCTTAGGATGTGAGCGACCTCCAATGCTGCGGCCGAGCTCCTTGTTCCTCCCTGATGGTTGACATAAGCCACCGCCGTGGTGTTGTCTGACTGGATCCTGACTGGATGCCCCTGAAGTCTCTGTGACCACTTGGAAAGACATAGCCTGATCGCTCGAAGCTCAAGGACATTGATTGGCAGGAGAGATTCTTCTGGAGTCCAGCGGCCCTGGGCCGACTGAACCCCCCCAGACTCCCCTCCCCCCAACCTGTTAGGCTGGCGTCCGTCGTGATCACAGTCCAGTGGAAAGGAAGAAACGACTTCCCGGACTGACGTGCCGGGGATGTCAGCCACCAAGTCAGAGAGGCCCTGACTAGGCGACTTACCTGAATCAGATGATCCAGAGACAATGGTGATTTGTTCCATTTGGACAGAATCTCCTTCTGCAAAACTTGTGTGGGATTGGGCATACGGTACTGCCTCGAAGGGGGCTACCATGAGGCCCAGGACTCATGCAAAAACGGAGAGACGACCATTTGCGGGATGTTAACAACCTCACCGCAGCCTGGAGCGTCTGCAACTTCTCTGGAGGAAGAAAAACTCTTGACTCAGGAGTCCAGAATCAGCCCCAGGTATTCCAGGCGCTGAGTCGGTACTAACACCGACTTCTGGAGGTTCAGTACCCAACCAAATTCTCGGAGAGTCTGACTGGCTATTCTGAGCGTAAAGCAGCTCTCAGGAGATCTTCTAGGTAGCCCACGACAGCAATGCCTTGCTGTCTCAGCAAAGCCAGAATCGGGGCGAGCACCTTGGTGAAAACTCTTGGTGCCGGTGCTAGTTCAAAGGGGAGAGCCACAAATTGAGTGGTCTTCCCCGACCGCGAAACGTAGGAACCTCTGATGCCTGGCGCAGATGGGGACATGCAAGTATGCGTCCTTGATGTCCAAGGACACCAGAAAATCCCCCGGATGAAGCGCAGCTACCACCGAGCGAATCGATTCCATCCTGAATTTCCAAACCTTCACAAAGACATTGAGGGCCTTGAGATCTAGGACTGGACGAACTACGCCCTTCTTTGGGACCACGAACAGATTTGAGTAGAATCCCTGAAACCTGTCCTGCGATGGTATGGGTATGATCACCCCGCACCTTAAGTCTTGCACTGCCCCCAGCAGGGCAGTCCGACGAGCTGGAAGGAGAGGCAGATTTGAGGGAAAGAATCTGTTTGGTGGACAAGAAAGAAACTCGATCTTGTACCCTGAAGTGATCACTTCGCAAACCCACTGGTCGGAAAGCAGGGAGTTCCACCGAGCTGCGAACTCGCGAAGACGGCCCCCCACCCAAGAATCGGGTGGGGGCAAGACTTCATGCTGAAGCGGGCTTGTTTGCGGACTTGTATTGCTTGCGCACCCAGGGACGCTTCTGTCCCCCATTTGAAGCCTCATCGGCTTGGGAGGGTCAGCTAGCGGGCCCTGACTGACGAAAATACCGCTTTTGTGCGGGAAAGGAAGGCACCGGCTCACGGCGCGGCTCCTTACCTTTAGTGGACTGAGGTAGAAGTGTGCTCTTATCTCCAGTGACATCCCTAATAATGTCATCCAGTGAGGCACCAAAGAGCCTCCCACCTTTGAAAGGCAGATCCGTCAGAGCTTTCTTAGAAGCTTGGTCCGCGGACCAGCATTTTAGCCATATCAGGCTGCGCAAGACCACTACGGATACAGAGGCCATGGAAATTAAAGGGGCCGCATCCAGTGTTGCATCACAGACGTACACAAGACCCTGCACCAGCTGGTCGGCCAGTGTTACGACTTCCTGTGGGAGCTGATGCTCTTCCACTGCCTGGTGCAAAAGTTTAGCCCATTCAGTGAGTGTCTGAGACACCAAAGTCGCAGCCATTATCGGCCGCAATGCTGACCCCAGCATGGTGAACACGGTCCGACTCACCGCTTCGGACCTCCTATCAGTAGGGTCCTTAAAAGCAGGGGTTACCTTGTTCAACCTTGAGACCGGGGAGTCAACGACAGGTGGAGAAGACCATTTTTTCAAAAGGCTCTCTTCAAATGGGTAACAGACCGCAATGCGCTGAGGGACCACAAAGGACCTCTGCGGCCGTTCCCATTCCTTATCTATGAACTGGTCAAAGAAATCAACATAAGGAAAAACATTAACAGAGCGGGTCGGTTTGTGAGACCCAAAAGGGACTGACACCTCAATGGATGTCCCAGCTGTATCTTCTAGCTTAAGGGTGTCCCTTACTGCATTGATAAGAACTGCCACAAGTGCTCTGTCCTGCGTTGACCCGGACGAGGAGTAGTCCTCATTGCCCAGACGGTCATGGTCCGCATCCTCTGATATCCCAGAACAGGGGTCCTGAACTGCAGTCAGGCCCGAGTCTGAGTCAGAGCATTCCCCAGGAGATGGCGGGGGGGGGGGGGGGCGGGTAGGGCGTGTTTTTACCCCCCTTACGCCCGCATGCCGCTTCCATCCTGGCAACAAATGACTCCAGGACTGCCGACAAAGTGTCCATGGGAACCGCAGGTGCAAGGGCACCGGTTGCTGCTTCTGGAATATCTGGGGAAGAAGCGCCAGCTTCAGACTCCATTCTGACCCACTGACAGTCCTTAGGGACTAAGTCAAGGCACTTGTAATAACAAATGTCCGACCTCCTAGCTGCACTGACCAGGGGGGTTACTCAAGGACTCACCACCCAGCCAGAGACTGCTCAGCGCCGTTGTCCGTTCTGCCTCACACACATCGTGTGACTGAGGTGTTCTGTGAGGTGATTCGCGCTGTTCAGGAAGCCTCCAGCACTAGAGGGCAAGTCATACAGTGAAAAACCACTGTAAAATGGCCGCCTGCATTGAAGACCTGCACCACAGCGCGGCCACGACAAAATGGCCGCCAATGGGAATTTTCAATGTAGAAAAAACCACAGGAAAATGGCGCCACCAAAAATGGCGGCCGAGCACACTGAGGTGGACGAGAAGGCTGCAGGGACGCCGAGCGGAGGCTCCCAAAAAACAGACACCCCCCCACAGAGAGCTGACCCGGGCACACCTACAGCCCCCAACCGGAATATGGAGGCCCCCAACCGGAATATGGAGGCCCCCTACAGGTACACCCCGCCGACGCAGCAGGCCCCACAATGGGGAGGAGGAAAGAGTGGGGGACAGAAAGAGGGAAAGGGAGGACAGGAGACCCCCTAAAGACCCTCCAGGAAGCCCAGCTGTTCCAAACTGCCCAAAACAGAAGAAACTGTACTTACCGGTCCATGCGTGGACTCGCTGGTGCGTTCCAGACAGACTCACCGCCGGACAGTACGGAGTGGCTGTCGGCCACGGTCCACTGTGACAGACAGCAAGCAGCCCAGTCATATGTGGACCCCGGAGCAATAGCTCACCGGCCACCCCTGGAGCCATGGGGTATGTCGTGGCCGACCCAGCGCTTAGCTAAGGTCTGCTCATGCTCGATGGCCGGGCTGGGGAGACTACCAGGATCTAGATTATCCAGCTTGTTGCCTAGCCGGCAATTGATAGAAGATCTCAGGATCAAAAAATAAAACAAGAAAAACAAGAAAAAGTTAAAAATTTCATAGGACTCTGGGCCCAAAAGGGAGCCAGGTCCTTCTCCTCTACTAGGCAGAAAAAAAGAGGGAGAGGGGGTTATGACTGGAGGGACCGCCCCCTGGGCGGGGCTGTTCAACTCTGTTAAAGTTACATGTATTTAGATAACTAACATGTCTGCCTAGTCCTCTGCTAATAGACGGAACATAACCCACAAGTCAAGAATTAAGGAGCTGTGTCCCTCCATGGACGAAAAGAGAAATATGGCCAACTTGTTCAGAATACAGGGTCACTGGAAATTATCATTTTTTTCCCCCCATTTTTGGAATGTACTTAAAGTGGTTGTAAACCCTTTACAACAACTTTAACCTACAGGTAAGCCTAGATTTTGACCCCTTTCACACTGAGGAGTTATTCAGGCGTTTTAGCGTTAAAAATAGCGCCTAAATACCGCCTGAAAAACTACTGCCCTGCAGTCTCAATGTGAAACCCTAAGGGCTTTCACACTGAGGCGATACGCTGGCGGGACCGCTCCAAAAGTCCTGCTAGCAGCATCTTTGGAGCGGTGAGAGGAGCGGCGTGTTTACTGCTCCTACGCCGCTCCTTCCCATTGAAAGCAATGGAAAACCGTGGTAATACCGCCGGCAATGCGCCACTGCAGAGGCACATTGCCGGCGGTATTGACCCTTTTTCGGCCGCTAGCGGGGGTTAAAACTGCACCGCTAGCGGGCGAATACAGAGGCAATTTTGACGGTATAGCACCGCTAAAAATTGCGCCGCTATACTGCCACCGCACCTCCCGCCCCAGTGTGAAAGGGGCCTAAGGCTTACCTGTAGGTGCTTGAAATATCTCCCAGACCTGCACGGTTCAGGAGATATTTGCAAATCGCCGTACGGCGATTCCTTCTGCGCATGCACCGGAGTTAGAAAGGGCACGCTGTGCCGTTTCTATCTCGGATCATGTCGTTAAAGACGCGGGAGTGACATCACGCGACTCCGGCCAGTCACAGAGCCGGAGTTCATGGCCCCAGGAAGAAGAAGGGTGAAGAATGGACGCTCGCTACTAGCGAGGAAGACGGGGACATCGCAGGCTTCTTCTGCAGGTAAGTGTCACATAATGGGCTACTATGCGATGCATAGTAGCCCATTATGCTTTACTTTTGCAGGGATACAAAGAGGAAGTAACACCCATCAGGGTTTACTTCCTCTTTAAGCAAGGACTGTTAAATTATAGCAGTAGAAACACATCTTATAACAAATGTACTAGGATTATAGTATTACCTCGTATAATACAGGCACCATTATTATTATTATGTAGTGGTATCTGACTCACCAAATTGTCCATCGCATTTTACTAATATTTCCACAACTGCATAAGCAATGGCAGTAGGAGCAGGTATTTCCAGTACTGTGTTTTCATCCTTTGCAAAGCTTCCATTTTCTGCTATGGATACCTGTGAAAACATTGCAGTGTTGTACATGGTCAGAGATTTTTTAATCAAAACAGGTTTATACTTACCTGCTCTGTGCAATTGAATTGCAGAGTGTGGCCCTAAACATCCTCTTCTTGGGTCCCCCGCTAAAGCTTCAGGCTCTTCCTCTCCAGCGAGTGCCCCAATAGAAAGCTGCTTTCTTTGGGGGGTACTCGTGTGGACTCACTCTCAAGCCCTGCTGTCTGCAACTTTAGATACAGAAGTGGGACTCAGACCCTGCTCTCTCCTTACTGGCTTTGACCGACAGCAGAGGAAGCCAGTGGCTCCCGCTGACTGAGCAAAGCCTGTGAGACCATGTGAGGGGAGAAAAGAGCTGCAGACAGGCACAGCACTGGATCGAAAGAGCTTAGTTAACCACTTGCCGTCAGTATAACGTACTTATACTGTGGCAAGGTGGCACCGGATCACATACTAGGACTTGATGTCCACTGGCACCCGCCGATCATTAGGCAGAGCACCAGAACGGCGATCTGCCTATGTAAACAAGGCAGATTGACGTTCTCTCAGTAGGGACGGTATTGATCCTGTGTTCCTGTAAAGCAGGTACATGGATCCATGCCTTCCCCTAGTAAAAGCATCTCCCACACAGTGCACAAACATTGGCTAGGCACGCAGTTAACCTTTTGTTTGCCCCTGATGTACAAACCCTTCCCATCCAGTGTCATTAGTACGGTCACAGTGCATTTTTTAGCACTAATCACTACATTATTAGTGTCACAGGTCCCCCCCCCCAAAAAAAAAAAAAAGTGTGTCAAAAGTGTCAGTTCGTGTCCGAATGTCCACCGCAAAATCGCAGTCCCACTATAAGTCACTGATCGCTGCGATTACTAGTATAAAAAAAAAATCCCATAGTTTGTAGACGTTATAACCAATCAAATTACACTTATTGGGATTTTTATTTATTAAATATATGTAGCAGAATACATATTGGCCTAAATTGATGACGATAGATTTTTTCATTGGATTGGTTTTACAGCAGAAAGAAAAAAGTATTTCGTTTTCAAAATTGTCGGTCATTTTTTGTAAAAAAATTAAAACCGCAGTGGTGATCAAATACCACCAAAAAAAAAAAACTATTTATGGGGAAAGAAAGGACATACATTTTATTTGGGTACAGTGTCGCACGACCATGCAATTGTCAGTTAAAATAGAACAGTGCCGCAAAAAATTAAGTCAAATTTTTTAGTATTTGTAGCTGCCAACTTACATTTTTCTGAAGGAGCTCCTTCCTCTTTAATTGCAAGGAATGCATTAGGGTAAACAATGTTTAGGCATATAACCACTTTAATTTGAAGCGGTATTAAACCCAAAACCAACATTTTTTTTTTTCATTTTGGGATAAAGGTTTTGCACAAATAAAAAATTATAATTTTAATCACCCTTGCCAGTGTTAAGTGTTTTTCTCATCCACGTAAACTAATACATTCTGCTGGAGAATTTGAGTTGCGAAAAACAATGGACTTGCTAGCTGGATCACCAGATGAACATAGAAGCAAGCATAAAAATGCAAACCAATACAGCCATCACATCTAAGAATTGATAAGCTTCAGTATATTTGCTTTTGGGTTTAATACGGATTTAAAGAGCAGAGAGTAACCGTATATGACGCTTGTTATCTGTATGAAAATTACAGTGCATCTTTGAATATCGGAAGATTGTATAATCAACTGTAACGTGATAGCGGTTAGCACTAGGAACAAGTTTCAGGTTGCAATAGGTAACAAAAATTAATCACCATGAATTGGAGGTAAATACTATTTATGTAACGTATTCACCTCTTCGCCAACTCTTCTTTAACCGCTTAAGGACCGTCTCCTGTATATGTACGTCGGCAGAATGGCACGGACAGGCACAATCACGTACAGGTACGTCCTCTTTAACCACTTGCCGCCCGCCCTATAGCGGATTGACGGCAGCAAAGTGGTTTCAAAATCCTGACTGGACGTCATATGATGGCGATCGTTGCTGCGGGGTGTCAGTCTGACACCCCGCAACACCGATCTAGGTAAAGAGTCTCCGATGGAGACTCTTTACCACGTGATCAGCCGTGTCCAATCACGGCTGATCACAGTGTAAACAGGAAAAGCCGGTCATCGGCTTTTCCTCACTCGCGTTTGTCAGACGCGAGTAGAGGAGAGCCGATCGGCTGCTCCTCTGACAGGGGGGGGGGGGGTTTGTGCTGATCCATCATCAGCACAGCCCCCCCGAGGATGCCCACTAGACCACCAGGGATGCCCACTAGACCACTAGGGATGCCACTAGACCACCAGGGATGCCCACCATAAGGTATGCCACCCTAGACCACCAGGGATAATGGATGCCAATGCCAAATGGATGCCAGTGCCACAATGGATGCCAATCAGTGCCCACAATGGGCACCACTGATTGGCAGGCATTATTGTTTGGCACTGATTGGCATCCATTAGTACAGTGCCACCTATCAGTGCCCATCCATGCCACCTATCAGTGCCCATCCATGCCCACCCATGCTGCCCATCCGTGCCCACCCGTGGCACCTCATCGGTGCCCGTCAGTGCAGCCCCATCAGTGCCCATCAGTGAAGGAGAAAACCAACTTATTTACAAAGTTTTGTAGCTGAAACAAGATTTTCGGTCTTTTTTTTATTTTTTAGCAGAAAATAAAAATTGCAGAGGTGATCAAATACCACCAAAAGAAAGCTCTATTTGTGGGAACAAAATGATAAAAATTTAGTTTGGGTATAGTGTAGCATGACCGCGCAATTGTCATTCAAAGTGCAACAGCGCAGAAAGCTAAAAATTGGTCTGGGCAGGAAGGTGTATAAGTGCCCAGTATGGAAGTGGTTAAAGTGGTTGTAAACCCATAAAATTTTTATTTATTTTTTTACCCCACCTGCAAGACAAAGCTATAATGAGCTAGTATGACTAGCATACTAGCTCATTATGTACCACTTACGTTAGATCGGGCCCCCGAAGCCGTCCGTGTCCCTCTCTCCAGCCGCAATGTTACTTCCGGGTATCGCCTCTCCAGCCAATCACAGCGCCGCTCCGGCGCTGTGATTGGCCGAAGCGGCGAAGACGTGATTCCGCGCATGCGCGCGGGACCCGTCAAATTCGGCTAAGCATTGCTGAGACTTAGCCGAATTTGTGAATGGGATTAACCCCATGACAGCGGCGCCTGTGATTTTAGTAAAGATCTCCTAAACCGTGTAGGTTTAGGAGATATTTCTTGCACCTACAGGTAATCCTTAATCTAGGCTTACCTGTAGGTGCAAGTTGCAAAAGTGGGTTTACAACCACTTCAGCACCGGGCCTATTCTGGCACTTCTCTCCTTCATGTAAAAATCATATTTTTTTTGCTATAAAATTACTTAAAACCCCCAAACATTATGTTTTTTTTTTAGCAGACACCCTAGGGAATAAAGTGGCGGTCATTGCAACTTTTTATCTCGCACAGTATTTTTCAAACGCCTTTTTTTGGGTTTAATGAATTAAAAAATAACAAAACAGTAAAGTTAGCCAAATTTTTTTGTATAATGTAAAAGATGTTATGCTGGGTAAATAGATACCTAATGTGTCACGCTTTAAAATTGCACACACTCCTGGAATGACACCAAACTTCAGTACTTAAAAATCTCCATAGGCGACGCTTGAATTTTTTTTACAGGTTACCATTTTCGCGTTACAGAGAAGGTCTAGTGCTAGAATTGTTGTACTCGTTCTAACGCACGCGGCAATACCTGACATGTGTGGTTTGAATGGCGTTTACATATGTGGGCGGGACTTACGTGTGTGTTCGCTTCTGAGTGCGAGCTAACGGGGACAGGAGCGTTTAAATTTTTAAAAAAATTTTTTTTTTTTTTTTACTTCATTTTTTGTATTTTTACACTTTTTTGATCACTTTTATTCCTATTACAAGGAATGTAAACATCCCTTGTAATAGGAATCTATTGTGACAGGTCCTCCTTATGGAGAGATGCGGGGTCAATAAGACCCCACATCTCTCCTCCAGGCTGGAAAGCATGAGATCGGTAAAAAAATAAAAAAATCACCGATCTCATGCCGACAGCGGAGATCACGGCTTTGTTTACATACGGGAACCCGGGCGTGACGTCATAACGTCGCGCCCGGGCCTCCGACGGTCATAGAGATGACTGGTGACCATCTGGTCACCAGTCATCTCTATGCTTCCCATCCGGCGCTGGCCGATTCCTTCTCTGGGCCTCCGATGGCACAGGAGAGCCCAGAGAAGCACCAGATGGCGGAGGACGTCCCCTCCCACCGCCTATAAGAACGATCCAGCAGGCATCATTCAGATATCACCGCACAAAGTCAAGGACATCATTTGACAGTGGGTGTCAGGGAAGTGGTTAAGATGCCGCCGTGTGGTCGCACTCGCGACACTGCTGCTTTCACGTGAGGCCGACCGTGGATCCCGCGTACTCGATCGCCGCGGGGACACCCGCGATTGTCTCACGGAGAGATAGAGCAGGGAGATGCTTGTGTAAACAAGCATCTCCCCGCTCTGCCTACTGACAATGACACTGATCTCGGAGCGGTGATTAGTGTCATGTGACACAGCCCATCCCCCTTACAGTAAGAAACACTCACTAGGAAACACTTAACCCCTACAGCTCCACCTACTTGGTTAACCCCTACACTGCCAGTGTAATTTTCACAGTAATCAGTGCATTTTTATAGCACTGACCGCTCTAAAAAGGACAATGGTCCCAAAAATGTGTCCGATGTGTCCGCCATAATGTCGCAGTCATGATAAAAATAAAAATCGCTGATCGCCGCCATTACTAGTAAAACATTAATTATTAATAAAAATGCCATAAAACGATCCCCTATTTTGTAGACGCTATAACTTTTGCGCAAACCAATCAATAAACGCTTATTGCGATTTTTTTTACCAAAAATATGTAGAAGAATACTTATCGGACTAAACTGTGGAAAAAAAAAAGTTTTTTTATATATTTTTGGGGGATATTTATTATAGCAAAAAGTAAAAAATATGTAATTTTTTTCAAAATTGTCGCTCTATTTTTGTTTATAGCGCAAAAAATAAAAACCGCAGAGGTGGTCAAATACCACCAAAAGAAAGCTCTATTTGTGGGAAAAAAAGCATGTCAATTTTGTTTGGGAGCCACGTCGCATGACCACGCAATTGTCAGTTAAAATGACGCAGTGCCGAATCGCAAAAAGTGGCCTGGTCCTTTAGCAACAAAATGGTCTGGGGCTTAAGTGGTATTTGTAAAGGCAAAACTTAAAAAAATAAAAAAAGTCATTATTACCTGCTGTGTGTAATGGTTTGCACAGAGCAGCTCCGATCCTCCTCTTCTGGGGATCAACATCAGCACTCCTGGCTCCTCCCCCGAGTGCCCCCCATAGCAATCCTTGCAATGGTTAAATGCTCCTTATGTCTAGGGGTGTTGAAATGAGGAGAAATGCTTACCTTATTTCACGCTCCAGCAGTGTCCCTCCAGTGGTGCAACTAGTCCCTCGCAGCCTCCACTTTAAGCCACTCACGTGATCGCCCCCTCCATGTACAATGCAAGGATACTAGACATACATTGTACGAGATGACATTGGGGGGCTGCCCACAGACTGGAGAGCCAGTTCACAGTGCAGTGGCAGTGCAAAAATAGCTGAGAATTTAAAGAGTTCTGTGCGTTTGAGCGCTGCAGTGCACACACATTGGATCAGTTTTGAACAGAACCTTACGGGCCAGATACAGATTTTAAGGGGAACCCCCACACCGAAATTTTAAAAACTGGCATGCAGGAAAGGGGGAAAATGAGCGAATGCCCCCTTCTGAACCCATACCAGGCCACATTCTCAAATTGGGGGGCTTTGCCCCCCTCTTTCCCGAAGCACCTTGTCCCCATATTGATGGGGACAAGGGCCTCTTTCTCAAAACCCTGGGCAGTGGTTGTGGGGGTCTGCGGGCAGGGGGCTTATCGGAATCTGGAAGCCCACTTTAACAAGGGCCCTCCAGATCCTGCTCCCCCATGTGAATGAGTACTCATTCACCAAAAAAGTGTAAAAAAATAAATATAAACACACACACACACACACACACACAGTTTGACAATTCCTTTATTAAACAAAAAGAAAAAAAAGTCCCCCGCTGTAGATCCATCAATCATGATTTTCGCCGAACCTGAAAAAAAGATAAAAAGCTCCACCTGCGACGAAGGCCCCTGCCTGCTCCGCCATGTAACCGGCGATCAGCGACTTATCGCGACACTACGATATTGCAGCGGACATTCTGACACTTTCCAGGTCCCTCCCATGTGAATGAGTATGGGGTATTCATTCACCAAAGTGTAAAAAAAAAAAAAAAAAAAAAAAAAGAAAAAAGAGTGTTTGACAATTCCTTTATTATTGTCCCCGGGTGTAGATCCATCGTCAATCACAACATTTGCTGGCACTGCCGGACCCGGTCGGTGACAGCACTGCCCCTTACCTATTTAACCTCTTCAGGTCCGCCCTATACCCCATACTCATTCCCATGGGGGGGGGGGGTCCAGATTCCATCAACATGGGGACAAGGTGCTGCCCCAAAGCATCCCCCCGATGTTGGGATATGTGGCCTGTTCTGGCGCTCACTTGTCTTGCTTCTTTCCTGGCCTGCCAGGCTGCATGCTTGGATAAGGGTCTGATATGTATTTTTTTATGGATTATTCTCCTCCCTTTAGTTACAATCTTCTCCCACTGTTTGATATATAACAGGAGACCATATTGGTACTTGGGTCTTTTTTTACAGATATTTGATGCATCTGCCCGAGGAAGTGGAGCGATTCCACGAAACGTGTAGGGGTTTGATGCACTATACCAGGGGTGCCCAACCTTTTGAAGAGTGAGGGCCATCTAAGCGACTTAGTAACCTGTCACGGGCCACAATGAGCGGAGTTGGGTGCATGGCAGCCTACTCTACAGAGCCCACTTTACTTATTTATTTTTTTGGATCGCATTGGAGGTAGGCGTTTGTAAACGGACACAAGTCCATTTACATCTGCTACTCCTTATGCCGCGTACACACGATCGAAATTTCCGACAAGAAAACTGTGGATTTTTTCTGACGGAATGTTGGCTCAAACTTGTGTTGCATACACACGGTCACACAAATCTTGTCGGAAATTCCGACTGTCAAGAACGTGGTGACGTACAAGACGTACGTTGAGCCGAGATCAATTAAGTTCAATAGGCAGTTCAGCTCTTCTGCTTGATTCTGAGCATGCGTGTTTTTTTGCACGTCGAAATTGCATACAGACGAGCAGATTTTCCGATAGAAACTTTCCGTCGGAAAAATAGAGAGCCTGCTCTCAATCTTTTGTTGGCGGAAATTCCGACAGAAAAAAAAAAGTCTGATGGATCCTACACACGGTTGGAATTTCCGACAAAAAGCTCCCATCGGACTTTTCTTGTTGGAATTTCCGATCGTGTGTACGCGGCATTAGAGGTGAATGGAGGGTCCAATTGGGTCAGAGTGAATGTGTGAAAATTCAAGTTAGACTTACCGGTAACTTGTTTTCCAAGAGTCTTTCAGGACAGCACGAGAGAGTGGCTCCACCCACTAGGAAACACAATCTCCACCATAATTTAAAAGGAGGCGACTCCCCACATCGCGTCAGTTGTAGTAGAGTACCTCCGGCCCAAGCTGGAACACAATCAGAATATGGTTAATCACAGCATGTATGTACACACACACACACACACACACACACACATACATATACACACACACACACACACACACACACACACACACACACACACACACACACACACACATATATATATATATCACAATATATACAAACCAAGAAGGGCGGGTAGCTTGCTGTCCTGAAAGACTCTTGGAAAACAAGTTACCGGTAAGTCTAACTTGAATTTTCCCTTATCGTCTTATCGTCTTTCAGGACAGCACATGAGAGAATAATCGAGACTTACCAACTAGGGAGGGACAACAGCCTGCAGGACCTTTCTGCCAAATGCCTGATCATCGGCTGACAGCAGGTCCAGTCTGTAATGATGGACAAATGTCAAATAGCTTGACCACGTAGCCGCCTAACAGATCTGATGTGGGGTGGCACCAGCTTTTTCTGCCCATGTAGTGGCTAGAGCTCGAGTAGAGTGTGCACGTATTCCCTGTGGAGGAGACAAACCCGTCTGGGAATAAGCCTCAGAAATAGCCAGTTTTAGCCATCTAGCAATTGACCCCTTCGATGCTTGGCGTCCCTTTCTGTTACCAGAAAAAAAATAAAAATAAAAGAGTCCGAAGACCTAAAGTCCTTTGTTATTTCCAAGTAGTGTAATAAAATTCTTCTTACATCTAAGTTATGGAATAAAGTCTCCCTTCTTCCTGAAGGATTTGAACAAAAGGTCGGCAGGATAATTTCCTGCGATCTGTTATGAACTGATGCCACCTTTGGCAAAAACCCCGGATCTGTTTTAAGCACAATCCTGTCTGGGTAAATTACCATAAAAGGTTCTTTTATTGAAAGAGCGTGTAGTTCACCGATTCGTCTCGCAGTCGTAACTGCAACTAAGAATACCGTTTAAAGAGTCAAATCTTTCAACGAGATTGTCTGTAACGGTTCGAAAGTTTCTTTCGTGAAGGCTTGCAAAACTACTGACAGGTCCCATTTAGGAAAATGTTTAGTAGGCACTGGCCTGGCTCTAGTAAGTGACCTAAAGAATCTTGTGATCAAAGGAACTGAGGAAATTTTTTTTCCAGGTATACTCCCAGGGCAGCCACTTGCACTTTGAGAGTGTTAATTGCAAGACCTTTGTCCACACCATTTTGTAGAAACTCCAAAATCGACACAATGTCTTCTAGGGTT
Organism: Rana muscosa; assembly: GCA_029206835.1. NCBI lineage: Eukaryota > Metazoa > Chordata > Amphibia > Anura > Ranidae > Rana > Rana muscosa. The sequence continues at coordinate 176,947,620 of CM055122.1, read as the reverse complement.
CGGTTTGATGAATGACACCAACTGTTGTAGACTTTCCAAACCTTTGCGTAGATATCGCTAGTTACTTTCTTTCTACTGGCGAGTAAAGTAGATACTAGAGGCTCTGACAGTCCTTTGTTCCTTAATAACTGCTCCTCGGATACCAAGCCGTGAGGCTTAGTCTGGCTACGTCCGGGTGGTACACTGAGCCCTGAAGTAGCAAGTCCTGCCTGAGAGGAAGCTGGCAGAAAGGTTTGATCATCATTTGTAGGATGGAGGAAAACCCAGGCTCTTTTTGGCCAGAACGGAGTGATCAGGATTACCGATACCTTTTCCTTCTGTATTTTTCTCAATACCAGAGGGATTAGCTGAAAAGGAGGGAAGGCATAACCCAGATGGAAGCTCCAGGGATGTGCCAAGGCATCTATCCCTATTGATCCGCTTTCTCGGTGCAGAGAGAAGAATTGAGGGAGCTGGGTGTTTTCTTTTGATGCAAACAGATCTACCTGAGGACATCCCCACTTCTTGGTGATCAGTGAGAATATCTCCGGATTCAGGCTCCACTCTGCCTCTTGAATTCTCGGTCTGCTCAAGAAGTCTGCTATTTCGTTTAGCGTGCCTTTGAGATGCACTGCTGACAGGGAGAGTAAATGCTTCTCTGCCCACTCTAGGATTTCTGATGACAGCAACAGTAGAGCTTTGCTCCTTGTGCCCCCTTGTTTGTTCAGGTATGCCACTGTGGTGACATTGTCTGAAAGAATCTGCACATGGGACCCTTGGAGGTTTGGAGAGAAGGCAGCTAAGGCTAGAGCAACTGCTTTTAACTCCCTCCAGTTTGAGGACCTTCCTGTTTCGGGTTGGGACCAAACTCCCTGTGCTATGTTTTGATTCCAGTGGGCTCCCCATCCCCAACTGCTGGCGTCTGTCGTGACCCTTACTTCTGTCGGAAAGGACCAAAGCAGGCCCCCTTGACAGAACTGCCCGATTCCTCCACCACCAAAGAGTCCTCTTGACCCTGGTGGGAAGTTTTACTTTTGTGTCTAAGGTTTCTGGGCTGTGATGCCATACCTGTAGAAGAAAACTCTTGAGGGGCCTGAAATGGAGCCTCGCCCATTGAATGGCCAGCATTGTTGAGGTTAAGGTACCCAGAACTGACATAATCCTCCTGATTGACACCTCCTGGTTTGTCTGAAGACTGGCTACTACACTCAAGACCTTGTCTTTTTCTTCTGGGAGAAAAATCCTTTGCTCTACAGAATCTATCAGATAACCTAGAAACTGAACTCTTTGAGCAGGATTGAAATTTGATTTTTGAGTATTTACAATCCAGCCCAAGGCTTCCAGATGACTGCGGGCCTTGGTTAGATCTACCTGCAACCTCTCTCTGGAAGGGGCAAAAATTAGGAGGTCGTCCAGATAAGGGATGACCGAGATTCCCTGTAGACGGAGAGGAGCTAGAGCTTCCGCCATTATCTTGGTAAATATCCGCGGAGCGGATGAAAGACCAAACGGGAGGGCCTTGAATTGTAAATGAAGCACCTCCCTCCCCATATTTATTGCCAACCTTAGGTATTTTTGAGACTGAGGGGCTATGGGCACATGCAGGTATGCGTCTCTTAAGTCGATTGATGCCATGAAGCATCCCTTGACTAAGAGATTTCTCACCGAAAAAAATGGAGTCCATGCGGAACCGCCTGTATTGGACGGACTTGTTTAACGGTTTTAAATTGAGAATGAGACGGAAGCTTCCTGATGGTTTCCTTATCAGGAAGATTTGGGAATAGAAACCCCGGTAACGTTCCTCTGGAGATACCTGAACCACAACACCCTGTCTCATCAGATCCTCCAAGAGGTTTTTCATGGCTAGGGCCTTTGTTGTGTCCCTTTGCAGGTTTGTTACACAGTATCTTTCTGGAGGAAGATCCGAAAGTTCTATTTTGTATCCCTGGGCCAGCGTGTCCAAGATAAATGTGTTTTCCGTCACGCTTGCCCAAAGAGGAAGGAATTTTTGAAGCCTTCCCCCCACAGGCAATGACAAGTCATTGCGTTTTATTGGTTGGCGCAGGAGGATTGAAGAGGACATTCCCTCTGACTTTACCTTTTTGCGCCGACCAATTCTTTCTTTTTTCTTGGGAACTGCTTCCCTGATACTGATTTTTTTGAGGTCGAAAAAACCGCTTAACTGGTTGTTTTTTCTTTTTAACAGGAAAGGACTTCTTTTTGTCCGCTGTCCTATCTAAAATAGAATCCAGATCAGGACCGAACAAAAGATCTCCAAAAAAAGGAATTCCACATAACCTACTTTTGGAAGCTGCGTCCCCTGGCCATGTCTTAAGCCATAGAGCTCTCCTGGCTGAGTTGGTTAAGGCCCCAGATCTGGCTGACATCTTAATTGATTCTGCAGAAGCGTCAGAAATATAAGCCACAGCTGCTGCTAGGGTAGAAAAAGAATCAAGGATCTCCTGCTTAGGTGAGTCTGCTATAATATGAGCTTTAAGCTGATTAAGCCAGAACTCCATGTTTCTAGAAACACAGGTAGTAGCCATAGCTGGTTTAAGGTTACCCATAATGGATTGCCAAGCTTTTTTAAGCTGCTGATCCATCCTTTTGTCCATGGGATCTTTGAGTACACCCATGTCTTCAAATGCCAAGTCGGTTGACCTGGAAACTTGTGAAAACGCTGCGTCTAATTTTGGAATTTTATTCCAAAGCGCATCTGGGTCTTCATTGAACGGAAAGCGTCTTCTATGCGATCTTGGGAAAAATGTTTTCTTCTCTGGATCAGCCCATTCCTTTTTAATGGCTTCCGAGATTACTGAATGCACAGGGAAAGTGCGACTTTTTGTTTCACTAAGCCCTGCATACATTCGGTCATGCAGCGATAATTCTTTATTTTCTTCATCTATTCCCAATGTTGCATATATTGCTTTCAACAGACTGTCTACTTGCTCTAAGGACAGTTTGTATTTTGAAGGTGCATCTCCTGCATCTTCTTCTTCCTCTTCCTCCTCATCTTCTCTGGAGTGAGAGGGGGAATGTTCCCTTTGGGTAGGAGGGCCAGCTTCAGCCTCTAGCCCTGGGATTAATTGTGAGCCATGAGAGGATCCTGAGGTAGTTGGCTGACTCAGGGATGGTGTTGCAAGAGAAGAGCGAAAAGATTGTATGGTAGCATCTAGCTCTTTCTTGACTGATGCGATTAAATCGCTGCATGCAGAAGAAGCTTCCTACTTCACTAAGGAATCAACACAAATCTGGCATAAAGCTTTCTTCCAGCCCTCTGGTAACTTTGCTTTACATGAGGGACATCTCTTTTTGATAGGAGGGTCAGAGCTCTTAGCCTGCCACATAAAAAACACAAAAAGAGAAAAAAACACCAGCATCCCTTTTTAGTGAGTCAAACCTGCCTCCTAACGAGCTCACTCAGGTGCACAGTTAGTCTAACAGCCAACACCCTGTGCCCAGACAGGCCCCAGCCACCAAGGGGGAAAAAAAATGCATATAGAGAGAGACACCTACAGTAAACAGGGTAGATCCCACATACCCCCTTACCTGGGCCTTGCTGGTGCCTGTGCCTGTCCCACTCGCTGCTGTCACGTTCTCCATCGTGGATCAGCGCTTGTTCTGTGGCATCAAAAGCGGCGGTTCCGGAGTCCATAGACGCCGCTGCGTCGGACCGGAACCGCATTTATAGGCACCAGAACCTCGCCTCCCCTCTCCCCCTGCGCGAGTTCCGCCGGAAAGGACGTTTGCGCCTGATCCTGGTGCCGCCCCTTGCAGGATACCTCACTTCCTGCTAGCTGAGTCACTACTCAGCCTCCCAAAAGATGGCGGCGGCCTGTAACGCCGACATGCGGTTCAAAAAAACCCCGCGAACGGCTGCCGCCGCCTAAGGAGCGGCTCCAGGAACAGTCCTTGCTCCACTGAGCTGAAAGGGGAGAAGGAGCCCACTTACCAACTGCCCATTGGCGTGGTGTGGGAGGATCGGACTCTCTGGAGGACAAAAGGTATGGTGGGGTAGGCAGCCTTAGTCTCTCAGGACAGCACCTTAAGAGACCTGACTCCTACTAGGTGTTCCCTTGCCGGAGCAAACAAACACAAAAACTGACGAGATGTGGGGAGTCGCCTCCTTTTAAATTATGGTGGAGATTGTGTTTCCTGTTTCCTAGTGGGTGGAGCCACTCTCATGTGCTGTCCTGAAAGACGATAAGGGAAAAGGGGCCTATGGCTTAATGCAGATAACCCTCAGGTGCACTGCTCTGCACCTGCGGATCAGTTTGAAAGCAGCCCAGTAACCACTGCAGAACAGATATACCCATATATACACTGTGATTTTAGTAATAAACTTACCTGTAATAACAATATTCTATTCCATCCAGGAGCAGGAGGTCGCGGGCCACATGTGGCCCCCCGGGCCACTGGTTGGGCACCCCTGCACAATACTCTCCTTTAGACGGTTCATTATGCCTCATTCATTCAGTTTCTCCTATTGTATCCTGTTGATGAAATAGTTTACACCATCGAGGATAACTGCCCCATATTTACCATGCTATGTACCATTATGTGATCGTTCAATTTCCATGTTCATTGTTTTACAATGTGCTATGTATGCGTATAGAAACTTATGTATTATACTGTAAGACAATACTGTGCCTTGCAAAAGTATTCACCCCCTTGGCTTTTTACCTATTTTGTTACATTACAGCCTTTAGCTCATTGTTTTTTAATCTGAATTATATGTGATGGATCAGAACACAATAGTCTAAATTGGTGAAGTAAAATTAGAAAATATATAAAACTATTTTTCAGAAATAAAAAACTGATAATTGGCATGTGCGTATGTATTCACCCGCTTTGTTATGAAGCCCATAAAAAGATCTTTTTGAAAGGCACCAGAGGCTGCAACACCTAAGAGGCACCACTAACCAAACACTGCCATGAAGACCAAGGAACTCCCCAAACAAGTAAGGGACAAGGTTGTTGAGAAGTACAAGTCAGGGTTAGGTTATAAAAAAAAATATCCAAATCTTTGAGGATCCAAAAACTCACAGACCGGGCAAGGAGAGCATCAGAGAGGCAGCACAGAGACCTAAAGTAACCCTGGAGGAGCTGCAGAGTTCCACAGCAGAGACTGGAGTATCTGTACATAGGACGACAATAAGCCGTACGCACCATAGAGTTGGGCTTTATGGCAGAGTGGCCAGAAGAAAGCCATTACTTTCAGCAAAAAACAAAATAGCACGTTTTGAGTATGCGAAAAGGCATGTGGGAGACTCCAAAAATGTATGGAGGAAGGTGCTCTGGTCTGATGAGACTGAAAATTAAACTTTTTGGCCAAAGAAAACGCTATGTCTGGCACAAACCCAACACATCACAAAGAACACCATCAGCAGTCGGGACTGGGAAACTGGTCAGAGTTAAGGGAAAGATGGATGGTGCTAAATACAGGGATATTCTTGAGCAAAACATGTACCAATCTGTGTGTGATTTGAGGCTAGGACGGAGGTTCACCTTCCAGCAGGACAATGACCCCAAACACACTGCTAAAGCAACACTTGAGTGGTTTAGGGAGAAACATGTAAATGTGTTGGCATGGCCTATTCAAAGCTCAGATCTCAATCCAAAAGAAAATCTGTGGTCAGATTTAAAGATTGCTGTTCACAAGCGCAAACCAACTTGAAGGAGCTGGAGCAGTTTTGCAAGGAGGAATGGGCAAAAATCCCAGTGGCAAGATGTGGCAAGCTCATAGAGACTTATCCAAAGCGATTTGTAGCTGTGATAGCCCCAAAGGGTGGCTCTACAAAGTATTGACTTTAGGGGGGGGCGACTTTTTCTGTTATTTTGTCCTATTTGTTGTTCGCTTCACAATAAATAAAAAACATCTTCAAAAGTTGTGGGCATGTTCTGTAAAATAACCGCTTGCCGACCGCCTCCTGTACATTTACGTCAGCAGAATGGCACGGCTGCGCAAAGCAACGTACCTGTATGTTGCTTTGAATTTGCCACTGTGCGGTCGCATGAGCGCCCCTGCCGCGAGCTCCGTGACCGTGCCGGCGGGACCCACGGACTCGATGTCCGCCGGTGTTCCGCGATCATGTCATGGAGCTGCAGAACAGGAAGAAGTCTACGTAAACAAGGCACTTCCCTGTTCTGCCTAGTGACAGGACAGAGATCACTGTCGTGTCACTCGTAGCCCCCCCCCCCCCAGTTAAAATCACTCCCTAGGACACACTTAACCTCTTCCCTGCCAGTGTAATTTACACAGTAATCAGTGCATTTTTAAAGCACTGATCGCTGTATAAATGACAATGGTCTCAAAATAGCGTCAAAAGTGTCAGATGTGTCCGCCCTAATGTCGCAGTCACAATAAAAAAAAAAAAAAAACACAGATCGCCGCCATTACTAGTAAAAAAAAAAAAAATATATAAAAATGCCATAAATCTATCCCCTATTTTGTGGACGCTATAACTTTTCGCAAACCAATCAATATACGCTTATTGCGATTTTTTTTTACCAAAAATATGTAGAAGAATACATATCGGCGTAAACCGAGAGAGAATTTTTTTTTTTTTATATATATATAGATTTTTGGGGGATATTTATTATAGCAAATAGTAAAAAATATTTTTTTTTCAAAATGGTCGCTCTTTTTTTTGTTTATAGACTAAAAAATAAAACCCACAGAGGTGATCAAATACCACCAAAATAAAGCTCCATTTCTGGGGAAAAATGGACATCAATTTTGTTTGGGTGCAACATCGCACGACCGTGCAATTGTCAGTTAAAGCGACGCAGTGCCGAATCGCAAAAAATGGCCTGGTCGTTGGGCAGCCAAATCCTCTGGGGCTGAAGTGGTTAAATGATGCAAATCCTCAAACAATCCATGTTAATTCCAGGTTGTGAGGCAACAAAAACACAAAAAATGCCAAGGGGGTGAATACTTTTGCAAGGCACTGTATGTATTTTTTACCTAAGCGAATAAACTATTGGACATCGTCCCCAGATGATGTCTAATAGGACAAAACGCATCGGGTGACGGTCGTGGAATCAGTGCATACTTACGTACCTACATGTTACAAGCTTGTTTATCCGGAACTTTAAGTGTAAACCCCTTTTTTTACAATAAATGTACCAAACGGTATTACACTATGTTCAGTTCCCTTTTTTTCATGCACATCATGGATCATTGCACCATTTGATGCGGTTCACTGCAAGTTTTGGAGTCTGTGTCCTGCTACCGGGAACCTTTGGGGTATATCGGATGGGACCTATCCTACTTAGAGCCCATTCACACAGGGGCAATTTTGGATCGGACTTGAAGTCGCCCCAAGTCGCGCGGCATGAGAAAATCAATGCAAGTGAACCAGAGCCGTCTTAATGCACACTACTGAAGTCGCTCAGACTTCAAAAAAAGATTCCTGTACTACTTCAATTCGACTTCTAGGCAACTTGTACCCATAGATTTCAATGGAAGTTGCCTCCAAGTCGGATCCCCTGTCTTAACTGAAGCAACTTTCCAGGAAGTAAAAATAGTTTTCCAGGCAAACCCCTCCCTCCCACAGAGCAGATTATTATGTGATTGGCCACTGGAAAGTAGCCTGTCCTGGAGGCAACTTGAAGTGTCCTTGTAAGTTGCCTGGAGTCCCGCTGTGATTCATGCTCAAGTCGTGTCCAAGTTGCCTCCCAAAGTCGCGCTGGAAGTTGTGTTGCCCCTGTGTGAATGGGCTCTTGGTGTCGTCCTGTGGTGAATGGATATAAAAAGTCTACATACTCCTCTTAAAATGTCAGGATTCTGTGATGTAAAAAAAATGACAAAAGAAAAAATTTCGGAACTTTTTCCACCTTTAATGTGACCTATAAACTGTACAACTTAGTTGGATAATCTGAAATCTTTTGGGTGGAGGGAAGTAAAAATAAAATGATTGCAAAAGTGTGCACACCCTTAAATACGTTGAAGCACTTTTTGATTTTTTTTACAGCACTTTTGTGGGTAGGAGTCTATCAGCATGGCACATCTTGACTTGGCAACATTTGCCCACTCTTTGCAAAAAACACTGCAAATCTGTCAGATTGCGAGGGCATCTCCTGTGCACAGCCCTCTTCAGATCACCCCACAGAATTTCAAATCTGATTCAGATCTGGGCTCTGGCTGGGCCATTCCACAACTTGAATCTTCTTCTGGTGAAGCCATTTCTTTGTTGATTTGGATATATGCTTTGGGTCGTTGTCATGCTGAAATATGAAGTTCCTCTTCATGTTCAGCTTTCTATCAGAAGCCTGAAGGTTTTGTGCCAATATTGACTGGTATTTGGAACTGTTCTTAATTCTCTCTACCTTGACTAAGGCCCCTGTTCCATGCTTCCTGGTGGGTATGTGATCTTTTGGTGATGTGCAGTGTGTTTGCGCCAAACATATTTTTTGGAATTATGGCCAAAAAGTTCAACACATTTTCCCACATGCTTTTGGGAGACTTCAGATGTGTTTTTGCTAAATTTAGCTGGGCTTGGATGTTTTTCTTCATAAGAAAAGGCTTCAGTCTTGCCAATCTACTCCATATCCAAGACTTTTGAAGAATTGTTAGAGAAATTAGAAATTATACTTTAAATGTCAACTATGAATATGCATATTAATATGACTATATCTTCTAAAGTTAAAATGTTTGCTTTATATAACTCTATTAATACTTAAATATGCTGAATAAGCTCTAATAGCCCTAATTACTGGAATAAGTCATATGACCATATTCTACTGGGCAAAGATGTGCTGACTCTTACATCTGTCAAATATGGGCTGCGAACCATGAGATAATTTATGTGTCCATTGTATGAAATTTCCTGTCATAAGGTGTTGGCTGAAAAAGGATATTCTCATCTTCCTGCTAAAACGTCAGAATAAAAGTTGAAATTATACACGTGATCAGGACGTTACGAACAGGAAGGGGGAAGGTTTAAGGGTGATAAAAGCAGCATGTAAACTTATGACAGGCAGAAATGGATATCTGAAGCAGAAAATATACATTTAACCATTTCTCTTGCATATGCAATAAAATATCTTGACTTGTAACGAGAGTTGGTCCAAAATTACTTGACATTTTGGTCCTTCGAGCCGGAAGTCCAAATTCCTGGAAAGCACTAGTCAACAACCCAGTGAACCGATGTCCGTACGGCAAAAAACTGTAAGTCCTCCGTCTTAAATTTCACGTTAACAGAGGCCGGCTCACTGAACTAGTGCCTCCCGGGCAGCGACTTACCGGATCAGCACAAGAGACCGCTCTCGGGGCAAGGTAAGATATTTTCATTTATTATATTATACTTTTAGGCCTAAATGTGATTAGGGATTTAATGAATTAAGGGATTTTTGTTACATACATCTAATATAGAGATTAATTGAATGTTTATCTGTTGTGTATATGTTTTGCTTTATCCGAGTTGAGGGAATATAAGAAGATACGTCCGTAGTTTAAATCCCTTTGATATAGGAGTATGGTCCCATACTAATACCCGGGTGCAGATAAAGGAAATTTGTCGACAAAGGACCTAGGTCCTGACAGCCTTGTAAACTGCAGGAATTCCCGTGGGGGACACAAATATTCCTACATCAAAAACATGAACCCCTGTTGATACAAAGGTATGGCCTGATAGATTTCCAGGTAACAAATAGAGGTAATTTGACGAGCCCTTGCGCTCAGCCAGCCTCGTATGTTGTGTAAAAAACCTGTACAGGCATTTATAAATACAGTTGAATCAACAAATATTAATGTTTTGATAAAGTGTGGGAACAACAGTCGAGAGAAATTAAGTCTCTTTTGTAATTCTGTTCATGCTCCCTACAGTTTACTGAAATATTAATGTTTTGATCAGGGGGGGTTGACCAGTCAGGTGAATTTACGTTCGCCTTGTAATTCTGTTCATGCTCCCTACAGTTTACTGAAATATTAATGTTTTGATCAGGGGGGGTTGACCAGTCAGGTGAATTTACGTTTGCCTTGTAATTCTGTTCATTCTCCCTATAAATGAATAAAACATTAAGTAAGAAGACAAGACACCAGTATTATAGCAGCACACAAGATCAATAATCTAGAAGTGATATGTCACGACTAGAAAGTTTGTGAGTAGCTGCAGAAGTGATAAGATACTGTGTGCAGGTATTGTGTCAGTGTGAGAAGACCTTACAAAAAAAACTCCGTGTGCACGTTAAAATGAGTATGATCCATGGAAAGTCTGATGGTTTGAATGATGATGCAAAGTATATGTGTAGTCTAGACAAAGAATGTGAAACTCCTTAAGACATGGAAAACAAAGTATGATTTTGATGCATTTTTAAATAAGGATTGTTGTGTAATACTGTGTTGTGTAGAAAGCTTAAAAATAAATAAAAATTATGCCTGCATGTATGTGTGTATGTATGTATGTATGTATGTATGTATGTATGTATGTATGTATGTATATGTATGTATATATGTGTATATATAAAAAGAAAAGAAAAATAAGGAAACAGAATAAATTAGGTCTTCCCCAGGCAAAGAAATGGCTTGAGGAGGCTAACTGTAGGTTAAAATCATAAAAAAAATCATAAAAAGACTATGTTTTTAGACAAAGAGGAGGACAATAATATGACCGTCCTCCGAAGTTTAGTGCAGCAAGTATTGACTGAACAAAATGCGACAAACCTAATGCACCCGACAGCCGCTACACACCCTTTAGAGGACTCTCCAATCCCACCGACAGACGCTGCTCCCCCTCTGACTTCACCACCCGCTCCCAATTCCCTATTGCAGACCTGCAGTCCCCACCACCAGATGGGACAGAGGTATGCAACAAGTTACCCCGCTGACCCTCCTTACAGCAATCCCAAGGTCCACATAGCTCAATTCAGGGATGGTATCATGGGAATGGTTGCTAGCTATCATCTCAATGTGAGGGAAATAGAGCAGGTCACCAGACAGGTACTGGGACCTGACTGGCATCATGTAGTGGGAGATTGGAGTGGATTAAACAACCAGGGAGGGGTGTTGCCTCAGGATGATGCAGCACTCAAAAACAGAAGAAATGCTCTTATAGCAAAGATAGAGAGAGGATAGATGGATACGTCAAGCCGACTGGTCCATTATAAATCAGTGTATATGGGGAGAAGAGGAAACAGTGGATAATTTCATTGTTAGGATAAAGAAGAATTTTAATAACCACTCTGGGATAGAAATCCCAGTAGATCAAGTGAACGATAGCCCATATGAACAACAGCTAAAAATGCAATCCTGAAGGGGCTGCTAGTCCTTATATCAAGTTTTGTTAACGAACACATGATTAACCATAGGATCTGCAGACTCTAGGAGCTAATCAAGTATGCGAGGCATGCTGAGGGGCACTTCCAACCAAAAAAGAAAGTAAAGAAAAGGATGAGGGGGGAGTGTTTCCTGTATGGTAAAAGTGTGTCTGCAGAGAGAGAAGCAGAAGGATGGGAAAGAATCTGATATTTTGGATGTGTGTAATGTTGAAACTTGTTTGCATGCTGAAGCCAAGCCAGAAATAACCTGGGTTGCAAAGAGTAGTTGGGTAACATTTCTCTGTGACACTGGGGCTTGTAGGACCCTGATACACCCGCTGGATATTCCACCAGGGGTAAAGGGAAAAGGTTTAGTATATGTAAAATCTGCAAATGGGTTGATGCACCAGGAGGCCGTGTCTGAAGGCCTTACTGTGGAAAATCCACAGACAGGTAAAAAGGCTCAGTGTAAAATTGTAATGTCAACTAAATGTCCTGTTAATTCGTTGGGTAGAGACATGTTGCATGCTTTTGATATTTCTGTCGTACCAGTGGAGGGGGGCCTCAAAGCCCATCGGCTGTGTGAAAAACAAATTACAGCTGTGGATAATGAGCCCTGATACTGGTACAGCTTGGATTTACAAACTGAGGGATTAAAGATGCCCAAAACCCTGACAGAAATAATTGAAGAGCCTGTGAGGAAAGGTACAAGGTCCAGACGAACCTCTATTGCACTATCTACTACAAAAGGACCACTGGGCCTGATAGGTCCTATGAGAAACAGTTAATGAGTTGCACTAACACTGAAGTGCTCTTAAGATACCTGTACTGTGATAAGGAAGGAAATAACATGGCTACTTGTCTCCTACCACAGCCTATTCTGCAAATATACAGGCAGGATACTGTACCTCATGTTTCGGTCACGCGGAACTCCGAGGTATCATGGCATGAGCTAGGAGAACTTATCACAGACTGGGTCAAATTAACAGATGAGGAACTGAAATCCAGAGGGAATCAGAGGTACAGATTAGCGTGGTTTGTTGAATGTACAACCAGAACTTGCGTGATTGAAGTTTTGACAAAAGACAGTGACTGACACTTTTTGACCAAAGGGGAAGGGGATGCCTTAAAAGACGTCCCCGATTTCTTGTGATCAAAAGGAAAGACAGACGTAGGGCTAATTAAGACAGTCAGTTCTGGTTTGCACTTATGTACAAGGGAAAACTCACAAGAAATGTTCAATGCTTTGTCTCGAGTTGTACCTCCCAGTGGGAGTCAAATTCTCTTGTATGTGGATGACATTCTGGTAGCGGCTCCTCTGGAGCGACAATGTAAAATTGACACCTTGGCTCTGATGCATTTCCTCGCAGAACAAGGTCACAAGGTTAGCAAAATAAAATACAACTTTTGAAAAACAAGGTGAAATACCAGGGTTACATTATATCTCAAAAAGGCAGACATCCAGATGAGATCCGAAAAGAGGCCATCCTTCAAGCCCCCAAACCATGTAAAAATAAAGAAACGATGTAATTTCTTGGCATGGCAAATTTTTGTAGAGCATGGATAGCTAATTATGCTACGGAGGTGGTGCCTCTTTCTGATCTCATCTATGGTACACAAATGTCTGCAAAAGGTTCCATCCAGTGGAATGTGCAAGCAGAGGATGCATTTACAAAGGTGAAGCACCTCATTGTGGGTTCTACTGTGCTTAGCCTACCCAATTACAGTAGAAACCCTTTAGCAGACTGTAGATTGTAAAGAGGGGTACATGACTTCTGCTCTCACTCAGGTTTATGAGAACGAACACAAACTAGTTGCATTTTACTTAACTAATTTGCCCCACTGTGTACAAGCTGTAGTAGCAGCCTCATTGGATATACGGTCATCTGCATTGATAGTATTGTTCCACCCCTGGTACTTAAAGGTCTCACATGTTATTTAGGTGATCTTACTATAAGACAGAATCTCCTATTTATCTCCAGTCAGGCATTTATCATGTATGACTACACTTCTGGGACAACCACACGTTACAATCAAGAAGTGTACTACATTGAATCCTGCTACACTAATGCCAACACCTGGTGATGGGGATCCACATGATTGTGCAGCTCAAAATTGATGAACGGGTACTCCCTAGGAAGGATCTCACTGATGTTCCCTTTCTAGATGCTGACATTACCTTTTTTGTTGATGGGTCGTGTAGAAAAAACGATAAATTAAACAGCTTATGCTATAGTAACACATGACCAGGTCATTGAAGCTAGATCCTTTCCCAGTTCCTATTCTGCACAACAAGCTGACATTATAGCCCTGTCAAGGGCCTGCAGTCTAGGGGAAGGGAAAAATAAATAGATATTTATACTGACAGCCAATACGCTTTCTCTACACATATTTGCCCAGCAATGGAAAAAAGGGGTATGATTACGTTGCCATGGGAAACCGATCACACAGAGATCTCATTCTTGCCCTTCTAGAATATGTACAAAAACCAGCACAAGTGGCTATTTGTAAATGTGCGGCACATAGAAAGGGAACAGATCCAATTACCCTAGGGAATGCACTAGCAGACAAGACAGCAAAGGAAGCTTCTGAAGGACAGCAATGACAAACATATACAGTTTCCCAAGTAAATGATGAGGTACAGAGAGCTATTGATGAAACATGGTTATCAGAAATGCAGAAAACATCACCGGCAGGTGAAAATCAAAGTGGTTATATACAGGGTCAACACTGGTCAATGGTATATATACATGTACAGAAGGTAAACCTAACTTATCTACATCACTATTCACGTATGCTGTGTTATTGAGTCATGGGTAGGCCCATACCTCAAAAGGAGGGATGGTACTGGGTGTACACAACATATGGGTTTACAAAACGACTCTGAAAATTTTGTCTCACATATCCGATTTGTAACAGATACCATGCACAAGGTGCCCTAAGAGCCTTAAGGGGTCATTTCCCACAACCCCCTTATCCCTTTCACACAATATGCATGGATTTTATTGAATTGAACAAATGTGAGAATAAGTACCGTCTGGTTATTGTGTACAGGTTTATAAAGTGGGTGGAAACTTTTCCTATGACGCACACGGATGGACAGTCAGTAGCCAAAGTACTAATCAAAGAGGTGATTCCACGACAAGGGATCCCCGCGCTGATTTACAGTAACAATGGCTCCAATTTTGTAAACTAAACAATACCACTAATTGGTATATGGTACAATATCTGACCTACTAGGGAGAATCACTATTTAGGTTGTAACCCATGGTCAGAACACCCCAGCCCCCGAGCCAACTCAGTTTCAACTTAATACCTCTTTGTTTAAAACAGATTTTACTTACAAGGAGCAATTAAGTATAGAAACAGGATTTGGAGACAAAAATTAGTGGATAGAATGGGTCAGATACACAACTCAATCTAAGGGGTTAAGTGATTGTATTTCTTGTGCAAACCCAAGACCACAACTAGCTACCATTCCTCTCCCTGAAGAGGAAACAGATTTAGCTTGCATAATAAGACTGTTTTCAGAAAATATTACTGGGTCTGAATGTGCAAATGAGAAAAAGAGATACCCTAAAACTAAAATGCAAAGTACACCCCCTTCACTACAAGCATTACCAGGAAATTTTTCTAGTTTCTCTAACAAAGATAAGGATGGTACAAAGGTTGGCACTCTATCTCCTGAATACTGTGCGACCACAACATCAACTACAGACATTAAGTATCAACTAAAATGGTTTCAGGAACAGAAACGGCAACTAGCTGATGTTTGGTGGCTGTGTGGGGACAAGAAACTAAGGCTCAGACTGCCACCTAGATGGGAGGGTAGTTGTGCCCTTACCCGCCTGTTGCTTCCCTTTTATATTGTTCCTATGACTAATAAATTGAGGAGACTACCAGGTAAACACTATTTTAAGAGACTTAAGTGTCCAGAATCATTTTGACAACCAGGTATATATAGACTCAATAGGTGTTCCACGAGGAGTTCCGGATGAATTTAAAGCACAGAATCAAGTAACAGCAGGACTCACCTCACTCTTCCTATGGGTACAGCCCAATAAGAATGTCGACTGGATAAACTACATTTACTACAACCAGCAGAGGTTTGTGAATTACACCAGAGATGCTATCAAAGGTATAGCAGCACAATTGGACGCCACCTCTTTGACAGCGTGGCAGAACCGTATAGCATTGGATATGTTGCTGGCAGAAAGGGGCGGGGTATGCGAAATGTTCGGCACCTTCTGCTGCACTTTTATTCCAAATAATACGGCACCTGATGGAAGTATCACCAAGGCTTTGCAAGGCCTACAAATGTTATCCCAGGAACTGAGAACTCTGGTGTAGAGAACCCCTTAACAGGACTCTTTGAAAAATGGTTTGGTAAATGGGGTGATCTTGCAAAAGGTTTGCTCATCTCTGTTGTCATGGCAGCCACGGTCCTTACGCTGTGTGGATGTTGCTGCATTCCTTGTATTAGAGGAATTCTTCAAAGACTGATTGACACATCACTAACAAAGACTATGTTTTTTCAGAACAACACTGAACTATACCCGGAACCTGATGAAGATGAACTTACAGTCCTTTCAAAAGACTTATTTGTCTAAATGATAATACCTGGTAAAATAAAGAACCTGGATATTTGAATTATTGACATTATAAGTATAAAAGGGAGCAGCTGTTAGAGAAATTAGAAATTATACTTTAAATGTCAACTATGAATATGCAAATTAATATGACTATATCTTCTAAAGTTAAAATGTTTGCTTTATATAACTCTATTAATACTTAAATATGCTGAATAAGCTCTAATAGCCCTAATTACTGGA
Source organism: Rana muscosa (assembly GCA_029206835.1). Lineage (NCBI taxonomy): Eukaryota > Metazoa > Chordata > Amphibia > Anura > Ranidae > Rana > Rana muscosa. The sequence continues at coordinate 176,931,550 of CM055122.1, read as the reverse complement.
ATAAGTCATATGACCATATTCTACTGGGCAAAGATGTGCTGACTCTTACATCTGTCAAATATGGGCTGCGAACCATGAGATAATTTATGTGTCCATTGTATGAAATTTCCTGTCATAAGGTGTTTGCTGAAAAAGGATATTCTCATCTTCCTGCTAAAACGTCAGAATAAAAGTTGAAATTATACACGTGATCAGGACGTTACGAACAGGAAGGGGGAAGGTTTAAGGGTGATAAAAGCAGCATGTAAACTTATGACAGGCAGAAATGGATCTCTGAAGCAGAAAATATACATTTAACCATTTCTCTTGCATATGCAATAAAATATCTTGACTTGTAACGAGAGTTGGTCCAAAATTACTTGACAAGAATACAGGAGATTGTTGTCACATGTACCACACAGCCAATACTTGCCAGATATTCCTGCAGCTCCTTTGTTGCTGTAGGCCTCTTGGCAGCCTCCATGACCAGTTTTCTTCTGTTGTGCCATATTGTCTCCATTTGATGAGCACTGTCTTCACTGTGTTCCATGGTATATCCAATGCCTTGGAAATTCTTTAATACCCTTCTCCTGACTGATAGCTTTTAACAATGAGATCCCTCTGATGCTTTGGAAGCTTTCTGTAGACCATGGCTTTTGCTACAGGATTCGATCAAGAACGTCTGGAAAAACCTACTAAACAGCTGAACTTTATTTGGGGTTAATTTAGAGGCACTTCAAATAATGGCAGGTGTGTACTGACTCCCATTAAGCCCTGGTTCACACTGGTGCGATTTGACATGCGATTTGACATGTCAAATCGCATGTCAAATCGGCGATATTTGCCACAAATTTCGGGCAATGGCGCCGAGCTAATCGGTGCGATGCCGCATCTGCGGCGCTGCACCGATTTCAAAAGGTAGTTTCTGCACTACTTTTTGCGATTTCGGGCCGCGATTTACATTGACATCTGTGCAGAAACCTGCACAGATGTCCCTGTAATCGCGGCCGAAATTGGGACTGACAGGCAGGAGTGAAATCGTGCGAGTTCAGCTGAACTCGCACGGCTTCACTCTCACAGCCCCAGTGCGAACCTGGGCTTAACATGAGTTTGAATGCGATTGCTCATCTCTTAACAACATCCCCAGGTATAAGAGGGTGTTGCACACTTCTGTAACCACATTATATTTAGTTTTTTACCCCCCCCCCTCCCGAAAAGGTTTCAGTTTGTTTTTGAATTGAGTTGTACAGTTTATAGGTCACATTAAATGTGAAAAAGGTTCTGAAATGATTTGTCTTGGTCTAATTTTTTTGGTCTCGCAGAAACCTGACATTTTATCAAGGGTGTGTAGACTTTTTATATCCACTGTATTAGCTCAATCCTGTACAATGCTTCTAAAGGTTTTCAATAGTGATTAAAACTATTTATCCCAGGAATGGCTCTGCTCTCATGATCATGCAATCATCCCTCTCTTATTACAAGGATGTGACGGTATGAGGTGCCTGGACTTGGAAAGCGACAGAACATCTGTTCCAATCACCGGAGTCTGGCATAATAATAATTTCATCATCTTGCCGTCTACACACTGCCAGTCTAGCATTTTCCCAGGAACAGCCAAAAATAGCACATCAACATCTATCCTTAAAACAGTCCTTTTCATTTATCTCTTTTTTGTTTCAGCAAAATTAATTTTCTAATTAGAACTGAATTATGTTGTAAGATGTCGTTGCATAAGAAATTTATACATTTACGCTCCCTCCCAGTAATGAAAGATCAGTATTAAATTTCTTCCTTCCTGAACTACCCAGCAACCTAATAAATGATGAGCCTGCAGTCTCCCCATTACTACAACATCTGAATGCACAGGAATAGGACAAGGAAAGCTTCCACTCCATGAAGCTGGATGATATTTTACACATGCACATTGTAATCTCCAACCAGCTGTGCCAACACAGTGAATCAAAGCAGATCTCCCCCAATAATTAATCTCCACCAGACTTTTTTTAACCAGGGTGCCTGGTTTCTTCGGGGGGGGGGGGGGGGGGGGACTAAAAATTGCCCAAAAACTGTAAAAGCCAGCGGATGACCTAAATCTTTTCGTTACAGAAAGCTACAGGTTTTCGTTGTGCACCATTGCAAACTTCTAGCTGCCGGTGTCCTAACAACTAGTGATGTCAACCGTTCATAAGGACAACGTCAGGCACCTATACAACAACCTTGTTGCCCCCGCCCTGCCCATCACCATCAACACTGGGGTCACATTAGCTAAAGAGGGAAAGAAACTGAGGGAGACGAGAAATGCTAGAATACTAGTCCGTAGCAGTGTGAAAAGGTGTATTTACTTTGGAAGAATAAATCACCACTAATGTTGGGTGTCCTACGTGTGTTGATGCTGCTGCGTTATCTTAACAACTTCCCGCCCGGTCAATAGCATATTTACGTCCGGGAAGTGGTTCTGTTATCCTGACTGGACGTCATATGACGTCCAGCAGGATAACATGCCGGCGCGTACCCGCGATCGTGACGTGTCAGTCTGACATGCCGCATCTCCGATCGTGATAAGAAGCCTCTGTCAGAGGCTTCTTACCTCGTAATCAGCTGTGACCAATCACAGCTGATCATCGTGTGAACCAGGAAGTGCCGGTAAACGGCATTCCTCGGTTCGCGCTGACAGGGAGGGGGGGGTCTGTGCTGATAATCAGCACATTGATGTCAGTGCCCCCTCAGGATCGCCAATCAGTGCCCACCAGTGCCAGTCAGTGCCCATCACATTGCCAATCAGTGCCCTACAGTAACCCCTGTCAAAACCTCATCAGTACCACCTGCCAGTGTCGCCTGTCAGTGCCCATCAGTGCCCATCAATTTTACATATCAGTGCCAACTCATCAGTGCTGCCTCATCAGTGCCCGTCAGTGAAGGAGAAAACATTTTATAACCGAAAAGAATTAAACAAAAAATTCGGTCTTTTTTAGTTTGTTTAGGAAAAAATAAAAAAACACCAGTGGTGATCAAATACCACCAAAAGAAAGCTCTATTTGTGGGAAGAAAATTATAAAAATTTAGTTTGGGTACAGTGTTGCATGACCGCGCAATTGTCATTCATAGTGCGACAACGCTGAAAGCTGAAAATTGTCCTGGGCAGGAAGGGGCGAAAGTGTCTGGTATTGAAATGGTTAAACTATTAGTTTCATTTTAAAATGGGCTGCCTCGAGATTGTACAAAATTTTAAGGGGGCCAAGAGTGAAAAAAGGTTGAGAAACACCGATGCCATGCTTTCCTGATCTATGGCACTAAAAGAATCAAACTATTTGACACTGTGATTTTTACCCACAACCTGAGCCAGATTTTCATTGCTAGTAATATCATACAAAGGGCAGTGATCAGCAGGCAGATAACACAGCTGGTAGAAAAGGGGCGTTTAAATGGGAAATGCTTAAAAGTGTGCTGTGGGGCATATTAACAACTCATGGATACCATAGGAAAAAGGAGTAATCAGCCGATGCAACGAAAGTGTAGCGATTGGTTGCTACGAGTTACAACATACACACATTTCACCTTGCTGCCAGACATCCATTAGACACACTCCTTTAGTCAATGAAAAGTCTCTTGCTTGTTTTTGTTATTTTATTAGGGGATTGAACTGTGTTGGGGAAGGGGACATGGGATGCCTATAGAACAGATTAGTACTTCAAAGAGTATAGTAAACACTTCTTAGAAAGGACAAGATGGCTCACCCTAAACTTGACTGACTTTTACCTCAAAACACTTCTTCCTGTCACAGTCTTAGTAATTCTGTCACGCCATCAGAAAATGACTAGGCCTCACTCTGAATAAGTCCCAGTTAATTTTAGAAGATGAAACTGTTGTAGGCCGGGGCCTGCAGTACCCCCTCATGGCAGGAATCGGTTAATTGAGAAGATTTAATGGTAATGACTACTGATCCCAGCAAATCCAACTTGCAAATCCTGTCTGCCCTCATGGCTGCATCGATTTGACACAAATGCCACAGTCTCTCCCTCTGGCTCTGCATCCATGCCTCTTCCAGATCTCTCCACTGTGCTTTCACTCACCGACACCTGCCCTGGATCCTTCCTGAAGGACTTACTCCAGACCAACTGTCTCTCCTAGCTTCTGTTCCAGGACACCTCTCCATGACCATGTAAGGAGAGGCTCCCTCCCAGCTCCCAAGCTCCTCCGCCGGAGTTACACCCCCCCCCAGATGGGGGTGTCCCTCCTGCACGACAGTCTAGCACACCATCCTTCAGTTCACCCAGCCAACAACTCCTCCCTCAGCAGGCTGACCCAGGTTACATATAGGAGACCTTCCCCCCTCGTCAATCCTAGTTGGGGGATTGGTCAGAGCTCCTCACATGTACCCCATGTCACTCTTGCTCTAGGCCCCGCCCCTTTTCCAGAACCTTCTCCCTGGAAACAGAGGAGGCACCCAAGAACCAAAGTACATGCCAGTCACCTACTGCTACACTAAACCACTCCCCTGCCCCCAGATCAAAAACAAACAGGCCTAGCTCGCAGCATAGGCCTGCTTAAATTTACCTGCACTGGCAGCTTACACAAAAATCCTACACGTCGCACCTACCTAAGGTAGAGGGTGCTACAGACAGTTGTATGCAAAAGTTTAGGAACCCTTGACAATTTCCATGATTGTCATTTAGAAATATTTGGGTGTTTGGATCAGCAATTTCATTTTGATCCATCAAATAACTGAAGGACACAGTAATATTTCAGTAGTGAAATGAGGTTTATTGGATTAACAGAAAAGGCGCAATATGCATCAAAACGAGATTAGACAGGTGCATAAATTTGGGCACCCCCAACAGAAAAATCACATCAATATTTAGTAGAGCCTCCTTTAGCAGAAATAACAGCCTCTAGACGCTTCCTATAGCCTGTAATGAGTGTCTGGATTCTGGATGTATTTTGGACCATTCCTCCTTACCAAACATCTCCAGTTCAGTTAGGTTTGATGGTTGCCGAGCATGGACAGCCCGCTTCAAATCACCCCACAGATGTTCAATGATATTCAGGTCTGGGGACTGGGATGGCCATTCCAGAACTTTGTACTTGTTCCTCTGCATAAATGCCCGAGTAGATTTTGAGCAGTGTTTTGGGTCGTTGTCTTGTTGAAATATCCAGCCCCGGTGCAACTTCAACTTTGTGACTGATTCCTCAACATTATTCTCAAGAATCTGCTGATATTGAGTGGAATCCATGCGACCCTCAACTTTAACCAGATTCCCAGTACCGGCACTGGCCACACAGTCCCACAGAATGATGGAACCTCCACCAAATTTTACTGTGGCAAGTGTTTTTCTTGGAATGCGGTGTTCTTTTGCCGCCATGCATAACGCCCCTTGTTATAACCAAATAACTCAATCTTTGTTTCATCAGTCCACAGCACCTTATTCCAAAATGAAGCTGGCTTGTCCAAATGTGCGTTTGCATACCTCAAGCGACTCGGTTTGTGGCGTGTGTGCAGAAAAGGCTTCTTTCACATCACTCTCCCATACAGCTTCTCCCTGTGCAAAGTGCGCTGAATTGTTGAAGGATGCACAGTGAAACAATCTGCAGCAAGTTGATGCAGGTCTTTGGAGGTGGTCCGTGGGCTGTTTTTGACCGTTCTCACCATCCTTCGCCTCTCCAATATTTTATGTGGCCTGCCACTTCGGGCCTTAACACGAACTGTAGGGGTGGTGTTTATTTTTTGTATTTAGCGCAGTAATTTTTCCCTTTTATATTAAGAACTGTGCCTGTGGTCTTCCATTTCCTCACTATGTTCCTCACAGTGGACACTGACAGCTTATATCTCTGCGATAACTTTTTGTAGCCTTCTCCTAAACCATAATGTAGAACAATCTTTGTTTTCAGGTCATTTGAGAGTTGTTTTGAGGCCCCCATGTTGTCACTCTTCAGAGGAGAGTCAAAGAGAACAACTTGCAATTTGGCCATCTTAAATACCTTTTCTCATGATTGGATGCACCTGTCTATGAAGTTCAAGGCTTAACCTTTTCATGATTAAGCCTATTTCTGACATTTGGTGTTTACACGTTAAAATCCGTATTTTTGCTAGAAAATTACTTAGAACCCCCCCCAAACATTATAAATATTTATTTTTTTAGCAGAGACTCTAGAGAATAAAATGGCGATTGTTGCAATATTTTATGTCACACTGTATTTGTGCAGCGGTGTTTTAAACACAAACTTTTGGGAAAAATTTGCTTTCACAAATAAAAAAATAAATAAAAAGTAAAGTTAGCCCAATTTTTTTTGTATAATGTGAAAGATGATGTTACGCCGAGTAAATAGATACCAAACCTGTCATGCTTTATAATTGCACGCACTCGTGGAATGGCGACAAACTACGGTACCTAAAAATCTCTATAGGCGACACTTTAAATTTTTTTTATGGTTACCAGGTTAGAGTTACAGAGGAGGTCTAGGGCTAGAATTATTGCTCTCGCTCCGATGATACCTCACATGTGTGATTTGAACACCGTTTACATTTGCGTGCGCGACTTCTGTATGCGTTTTCTTTGCTGCGCAAGCTCACGGGGATGGGGGCGCTTTAAAAAAAAAAATCTTATTTATTTTTACATTGTTAAATTGTGTTTTAAAAAATATATATAAATTGAACACGTTTATTGCTGTCACAAGGAATGTAAACATCCCTTGTGACAGTAATAGGTGGTGACAGGTACTCTTTATGGAGGGATCGGCGGTCTAAAAGACCCCAAATTCCTCCTTTACACTTCAAAGTATTCAGATCGCCGAAAACGGCAATTCTGGATACTGTATATTTTTTTAAATCCGGTGCCATTGGCATCCGAGTAAACCGGAAATGACGTCGCTTCCATGTTTACAATCAGGAGACTGGATCGAAGCAGTTCACCGCAGTTTGAGCGACTTTTAGCCGCATCGGTGGTTATGCCTGGATAGCCAATCGCCCGCTCTAAACAACGGTAACGGGATGATGCCTGCAGCTGCGGGCATCATCCCGGTATACAACACCGAAAGCCGAGGACGCATATATGCGTACGCTCGGTGGCAAGGGGTTAATGAGCTCACCAAACCAATTGTGCGTTCCAATTAATCAGTGGCAAGTAGTTACAGGTATTCAAATCAACAAAATGGCAAGGGTGCCCAAATTTATGCACCTGTCCAATTTCGTTTTGATGCATATTGCGCATTTTCTGTTAATCCAATAAACCTTATTTCACTACTGAAATCTTACAGTGTCCTTCTGTTATTTGATAGATCAAAATTAAATTGCTGATCCAAATATTTATAAATGACAATCATGGAAATTGTCAGGGGTTCCTAAACTTTTGCATACAACTAAGTATTAGAACATGCTCATAAAGCAACATTAGTTAATCCTATCCCTCAGAAATGACTACAGAAGCATACTAAATTGTTCATATTTGATCAAGGTGCCTTGAGACAGAGGCCCATAATCAACTATTCTATGAAAATGGAGATACGTGCAGATCAGCCTTGGCCTGTTCCCTTGGTGCTAGATGCTCACATATTTATGCACCCATATTTAGAATTGCCACAAACCAACTAGTACATCAGTTGGATAAAACAGCTCAAGCTTTTTAGGTTTATTCTGAATATAGTACACACACACACACACACACACACACACACACACACACACACACATATACACTGTATATACTCGAGTATAAGCCAACCCGAATATAAGCCGAGGCACCTAATTTTACCACAAAAAATGGGAAAACGTATTGACTCGAGTATAAGCCTAGGGTGTCCATTAGCATGCCTCACTGTGTCCATGCCTCAATGTGCCCATGCCTAGACTGATGTTTAACATGGGAGTCTATGGAAGGGGTGCCCGGCTTTGAAAAAATCGGTGCTCCCCTGCCGTAGGTCTCCCAGACAACAAACTTTGCACACTTGTAGAGGAAGAGTTGGGCTATATGTGTGCCAAGTTTGGGGTCCAAGGGACCTATGGCCCGCACCAGGTCCCCAAAGTCCGGGAGATCAGGCGCAAAAAGGTGACTTGAGTATAAGCCGAGGTGGGCATTTTCAGCAAAATGTGCTGAAAAACTCAGCATATACTTGAGTACATATACAATGTATGTATATATATATATATATATATATATATATATATATATATATATATATATATATCACACACACATACATATACACACACACACACACACACACACACACACACACACCAGGAACTAATAATCCAGATCTAGCATTTTACATTGCAGACACTGCCCTCCCTACCCTAGACCCCTTTGCTGTAGAGCTGTGCTTCCTGACCCTTTTACTGTGGTAGAAATGTACCAAGTCATTACAACTCTACCTGCAGGCAAAAGTTTGGGCTTATGGCTATACTGGCTTTTTTTTTTTTTAACAAAACTTTTCTTTGCAGCCCTATTTCCAATTCTGGAAACTACATTTATTGTAATTTCTTCCGATTGTCAATTTACTGACCAAGCACAAGAAGGCCTTATTACCCTTATTCTCAAACTCAATGTTCTAGCTATAGGCCCATTTCCCTTGTTTATGTAGACCTGAAGATCTATGCCAAAATATGAGAATCCACATGTACGCCATTTATCCTGCAATTCATCCGTAAAGAACTAATTGGGTTAGTTACTAATCGAGTAGTGCGTGATAATACCATGTTTGACCCTTCTCAAAAATACTCAACTGCAGGATATTCCATTATGAGGAAAAGTTGTTTGACCATTCGGAGTGGTCCTTCTTAATTTTCACTCTGGCTCAGATCGGAATTCCTCCCATTATGTTATCTTGGATTCTGGCACTGTATCATCGCCAGACCGCTAGAATAAGAGTTGATGGAACATTATCTCTTTTGGTTAATACACACGACGACACTCAACAAGGCTTCACACTTTTCCCATATCTAAAACTTGCTATGGGACGCCCGGCAGCAGCCAATCGTAGAAAAAACAAGCAGTGTGCTTGCAGGACAGGGGAAAAAGTCCTGCAAGCAGCATGTATATGTATCATTTCATACCCCTTATGGGGAACACACATTTTCCTCCAGGTACTGAAAATACAAAACCTTTTTATGAGATACCCAAAATCCCTCACTAATATGTTCTGCCCTAGAAACAGGAAAATGTAAACCTTTAACATTCTTGTTGGCTGTTACCCATATCCCCTACCCCAGGTGGCACTGGCTGCGATATTTATAACTTGACAAGCTCCCTGACCCCTTTTGAATACTGTTATTACATTACTTTACAGTCTATTGTTCAAGGAAACCTTTCCCACAGACTACAACAAAAGTAACCAAATGCACTTGAAACCACAATGGAGTTCCTGAGTGGAATATCTGCAATAGCAAAAGATCCAAAGACTCCTATCTGTAACAGTAAATGTATTTTGCAAGAAAACAAATATTTCTATGCTCACTGGTAATTGGTAGACATTCTGCTGGATTACCTGATAAAAAGGACAATGTAGCCTTGAAATGCCAATTTCTGCATGGCTTAGAGACAAACATTCTTCAAAGCATAAAATATTTCCAATAAATAGCGGAGGCTTTGAAGCCTTCATATTCTTGACGCACTGTATGGTAGACAACTGCTTCTACAGCGTGCGCTTTGCTAGGACTCTAACATACTTATCAGGGCTAATAGTCTATATACTACTTCCTTGAAGATGAATGAAAATAGAGAAACTTGCCAATACCCTGAAAAACACACACACACACACACACACACACACACACACACACAATATTAAAAAAATAGAACATAATAAAAAACGAAATAGAAAAATGACCTTCTATGCAGATAAGCAAAACTCCCCAATAGTATTACAAACCTAAAACTCTTCCTGGGACACCAAATGTGTGAAAGCCCTGCAGCAGCAGGAAAGGGCTGGTATCTTGGAAGGCAAGTACCGTATTTATCGGCGTATAACACGCACCCTAACTTTAAGAGGGAAGCTTCAGGAAAAAAAACTTTCCACAGCCCCCTGCGTATAACACGCAGGCACAGTTTACCCTCTATTTTCAGGGTAAAAAAGTGAGTGTTATACGCCAATAAATACAGTATTTGTTTTGAATGACTTGACTACCGCTGAAGAGCAGATGAGCGATTAACACATGGAGTAAGAGTTTTGGCTCATCTTAACCCAAAAACAAAAATGCAATATATTACCTGCCCTTCACTGTGTTGGCTGCATTAGTTTACTTTTTTTAGGAACATTTTCAGCAAGTACAGAAAATAATTGTTGATCTTGCTATAAATGCAGTGTCACTGTTACCTCCTGTGAGCTGAACACACAAAAATCCTTATCACTATTGTGTAAACTATGAGTCTCCTTGATCCACCACTTCCCGGTGAAAATAAATGGGAGAAAAAGCCTGCAAAAAAATGAATGCAGCAACCACATCCAAAGGCTGATAAGCAGATAAGCAACATATGTTGTATTAAATTGTTTTTGGGTCTAAATGACCTTTAAAGTGGACTTTCACCCAGGAAAACAACATATTTGCATCTGGCTTAATTCCTCTCCTTCTCCCACAATTAAGATATAAAAAAAAAAAAAAAAAAAAATGTAGGTGCTTTTAACTTTTTTTTGCTGCAGTTCAGCGCCTCCTGCAACATTCTTTCCTAGACGAGAATGACATTGTGCTCCCTTTAGCATGTTACGGCACATGCGCACTGCAGGATTCCACTTGTGCGCAGGTTTACTACTGGACCTCGGGACCTGGCAGAAATCTGTACAGGCACAGGTTTTTCAGCGCATGCGTGAAGACAGAAGAAAATGCAGGCCCCAGATTTTGGCATGTCTGCACATGTGTGTTATGATTCTCTGCCGAGTCCCAAAGGTCAGGCAGAGCCTTCAGCACCTCTGTGCACGTGTAAATTTTTTTGTATAGATGATGGCATTGAAGAGGGGGCAGGGATAACTACAAGGGGGCTCAAGTTCCTCTTTATTATGTGGAGATAAATGCCACTTTTGAACTTGTATCTACAGGAAAGCCTATAATAAAGCTTACCCTGTAGGCAACGCTGTATCCTGGCCTAGGGCAGCACGGAAAGAGTCCCTGCCGGCTTGCACTACACTGTTAGTGTAGCACCAGTCTTATGGGGCAGACTGGGCTGAGAGGCAAATTAGTCTAGCGCCCCCATAAAGCAGCCGCAACTGTGGGGGGGGCTGCTTCTAATTTTGACTGTCCTATCATCCTGGACCACAAACCTTCCTCACTGTGCTATATGTTTTCTGCTGTACCATTGGCATGGTTACCGTATATCTTCTTAGTCCTCTCCATAAAATTATCAGAAAAGTGTGCTTAAAGTAGAACTATGGGCAACACTTAATTTTTCATTTTGTATAGCGTAAGGGAGGGTTATAGCCCCTGTCAGTTTATTTCTTACCATCCCTGTCCCATTGCAGAGATTTCCCTTCACTTCCTGCCTCATAGCCAAACAGGAAGTAAGAGGAAATCCATTGTCCCCCCCCCCCCCACCCAGGCCCTTAGAACTAGGGTCCCCACTCGAAAATTTCAGGCCGGGACTTAAACAGAAAGGGTGTGCCCTTGACAGGAAGGGGTGGGTCATATTTAATGTAGGGGGTGCACCAGTTTAGTCAGGCCTAGGGCAGCACAAAACCTAAATACACTACTGCCTGTAGGTACAGTAAATATCTCCTAAACTAGCACAGTTTAGGAGATATTCACAAGCGATGCTGCCGGGGATGTCACCGGCACATGCGCTCTGAAGGAACGGCATACCCGTGTCCACACAGCCCCAACGAGCTAACCCGAGAGGAAGACCAGGTGAAGATGGCAGCGCCAGGCATCCGTGACAAAGCTGCGCAGGAGGTATACGCTTTACAGCCAAGTCTGTCATAATGTACTAGTATGCGGTGTATACTAGTACATTATGACTTAACCCTGCAGGGGGGCCCCAGTTAATTTTTGTTTCAGTGGCGGTTTACTACCCCTTTAGGCTGGGTTCACACTTGAGAAGGCAGCAGCTCACAGCACGAGTCAGGTGCGTCTCGATTCACCATTTCAGGTCTGATTTCAGCCCGAATTTTAGGCTAAATTCAGACCTGAAACGGACCAAAAGACACACAGAGATGTGTGAACCGGCTCCATAGAGAGCCGGTCACAATCTCCTGCTATGCAAATTGAATGCGGGGAACCCGCATACAATACGCACTGGTGTGAACCCAGTCTTAAGGATCTTAATTTTGCAGTACTGCATACATATATTAAAAAGCATTGTGTTGCGTGTTATCATGTGTTGTGTTAAGGCACAAAGTTTCAGCATAACATGCACGCAGCATGGGTCCATCAGCGTCTATTGTACTCTGTATTTTTCAATGAGGGTGCAAACACATGAGGGACCCAAAGGAAAAAATTAATAAAAAAATCTAGACATTATCCCATTAGGACACCAGGTCTATCAAAATGTATGTAGTTACTTAGCATAGTATGCAGTTTCTTGCATAATGTTTTTCTTCTATAATTTGATGCAGGCAATATTGCATTGTAAAAATCCCAAAACCTGGTGTATCAGGCTATGTATTCGTATTGCACGGCACACACTTCTTACCTTAACCTTTTTTGTTTGAATGCCAAGTTTCCCACCAATTGTTTCCTCCATCTGTGTGTGTTCTGAAATAACGCACTTCTGGGCGGTTATAATCTTTTCTTTCACAATACACAATAAGTCATGCTTGTTGCCATGTAGCTGCTTTATGAATGGGTGGTGCAAGTTTATCTTCCTGCAAATATCATTTAAACAGTGGCTATATTAAAATTAGAGTAAAAAAAACAAAAAACTTAAAATTCCAGCCTGCACTTCTTATAAGCGTTCTTAAAATAGGAAAAAAATAAAATGAAATTCACATGTATCTGTATTACACATATCTATATAATATGTTCTAATTCTGTCTATGACATTGGTAACATCTAACAAAAAAATAAAAAGCATAATTTGTATATAAACCTTGCAGGCCTCACAGAAAAGGCTAAAATTTACTTTTCAGCAGCTGGTTTAAAAACACATTCTTTAAAAACCACCACACTAAATCCTACATGCAACCTGGATGACAGAGGTTAATGCCCCGTATCGTTCGATAATCTGATCGTTAGTACACAGCTTTCGACAGCCGATCACGACAGTCCGTCCGACAAAATCCGAAGGGACAAACACGAAAACGTTGCTCTGCCCATCGTACGACAATTGTTTAATCAGTACAGTATGCATCCGCTAAAAATCAATAGACAAACACCGTGCATGATCGTAAACACGAAAATAAACCAGAAGGACACAGGAGTCACACGTATTTGACATAATTTCAGATACGTAGCTACGCACACCGGAAGGTTTTTCCAGAATCGTACGTCAAAAATCTTAATTTTCGTAGAGCACATTTTGCAATGTTGTATTCGATATTAGTTTTATACAACAAAATGCGAACGATACGTCATACGATAATCGGAACGTGTGTACGAGGCATTAGGCTGAATTCACACCTGACCGTATAAGTTTTCAGGTGGAAAGTCACACGGTTTTACTGCGATTTTGTACAGGTCAAAAGGTCACCAATGTAAAAAGCAGAAAACTGCCTGTAATCTGCCCAAAAAAGAAGCTCATGCACTTTTTTGAGCTTCAAGCGACAGAACGCTTAGATATGAACAGGGGCTATTTAAATGAATGGGATTTTGCTTGTTAGGAGTTTTTGAACGTTTGAGATGAGCGTTTTCAATATCAATATCAAATATCAATTGGATCTTCAAAGTTTTAAATCTGGCAACTGAAAATATAGATAATCCAATAGGAAAAATAGGATTTTTTACTCACCGTAAAATCCTTTTCTCTGAGTCCATGGACCGACACAGCCTCTCTATTGACAAAGTGGGTATTATCCATTAATTAGGAGGGACTAGGCAGAAAACTTGTAAAAAGTGTTGCATCACACCCTCTACAGTACCGCCCAGGGGGCGGACCCTCTGGGTATATCACCTCAGTCTGCATCTCGCAGATCAGTTCGTCAAAAAGCAGTACAAAAACTTAAAAAAGGAGGGGTGGGTGCTGTGTCGGTCCATGGACTCAGAGAAAGGGATTTTACAGTGAGTAAAAAATCCTATTTACTCTTTCGTCCATGGACCGACACAGCCTCTCTATTGACAAAGTGGGACGTCCCAAAGCAGTGTCAGAGAAAAAACGAGGGGTAGTAACAGCATAAAAATAAACTTCACCCCGAACACAAAACAGCACTCCTCCAACGGAGGAGTTGCAACTCTAAACAGCCGCTTGCAAAACCTTGCGGCCGAAAGAGGCATCCGAAGATGCACCTACATCAACTTTGTAGAATTTGGTGAAAGTGTGAGCGGACGACCAAGTCGCCGCTTTACATAATTGGGAAACAGACGCTTGATGTCGGAAAGCCCAAGAGGCACCTATTGCCCTGGTTGAATGCGCCGTGACCGGAAAGGGGGGCGCTTGACCCTTTAAGGCGTAAGCCTGGATTACTATCTGTCGGATCCACCTAGAGATGGTGGCCGACGAGACTGCTTGGCCCTTCTTGGGACCAGCCACCGAAACAAACAGTGAGTCTGACTTCCGGAACAGGGAAGTAGCAGATAGGTATACTCAAAGCTCGGACAACGTCCAAGGAATGCAACGCCGACTCCTTAGGATTCGACGGGTGAGGACACAAGGATGGAAGTACAATGTCTTCGTTGAGATGAAAAGCCGAAACGACCTTCGGAAGAAAGGAAGGCTGCGGCCGCAGCACCACCCTATCCTTGTGGAAAATCAAATAGGGAGCCTTGCAGGACAAGGCTGCCAGCTCAGAGACTCGTCTAACTGACGTAACAGCCACAAGAAAGACCACTTTCTGAGAAAGTGCCAACAGGGGAATATCTCTAATATTCTCAAACGGTGCCTTCTGAAGCACCACGAGGACCAGGTTCAAGTCCCATGGAGGTAGTGGGGGAACGGACTGGAGGGGCCACATGTCGAACCCCCTGCACAAATGTACTCACGAGAGAGTGAGTCGCCAGGGGTCGCTGAAAAAAGACAGCCAGGGCAGATATCTGTCCCTTAATCGTACTTAAGGCAAGCCTTTGGTCCACCCCACGCTGTAAAAACTGGAAACCAAATAAGTACGCGGATGCCATTTCATTTCCTCACACATGGAGATGTAGGCCTTCCAAGTGCGGTGATAAACCTTCCTAGAGGACGGTTTCCGAGCACTTCTCATAGTAGAGATTACTGAATCTGATAGGCCCCGGTCTCTCAGTACCTGGTTCTCATTAGCCATGCCGTTAAAGCCAGTGACTGTAAAGCAGGATGGAGTATGGGACCTTGCGATAGCAGGTCCTTCCGTAGTGGTAGGCGCCAGGGGACGTCTGCTACCAGACGTACTAGATCGGCGTACCAAGGACGCTGAGGCCAATCTGGAGCGATTAGGATCATTGGAATTCCCTCTGCCTCCACTCTGCGGAGCAGAAGAGGAAGAAGCCTTAAGTGAGGGAAGGTATAGATTAGCCGATACTGACCCCACGGTGCCACCAACGCGTCCGTTGCGTCTGCCCATGGGTCACTTGACAGGGCCACAAACCTCAATACCTTCTGATTGAGTCGGGAAGCCAGAAGATCTACATCTGGTGTGCCCAATCTTGGGCAGAGGAGTTGGAACACTTCCGGGTGTAAGGACCATTCTCCCTGGTCCAGCATCTGGCGGCTCAGGTAGTCTGCCTGCCAGTTTTCCACACCCGGAATGTACACAGCCGACAGTGCCGGCACGCTCCTCTCTGCCCACTTCAGGATGCAAGCGATCTCCGATGCTGCAGCTGAGCTTCTTGTTCCTCCTTGATGATTGACATATGCCACTGCTGTGGCGTTGTCTGACTGGATCCTGACTGGACGCCCTTGCAGCCTCTGAGACCATTTGAAGAGGCACAGCCTGATCGCCCGGATTTCCAGGACATTGATTGGCAGGAGGGCTTCCTCTGGGGTCCAGCGACCTTGCACCGACTGAACACCCCAGACTCCCCCCCCCAACCTGTAAGGCTGGCGTCCGTCGTGATCACTATCCAGTAAACCGGAAGAAATGACTTCCCGGCCATTAGAGCCGATGCTGTCAGCCACCATACCAGGGATCTCCTGACTTGGTGGCTCACTTGGATTTGATAATCCAGAGATGAAGGGCATCGGTTCCATCTGGACAGAACTTCCTTCTGTAACACTCGAGTGTAGTATTGAGCATATGGGACCGCCTCGAAGGAGGCTACCATGAGGCCCAACACTCGCATGCAAAAACGGAGTGACGACCAATTCCTGGAAGTCAGCTGCCGTACTGCAGCCCGGAGGGTCTGCAACTTCTCCACAGGGAGGAATACCTTTGCCTCTGAGTAATCCAGAATCAACCCCAGGTACACTAGGCGTTGAGTGGGCACTGAAACGAGCCCCTTTGCTCGCTCGGTTCCACTCTCCCGACACTCCTCTGCTCTACTGGATCATCCGGTGCTCCAGGATTCAAAACTACAGCTATGTGCCATTCTAATCCATTTGTGATCGTTCCATGGTCGCAAGGCAGGAGGCTTGCATTCAGTCCCCTCCAAAAGCCTCTGTCCCGGCTAGGTCTGTCACAGGCACCAATACTGACTTTTGCGTGTTTAGTATCCAATCACAGTCTCGAAGAGTCTGACAGGTAATAGACACGCTTACCTCTAATTCTGAGCTTGAAGGGGCCTTCAGTAGAAGGTCGTCCAAGTAGCCCATGATAGCGATACCCCGCTGTCTTAGAAGTGCCTGAATTGGAGCGAGCACCTTGGTGAACGTCCTGGGTGCTGAGGCAAGGCCAAACGGGAGGGCCACAAACTGGTAGTGGTTCTTCCCGATAGCAAATCGCAGAAACCTCTGGTGTCTGGAGTATATGGGGACATGCAGGTATGCTTCCTTGATGTCCAAGGAGGCCAGAAAGTCCCCCGGATGGAGAGCCGTGACTACAGATCGAACCGACTCCATCCGAAATCTTTGTACTTTCACAAAGCAATTGAGGGCTCTGAGATCCAAGATTGGACGAGCCCCCTCCTTCTTCGGCACAATGAACAGATTTGAGTAAAAACCCTGACCTCGTTCCTGTTCTGGAACTAGAATAACTACCCCGCCCCATAAAGGCCTCCCGACGGGTCGGTAGTAGCTGGAGATTGGAGGTGATGAATCTGTCCGGTGGACAAGAGAGAAATTCTATCTTGTAGCCTGAGGAGATTACTTTGCAAACCCACCTGTCGGAGACTAGAGCTGTCCACTGAGTCACGAATTTGCGAAGACGTCCCCCCACCCGAGAGCTGGGTGGGGGCGGACCTTCATTCGGACGCAGATTTGTCTGCAGGCTTGTTGGGTTTGCAGGACCAAGGACGCTTTTGTCCTTGGGCAGGCGCCTTGTCGGCCTGGGGTCTTTTCCCTGTCGCCCTAGGGGGACGAAAAAACCGCCTGCGTGCAGTAAAGGAGGGCCCTTGCCATTGGCGTGGCCCCCTACCCTTGCTAGTTTGGGGAAGCAAAGTGCTTTTACCTCCTGTGGCATCCTTGATGATGTCATCCAGAGAAGCCCCAAAAAGTCTGTCGCCCTTAAAAGGCAGATCCAACAGGGCTTTTTTGGAAGTCTGGTCCGCAGACCAGCCCTTTAACCAGATCAGGCGGCGTATTGCTACTGCATAAACCAAAGCTTTTGACAGCAGGGGAATAGTATCCATGTGTGACTCGCAGACAAACTTAAGGCCCTGGACCAACTGGTCGGCCAAAGTCATCTCATTAGGAGGAGCATCTCCCTCCTTTAACCCCTGGAGTAGAAATTTTGCCCATTCAGTAAGTGTTTGAGACACTAGGGCCCCCGCTAATGCCGGGCGTACTGCCGAGCCTACCACTGAATATAGGTAGCGAGCGAGTGCTTCAGCCTTCTTGTCCACAGGGTCCTTGAAAACAGGAGCCCCTTCTACTGGAATAGTGGTGGCTCTATTAAGTCTGGACACCGGAGGGTCCACTATAGGGGGGGGGGGAGGTCCATTTCTTCAGAAAACTCTCCTCAAAGGGGTACCGTACCGCAAACCTCTTTGGGGCTGTAAAGACCCTCAGTGGGTTCTCCCATTCCTTGTATAAGAGTTTGTCAAAATAAGACACACAAGGGAACACCTTAGCAGTGCGGGCAGGATTACGAAACCCAAAGGGGACTGGAGTTTCTGCTGCTTCTACAGTATTTTCCAACTTTAGCGTATCCCGCACTGCAGTAATAAGGTCAGATACCAAAGCCGTCTCACGTACTGACCTGGACTTGGAGTCATCCTCACTGTCCGATCGGTCGCGGTCTGCAGTCTCTGATGCGTTCGAATCTGGGCCATGAGCCGTAGCTGGACCTGGTTCTGCATTAGAATTATCCCCGGAAGATTGCAGGGGACGGGGGCGTTTACTACCCCCCGTATTCCCGTGTGCTGCTTCCACCCTGGCAGCAAACGCCTCTAGGATTGCCGACATTGCGTTCATAGACACCTCAGGGGCACCAGCTACTAAATCTGGTGCTTCAGGGGAGAAGACATCTGACTCAGATGCCATGCTGACCACACGCTGACTCCCACAAGGCTCCAGGCAAGATATCAATAGGCCACCCTCCTGCGCTGCAGAGATGCTGGGTTACCCAGAGGACTCACCACCCTGGACCGGTACTGCCGTGTGCTGCGCCTGTGATGCTGTCCCACTGCTGCTGTGTCAGTCTGCTTCTTTTATCAGCGCTTACTGTGTGAATTTTCGCGCCAGTGTAATGCACCCTAGAGGCCAGAGACTCTCGCAAAATGGCCACCAAAAAACGTCTGTATGGAAGATAATGTGGGCTCTAAGAAAATGGCCGCTGAGCCGAAGATAGAGGCCAAGCAGCCGTAGTCCACAAAAAGATGGCCGCCGAACGGCAATATATACATACAGGGTGGACAAACATGGCCGCCGATCAGTTGATAGAGGCCAGTGGGTGTGGACTACAAGAAAATGGCGCCGAAACCACAGGAAGATGGCCGCTGGGCAGTCACTAGAGGCCGAACCCGGCATGGACCACCACAAAATGGCCGCCGACAGCATGGAGGAGGAAGCACACACAGGTAAGCAGAAATGACATTTCTTTTAAATGTTAGTTACAGCCAGCCCCGCTCCAGTGGAACCCCTTAGGTAACCCCAGCACCCAGCAACATTTAGCTAGAAGCCCAGGGAGGAGGGAAAAGGCAGGGAGAGAGGGAAGAAAGGGGCCACAACCACTTACTTGGTCTCTCCAGGAATGACCAGCCAAATCACCCAGCCGAGGCAGGGGAGTTTACTTACCTATCCTGCATGTATTATGCTGGAAGACATTCCAAACAGATCATCGTCCGCGCATGGAAGGTGACTGTTGGCCAGGCATGCTGTGATTGGACCCAAAAGGGACGATCATATGTATGCCCTGGAGCGTGACGCTCACCGGACAGGCTGCTGCGACTCGGCCATAAGGTCAGCCGAAGCTGAGTGGTCCGATGCAAGCCTTGGAGCGTAAGCTCACCGGCCAGGCTGCTGCGACTCGGCCGCAAGGTCAGCTGAAGCCGAGCGGTCCGATGCAGGCCCTGGAGCGTAGGCTCACCGGCCACCAGTGGAGCAACGGGCATGTCGTGGAAAACCCAGCGCGCAGCTAGGGTCGGCACACGCTCGATGGCCAAACTGGGGAGACTACAAAGATCGAGGATCCAGCCTGTCACCCAGTCGGCAGTTGATCGAAGATCGCAGGAAACAAAAAATATATATTTTTCCACCGGACCAATGGGTCCGAAGGGAGCCATGTCCTACTCCTTGCTAGACAGAAAAAAACTGATCTGCGAGATGCAGACTGAGGTGATATACCCAGAGGGTCCGCCCCCTGGGCGGTACTGTAGAGGGTGTGATGCAACACTTTTTACAAGTTTTCTGCCTAGTCCCTCCTAATTAACGGATAATACCCACTTTGTCAATAGAGAGGCTGTGTCGGTCCATTGACTCAGAGAAAAGGATTTTACGGTGAGTAAAAAATCCTATTTTTCCTATTGGATTATCTATATTTTTAGTTGCCAGTCGGTCCATGGACGAAAGAGTAAATCAGGTTTGTGGTTTTTGGTTGAGGATCCATAGTTAATCCCATCCGGCATTGGTATACACAGACGACTTTTTGCACAAACCTCCTGCTGATCTTGTTCCTCTCATAACTGTGATCAGTGAAGGGATAAGCATACAGTCCCGGCCAGTGGCCACCGCTCAAAAGCACGCTGAAACGGCCATATGTGGACAGTGAAGTGTTTCGACTTGAGACTGCTGACTTTTGAACAAAGGAATCCAGCGCAGCAGCAGGATCATGGTTAGGTGTTGCAAATGATTGTGGGATTTGTCTTAAAAATGTCAAACCCCCCCCCCCCCCCCCACATCACATCCACATGCAGTCTATGCGATCTAGTCTATAACCCCTTCAACTTTCTAAAATGGGGACATTTGGGGAGGTTTCATACTGCTTCAGTACTTTATGGCTTTCCACCCCGCCCCTCAAATAATAATAAAAAAAAAACATGCACACACACACACACCTTAAAAACAGTGGTTATTAAACGCCACCAAAAGAAAGCTCTTTTGGTGTAAAATAATAATAATTTGGGTATAGTGTTGCATGACTGAGTATTGTCAAACTGTCACAGCTCTAAAAACTAAAAAATGGCCTGATAAGGGGATTTTACAGGCAGGTATGCAAGCGGTTAAAGATCAGATCAATAGTTTTAATGGAAGAAATACAGTTTGGGATTTTAACCCTAATTCACTATATCAGACAATATTTGCATTCCTTCTATCATACAGTTTGCATGTAGGATTTAGCACTGTGGTTTGTTCATTACACCAACTTTTAAAAAGTATTATAAGTAAGTATATCATGTCTCCCTCTTGTGGTGTAAAGCATGCACTGCACTTGGAAAGAACATAAGTGTTTAAAAATCATCCTTTTAGAATATACCTAAAATGTCTCTTATTTCACAGAAATTTCACAAACATGATTTTTTTTTTAAAATAAAATGGCCAAAATTAATGTTCATAAAAAATAATCAGAAACTCATTTCAAAAGGTTATTGGCATGTGAATAATTTATGCAAATAAGAACAAAAAATTGCAGAATACACCTGAGAATCAGCTTTGCCCTTTCAATTTAATTACGGTTTAGTTCTGGAAAACATAGGCCATTGGCACAGTAATAAAATTAATCGTATTTAAAATACAAAAATAGTAAGAATTAAATGCTTCACACCTACTTCCAGCCGATTATCAAATCCCCTATTTTCAGTGATTAATTTACATGGAGCCTGAAACAATTATTGAATTTACAATGTTTAAAGAGGAAGTAAACCCTCTAAAACTTTTTCTTCAAAACAAACCCCTGCGAGAGAAAGGCATAATAAACATGTATGCATAGCATATTAGCTCATTATGTGGCACTTACCTGAAATCGAAACCCCGAAGTCCTCCTCGTTCTCTTCCGCCGCCATTTCCCCTTTGGGCTTCTTCCTGGTATCGCCGCTCCGGCACTGTCGATGACGTCACACACATGCGCGCGGGGCCGGCATTATCCCATTCAGAAAACTGGCATGATCCCATTCATGAAGCCAGCCCGCTAGTGCAGTGTTTCTCAACTCCAGTCCTCAAGGCGCCCCAACAGGTCATGTTTTCAGGATTTCCCTCAGATGAAACAGCTGTGGTAATTACTAAGGCAGTGAAACTGATCAAATCACCTGTGCAAAATAATCGAAAGCCTGAAAACATGACCTGTTGGGGCGCCTTGAGGACTGGAGTTGAGAAACACTGCGCTAGTGCGCCTGCGCCGTTGTCTATGGCGTGCATGCACCGTAGGCATCGGTGCTGTGTTTTCAGCAAATATCTCCTTAACCGTGTAGGTTAAGGAGATATTTCTTGCACCTACAGGTAAGCCTTAATCTAGGCTTACCCGTAGGTGCAAGTTGTCAAAGTAGGTTTACAACCACTTTAATTCTGCATTGCAACAAAAGGAGCAATATAAATCCAAGTGGTGATTTTATTATTAAAAATAATAGTTAACCACAGTGCCATCTGCTGGGTGAACACAAAAATCACACAATTGCTTCACAGAAAAGGTACTAGACACTGGAGTCCGGTAGCAACCACATGAAATGTATGAAAAACTTTAATACTTTTCAAGGGTAAAAGCAGTGAATAAATGTATCCTCACCTCTGTGCCCTAATAAGCTCACAAACTGGAATAAGTCCTCTAAAGCGAGGGACAGCAACCTGTAGATCGCAGACAGGTGATTGGCAGTTTGCGGTCTGGGCTTGCTGACCCGCCATTCCAGAGCATCAGAGTACAATGCAGAGGGACTACTCAAAGTCGGAGCTGTAGTAGGGAGCAAGAGCCCCATAAGCCGATGTCTCCTCTGTAGTGCTGGCTCCTGTCCCATGCGGAGTGATACCCACTGCTCTCCATCTCTTATGCCGGTTAGCAGACTCCAGTGGTGACAGCAGCAGAAAATGAGAAATCTTCAGATCGGTATGAAGCAATACACTGGGTGTAATAGTATAGGGCTGCTTTGACACTGATGTGCTGTGGTTTACCCACACCGCAGGTGAAGTGTACCTTCAGTTTTCCGGCAAGTTTGCTGTGCTTGCCTATAGGCTTCTATTTTATCTTGCGGATTTGGTGCACTTTGTGAAAAGCGCACCAAAACTCCAACCAAAACCGCGGCTCAACTGCAGGGTTTTACCACCCCCCAACTTTACGTGTGAATGAGCCCTAAGGGTGCTCCTGCCAAATGCAACTGAGGAGGAGAGACACTGGTTGACACTGCCCGGTGATCTGTGGCTTCTCCCACATTGTTCAGATAGATCCCCACCTTTTTAAGGTTGCCTACCCCTGCTCGAAAGCTACTCTTAAAAGCTATAAATACTTACATTTTTTTTAAAAAGGAGAAAGTTTTTTTGCTTATTAAAAGCCATACTAAACAAATTACCTTGAACTGTTGATGCACTGTGGAGACATAAGCACCAATAGTATGTTCACGTCCCTGTGCGCTACACAACAAAAGCATTGTATACATTTTTCATGAATTACCAAATTAAAAAAATAAAAAAATCAATAGAACATCGTGATCACATTAAAAATTCAGAAGACTGGGAGTGTACTTTGTAAACATCAGTGGACATGGACGCTGTGTTATCTTAGATAATTTCACCTTTTGTAAATATACAAAACATGAAAAATGTGCAATTGTTTGCATGGTTCTGCAAAGTCCATGTTCTTCACTTCAGGAAGAAATGATAATATTCCATTACTAGTTTTTTGTACCCTCTTTTAGGCTGTAATGCCGCGTACACACGATCGATTTTTTTGACGGTGAAAACACCGTCGAGAAAATCGACGTTAAAAACGAGGAACAGCTTGTTCCCCTCACACACGGCCGTTTTAAATGTAATTTTTTTTTTTGGTCGAAAAAAACGACCGTGTGTGGGCTCCGCGGCAGTGTTTCCCTATGGGAAACACTGCCGCGGAAAACATGTCGAAAAAAACGACGAGAAAAATTAGAACATGTTATAATTTTTCTCGTCGTTTTTAATGCCGTTTTTCTCGTCGAAAAAAACGACAGAAAGCCCACAGACTATCGTTTTTCTCGTCGAATGGGAAAAATGTCGTTTTTTTTGACGGGAAAAACGGCCGTGTGTACGCGGCATCAGGACATATTAAAACCATCTGTTCCCTGTGTTTCTGTAAATATTATGACACTGGTTTGGCCCTTGTACATCTTATTTTTACTTTGCTCAGCAGAATGAAAGATGCTGGAACTAAATTACCATTTACATACCCTGTATTCTCCTATTCTATTCCCCATTACATCTTGTTACAGGATGATTACTCAAGTACAGAGGTACAGAGCCAGTCAGTGAATACTAATTCCCCAAGACATTGCTGCAGTACAAGTGCCGAGTGGAGAAAGAAATGGAAAAACAGTACTGCTCCTATCCAAACAAGGAAAATAATTGCTAGGTTTCCGTTTAGCAGGTTTTGCCCATTTTCCTTACTGAGTGAAACAATTTTGTAAATAGTTTAAAATATATATTTTTAAGCGCAGGTTCACGCTGGCAGCGGGATTGAAATTGTGCGATTTCCTACCAGCATGTCAGTCCCGACTTCGGGGGCGATTTCAGAGACATCTCTGCTGGTTCCTGCACAGATGTCTATACAAATCGCACACCAAAGTCGCCAAAAGTAGTACAGAAACAACTTTTCTGAATCAATGCAACGTCCCACCGATTTGCATGGTGCCATTGCCGGCAATAGCTGTCGATATGGCATGCGATTTGACATGTCACATCGCATGCCAAATCGCAGCAATGTGAACCTAGGCTAAAATTGGTCATTGTGTCTTTGGCCTCTTTCACACTGATGTGGTGTGGTGTGGTCTGACCGCACAGCAGGTGTAGTACAATGTAAATGCGAGTTTGCTGCACTATCCTATGGTATTCCATTACGTACTGGCGGTCCCCCGGTTACAAACAAGATAGGGTCTGTAGGTTTTTTTTCTTAAGCTGAATCTGTAAGTCGAAACAGGTACATTTTTTTTTAAGTGTACCTCCAGCCAAAAAATAGGATTTTTGTGCTCACCGTAAAATCTTTCTCTGAAGTTCATTGATGGACACAGCAACTTAAATCTTGACCTTAGGGTTATAGCGCCACCTTCAGGAGAGGACTAGGCAGAACATGTTAAAACAGCAAAACTGTACAGTACCGCCCAGGGGGCAGTCCTACTGGCTATAACCCCTCACACTGCATTTAGCAGCTCAGTTCGTCAAAAAGCAGTACAAACAGAAAAAAGGAGGGGTGGGTGCTGTGTCCGTCAATGAACTTCAGAGAAAAGGATTTTACGGTGAGTACAAAAATCCTATTTTCCCTTTTAAGGCATAAGCCTGGATCACGATCTGTCTGATCCACCGAGAAATGGTGGCCGACGAGACCGCCAGGCCCTTCTTCGGACCAGTCACCGACACAAAGAGTTGCGTCTGACCTCCGGAACGGAGCCATAGCAGACAAATACACCCGCAGAGCCCAGACCACGTCCAAGGAATGCAAAGCAAGTTCCTTAGGATGCGACGGCCAAGGACACAAGGACAGAAGCACAATGTCCTTATTTAGATGAAATGCCGAAACAACCTTAGGAAGAAATGAAGGCTGCGGGCGTAGCACCGCCTTATCCTTGTGGAGGATCAAGTAGGGAGACTTGCAAGACAAGGCCGCCAACTCAGAAACCCTCCTGGCCGATGTAATAGCCACCAGAAAGGCTACCTTCTGAGAGAGCGTCGAGGGGATCTCAATAATGTTTTCAAACGGCGGTTTCTGAAGAACCGAGAGCACCAGATTCAAATCCCACGGAGGCAGCGGTGGTCGAACCGGAGGGGCCACATGTTGAACCCCTTGCACAAATGTACTCAAAGAATGAGCCACCAAGGGTCGCTGAAAAAAGACAGCCAAGGCTGATATCTGCCCCTTAATGGTGCTTAAGACAAGTTTTTGCTCCACGCCCCACTGTAAAAACAGCAGAATCCTGGAAACCGAATACGTACGCAGACGCACCCCATCTCCTCACACAGAGATGTAGGCCTTCCATGTGCGATGATAAATCTTCCGAGAAGATGACTTCCGCGCCCTCCTCATAGTGGAGATTACCGAGTCTGACAGACCTCGGTCCCATAGTACCTGACTTTCAACAGCCACGCCGTTAAAGCAAGAGAATGTAAAGCAGGATTTAGTATAGGGCCCTGCGACAGCAGGTCCTCTCGTATCGGCAGTCGGCAAGGAACATTCGCCACCATTCACACTAAGTCGGCGTACCAGGGACGCCGAGGCCAATCTGGGGCAATTAGAATCACCGGAATCCCCTCGGTCTCCACCCTGCGAAGCAGACGAGGGAGAAGTTTTATCCGGGGGGGGGGGGGAGGCATCAATCAGCCGATAATGCCCCCATGGAGACACCAACGTGTCTGCCGCAGATCCTTGGACCTGACCACAAACCTAAGTACCTTCCGATTAATTGGAGAGGCCAGGAGATCCACATCGGGCGTGCCCCATCTCAGGCAAAGGAGTCAAAAGACCTCCGGATGTAGCGACCATTACCTAAGTAGCCAGATGCTGGACCAAGGGGAGTCTGCTTGCTAGTTTTCCACGCCCGGAATGTACACGGCCGATAGAGCCGGCACGCGCCGCTCTGCCAACCGCAGGATGTGACCTCCAATGCTGCTGCCGAACTCCTTGTTCCTCCTTGATGGTCAACATAGGCCACCGACGTGGCGTTGTCCGACTGGATCCTGACTGGGCGTCCCTGCAGCCTCTGCGACCATGTGGAGAGGCACCACCTGATCGACCCGAAGTTCCAGCACATTGATCGGCAGGCGGGATTCTTCCTGCGTCCGGCGACCCTGTGCCGACTGTATGCCCCAAACTCCTCCCCAACCGGTCAGGCTGGCGTCCATCGTGATCACCGTCCAACGAAAAAGGAAGGAACGACCTCCCGGACTGAAGAGCTGGAGACCTCAGCCACTAGACCAGGGATTCCCTGGCTAGGTGGCTCACCCGAATCCGACAATCCAGAGAAAACGGAGACTTGTCCCATTTGGACAGAATCTCTTTTTGCAAGACTCGAGTGTGGAGCTGAGCATACGGTACCCTCGCCTCTGAGGAGTCCAGAATCAAGCCCAGGTACTCCAGGTGTTGAGTAGGTACTAACATCGACTTCGGGAGGTTCAAAACCCAACCGAACTCCCGAAGAGTCTGACTGGCTATCGCCACATCCTCCTCTAATTCTGAGGCTGAAGCTGCCCTCAGAACGAGGTCGTCCAGGTAGCCCACGATTGCAATTCCTCGCTGTCTCAGCAAAGCCAGAATCCGGGCGAGCACCTTGGTGAAAAGCCTTGGTGCCGACGCCAGGCCAAAAGGGAGAGCCACAAATTGGTAGTGCTCGTCCCCGACCGCAAAAATCTCTGATGCCTGACGCATATGGGGACATGCAAGTATGCGTCCTTGATGTCCAGGGACGCCAGAAATTACCCCGGATGGAGTGCAGCGACCACAGAGCGAACTGATTCCATCCTGAATCTTTTCACCTTCACAAATCTGTTGAGGGCCTTGAGGTCCAGAATCGGAAGGACCCCTTCCTTCTTTGGGACTACAAACAAATTGGAGTAGAATCCCTGAAAACATTTTCTGCGACGGAACCGACACTATCAGCCTGTGCAGCAGCAGGTCCTGCACTGCCCCCAACAAGGCTTCCCGACGAGCCGGGAGAAGACGAAGGTTTGAGGGAAAAAACCTGTTTGGTGGACAAGAGAGAAACTCCATCTTGTATCCAGATGAAACCACTTTGCAGACCCACTGGTCGGAAAGCAGGGAGGTCCACCGAGCTGCAAACTCCCGAAGTCAACCCCCCACCCGAGAGTCGGGCGGGGGCAAACCTTCATTCTGTCGTGGATTTGTTCGCAGGCTTCTTTGGCTTGCGAAACCAGGGACGCTTCTGTCCATCAGTGGACACCTTGTCGGTCTGGGGACGCTTACCCGCCGCCCCCGGCGGATGAAAAAAAACCGCTTCTAAGCGGAAAAGGAAGGTCCTGGCCTACGGCGAGGCTCCTTACCTTTTCTGGATTGTGGGAGCAATGTACTCTTACCCCCAGTAACATTTTTAATAATGTCATCCAGCGAGGCTCCAAAGAGCCTCTCCCCCTGAAGGGCAAATCCGCCAGAGCCTTCTTAGATGCTTGGTCCGCAGACCAGCATTTTAGACAAATCAGGCGACGTAGCACCACAGAAGATACTAAGGCCGCATTGCAGACATACTTAAGGCCATGCACCAACTGGTCCGCCAGTTCCATGCAGACCGGGGAAGCCTGTTGCTTTTCCAACTCACAGTGCAACAATTTTGCCCATACAGTAAGTGTCTGGGACACCAGGGCCATGGCCAACACTGGCTGCAATGCTGATCCCACCACCGTAAACATGGACCGGGCGACCGCCTCGGCCCTATCGGCAGGGTCCTTAAAAGGCAGGGGTCCCCTCCACCGGAATCGTGGTTACCTTAATTAACCTGGATACCATGCGTTTTGGGACCGAAAAGGCCCACTGTGGGCGTTCCCATTCTTTGTAGATAAATTTATCAAAATAGATCAGGTAGGGAAACACCTTAGCCGTGCGGGCTGGCTTGTGAGACCCAAAAGGGACCGACACCTCTGAAGATGTCCCCGCCATATCCTCTATTTTTAGGGCATCTCTCACCTGTGATAAGTGCTCCTACAAGCACCCTCATCCTCACTATCCATACGGTCCTGGCCCGCATCCTCTGAAAATTCAGAACAGGGGCCGGTTGCCACAGCAAGGCCCGAGTCTGAATCAGAGCTTTCCTCAAAAGACGGTGGGGAAGGGTGCGTTTTTTACCCCCCTTGAGCCCACACGCCGCTTCCACTCTGGCAACAAAAGATTCCAGGACCGCCGACAAAGTGCCCATAGGCACCGCAGGTGCAGGGGAGCCGGTTGCCACCGCAGGTATGTCTGGGGAAGAAGCACCAGCTTCTGACACCATGCTGACCCACACTCGCCTGACACCCGTTAGGGACCGCAGGCCAGTTACACCAAAAGTCCACCCTCCTAGCTGCCACAGACTGAGGGGCCCCCCACAGGACTCACCACCCTGGCCCAGGTACTGCGCTGTGCAGCCGTCCGCTCTCCCTCATGAGGTGTTCTGTTCAATTCACGCCATTCCAGAAGGATAGCCAGCGCTAGAGGCAAAAACAATTTGAGACTACAAGAAAATGGCCGCCTCAGCAGGAAAAACCGCCTAAGGGGTCCGAAAAGATGGCCGCCGAACTTCCTGACTAAGGCTACAGGAAAATGGCCGCCGAATCTTCCTGACTAAAACCACAGAAAAATGTCGCGACTACGCTGACCCTCCGCGCGGTGGCCTCCCACAATGTGCACACCAGAACGACCCACTACGAAAATAGGGAAGAGAACAGCGGACCCCCAACACCCAGTGCAGCCCCCTCGCCGGACACGGAGCCCCCCGTTCAGCGGCCCAAGTATGGGGAGGAAGGAAAGGACAGGGAAAGAAGTAGAGGAGAATGAAAGACCCCAATTCGACCTCCCAGGGAATGCCCAGCTGCTCCGTCCTGCCGAGACAGGTGGAACCATACTTACCCCTCCTGTGGGGACTGCTGGACGCATTCCGTGAACAGAACCATCACCCGAGCGGTACGGGGTTGCTGTCAGCCACGGCACACGGACACGGACAGCAGTAGCCCAGTCATATGTGTGCCCCGGAGCATATAGCTCGCCGGCCACCCCTGGATCAGACGGGGCATGTCGTGGCCGACGCAGCGCATATCCAAGGCCTGCTCACCCTCGATGGCCGAGCTGGGGAGACTACCAGGATCTATATTATCCAGCCTGTCACCCAGCCCGGCTGTTGATGGTAGATCACAGGAATCAAAAAGCAGAAAAAACTAAAAAATCTCCAGGACCAATGGTCCCTACCGGGAGCCAGGTCCTTCTACACTAGGCAGAAAAAAACTGAGCTGCTGGATGCAGTGTGAGGGGTTATAGCCAGTAGGACCGCCCCCTGGGCGGTACTGTACAGTTTTGCTGTTTTAACATGTTCTGCCTAGTCCTCTCCTGAAGGTGGCGATATAAACCTAAGGTCAAGATTTAGGTTGCTGTGACCGTCAATGAAAGAAAGAAAAAAACGATTTTTAAGCTTTTTGAATAGCGTAGGGAAGGGTTAACAACCCTGTAACATTTGTTTTGCTGTCTGTGCCCCTGTTCAGAAGATTTCACCTCACTTTCTGTCCTAATGACAATTGTATTTTGAAAATTTTAGGTTGTTGTGGAAACAAGGATTGCTGATAAAGCATCAGTGAAGACACCGTTTTCCCATAATAACTCTTACAGGAGTGAATTCCCCTTCCTAGGGTTAGATTTCCTCTAACTTCCTGTTTCCCTCCGTTTGTAAGTAGAAGTCGTTTGTAAGTCGGATGTTTGTAACTAGGGGGCCGCCTGTACTGCAGTTTTGGTGTGCTTTCAGAAGGCGCACCAGAACCACAGGACATAATAGAACTCTATAGGAAAGTGCAGCCAACTCATACTGACCCGTAGGTATGCTGAGCTACACCTGAGTACAGCAGCTGTATTTTTTTCCTGTGCCAGGAGCTGTGGTTTAGGCATGTTCATTAAAAAAAAAAAAAAAAAAGTTCACGGACCACAGTGAAGTATCAATAGCATCCATTCACGGACCATCTTCTACTGATCTGACCTCACCAAAATGAATGCCGATTGGTTAAGTAAATGCACTTTGTAATGTAAGGGAGTTGGACATTTACAGTAAGTGAATTCAATAATGATCTGAGGTTCTAATTGGTATTTATTTGTGACTATTTTATGACCTGCAACAAAATTGTGCCGGCGGGCATATGACAGATTTTTTCAAGCAGTCACAGATGAAAAACAGGCACATGCTTATGAAAACAGATTAGCAAACCAACACTCACCTGTGAACATTTAGATTCCTAGAAACATTGGATAATTGGCAGCTGGCAAATAGATTTCACTTGATTCTAACAAATGTACTTATATGCCAAGTATAGACTGAAAGAATACCAGGTTTCAATCTCTCAAAATCAGGAAGCTTGCATATGGCTAGGTGTTTCTGATGGTAGATAACAGGCCAATGCGCAAGTGGCCAAGTTACTACAGTTAGGTTGATTATATATATATATATATATATATATATATATATATATATATATATATATATATATATATATATATATATATATATATATATAGAGAGAGAGATATATATATATATATATATAGAGATATATATATATATATATATATATATATATATATATATATATATATATATATATATATATATATATATATATATATATATATATTGGACACAGGCACAATTTTTTCAGGTATTTACCAAAACATAATCAAACTATAGTTATAGAATGGATATGGGCTGAAAGTGCAGTCTCTGGTTAAATTTGAGGGTATGTACATCCAAATCGGAGGAAGAGTTTAGGAATTACATCTCTTAAGAATAGCCATCCCCCTTTTTCAGGGGACCAAAAGTAATTGGACAATTGAATCAAAAGCTGTTTCATGGCCAGGTGTGGGCTACTCCTTTGTTATTTCTTCATCAAACAGGTAAAAGGTCTGGAGTTGATTCTAAGTGTGGTATTTGCATTTGGGATCTATTGCTGTGAACCTACATCATGCGTTCAAAGGAGCTGTCCATGCAAGTGAAAACAGGCCACTGTAAGGCTTCAAAAATGAAAAAAATCCATCAGAGAGATAGCAGCAACATTGGGAGTGGCCAAATCAATCGTTTGGTACATTCTGGAGGAAAGAATTACGTACTGGTGAGCTCAGCAACATAAAAAGGCCTGGACGTACACGAAAGACAACAGTGGTGGATGATCACAGGATGCTCTATGGTAAAGAAAAACCCATTCACAACATCCAGACAAGTGAAGGACACTCTCCAGGAGGTGGGCGTATCATTGTCAAAGTCTACAATCAAGAGAAGACTTTACAAGAGCAAATACAGAAGGTGATGCAAACCATTCATAAGCCTAAAGAATAGAAAAGCCAGATTAGACTTTGCCAAAAAAAACCATCTAAAAAAGCCAGTCCAGTTCTGGAAAAAAACATTAGTTGGACAGATAAAACTAAGATTAATCTGTACCAGAATGACGGGAAGAAAAAAAAAAAAGTGTGGCTTGGAACATTCATGATCTAAAGCACACAACGTCATCTGTAAAACATGGTGGAGCTTGCAGTGTGATGGCATGGGCATGCATGGCTTCCAGTGGCACTGGGTAATTGGTGTTTATTGATGATGTGACAGAAGACGGAAGAAGCCGGTTGAATTTTGCAGTGTTTAGATATATACTGTCAGCCCAGATTCAGCCAAATGCAGCAAAAGTTGATTGGACGGCGCTTTACAGTACAGATGGACAATGATCCAAAACACACCGCAAAAGCAACTCAGGTGCTATTGAAGAAAAAGAAGTGAAATATTCTGCAATGGCCAAGCCAATCACCCGATCTCAACCCAATTGAGCATGCATTTCATTTTCCCTCTCTTCTCGTTTTACTGGCCGAGTCTGAGCTTTCACAGCTCCCAGTACAGGTTGGCAGAGCAGGAAGAGATCACAATGCAGTCACCCTGGAGCACTGCTTCCTGCCCAGCACAAAGCACAGCTCTCCCTGGGGCAGACTGAAGATCTAAAGGGATGATGGCAGCCTGCATCTTCTGTACATGCACCGCCAGCTTAAGAAAATCTTCAAGGGTCCCCCCACACGCTTATCTGACCACACTAGAGATAATTGGTCCATATTGAGGGGTGAGTTTACATCCATGTGGGGGCATCTTGTCTGAGCACCAAAAAAAAAAAAAAGAAAGATTCCGGTAAGGACTGAGCCTCTTGAGATTTGTTGTTTACAAGTTAAAATTAGTTTTTTTTTGCTAGAAAATGACTTGGAAAAAATAAAATAATTTTTAATATATATACACACATATACAGTGCCTTGCGAAAGTATTCGGCCCCCTTGAACTTTTCATCCTTTTGCCACATTTCAGGCTTCAAACATAAAGATATAAAATTTTAATTTTTTGTGAAGAATCACCAACAAGTGGGACACAATTGTGAAGTGGAACGACATCTATTGGATTTTTTTAATTTTTTTAACTAAGAAAAAAATGAAAAGTGGGGCGTGCAAAATTATTCGGCCCCCTTGCGTTAATACTTTGTAGAGCCACCTTTTGCTGCGATTACCGCTGCAAGTCGCTTGGGGTATGTCTCTATCAGTTTTGCACATCGAGAGACTGAAATTCTTGCCCATTCTTCCTTGCAAAACAGCTCGAGCTCAGTGAGGTTGGATGGAGAGCGTTTGTGAACAGCAGTTTTCAGCTCTTTCCACAGATTCTCGATTGGATTCAGGTCTGGACTTTGACTTGGCCATTCTAACACCTGGATACGTTTATTTGTGAACCATTCCTTTGTAGATTTTGCTGTATCTTTGGGATCATTGTCTTGTTGGAAGATAAATCTCCGTCCCAGTCTCAGGTCTTTTGCAGACTCAAACAGGTTTTCATCCAGAATGGTCCTGTATTTGGCTGCATCCATCTTCCCCTCAATTTTAATCATCTTCCCTGTCCCTGCTGAAGAAAAGCAGGCCCAAACCATGATGCTGCCACCACCATGTTTCACAGTGGGGATGGTGTGTTGAGGGTGATGAGCTGTGTTGCTTTTACGCCAAACATATCGTTTTGTATTGTGGCCAAAAAGTTTGATTTTGGTTTCATGGGACCAGAGCACCTTCTTCCACATGTTTGGTGTGTCTCCCAGGTGGCTTGTGGCAAACTTTAGACAAGACTTTTTATGGATATCTCTGAGAAATGGCTTTCTTCTTGCCACTCTTCCATAAAGGCCGGATTTGTGCAGTGTACGACTGATTGTTGTCCTGTGGACAGACTCTCCCACCTCAGCTGTAGTTCTCTGCAGTTCATCCAGAGTGATCATGGGCCTCTTGGCTGCATCTCTGATCAGTCTTCTCCTTGTCTGAGCTGAAAGTTTAGAGGGACAGCCAGGTCTTGGTAGATTTGCAGTGGTCTGATACTCCTTCCATTTCAAAATGATCGCTTGCACAGTGCTCCTTGGGATGTTTAAAGCTTGGGAAATCTTTTTGTATCCAAATCCGGCTTTAAACTTCTCCACAACAGTATTACGGACCTGCCTGGTGTGTTCCTTGGTCTTCATGATGCTCTCTGCGCTTTCAACAGAACCCTGAGACTATCACAGAGCAGGTGCATTTATACAGAGACTTGATTACACACAGGTGGATTCTATTTATCACCATCAGTCATTTAGGACAACATTGGATCATTAAGAGATCCTCGCTGAACTTCTGGAGTGAGTTTGCTGCACTGAAAGTAAAGGGGCCGAATAATTTTGCACGCACCACTTTTCAGTTTTTTATTTGCTAAAAAAGTATAAAATATCCAATAGATTTCGTTCCACTTCACAATTGTGTCCCACTTGTTGGTGATTCTTCACAAAAAATAAAATTTTATATCTTTATGTTTGAAGCCTGAAATGTGGCAAAAGGATGAAAAGTTCAAGGGGGCCGAATACTTTCGCAAGGCACTGTATATATAGCGGGCACTCGTCCCACACTCCCAATCCCCTCTTTTAAAATTCTCGCTCGCAATGTCTCTGGTCTAGGGGTATGATGGGAAAGGGAGTGCGGCCGCTACGCCAGGCTTCCAACACAGATGTATAAGTGGTATTGGCCAGAGTTATTTCTTTACCCTCGGGCCTGTATTATGCATCGAATCCAACCGTCTGCTAGGAAACTGAGTCTCACACCGTTGCAAGTCCAACACTCCTTTATTCAGAAACGTACTTGCTTACAAACAGAACAGGAGGTGTGAAAGTGTAGATACATAGGCCCAGACACAAGTTCTTTCCTCCACTCTCCTCCAAAGAGTGGGCTATGGTCTCCGCACGAGGGAAATTCACCTTCCGGACGGTCTCCGACAAGAGGCTCACCCGTCACCGGCAGTATGCTGCACCGGGTCTTCAGATGAGGAGCTCTCCCCGGTCCATTTCGTCTACCTTGGATTAAGGCGTCCACCTCCGGAGCACCCTAGGATCCTTCCCTCGCGGAACTCAGTGTTGGGCACTGAGCTCCGGACCTCCATCTAAGTACCTCACCCGGGCTAAAGGTGCCTGGGATGGAACTCGACCTCCGCTATCCTCTGGGCCTAAGCCCCCCCAGAGGAGCGACACGACCCACCGTCCGCAAGCTGAAGGTGCCTGGGACTTCGAACCCCGTGACGAAATGGCCGGCCCCCTTTATACCCCCCTCTGGCGTGAATAGCGGGTTCCCCTCCCCACCACACGGCTGCCGAAGTAGGACAAAAAAGGATTCGACCCAGCAATGATTCGCCCGTCGGCCCAAAGTGACAGCGCCACCCGGTGGACCGCCGGAGATACACCACCGGTGTCACCGCAAAAATTCAAAATTACTGGCGGGAAAGTAAACACCCGCTACACATTATATATATATATATATATATATATATATATATATATATAT
This sequence comes from Rana muscosa, assembly GCA_029206835.1. NCBI lineage: Eukaryota > Metazoa > Chordata > Amphibia > Anura > Ranidae > Rana > Rana muscosa. Next base: position 176,896,306 of record CM055122.1, on the reverse strand, counting down.
ATATATATATATATATACACACACACACATACATACACACATACACACACACACACACACACACACACACACACACACACACACACACACACACACTATATATATATATATATATATATATATATATAATGTTTGGGGGTTTTAACACCCTAGAGAATAAAATGGTGGTTGTTGCAATACTTTGTCACACCGTATTTGCGCAGTGGTCCTACAAGCACAATATTTTTGGAAAAAAATACACTTTTTTGAATTAAAAAATAAAAAAAACAGTAAAGTTAGCCCAATTTTTATCTATAGTGTGAAAGATATTGTTACGCCGAGTAAATTGATACCCAACATGTCACGCTTCAAAATTGTGCCCGCTCGTAGAATGGCGACAAACTTTGGCACTCTAAAATCTCCATTGGCGATGTTTAAAAATGTCTACAGGTTACCAGTTTTGAGTTACAGAGGAGGTCTAATGCTAAAATTAATTGCTCTCACTTCAACGATCGCAGCGATACCTCACGTGTGGTTTAAACACAGTTTTCATATGCGGGCGCGACTTACGTATGTGTTCGCTTCTGCGCGTGAGCTGGACAGGGTTCTTAAAATATATATTTTTTATTTAACAACACTGTTCTTTAAAAAAAAAAAAAAACGATTTGGATCACTTTTATTCCTATTACAAGGAATGTAAAACATCCCTTATAGAAAAAAAAACAAAAGCATGACAGGACCTCTAAGATTGGGGGTCAAAAAGACCTCAGATCTCATTTACACAAAAATGCAAAAAAAAAAAAAAAAAAAAAATGTATTTCCCCTTTAGGAGCATTGGGCAAAAGTGACGTTTGAAGTCGCTTCTGCCCTCCAATGCTATGGAGCCGAGTGGGGGCCATCTTTCCCTCACTCGGCATCCAGGCTGTGAGGGGAGCAGACGCGACCGTCTCCGCCACTACTGACGGCTCCGGAAAGCGGTGGAGACGATCGGAGCACGATGGAAGGGGTGGTCCTCTCCCGCCCCTGATAAAAGTGATCTTGCGGCAAATCTGCTACTGAGACCACTTTTATCTGAAAGAGGACCACCAGGCCATGTTTTTAAATACTGGGGTTATGGCAGCTAGCTGCTGCCATAACAACGATATTTAGCATCAAAGTACCGACGTAGAACGACGGCGGGCGGTCCTTAAGTGGATAATCAATGCGCGAATTATCAGCGCAGACCCCATCTGTCAGGAGAGCAGCCGATCAGCTTTCCTCTACTTGTGCCTGTCAGCGCAAATAAAGGAAAAGCTGACGAAAGGCACTTCCTGGTTACCATGTGATAGGCTCTTTAACATGTGATCAGCTGTATGCAATGTCATAGGCTCTTTACCTAGATCGGAGATGCGGTGTGTCAGACTGACACACCACACCACCGATAGCCAAGCTGAGCGCCCCCCACGCTTGTGGCTTATCCTGCTATATGACGCCCAGTCGGGATAATACAACCACTTTCCGGCCGTCATTTTTCTATATGGCGGATGGGGAGTGGTTAAGGTACTTAAACTGTTTGCATTATTAATGGAAACAGCTGGGATAAAGTTTTTTTAAAGCGTACTTAAAGTTGAATGCCGGGCATAATTTAATTTAAATGTATTCCCCAATAGCCACAAATTATATAAAAATTCACTCCATGTATACCAAATGCCATTAGAAACATCGTTGTGTAGTAGTAACATTATTACTGTGCTGCACAGAGTAAAACTGCAGGAGAAGGAGGTGGAAACAAGGTCTGTCACCTTGCAAAAGGAGAGAAGCAGCGAGTGGTCTTTATTACAGGACGACACTTCACACTGGATTAGAGCACAGATCTGCAAATACACAAAGGGCACCAAGATTCAAAGAAGTATACACATGCCTTGTGTATGGATGATATTTGCTTATCCCAGAGCTTAGCTTTAAAGTGGTTAAGCCACTGGGATGTATACATACAATCCTCTGTGTTCGATAATAAGTGCCCCAGTGCATGTTATTAAAAAATAAAAATGCAACTATATACCTTATTTCAGAGCGCCTCTCTGCACTCACGTGACCAGCCAACTCTCCCCTCTCTGACAGCTACAATGGGAGTGGCCGAGAATCAGTTAGGAGGAGAGGTGGAGAGAGGCGGCCGGTCACGTGAGCGCAGAGAGGCGCTCTGAAAAAAGGTATATAGCGGCATTTTTTCTTATAAACACGCACTGGGGCACCTATAATTATCAAACACAGAGGATTGTATGGAAATTCAACAGTAATCTTAGCAGCAAGTGGAGAGGGGTTAGTAATGGTACGAGTTGACAGGCAGACTGGGGGGGGGGGGGGGGGAAGAGAGGAGAGCTGCGGATGATGGAGGCACGTAAACTGACCAGTGTCAGGGCTCAGCAGCCATAAACCGTGGTCAGTTTACAGGGATAGGGCAGAACTAGGCAGGATCAACTAGGGATTTTAGGTGATGAAAGAGGCCAAATTACACAGCACAAGCACTGTGCCGTTATTCAAGCTTTAAAAGGAACAGGATCCCCCCCTTTTTTTAGGGTAACAAACGCTTTATGACCAGTCTTCTGCACTATCCCTCTACAGTATTTAGTGGACCTGTACTCTTATGCACATCTGTACCAGGGGACAAGTCATTCTTCCCCTTGCCCCTTCCCAAGAGCCCCAGCTCTTTGTGTATGGTGGTGGATACACAGCTTTACAAAAAAAAAAAAAAAAAAAGAAGACAGACATCCAGTTAATGAACAGAACAGTTGCTGCAGGCATATGGTTTGTGCCTACACAACGAAAACAGACTAATATTTATACTGGGCATTTATCCAGCCAAGCAGTGTCCAAACATGCTAAAACGCCATTGTGACAAACATGTTACTAATGTCTCTTCAAAGCTGAGCAATCTAATGAAGCACAGAAGAGAACAGAGCTTTACACTCAACACAGTTGGCACGGTAACAGAAGCAAACATTAAAAGGACACCAAGCACACAATTTCATTTATATTGTCCCTTCTATTGCTGTATGTGGATGATGCCACTGTCATTTTAATTTAAAAAAACAATTACCTTTTTCCTAATTGATCTACAGCTGTCACGTGAAAGCATAAGCAGGGGGAGCTTCTAGTCCTCTGCTGCTGGTCACATGTTCAAAAAAACAAAACAAAAAAACAACCTTTGGAATACAGAGTAAAAATAAATAATATCAACAAACAGTTTTAAATGATCATACAAATCAAATCTTTATTTTTTGGCAACATGGTGTGGGCGCATTTCTGCCAATCACAGGCTGTGTCACAGGCCCCCAGCCAGTGTCTCACAAGAGGGAGATGAAGCCGCCATTATTCTACATGTAATATCCCACCCCCTGTGTTTAGCTGGTTAGTGGGTAAGAAGGAGGAGGAAAGGAGTGAGCTGTCATTTACCACTGTGTATACACCCACGTGTGACTATAGTCACATAGGGAAGAAATGCTCAGCATAGAAAATCACTGAAAACTGAGCATGTGCAGAGCTACCACCACAGCTGAAAATTTGGTGGCTGAATTGGGGTCATGGACAGAAGGTGGAGATAGAGAACATGAGGATCAACCAGGTTTTTTGCAGAACACAGAAAATGAATCTCATAGTGACTGGGTATGAAAAGCATTTATTGCTAGTTTATGATGTGGGTTTAGTGCCACTTTAAAAGTATGTGTTTGGGCTTTTTTTATATTCATACTTACCTCTGTGGATGCAGCATGGGTCCGATAGTGCAGAGGCGCCGGGGGACAGATGCAGCGAGAACCGATCGATCGAACACCGCTGATCGCTCAGTTCTGACAGCTCCCCGAGCAGACTGTCACAGCTCTCTGCTCAGTCTCTCAGCGGCTCCATAAGTGGCTGAGCTGGATGTCGGTCCAGACACCTGGTGGATCCAGACTGTCGCGATGACTGGACTGACTTCTGTGAAGTCAGCAGAGAGCGAACTTCAGCCCGCTCTCTGCTGAAAACGGTTCACAGGAGTGCAAAACGAATTGCACTCCTGTGATCCATAGAAGAAGTACAGCTAAACGAGCTTTGGCTATACTCCTTTTAGTGAAATAGGAGGTGCAAAATACTATTCAGTTGTTTCATTTTAAATACAATCATGTTTTAGCTGGCCTACTGGGTCAGTACACTACATCCCTTACTGTTCCTGCTCCTGGACCCCCAAAACTCATTCATTTCCATCAGATCCCCATTTTAAGACTCCCCTGCTTTTTATCTCCTACTGAGTTTTCTCCTAGGAGGTATATGGAAATTAGACGACGTAACCACTTGCTGACCATGCTATAGCTGAAAGATGGCTACAGAGCGGTCGCTCAGTCTGGAGCTTGACACAGCCGACTACAGATTGAGGCAAAGGGCCGATCACAGCATTGCCTTTCCTCAGTGCCATCACTATGTGAGGAAAGAAAAGCTAATAACCAGTTATCTTGTGACAGCACACATTTACACTGATCATCAGTGCCCTGATTATCAGTGCAGCCCCATTAGTGCCGATCAGTGCAGCATATCAGTGCTTCCCAAACAGCGCACGTCAGTGAAGAAGAAAAAATTACTTGTTTGCAAAGTTTTATACCTGAAAGAAAGGAAAGGTTTTATTGCCCCCAAAATTTGGGGTCTCTTTTCATTTGTTTAGCAAAAAATAAAAAACCCAGTGGTGATTTAAATACCACTAAAAGAAAGCTTGGCCTGAAAAAAAACTATGAAAAAATGCCATATAGACACAGTGCTGCATGACCGCACAATGTCATTCAAAAATGTGATAGCACTGAAAGCTGAAAATTGGTCTGGGCAGAAAGGGGGTGAAAGTGCCCGGTAGGCAGGTGGTTAAGCATTTCACAGACTCTTCAACTTGCCTATAAGTGATAGGTTAGAAACCTACAGTGAGGGAAAAAAAGTATTTGCTCCCCTGCTGATTTTGTACATTTGCACACTGACAAAGAAATTATCAGTCTATAATTTTATTGGTAGGTTTATTTTAACAGTGAGACAGAACAATAAAAATATCACGAAAAAAACAATTTAAAAAAAGTTTAATTAATTTGCATTTTAAGGAGTGAAATAAGTATTTGATCCCCCATCAGCAAGATTTCTGGCTCCCAGGTATCTTCTATACAGATGAGCTGAGATTAGGAGCACTGTCAAGAGAGTGCTCCTAATCACAGCTTGTTACCTGTATAAAAGACACCTGTCCAAAGAAGCAATCAGATTCCAATCTCCAAGAGCTGTCCAAAGAGGTCAGGGACAAGATTGTAGACATATACAAGGCTGGAATGGGCTACAACACTAATCGCCAAGCAGCTTGGTGAGAGGGTGACAACAGTTGGTGCGATTATTCGCAAAAGGAAGAAACAGAAAATCACTGTCAATCTCCCTCGGTCTGGGGCTCCATGTAAGGCCCCATGCACACGAGACGCTGGTAAACGCGCGTTCAGAGGCAGTTGGACGCTTTTTTCAACTGCCCCTGAACTCATTCAATGTTATCCTATGTGTCCATGCACACAGTCTCGTTTCTTGGCGTTTAAGCAGTTGCGTTTAACCTCGTTTTTTTCCAGAAGCAAAAAAAATGGGTTCAGACGCAAACGTTTTCCATGTTTCAGACGCTAAACGCGGGTACCGGCGTTTTGCGGCGATTTCGTTTATAAGCGTTTTTAAAGGTGACCTATTTTTTTACATTAGAAATCTCAAAAAATGATGGCAAATGATGAAAAACCATAAGAAAAAAATGTAATTGCTTGCATTGCATTGTGGACAATCCACAACTTGTGGCAGGTGATGTGGCAAGTGAACAATCCACAACTTGCGGCAGGTGACGTGGCCAGGTGACATGGCAAGTGGACAAGACACAACTTGTGGCAGGTGACGTGGCCAGGTGCAGTGGCCAGTGGACAATCCACAACTTGTGGCAGGTGACGTGGCCAGGTGACGTGGCAGGCAACGTGGCCAGGTGACATGGCAAGTGGACAATCCACAACTTGTGGCAGGTGACGTGGCCAGGTGCCGTGGCAGGTGACATGGCAAGTGAACAATCCACAACTTGTGGCAGGTGACGTGGCAGATAACGTGGCCAGGTGACATGGCAAGTGGACAATCCACAACTTGTGGCAGGTGACGTGGCCAGGTGACGTGGCAAGTGGACAATTCACAACTTGTGGCAGGTGATGTGGCTAGTGACGTGGCCAGGTGACATGGCCAGTGGACAATCCACAACTTGTGGCAGGTGACATGGCCAGTGGACAATCCACAACTTGTGGCAGGTGACATGGCCAGTGGACAGTCCACAACTTGTGGCAGGTGACGTGGCAGATAACGTGGCCAGGTGACATGGCAAGTGGACAATCCACAACTTGTGGCAGGTGACGTGGCCAGTGGACAATCCACAACTTGTGGCAGGTGACGTGGTCAGGTGACGTGGCAGGCAACGTGGCCAGGTGACATGGCAAGTGGACATTCCACAACTTGTGGCAGGTGACGTGGCCAGGTGCAGTGGCAGGTGACGTGGCCAGTGGACAATCCACAACTTGTGGCAGGTGACGTGGCCAGGTGACGTGGCAGGCAACGTGGCATGGCAAGTGGACAATCCACAACTTGTGGCAGGTGACGTGGCCAGGTGCAGTGGCAGGTGACGTGGCCAGTGGACAATCCACAACTTGTGGCAGGTGACGTGACCAGGTGACGTGGCCGGTGACATGGCCAGGTGACAATTCACAACTTGCGGCAGGTGACGTGGGCAGGTGGACAATCCACAACTTGTGGCAGGTGACGTGGCCGGTGACATGGCAAGTGGACAATACACAACTTGCAGCAGGTGACGTGGCCAGGTGGACAATCCACAACTTGTGGCAGGTGATGTGGCCAGGTGACGTGGCAAGTGGACAATCCACAACTTGTGGCAGGTGACGTGGCCAGGTGCTCCTGAGTTGGATTGGTACTTTCATTATGCTGATGTTAAGAAGAACTAATTGAGGATTTGGTTTAAGGATAAAGCCAGTTATGGAGGAAATTAGTTTAAAGACCGCATACCAAAAGCTGCGAATAATGCTGCCCTTTGCACCACACTGTCTCCAACAAGAGTGGAGTTCCGAAGGGAAGAATAAAGACATTCTTACTGGGGTGAGATAAGATCTGTGAAGGATTTTTAGCATTAGGTCCCAGTGATTAGTACAATGGGAATACCGGTATTATTTATTTCACTCATTACCCACTTGCCGACCAACCGCCGCAGTTTTACTGCGGCAGGATGGCTTGGCAAATAAACGCTCCCTTACGTTGCTTTTTCTTTTGGCCACTAGGGCCCACAGTGTGTGATGGAGCCAATGCGAGTGCCCAGGGGCCGCGATGACTGCCGGGCACCCGCGATCGCTCGTGACAGATCGTGGGGAGTAGAGACAGATCGTGTGTTCATACTAAGTATGAACACCGATCTATCTCTCCTCCTAGACAGTCCCACCCCCCTACAGTTAGAACACACATAGGTAACACATTTAACCCTGATCGCCCCCTAGTGTTAACCCCTTCCCTGCCAGTGACATTTATACAGTAATCAGTGCATTTTTATAGCTCTGATCACTCTATAAATGTCAATGGTCCCAAAAATGTGTCAAAAAAGTGTCCAATTTGTCTGCCGCAATATCGCAGTCCCGATAAAAATCACAGATTGCAGACATTACTAGTAAAAAAAAAAATAATAAAAATGCCATAAATCTATCCCCTGATTTTGTAGACGCTATAACTTTTGCGCAAACCAATCAATATACGCTTATTGCGATTTTTTTAACCAAACATATGTAGACTACAGATCGGCCAAAACTGAGGAAAAAAAATTAGTTTTTTGGAAAAGAAATGTGGGATATTTATTCTAGCAAAAAGTAAAAGATATTTTTTTTTCCATAATGGTCGCTCTTCTTTTGTTTATAGCTCAAATAATTAAAACCGCAGGGGTGATCAAATATTAGCAAAAGAAAACTTTGTGGGAAAGATTTTTGTTTGGGTACAGCGTCGCACGACCATGCAATTGTCAGTTAAAGTGACGCAGTGCTGTATTGCAAAAAATTGCCTTGTCATTGAGCAGCCAAATCTTCTGGGGGTTAAAGTGGTTAAAATGCAAATTTATAAAAGTTTTTTGAAATGTGTTTTTCTGGATATTTTTGTTGTTATTCTGTCTCTCACTGTTAAAATAAACCTACCATTAAATTATAGACTGATAATTTGTCAGTTGAAAAATGTACAAAATCAGCAGGGGATCAAATACTTTTTTCCCCCTCACTGTATGTGTAATATGTATTCATTTTAGATATGTAGCTGGTTGTAATTGTAGTACTTCCTTTGTTCCAACATTATGCAGTTTTCACTGCTCCCACAGGGTCATCTGAATTGAGAAGTGTGTAGAACTTACCCAGGCCTCATCTCCACAATCAGCATTGAAGAAAATTATACTATACTGATATGTGTAATGCTCTGATGGATGAGGTAACCATGTGAAAAGGTCTATTGTGAAAAATTGAATATTGAGGTCTAAGGATGTATGAAGGCCTTAATTAAAAGCTGGTCTTTTATGAAAGTTTTTAAATATACATTCAATAAAGTGAAAGATCTTTAACAAGATATAATGCATAGGTAAAATACAGCCATTTACCACCTGAAAAGTCCCAGTAGGTCTCAACATCTTGAACCAGGATTCACTTTAAAAAGAACACAAGGATCCAATTTTTCTTTTCAGATTGAGGAATTTAGTATTCATATTGCAACAAACTTTGGTGCTTGATGCCACATATTATCCTAGTGCTCAGGAGCTAAACAATCTACCGGTACTTAATGAGCCAGTGGGCACTTGTAAAGAGCCAAGGAATATTTGTTTCCATGAATAGCTAAGTTTTTTTTTTTTAAATGTTAGATGCTAGCTGTATTTTTGTGAAATACTGTTACTGGCTACTGGGATTTGCATAGCCCTCTCCTTGGTTCACAGGTTAGAACCTTTCCATCAAATTCCACTATGAAACACAAGGGGCTCATTATAAATCAGTTTGTAACCATAGGGCTTTAAAACTGCAAAGCAACCAGTGATTTTTATTTTTCAAAGATATGTCAGTTTTACATGAAATTGTGTTTTGATTTTGTAGCAATCTATACAGTTTGGGTACCTAAAAAAAAAAATTTAATAAAAAAAAAAAAAAAAAAAGGAGGGAAATGTTTTTTTTTATTTCATATCAGAAATATGATAACACAACTAGAAAAACCCTGAAAAATAAAATTAAACAATAACCATTTTCCACCCAATGTACGTCATGGACTTTGAGTGGCGATATCTGAATGATGCCGGCAGCTGCAGGCATCATCCAGAATTTTTTTTTCCCGCCGGCGATTCTGTGTACCGTAAGAACAATCATAGCGGCAGTTCAGCCAGAAGCGAACAGATACGCAAGTCGCGCCCACATATGTAAACTGCATTCAAATCACACGAGGTATCATCGCGTGCGTTAGAACGAGAGCAACAATTCTAGCCCAAGACCTCCTCTATAACTCTAAACAGGTAGCCTGTAAAAAAAATTAAAAATTAAAGCGTCGCCTATGGAGATTTTTAAATACCAATGTTTGGCGCCATTCCACGAGTGTGCGCAAATTTAAAGCGTGACATGTTAGGCATCTATTTACTCGGCGTAAATCTTTCACATTATACAAAAAAATTGGGCTAACTTTAATGTTTTTGTTTTCTTTTTAACCACTTAAGGACCGCCGCACGACGATAGACATCGACAGAATGGCACGGACAGGCATAAGGGCGTACAGGTACGTCCCCTTTAGGATGCAAAAAGTGGGTTGCACGCTCACGACCCGGAGCTCCGTCACCGTGCCCGTGGGAACCCGCGGACCCGATCGCCGCCGGTGTCCCGCGATCAGGTCACAGAGCTGAAGAACGGGGAGACGTCAGTGTAAACAAACATTTCCCCGTTCTTCCTAGTGACATGTCACTGATCGTCTGTCCCCTGTCATGCCAAGTCACGCCCCCTAACAGTTACAAGCACTCCCTAGGTCACACTTATAGCACTGATCACTGTAAAAATGACAATGGTCCCAAAATGGTGTCAAAAGTGTCCAATGTGTCCGCCATAATGTCGCAGTCAAGATAAAAAAATTCTAATAGCCGCCATTACTAGTAAAAAAAATTTTTTTTATAAAAATGCCATAAAACTATCCCCTATTTTGTAGACGCTATAACTTTTGCGCAAACCAATCAATAAACGCTTATTGCAATTTTTTTTACCAAAAATATGAAGAATACGTAATCGGCCTAAACTGAGGAAAAACATTTTTTTTATATATTTTTTGGGAATATTTATTATAGCAAAAAATATTGCATTGTTTTCAAAATTGTCGCTCTATTTTTGTTTATAGTGCAAAAAATAGGAAGCCAACATTGTTTTCAGTTCAGCTTACCAGTGACAAAGCCACTGCTTTTCTAAGTATTTTCTGTGCTTGCTGAAAATATTCCCAGCAGGCTGAAAAAAAAAAAAAAAAAAAAAAACCCCACACGAATCGCCATACTAACACATGCAATAGTGTGGGGATCTCCCCCCGTTGTGCCTTTGTGTTCTGACAGGTGGACTGTCCCTCCACTAGAGCTGCACGATTCTGGCCAAAATGAGAACCACAATTTTTTTGCTTAGAATACAGATAACGATTCTCACATCTTTCACATTATAAAACTTTACGGTTTCGTATTTTTTTTTAATTCATTAACCACTTCCCACCCACTGGCCATCATGACGTCCTTGATTTTGTGCGGGTATATCTGAATAATGCCTGAAGCTACAGGCATCATTCAGATATCAGCTTTTTCAGCTGGAGATTTCCTACACCATAAGAACGATCATAGCGGCTGTTCCTCTGGTGCTTCTACCGACTCACCGCTACCATCGGTGAGTCGGAGACAAGATCCGTTGGCCTCGGATGTTTACCATAGAAATTTCCGGTGGACCAGATGGTCGCCGGAGTCTCTATGATCGTTCAGAGGCCAGGCGCGATGTTATGACGTCACGCCCGGCCTCTGCGTTCAAACAAATGGCCCGCCTCGGCTGGGAAGCCGAGATCAATTTTTTACTTTTATTTCAGGCTTCCCAGCCTAGAAGCAAGATGTGGGGTCTTCTTGAATGTTAAAGCGAGAGAAATAATTCTAGCCCAGACCTCCTCTAATTTAAAACATGTAACCAGCAAAAAAAAATTCAATCGTCGCCTATGGGGATTTTTAAGTACCGAAGTTTGGCGCCATTCCACGAGCGCGAGCAATTTTGAAGCGTGACATGTTGGGTATCTATTTACTCAGCGCAACTTCATCTTTTACATTATGCAATAAAATTGGGCTAACAATTGTTTTTTTGTTTTGTTTTTTAAGCATAAAAGTTTTTTCTCCAAAAATAAACACGTTTGTAAAATTGCTGCGCTAATACCATATGTGATAAAAACGACCGCCATTGTATTCTCTAGGGTCTCTGCTTAAAAAAACATATATAATGTTTGGGGGTTCTATGTAAATTTCTACCAAAAAATTTGGATTTTTACATGTAGGAGAGAATGTCAGAATTGGCCTGGGTGGCAAGTGGTTAAAGTGTATCCCCCCCCCCCCAAAAAAAATTGCGTTTGAAAGAGCGCTGCGCAAATACAGTGCAACATAAAATATTGCAAAAACCACCATTTTATTCTCTAGGGTCTCTGCTAAAAAAAAATTTATATATATATATATATATATATATATATATATATATATATATATATACATATACATATATACACACACACACACACACACACACACACACATATACACACACACACACACACACACACACAGTGGGGCAAAAAAATATTTAGTCAGCCACCAACTGTGCAAGTTCTCCCACTTAAGATGAGAGGCCTGTAATTGTCATCATAGGTATACCTCAACTATGAGAGACAAAATGTGGAAACAAATCCAGACAGACAATCACATTGTCCGATTTGGAAAGAATTTGCAAATTATGGTGGAAAATAAGTATTTGGTCAATATCAAAAGTTCATCTCAATACTTTGTTATATATCCTTTGTTGGCAATGACAGAGGTCAAACATTTTCTGTAAGTCTTGACAAGGTTGTCGCACACTGTTGCTGGTATGTTGGCCCATTCCTCCATGCAGATCTCCTCTAGAGCAGTGATGTTTTGGGGCTGTCGCTGGGCAACACAGACTTTCAACTCCCTCCAAAGGTTTTCTATGAGGTTGAGATCTGGAGACTGGCTAGGCCACTCCAGGACCTTGAAATGCTTCTTACAAAGCCACTCCTTCATTGCCCGGGCGGTGTGTTTGGGATCATTGTCATGCTGAAAGACCCAGCCACGTTTCATCTTCAATGCCCTTGCTGATAAGAGGAGGTTTGCACTCAAAATCTCAAGATACATGCCCCATTCATTCTTTCATGTACACGGATCAGTCGTCCTGTTCCCTTTGCAGAGAAACAGCCCCAAAGCATGATGTTGCCCCCCCATGCTTCACAGTAGGTATGGTGTTTTGGTTGCAACTCAGCATTCTCTCTCCTCCAAACACGACGAGTTGTGTTTCTACCAAACAGTTCCAATTTGGTTTCATCTGACCATAGGACATTCTCCCAATCCTCTTCTGGATCAGCCAAATGCTCTCTAGCACACCTCAGACGGGCCCGGACATGTACTGGCTTAAGCAGGGGGACACGTCTGGCACTGCAGGATCTGAGTCCCTGGCGGCGTAGTGTGTTACTGATGGTAGCCTTTGTTATATTGGTCCCAGCTCTCTGCAGGTCATTCACTAGGTCCCCCCGTGTGGTTCTGGGATTTTTGCTCACCGTTCTTGTGATCATTTTGACCCCACGGGGTGAGATCTTGCGTGGAGCCCCAGATCGAGGAGATTATTAGTGGTCTTGTATGTCTTCCATTTTCTAATTATTGCTCCCACAGTTGATTTCTTCACACCAAGCTGCTTGCCTATTGCAGGTCTACAATTTTGTTTCTGGTGTCCTTCGACAGCTCTTTGGTCTTCACCATAGTGGAGTTTGGAGTGTGACTGTTTGAGGTTGTGGACAGGTGTCTTTTATACTGATAACAAGTTCAAACAGGTGCCATTAATACAGGTAATGAGTGGAGGACAGATGAGCCTCTTAAAGAAGAAGATACAGGTCTGTGAGAGCCAGAAATCTTGCTTGTTTGTAGGTGATCAAATACTTATTTGTTTCTACATTTTGTCTCTCATAGTTGAGGTATACCTATGATGACAATTACAGGCCCCTCATCTTTTTAAGTGGGAGAACTTGCACAATTGGTGGCTGACTAAATACTTTTTGCCCCACTGTATATAATGTTTGGGGGTTCCAAGTAATCTTCTAGCAAAAAATAATGATTTTAACTTGAAACCAACAAGTGGTTTAGTCTTAAAGTGGTTAAACTTCCCTAATTTACAGACCGAAGTTCATTTCTTTGATCTAAAGAACAAAACGTTACAATGTTTATAGTTAGCTCAGGGCTGAGGAATGTTGTGATACTTGGCAGACTGCCTGTTATTTTTGTTTTTGACAGCTGTCGGCTTGAGCAGAGAATTCTCTGCATAGAAAGAATCGGGAAAATGCTTTAAGATCCTGAGGGGGAAACAAATCACAATCTCGATTCTTTATGATTAATCACGCAGCTCTACCCTGCAACAGAACACACTGATTGGATGCTGGTTTTCACACTGAATGAATGCCGGACGATTCCTGTTGAACTGATCAATAGTAGCAGATATTCGGACTGTGTGTACCCAGCCTGAGGCCTCGTAAACACGACCGGTTTTCTCGGCAAGAAACGACAAGAAAACTGCTGGGAGAGCTTTCTTGTCGAGAAAACAGTTTGTGTGTATGTTTTCTCGTCGAGAACTGCCGGGAATCTCAACAAGAAAAAAAAGAGAACCTGCTCTCTATTTTCTCGTCGGCCTGTTTCCCGACGAGAAAACTGTGTGTGTATGCGGCAACAAGCTTACTGTCCTCCGGTAGGCCCGTGCATGCTCGAAATGACTTAGACGCATGCGCGGTAGCTTCCTAGGCATAGGTAGGGTGTAGCAAAATGGCGGCGACGGCATCGAAGGTGACAAACGCATGCTCGTCGATGACGGTATCGCGTTCGTTACATTCAAAAGAACGGCGGTTCTTTGGAATGGAGTGTGTGTACACTCGGCCGGCACAAGATTCTTGTCAAGAATCTCATCAGGAAAAACTACGGGTTTTTTTCCTGACGAGAATCTCGGCCGTGTGTACAGGGCTTCAGTCCAGGCATTTTCGGTGCGCCAGGCTTTCCACATGTCAGAGGCATCAAGGAGCGTGTAGAGTTTCAGCATCCCAAGATTATAAACAAAAAGGGGATGTGGTGGACTGGTTAAATAAAGCGATGCCTAGGTGAAAAAAAAACAGGATTTTTGTACTCACTGTAAAATCCTTTTCTCGGAGTTCATGGACGGACACAGCTTCAATCTTGACAAGTGGGTATTAGCCTTCATTTAGGAGTGACTAGGCAGAAAAAGTGTTAACTTTAGAGCTGAACAGCCCCACCCAGGGGGCGGTCCTACTGGCTATATCCCCTCAGCCTGCACTAAGCAGAACAGTTCGTCAAAAAGCAGTACAAACTTAAAAACGAGGGGTGGGTGCTGTGTCCGTCCATGAACTCAGAGAAAAGGATTTTACGGTGAGTACAAAAATCCTATTTACTCTTTCGTTCATGGACGGACACAGCTTTAATCTGGACAAGTGGGACGTCCCAAAGCAGTGTCAAAAACGAGGGGTGGGATAAGCATTAAAACAACTTCACCCCAAAACAAAACAGAGCTCCTCAACTGAGGAGTTGCAACTCTAAACAGCTGCCTGCAATACCTTGCGGCCGAAAGAAGCATCCCAAGATGCACACACATCAACTTGTAAAGTTTAGTGAAAGCATTATCGGACGACCTAGTCGCAGCCTTACACACCTGGGAAACAGACGCTTGATGCTCTCAGAGCTCGGACAGCGTCCAAGAAAACATTGTCTCTTTAGGATTCGACGGATGAGGACACAAGGATGGCAGTACAATGTCTTCCTTGAAATGGAAGGTCGAAACGACTTTAGGAAGAAAAGAAGGCTGCGGACACAGCACCACCTATCCTCGTGGAAGATCAGATAGGGAGCCCTGCATGACAAGGCTGCCAGCTCAGAACCCGTCTTAACTGACGTAACACCAAGAGGCACCTCTTGCCCTGGTCGAATGCGCCGTGCAGGAAAGGGAGGCGCCTGACCCTTCATGGCGTAAGCCTGATCACGATCTGTTGGATCCACCTAGAGATGGTGGCCGACGAGACCGCTGGGCCCTACTTGGGACCAGCCACCAAAACAAACAGCGAGTCTGGACTCTGGAACGGAGCAGTACCAGACAAGCATACTCTCAGAGTTTGGACAACGTCTAAGGAATGCAACGTCATCTCCTTAGGATTCGACGGATGAGGACACAAGGATGGCAGTACAATGTCTTCCTTAAGATGGAAGGTCGAAACACGACCTTAGGAAGAAAAGAAGGTTGCGGACGCAGCACCGCCTTATCCTTGTGGAAGATCAGATAGGGAGGCTTGCATGACAAGGCTGCCCGCTCAGAAACCCGTCTTAACTGGCATAACAGCCACCAAAAGGACCACTTTCTGAGAAAGTGTCAACAAGGGAATCTCCCTGATGTTCTCAAAACGGTGGTTTCTGAGGCACCTAGATGCCATGCTGTTAAAGCCATTGACTGCAAGCAGGATGGCATATGGGACCCTGCGACAGCAGGTCCTCTCGTAGTGGTAGACGCCAAAAGGACGTCTGCTACACAAGCCCAATGGAGGTAGTGGAGGGTGGACCGGAGGGGCCGCCTGCCGAACCCTCTGTACAAACGTTCTCACTAGAGAGTGAGACACCAGGGGTCGCTGAAAAAGGACAGCCAGGGCAGATACCTGCCCCCTAATTGTACTTAAAGCAATATTTTTGGCCCGCTCCCTGCAGGCCTCTGGAACCAAATATGTACGCTGATGCCACCTCATTTCCTCACAAATGGATATGTAGGTCTTCCAAGTGTGATGGTAAATCTTCCTAGAGGATGATTTCCGAGCACTCCTCATTGCAGAGATCACTGAGTCTGACAGGCCCCGGTCTCTTAGCACCTGGCTCTCAAGCCATGCCGTTAAGCCAGTGACTGTAAAAACAGGATGGCGTATGGGACCTTGCAACAGCAGGTCCTTCTTAGCGGTAGACGCCAAGAGGCGTCTGCTACCAGACGCACTAGATCGGCGTACCAAGGACGCCGAGGCCAATCCAGAGCAATTGGGATCCTCTCTGCCTCCAGTCTGCGAAGCAGATGAGGCAGGAGCTTCAGAGGAGGAAAGGCATAGATTAGCCGGTACTGACTCCACGGTGCAACCAACGCATCTGTCGTGTTTGCCCATGGGTCTCTTGACCTGTCCACAAACCTCAATACCTTCCGATTGAGTCGAGAAGCCAGGAGATCTACGTCTGGCGTGCCTCCCCTCTGGCAAAGGAGCTGAAACGTTTCCGGGTGTAGAGACCATTCTCCTTGGTTCAGCATCTGGCGACTCAGGTAGTCCGCCTGCCGGTTTCCCACACCCGGAATGTATATGGCCGACAAGGCCGCTACGCTCCTTTCTGCCCCCCTTAGTAGGTGAGCGACCTCCGATGCGGCAGCTGAGCTGCTTGTTCCTCCTTGATGATTGACATACGCCACCACTGTGGTGTTTGTCCGACTGGATTCTGACTGGACGCCCCTGTAGCCTCTGAGACCACGTGGAGAGGCAAAGCCAGATCGCCCGGAGTTCCAGGACAATGATCGGCAGGTGGGATTCCTCCGGAGTCCAGCGACCAAGGTTGACTGAGCTCCCCAGACGCCTCTCCAACCGGGAAGACAGGTGTTCGCCGTGACCACCATCCAGTAAAAAGGAAGGAACAACTTCCCAGACAGAAGTGCCGGTGATGTCGGCCACCAACTAGGGAGGTCCTGACTAGGTGGCTCACCCAGATTTTGACAATCCAGGGATGAAGGGCACTTGACCCTTCCGGACAGAATTAAGTTCTGTAACACTTGCGTGTGAAATAGTGCATATGGTACCGCCTCGAAGGAGGCTACCATGAGGCCCAGGACGCGCCTGAAAAAGTGGAGTGACGACCATCTTTGGGATGTCAACTGCTGCACTGCAGCCTGACAGGTCTGCAACTTTCCCATAGGGAGAAAAAAAAAAACTTTTGCCTCTGAGGAGTCCAGAATCAACCCTAGATACACTAGGAGTTGAGACGGTACCAATACTGACTTCTGAGTGTTCAGTACCCAACCAAGGATCGGAGGGTCTGACAGGTTATAGACACCCTCACCTCTAAATTTTGAGTTTGAAGTGGCCCTCAGAAGAAGAAGATCGTCCAAGTTGCCCATGATAGCGCTGCCACGCTGTCTTAGTAGGGCCAGAATCGGGGCAAGCACCTTGGTGAACACCCTTGGTGCCGATGCCAGGCCAAAAAGGGGAGAGCCACCATTGGTAGTGGTCTTCCCCGGCCACCAAAACGCAGACATCTCTGATGCCTGGTGCATATGGGGACATGCAAGCATGTGTCCTTTATGACCAAGGATGCCGGAAAATCCCCCGGATGGAGGGCAGCGACAACAGAGCGAGCCAACTCCTTTCTAGAATCTTTGTACTTTCACAAAGCAATTGATGGTCCTGAGATCCAAGATTGGACGAACCCTCTCCCTCTTCAGCACTACAAACAGATTTGAGTAGAACCCCTGAACCCGTTCCTGTACGGAGACAGGGAGGACCACCCTGCATATCAGCAGGTCTTGAACCGCCCCTTTTAGGGCTTCCCGACGAGTCAGCAGAAGCTGGCGGTTTAGAGGGAAAAAAAAAATCTGTTCAGTAGGCAAGCAAGGTTGGGCTTGCAAAACCAGGGACGCTTCTGTCCCTCAGCAGGCGCTTTATTGGCCTGGGGTCGTTTACTTGCCGCACTAGGCGGATGAAAGGACTGCTTGTACGCGGTGAAGGAGGGCCCTTTGCCTATGGCGTGGCTCCTTACCCCTTTTTGGATTGCGGGAGCAGCAAGCTCTTACCTCCTGTGACATCATTAATGATGTCCTCCAGAAAGGCTCCAAAAAGACTGTCACCCTTAAAGGGCAGGTCCAATAAGGCCTTCTTGGAAGTTTTTGGTCCGTAGACCAGCACTTAGTCAAACCAGGTGGCATAACACCACCGCATAAACCGAGGCTCTGGACAGCAAGGGGATAGTATCCATGTCTGACTCGCAGACAAACTTAAGGCCCTGTACCAACTGGTCGGCTAAAAAGCTACCTCGTCCGGAGGAGCCTCCCGTGTCTTTAATGCCTGGAGTAGTATTTTTGCCCACTCAGTAAGTGACTGAGACGCCCAAGCCCCAGCCATTGCTGGACGCACCGCTGAGCCCACTACTGTGTATAGGTAGCGAGCGATTGCTTCAGCCTTCTTGTCCGCAGGGTCCAGGGTCCTTGAAGACAGGAGCCCCTTCCCCTGGACTCATGGTTACTTGGTTAAGTCTGGACACAGGGGGGTCCACTTTCGGGGGAGAGGTCCATTTTCTCAGGAAACTCTCCTAAAAGTGGTAGGTTTTTCCCCCCTTCCTTGTATAAAAGTTTATCAAGATAAGACATACAAGGAAACACCTTGGCAGTGCGGGCCGGCTTATGGAACCCAAAGGGAACCGCCATCTGTTGTTCTGCAGAATTCCTCAACTTTAACATAACCCGCACTGCAGTGATAGATACTAAGCCTTTTCGTGTGCTGACCCGGACCTGGAGTCATCCTCACTGTCCGTCATGGTCCGCAGCCGCTGACGCATCAGAATCAGGCCCATGAGCCACAGCTGGGCCCGGCTCTGCATCAGAATTATCCCCAGAAGATGGCGGGGGGAGGGGGCGCTTTTACCCCCCGTGTTCCCACGCGCCTCCACCTTGGCAACAAAAGGCCTTCAGCATCGCCGACATAGCGTCCACTGATATAGCAGGGGCACCAGTTGCCAACTCAGGTGTTACAGGGGAAAAAAAGTCTGCTTCTGACATCATGCTGACCCACGCACCTGACACCCACAGGGACTCCAGGCAAGGTATCAACAGCCCACCCTCCTAGCTGCTACAGAGATGCAGGGTCTCCCAGAGGACTCACCACCCTTAGGATGGTCACTGTTACTGCTGCTGTCTGCTCCTGCCAGAGATGCTCTCCCATAGCTGCCTGTGTCAGTCTGATTCTCCATCAGCGTGTCTGTCTATTGCGCGCCTGTGAATGCACCCTTGAGGCCAAAGACTTCCACAAAATGGCCGCCGTACTGAAGAACGGCGGGAACCACAAGAAAATTGCCGCCGAGCAGTCGACAGAGGCCAAAGCGGGCGCAGACCACAAGAAAATGACAGCCGAGCGCTAGACAGAGGCCAAAACGGGCGTGGACCACAAGAAAATGGCCGCAGAGGCGGAAAATAGATCTAGCAGACGTGGACCACAAGAAAATGGCCGCCGACAGCATGGAGGGAGAAAAAACACGGGAAAGCAGAAAAACTGACATTTCCAATGACAGCCATACAGCGCAGTTCCTGCTCCAGATGGAGCCCCCCAGGTGAACCCCCAGCAGCCAGCCTAACTCGCAGAGCCCAGGGAGGGAGAGAGGAAAGAAAGGGCAAAACCACTTACTTGATCTCTCCAGGAATGTCCAGCCAAGTCCTCCTGCCAAAGCAGGGGAAGCTACTTACCCTTCCCGCGTGGATTATGCTGGAATACATTCCGAACAGACCATCTTCTGCGCGGTTACGGAGGCGAGTGTCGGCCCAGCATGCTGCAATTCAGCCATAGAGACCGGTCATATGCATGCCCTGGAGCACGAAGCTCACCGGCCACTAGTGGAGCGACGGGCATGTCGTGGAAAACCCAGCGCGTAGCTAGGGTCAGCACACGCTCGATGGCCGAAAAACTGGGGGGACAAGGATCTGGGATCCAGCCTGTCACCCAGTCGGCAGTTGATCGAAGATCGCAGGAATAATTATTTTTTTTTGAAAAAACCCTCGGACCTATGGGCCCAAAGGGAGCCATGTCCTTCTCCTATGCTAGGCAGAAAAAAAAACTGATCTGCTTAGTGCAGGCTGAGGGGATATAGCCAGTAGGACCACCCCCTGGGTGGGGCTGTTCAGCTCTAAAGTTATTAACACTTTTTCTGCCTAGTCACTCCTAAATGAAGGCTAATACCCACTTGTCAAGATTGAAGCTGTGTCCGTCCATGAACGAAAGAGTAACTGAGGTACTGACCTCGTAAGTGGTCTTCCTCCTTGTACTATGTATAAATTCAAGATTTTTTTTTCAGTTTTGCTCCAAAGTGGTTATAAAGCCTAAACATTTTTTACCTTAATGTGAAAACTAAAAGGTTCTTTTTTTACGTTAAAAATAACAAACATGTTATACTCACCTGCTCTGTGCAGTGGATTTGCACAGAGAAGCCCAGATCCTCCTCTTCTCGGGTCCCTCTTTTGTGCTCCTGGCCCCTCCCACAGCAAGCAGCTTACTACGGGGGCCCCCTGAGTCGCAGCTCCCAATCCCCATTCAGACACGGAACTGTGGCCCAGCACCTTTCTTTCCTCATTGGTTTACTGACAGCAGCAGGAGCCAATGGCGCCACACTGCTGACTCAGCCAAATAGGAGGGGAGTCCCAGACAGCCGAGTCTCTCGTGCAAAATTGCTGGATCGAGATGAGGCTCAGGTAAGTATTAGGGGGACTGAGAGGGGTTGTTGCACACAGAAGGTTTTCTATTTTAATGACTAGAAGACATCAAGATAAAAAAAAAAAAAACTGCCTTTACAAACACTTTAATGCATTACTTGCATTAAGGTAAAAAACATTTCAGCATTCCAAACCTCGGCGCTCTCATCATCCACCCGGTAATCCACTCCCTCTCCTCTGTTCCCCTGCATGAAGATAGGCAGCATGATGGGCACGGGCAGGCTGCATCGGTGGACACGGGCAGGCTGCACTGATGGGCATAGATAAAGTTGTTGTTAATATTTATAACTTAATTCTGCATAAAACAAACATAAAAAAGTGTAATTTCACAAAATAATTTATGAGGGCGTGTTTAGGGGAGGGGCATGGTAAGGGTTGGGTGGGGCAACTGGTGGGGGGGGGTAACCATTGAGGACTGGCTAGTAGCTCAGGACTTGAAATTTTGAGCCCTGAAGTAGCATATGCACAAAACCTGGTTAACTTGGACTAGAAGTAGCAAGGGTATAAAGATGATACTTTGGTACTATCCTCTGCTCCATGCAGGTTGGAATATTGCCCTTTGCCCCTGGAAGCACTTGTTATTAGTCATGAATATTAACAGCCTGACAACTGAAAATAGTGCTTAAAGTTCAAAGCATTGCTTGTAATTATCAGGCCATCTAACATACACAGCCCAATAAAACAAGCGATGTAACTATCTCTAGTGATGATCAGGATGTGTAGGGCTCAAATAAAGAGTAAGAAGAGTCTGAATCATTTGCATTCTAAAACAGACATTTCCTGACATGTTGAAAAATAGCTGCAAACCAAATGTTTTATCGTTACCTTTTCCACATAGAAAAGAGAATAAAGTTTTCACCCTTTGTGCTTCACCTCTGTTTACGTGGGGAACAACGAGTTCCTGGCAGTGTGGCCATTTCTGCCACACCAGGCAGATTTCTCAACACACCAAGGTGACAAACCTACCCATGCACAGTTAACCTAATGTACATCTATAAAACCTCTTCACGACCGCGCTATAGCCGAATGACGGCTGCAGCGTGGTCAAACATTGCCGGGAGGGCGTCTGATGATGGCGTGCCCCCTGCGGCGCGCATCCGCAGTCATTGGTTATTGCCGATCCTGGTAAAGAGCCAATCACAGTGGCTCTTTACCATATGGTCAGTGGTGTCCAATCAATCACAGTGTAAACAGGATTTGCCAGTTAGTTATCGGCATTCCTCTCCTCACGCTGACGGCTTGAGAGGAGAGCCGATTAACCAACAAATCCACACAGAGGACATCTACATTGATAATTAGGGCACGGATTATCAGTGCAGCCTCAACAGTGCTGCCAATCGGTGCACGTCAGTAAAGCAGAAAATTACTTATTTACAATATTTTATAACAGAAACTAAGAAAAATAGGATTTTTGTACTCACTGTAAAATCCATTTCTCTGACGTCCATGGACTGACACAGCTGGATACTGTAAACGTGCGTGTATATGTCCCTGCTCGCAGGAGAAGATCTAGGCAGAATGTTAGAAACATTCTAGAACAAACCAGAGCTGAACAGCCCCACCCAGGGGGGTGGTCCCTCCGGACATTACCCTCCCACCTGCAGTCAGCAGACCTCAGTTCGTAACAAAGCAGTACAAACCTTAAAAAGGAAGGGTGGGTGCTGTGTCAGTCCATGGACGTCAGAAATTGATTTTACAGAGAGTACAAAAATCCTATTTCTTTCTCGTACATCACGGGACACAGAGCGACATAGTCATTACTAATGGGTTATATAGATACCGTCAGGTGCTGGCACTGGCAACTTCCAAAACCGGAAGTACCCTCCCCTATATAAGCCCCTCCCATCCGGGAGCACCTCAGTTTTTTGCCAGTGTCTAAGGTGTTGGCCAAGAAGAAACATGTGTTTTTCACTGAGCTTGCGTACAGGTTCTTTTGGGCCTCAGTAAGCTATTCCGGATCCGACCAAAAAAGCTTCATAGCTAAACGGTCGGTACCCGGGCCTTGCAGAGAAGAGCAAGGTTTTGCCTGTAATGCTTCTCTTAGGAGAGCTGGACCCTGGGATCCAGAGCTCTGGTCATACCCACGACCAAGATGTTTTCTGTGCAGGGTGCTATACAGGTCCAGGGGAGTGGAATCCTTGGGAACCCGGTCCCTGAAGGTTTGATTACAATGCCTGCCGTGATAGGTGAAGTTTGGGCTTTTGTGGACCAAACAAAGTCCTGCGGCGGGGAACAGGTAAGTGGGGGCCCCCAGGAACTTGGTTCTATTGGGGGACCCCCAAGCCTAATTTGTCTTTCTGTCTGTTACCTAATGGTATTCCCGCAAAATTCTGTGCATGCCTGTAACTACTAAAAAAAATGTAATAATTTTTAATGGTGGTCAAGAAAAAAAAAAAAAAAAAAAATTTTTTTTATATATATATATTTAATATATTAGACTGCGGTACCTGTGTTTGTCCACTAGAGGCCGCTGTGGAATGTTTTCTTGTCATGTGGACTAGCTTCTTCTCAGCAGAGCAAAGTCCAGGCAGATGGTGAGTTCTCTTACAGGAAACTGCTTCTTCTGCCATGTTGCAGTGCTCGTCCATCCCCCGGCCTGCGGCAAAGAGGGGCCCTGGCTCCTGTCCCTTGTTACCATATTTGAAATTAGCGCCGAAGGCGCACGTGCCCGCGCGCGTGCACGCGCCTCTATATATAGAGGTGAGCCGGGAAAGGGGGCGGAGCCTGGGGATGACGCTCTGTGCGCGCCGCAGCGCTTCTGCGCATGTGCGGGCGTCCCAGCAGTTTAAAAAAACCACAATATTGTAGTGAGCTGGCTATGAAGTACAGAGACAGAGCTGGCAACATTTAAAGGCATACAGCAAGCGGTTGATACAGGCATCCCCTAGAAAGGCACATTAGTAGACACCAACTGTGATATAGCAGCAATTGTGCTAGACTATTCTCAGTAAAAGTGGTGTATTACGGCTGGAATACCTCAGCTTTAGGCTTAGGAATATGCCGTCCAGAAGCTCCGGAACTGAATCTTCCAGGAAGCAAAGGGGGTCTCATCGGGCTCGGAGGATCTTGGGCATACTCCTGCTGCACCAGTCTCCCCTGAAGTTCAGAGGTAAGTGACCGTAGAGACCCCGCAGGGGTACTTGGTACTGTGGCTGTCCTCAGTCACCTGCTCCTGTGTATGTAACAGAGGAGGTTTTTTCCTCAGCTCTGGGAGGATTAGAGAGAGATTGTCAACATTTATCGCTGCCTCCCTGTCAGGGAAAGCACGCCCGATCTCCGTCTCCTCCTTCAGAGTGCCTGTTAGCAGAGCAACAGTCCCATACAGGGATCGACCTGCCTGAAGGGGATCAGGATAAGGTTGATTCTGTTATAGAGGAATCAACAGTGGGGGAACCTTTTCTCAGCATCTCAAGCTGAAAGATTATGGGTTCAGTCTCTGACTAACATGGTCCGATCAGCATTTAAAAATGCACCTTGCGGAACCATCAACCACTACTGTATCCTCGTTGGGGTCGCTAGAAGCCCCCAGACTGTTTGTTCTTTCCCACTTCACCCTTTACTGAAAGGGCTCATTTACCAGGATTGGGAACGTCCTGAGAAAATATTTATTCCCCCAAGAGATTTCCGGTGGTCTATCCCATGGAGGATAAGTTCATCAAAAAAAAAAAAAAAAAATGGAAGGTCCCTACAATGGACGCAGCCATCTCTTGTATGTATAAATCACTGACATGTCCAGTGGATAATGTCCAAATGTTCAAGAACCCAATAGATAAAAGATTGGAGTCCTTATGAAAATCTGCTTGGTGATACAACCAGCAGTAGCAGCTATTGGGGTCTGCTAAGCAGTGAAGGATCAGTTGAAACAGGTCTTGAGGGACTTGACAGATCAGCAGGCTTTGCCCTAGCTGATCTACCTAGAGCCTTAGGCTTTGCGGTTGACGCCATAGAGGATTCAGTCCATCAGGCCTCCCGCCTTACGCTGTCTATAGTACATATGCGTAGGCTCCTATGGCTCAAAAACTGGTCTGCTGAAGCTCCCTGTAAAGAATGGCTGGTTAGCGTCCCATTTCATGGTGAACGCTTATTCAGGGAAAACCTGGACAAATATCCAGAAAATTTCCAGCGGTAAAAATACGCTCTTGCCGGTTAAAAGCAGAGTTAGAGGTCCCTCTTTAAGAGGCCTGCTTCTCCAGTCCCTGGGGCATCGGCTGTGTAACAGTTCCGACGGCCTCCTCGGTCAAATCCCGGGGGTAAAAAACAGGGACAGTAGCAGGGTAATGAGAAACCCTGGGTCAGGGGAGGTACAAAACCT
Organism: Rana muscosa; assembly: GCA_029206835.1. Lineage (NCBI taxonomy): Eukaryota > Metazoa > Chordata > Amphibia > Anura > Ranidae > Rana > Rana muscosa. The sequence continues at coordinate 176,871,163 of CM055122.1, read as the reverse complement.
CCCCCAAAGTTAAATTCATGAAGCCCCCACTCAGTCGGGTGGGGGGAGGACTCCAGTTGTTCGCAAGAGACCTGGCGGGACACGATCAAGACAGATAGGTGCTCTCCGCAGTAGGTTTGGGATACAGTTTGGAGTTAAAAGACTCTCCTCCTTCCCATTTTTGAGGTCAAACGTGCCAAGGGATCCCCGGAAGAGAGAGTCCCTCCTGTTGGCACTAGAACAACTATTGCTCCAAGGAGTAATTATGGAGGTTCCCCTGGAAGAATGAGGGTTCGGGTTTTACTCAAACCTCTTTACAGTCCCGAAGCAAACGCGGACGGGAGGCCCATATTAATTCTAAAAGGGCTATACAAATTCCTGTATATCAGGACTTTCCGATGGAGTCGATCCGATCGGTGGCCACTGCCCTACAAGGGGAGGATTGGTTAGCCACGATCGACATCAAAGATGCTTATTTGCACATTCCCATCTTTCCAGTCCACCAAAAATTTCTACGCTTTGCAGTAGAAGGGCGCCATTTTCAGTTCAGAGCCTTACCCTTCGGTTTGGCCACAGCACCACGAGTGTTTACAAAAATTCTGGCCCTTTATTGGCCAATCTAAGAACACAAGGTGTAATGATAATGGCATATCTGGATGACTTGTTGCTGATAGACCACTCAGTGAAAAAACTAGACGTGGTCGTTCACAAGACGATCAAGTATCTGGAATCTCACGGTTGGATTATCAACCGAGACAAGTCAGCCCTAAAAACCAGTCAAAAGTCTGGAATACTTGGGGCTAAGGTTGGATTCAGGCCAGAGAAAAATATTCTTGCCTCGAGGAAAGGTGTTGTCTTTGAAAGATTTGATCCACTTAGTGGGTACAAAAATGACAGCCGTCCATACGCCTGTATATGAGGCTGCTGGGAAAAATGGTGGCATCATTCGAAGCAGTACCCTACGGTCAATTCCATTCAAGGAATTTGCAAGGGGCCATACTGTCAGCCTGGAACAAAAAAGTTCAGGCCCTAGACTTACAATGTCCTTGTCCCCTTCCGTTCGCAAGAGCCTCCGTTGGTGGTTGGTTCCCCAGAATCTGGAAAAAAGGAAATCCTTCAGTCCGATTTCTTGGAAGGTGGTCACTACAGATGCCAGCCTTATAGGCTGGGGAGCAGTACTGGAGCAATAGTCTCTACAGGGCAGATGGTCGGATGCAGAAAAGGCCCTGCCCATCAATCTCTTAGAGATACGAGCAGCCCGGTATGCCCTAGTAGCATGGACATCCAAACTCCAAGGGTCCCCTGTCAGAATGCAATCAGACAATGCCACAGCAGTGGCATATATCAATCATCAGGGGGGCACCAGGAGTCGTGCAGCCCAGAGGGAAGTAAATTACATCCTGAAATGGGCAGAAAAATATGTCCCAGCCATATCTGCGGTATTCATTCCAGGAGTGGAGAATTGGAAGGCGGACTTTCTAAGTCGCCAGCAATTAGGCCCAGAGGAAGGGTCCCTTCACCCCAAGGTTTTCTGGACAATATGTCAGCGGTGGGGAACATCGGATGTAGATCTTCTAGCATTCAGATTCAACGCAAAGGGGGACAGGTTTGTCTCTCGGACAAGGGATCCCCTAGCTTGCGGCTCGGATGCCCTAGTGTTCCCTTGGGATCAGTTCAAGCTGATATATGCATTCACACCGCCACAATGGTTACCTTGATTACTCCGCAGAATCAGGGTAGAAAAGAAACCGGTGATTCCGGTGGCTCCAGCGTGGCCCCGAAGAGCGTGGTACGCGGAGATTGTAAAATTTCAGTGGGGAGTCCTTGGACTCTCCCACGTCGTCCGGCTTTCGCAAGGACCGATATACCACCCTTCCTTACCAGCCCTAGGTTTGACGGCCTGGCTATTGAAGCCCACATTCTAAAAAAGAGAGGGCTCTCTAATGCTGTGGTATCTACCATGATCAATGCCAGGAAGCCGGTATCCAGGCAGATCTACTATAGAATCTGGAAGGCGTACATCGCGTGGTGTGAGGCCAAGAAATGGCATCCACATAAGTACGTAATAGGTAGGATTCTGGACTTCCTACAGTGGGCTGTAGATAGGAAGCTTGCCTTGAGTACTATCAAGGGTCAGATTTCGGCCTTGTCAATATTTTTTCAAAGGCCCTTGGCTTCGCATTCACTAGTCAAAGCCTTTATACAAGGAGTGATGCGTATTAGTCCTCCGGTTAATATTCCCATATGTCCATGGGATCTAAACTTGGTTCTGTCGGTTCTACAGAAACAACCATTTGAACCATTACAGCATATTTCCTTGGTGCTTCTCACCAGGAAATAGATTTTTCTAGTAGCCATTTGTTCGGCTAAAAGAGTATCGGAATTAGCAGCTATGTCCTGTAAGGAGCCATATCTGGTTATCCATAAGGACAGAGTAGTGTTACGTCCTCATCCAGCCTTTCTTCCTAAGGTGGTATCGAGGTTTCATTTGAACCAAGATGTGGTTCTTCCTTCTTTTTTCCCCAAACCTACTTCGGTAGAGGAAAAGTTATTGCATTCTTTGGATGTAGTAAGAGCAGTTAAAGCTTATCTAAAAGCCACTGCTCAGATTCGCAGAACGGATACTTTGTTTATTCTGCCGGAAGGCCCCAGAAAGGGTCAGGCAGCGTCAAAATCTACTTTAGCCAAGTGGATTCGACAGGTCATTATGCAAGCTTATGGCTTGAGAAGGAGACCGCCTCCGTTCAAAGTTAGAGCGCACTCCACGAGAGCAGTTGGAACTTCATGGGCAGTGCATCACCAGGCCTCCCTGGCTCAAATCTGTAAGGCCGCAACGTGGTCTCCAGTTCACACGTTTACTAGGTTCTACCAGGTGGACGTTAGAAGTCAGGAGGATGTCGCCTTTGGGCGCAGTGTGTTGCAGGCCGCAAAAGATCCTCATGTCTGATAGCGCTCAGCTTATATATGGTGTATCCCCCCCCTCATTGGGCATTGCTTTAGGACATCCCATTAGTAATGACTATGTCGCTCTGTGTCCCGTGATGTACGAGAAAGAAAATAGGATTTTTATAACAGCTTACCTGTAAAATCCTTTTCTTAGGAGTACATCACGGGACACAGAGCTCCCGCCCCTCTTTGGGGACACTTATTGCTTTGCTACAAAACTGAGGTGCTCCCGGATGGGAGGGGCTTATATAGGGGAGGGTACTTCCGGTTTTGGAAGTTGCCAGTGCCAGCACCTGACGGTATCTATATAACCCATTAGTAATGACTATGTCGCTCTGTGTCCCGTGATGTACTCCTAAGAAAAGGATTTTACAGGTAAGCTGTTATAAAAATCCTATTTTTCTCTCATCGTCCATGGACTGACACAGCTGGATACTGTAAACGTGTGGGATGTCCCAAAGCAGTATCAGAAGGGTGGGAGCAGTAGTAAAAGAAACAACCAAAACTTCACTCCAAACAAGCAGAGCTCCTCAACGGAGGAGTTGCAACATTAAACAGCGGCCTGCAATGCATTGCGGCTGAAGGGAGCATCCGAAGATGCAGCCACATCAACCTTATAACATCTTGAAAAGGTATGAACGGACGAGGTGGTCGCCTTGCACACTTGTGCAATCGAACGCTTGATGTCGGAAGGCCCAGGAAGCACCAATTGCCTTGATGGAATGCGCCGCAACCGGAAAGGGAGGCGCCCACCCCTTAAGGGCATAGGCCTGTATGACGGTCTGCCTGAACCACCTAGAGACGGTGGCAGACGACACCGCTCGGCTATGTTTTGGACCAGACACAGACTTCCGAATGGAAACCGTAGCAGACAGGTACACTCGTAAAGGCTTGTACCAATCTTAATGTATGAAGCGCAAACTCTCAGGGATGCGATGGGTGAGGACACAAGGACGGAAGAACAATGTCCTTCTTAAGGTGAAAGGCCGAGACCATCCTTAGAAAAGAAGGACGGTCATGGGCGCAACACCGCCATATCCTTATGGAGGACCAAGTAAGGCGACTTGCAGGACAAGGCCGCCAACTCAGACACCCGTCTAACCAAAGCAATGGCCACTAAGAAGGCCACCTTCCGGGACAAGGTCAAGAGAGGAATCTCTCTGATACTCTCAAAAGGGATGTTCTTGGAGAACCGAGATGCATCAAATTCAGATCCCAAGTAGGGAGAGGAGGCTTGACAGGTGGGATCACATGGCGAACCCCCTGCACAAAAGGTGCCATCAAGGAATGGCCCGGTAGCGGTCGCTGAAAAAGACAGCCCGGGCCGAAATCCGACCCTCAAAAAAAGGTATGCAAGGCCAGCTTTTGGGTCACACCACGCTGTAAGAACAGCAAAATCCTGGGAACGGAATACATCCGAGGACGCCACTCAAGTTCCTCGCACAAATCGATGTAAGCCTTCCAGGTACGGTGAGATATCTTTCTGGAGGAAGATTCCCGTGTCAACATAGAAGAGATGACTGAATACGAAAGAACTCGGTCCTTCAGCACCTGGCTTTAAACAGCCATGCCAATAAAGCCAAGGACTGTAAAGCAGGATGAAGTATGGGATCATGAGACAGAAGGTCCACCCCAATAGGCAGTCGCCAGGAACGTCTGCGACTAGCCAAAGTAGATCGGCGTACCAATGTCGCCGTTGCAGAGAAATGAGGATCACTGGAATGGCCTCAGCCCCTACTCTGCGAAGCCGGCGAGGCAACAACAGTAGCGGAGGGTAAGCATATCAGGTGATACTGCCCCCAAGGGCTTCCAACGCATCTGACGCGTCCGCCCAGGGGTCCCTGGACCTGACCATGATCTTGCCACCTTGCGAGTGAGTCAAGAGGCCATAAGGTCCCTTCCGGTGCCCCACCTCCGGTAAAGGAGGTGGAAACACCTCCGGATGCAAGGACCCTTCCCCCTGCAATGCACACGGCCGACAGGACCGTCTTGCAGCGAGATGTATGAAAATCCCAAAGAGACTCCGCAATGTATCGGAGAAGGGAGGCCCCAGTGTACAGGGTGCCTCAGCTGTTGGCCAATAAAGGCAACTTGACGGAACTTGCCTAGAAACTCGGTCAGAGGACTAGTACCTCAGCCTCCACAGGTGGCGCAAACCCACCCCGGGCACAGAGACCCTAAAAGGCTAAAACAGTTGCAGTGCACCTGCTAGACGACTGATGGATGAAGCAGAGTCTTTTGCCCAGTCATTGAGCTACAAAAAATGCCAGAGACGCAGCCACTAACGGGCGTAACGCTAACCTCAGCCTGGCGAACACAGTCCAAGCCAGCGCTTCTGATCACCACTGAAAGCAGGTGGAAAGTGACACCCCTGAAACCAGGGATCCTTGTGACAATGCTCCATCCAGCAGCTAGCCATGAATAAGTGCTGATTGTACAAACGCATAGTTTATACCATGTATTGCGTCAAACGCGCAAATAGAGTGTGGGAGGAAACCCACCCAGCCACAAAGAGCATAATACCACCACATACGGCGTATGCAGTTTAGTATGTGTGGATAAACCTATTAAACACGTACATACTGTGCCAGCGACGAAGGCGCGCACATCATCGGGGCTTGGACATAAACCAGCTACGCAGATTGCGTACACAACCGTGTAGGTATGTTAGCCTGCGAATAAACAAATTGCACATGTTTATACTGTGCATAGCGCTGAGAATGCGCACACCATTGGAACGCAGGGGAGGAACCTGATCACCCAGATGAAACCCATGCAGACTGCATACGCATACCGTGTAGGTATTATAGTATGTGTGCTAAACATTTTGCACAAGCCCATGTGTGCATAGCACCGAAGGCGCGCACACTGTTGGCGCGTGGGAGGAACCGAAGTACCCCACGCATACTCAGAGAATGCAATACCTACAACTACTGTAAATGTATTTGGTGCAATACACAGTGTAAACATACACATTATGTTTATACACTACACTAAAAGGCATGCATGTCATGTAGCTTGGGCGGAAACCCACGCAGACTGCACAGACATACTGGGTAGGTATGTTAGTATGTGGATATCCAATCGCACAAATTTAGACTGTGCATAGCGCCGAAGCGCCCATACCAATGGAGTGTGGGAGGGAACCGGAGTACCCGGAGGAAAACCACACAGACAGCCTACACATACCGTGTAGATATTATAGCATGCGTGATAAACATTGAACATGTTTAACTGTGCAGAAGGCCAAAAGGCGCACATACCGTCAGCGTGTGGGAGGAAACCGGAACACCCGGAAGAACTCCACGCAGACAGCACACAGATACCATGTAGGAATGATAGCATGTGAATCAACATATTGCACATGTTTATGCTGTGCATTTCCATTGGAGCGTGGGGGGAAACCGGAGTACCCGGAGGAACCCCACGCAAACAGTATACCCATACTGTAAACATGTATAGTATGAGCAATAAACATATTGAACATGTCTATACTGTGCAGAGAGCCGAAGCGCACATACCATGAGAGCGCGGGAGGACACCGGTGCCCCCCGCGGAAACCCGCACCGACCCAGAGAGTATAATGCATACATATACTGTGAATGTATCTGGAGTCGTGCGTAAACATATTTTGTACGTTTATATCATGTATGGCACTGAAATACAGCATTGGAACGTGGGGGGACAGCCACGCAGACACAGAGATTAATAACACATACATACACTGTGAATGTATGCAGTGTAGAGGTATAGGATGAGTTTAAATTATGGTGCAGAGGCGCATAATCTTCTCTGTATCATTCCAACCTGCTTGAGTGTGCTGCCGAAGCAGCATGCAGGTAACCTCTGATCCTCAGACCGTGTGTCTGTCAGAGCTCAAAGCGTTCCCCAGGAAATGGCGGGAAATGTTGCCTCCGGATATCACACAGAAGGCTCACAGGGACTAGAGACAAATGAATAAAGTCCTCCCCCCACCATGCTGCACCGACCAGGGGGAGGGAACACTGTGTACCACTGTATCATCCATGCTGCTCTTAAGGCAGCGTGTGAGGATAACAGTAAGGAAGCTGTGTAAAATCAAGGCTTGTCACAGCAATTCCAGCTTGAGAGTGTTCCTCACATCATCAATGAGATCACTTACAAGCGCCCTGTCATTCACTGACACAGAACTGGAGTCTTCCTCACAAGGGAATGTCCTGTTCATAAACATTAAATATTCAGAGCTAGGGTCCTGAGCACAGTAGCTAGGCCCATATCGGACTCAGAGCACTCCTTCACTTAAGATTTTTGTGGGGGGGGGGGGGAGGGGGCTTATAGCTCCTTTTGCTCGCAAACCGCTTCCATTCTGACAAGGAATGATTCCAGGACTGCTGACAACTGGTCCATAAGGACCGCAGGTGCAGGAAACATATGAACATGTTTAACTGTGTAGCAATGCCAGTTGCCCCAGGCAAGTGTGGAGAGCAGGTGCATCAGACTCCATAACGCCACCCTCTGAGACCTTATACACTATACAGTGAATATACAGTCCACCCACTGGCTACGCTGAGGCTGAGGAGGGGATACCCGGAGGACTTACCAACCCTTAAGGACCGCTCAGTCTGTGAGGAGATTGTGAGGGGATTCACGCCGCCGCTAGAACTGAAAATAAATGCGCGGCGGCCACAAGAAAATGGCCACCGGCCGCAGCTATAACTGCGCCATTGAACGCCAAGATGGCTGCTGAGCGTGAAATTCAAAGCTCTAATGCGCGCCAATGGCGCACGCAATAACCACCTCAAACAGCGCTAACGCGCGCACTAACGGCACACGCAATAATCACCTCACACACCAGAAAAAACTGCAGACATGAGCGCCCAGCCAGGCCAGAGTGACCCCCAAGCACCCCACAGCACCAGTACAGGGTGCAGAGAACAGCATAACAGGGGGGAGACAGGGAGAAACCCCACATATAAAGAAACACAGCCAGCATGTACTCACCTGCAGTACGAGAGACTACTTACCCATCCCTTTCAGGGACCCACTGGCTTGTTTCAGACAGACCTATCACAGAGCAGTACTGCATAGCTGTTGGCCCGGTCCACCGCGAGAGATACAGTCAGTCGGGTACAGTTCAATCTTGAGAGGACCGCGGGAGCATGAAAGCAACCCGGCCACCCCTGGAGTCATGGGGCATGTCGTGAACTGAGTCTCACGCACACAAGGCGAGAATCAGCACGCTCGATGGTCGGACAGGGAAGACTATGAGGATACTAGTGTACCCAACCTGTTGCCCAGCCGACAGTTGATTGAAGGTCTCAAAAATAAAATAAAATTCCCAAAGGAATAAAATTTAAAAGTAAAATCTTCCAGGAGACTGGCTCCTGAGAGAGCCACGTCTTCTCCTTCTGCTAGGCAGAAAAAAACTGAGGTCTGCTGACTGCAGGTGGGAGGGCAATTTCCGGAGGGACCGCCCCCCTGGGCGGGGCTGTTCAGCTCTGGTTTGTTCTAGAATGTTTCTAACATTCTGCCTAGATCTTCTCCTGCGAGCAGGGACATATACCCACACGTTTACAGTATCCAGCTGTGTCAGTCCATGGATAAGAGAAAACTTATTTTTTTCTTAAAAAGGAAAAGTCCAGCCAAAGCTTGTTTGGCTGAACTTTGGCTGTAATTCGTTTTGCACTCCTGTGACCAGTTTTCGGCAGAAAGCGGGCTGAAATTCGCCCTCTGCTGACATCACCGATTTCAGTTCATGCACAGCATCATCGGGACAAAGTCTGGATCCGCCAGGTGTCTGGACTGACACTCAGCTCAGCCTCTCAGCGAGCTGCTGAGAGCCTGAGATGGCCGCTCCACCCCCTCCACAGCCCAGTGCTACAGTGAGCGAGGGGGGAGAAGAGCAGAGAGCTGTGACTGACAGTCTACAGCTCTCTGCTCACGGAGCTCTGAAAACCGAGTGATCAGTGTTTGATCGCTCGGTTCTCAGTGCACAGGCGCCGGGGGGACAGATGCAGCACCGGACCCATGCTGCATCCACCCAAGTATAAATCTCTAAAAAATAAAAATAAATCCTTTACGTCTCTTAAAAAATGTATTATATATTTTTTTTCTTCGTGTGTTTAGCAAAAAATACAAAAAAACAAATCGTAACTAAATCCCACCAAAAGAAAGCTCTGTCTCAAAAAAATATTTTTATTTGGGTACAGTGTTGCATGACTGCACAATTGTCACTGAAAGTGCGACAGCACTGAAAGCTGAAAATTGTCCTGGGCATGGGAAGGGTGTAAAAGGGCCCAGCAGGCAAGTGATTACTCAAGGTAAGGTAACTGGACTTTAAGTAGAAAATAAGCTACCGTACTTTGCTGGCTTGACCTTTGTACAGTCTGCACAGAACAGTGGGGAATATTTTGACAGGGCAGAGTAAGCAATGGGCAAGGATTCTCAACCCAAAAAAAAAAGCCATAGATGTGAAATGACAAGCTCACATGTCCACTGGTAGAAAACTCCTGGGAAATAATGATCACACAGGTTAGAAAACCTTACCCAGTCAACAGGGGTCATGCACTAGAAAAAACAGCTTATGCTCTTCTGGACTGATTAAACTTAAATGAGGCAAGAATTAATGTTTCCGTCTATCGGCAGTGGAAGTGCATGATATTCCAAAATTCCCCAAATAGCAGATATCCAAAATGATACTTTAACCCCTTCATGCCGACATAAAAGGGTCAAACGTCATGGACAGTATTTTGGGCAGGATAAAAAAAAAAACTCATTTTTAAATTAGTATCAGTGTGTTTTAGGTAGCACACTATTGTTTCTGGGCTGTACTACAAGTACAAACTACACATATGTGGTATCGCTGTGATAGTTAGGAGCAGGATTTATTTTGTGTTCTATGGTGGTAAATTTATGGTAGTACCTAGAAATCTACAGCTACATTTAAAAAAAAAATAAGATTTGTATTGCGATTGCGTCGAGAGATCAGGAGATCCACGTCTGGCGTGTCCCATCTCCGACAAAGGAGTTGGAAAAAAAAAATCCGGATGTAATGACCATACCCCGCGGGACAAACGGTGCTGCCTCGAAGGAGGCCAAGACCCATTTCACTGCCCCCTGGAGCATCCGCAACCTTTCTGGCGGAAGAAAAATTCTCGCCTCCGACGAGCACAGAACCAGCCCCAGGATGGTGACTGACTATAGACACGTCTTCCTTTAATTCTAAACTGAAAACAGGTTATAAAAGAAGACCATGCAGAGACCAATGATGACAATGCCATGTTGACTCAGCAAGGCTAGAATTGAAGCGAGCACCCTGGTGAAAAACTCCCGGTGCCGCTAGCTCAAAAAGGAGAGTCATAAATTAATAGTGGTTCTCCCTGACCGCTAATCACAGGAACCTCTGGTGCCTGTCGCATCTGGGGATATGCCAGCTCACGTCCCTGAAATCCAGGGACGTCCCTGGATGGAGCGAGACGACTATCTGTCCCTCCTTGATCTGCCAATTTTTCCCATATATTCAGACTACCCATCCCCCGAAGGGGTTTTGGGAGGGACTCTACAAAATGTTGTAGTTGTTTATATCTCCAGACTTCCCATGGGGTTGTCCCATATCTTTCACATAGTTCCAAGAGGGAGCAGAGAGCATTCCCTTTCATAACATCTTTTAGTCTCAAAAAGGTCGATGTGGTCCATTTTAAATATAACTTATTATCTTTCCCCGGTGGGAAATAACGGTTGCCTGTTAGGGCCATTAAAAGGGCTATTATATTGTTCCTGTATATTTTTAAATAATTTGTCCCATATTCTCAATGCTTCTAGCGTAATTGGTGCCGCATCAACTAGAGAACCTCTGTGCTGCCTTGGGATCCAAATCATCTGTCCCAGTTTCAATTTACTAATATTGTCCTCCAACTCCACCCATTTTTTTTGCAGAGGAGCATGGGCCCAGTCCATGATCCTCCGTAAAATTGCTGCCTCATGGTATTTTTCGAGGTCGGGGAGGAATATACCTCCCTTCTCTTTTGGTCTAGTCAGTGTCCTATAGGAAATACGGTTACTTCTATTATTCCACACAAATCTCTGTATTATTGATCTCAGGGTTTTAAAATACGCCACCGGAATATTAATTGGGAAACTGTGAAAGATATACAAGGCTTTTGGTAGAATCATCATTTTAATCACGCTTATTCTACCAAACCATGACAGTCTATGTGCGGGATATCCTTTCAGTTCACTTTTAATTTTATTCAGGAGAGGTATATAATTATCTTGATATAAATCTAATGTTGATTTCGACAAAAATACTCCAATACCTCAGTCCTCTTTGCTTCCACGTAAAAGGGATAAAGTTTTATAAGGTCTCTGCTTTCATTCAAGGGGGACTGAAATATTTAATATCTCAGTTTTTTCCATATTTATCTTTAAATTTGATACCCTCCCATAGTTTCCCAGTTCTTCCATAATTTTTGGGAGAGTCTGCCTAGGATTTGTTATATAGATCATAATGTCATCCACAAAAGCGGATAGCTTATGTTCTTGATCCCCAACCTCTATGCCTTGAATTTCCTGATTTGCTCTTATGAATGCTAGAAAAGGTTCTAAAGAGAACACAAAAAGTAAGGGAGACGATGGACACCCCTGATGTGTACCAATGAAAAGTCGGAACGTTTCCGAGAGGGATCCATTCACTTGGATTTGAGCCGTAGGATTGGAGTACAAAGCATACGGGGTCCTATACCAAATTTATCTAGTGTCTGCAGCATAAAGTCCCAATCAAGCCTATCAAAGGCCTTCTCGGCGTCTATTGATAGGAAGATGGTTGGCTTTTTACCTTTCTTAGCTTCATGGATTAGGAGGGTTGTTTTTAATATATTGTCCCTGGTCTCCCTCCCTGGGAAAAATCCTGCTTGGTCTTGCTCTATATATTCTGGCATGTACGGCTTTAGTCTTTCGGCCAATATCCTCGCGTAGATTTTTACGTCCTCATTTATCAGGGATATTGGCCTGAAGCTTGAGCACATTGTGGGATCTTTTCCTTCCTTTGCTAAAAGAGATATGCAAGCACCCAAGGCTTCCCCACCCAGTCTTGAACTGCCCCATCAGGGCAGTCCAACGAGACTGTAGGACAAAGAAACTATCCAGTGAATAAGAAAGAAAACATCAATCTTATATGAAGCGACCACTTCACAAACTCCGTGGACGGAAAAACCGGACAACTACACAAGGGCATTAAGGGCCCTGAGGCCTAAGAGCCATGAACAGATCTGAATCTGTCCTGCGCGGTATGGGTATGACAACCCAAAAGAAACACTGCAATATATTGGAGAAGGAAAGTCCCAGCTTACGGGGCGCCTCTACTGTTAGCCAAAGAAAGGCAAATCTGTCAGAGCTTCCCTAGAAACTCGGTCAGCGGACGAGTATATCAGCCTTTTCAGGTGGCGCAAAACCACCCCGGACACAGAGGCCCTAGAGCAGTGGTTCTCAACTCCAGTCCTCAGGGCCCACCAACAGGCCAGGTTTGCAAGATAACTGAAATGCATCACAGGTGATATAATTTGCTGCTCAGGGATTGTAGTATTCTAGTCTGCATCTCACCAAGGTAATACTTAAAATCTGGCCTGTTAGTGGGTCCTGAGGACAGGAGTTGAGAACCACTGCCCTAGAGGCTAAAGCAGTTGCAGTGCACCTGCTGGTCGACTGATAGAGGAAGCTGATGCTCCTCCACTGCCTGGTACAAAAGCTTTGCCCAGTCATTGAGTCTCAGAGACACCAGAGACGCAGCCACTAACGGGCGTAATGCTGACCTCAGCATGGCGAACACAGTCAAAGCCATCGCTTCTGATCACCTCCGAAAGGCAGATGACCGCCCTGCCGGGAAAGTGGTACCCCTGATATCAGGGGTCACCTTCATTAGGCAAAAACACATTCTTATGACAATGCTCTACAAGGAATAACGTGCGCTGAGGGACCAAAAAAAACCTCTGCGACAAACCCAGTCCCCATCTAAGAAGAGTCGGCATGCTTCTTCAATATAGAGGGGGTCGAGTGTGACCCAAAAAAGGGACTGACACCTTCCAGCAGCTACTTCATTGATAAGTGCTGATTGTACAAACACATAGTTTATACTGTGTATTGCGCCAAAACGCGCAACTGGAGCGTGGGAGGAAACCCACTTAGCCACCGAGAGCATAGTACATAGACATACGGTGTATATATACTAGTATGTGTGAATAAACATATTGAACATGTTAATACTGTGCAAGCGCCAAAGGCGCGCACACCATTGGAGCATGGGAGGAAACCGGAGTACCCGGAGGAAACCCACGCAGCCTGTGAGAGTAATAATACATACATATACTGTGAATGTATTTAGTGTCGTGTATACACATATTGTGTATGTTTATACTGTGTATGGCACCGAAGGCACGCACGTCATTGGAGCGTGGGAAGAAACCCACGCAGACACATTGAGCAATAATACATACATACACTGTGAATGTATCCAGTGTTGTGTATAAACATATTGTGTATGTTTAAACTGTTGTGCCGAGGGCGCTTAATCTTCTCTGTATCGTTCCAATCTGCGTATATGTGCTGCCGAAGCAAGCAACAAAACTGCAGGTAAAAAGCAACCTCTGACACCACAGACCAGTGGTCCTGTCAGAGTATTTCCCAGGAAATGGCGGGAAACCACAGGTGCAGGGGCTCTGCTGTTGCCTTACAGATACTGACTCCATGTTGGTCCCCTCTCCCGGGATAGAGGTTACTTATTATAAAACAGTGAATTGGATGTGACCTGACACACTATAGCACAACATGGCGACCTCCATCCCTACATTAATTTGTAGAAAAGGAGAGCTGTGGGACTTTGAGTGAGGCAACCGCCATGTCAGATATAAACATAAAATTTACAGTACATGATTTATTGTTACATTGTAAAAAATATTGTATCAAATAAATAGGTAGTCACATGACTTACACTAAATATGCTGCTATATAGCATGCAATACAAATAGGAATTCAACATAATAACTGTACATAGTAAGATAGATGGGTTAAAAAACATTGTAGGGACAGGTAACTTAGGGCATCTAGTGGCACTCAACGCGTTTCCTGGCATTACAGCCATTCATCAGGAGTGTTGTAACATAATATACTGGAAAGGAAAGGGACAAGGATTAATAATGATACCCTGTAGAATAAGGGAGGACAAAGAGACTGTGTCCCAACAAAGTGGGGACAATCTGGGATACTCAATGCACAGCCCCAAGGCCAGGCCCGGTGTCTGCCAGTGAAGATGGGGGTAACAGGCATGATGTCTCCCCTGGGGTTGAGACGTTCATCCTTGTCCCTTTCCTTTCCAGTATATTATGTTACAACACTCTGCATAGCAACCCTCTTCTTACGCTTGCACGCCTCTTCCACCTTGGCAACAAGGACTCCAGGACTGCCTAAACAGTGCCCATGGGAAGCGCAGGTGCAGAGCACCGGATGCTGCCGCTGGAATGTCTGAGGGAAAAACCGCCAGCCTCATGCTCCAGAACGCCCATTGACCACCCTTAGGGACCTAGTCAGTTACCTGACACATAACTTTGTCCACCCTCCTAGCTGCACTGACCGAGGGGAGGGAATACCCAGGGGGCTCACCGCCAGCCAGGGACCGCCGAGCGCTGCTGCCCGCTCTCCATCCTCCCACCGCGTGTGACTGAGAAGCTGCGTGGGGTGAATGGCGCCATTCGCACCGTTCTCACAAAGCCAGTGCAGCACTAGAGGCCAAAACCTATTCCAAAATGGTCGCCAGGTGCCTATAAAAAGCACGCGGACCACAAGAAAATGGCCGCCCGCCTGCAGCATGGTGCTGCTACGGCAAAATGGCCGCCAATAGGGAATTCAATGCAATGCATAGGCCCCAGAAAAATGGCGCCATCACTTCAAAAATTGGCACCCAGCAAGCGAGGTGGTGGACCAGAAGGCCAGCAGCGGAGGCTTCCAAAAAAACACCACCCCCCACACAGATAGCGGGCCTGGACACCCTTCACAGCTCCCGCCGGTACCTGGAGCCCCGCTAAAAAAAAAAAAAAAGTATTCCCAGGTCGCAGTAGCCCCGTGAGGGGAGGAGGAAAAAGGGTGACAGAGGGAGAGAGGGGAAGGTAGGAGAACCCAACGACCCCCTTAGGAATGCCCAGCTGTTCCACCCCACCGAAGCAGGAGGAACTGTACTTACCCGTCCCTGCGAGGACCTGCTGGTGCGTTCCTGACAGACCTACAACCGATCAGTATGGAGTAGTTGTCGGCCCAGTCCACTGTGACAGACAGCAAGCCGCTCAGTCATATGTGAACCCTGGAGCATATAAGCTCACCGGCCACCCCTGGAGCCATGGGGTATGTCGTGACAGACCCCACGCTTCTTTGCGAGGGGGCGGTAACACGCTCGATGGCCGGACTGGGGGACTACAAGGATCTAGAATATCCTGCCTGTCATGCCCAGCCGGCAGTTGATAGAAGATTCTCAAAAATAAAATAAAAGTAAAAATCTCTTCAGGATACTGGGCCCGAAGGGAGCCACATCCTCTCCTCTGCTAGGCAGAAAAAAACTGAGGCTGCTGACTGCAGGTAGGAGGGTTATGTACAGAGGGACCGCCCCCTGGGCGGGGCTGTTCAACTCTGTTAAACACTTACATGTTTTAAAGATAACTAACATGTTCTGCCTAGTCCTCTATGAACAGGAACATAACCCAACGGTCATGAATTAAGGAGCTGTGTCCATCCATGGACGAAGAAGAGAAATTATATTTTTTATGAACAGTTTTACTAACACATGTCAAATTTGGAAAATTGTGGTTAGGCTTGAATATTCGTTTTACCCTTTATTCAGGAAGGGGTTAACTACATCCCTACCTGGTAAATTCTGACATTTTTCTCCTATATGTAAAAATTATCTTTCTTTGCTAGAAAATTACTTAGAACTTTCAAACATATAGATTTTACGCAGGCCCTAGAGAATAAAATGGTGGGTTTTGCAATTTTTTTATGTCACACTGTATTTGCGCAACAGTTTAACCTTTTGGTGCTGACAGCTCTTAACCAGTTGCCTACCGTGTCACGCAGATATACTGCAGCACAATGGCACTCCTGGGGACGAAATACCGTATGGGTACGTCCTACCCGTTTTCGGCCACCAGAGGGTGTGCGCGCCGACTGCATGGCCGGGGACCTGATGCGTGTGGCCGGCGGGCACGATCGCCGCCGGCCAAGTGCGAATGCATGCACGAGCTCCAGCACGGGGATTTTTGTGTGTAAACACACAAATCCCTGTGCTGTCAGAGGAGAGGAGCCATATCGTTTCTTCCTACGAAGTAGGAAAAACTATATGGCTTCTCTCCTAGTCACTCACATCCCCACACAGTTAAAATATGCAGCGGGAACACATTTAACCCCTTGATCGCCCCCTGTTAACCCCTTCCCTGCCAGTGACATTTACACAGTAATCAGTGCATTTTTATAGCACTGATAGCTGTATAAATGCCTATGGTCCCCAAAAAAGTGTCAAAAGTCTTCGATCTGTGTCGCATTACCGCTAAAAATCGCAGATCACCACCATTACTAGTTAAAAACATAAAAATAATAAAAATGACAAAAATCTTTCCCATAGTTCGCAGACGCTATAACTTTTGCGCGAACCAATCAATATACGGTACGCTTATGATGTTTTTTTTTTTACCAAAAATATGTAGAAGAATATATATTGGCCTAAACTGAGGGAAAAATAGGATTTTTTACTCACCGTAAAATCCTTTTCTCTGAGTCCATGGACCGACACAGCTTCTCTATTGACAAAGTGGGTATTATCCATTAATTAGGAGTGACTAGGCAGAAAAACTTGTAAAAAGTGTTGCATCACACCTTCTACAGTACCGCCCAGGGGGCGGACCCTCTGGGTATACCCTCTCAGTCTGCATCTTCGCAGATCAGTTCGTCAAAAAGCAGTACAAACTTAAAAGGAGGGGTGGGTGCTGTGTCGGTCCATGGACTCAGAGAAAAGGATTTTACGGTGAGTAAAAAATCCTATTTACTCTTTCGTCCATGGACCGACACAGCTTCTCTATTGACAAAGGGGGACGTCCCAAAGCAGTGTCAGAGAAAAAACGAGGGGTGGTAACAGCATAAAAATAAACTTCACCCCAAACACAAAACAGCACTTCTCCAACGGAGGAGTTGCAACTCTAAACAGCCGCTTGCAAAACCTTGCGGCCAAAAGAGGCATCCGAAGATGCACCTACATCAATTTTGTAGAATTTTGTGAAAGTGTGAGCGGACGACCAAGTCGCCGCTTTACATAATTGGGAAACAGACGCTTGATGTCGGAAAGCCCAAGAGGCACCTATTGCCCTGGTCGAATGCGCCGTGACAGGAAAGGGGGGCGCCTGACCCTTTAAGGCGTAAGCCTGGATTACTATCTGTCGGATCCACCTAGAGATGGTGGCCGATGAGACTGCTCGGCCCTTCTTGGGACCAGCCACCGAAACAAACAGTGAGTCTGACTTCCGGAACAGGGAAGTAGCAGATAGGTATACTCTCAAAGCTCGGACAACGTCCAAGGAATGCAACGCCGACTCCTTAGGATTCGACGGCTGAGGACACAAGGATGGAAGTACAATGTCTTCGTTGAGATGAAAAGCCGAAACGACTGCGGCCACAGCACCACCTTATCCTTGAGGAAAATCAAATAGGGAGCCTTGCAGGACAAGGCTGCCAGCTCAGAGACTCGTCTAACTGACGTAACAGCCACCAAAAAGACCACTTTCTGAGAAAGTGTCAACAGGGGAATATCTCTAATATTCTCAAACGGTGCCTTCTGAAGCACTGAGAGGACCAGGTTCAAGTCCCACGGAGGTAACGGGGGACGGACCGGAGGGGCCACATGTCGGACCCCCTGCACAAATGTACTCACGAGAGAGTGAGTCGCCAGAGGTCGCTGAAAAAAAGACAGCCAGGGCAGATATCTGTCCCTTAAATCGTACTTAGGGCAAACCCCTGGTCCACCCCATGCTGTAAAAACAGCAGGATTCTGGAAACCAAATAGGTACGCGGATGCCATTTCATTTCCTCACACATGGAGATGTAGGCCCTCCAAGTGCGGTGATAGACCTTCCTAGAGGACGGTTTTCGAGCACTTCTCATAGTAGAGATTACTGAGTCTGACAGGCCCCGGTCTCTCAGTACCTGGTTCTCAACAGCCATGCCGTTAAAGCCAATGACTGTAAAGCAGGATGGAATATGGGACCTTGCGATAGCAGGTCCTTCCGTAGTGGTAGGCGCCAGGGGACGTCTGCTACCAGACGTACTAGATCACCGTACCAAGGACGCTGAGGCCAATCTGGAGCGATTAGGATCATTGGAATTCCCTCTGCCTCCACTCTGCGGAGCAGAAGAGGAAGAAGCCTTAAGGGAGGGAAGGCATAGATTAGCCGATACTGACCCCACGATGCTACCAACGCGTCCGTTGCGTCTGCCCATGGGTCTCTTGACCGGGCCACAAATCTCAATACCTTCCGATTGAGTCGGGAAGCCAGAAGATCTACGTCTGGTGTGCCCCATCTTTGGCAGAGGAGTTGGAACACCTCCGGGTGTAAGGACCCTTCTCCCTGGTCCAGCATCTGGCGGCTCAGGTAGTCCGCCTGCCAGTTTTCCACACCCGGAATGTACACGGCCGACAGTGCCGGTACGCTCCTCTCTGCCCACTTCAGGATGCGAGCGATCTCCGATGCTGCAGCTGAGCTTCTTGTTCCTCCTTGATGATTGTCATATGCCACTGCTGTGGCGTTGTCTGACTGGATCCTGACTGGACGCCCTTGCAGCCTCTGAGACCATTTGAAGAGGCACAGCCTGATCGCCCGGATTACCAGGACATTGATCGGCAGGAGGGCTTCCTCTGGGGTCCAGCGACCTTGCGCCGACTGAACACCCCAGACTCCCCCCCAACCTGTAAGGCTGGCGTCCGTCGTGATCACTATCCAGTAAACCGGAAGAAATGACTTCCCGGCCATTAGAGCCGGTGCTGTCAGCCACCATACCAGGTATCTCCTGACTATGTGGCTCACTCGGATTTGATAATCCAGAGATGATGGACATCTGTTCCATCTGGACAGAACTTCCTTCTGTAACACTCGAGTGTGGTATTGAGCATATGGAACCGCCTCGAAGGAGGCTACCCTGAGGCCCAACACTCGCATGCAAAAAACGGAGTGACGACCAATTCCTGGAAGTCAGCTGCCGTACTGCAGCCCGGAGGGTCTGCAACTTCTCCACAGGGAGGAATACCTTTGCCTCTGAAGAATCCAGAATCAACCCCAGGTACCCTAGGCGTTGAGTGGGCACCAATACTGACTTTTGCGTGTTTAGTATCCAACCACAGTCTCGAAGAGTCTGACAGGTAATGGACACGCTTACCTCTAATTCTGAGCTTGAAGGGGCCTTCAGCAGAAGGTCGTATAAGTAGCCTGTGATAGCGATACCCCGCTGTCTTAGAAGTGCCAGAATCGGAGCGAGCACCTTGGTGAACGTCCTGGGTGCTGAGGCAAGGCCCAACGGGAGGGCCACAAACTGGTAGTGGTCCTTCCCGATAGCAAATCGCAGAAACCTCTGGTGTCTGGAGTATATGGGGACATGCAGGTATGCGTCCTTGATGTCCAAGGAGGCCAGAAAGTCCCCCGGAGAGCCGTGACTACAGATCGAACCGACTCCATCCGAAAACTTTGTACCTTCACAAAGCAATTGAGGGCTCTGAGATCCAAGCTTGGACAAACCCCCTCCTTCTTCGGCACAATGAACAGATTTGAGTAAAAACCCCGTTCCAGTTCTGGAACTGGAATAACTACCCCGCGTTCCAGTAGACCCTGGACCGCCCCATACAGGGCCTCCCGACGGGTCGGTAGTAGCTGGAGATTGGAGGTGTTGAATCTGTCCGGTGGATAAGAGAGAAACTCTATCTTGTAGCCTGAGGAGATTACTTCGCAAACCCACCTGTCGGAGATTAGTGCTGTCCACTGAGTCGCGAATTTGCGAAGACGTCTCCCCACCCGAGAGCTGGGTGGGGGTGGACCTTCATGCGGACGCAAATTTGTCCGCAGGCTTATTGGGTATGCGGAACCAGGGACGCTTTTGTCCTTGGGCAGGCGCTTTATCGGCCTGGGGTCTTTTCCCTGTCGCCCTAGGGGGACGAAAAAACCACTTGCGTGCAGTAAAGGAGGGCCCTTGCTCTTGGCGTGGCCCCTTACCCTTGCTAATTTGGGGAAGCAAAGTGCTTTTACTTCCTGTGGCATCCTTGATGATGTCATCCAGAGAAGCCCCAAAAAGTCTGTCGCCCTTAAAAGGCAGATCCAACAGGGCTTTCTTGGAAGTCTGGTCCGCAGACCAGCCTTTTAGCCAGATCAGGCGGCGTATTGCTACTGCATAAACCGAAGTTTTAGACAGCAGGGGAATAGTATTCATGTCCGACTCGCAGACAAACCTAAGGCCCTGGACCAACAGGTTGGCCAATGTTATCTCATCAGGAGGAGCATCTCGCTCCTTAACCCCTGGAGTAGCAATCTTGCCCATTCAGTAAGTGTGTGAGACACTAGGGCCCCCGCCAATGCCGGGCGTACTGCCAAGCCTACCACTGAGTATAGGTAGCAAGCGAGTGCTTCAGCCTTCTTATCCACAGGGTCCTTGAAAACAGGAGCCCCTTCTACAGGAATTGTGGTGGCTCTATTAAGTCTGGACACCGGAGGGTCCACTATAGGGGGGAGAGGTCCATTTCTTCAGAAAACTCTCCTCAAAAGGGGTACCGTACCGCAAACCTCTTTGGGGCTGTAAAGACCCTCAGTGGGTTCTCCCATTCCTTGTATAAGAGTTTATCAAAAGACACACAAGGGAACACCTTAGCAGTGCGGGCAGGTCTATGAAACCCAAGTGGACCGGAGTCTCTGCTGCTTCTGCAGTATTTTCCAATTTTAGCATATCCCGCACTGCAGTAATAAGGTCAGATACCAAAGCCGTCTCGCGTACTGACCTGGACTTTGAGTCATTCTCACTGTCCGGTCACGGTCTGCAGTCTCTGATGCGTCAGAATCTGGGCCCCGAGCCGTAGCTGGACCTGGTTCTGCACCAGAATTATCCCCAGAAGCTTGCAGGGGATGGGGCGTTTACTACCCCCTGTATTCCCGTGTGCTGCTTCCACCCTGGCAGCAAACGCCTCTAGGATTGCAGTCATAGCGTTCATAGACACCTCAGGGGCACCAGCTGCTAAATCTGGTGTTTCAGGGGAGAAGACATCTGGCTCAGATGCCATGCTGACCACACGCTGACACTCACAGGGCTCCAGGCAAGATATCAATAGGCCACCCTCCTGTGCTGCAGAGAGGCCGGGTCACCCAGAGGACTCACCACCCTGGATAGGTACTGCTATGCTGCGCCTGTGATGCTGTCCCTCTGCTGCTGTGTCAGTCTGCTTCTTTTATCAGCACTTCCTGTGTGAATTTTCGCGCCAGTGTAATGCACCCTAGAGGCCGGAGGCTCTCGAAAAATGGTTGCCAAAAACGTCTGTATGGAAGATAATGTGTGCTCTAAGAAAATGGCCACCGACAGAAGATAGAGGTCAAGCAGCCATAGCCCACAAAAAGATGGCCGCCGAACGGCAATATCTGCATACAGGGTGGACAAACATGGCCGCCGATCAGCTGATAGGGGCCAGTGGGTGTGGCCGAACCACAGGAAGATGGCCGCCGGGCAGTCACAAGAGGCCAAACTTGGCATGGACCACCTCAAAATGGCCGCCGACAGCATGGAGGAGGAAGGACACAAACACAGGTAAGAAAAAATGACATTTCTTTTAAATGTTAGTTACAGCCAGCCCCGCTCCAGTGGGACCCCCTAGGTGACCCCCAGCACCCAGCAACCTTTAGCTAGAAGCCCAGGGGAGGAGGGAAAGGCAGGGAGAGAGGGAAGAAAGGGGCCACAACCACTTACTTGATCTCTCCAGGAATGTCCAGCTAAATCACCCAGCCGAGGCAGGGGAGTTTTACTTACCTATCCTGCATGTATTCTGCTGGAAGACATTCCAAACAGATCGTCCGCGCACGGAAGGTGACTGTTGGCCAGGCATGCTGTGATTGGACCCAGAAGGGACGATCATATGTATGCCCTGGAGCATGACGCTCACCGGACAGGCTGCTGCGACTCGGCCGTAAGGTCAGCCGAAGCTGAGCGGTCCGATGCAAGCCTTGGAGCGTAAGCTCACCGGCCAGGCTGCTGCGACTCGGCCGTAAGGTCAGCCGAAGCTGAGCGGTCCGATGCAGGCCCTGGAGCGTAAGCTCACCGGCCACCCGTGGAGCGACGGGCATGTCGTGGAAAACCCAGCGCGTAGCTAGGGTCGGTACACGCTCGATGGCCGAAACTGGGGAGACTACAAGGATCGAGGATCCAGCCTGTCACCCAGTCGGCAGTTGATCGAAGATCGCAGGAAACAACAAATGTAGCAAAAAAAAATAAAAAAAATTATATATATATATATATATATATATATATATATATATGTGTGTGTGTGTGTGTGTGTGTTTTTTCCCCGGACCAATGGGCCCGAAGGGAGCCATGTCCTACTCCTTGCTAGACAGAAAAAAACTGATCTGAGAAGATGCAGACTGAGAGGGTATACCCAGAGGGTCCGCCCCCTGGGCGGTACTGTAGAAGGTGTGATGCAACACTTTTTACAAGTTTTTCTGCCTAGTCACTCCTAATTAACGGATAATACCCACTTTGTCAATAGAGAAACTGTGTCGGTCCATGGACGAAAGAGTAAAATTAGTTTTTTTAACCACTTGCCGACAGGGCACTTTCATCCTCTTCCTGCCCAAGCCATTTTTCAGCTTTCGGCGCTGTCACACTTTGAATGACAAGCCGTGCGACGCTGTACCCAAACAAAATTTGCGTCCTTTTTTTCCCCCCACCAATAGAGCTTTCTTTTCGTGGTATTTGATCACCTCTGCGGTTTTTATTTTTTGCGCTATAAAACAAAAAAAGAGCGTCAAGTTTTGAAAAAAAATAATAATATTTTTTACTTTTTGCTATAATAAATCTCCATTTTTTTAAAATTATTTTTCTCAGTTTTTTTGGGGTAAAAAAAATAAAATAAAAAAATCGCAATAAGCGTATATTGATTGGTTTGCGCAAAAGTTATAGCAGCTACAAAATAGGGGATAGATTTATAGCATTTTTATTATTTTTTACTAGTAATGGTGGCGATCAGGGATTTTTATCGTGACTGCGATATTGCGGCGGACACATCGGACACTTTTGACACATTTTTAGGACCATTCACATTTATACAGCGATCCCTGCTATAAAAATGCATTGATTAATGTAAAAACATGACTGGCAGGGAAGGGGTTAACACTAGGAAGCGATCAAGGGGTTAAATGTGTTCCCTGGAAGTGATTACTGTGGGGGGAGGGGACTGACTGGGGGAGGTGACCGATGGTTGTCCCTATGTACAAGGGACACACCATCGGTCTCCTCTCCCCGACAGGACATGGATCCACGGTCCTGCTCGGTTACTGGGCAATCGCGGGTGCCCGGCGGCCGTCGGGCACGCGCGCCCCCTAGTGGCTTTTTAGGGCGCGCCGTCATATGACGTCCGCCCAGAACAACAAGCAGTTAAAAAACTTTTGGGGATATTTATTATAGCAAAAAGTTTAAAATGTTTTTTTTTTTTTCAAAATGGGTCGCATTTTTTTGTTTATAGCGCAAAAAATAAAAACCGCAGAGGTGATCAAACACCACCAAAAGAAAGCTCTATTTGTGGGAAAAAAGGATGCGAATTTCATTTGGGTACAGCGAACAACCCTCGTAATTGTCAGTTAAAGCGGCCCAGTGCCAAATTGTAAAAAGTGCTCTGGTCAGGAAGGGGGTAAAATCTTCCGGGGCTGAAGCGGTTAATCTAGTGTTGTAAAGCAATGCGCAAGTTGTTGGCGCTATATAAATCCTGAATTAAAATTATTATTATTTGCAAGGATTTCCACTCGCTTCCTGTTTTGGCTATGGGATAGGAATGAAAGGAAAATCTCCCTAATGGGACACAGATGGCAAAAAAACTCACTGAGGTTATAACCCTCACTTAGGCTGGCCAGAAAATTATACAATTTTTTTTGTACAACTTTCCTTTGAATTTACCAAAACCATATACTATGAGGTTAAACCTAAACACTTTCAATTTGTATACAGTAGAGGTGCGCATCTTCATTGGTCTCACGATTCGAATCCGCGATGCATTACGATTACTGACGAGCTCCCACTTCCGCTTGGGCCGCCTAGGACGGTTGGTGGACGGCCACCCTGTTCCAACAAGGCTGCAACGTCAGCAAGGTGGTAGTGGAGTCATGTTTTGGGCCGGAATCATGGGAAGCTGTTCAGCCCCTTTAGGGTTCCCGAAGGTGTAAAGATGACCTCTGCAAAGTTTAACGACAGGGGTAATCGTTGTTTAGATATATTCCATTTCCGAACACACAGCAGCTACCAGACACTCCACAGTCAGGCGACCGCTTCCCATAGGAATAATCCTTCCAGATATACGAGACAAACAAACACTCTGTATGAAGTTTCCAGCAGGTCTGACAATCTTTAATGAGAGCAGGCTCTTTTTATACACCAAAATAATACTGCATTAATCTAAATGAACAATGGTCCAACTCCACCCACAACATCACACAATGGTTACATAACGAGCTCCCAATACACATATTCTGACATCTCTTAGACAACAGGTGAGTTCATTAGCTAATCCCTTTACATCTTAAATGACTATGCATGACCTTTATATTCACCAGACTGTGTCTGCTTTACAATACACACAAGTACAGAGTTAATTATCACTATTCACAATGAAAGGGTCTTCAGAAGCCATCCTAGATTCATTTACATCACAACAGGCAGGTGGGTGATTGAAGTTGAACACATCAGCATTTTCAATTAACCTGTTGAGTTCAGGATCAACAAACAGTAAATATTGTGGATTAATATTACTATCCCATTTTAGGTAGTCCAAGATATATTTCCTCAGTCACCCTATGACCAAAGTGACCCGTCACACAAAGTATGTGGAGTTCCAGACTGACCACTTCCTTCCCTGGTACAGAAGGAAGAACTATGCTTTTCGTAATAAAATCATGCATGACAATGCACCATCTCATGCTGCAAAGAATACCTCTGCATTCATGGCAACTATGGGGATAAAAAGGAGAGAAAGTCATGGTGTGGCCTCCATCCTCCCCTGACCTCAATCCTATCCTCTATGGGGGTGGGTGGCAGTTTACATCCAAACAGCAGTTTTGGGAGGCTATTCTGACATCCTGCAAACAAATTCAAGCAGAAACTGTCCAAAAACTCACAAGTTCAATGGATGCAAGACTTGTGAAGCTGCTATCAAATAAGGGGTCCTATGTTAAAATGTAACGTGACCTGTTAAAATGTTCTTCAAAGTTTGATTGAAATAGCTTTTGATTCCAGTAAACATGCTGCCAACACAACAAATGACAATTTTCAGTTCTTTACAACCTATAAAGTGTTTTGAAACTTACTGTGCGTAATAATTTGGAACAGTGCATTGTAAGTTTTTTTTATTTTGAAAAAAAAACGGTTATCATTAGGGGGTTTGTTCAATATCATTTGAATTGGACTCTTAATAGTTGATAACTTGAGAATTATGCTGACTGTTGTTTACATCAATTATTTTTTTTAGGTAAATGAGAAAAATATCATTGGCATAATAATTTGGAACAGGGTGTGTGTGTGTGTGTGTGTGTGTGTGTGTGTGTGTGTGTGTGTGTGTGTGTGTGTGTATGTGTGTATATATACACTATATATATATATATATATATATATATATATATATATATATATATATATAAAAATGTATATATACACACACACACACACACACACACACACACACATTTACATATTTTTTTTTAACAGAGACCCTAGAGAATAAAATGGCGATCATTGCAATATTGTATGTCACACTGCATTTGCACAGCAGTCTTTCAAATGCAATTTGTTTTCTTTTTTTGGAATACAACTTTCATAAATATAAAAAATAAAAAAAATAAAAACCCCAGTAAAGTTAGCCCAATTTTTTTGTACAATGTGAAAGAAGATGTTACGCAGAGTATGCGTTCGCTTCTGCGCGCGAGCACAGAGGGATGGGGCGCTTTAAATTGTATTTGAATTTTATTTTTTTTACACTGTCCCTTTAAAAAAAAAAAAAAAAAAAAAAAAAAAACGCTGTCACTTTTATTGCTGTCCCTTGTGGCAGGTACTCTTTACGCCGCGTACAGACAATCGGACATTCCGACAACAAAGCCATGGATTTTTTTCCGACAGATGTTGGCTCAAACTTGTCTTGCATACACGGTCGCACAAATGTTGTCGGAAATTCCGATCGCCAAGAACGCAGCCACATACAACACGTACGACAGCACTATAAAAGGGGAGTTTAATACCAAGTTTGCCACCCTTTGGGCTCCTTCTGCTAATCTCGTGTTAGTAGAAGTTTGGCGAGAGACGATTTGCGCTTTTCAGCCTCGTGCTTTTCAGTCCGTTACTGCTCTTCAGTTTGTACTTGTGGGTTCGTATCTGTTTGTCAAAGCTCTGTGTGAATATCAGCAGCAAAACAACTTCATTATTCTAGCATTATAAAGAAGAAGAGAATGCGTTGCATTAAAAGATTAAAAAATTTGCAGCGCAACGAATGTGCCATCTCCATTACGAATGCTAGTTTTACCAGACCGAGCGCTTCCGTCTCGTACTTGATTCAGAGCATGCGTGGAATTTTGTGCGTTGGAATTGTCTACATACACTCGGAATTTATGGATTTTGTTGTTGGAAAATTTGAGATCCAGCTCTCAAATTTTTGTTGTCGTTAATTCCGACAGCAAATGTCCGATGGAGCCTACACACGGTCGGAATTTCCGACAACAAGCTCCCATCGAACATTTGTTGTCGGAAATTCCGACCGTGTGTACGCGGCATTAGATATCTGGGGTCTATAAGAACCCAAATCCTTCCTTTGCACTTAGACTCCTTTCACACTGGGGTGGTGCGGGACTTGGCAGTAAAGCGCCGCAAGTTTTAGTGCCGCTTTACCGCTATTATAGCGGCGCTTTTTGGCCGTTAGCGGTGCACTTTTAACCTCAACTAGCTACCGAATCACTCTGTAGGCGCTTCGGCAGCGCTGCCTATTCATTTCACTGGCAGGGGCGGAGCGGGAGCACTGTATACACCACACCGCCCCAAAGATGCTGCTTGCAGGACTTTTTCTCCCCGCTTTCACACTGGGGTGGCTTGAGAGGCACTTTTCAGGCGCAATTTTTTAGCGCTTAAACTCCTGAAAAGCGCCCCAGTGTGAAAGGGGTCTTAAAAGCATTCAAAACGCCAAGTTTAGCTGTTTTGAATGCTGTATTTTTTTTTTATTTTTTTTTACCGTCAAGTCTTCAGTAATCTGGAAGTGATTTCATGACATCGCTTCCGGGTTACTAGATCCCAGATCTGTTCGAAGTCGATTACGGCTTAGTTCGAGTCTCTGGCCAGTCGGCAAACGTGCCGACTAGTCGCTCGGGCCCCCCCAGTGGGACGGGAAAGCCCGGGCGAGCCACGGAAGGTGTCCCCTCCCACTGCTTGTGATAACAGCCAAGCTTATCCGCATCAGTTGTTATCACAAAAAAAGTCTAAAAAACAGAACCGGGGTGATGCGTGCAGCTGCATGCATCACCCCGGTACTATCCCTTCAAGCCTAAGGCCACATTATTTGCATTACGTCAGCGTGAAGGGGTTAAACAAGCTGAATGTTTACAATGCACCCTTTCATTAGGTAGTGTTTTTCCATTTTCAAAGAAAAAAGGTAGATAGCTCAATTGTGGATGCTTGTAGCCAGGGCCGCCATCGGGGGGGTACAGGCAGTACACCTGTAAAAGGGGCCCGGATGGCAACCCCCCCTTTTTTTTTTCCTTTTTTCGTTTTATTTTATTTTTTGTAAGGGGCCCAGAGGTCCCCGGATGGCAACCCCCTTTTATTTATTTTTTATTTTTATAAATTTTTATTTTTTTTGTAAGGGGCCCAGAGGTCCCCATGGCGCCGGATGGCAACCCCCCCCCCCCCCCCCGTTTTTTTTTTTTTTATACATTTTTTTTTTTGTAAGAGGCCCAGAGATACCCAGAAGTCCTCTGGGGACATCCGGGCCTCTTTTTTTTTGTCAAACAATTTGCGGCGGCAGCACCCCCCGCTTCTCAATTCGCAGTGGCAGCACCCCCTCCCCCGGTTCTCCTCTGTTCCAGGGGGCCCATGCCTGAAGCTGTGTAAGGGGCCCCAAAATTCCTGATGGCGGCCCTGATTGTAGCAGTAGCTGTACAGTAAATTGGAGTCAAACACTGACTCCCAAGATATCTCTGCATTGGCCAAATATAAAATATTGGAGCAGACAGAATTTGGAGCGGCTCTGCAGACAACCAATCCGCTTTTAGCTTTTAGGGCTCAATGCACACTGGGCTTTAAAATAAAAAATAAATAAAAAACAGACAGTTCCCTTGGCAGAAAAAAACAAAACAAAAACAAACGCTCATATAGAGCATTTTTTGTACAGTTTAGACGAGTGTAGGAGAGTTTTGTGTTTTTCTGCCAGAAAGCTCAAACCAGAAGTTTTTTTTTCTGGTCTCTAAAGAATGAACTTAAAAGATGCCTGTAATGGTCCTAATGTGCTTGGGCACATAGGATGACATTGAGCTGCTTCTACACTACAGGCAGAACAAAAAACTTGTGTAGAAGCAGTAATTTTTAAGCCAGTGTGCATGGAGCCTAAAAAAAGGTTTTTCTCCGTGTTTGGGACAATAAAAAAATAAAAGTCAACAGCTAAAAAATACTGTAGCTGCTGACCTTTGACTACTTCAGCCCCGGAAGATTTGGCAGCTCAATGACCAGGCCATTTTTTGCGATATGGCACTGCGTCGCTTTAACTGACAATTGCGCGGTCGTGCGACGCTGTACCCAAACAATGACGTCCTTTTTTCCCCCCTCAAAGAGATTTCTTTTGGTGGTATTTGATCACCTCTGCGGTTTTTATTTTTTACGCTATAAACAAAAAAAAACACAATATCTTCTAATTTTTGCTATAATAAATATCCCAAATAAAAAAAAAAAAAAATTATAATAATAATTTTCCTCAGTTTAGGCCGATATGTATTCTTCTACATATTTTTGGTAAAAAAATAAAAATAATAAGTGTATATTGATTTGCGCAAAAGTTATAGTGTCTACAAAATAGGGGATAGATTTATGGCATTTTATTATTTTTTTTAACTAGTAATTGCGGATAATCAGATTTTTTTTGGGACTGCGATTTTGCGGCGGACAGATTGGACACTTTTGACACATTTTTGGGACCATTGACAATTATACAGCGATTAGTGCTATAAAAATGCACTGATTACTGTATAAATGTCACTGGCAGGGAAGGGGTTAACACTAGGGAGCGATCAAGGGGTTAACTGTGTTCCCTAGATGTGTTCTAACTGTGGGGGGGGATGGGACTGACTAGGGGAAGAGAGATCGGTTTTCATACTTAGTATGAACACACGATCGGTCTTCTCTCCCCTGAGAGAACCGGGATCTGTGTGTTTACACACACAAATCCCGGTTGTCGCTCTGTCACGAGCGATCGCGGGTGCCCATCGGTCATCCCGCCTGCCGGGCACTCGCATCGGCTCTGGGCACAGGCTGTGGGCGCCTCCTACAGCGTCTTAAAGGCCCGACGTACAGTTACATCGCCCAGGGGAGCCATTCTGCCGCAGTGAAACTGCGGCAGCTGGTCGGGAACCGTTTAAAAAGGACACCAGGATATTCCTTGTATCGGAAGGACAGGGAAGGTAGAAGAGGGGGAGGGGTGTGCCTATATGTCAAAAATGATGTAAGGGTGGTAGAGAGGAGTGACATTGTGAATGGGACAAGGGGGAGGTGGAGTCCATGTGGGTAGAACTTCAAAGAGAAGAAATGGAAAAATAATAGTTGGGGCATGTTACAGGCCCCCAACCTGAAGGAGGAGCTGGACCTACTATCACAGTTAGAAATGGCAGCGAGGCAGGGAAATGTCATCATAATGGGAGACTTCAATTATCCCAATATTGACTGGGCAGAGGGGACAGTTCATTCATTAAAGGCCCGTCAATTCATGAAGCTCTTACAGAACAACTTTATGTCCCAATTGGTGGATTCCCCAACTAGAAAGAATGCATTGCTAGATCTAATAATTTCAAACGATCCAAGTCTGATCTCAGATGTGGCAATACGGGACAACTTGGGATCTAGCGATCACAGGATGATCACATTTAGCGCAAATAATATGGAAAGGAGGCACGAGGGTAGCACAAGAGCACTAAACTTCAAACAAGCCAATTTTTCTGAACTGCGGTCAAAACTACATGACATCAATTGGGACCAACTCCTAGAAACATTGAACATGGAAGAAAAATTGGAATGCTTTAGGAACATATTAAAACAAAAAAAAGGTATCACACAGTTCATTCCAATGGGCAATAAATATAGAAGAGCAAAAAAGAGGGGTATACCGACCACTACAGTACTGATAGCGACACATCACAGGGCGTACCCCTGTGGCCAACACAGGCCAGAGTCAATGAAAGACTAGAGAAGCTTAACACAAATAAATCACCAGGACCAGATGGCCTACACCCGAAAGTCCTCAGAGAACTCAGTCAGGTTATAGCCAGACCTAATCTTTGGGGACAGCATACTGACAGGAATTGTACCAGCTGATTGGAGAAAAGCCAATGTGGTACTAATATTCAAAAAAGGGGGGGATATATTGCTGTAAACTACAGGCCAGTCAGCCTAACATCAGTAGTAGGTAAATTATTGGAGGGGATAAAGGGACTATATCCAAAAATTTACTGAAGAAAAAAAAAAAGTAATCATTAGTAGTAATCAGCATGGGTTTACGAAGGGTCGTTCCTGCCAGACCAATATGTTAACATTCTACGAGTAAGTGAGCTGCCATCTAGACAGGGGGAGGCCTGTGGATGTGGTGTATCTGGATTTTGCAAAAGCATTCGATACAGTTCCCCATAATCTACAAACTGAGGTCTGCAGGCATGGACCATAAGGTTTTTTCTTCAATAGAAAACTGGTTACTGGGGCATATCCAAAGGGTGGTGGGTGGTGATAAATAACGTTCACTCAGACTGGTCAAAATAATGGGGTGGGCCACTACATGGCAAATAAAGTTTAATGTGGAGAAATGTAAAGTAGTGCACTTGGGGGCAAAAAACATATGCAAACTACACACTAGGGCGAGAACCTTTGGGGGAATCAAGGATGCAGAAAGATCTGGGGATCATAGTAGATGACAGACCGAGCAATCAGGGCCGGATTAACATAAGGGCTATTGGAGCTGCAGCTCCAGGCCCCTCCCTTAATATATCCCATACACTGCACACAATTGTCGGGTGTTACATTGTATTATATAGACAGACAAGTTGCATAGCCTCTGCAGCTCTGCGGAGCAGTGCTAGTGTGCCAAGCGTGCTCCTCCTCTAGGACCAACACACTTCCCTGTCAGGCGGAGTGATCTCCACAGGACAGGAGCTTCCTAGTCCCAGTCGGCGTGACGTCATTTAGAGGCCAGCCCAGGAGGCTCGATGGGAGAGGAGTGATGGTGGCTCTGCTTGGCGGCTTTGTTTAGCAAAAAATAAAACCCAGTGGTGATTAAATACCAACGATGGGAAAGCTCTATGTGAAAAAAATAAAAAATTATAAAAGTGTTATATGGGTACAGTGTTGCATGACTGCATAATTGTCATTCAGTGTGACAGCACTGAAAGCTGAAAATTGGCCTTGGCAGGAAGGGGGTGAAAGTGTCCAGTAAGCAAGTGGTTAAAGGATAAGTTACGGGTTCCACTCATTTTTAGGGTGCAGCATGTAACATGTTCCCAATCCTGCAGCATCTCACCGATTCACTGGATCTAGTGACAGCAAACGGAGGATCTTCTCCTTGAGATGATCTTCTCCTTGAGATGAAGAAGAAGGATCTTCTCCTTCATCACCATTTTAACCACTTCCGGACCGCCGCATGACTATATACGTCTGCACTTTGAAGAGGGATATCTCGGTTATGGCAGCAGCTGCTGCCATAACCCAGGTATCCATCTCTTCAGGCGGCGGTCCGGTTTAAGATAATGGTGGTCTCTGTGGCGGATTCAACCCATAGATCACCATTATCGGCTGCGAGAGAGGGGCCCCCCTCCCGCCGCTTACCAGAGCCGTTGGTAGCCGCGGAGGCGATCGGGTTTTCTTTCTAGCTGGGTAGGTATACGAGCGAGGGCAAGATGGCCCCCACCCGTCTCCATACCATAGCAGGGCGGAAGCGACGTCAAAACGTCACTTCCGCCCATAGCTCTTAAAGGGCCATTTTTAGTTTTTTATTGCATTTTAGTCTAAATATGAGATGTGAGGTCTTTTTGATCCCAGATCTCATATTTAAGAGGACCTATCATGCTTTTTTTCTATTACAAGGGATGTTTACATTCCTTGTAATAGGAATAAGGCCCCATGCACACGAGACGCTGTTAAACGCGCGTTCAGAGGCAGTTGGACACTTTTTTCAACTGCCCCTGAACCCATTCAATGTTATCCTATGTGACCATGTACACAGTCTCGTTTATTGCCGTTTATATGCAGTTGCGTTTAACCTTGTTTTTCCTGAAGTAAATACATGGGTTCAGACGCAAACATTTTCCATGTTTCAGACGCAAAACGCGGTGCCAGCGTTTTATTTTATAAGCGTTTTTAAAGGTGACCTATTTTTTTACATTAGAAATCTCAAAAATGATGGCAAATGACGAAAAACCATTAAAAATATATAAAAAAACAACTGTAATTGCTTGCATTACATTGTGGACAATCCACAACTTGCGGCAGGTGACGTGGCAAGTGGACAATCCACAACTTGTGGCAGGTGACGTTGCCAGGTGACGTGGCAAGTGGACAATCCACAGCCTGTGGCAGGTAACGTGGCAAGTGGACAATCCACAACTTGTGGCAGGTGATGTGGCCAGGTGAGGTGGCAAGTGAACAATCCACAACTTGTGGCAGGTGACGTGGCCAGGTGACGTGGCCAATCCACAACTTGTGGCAGGTAACGTAGCAAGTGGACAATCCACAGCTTGTGGCAGGTGACGTGGCAAGTGGACAATCCACAATTTGTGGCAGGTGACGTGGCCAGTGGACAATCCACAACTTGTGGCAGGTGATGTGGCAAGTGATACGCTAAATACAAGTACACTGCTGTTCTCTCAGCTGCTGCTTCTCACTCTGGTCTCACAAAACGGCTGAAATGGTTAAATACTGTTTTTTGCCAGTTTCAGCCTTTAAAAACGTGTGTTCAGCAGAGTTTGCACCAGCATCTCGTGTGCATGGGGCCTAAAAGTGACCCAAAATATTTGTTTTGTAAAAACAGTGCAAGAATAAATAAAATAAAGAAAAAAAAAAGAAAAAATTTAAAGCGCCCCGTCCCAACGAGCTTGCGCGCAGAAGCGAACGCATACGTGAGCAGTGCCCGCATATGAAAACGGAGTTCAAACCACACATGTGAGGTATCGCCGCAATCGTTCGAGCGAGAGCAATATTTTTAGCTCTAGACCTCCTCTGTAACTCAAAACATGCAACCTGTAAAAAAAATGAAACGTCGCCTATGGAGATTTTTAAGAGTAAAAGTTTGACGCCATTCCACGAGCGGTCACAATTTTGAAGCGTGACATGTTGGGGATCAAATTTACTCGGCGTAACATCTTTAACAATAAAAAAAAAAAAAAAAAAAAAAAAAAAAGGGGTTAAGTTTACTGTTATCTTATTTTTTAATAAAAAAAAAAAGTGATTGTTTTCCAAAAAAAAAGTGCGCTTGTAAGACTGCTGTGCAAATACGGTGTGACAAAAGTATTGCAACGACTGCCATTTTATTCTCTAGGGTGTTATAAAAAAAATAATATATATAAATAATGTTTGGGGGTTCTAAGTAATTTTCTAGCAAAAAAAAAAAGTTTTTAACTTGTAAAACACCAAATCTCAGAAAGGGGCTCGTCCTTAAAAACAAAACAAAAAAAAAAACAGTGCAGGTACCCCAAATTTGTATAATGTGAAAGAGGTTACGCCGAGAGAATCGTGATCTTTATTCTAAGAAAACAAAAAAAAAACAAAGAACACAATTCTCATTTTAGCCAGAATCGTGAAGCTCTAACACACTCCTAAACCTTGTGAACAGCCTTCCCAGTTGAAGCTGTTATAGTTGCAAAGGGTGGGCCAACTCAATATTGAACCCTACAAACTAAGACGCCATTAACGTTCATGTGTGTGTAAAGGCAGGTGTCCCAATACTTTTGGTAATATAGTGTGTGTGACATGGGCGTGTGCGGGGGGTGCCAGGGCACACCCTAAAATCACTATGTGCAGTTCCGATTACCCCTATTACCTGGGCTTACCCCCTGTTGGCCCCTACCTCCCCCACGCCCGCAGTACTGCTGGCTCCCCTTTTCTTCTCTAGCTCCAGCAGGGATGTTTTAAGATGGAGAGTGGGGGGGGGGGGGGGGGAAGGGGCTAGTAAATAATTTACTGGCACCTTCCTTTCCTAAATGAACACTCACTGTGTTCAATCATAACTGAAGCATAGTAAACTGTGTTCACTATGCTTCAGTTTGTGAATGAACAGGAAGCCGCTCAGCACAGAGCACTTCCAATTCATTCGCTGTCAAGTGCAGCTGAGCCTGCAGAGAAAGGCGTGTGTGTTTGAACTTTGGGGTGCACACACATTATATAATATATATATATTATATACCGTATTTTTCGGACTATAAGACGCACTTTTTCCCCCCAGAAATATGGGGGAAAATGTCCCTGCGTCTTATGGTCCAAATACATAACAGGGGCCCCGCCCCCCGCCGTCGCTGGCACCGCCCCTGCCATCCGCTCACAGCCTCTGGAATCCGCCGCAGTGTCAGGGGCTTTGCGAATCGAATTAGAGCCGCTCTCTCTCTTTTGCTTACAGAAAGGGAGGGGGGGGCGGCGGGGGATATCCGCAGCTCTCCTCTCCCTGTCACAGCGCCGCTGCCGAGTTCTCTGGCAAATAGAGCAGCGGCGCTGTGACAGGGAGAGGAGAGCTGCGGGCTGTCTGTATATCTCCCCCGCCGCCCCCCTTCCCTTTCTGTAAGGAGAAGAGAAAGAGAGAGCGGCTCTAATTGGATTTGCTGGGTCGCCACCCAGCTTCCTGCCCCCTGTTTTCCCCCCCATGATTGGCCACAGCAGAGGGCCAATCAGAAGACACTGGGAGCATCATGGGAAATGAAGTCCCTGCAGAGTTTGACACCAGTTCCCCCAGCATGCAAGCACTCTGCTGGAGGGGAGGGAGGGGGTGTTAGAACTTGAAGAGGAGCAAAAGAGAATACTCTGCTGGGGGACACCACCAGAGAGCCACGCTGTACCCCGCACCGCCAGAGAGCCACGCTGTACCCCGCACCACCAGAGAGCCACGCTGTACCCCGCACCACCAGAGAGCCACGCTGTACCCCGCACCACCAGAGAGCCACGCTGTACCCCGCACCACCAGAGAGCCACGCTGTACCCCGCACCACCAGGGAGCCACGCTGTACCCCGCACCACCAGGGAGCCACGCTGTACCCCGCACCACCAGAGAGCCACGCTGTACCCCGCACCACCAGAGCCACGCTGTACCCCGCACCACCAGAGCCACGCTGTACCCCGCACCACCAGAGAGCCACGCTGTACCCCGCACCACCAGAGAGCCACGCTGTACCCCGCACCACCAGAGAGCCACGCTGTACCCCGCACCACCAGAGAGCCACGCTGTACCCCGCACCACCAGAGAGCCACGCTGTACCCCGCACCACCAGAGAGCCACGCTGTACCCCGCACCACCAGAGAGCCACGCTGTACCCCGCACCACCAGGGAGCCACGCTGTACCCCGCACCACCAGGGAGCCACGCTGTACCCCGCACCACCAGGGAGCCACGCTGTACCCCGCACCACCAGGGAGCCACGCTGTACCCCGCACCACCAGAGAGCCACGCTGTACCCCGCACCACCAGAGCCACGCTGTACCCCGCACCACCAGAGCCACGCTGTACCCCGCACCACCAGAGAGCCACGCTGTACCCCGCACCACCAGAGCCACGCTGTACCCCGCACCGCCAGAGAGCCACGCTGTACCCACACCGCCAGAGAGCCACGCTGTACCCACATCGCCAGAGAGCCACGCTGTACCCACATCGCCAGAGAGCCACGCTGTACCCACATCGCCAGAGAGCCACGCTGTACCCACATCGCCAGAGAGCCACGCTGTACCCACATCGCCAGAGAGCCACGCTGTACCCACATCGCCAGAGAGCCACGCTGTACCCACATCGCCAGAGAGCCACGCTGTACCCCGCACCGCCAGAGAGCCACGCTGTACCCCGCACCACCAGAGGCACGCTGTACCCACACCGCCAGAGAGCCACGCTGTACCCACACCGCCAGAGAGCCACGCTGTACCCACATCGCCAGAGAGCCACGCTGTACCCACACCGCCAGAGAGGGAGCCACACTGTTCCCGCACCACCAGAGAGGGAGCCACACTTTAACCGCTGTACCCGCACCACCAGAGAGGGAGAAAGACCGA
The DNA here is from genome assembly GCA_029206835.1 of Rana muscosa. NCBI lineage: Eukaryota > Metazoa > Chordata > Amphibia > Anura > Ranidae > Rana > Rana muscosa. The sequence goes on along the minus strand of CM055122.1, from coordinate 176,834,492 downwards.
GCCACTGCCAGGATACAGACATGTTAAACTACTGACTAGAGTCACCCCAGGCAACCCAGAGTGAGCGAACGTCCAGCCAGAGAGATCACTGTTGCGATTTCGCTGGGTCTGGTAAGAGGGCCTGTTGGCCATTATTCATTACTATTCCCAGGGACTGAGCCATTAGGAAGTGCCTAACCTGATATCCTCTGGGCCTAATTGACCGCCACAACGTCCCTCTCTGTCCTCTTCCCACGGCGTCCCCTCTGTCCTCTTCCCACGGCGTCCCCTCTGTCCTCTTCCCACTGCGTCCCCTCTGTCCTCTTCCCACTGCGTCCTTCTCCCAGGGCGTTACTCTGTCCTCTTCCCAGGGCGTTACTCTGTCCTCTTCCCAGGGTGTCCCTTTGTCCTTCACCCACGGCAACCCTCTGTCCTCTTCCCACAGCGTCCCCTCTGTCCTCTTCCCATGAGGAAGACAGGGCGGGCCTTGATAGGAAGGGGGTGGGTCATATTTAAATTAGGGGGTGCGCAAGTTTAGTCAGGCCTAGGGCAGCACAAAACCTAAATACACCACTGATGGCATGGTCACTCTGCGTTTACTATGGCAATGATCCCTCTGCGTTTACTATGGCAATGATCCCTCTGCGTTTACTATGGCATGGTCCCTCTGCGTTTACTATGGCATGGTCCCTCTGCGTTTACTATGGCATGGTCCCTCTGCGTTTACTATGGCATGGTCCCTCTGCGTTTACTATGGCATGGTCCCTCTGCGTTTACTATGGCATGGTCCCTCTGCGTTTACTATGGCATGGTCCCTCTGCGTTTACTATGGCATGGTCCCTCTGCGTTTACTATGGCATGGTCCCTCTGCGTTTACTATGGCATGGTCCCTCTGCGTTTACTATGGCATGGTCCCTCTGCGTTTAATGGGCACTGGAAAATATTTTAGTACACAATTTGGTTCAGAATATTTTTTTTCTTGTTTTCCTCCTCTAAAACCTAGGTGCGTCTTATGGTCAGGTGCGTCTTATGGTGCGAAAAATACGGTATGTATATATATATATATATATATATACACACACACACATACATGCATACATACATACATACACACACGGTATAGACAGTATATAGTGTGATATGCTCCTCAGTGGTATTAGCAATTACATCAGATTTCCCACACAGGGATGTCAGCTACATACAACATCAATTCAATACAAACTGTTCAGCCTCCTGGCTATTTGTTTCTCTCAGAATGTCTCTCCTTGAGGCTAGAGCAGACACTAGGTTGGTGTCTTGGTGACACACGCTGCTACCTACTGTCTGTCAGATGTCTGGCTGTACAAGGAACCTGTCTGCCACACTGTAGATCCTGACATGCACACATGCTGCCCCTGCAGCCATTTATCTCCTTAACAGAGAGCCTCCTTGTCCCTGGGTGGAGACCTCCTGGTTGGAGCCCACGCCCGTCTTGACGGGAACCCCAAGCTAAGCTCAAGCCTATAAGGGCTGTGTGCATCTGGACACATACACTGCTGGACACTGGGTTGGAGATTTTTTAACCCCCCCCCCCCCAATCGCAACGCACTTGAAAACCTCCAAACTACAGTGCCCAATCTGGGAATATCAAAATTCTAAGAAAGCTGTAAAAACCGCCAAAAAACAACAAAACACACCAATTTATAAATCGATAATCCAGAGTGCCGCACACTGCGTACATGCAAACCTTGTGTCTGTTCTACAACCATTTTCACAGTGATGGGGCCTTACACAGAAAAGAGAAAAATCATTACCTGTTTTGCACAGCTTTCATGAGATGGTACATGTCCACTTCTTGTTTTCTAAGAGGGCCAAAGGTAGATATGGTTTGTACATGACCAGAGCCAGAAGCATTGCCATGAAATGTTCCAACATCAGCATCTATGTTAGCCTTTAGTACATCTCCAGATGTTCCTTCATATTTCACAAATTCAGACTCAACTACCACTGAAAGATAAATGGATAAATACAGTACAGGATATATGGCTGAACAGGAAGAAAAAAAATAAAAAAACACACAGAACAATTATGTGCACTTTTATCAGTGGGTTCTGAATGCCACACAAGCCCAAAGCTGGTTGCCCGATTCGGTTATAGGAAAGATTTAGTGAAGGAGGAGGAAGGGTACACTTCCATAAAAAAGAAAAAAAGAAGAAAAAAAAAAAAAAAAAAAAGGAGACAGTTGCCAATAGTTCACCAAGCTAACTCCAGGATCATTATCTTTATTTTTATTTTTAAATGAAAGTTATGTGAATAAGTTTAATCCAATGACATTTGAAAATTACACCCACATGGTTGAAAGCAGAGTCTCAGGCTTTTGTTAAAAGGGCAACTCCACTTTTGTGGGGGGAAAAAAAGCAAATAAAAATAAATAAATATATAGCGTATACAATTGGAACACAAAATCACATCATAATTGAATGTTTTAAAAAATTACCTTTCCAATCTGCCGCTGCTATGGTTTTCTTTTGTAAATGGCATCTGTGTACAGAATGCCCCCAGAATAATTAATTGTGAGCAGTTAGATTCCTTGCTATGAGAAGAACAAGGAGATACTAAAATATCTAGGGAGGTGGTACTCATCAAGTATTTCCAGCAATTCCCTGATCCTAGGGTCAAGGTCACTGTTCACCTGCAGTACTATAAAGATGGTTTGTACAATTTCCGAAAAACAACATCAGCTCGGGACAGTTCCATACTATATAAATGAGGGTTCTTGGGTTATGTCCACATTTGGGACAGTCAGGATTATCTCTACTGTCCCACCTATATAATTTTTCAGGGTTCCATAATACTCCGTAAAAGTATTTAAAAGTGATTGTAAAGGCTCTGTTATAAAAAACAAACAAACACAGACATGTTATACTTGCCTCCTCTGTGCAATTGGTTTTGCACAGAGCAGCCTGGATCCTCCTATTCGCTGGTCCCTCTTTGCTGCTCCTAGCCCCTCTCTCCTTTAAGAGCCCCTCAGCCAGCCGCTTGCTACAGGGGGGCACCCAAGCCGAGTAAGAGCTCCGTGCATCCATTCAGACAAGGAGCCCCGACCTGGCCCTGCCCCCTCGCTCCCCTGATTGGTTGACTGACAGCCAAGGGAGCCAATGGCAAATACATGTGTAGAGATCAAGGCATTTCGCAGTAGCAAGCAGGCTATCTCAGATAAACAGTAGTATCATGTTGTAAAAGGGGGGGGGGGGCGGGATGTGTACACCCAATGCATGACACAGCTGGGAGGTACTGATGACATTTCTGGTTAGGAACTAAATTATTTCAGTGTGCCAATGTTTAGGTGGTCTCAATGCACAATACCCAGGGAAAGCCAACATTCAAGCCTTCCAGTTTAGGTAGATCAACATAATTACTACAAATAGGGGTGTAGAATTTAAAGCCCCCCCATGGTGCATAAACATCCCAAGGTCATCCATGCTTTAATTATAAGGAGAGTGGAATATTTTGGTTTACTAGCAAATGTCCTAGCCTCCAAATGCACCATGACAGGAGTATTCCTGGTCCCAAAAGTTTGGGTCATCCTGAAGCTCCACCCCTAGCTAGGCAAATGCTGGAGCTCTGCTGCTGGGACAAAAAGTTTAGCATCAAGAACCATGAAACCACAGATAATCCCAGAACGGTAAGGCTAGGTAGGCGCATGCACCATTTCTGAATAAACTATATGGGGAAATTGTGCAAAACGAACGGCTGCGATAGGCATCATTCGCCTCTGCTCCGCCGCCCCCCCTCACCGTAGGACAAATGCGGTACTGCACACCACTTTGGCCTGAATCGTTCTCGTTTTGCGAGACAACACTCGCAAACAGAGTTACAATTTTTAAAAATACAGTGCTCGTATTGCAAAAACGGAGGGGGAGGGAGAGGGAGAGAGAAATGGCACATACTCTCCCTCTTCAAAATATCACTGCCATTTTCAGCTTTTGTAAGAGAGCCGGATTAATAATTGCTGAGATTTTAGCCATCTAGTTTGAGTGTCTGGCCTAGGGTTAGAAAGAAATTCAATTTCTGATTGATAAACTGCTAGCATCAAGAATTTTACCCATTTTTAACCCTCTCGTATTTTACTGCATTGTAGATTTTAAAGCACTGCACAAACTGTTGGCGCTATATAAATCCTGTAGAATAATGAAATCTTTACAGAGGTGAATCTCTTGAAGTCAAACAGAAGGTGGGCCAGGAAAGGTGCATACTGCTGCAGTGTCAGCTGGGATTCAGGAGAATTTCTGCAGCTTTTAAACTGCTTCCTTTCATTTCTCCTTTGAAGTACTAAATTGTTATCAAATACTTACAGTAATTTTCCTTTCCTGGCCCATTCTCACGTACGCACAAAACGGGTTAACACCTCTGGAGACCCACATGACCACCTGTACCTAGCTGAATAAAAGACAGCCCCTCCTCCAACCAACTAAGATGTTCGATAAGGAGGGAGTCCTGTGCTGACGTGAGCGTGGGTCAGGAAAGGAAAATTACGGTAAGTATTTTAGAACAATATTCCTTTTTTCTGGTCCACCTCACGTCAGCACACGACGGCATATACCAAAGCCAATATAGGGCGGAAATAAAGCCAGAAATAATTGATCTCTCGTCACAAAATTGCTGGTCGCATATTTAGTTTGTAGGGTTGAATGAAGGCCGCGCCAGACCTTCAAGATAGTTCTTACCTATATCTTCCAAGCAATCTTGGCATAACTGCCACAAAGGCTGTCACCCCTCTAGCCCTCTAGTCAAATAGGCTTGCAATTGTTTCAGAGCAGAAAAGAATACTTCCTACACGCCAATCTAATCACCCTGGTAACCCAAGACTGGATGACTCTTGAGGGCCTGATGGCTACTAAATGAAAAGATTGTACACTTTTCTCTTTTGACTAAGTACACCGTTAGTAACTCGACCATGTGTAAGAAAACTGAAGTCTTCCTGCTGTGCACTCTCGTGTGAAAACTCGGAGGGACTACTTCCCAGTTTTTATGGAAACTGAATACCATTTAAAAAAATTGAACTTTGGAGATAGGGATACCGCGTCCATCTCTGGTAAAAAAAGAACAGAAAAAAAAAAAAAAAAAAGACAAAGGGCCCTTGCAGGAAAGAGTTGCAATCTTCAACATTCTTCTGTCTGAAGTAGTTGCTGTCTGGAGAACTAGTTTTACCGTGAGGTACTTCAATGGAAATTTAACCTATTGGAGCAATGGGTGCTCTCAGATCCAAGCCCAAGTCCCACAGAGGGAACAAAGATTTCCCTCAAGGTCATATACAGATTGTCACCTGGAAGAAGCATCTGGTCACTGGCTTTTGCACCCACCTGCAGCCTGTGAAAAGATAAAGTAGAGATCTGTTCCTTAAATGGAGTTGTATGCCAGACCAACCTCTAGCGCCGACTGTAAAATGTCAAGGATATTGGCTAGAGAAGGGAACACAGGAGAAAGCTTTTCCTGAACAGACAAAGCAGACTTCTTTCATATCCTCTCCCACGTAGCGTTCATGGATGATCTTCTGGTCACCAAGGTCTGAACAACCTCAGGTGAGAATCCCTGCACCTCAAGTATAGCCTATTCCATGGCCAGGCTATTAAAAGTAGTCTCATTGGATTGAGGTGCTGTTACTAACCTTGCCATAAAAGATTTAATTCGACCAGAGACAAAGATCAAACAGAAAATTCCATGGCACTGTGAACCTATCTTGTATGACAGGGTCTTTGCATTGGTATCCTGTTGCCAATATTAGAAGCTGCATGTTTAGTGAAGTCTCCCTGAGAACTACTGCTGGAACACCCCATAGGGCAAATATTGGTATGAGGCACTTGTTGAAAAAAATATTCTGCCTAATCGAACCAATAATTGGATTTGCTTCCCTGGCAAGAAGACCAACCTTAACTGACTGCAAGTGGTTCTCTGCCCCATGAAAAGTTTCTTTGCAAGATGTAACAAGAAAAGTCTTTTGGTGTTCCCTTGTCAGGCAATGTAGTCTACTACTGTCTTGTCAACCTTTCTCAGGCCTCCTTGAAGATCCTGAAAGGCTTGCAATGCTAGAAAAGGGCTTCCTTCCATTCAAGATACTTGGGGAGTTTGCGCTTCACTGCCCTCCAATAGCCTTTCACTTGTTTCTTCAGATTGTGGACTCCCCGGCCTCAGAATCATCCTATCTCCTGAATTTGTATAGGCACAAAAAGATTTTCTGATCCATAGACAGCCCAGCTCATAGGCTAAAGAAGGCAAAATTGAAAACGCTCTCATGTACCACCTGGCCCAAGGTACCACCACTTCCAACAAAATCTTCAAAAATATTCCGGGGGCTGTGCCAATTCTGTAAAAGGCAGACAACTGAACTGGAAGTGACATCTGGCCACCACAAATCTCACACGCATCTGGTGCTCGGCATTGATCGGTACATGGAAGTATGAGTCAGTCGGTCAATTGATACCAACCGGTCCTCCTGCTGAACTGTCCCTGCGACTGTCTGCATGGACTCCATCTTGAACCTCTTGGTGTGTATGAACACATTTGATTCCTTCAAACTGAAACAGGCCAGAAGGCTTCTGCCTTAAGTACTAGAAAAACTGAGGAGTTTCCAGCATCACTAGCATAATGGCCTTGATGCAGTTTAAAAATCTTGCAAACTGTTTCTCTTCTGAGATCTGTTGAACATTAAATGAATTCAGTGGTCAACTTTGGAATTCTTCCTTGTACTCCCACATGTCTTCTGGACCCACTGGTCTTTGACGATTGTTGTCCAAACCCTCCAGAAGTAAGGGCTACAATCAACTTCACTCAGGCCCCCTGGCCCCAACTGGAAGAGACTGGTTGGACGCACCTTTAAAAAGACTTTCTAACCCTCTTAGCAACTTGCTCTAGACTTGATTTGTGTCAAAGGTAACTTTAAGACCCCTCCACTGTGATCTGTTAAATCTGCAGCCTGTCCTATAAGATTTGGCCTCCTGCATCCTCTGAAGCTCCATAGGCTTGAGTGAAGGATGGCGGCTTTCTCTTACTAGTCTGTGGCCACAGTCCAGACTTTTCCTCCAGTCATTCGCTTAATTGCATTGTTCAGGGTTTGTCCAAACAACCTCCCATTATAGGAAATGTCGAAGGCTTGTGTCGAAGTTCCACCTGCCCTCCAGTGGCGTAACCACAATGGTCTCATAGCAGTGACTGAGTGCTCCAGCGCTTGTTCCAAGTCAATCAAAAGCATTAACCAAAAGTCCGTTGCCAGGTTCCACTCTTTCCAGATACTGTGCCAAATCTTATCATTTCCAGTGTTGAATACAATGCCATTTCTGAAGATTATATAGCGACGTCAACTCTATTGCTGGTTGGCAGGCAAAATCTGTCACTGTATAGATTCTGTGCAGGCCTGATGGCCAGATCACCACAATTTCTGCGTTCCAAGATCCGTTTCTGCATGAGTGTTTTTGATGCATACTCAATGCATTTTGCCACTTTCCAGATGTGTTCCATAAAGAAACAATGCAACATTCTACCTTTGTTGACTGCACTAGAATGTGTTGTACTAGTATGAACTAGATAATTGGAATCAAAGACCCTGTCCATGCGTTCTTGATGCAGAATAAAGACACACTGGACTGCATCTGGTGTGAACAAGTCCACTTTCTCATTCATAGGATCTCTGAAGGCAACTGAGTTATAAGAAGGCAAAGACACTTGTTGCCCTAGACACTAGATGGCAGCATCCACCCCTGGAAGTGCAGTGCATAAACATACATCAGCCATCCTATTTGGATAAAGCTTAGAGAACCTGTTACTGTAAATTGGTCTTCTGACAAGGTCTCTATCATCCTTCATCAACAAGCGATTTACGCTCTGCTATTATGGGAAAAGACAATCCTTCATGAACGTTCTATCATTATGGGTGTTGACTGTGTCGTGGATATTTGCAGCATACTTTCTGCTATAGCGCCTTAATAGCGCTTAAAATTTTGCACAACCACATCCTTGTGAGGCAACCTGTGCAATTTCATTTCTCTGCCACTGCAGACTGCATGCAGGCCCAAATCACACCAAGTTTGGCAAGGCCTCTTCTATCATGCTGGCATAAACGCATGTGCCAATTTCCTGGATCCTGTCCCTTCACAGGGCAAGTGGCAACAACTCCTTTAGAGTGAATTGACCACATGCTTAACCACTTAAGGACCTTGCCTGTTTTTCAGACTGTTTACACGTTAATTTTTTTGCTAGAAAATTACTTAGAACCCCCAAACATTATTTTTTTTTCTAACACCCTAGAGAATAAAATGGTGGTCATTGCAATACTTTGTCACACAGTATTTGCACAGCGGTCTTACAAGCACAACTTTTTTGGAAAAAATTAACTTTTTTGAATTAAAAAATAAGACAACAGTAAAGTTAGCCCAATTTTTTTTATATTGTGAAAGATAATGTTACGCCGAGTAAATTGATACCCAACATGTCATGCTTCAAAATTGCGCCCGCTCGTGGAATGGCGTCAAACTTTTACCCTTAAAAATTTCCATAGGCGATGTTTAAAAAATTCTATAGGTTGCATCTTAGTTACAGAGGTGGTCTAGGGCTAGAATTATTGCTCTCGCTCTAACAATTGCGGCGATACTTCACTTGTGTGGTTTGAACACCGTTTTCATATGCGGGCGCTACTCACATATGCGTTTGCTTCTGCGCGAGAGCTCGCCGGCTCTAAGTTTTTTTATCTCTTATTTATTTTACTTTATTTTATTTCTTTTTACACTGTTTTTTTTTTTTTTTTTTAAAAGTCACTTTTATTCCTATTACAAGGAATGTAAACATCCCTTGTAATAGAAAAAAGCATGACAGGTCCTCTTAAATATGAGATCTGGGGTCAAAAAGACCTCAGATCTCATATTTAGGACTAAAATGCAATAAAAAAAAAAAAAAAGAAGAAGTCATTTGGAAAAATGACAACAAACAAAATGTGCCTTTAAGACGTATGGGCGGAAGAGACGTTTTGACGTCGCTTCCGCCCTGCTATGGTATGGAGACGGGTGGGGGCCATCTTTCCATCACTCGTCTCCATACCCAGCTAGGAAGAGGACCCGATTGCCTCCGCCGCTACCAATGGCTCCGGTAAGCGGCGGAGGGCGCGGGAGAGCGGCGGGAGGGGGGCCCTCTCCCGCTGCCAATAACAGTGATCTTGCGGAGAATCTGCCAAAGAGACCACCATTATCATTTACAGGACCGGCGCCTGAAGAGATGGATACCTCGGTTGTGGCTGCAGCTGCTGCCGTTACCGAGATATCCCTCTTCAAAAAGGACGTATATAGTCGTGTGCAGGTCCTTAAGTGGTTAAAGTGGTTGTAAACCCTCGGATATAAAACATTATTTAAAAAATTAGCCCATAACACAGGCAGCTGATCGCTGCCTGTGAAAGTGTACTCACCGCCGTCATTAGCTGTAAAATCGTATATTTCGTTTTGATGACGTCACCGCGCTTGCGCATTGTAGCCCCTCAAAACCGGCATCTGAAGTTTACCTGGTTTTCTTTTTAATTGTTTCTGGAACTGAATGTGAGCGAGCTTCCTCTCTGCCTGGCACAGAGGAGAAGTCTCGCAATGTTATAGTCCTTCTCCTGTTCCTGATACTCCCCCCGTGTGACTGAACAAGACGTCACAAAGGGGAGGGAAAGAACACAATGCTGCCGCAGACACAGGAACGAATGACAAGTAACAAGGAGTTCTGTCCTTCACTGCAGAGGAAACAATCCATTCCGAATAAAGAAATATGTAAAGTACTGTGGAATATTCCTTTCCGTGTATCCTGGTTGCCGCGGTAACGGAAATTGAGATGGAGGCTTGGTTACGGTGATACGGCGCATGCGCGAGATTTACAACAAGGAAACAGTAAGGGCGGAAATGATGTATGAAAAGGAATCACTAAACAGCAGTGGCAATGGCGCTTTCAGTACCCGGAAATGCTGCTAATAAAAACAGCATAAAAAAGATATTTACAGGACTCATTTTAAAAAGTGTTATTTGTAGAATGCATTGCGCTGAGCTGGTGTACTGTAACAATTCAAAAATAGAAAAAAAAAATAGACAGGGTTTACTTCCTCTTTAATGAATGGGACAACCTGTAAGGCCCCATGCACACGAGACGCCGGTGCAAACTCTGCTGAACACACGTTTTAAAAGGCTAAAACCGGCGTTTAAAAACGCCTGTTTTGCCGCGATTTTAGCGGCGTTTTACCGCGTTTGCGTCTATAGGCGTTTCGTTAAGAAACATAAGACCCTCCCTAAGCTCAAAAAAACAGTATTATTTAACCATTTCAGCCATTTTGGGAGACCAGCAGCTGAGAGAGCAGCAGTGTACTTATATTTAGCGTATCACTTGCCACAAGTTGTGAATTGTCCACTTGCCACGTCACCTGGCCACAAGTTGTGGATTGTCCACTTGCCACATCACCTGCCACAAGTTGTGCATTGTCCACTTGCCACATCACCTGCCACGTCACCTGGCACAATTTGTGGATTGTCCACCTGCCACGTCACCTGGCCACGTCACCTGCCACAAGTTGTGGATTGTCACCTGCCACAAGATGTGGATTGTCCACTTGCCACGTCACCTGGCCACGTCACCTGGCAACATCACCTGCCACAAGTTGTGGATTGTCCACTTGCCACGTTACCTGTCACAAGTTGTGGGATTGTCCACTTGCCACATCAACTGCCACAAGTTGTGGATTGTCTAAAGTGCAATGCAAGCAATTACAGTTTTTTTTTTTTATTAATTTTTTAATGGTTTTTCATCATTTGCCATCATTTTTGAGATTTCTAATGTAAAAAAATAGGTCACCTTTAAAAACGCTTATAAAACCGCAAACGCGGCAAAACGCCGGTACCGCGTTTAGCGTCTGAAACGTGGAAAACTTTTGCGTCTGAACCCATTTTTTTGCTTCTGGAAAAACGAGGCTAAACGCAACTGCTTGTAAACGCCAAGAAACGAGAGTGTGTGCATGGACACATAGGATAACATTGGATGGGTTCAGAGGCAGTTGAAAAAAAGTGTCCAACTGCCTCTGAACGCGCGTTTAACAGCAAATAACAGCGTCTCGTGTGCATGGGGCCTTAGGTGTCGTTGTCCTGGTCAGGATAAGATGATAGTTGGCATGTTGTGTTGAGGGTTTCTGCTCCTAAAATAATGCAAAACACCTTAATTTGCATAATTTCCTTGAGCACTCTTAACCACTTCCTTACCGGCCCTTTTCTGGCACGCCTCTCCTACATGCAAAAATCATAATTTTTTTGCTAGAAAATTACGCAGAACCCCCAAAACACGATATGTTTTTTTAAGCAGACACCCTAGGGAGTAAAATGGCGGTCATTGCAACTTTTTATTTCGCACGGTATTTGCGCAATAATTTTTCAAACGCCTTTTTTGGGGGAAAAAGAAACGGTTTCATGAATTAAAAAACAACAAAACATTAAAGTTAGCCAATTTTTTTTGCATAATGCTAAAGATGATGTTATGCCGAGTAAATAGATACCCAACATGTCGCCCTTCAAAACTGCACACGCCCGTGGAATGGCGCCAAACTTCGGTACTTAAAAATCCTCATGGGCGACGCTTTAATTTTTTTTACTGGTTACATGTTTTGAGTTACAGAAGAGGCCTAGAGCTAGAATTCCAACGTTCGCAGCGATACCTCACATGTGTGGTCTGAACACAGTTTTCATATGTGGGCAGGACTTGCATATGCGTTCGCTTCTGCGTGCGACCTACCGGGGACAGGGGCACTTTAAAAAAAAAAAAAAATTTTTTTTTTTTTTTATTGTTAATTTTACTTTAAACTTTTTACTTTGACACTTTAAAAAAATAAAATTGGGATCACTTTTATTCATATTACAAGGAATGTAAACATCCCTGTACTAGGAATAAGCATGACAGGTCCTCTTTACAGTGAGATATGGGGTCAATAAGACCCCAGATCTCACCTCTAGGCTGGGAAGCCTGAAATAAAAATTAATTAAAAAAAACGATCCTGGCTTCCCAGCCAAGGCGGCGCCGTTTTTTTGAATGCAGAGGCCGGGCATGACGTCATAACTTCGCTCCCGGCCTCCAAACGATCATAGAGACTCCGGCAACCATCTGGTCCACCGGAAATCTCTATGGTAAGCATCTGGGGGCCGGCGGATCCGTTCTGACTCACCGATCGCATCGGTGAGCCGGTAGAAGCACCGGAGGGCGGCGGGAGGCGTCCCCTCTCGCCGCCCGTAAGAACGATCAAGCGATGGAACAGCCACTATGATCATTATTAAGCCACGTACACCACGGTTTGACTTCCATCAGACTTTTCTGTGGTTTTTTGTCCGAACGGAGTTGGTCGGGAACACCCATAGCATACACACGCTCTGACTTTTCTGCAAACTTTCCCAAAACTTTTTGCAACATCAAGTGGTTTTTCTGCTCTTTACCGCCAGCCCTTGGTCAACTTCTGCTATTGTTGGTTGATTTTAACATTAGTTGTTTTGTCCATCAGACAAAAGTCCGATGGTTTTCTGTACACACGGTCGGACTTTGCTCCATCGGACTTTTGTTGGGGAAAAGTTTGTCCGTTTGCAGACCCAACTTTTGTCCGATGCAAAAAAAGTTTGTCCGATGGAACGTACACACGGTCGGATTGTTGGTCCAACTTGCTCAAAATTAAGTTTGTTGGCCAAAAGTCCAACCGTGTGTACGGGGCTTTACGGTGCACAGAATCGCCGGCTCTAAAAGACAATATCCAAATGATGCCTGTAGCTGCAGGCATCATTCAGATATCCCCATTCAAAGTCAAGGATGTCCGTCCGGTAGGAAGTGGTTAAAAACCATGTCCCACGTTGCCCCCTCCTACCTTTGCTAATTTTCTATGCCACCAACAGGTGTGGCAAGCTCATATTTGCACAAAATATGTGGAAAAGGGCATATTACCTCTCACCAAAAAACATGGTACCCTGTCTCTTTAGGACCCATCTGCCTTCCTCCACTCACTTCAGAATCCGCAGCAGGCGAGCTCAGACAGCATTTCCAAAAGGCAGACAGCAGACACAGTCAGAGTGAGACAAAAAACAGTCAGACTGTCAAACCCACAGAAGTACACAGCATAGAAAGGGAGCCAGGACAGCACATCCAGAGGCAGACAGGAGACTCAGAATCTGGAGGCAAGTCCTTTACCCGGCAGGACTGCAGAGAGAGGGAGAGAAGCCCTCTCAACTGCAGACCTCCAAGATCATTTACACCATTGCATGGCGACTGGCCCATCCTGTGCCGCCCATCTCCCAGCACCCTGTGACCTGATTCACAGCCGCTCTGACTGACATTAAAGCCAGGAGAGCAGTGTGGTGCGCTGTATATAAAAAAAGACAGGAAAAAACCCCAAAGAGAGAGATAGGCAATGATGACATTGCACAATACCACACCTGTACAATATCAATGCTGTTTAAGCATCATTTTTCCCGTGGCCTTGGCACAAAAGGCACCCAGTTTTTAGAAGGATTTACCGTTAGCATTCAGGGTCTTCCAACTCCATCAGAGGCTGAACATGGAGGGGTAGGTTAGGCGGGGGGGGGGGGGTGCAGCAAACAAATAACTTACCAACTGCAATCAACAGGTGGCCTGGAGCAGACCAATAAAGAAAAACATCTTAGTTGGGGGAGGGGCTGTCTTTTATTCAGCTAGGTATAGGTGGTCATGTGGGTCTCCAGAGGAGGTGTTAACCCGTGGTGTGCTGACGTGAGGTGGGCCAGGAAAGTCATATGCAGTCTGTCTGCTGTAGAAATTAATGCAACTGTCCACGCTTGTCTTATGGATAGCAATAGTAAACTAGGTGCGGGACAGGAAGGACTTAACCCTCCCCCCTTCAGAATCGAGAAAATATAGGAAAACATAGCAATACTGGTATAAAATATACCATCTTAGCCAAATACCAGCTTTACCCCAAGAAATGTAATTAAGCCAATCACTGGGCCCCTGCTATGGCTCCCTGAGGGCTGCCCTTGGGCATCACAGGAGTGGTGGAGCCTTTTCTTTGCTCTCCCACTAAAACATCCTCACTATTTATTTCATCCTCCCTTTCATACTCTACCCTTCTACCACTTTTATCCTCTGTCTATACCTACCTGACATATCTTTTCTCTACTTTTTCCTATAAAGACCAGACCTTTCTCCCATGACAGGTCTCCACAACATGTCAGTATTATTTTAGTTAATAGTTTACTGATTCTTTGAAGCCCAAATGTATATTAACAATTTGACCGTACAATTAAATCAATAGGTCTCTGATTTCTGTATTGCGAGACTATTGCATTGTATCCGATAATTGGTTTACCTCTGTACTTTGTTTTATTTTATTTGTTAAAAAGAATTTGCAAAACATTCTAAATATATGCGTTTTGGATAAACATAGGTCTATACTTGGGCCACTTGGTCTTTCTGGGCCATCTCTCTACTGTGTTTCTATTACCTTCACAAATGTACGTACAATATTTTCTCTTCCTTATTATGGTGATTGTATTTAAAGATAGATTTCTAGATTAGCCACTAGAGGGAGCAAGCAATCAATTTGAAATCATCTTATATTAAAGTGGATGTAAACCCGAATTTTTTTTTTTTTTTTTTTTTTTTGATGTCACAATGTAGAGTATAAGATTTCCTATCACTGCCCAGTCTTGCCACACAGAGTTAATCCAGCTCTGAGCAATCCTCTTTTATTGTTGTTCAGTGAGATAAATCTTGACAAACAGGAAAACGTTGTCAAATCCGCCCCCTTGCTTAGAGTGACAGGTTATTTACATATATCGTGGACTAGCCTGAGACAGGCACATCCTGTGTAAAAAGTTCACAATTCACATCCCCCTCCCCTCCCCTCCAGCTCTCCCAGGATTGGCTGCCTTTACTGTGTTTTGACTGGATGTTTCTCATCATGGGGTGTGATCCACAGTTCAGTGTGACGAGAAAATGTATGCCATGTATGCCGCAGTGAAAACACAGAACAGAACAGCAGAATATACACAGACAAGTGAATTAGGGGAGATGCATCTAGTGAGAGCTGGGCAGAAGAGAAGCTTGAGTGATCTGGATTCTTGTTATATTGCAGTGTGTGAGGTCACCTGATCACAGTTGCAACATTCCTTTCCATCACCAGGGTGTGTTGTGTGGGGGAGGGGTGGATTTCTCACTTTTTATCATTGCACCCAGTAAGGCTGAATGAGCTTAGGGCTTGTTCACATTAGTGCGCTGTGTGAGATCGCATGTGATTCGCACCGCAAATCACATGCGATGTCCATGCAGTGCGATTTCAGCCATTCAGATAGTATGGCTGATATCGCACCGCATTCAGACCAAACACGCACAGGACCCTTTTTTTGGTCCGCACCAGAATCGGATCGCATGGGTGTTCACACCCATGCGATCCGATTCATGTCCGAACTGTCAGTTCGCAGTGCGATATGCGAGCTGAAATGGGGGTGTCATTAACATTGTATTGACACTCCCCAGCAGTTGGCATATGGCAGTGTGAACTTCTGTGCGAGTCGGGTGCGATGTGGGAACCCGCAGTGAATTCGCAGGGTTCCCGCATCGCATTAGTGTGAACCGAGCCTCAAAAGCATACAGCCTCCAAATGTCACCTGACTGCTCCCACCAAGGCTCGGTTCACACTGGTGCGATGCGGGAACCCTGTGAATCCGCTGCGGGTTCCCACATCGCACCCAACTCGTACGGCAGTTCACACTGCCATATGCAAACTGCTGGGGAGTGTCATACAATGTTAACTACACCCCCATTTCAGCTCGCGTATCGCACTGCGAACTGACAGTTCGGACATGAATCGGATCGCATAGGTGTGAACACCCATGCAATCTGATTCTAGTGCGGACCAAAAAAAGGGTCCGGTGTGTGTTTGGTCCAAATGCGATGCGATTTCAGCCATACAGTTTGTATGGCTGAAATCGCATCGCACAGACATCGCATGTGATCTGAACAGCAATGCAGTGCGAATCACATGCAATGTCTGGCATCGCACCAGTGTGAACCAGGCCAAAGTCCCTACAAATGTCACCTGACGTTATTTTTTAAAATTTATTTTTGTACATTTTTTTTTCCATAATGATGGGGGGTGGGTTTTTTTTTTTAAATATATTTTTTCACAGTGCTTTTGGGAAAGGGGGTGGGGGTATGGTGCAGTGGACGGTGTCGGGGGTCAGGAGGGCAGTCGTTAGAGTCAGTGGTCTTTGGCAGTAGGGCAGTGGTCGGGGCAGTGGTCGGTGGCAGTGGTCTTGGGGCTCTGGACCGTGTTGGTATTGGGGGGGGGGGGGGGGGCTTGCGGTTGTGGTGTGGTGTGGTTTTTTTTTTATCAGCCCTGTTGGAGGCTTTGGTGACATGTCAGGGGTCTAAACAGAGACCCCTGACATCTCCCATTTGATACAGAGAAAGGACATAGGACAGATTCCCCAGTCCTTTTCTCTGCATTGAAAATGAATGGAGGGGAGGCAGCGGCTCTTCTCTATTCATAAACTGAAGCAGAGTAACACACAGGTTACTCTGCTTAGTTATCACAGGACACAGAGCGATCGGTAACGAACGCTCTGTGTCCCATTCAGAAAAGAAAGGGGCCGGTAATTGACATAACAGACCCTTTCTCCACTCTCTATCCTGACAGATCCCCCTGCGCCCCCCCCTCTCGCAGCCCGCGGGAGATGAGAGGGAAGACACAGGAGGATGTGAATGACACGGAGGGGCCAGAGAAGAAGGGGGGTGGTGGAGGAGCACATGGGCGCTGGAGGAAGACACTCGGGGATGATCGGTGCAGCAGAGACCGCTGTGAGCACCGATCCCCCATGCATGGCTTTTCAGGTGAAAGCCGCGGGAGAATGAGAAGCGGCTGATGAAAAGCCATGCAGGGGGATCGGTTCTCACAGCGGTCTCTGCTGTACCTATCATCGCCGAGTGTCAATGGACATTCACATGTGTGTACAGAAACGACAGGGGGCCGTGAGCGCGCTCTGCTTTTACCCAGAACGCGCTCTGCCTCTCCTGTGCACGCTCTGGCCAAGGGGAGTGTAGAGTTGGGTGGGGAGTCTGCTGGCGTCACGACTCCGCCCACCGAGCACCGAATGACAGACCTGCCCACTGAATTTCGATTTTTAGGGGGTTTCAAACAGAGAAGGGGGAGACATTTGACAGGTAAGGATACATGCAGGAGGCATGTATATCCTTATAGTTCACCACTATGGCTGTAGTTTAGAATTGATGAGAGTGGGTTTACATCCACTTTAAGGCAAGTTTTCCACCAGACAGGGAGTGCACTGTTAGGCTCCATGTACAGGGGACACTGGTGCAAACTCCTCTGAACGATTTTTTTTTAAGGCTTGAAACCGGCCTTACTAATCTGTTAGCAAATATTAAGAAAAAGCACAGTAAGGATCCACCAAAGCATTAAAATGATACTAGACACACAGTTTCATTTACACTGTCCCTTCTATTTCTGTATGTGGATGGTGGCACGGTAATTATTTTAATTAACCACTTCAACCCGGTAGAATTTACCCCCTTCCTGACCAGGCCATTTTTTGCAATACAGCACTGCATCGCTTTAACTGACAATTACGCGCTCGTGCGACGTTGTACCCAAACAAAATTTACGTCCTTTTTCCCCCACAAAGAGAGCTTTTTTTGGTGGTATTTGATCACCTCTGTGGGTTTTAGTTTTTGTGCTATAAGCAAAAAAAAAAAAAAAAAAAAAAAAAAAAAACACAATATTTTTTATTTTTTGCTATAATAAATATAAAAAATAAAAATTAAATCGAAGCGTATATTGATTGGTTCGCGCAAAAGTTATAGCGTCTACAAAAAGGGGATAGATTTATGGCTTTTTTTTCTACTAGTAATGGCGGCAATCAGCAATCTTTATCGGTGCTACGACATTGCGGCGGACAGATCGGACACTTTTTTGGGACCATTGACATTTATACAGCGAATAGAGCTAAAAATAGCCACTGATTACTGTATAAATGTCACTGGCATGGAAGGGGTTAACACTAGAGGGTGATCAAGGGGTTAAGTGTGTTCCCTAGGTGTGTTTCTAACTGTGAGG
This sequence comes from Rana muscosa, assembly GCA_029206835.1. Classification (NCBI taxonomy): domain Eukaryota; kingdom Metazoa; phylum Chordata; class Amphibia; order Anura; family Ranidae; genus Rana; species Rana muscosa. The sequence goes on along the minus strand of CM055122.1, from coordinate 176,816,398 downwards.
GGATTTGACCGACTAGAGGAGGAGCCAGATCATTGTTCCTACTTAGTAGGAACAGACGATCTGTTTCTCCTCTGTCAGAACAGGGATTTGTGTTCACACACGCGTCCTCGTTCTGGCTCTCGTGCCCGCGGGCATCGGTTCTCCCGCCATGCAGTGGGTGTGCGCGCACATGCTATGGCGTATACAGCGATTTGTGCAGGACAGCCATCCTGCCTCCGTATATGTACAGGCACCGGTCAGGAAGCGGTTAAAGCAGAACTCCGTGAATGTTTTTTGCAATGTCCTTGTTGTTGATCTCCTACCTTTACCAACTATGCCAGCCATCTTATTATGAGCTTCTGTACTTCCTCTAATAGCCTGATTTTGCAGAACAGCAGTTAAAGTGGTTGTAAACCCTTACAGACCACTTTTAACTACAGGTAAGCCTATAATAAGGCTTATCTGTAGGTACCGTGGATATCTACTAAACCTGCACGGCATCATCGGCACATGCACACTGAAGAAATGGACTAAGTGTGCCGTTTCTTCAGCTGATGTGCCGGCACGATGGAGTGACATCATTGTGGCTCTAGCCAATCACAGCGCCGGAGCCCACGATACCCAAAAAACTCTGGGAGACATGTCGCCGGATTCAATCTAAGGTATTTCATAATCAGCTAGTAGCTCATTATGCCTTTGTCTTGGAGGGTTTTTTTTTTGTGGATTTACAACCACTTTAATCTCCAGTGATTTCCTGTTTGTAAGACCGCTGGCCGCTATTCATCCTGTACCCTCAGCCAGCGGTCTTGTCACAGCCCATTTGTAGTTCTATCTACTGCAAGCAGGGATGCACTTCCGTCCCTACTTGCTGAAGTGGGGTCTCGCAGACCCCGGTCTGTGACCGCACATGGAGGTGGTGTCCGCCTCCTCCATGCCAGCACGCCAGTCACCACCCCCAGCATACACCCCATGCCGCTGGCCGCCCGTCAATCATCTGTCGCTGCTGCACAGGGATTGTTAAGAGACACCGGCTGGATGACAGAGCCGGGCTCTCCGGCTGTGACAGGTTTTGTATGTGAAAATGTTGAAAGTCCCGCCTCCTGGACTGGCATTGGACCAGTGTGCTGTCTATCACAATGCCGGACAATAAGGCGGGACTTTCGGCGATCAGTGTTTTCACATACAAAACCTGTCACAGCCGGAGATCCTGGGGTTCTGTCGGTATGGGTCCCCCGTTGGATAATTCCCGGGCTGGACTGCGCAGGCACAGCGCATGCGCAAATGGAGCCGACGGAAATCTCAGAGGATGAATCTCCGAGTTCATCACCTGTACACGGCGCATGCAACACGCCGCTCGCTCCCGATGCTCGGGGCGGGTTATACATTGAATTACAAGAAGAGACGGTGTTCTGTCGCTAAGATAGAAGCATAATAGTGTACTTACAAAAGTGTGCAAATAACAGGGTCCTTCAATGAAAAAAACATCAAAATTAGCACTAATACTGTGGGAAATAGCCTGTGTTATTAAGTTAAATAGGTCCTGCAAACACTGGAAAACCCACCCTTCAGTTGTGTAAACACGCCCCGCAAAGACATCTAGTTTATTGAGAAAACCATTCCCCAAAAAAGAGCACTTCTCAATAATACATCCGCCCCTTTCAGAAAAGCATCGGCCCCTTGTTGTATTCCGTCCTTTGTTGCAATTAAATGTATAACCCGCCCCGAGCATCGGAAGCGAGCGGCGTGTTGCTTGCGCCTGCTCCATGTACAGGTGATGAACAGCTGTTCCTCCTCAGAGATTTCCATCGGCTCCGTTTGCGCATGCGCAGTCCAGCCCGGGTATTATCCGACGGGGGACCCATACCGACAGGACAGGTGGTGACTCCCAAGAATCTCTGCTGCACCTATGGGCACAGATAAGCTGCACTTATGGGCACCGAGGCGGCACTTAAGGACACGGATGGGCACAGATAAACTGTACCAATAGGCACAGATGTAGACACTTATGGGCACTGAGGCAGCACAAATGAGGCTGCATTTATGGACACTGCTGGGCACAGATAAGCTGCACTGAGGCGGCAATAATGAGGCTGCACTCATGGGCATTGATAAGCTGCACTTATGGGCATGATAAGCTGCATTGATGGGCACTGATGAGGCTGCACTAAGGCGACACTGATAAGCTTTACTGACACCGTCCACTGCGAAATATCTGAGGGGTTTCCACCATCCCTGCAAGTTATTTTTTGGGTCTTATTTTCAGTTTGATGTGTAAAATATGTGACCTTGCATATCACAGAGACTGGTATTGTGGTAATCTTGAAGCCTATTGAGGTTTCCACCATTATTGTGTTATTGATTAGCAAGTTAGCGCTGCACTTAGTTTTTTTTCATGCCGACATTTACTTGTGCCACATGCAGATGTAAGCAGCATGTCCCGGCTCTCTGTGGTGTGGCTGGGGATGTGCTCATATACACTATACAAACACTGATTGCTGTTAGAAATATCTCAAAGCTACAGCAGGAGGAGGAATATTTCCAATACTGAATTACAGCAGAGTACAGTGTGTGTGTGTGTATAATATAATTATGGGCATGTGTTTACAGTTCAGTAATGATTACATAAAGCAAGTAAGGGCAATATGTTTATCGGCTGTTGTGGCTGAAGGGGGGAGAGCACAAACATGCTTTGCATTTATAAGGCTATAACCACCCTATCTTGCTGTGCGTTACTGAGTAGTGTGGCTTGCTGGCTGCAGAATGAGGGGGCGCGATTTATGTTGAAGTGCGCTTGTTCATATTTAACATGTACAGGCCTAGTGTACCCTCCCACATTCACTGCAATTCACAAAGCATGATGGAAAGTGTAGTTTGATTATGGTGCAGAGATAGAGGAGAGGATGTGATGTATCCTCCTTGGCAGAATAGATGCTGCATTTTTTGAATTAGAGATGACTTCCTGAAAATTCAATTAGACTTTTCTCTTCAATAAGGAATTTCACACATGTAATAACTGTTTAGTATTGTGTGGAGGAGGGGGGATGTACTAATAAAGGATGGTTTGCCGATCCCGGAGTTCCGCTTTAAAAAAAAAAAACCCATTGAATTACCTTTTTCCTATTCGATATACAGCTATCACGTCGCCCAGATCTTTCTCAGCCTGTTTGCAGGGAAACATAGGCAGGAGGAGCTTCTAGTCCTCTGCTACTGGTCACATGTTCAAAATAAAAACAGCCTTTGGGATACAGAGTAAAAATTATCAATATACAGTTTTAAATCATCATAAAAATATACACTCACCAGCAGCCACTTTATTATTAGGTACACTTTGCTAGTACCGGGTTGGACCCCCATTTGCCTTCAGAGCTTAATTCTTCATGGCATAGATCCAACAAGGTGTTGGAAACATTCCTCAGAGATTTTGGTCCATAGTGACATGATAGCATCACGCAGTTGCTGCAGATTTGTCGGCTGCACATACAGAATGTGAATCTCCCATTCCACCACATCCCAAAAGGTGCTCTATTGGATGGAGATCTGGTGACTGTGGAGGCCATTGGAGTACAGTGATCTCATTGTCATGTTCAATAAACCATTTAAACAATGCTCAGTTGGTACTAAGGGGCTTAAAGTGTGCCAATAAAATATCCCCCCCACACAATTACACAACCACCAGTCTGATACAAGGCAGGATGGGTCCATGCTTTCATGTAGTTTATGCCAAATTCTGACCTCAACATGAATATTGTAGCTGAAAAATCGAGACTCATCAGAACAGGCAACGTTTTTCCAACGTTCTACCAATCTATTGTCCAATTTTGGTAAACCTGTGCGAATTGTAACCTCAGTTTCCAGTTCAAAGCTGACAGGAGTGGCACCCGATGTGATGATCTGCTGCTGTAGCCCATCTGCTTCAATGTGTTGAGTGTTCAGAGATGGTATTCTGCATACATTGGTTGTAACAAGTGGTTATTTGAGTTACTGTTGCCTTTCTATCATCTCAAACCAGTCTGCCCATTCTACTCTGACCTCAACAAGGCATTTTCGTTCACACAACTGCCGCTAACTGGATATTCTCTCTTTTTCAGGCCATTCTCTGTAAACCGTAGAGATAAATGTGCGCGACAATCTCAGTAGATAAGCATTTTTTTTAAATTACTCCGACAAGCCCATCTGGCACCAACAACTATGCCACGTTCAAAGTCACTTAAATCCCCTTTCTGATGTTCGGTTTGAACTTTAGCAAGTTGTCTTTACCACGTCTAGATGCCCAAATGCATCAAGTTGCTGCCATGTGATTGGCTGATTAGCAATTTGTGTTACCAAGCATTTGAACAGGTGTACCTAATAAAAGTGGCCGGTGAGTGTATATTTGAAATCAAATATATTATTTTTGTCAATAACATGGTGTGGGTAGATTTTTGCCAGTCACAGGCTGTGGCACACCCCTCCAGCCTGTCTTAGAATATGAGGGAGGAGAAGCGCCCATGAATTAAGAAGCAATATCCCCCCTACATTGTGTTTAGCTGGTTAGTGGGCATGAGGGAGGGAGTGGGCTGCCTTTTACCACTGTGTATACACCCACATTTGTGACTCTATAGGTCACATGGGCTGTTCAGATGTGATAGGGAAGAAATGCTCAACATAGAAACTCACTGAAAACCGAGTTGGCACCACAACTGCAAAATCTCTAGCTAAATTGGGGGCATGAACAGAAGGTAGAGAGCAGCAGGATCCACTAGGGTTTTTGCAGAATACAGAAAATGAATCCCATAATGACCGAGTATGAACAGCATGTAATGCAACATTTATCGATAGTTTTTTTTATAAATGTGGATTTAGTGACACTAAGCATAAGCTGTATGTACAACAAGCATACAAACTACACGTAGAAACAATCTTTTTTAACCACTTAAGGACCGAGCCTCTGAGATTTGTTGTTTACAAGTTAAAAACAGTTTTTTTTTTGCTAGAATATTACTTAGAATCCCCAAACATTATCCATTTTTTTTTTCTAACATTGTAGAGAATAAAATGGCGGTCGTTGCAATACTTTATGTCACTTTGAGTTAAAAAAATAAGACAAAAGTAAAAAGTAAAAAGTTAGCCCAATTTTTTTTTATATTGTGAAAGAATGTTACACCGAGTCAATTGATACCCAGTATGTCACGCTCAAAATTGCATCCGCTCGTGGAATGGCGACAAACTTTTACCCTTAAAAATCTCCATAGGCGACATCTAAAAAAAAATTCTACAGGTTGCATGTTTTGAGTTACAGAGGAGGTCTAGGGCTAGAATTATTGCTCTCGCTCGCGGTGATCGCAGCGATACCTCACGTGTGGTTTGAACACCGTTTTCATATGTGGACGCTGCTCACATATGCAGTCACTTCTGCACGCAAGCTCGGCAGGATGGGGCGCGTCAAAAAAAAAAAAAATTCTAATTTATTTTACCTTTTATTTTTAACACTGTTTTTTACACTGTAAAAAAAATAAAAATAAAAAAAATGGTGTCACTTTTATTCCTATTACAAGGAATATAAACATCCCTTGTAATAGAAAAAAAGCATGACAGGACCACTTAAATATGAGTTCTGGGGTCAAAAAGACCTCAAATCTCATATTTACACTAAAATGCAATAAAAAAAAAAAAAAAAAAAAGTTGCTTTAACCACTTGCCGACCACTTCACGAACATATGTCGGCAGAATGGCTTGTGTGGGCAAAGCAACGTACCTGTACACTGCTTTGAAATTCCCGCCCGCTGCGAGCTCCTTGACCGTGCCCACGTGACCCGCGGACTCGATAACCGCCGGCGTCTCGTGATCGTGTCACCTGTGTAAACAAGGCATTTCCCTGTTCTGCCTAGTGACAGGACACTGATCTGCTCCGTCATCGGGAGCAGTGATCAATGTCGTGTCACTTGCAGCCCACCCCCCCCACCCCAGTTAGAATCACTCCCTAGGACACACTTAACTTCATCCTGGCCCCCTAGTGGTTAACCCCTTCCCTGCCAGTGCCATTTACACAGTAATCAGTGCATTTTTATAGCACTGATCGCTGTATAAATGACAATGGTCCTAAAATAGCGTCAGAAGTGTCCAATGTGTCCGCCATAATGTCGCAGTCATGATAAAAAAAAAACACCACGCAGATCTTTGCCATTACTAGTAAACAAAAAAAAATATTAATAAAAATGCCATAAAACTATCTCCTGTTTTGTAGACGCTGTAACTTTTGCGCAAACCAATATAGGCTTATTGCGTTTTTTTTACCCAAAATATGTAGAAGAATACATATTGGCCTAAACCGAGAAAGAAATTTTGTTTTTTTAAATATTTTTTGGGGATATTTATTATAGCAAAAAGTTAAAAAAATATTGCTTTTTTTTCAAAATTGCCATTTTTTTTGGTTATAGCGGAAAAAATAAAAACCTATTTCTGGGAAAAAAATAAAAAAATAAAAAACGTAAATTTTGTTTGGGTACCACGTCGCACGGCCGTGCAATTATCAGTTAAAGCGACGCAGTGCCGAACCGCAAAAAATGCTCTGGTCAGGAAGGGGGTAAATTCTTCCGGGGCTGAAGTGGTTAAGAGCTATGGGCGGAAGTGGCGTTTTGACGCCGCTTCCGCCCTGCAATGGTATGGAGACAGGTGGGGGCCATCTTCCCCTCACTCCTCTCCATACCAAACCAGGAAGAGGACCCATCGCCTCTGCCGCTGACGGCTCCGGTAAGCGGTGGAGGGCACCGGAGAGCGGCGGGGGGGGGGGGGGGGTCACGAATCCGCCACAGAGACCACTTTTAAAAATTCAGAAACCGGGCCGCTCACGGAAGTAGAGGATACCGGGGTTATGGCAGCTAGCTGCTGCCATAACAAAGATATCCCTGTTCAAAGTGCCAACGTATATCGGCGTGAACCGGTCCGGAAGTGGTTAAACAAATCAACTTCTTTCCTAAAGTGGTTGAAACCCCTGCACCCTAATAGTTCCATGCAGTCATTACTGTAACAAAGTGATGAGCCCCAAAATAGAAAAATCCCCCAATCTCTCAACCTTTATTTTGGCAGATCTATTCCCTGTGCCGTGGCCACAATCCTCCTCCCTTCTGATCCTAGGAGGGGCCAGTGGGCGCGTCTCCATCACTTCCACAAGCCAAAGCAAGGCTAGGATGATTGGGGAAGCTGCTCCCCTGTTGGAGCCCTCTCAGCAACAAGGGCGCTTGTGTGCAATGGCGTCCCTAGGGGGGGGCCAGAGGGGGCCCTGGCCCCCCCAACATTATGCTGTGCCCCACCATGTGCCCCCCCACATTTTTGTATTTTGCTCGGGCTGCTCCTGGGGTAACAGTCTCTCCTAAGAGGGAGAGCGTCCCCAGTCAGCTCCTGTGGGGGATTCCTCCCCCCTCCCTCTGCTCGCTGACACTGCATAATGAGAGCGCTCACACAACCACAGCCATCCGATCTGCTCTTTCCCCTGCATCCTCATTGGCACGGAGAAGAGCGAGTTGCAGGAAGGACTCCACGAGCACTGTGGGGGGGGGGGGGGCACCAGCCTTCATCTCAGTTACTGAAAAAACAGACTGATTTCTCCCGTCCTTAGGACAGGAGAACCAGCCTGTAAATTCCGAGAGTGGTGACTGCAAGCTGGGCCGAGTGTCAGTCTATGACACTCTTTCACAGCCCATCAAGTCCAGCCACCCCCCCCCCCCTCACTCTCCTCACATACGAGCAGGGAGGAATACAGCTCCTCCTTCCAGTCCCACCCACACTATCCCGGTGTGCTGTATCTGAAGAGAGGGGATGTGTGGGCGGGAAATATGAAAATCAGCAGCATTCCTGGCTGTGTGTGACTGATGCCTGAGATTCTAGACTGGACCGTGGGTAAGTGTGTGCACTGCATTATCTCCATCTCTTCTCTACCCCATCTGTCTCCCTCCCCCTCTCCTGTTCTTTCAAGACATTCACAATTTACTTTCACTCTCAGTTAGGCAGGTAATAGACGATGCAAATTTCTTTCCTGCATCCACAGATTGCAGGAAAGAAACTTGCATAATTCCCCCATCAACACAGACAGTGGTGACAGGGGAATCCCTTCTGCCCAGCAATTGTATTCTCCCGACAAACAGTGATCATCATTAGTGGCTATAGCAACCACTGGTGATAATCATAAGAGAATCTGCTCATTAATGGTTCAAATCTCAGCCAGTTCCTGCTGAACCAGCTGAGATTTAAACTGTCTATGTCTGGTCTTAGCTCTTAGGCCGGGTTCACACTGGTCCGACAAACGCTCCGACATGAGCTCATGTCGCATGACGTGTGAAAATCCCTATGAGAGCCGCCTTAACTGGTCCGACACAAGTCGGTCTGACTTTGAAAATGCTCCGTGCACTACTTTGGTTCACCATTGATCCTACTTCAGCCCATTGAATATCATTGAAGTCGGATCAAAGTAGGATACTTGTCCTAACCATCCGACTTTTGACATCCGACATGGTGATTACAGCAGCAGTAAAAGAAATTTATCTCACACTGGGATTGTTTTGATTGGTCAAAGGACAAGTCAGACTATCACAAAGTCGGATCAAAGTAGTATCCTGTTCATGAAAGTCGGATGGATGTCGGACCAATGTAGGACTGATGTCGCAAAGCAAAGTAGGATGAAAGTTGTATGACTGTCGTGTCATACCAGTGTGAACCCAGCCTTAGGCAGCCCATACATTGATCACTTTTTTCATTCAATTATTAGGTTGAATGAAAAAAAAAAAGAAATGATCCAATTCCCCCATCTACACATTATAGGTGGATGGGGGAATGTTCCCAGCGTGGACCAGTGCTGGAACAACCAGAGTTGCTGTCCTGTCCCGGCTATTCACAGCGCTGGTCTCTGTCTCCATGGTAGTGGCGGCAGCACATTGGAACCCAGTGCTGGTTACTTTATGGGGCTGATGTACAGTAAGGTGACCAGATTTTTAAAATGAAATCCGGGGACATATTTTAATTTTATTTTTTTAATGGCTAATGGTAAACTATTTTATAAGCATATGTAGCGCTACCCCCAGTTAAGAGAGCCGCTGGTTTGTTTTCTCGGGCCCTGTATACAGCATCGCCAACCCCCGGCAATCTGACTCGACCCACTCTGGCACAGCTAGTCTAGGGTTAACTTCTTATCACTCTCTGGTGTATACTACTCAACAGTTTCTAAATAGGCAGACAACACTCTGAAGCAAGAGTATAAAATAGTAATAGCTTTACTGTAAAATGGTGGCATAAAACATGGCATGTAACACATACACTGATTAATGCAGGGCTCTGCAGGCCCATGTATCAGAAGCAGCACTATAATATGGCGCGGCGCAGTATCCACCACGCGGAGCTATTATGGCGTGCATGCCCATTGGCAAAGTAACACAAAAACTTTATAACTTTCCCCCTCCCCCCCCCCCCCTCCTATGTCAGGCCTGACAGTGTATGAGATCGTCCCCTTTCCCTAAGGGAGTAAGGTTTTCTTCACCGGCCAGCTTTCGTTGGTGCACTTGTAACAACAGTATGCAAACGGGGGGGGGTAGGCACTTCAGCTCTGTCCCAACTACCGGACCCCCTAAGGAAACACGGGTGAGCGAACAGTGGGCCTAGGCAGTCTACAGGCCTGAATACAGCTCAGTCTATGGATATGGGCAGGTGCCCGCTCACCGCTCCAGGCGCGATCCCAGCCTGGGTCTTCCACCGTGTGTGTCCTCTCACACGGCGTCTGCAACCGATCGGGTCCCCGATCCAACTGGAGTCCTACACAGACGATCCAGGATCCACCCAGGCTCCGCAGAATGGTGGAAGGCTCTTCAGACTTCAGGTAAGGCCTAAGGCTTCAGGCCTTACCCCGCAGCCGATCCGCGTAGGATGACTGGTTTCTTGAAGTGCGGCGTCCAAAGAGAGCAAGCCTCCCCTCTCGCCTCTCACTTAAATAGGCCCTCCCATGAGTCTTTGCGGCGGAACTTCCGCCCTGGGGCTGAATGGGGTTCTGGGTAACGTAGTCCTGGGGCCTTAAAAGAGAGACCCCGCTACACATATTTTCCTCAAATGATATATGCAGTGTATGTGGTGTTTATGGAATGATTGTATGATATATACGTTCTTTCCCACATTTCGTCCATGAGATGAAAAAAAATAAAAATACTTCTTAGAATTTTTTGGGCTATGACTACCAAATGTTATGAAGAGAAGATAGAGAAAAACTTGGGAGGGATGGGGTCCCAAAATTTAAATCCAATTCAGGCAGGGGTGGCTCCAGACAATGTTTTTTTGGGGTGCTATGGTGGTGCTTGAAGAAAAACTGAGGGTGCTAATGCGGTGCGCTACCACACACCTGTGGGAGTGGCCAGCAAGTGACGGTTTCATCATGGCGTCCAATGATGGTCAGTAGGTCCTGGCCTCTGTATACCAATAAAAAGGCAAAAAATGCAGCACAACCCTACACTACATTTCTACAAATGGATTTATAAGTGAAATGGTAAAACCTATAAATGAATATCCAATGCAAATCAACCAATGTATTGCAATTTAGTAGTGATGATGTCACCTCCTCTGCAAAAATATTTTGAGAATTTGCAGAGCAAATAATGGTGAAACCCCCTACATACAAAAATAATAACAGAGACGCAAATCAACCCATGTATTAGAATATAGTAGTGATGGTGTCACCCTCTCTGCAAAAGGTAAGAAATATTGCAGAGCTGCAATGTGCAAATAGTGGTAAAGCCACCTATATATAATCATAATAATGATAATAAAATGTACACTTGATGTATATATTTTACATTTTATTATTATTATGATTATATATAGGTGGTTTCACCACTATTTGCACATTGCAGCTCTGAAAAATGTATTACCTCTTGCAGAGAGGGTGACATCACTACTACTATGTTCTAATACATTGGTTGATTTGTGTCTTTGTTATTATTATTATTGTATGTAGGGGGTGTCACCGCTATTTGCACATTGAAGCTCTGCAATTTCTCAAAATATTTTTGCAGAGGGGGTGACACCATCACTACTATATTGCAATACATTCGTTGATTTTTACTGGATATTCATTTATAGGTTTTACTATTGCACTTATAAGTCCATTTGTACAATTTTATAGATGAAGTATAGGGAAGCGCTGCATTTTTTGCTTTTTATTGATTCGCGTTAGATGAGGAAACCAGCTAAAAAGATTCTCTTATTGCTTTTGAGATATTTTTAGTTGCATGGTAATTGATTTACCTGATTTGTTATGTCCTCTGTATACTGGTAACCACTGGCCATGCATTTTGGTGGTCAGTGTGCCCCCTTTATGCTGGTGCTACATGCAGGGTGCAGGTGGGTGCTGGATGCAGGGCTCAAGAGGATGCTATGTAGAGAGTGCAAGGTTCAGGAGTGCGTTTTGGAAAGAGTGATGGTCAGAGACTGCAGACATACTACAGGAGATGTTCAGAGACTGCGGATATTATACAGGAAATGGTCAGAGACTGCGGATATAATACAGGAGACGGTCAGAGACTGCGGATATTATACAGGAGAGAGACTGCGGTTATAATACAGGAGACGGTCAGAGACTGCGGATATTATACAGGAGAGAGACTGCAGATATAATACAGGAGACGGTCAGAGACAGCGGATATTATACAGGAGAGAGACTGCGACTATAATACAGGAGACGATCAGAGACTGCGGATATTATACAGGAGAGAGACTGCGGATATTATACAGGAGAGAGACTGCGACTATAATACAGGAGACGATCAGAGACTGCGGATATTATACAGGAGAGAGACTGCGGATATAATACAGGAGATGGTCAGAGACTGCGGATATTATACAGGAGAGAGACTGCGGATATAATACAGGAGATGGTCAGAGACTGCGGATATTATACAGGAGAGAGACTGCGGTTATAATACAGGAGACGGTCAGAGACTGCGGATATTATACAGGAGAGAGACTGCGACTATAATACAGGAGACGATCAGAGACTGCGGATATTATACAGGAGAGAGACTGCGGATATTATACAGGAGAGAGACTGCGACTATAATACAGGAGACGATCAGAGACTGCGGATATTATACAGGAGACGGTCAGAGACTGCGGATATTATACAGGAGAGAGACTGCGGATATAATACAGGAGACGGTCAGAGACTGCGGATATTATACAGGAGAGAGACTGCGGATATAATACAGGAGATGGTCAGAGACTGCGGATATTATACAGGAGAGAGACTGCGGATATAATACAGGAGATGGTCAGAGACTGCGGATATTATACAGGAGAGAGACTGCGGTTATAATACAGGAGACGGTCAGAGACTGCGGATATTATACAGGAGAGAGACTGCGACTATAATACAGGAGACGATCAGAGACTGCGGATATTATACAGGAGAGAGACTGCGGATATTATACAGGAGAGAGACTGCGACTATAATACAGGAGACGATCAGAGACTGCGGATATTATACAGGAGACGGTCAGAGACTGCGGATATTATACAGGAGAGAGACTGCGGATATAATACAGGAGACGGTCAGAGACTGCGGATATTATACAGGAGAGAGACTGCGGATATAATACAGGAGACGGTCAGAGACTGCGGATATTATACAGGAGAGAGACTGCGGTTATAATACAGGAGACGGTCAGAGACTGCGGATATTATACAGGAGAGAGACTGCGACTATAATACAGGAGACGATCAGAGACTGCGGATATTATACAGGAGAGAGACTGCGACTATAATACAGGAGACGATCAGAGACTGCGGATATTATACAGGAGAGAGACTGCGGATATTATACAGGAGAGAGACTGCGGATATTATACAGGAGAGAGACTGCGACTATAATACAGGAGACTATCAGAGACTGCGGATATTATACAGGAGAGAGACTGCGGATATAATACAGGAGACGGTCAGAGACTGCGGATATTATACAGGAGAGAGACTGCGGATATAATACAGGAGACGGTCAGAGACTGCGGATATTATACAGGAGAGAGACTGCGGATATAATACAGGAGACGGTCAGAGACTGCGGATATTATACAGGAGAGAGACTGCGGTTATAATACAGGAGACGGTCAGAGACTGCGGATATTATACAGGAGAGAGACTGCGGTTATAATACAGGAGACGGTCAGAGACTGCGGATATTATACAGGAGAGAGACTGCGACTATAATACAGGAGACGATCAGAGACTGCGGATATTATACAGGAGAGAGACTGCGGATATTATACAGGAGAGAGACTGCGGATATTATACAGGAGAGAGACTGCGACTATAATACAGGAGACGATCAGAGACTGCGGATATTATACAGGAGAGAGACTGCGGATATAATACAGGAGACGGTCAGAGACTGCGGATATTATACAGGAGAGAGACTGCGGATATAATACAGGAGACGGTCAGAGACTGCGGATATTATACAGGAGAGAGACTGCGGATATAATACAGGAGACGGTCAGAGACTGCGGATATTATACAGGAGAGAGACTGCGGTTATAATACAGGAGACGGTCAGAGACTGCGGATATTATACAGGAGAGAGACTGCGACTATAATACAGGAGACGATCAGAGACTGCGGATATTATACAGGAGAGAGACTGCGGATATTATACAGGCGAGAGACTGCGGATATAATACAGGAGACGGTCAGAGACTGCGACTATAATACAGGAGACGATCAGAGACTGCGGATATTATACAGGAGAGAGACTGCGGATATTATACAGGCGAGAGACTGCGGATATTATACAGGCGAGAGACTGCGGATATTATACAGGCGAGAGACTGCGGATATTATACAGGCGAGAGACTGCGGATATTATACAGGCGAGAGACTGCGGATATTATACAGGCGAGAGACTGCGGATATTATACAGGAGACGATCAGACTGCGGATATTATACAGGAGAGAGACTGCGGATATTATACAGGCGAGAGACTGCGGATATTATACAGGAGAGAGACTGTGGATATTATACAGGAGAGAGACTGTGGATCTTATACAGGAGGGCCAGCACAATTTGTTGTTAGAGATGGGCTGGGCATGTTCAAAATTCCACATGCCAGAGCCTGCCAGGAAGCCCACACTGCACAGCGCTAATCACAGGCAGTGAGACATTTCCCGGCCCGCAGCTGCACAGATCAGGAAATGTCTCACTGGCTGTGATTAGCACTGTGGAGTGTCGGCTTCCTGGCGGGAGATCGGGCATGTGGGATTTCAAACACACCCGAGCCCATCTATTGGTTGTAGACAGTTGAGCTCCCTGCAGGTTGCTTAGCAGCAGTGCAGCCTTCTCTGACATGCTGATCGGGATGCAATCCAGATGATGCTCCTAGTCAAATCCTAGTGTTAAATATCAGTGATTTTATTGATCAAAGCCCACACTTTACAGGTATGGAGCCCACATGGCTGCTGAACATACAGTTGATTATATATATGTGGTTGTACTCTTGATGCTAATAAATACTGTGTTTATTAGATCTAACTGGGAGCATCAACAGGATCACATCCCGATCAGCATGTCAACAGAGAAGGTTATACAGCATTACTGCTTCTAGGTGACCAGCTGGGGGCTCAGCTCACTATAACCAATAGTGCCAGCCTTCCCCTGCATGCACCCATAATGTCACCAGCACTAGGTCCTAATAGAGGAGACAGATGCCAGACCAGTGCGGTCAATAACAGGGACAGGGCAGCTGGGGAACCCCACAGTGGCAGAACACCAGGGCCCGGTGGCAAGACAACCTTTACAACCCTGAGGCCTCATGCCCACGGACGTTTTTAAAGCCACGTTTTTGAGCGTTTTTTACAGCTTAAAAACACCTGTCCATGTTAGTCTATAGCAGTGGTTCTCAACTCCAGTCCTCAGGGCCCACCAACAGGCCAGGTTTGCAAGATAACTGAAATGCATCACAGGTGATATAATTTGCTGCTCAGGGATTGCAGTATTCTAGTCTGCATCTCACCAAGGTAATACTTAAAATCTGGCCTGTTAGTGGGTCCTGGGGACAGGAGTTGAGAACCACTGGTCTATAGCTTCATGCCCACCTAGACGTTTTTGAGCTGCAAATAGCATAGGCGTTTTTAAGCTGCAAAAAAAATCCAGGACCAGTGCGTTCCACAGCGTTGGCGTTAGGCATAAAAAAAACCGAAGCGTTAAACGCGCAAAAATGCCGCAATTGCGTTTTTAAGCTCCGGCGTTTTGTTTTTTTTTTCAAAAAAAAATATGGTCGAAAAATGTATACAATTAACATGGACAGGCGTTTTTAAGCTGTAAAAAAAACGCTCAAAAACGCGGCTGAGGCCTGATAGTTCTCCCACTGCTTTGGACCCTTATATTTTCTTGGTGTGCTGGTGACATATATCTCTTGTTTTCTGCCACCCTGGGTGGCCCCAGTATAGTAGGAAGGGAGCTCACTGCAGAAGATGTGAAAGGGCTCGTTGTGGGATCGTAGTAAAGGGCCCAGGATATATATATATATATATATATATATATATATATATATATATATATATATATATATATATATATATATATATATTTGCATTTTATAGTTGGCCCCCCTACTTTTGTCCCTGTCCCCCCATGTGCCCCCCCTAAATATGAAAGCTGGAGACGCCACTGCTTGTGTGTACTCATTTATAAGAAGCATGTGACATCAAAGGTGGGGCAGGGATGGGGCAGGGCTGAGAGAACGACCACCAACAAGGAGTATTAGGAAGCGTTTGTGTGCAATCACAGTCGACTGCAGAGGGCAAACATTGTCGATGGGTTATTGAATGTCTGAATTGGACAGTTGTTTCCAACCAGTTATTCAGCAATTCAAAAAGTGGTTTATGTAAAAAAAGTTGATTATATTGCTCAAAAAGTAAAAGGAGATTAATTGTTGCCTTGAATTACACGTCAAGATCTTGTAATAGGCACAATTAAAAACGCATAATGCAAGTTCTTCTTTGAATTGCTTAGCTGCCTTACTCCCGGCCGTATTTACACAATTATATACCAGCAACTATGTCCCTTTGCACTCCACAATTAAAGCCGACTTACTGAGATGGGACCGTACTACCTTTTCTTGGATGGGCCGAGTCAGTATCCTAAAGATGAATATCCTGCCAAGAGTCCTCTTCTATTATCAGATGGTGCCTATTTCTCTACCCAGGTCTTTTTTCTCAACCCTAAACAGCCTATTTTTAAAGTTCATCTGGCATGGTCGGAGCCCCCGTCTCGCCTTACGCACTCTGCAGCGCCACAAGCGATTGGGAGGCCTTGGGGTTAATTTAATGCAGAGATATCATGACGCAATTGCTTTGCAACGGATCTTAGACTGTCAGCATCACACTTCCACCAAATCTTGGGTTCCCCTTGAGAAATTTTTGGCTAGCCGTAACCTGTCT
This sequence comes from Rana muscosa, assembly GCA_029206835.1. Classification (NCBI taxonomy): domain Eukaryota; kingdom Metazoa; phylum Chordata; class Amphibia; order Anura; family Ranidae; genus Rana; species Rana muscosa. Next base: position 176,799,979 of record CM055122.1, on the reverse strand, counting down.
CATGCTTCATGGTTCCCCCGGGATTGTCGAGGCCTCTCAGACTTTGTGTCTCCTATCTCTGCTCATGTGCTACGGGTGTGGGACACCTTAAATGCTCAGGGGCAGCTGTCACCGCCTGTGTCCCCGCTGGCACCCTTAGGAGGCTTCCCATGGTTCATTCCAGAGGAACACCTCTTCTATTTTTGCACATGGGCAAGGGACAGTGAGGAACGATGCAGAAGGTTCATACGAGAGCAAGGCCTTGTCTCTCTGGTCTGGCTTTGCTCTGTTTGGCCGCTTTCCGATGAATGAGTGATGCTACAGACAGCTTCATCACTTTGTTCAAATCTTACCTCATACCATTCGACCCCCGTCCTCCCTGACGCCATTTGAGAAATTATGCATAGCTGCAGAACCTGTTCACTATTCTATCTCAGTGGTTTATGGGATGCTGCAGTCGGCTGAGTCTCAGAGTAAGCCGGTTTATATACGGGAGTGGGAGAGAGACCTGCGTCATACGTTCACGGTACCCCAAGTGGAACACCTGTATATGAAAAATGTTATAGTATATGGGCCACTTGGATATATTAGAACTAACACATCATCAGTGCCATAGCCAACTACCTTTAGATTCTTTTTGCCCTGGCAAGTAGTACAGGAGATCTAAACGGTAACGTTCTCACGTAATTCAGTTAGAGGCAGAGGCCTGCATATTACGGGTCACCGAAATATTTGTTTTAGCGCTATTCATAAATCTAGATCAAGTGCTAGAGGTTTCTCCCCCTGTTTTCAGTGCTTATAGGGCCCTTGCCCTCTACTCCCTGTTTATTCCCTTTTCTTGCCTTCTCCTTACATCTTCTATATCCCATTTCCCCCTTTACTCCTTTCCCCATGTCATAGCTGGCACACAGCGTTTAGAGCCGCTCATGGGTACATAACCTCGATATGGTACTCTGGTTTTATTACACCCTCCCCCATGTTATATGGTTTACAAAAGTTGGAATCTGCTGCTTATGTCTGTATGTACCAAAGGCTTTTCTGAATCTAATATTGCAGAGCGGTGATGCATGGTTCACTACCCTTTGTTATTTGTATTTATCTTTTGTATGCCAAACCTCTCTTTTTGAAAAATGAAATAAATAGTATATAAAAAAAAAGAAGGAGCATAATGCAAATTAGGATTTCCATTTTCATGCAATATTTATTTATGATCGAAAATTTACTTTTCAATTTATTAAAAGTCTTACCACACAGATAAGCAGAGTTTACGCATGTTATTTTATCAGGTTTCAAAGCATTTTGACTATAAAAATATTTTAACCAAGACTATTGTATTGAATTCAAATCCCTTGAATTCAGCACACTCCAGGATAGAGATAACGGTTTCAATGAAATGTGTATTGAAGGGAGCAAAGGAAAGAAGAAAAAAATAAATAAAAAAAGAAGAGCCAAAAATAAAAAGGATGGTGCTATTAACAATGCATGCAAAACAGAGCCTTTCAAAAAATGAAATGCACATTTCAAGGGAAAAAACAACCAATTCTACATCTGATATTTATATTGGTTTATTTAAATTATCCTTAGGGTGGAGCTTATAATCTTTTAGTTTGAGATGAAACACAGCAACACACACACAAAAAAAAATAAAAATCTGTGTAAATTAATGTAAAATTAGGCCAAAATCAAGTTGGTTTGCAGGAACAGAAATTAGCATAACATTTTTATATGTTTGGGACCATTAAAAAACACTACATGATGTGCTTGCTCTAGGCTACCATTCTGATTTATTTCAGATTGTAAGCTCTCATGAGCAGTGCCCTATTAACCCTTATTTTGTAAAAATGGGTGAAAATCCTGCGCTAAAACCAAAATATGGACTAAATATAGCTGCCAACACTCAAAGTCAAAATGAATAGGTGTACAATATGTAGCGCTGATGGATAAGCACAATATACAATAAATGATATGAAAACAACACTAGTGATGTGCGAAATAATACAAAAAGTGTGAGTCACATGTACTCTAGATAAAGAGACACATGGAGCTATAACTGACCCCAAATGATATGAGTGACAACTCAAAGTGGTGCGTGAACCAATAAAGGATGATTATATGAGTGAATGACTGACAGACAATCAAAGTTTATAGAAAACAATTAAAGTCCCAACAAGGGGCTGGTGAACAATGTAGTCCGTGGCTGGAAGAAACACTGTAGGGAGAAGCTGGGAACGATGTGTTTCAAACAAGGGGAACTGTGGAGGTACCCAAGTTGACATCAAATCTTCAAGAAAAAAGGAAAAGTAGATGGATACCCTTACCGACTCCGGTGGACACACATACCGTATGGCAGTGGGTCAATCAGGCTTGAAACGACCAATCTTTAGGCTCCAAGGTATGATGCAAGGATGGAGTCCAATCCAAATGAGGGATTGGTTCAACTGGTGGATCCAATGATGGATGTGCTCATCAAAAGCCGGAATAAAAGGAAGTAAAAAAGGCAAAAAAAGGGCTCCATATGGTGCAGGTCAAAAACATAAACAATTTATTTAAAAAAAAGGTACATCAAGGGCCTTGATGTACCTTTTTAACCACTTAAGCCCCAGACCATTTGGCTGGCCAACGACCAGAGCACTTTTTGCTATTCGGCTCTGCGTCGCTTTAACTGACAATCGCGTGGACGTGCGACGTGGCTCCCAAAATTTTTTTACGGACCTTTTTACCCATAAATAGAGCTTTCTTTTGGTGGTATTTGATCACCTCTGCGGTTTTTATTTTTTTCGCTTTAAACAAAAATAGAGTGACAATTTTGAAAAAAAGCAATATTTACTTTTTGCTATAATAAATATCCTCAAAAAAAAAAAATGTATATTATATATATATATATATATATATATATATATATATATATATATATATATATATATATATATATATATATATAATTTATTAATTATATATAAAAATGTCCTCAGTTTAGGCCGATACGTATTCTTCTACATATTTTTGTTAAAAAAAGAAAAAAACGCAATAAGCGTTTGATTGGTTTGCGCAAAAGTTATAGTTGTAGTTTTTACTAGTAATGGCGGCGACCAGCTATTTGTATCGTGACTGCGACATTATGGCGGACACAGACACTTTTGACGCCATTTTGGGACCATTGTCATTGATACAGCGATCAGTGCTATAAAAATGCACTGATTACTGTAAAAATGACACTGGCAGTGAAGAGGTTAACCAGTAGGGGGCGCTAAAGGGGTTAAGTGTGTCCTGGGGAGTGCTTCTAACTGTAGGGGGGGGATGGGCTTTGTGTGACACGACACTGATCACCGCTTCCGATTACAGGGAGCTGTGATCAGTGTCCTGTCACTAGGAAGAATGGGGAAAGGCTTGCGTACATTAGCATTTCCCCATTCTTCCTCTCCGTGAGACGATCGCGGGTATCCCCGCGGACAAAATCCGCGGGACCCACGGTCGGGCTCACGGGGGGGCACGCGCCCACAATGCCGCATCTTAAAGGGGATGTACAGGTACGTCCATCTGCCTAGCCGTGTCATTGTGCCAACGTATATAGTCGTGCACTGGTCCTTAAGCGGTTAAAATAAATTGTTTACGTTTTTGACCTGCACCATCGCTTGTGTTGTTTTCATATCATTTATTGTACATTATGCTTATCCATCAGCGCTACACCATATCGTACACTAACCCTTATTTTGAACTGTATTGGTTACTGTACTGTCTCCCTTTATTTTGTAAAGCACTGCAGAATCATCATCATCATCATCATCGGAGGATGCATTAACAGCCTGCAATAACACTTGAAGCTTAACTCTTTCGCTGGCAGGCCCTGTGCTCCATTTTTACACTCAGGTGGCCAGGCCATTTTTGCAATTTTTCCATTGCTTTAATTTTTCCCTTACAGCTTTCAGAGATCGTTAAAGACCAATCCCCCCCCCCCCCCCCCCCAAAACCATATATTTTCTGAAAGTACGACCAGTAGAATACAAAATAACGTGCTACTGAGGGCACAATACTTGCGCAAATTTTTATTAGAACAATATTTTCATTAAAAATACACCAAAATCAATCTTAGCAGATAAAAAAAAACAAAAAAAAAAAAACAGTACATTTTACAAAATTTCTACTACAGGGGGTCCCCGGGTTACGAACCCGTTAGGGACTTTTCTTCCTGTTTGTAATGCGGAAAGCTTCGTAAGTCGGCCGCGCATGCGCAGAACGACAATTACGGACATTTCCGATGTTCCACCGAATGCCGTTCTGCACATGCGCGGCCAATTACGGACATTTCCCGAGGCTCCGTATGGCCGCGCATGCGCAGAACAGCAGAGGGTCCCCGCAGCGCCCGGTTCGCAAGTAGGGGTGGTTCGTAGGTCGGGCGTTTGTAAGTCGGGGACCCCCTGTAAATATAAAAGCTTAACCTGTATTGAAGTTAATAACAAATATTTGTAATTTTTAAATTACGCCTTTTTGCAAAATGGTGAAAACTAAAACGTATGCAAAAATGTAAATAACCACATTTCTCTAAAAATCTGAAGGTCTTCATTGTTCCCTTACGGCTTTCAGAGTTTGTTAAAGACCCCCCAAACCATTTTATGAAAGCATAGGACCAGTAGAATAAAAAGGAAAAAATAAGTGGTGCTACTGATTTTTAGGCCCCACGATATTTGCGCAGATGTTTATCAAACAATATATTTCGCTAAAAATTCTCTAAAATTATTAGCAGCACAAAACAGCTAATTTTACAAAATTCCTACCAAATATAAAAGCACAACTTGTATGGAGTGAATAACAAATATTTGTAAATTTTAAAATGCGCCTTTTTGAAAAATGGTGAAAATCGGACGTACGCAAAAATCTCTTTAAAAATCTGGAGGTCTTCCTTTTTCACTTATAGCTTTCAGAATTTGTAAAAGACCCCCCCCCAAACCACACATTTTCTGAAAGCACGTGGCCAGTAGAATAAAAAAAAAAAAAGTGCTACAGATTTGTACTCCATGTCCTGAGAGGAGAAAAAAAAAAAAAAGATTTTTTTTCTCCTTAACCACTTAAGCCCCGGACCATTTGGCTGGCCAAAGACCAGGCCACTTTTTGCGATTCGGCACTGCATCGCTTTATCTGACAATTGCGGTCGTGCGACGTGACTCCCAAACAAAATTGACGTCCTTTTTTCCCACGAATAGGAGCTTTCTTTTGTTAGTATTTGATCACCTCTGCGGTTTTTATTTTTTGCGCTATAAACAAAAACAGAGCGACAATTTCGAAAAAAAAAATTCAATATTTTTTACTTTTTGCTATAATAAATATCCCCCCCCCCCCCCCCCCCAAAAAAAAAAAAAAATTTCCTCAATTTAGGCCGATACGTATTCTACATATTTTTGGTAAAAAAAAAAAAAAAAAAATCGCAATAAGCATTTATTGATTGGTTTGTGCAAAAGTTATAGCGTCTACAAAATAGGGGATAGTTTTATGGCATTTTTATTAAATTTTTTTTTTTTTTTACTAGTAATGGCGTCGATCAGCGATTTTTATCGTGACTGCGACATTATGGCGGACACATCGGACACTCGACATTTTTTGGGACCATCGTCATTTTTACAGCGATCAGTGCTATAAAAATGCACGGATTACTGTAAAAATTACACTGGCAGTGAAGAAGTTAACCTGTAGGGGGCACTGAAGGGGTTAAGTGTGTCCTAGGGAGTAGAGCTGCACGATTAATCGTATGATAATCGCAATCTCGATTCACCCCCCCCCCCCCCGGTATTTCCAGGCTGGATTATCGCGATTTTCGGGTCTCCCGGGATGCAGTCTGGACCGGAGGAGAAGCCGTCAGCAGCAGAATCTGTGATTGGCAGAGACGTAAGACACAGTCCTCTATTGGTTTTAACAAAGCTCTTTGGATAACGCGATTGGCCATGTGGAGGAACATGGCCCCTGGCTGTAACTTCCTGTGGCTGTGATTGGATAGCGCGGGAGGAAAGTGTGCGAGTGGAGAAGCTGCATCCTTGTAACGGAGAGAGGACACGGAGGGAGCCCGGGACGTGCGGCCTATGGCAGGGAGGTGGGGTGTGCCTATTTGGTAGCTGGAGAGGAGCCCCATCATCCACTCACACAATGAGGCTGCTCAGGGCCCTCATGAGAAGTGCCTCCCTCACCAGCAGCAGCACCCAGGGACTGGTGGACTACTACTCCAAGTTCTCCCCCCCCCCTCACCCCTCTCTATGAAGCAGTTCCTGGACTTCGGTGAGTCACATAGGGCCCCATTCATTGCCAGCCTCTCTGGACTTCTCCAGACTCCACACATGAGGAATTCCACCTTCCTCCTCATGCATGGAGAAGATCCCACCTTCCTCCTCATGCATGGAGAACACCCCACCTGCCTAGATAAAATGGTGGTTGTTGCAATATTTTATGTCACACTGTACTTGCGCTTTCAAATGCAATTTTTGGGGAAAAAAAAAAAAAAACCACTAACCAGTAAAGTTAGCCCACATTTTTTTGTATAATGTGAAAATTTTACGCCGCGAGAATCGAGATCTTTATTCTAAGCAAAAAATCGTGATTCTCATTTTGGCCAGAATCGTGTAGCTCTACTAGGGAGTAATTCTAAACTGTTAGGGAGCGTGGCTATGAGTGACACGTCACTGATCGCTGTTCCGGATGAGAGGGAACAGACGATCAGTGACATGTCACTAGGAAGAATGGGAAGATGCGTTTACACTGACATCTCCCTATTCTTCAGCTCTGTTACCCGATCGTGGGACAACGGCGGGCATAGAGTCCGTGGGTGCGGGCACACGCGCGACCACACCGGCGGCAAATTAAAGGGGACGTGTGTGTATATATATATACGCCCGTTTGTCCAGCTGTGCCATTCTGTCGACGTAAAAAGTCGTGCAGCGGTCGGCAAGCGGTTAATGCAGAGAACGCATTAAAGTAAAAAACCTTAAAGGTGTTACTAAACCCACAACAGCAAAATCTGTCTGTATATGCAAAATAGCATGCTTGTTATACTTACTGTGGAACTTAAGGGGTTAATCCTCTGCATTGTGTAAAAATGCTTTGACACTATATGGACAAATCCTTCCCTCCTGCACCGTCTATCTTGGCAAGGCCATATAATACAGTGAGGGTAGCTGTCCTGCACATGCTCAGTTTAGTTTCGATTGCTGGAGAGAACATTTCCTGTTTCAGTTTAACTGTTCAAGTCACATGATATTGACATCACACATGTGAGCCTGTATACAGGCTGTAGTGGAAATCTCATCCTACCTGAAAACTCAGCACTGGACAAACTGTGCAGTTTATCATGTAACCGTGGTATACAGATCAGAAAAAAAAAAAAAAAAAAAAAAGGTATATAGTGGCAGTATTTTAAGGTAAAACTGTGGGGAACTATTTTCATATTACTGGGTTTAGTAACACTTTAAGCGTTTTACAGCAACTTTAACTCTGGATCTGCATTCAAATGTATCAGAAATGTACGCATGCAAACTTGTAAATTTACTGGAAGGTCTGCTTTATGAGAGTTCAAGCTCAAAGCCCTCAAGAAATCTGACATGTCAGCTGTGCATATTTACGATCATAATAACAGTACAAAGGTCCTAGTAGCACTTTAGATCACACACCGGGTACACATATCATGCAATGTCAGGAGACATCTCCTTGAATAACCCTTACCTGGTTTCACTGGCTTCTCATCAGTCAGTACATCACCAAGAAAACAGGCACATGATGAAAAAAGGTACTTTGGTTTTTGCCACCACCAGAATCGCTTCTTCTTTGCCACCACGCTGAGAAGCTGGGCCTTATCGCAGTCATTTAAACTGGAGATAGGTATCAACTCACCCCCTGCATCAATTTCACTCAGGAAAGTTTTTGTGGCTTTGGAAAACATCTTAAATGATCAAACACCTGCAACAATAAATAAATATGTAATCAATTCACACGAGAATTGTCCATTGAAAAGGCTTTTTTATTTCTGGTACACAGAGGCAGTTTGGGCTGAACGAAAAAAAAAAGAACGGAGGTGCTCGCTGCACTTTGCGCTGTTACAGCAGCGATCTCCCAGCTGAGCCATTATGTTCCGACAGGGGCCGCCCCCTCCCCCCCCCCCCCCAGTCAACACTAGCAGCTATTGGCTGCCAGCACCGATTGGCTGCTGGTTTTCGAACATGCCCGTTTGACAGAAGCCGGACAGGCTGCTGTACACACTGGCCGAAAGTAGGCCGGTTTCTTTTGAACCAGCCGATATTTGGCCAGTGTGCACCAGCCTTTATTGTGCATAATTATTATTAGGAGATGCTGTCTGCCCCAGAGTTGATCATAGTAGGGGGTACAGCAAAGGAAAGTTCCCATTATTTCATTATTTTTTTTTTAGGGTTTCCCTTTTCTGTTTGGAGATTTGGGCCTGTTGGCCTTGTTTCTGTGTTGTCCTTCCCTCAAAATAAAAATCATTGCTTTGGGTTATTCCATGTAGTAATGACCATTAACCTCTGTGCCCTGTGATGTACGATAAAAAATAAAAAACTGAGGCTTGGCTGAGCTGGGAGGGGATTCCTGCCTTTTTTTTTTCTGGCCAGTGTCCATTTAGCTGAAGGTGGCAGCGTAACACATTAGGTAATGCTCACACACAAAAAGGAGAATTTTACAGCTAAACCAAAACCCCTATTTCTTCACTGTATCTATGGAGGCAGCCGTGGCTGTCCTACAAGCCAGACTTCGTACATGTCAAAAACAAATGCAGATACCACATTTAGAGGTGAACTTCAGGAAAAGTAAAATCTCCCACTGCAAGGAGACGTTTTTGTCCAAGTTATGGGGGGGGGGGGGGGGGGAAATAAGGTGTAAAATGGCGGTGTTAATATCAGGATTTTATTTATGAAGCTTTTTTCCCCACACTATGACATGACATCAAAAGGCCCCATCTTTGAAAATAAATTAAATAAAAAATACAAAAGATGCACCACAGAGTGAAAAAAACAAAAACAAACAATCTGAAGTGTCAGCTTATTGTTAGGCTTCATGCCCACAGATGTTTTTAACAGCTGCGTTTTTTACAGCTTAAAAACGCCTGTCCTTGTAAATGTTTTTTTTTATTTTTTCTAAAAAAAAAATAGGATTTTTATAACAGCTTACCTGTAAAATCCTTTTCTTGGAGTACATCACGGGACACAGAGCGACATAGTCATTACTAATGGGTTATATAGATACCGTCAGGTGCTGGCACTGGCAACTTCCAAAACCGGAAGTACCCTCCCCTATATAAGCCCCTCCCATCCAGGAGCACCTCAGTTTTGTAGCAAAGCAATAAGTGTCCCCAAAGAGGGGCGGGAGCTCTGTGTCCCGTGATGTACTCCAAGAAAAGGATTTTACAGGTAAGCTGTTATAAAAATCCTATTTTCTTTCTCGTACATCACGGGACACAGAGCGACAGTCATTACTAATGGGATGTCCTAAAGCAATGCCAAATGAGGGGGGGGATACACCATATATAAGCTGAGCGCTATCAGACATGAGGATCTTTTGCGGCCTGCAACACACTGCGCCCAAAGGCGACATCCTCCTGACTTCTAACGTCCACCTGGTAGAACCTAGTAAACGTGTGTACTGAAGACCATGTTGCGGCCTTACAGATTTGAGCCAGGGAGGCCTGGTGATGCACTGCCCATGAAGTTCCAACTGCTCTCGTGGAGTGCGCTCTAACTTTGAACGGAGGCGGTCTCCTTCTCAAGCCATAAGCTTGCATAATGACCTGTCGAATCCACTTGGCTAAAGTAGATTTTGACGCTGCCTGACCCTTTCTGGGGCCTTCCGGCAGAATAAACAAAGTATCCGTTCTGCGAATCTGAGCAGTGGCTTTTAGATAAGCTTTAACTGCTCTTACTACATCCAAAGAATGCAATAACTTTTCCTCTACCGAAGTAGGTTTGGGGAAAAAAGAAGGAAGAACCACATCTTGGTTCAAATGAAACCTCGATACCACCTTAGGAAGAAAGGCTGGATGAGGACGTAACACTACTCTGTCCTTATGGATAACCAGATATGGCTCCTTACAGGACATAGCTGCTAATTCCGACACTCTTTTAGCCGAACAAATGGCTACTAGAAAAATCAATTTCCTGGTGAGAAGCACCAAGGAAATATGCTGTAATGGTTCAAATGGTTGTTTCTGTAGAACTGACAGAACCAAGTTTAGATCCCATGGACATATGGGAATATTAACCGGAGGACTAATACGCATCACTCCTTGTATAAAGGCTTTGACTAGTGAATGCGAAGCCAAGGGCCTTTGAAAAAATATTGACAAGGCCGAAATCTGACCCTTGATAGTACTCAAGGCAAGCTTCCTATCTACAGCCCATTGTAGGAAGTCCAGAATCCTACCTATTATGTATTTACGTGGATGCCATTTTCTGGCCTCACACCAGGCGATGTACGCCTTCCAGATTCTATAGTAGATCTGCCTGGATACCGGTTTCCTGGCATTGATCATGGTAGACACCACAGCATTAGAGAGCCCTCTCTTTTTTAGAAGGTGGGCTTCAATAGCCAGGCCGTCAAACCTAGGGCTGGTAAGGAAGGGTGGTATATCGGTCCTTGCGAAAGCAGGTCCGGACGATGTGGGAGGGTCCAAGGACTCCCCACAGACATTTTTACAATCTCCGCGTACCATGCTCTTCGGGGCCACGCTGGAGCCACCAGAATCACTGGTTTCTTTTCTACCCTGATTCTGCGGAGTAATCGAGGTAACAATTGTGGCGGTGGGAATGCATATATCAGCTTGAACTGATCCCAAGGGAACACTAGGGCATCCGAGCCGCAAGCTAGGGGATCCCTTGTCCAAGAGACAAACCTGTCCACTTTTGTGTTGAATCTGGATGCTAGCAGATCTACATCCGGTGTTCCCCACCGCTGACATATTGTCCGGAAAACCTCGGGATGAAGGGACCATTCCCCTGGGCATAATTGTTGGCGACTTAGAAAGTCCGCCTTCCAATTCTCCACTCCTGGAATGAATACCGCAGATATGGCTGGGACATATTTTTCTGCCCATCTCAGGATGTAATTTACTTCCCTTTGGGCTGCACGACTCCTGGTGCCCCCCTGATGATTGATATATGCCACTGCTGTGGCATTGTCTGATTGAATTCTGACAGGGGACCCTTGGAGTTTGGATGTCCATGCTACTAGGGCATACCGGGCTGCTCGTATCTCTAAGAGATTGATGGGCAGGACCTTTTCTGCATCCGACCATCTGCCCTGGAGAGACTATTGCTCCAGTACTGCTCCCCAGCCTATAAGGCTGGCATCTGTAGTGACCACCTTCCAAGAAATCGGACTGAAGGATTTCCTTTTTTCCAGATTCTGGGGAACCAACCACCAACGGAGGCTCTTGCGAACGGAAGGGGACAAGGACATTGTAAGTCTAGGGCCTGAACTTTTTTGTTCCAGGCTGACAGTATGGCCCCTTGCAAATTCCTTGAATGGAATTGACCGTAGGGTACTGCTTCGAATGATGCCACCATTTTTCCCAGCAGCCTCATATACAGGCGTATGGACGGCTGGCTTTTTTGTACCCACTAAGTGGATCAAATCTTTCAAAGACAACACCTTTCCTCGAGGCAAGAATATTTTTCTCTGGCCTGAATCCAACCTTAGCCCCAAGTATTCCAGACTTTTGACTGGTTTTTAGGGCTGACTTGTCTCGGTTGATAATCCAACCGTGAGATTCCAGATACTTGATTGTCTTGTGAACGACCACGTCTAGTTTTTTCACTGAGTGGTCTATCAGCAATAAGTCATCCAGATATGCCATTATCATTACACCTTGTGTTCTTAGATTGGCCAATAAAGGGCCAGAATTTTTGTAAACACTCGTGGTGCTGTGGCCAAACCGAAGGGTAAGGCTCTGAACTGAAAATGGCGCCCTTCTACTGCAAAGCGTAGAAATTTTTGGTGGACTGGAAAGATGGGAATGTGCAAATAAGCATCTTTGATGTCGATCGCGGCTAACCAATCCTCCCCTTGTAGGGCAGTGGCCACCGATCGGATCGACTCCATCGGAAAGTCCTGATATACAGGAATTTGTATAGCCCTTTTAGAATTAATATGGGCCTCCCGTCCGCGTTTGCTTCGGGACTGTAAAGAGGTTTGAGTAAAACCTGAACCCTCATTCTTCCAGGGGAACCTCCATAATTACTCCTTGGAGCAATAGTTGTTCTAGTGCCAACAGGAGGGACTCTCTCTTCCGGGGATCCCTTGGCACGTTTGACCTCAAAAATGGGAAGGAGGAGAGTCTTTTAACTCCAAACTGTATCCCAAACCTACTGCGGAGAGCACCTATCTGTCTTGATCGTGTCCCGCCAGGTCTCTTGCGAACAACTGGAGTCCTCCCCCCACCCGACTGAGTGGGGGCTTCAATGAATTTAACTTTGGGGGAGGTTTTGTACCTCCCCTGACCCAGGGTTTCTCATTACCCTGCTACTGTCCCTGTTTTTTACCCCCGGGATTTGACCGAGGAGGCCGTCGGAACTGTTACACAGCCGATGGCCCAGGGACTGGAGAAGCAGGCCTCTCAAAGAGGGACCTCTAACTCTGTTTTTAAACGGCAAGAGCGTATTTTTACCGCTGGAAATTTTCTGGATATATTTGTCCAGGTTTTCCCTGAATAAGCGTTCACCATGAAACGGGACGCTAACCAGCCATTTTTTACAGGGAGCTTCAGCAGACCAGTTTTTGAGCCATAGGAGCCTACGCATATGTACTATAGACAGCGTAAGGCGGGAGGCCTGATGGACTGAATCCTCTATGGCGTCAACCGCAAAGCCTAAGGCTCTAGGTAGATCAGCTAGGGCAAAGCCTGCTGATCTGTCAAGTCCCTCAAGACCTGTTTCAACTGATCCTTCACTGCTTAGCAGACCCCAATAGCTGCTACTGCTGGTTGTATCACCAAGCAGATTTTCATAAGGACTCCAATCTTTTATCTATTGGGTTCTTGAACATTTGGACATTATCCACTGGACATGTCAGTGATTTATACATACAAGAGATGGCTGCGTCCACTGTAGGGACCTTCCATTTTTTTTTTTTTTTGGATGAACTTATCCTTAATGGGATAGACCACCGGAAATCTCTTGGGGGAATAAATATTTTCTCAGGACGTTCCCAATCCTGGTAAATGAGCCCTTTCAGTAAAGGGTGAAGTGGAAAAGAACAAACAGTCTGGGGGCTTCCAGCGACCCCAACGAGGATACAGTAGTGGTTGATGGTTCCGCAAGGTGCATTTTTAAATGCTGATCGGACCATGTTAGTCAGAGACTGAACCCATAATCTTTCAGCTTGAGATGCTGAGAAAAGGTTCCCCCACTGTTGATTCCTCTATAACAGAATCAACCTCATCCTGATCCCCTTCAGGCAGGTCGATCCCTGTATGGGACTGTTGCTCTGCTAACAGGCACTCTGAAGGAGGAGACGGAGATCGGGCGTGCTTTCCCTGACAGGGAGGCAGCCTCTCTAATCCTCCCAGAGCTGAGGAAAAAACCTCCTCTGTTACATACACAGGAGCAGGTGAACTGAGGACAGCCACAGTACCAAGTACCCCTGCGGGGTCTCTACGGTCACTTACCTCTGAACTTCAGGGGAGACTGGTGCAGCAGAAGTATGCCCAAGATCCTCCGAGCCCGATGAGACCCCCTTCGCTTCCTGGAAGATTCAGTTCCGGAGCTTCTGGACGGCATATTCCTAAGCCTAAAGCTGAGGTATTCCAGCCGTAATACACCACTTTTACTGAGAATAGTCTAGCACAATTGCTGCTATATCACAGTTGGTGTCTACTAATGTGCCTTTCTAGGGGATGCCTGTATCAACTGCTTGCTGTATGCCTTTAAATGTTGCCAGCTCTGTCTCTGTACTTCATAGCCAGCTCACTACAATATTGTGGTTTTTTTAAACTGCTGGGACGCCCGCACATGCGCAGAAGCGCTGCGGCGTGCACAGAGCGTCATCCCCCAGGCTCCGCCCCCTTTCCCGGCTCACCTCTATATATAGAGGCGCGCGCACGCGCGGGCTACGTGCGCTAATTTCAAAATATGGTAACAAGGGACAGGAGCCAGGGCCCCTCTTTGCCGCAGGCCGGGGGATGGACGAGCACTGCAACATGGCAGAGGAAGCAGTTTCCTATAAGAGAACTCACCATCTGCCTGGACTTTGCTCTGCTGAGAAGCTAGTCCACATGACAAGAAAACATTCCACAGCGGCCTCTAGTGGACAAACACAGGTACCGCAGTCTAATATATTAAATATATATAAAAAAAATTTTTTTTTTTTTTTTTCTTGACCACCATTAAAAATTATTACATTTTTTTAGTAGTTACAGGCATGCACAGAATTTTGCGGGAATACCATTAGGTAACAGACAGAAAGACAAATTAGGCTTGGGGGTCCCCCAATAGAACCAAGTTCCTGGGGGTCCCCACTTACCTGTTCCCCGCCGCAGGACTTTGTTTGGTCCACAAAAGCCCAAACTTCACCTATCACGGCAGGCATTGTAATCAAACCTTCAGGGACCGGGTTCCCAAGGATTCCACTCCCCTGGACCTGTATAGCACCCTGCACAGAAAACATCTTGGTCGTGGGTATGACCAGAGCTCTGGATCCCAGGGTCCAGCTCTCCTAAGAGAAGCATTACAGGCAAAACCTTGCTCTTCTCTGCAAGGCCCGGGTACCGACCGTTTAGCTATGAAGCTTTTTTGGTCGGATCCGGAATAGCTTACTGAGGCCCAAAAGAACCTGTACGCAAGCTCAGTGAAAAACACATGTTTCTTCTTGGCCAACACCTTAGACACTGGCAAAAAACTGAGGTGCTCCCGAATGGGAGGGGCTTATATAGGGGAGGGTACTTCCGGTTTTGGAAGTTGCCAGTGCCAGCACCTGACGGTATCTATATAACCCATTAGTAATGACTATGTCGCTCTGTGTCCCGTGATGTACGAGAAAGAAAACGTCGGAGCTAAAAAACGCGACCGCGCGTTAGTGCGCGTTTTTGGATGCTCGTGTTTTTTTCTGCCCAACTCCGACGCTGAGGAACGCACTGGTCCTGTTTTTTTTTTACAGCTTAAAAACGTCTATGCTGTTTGCAGCTCAAAAACGTCTAGGTGGGCATGAAGCTATAGACTAACATGGACAGGCTGTAAAAACGTCCGTGGGCATGAGGCCTTAATGTTTTTAACATTTGTGATTAAAAGGGGTTGTAAAGGTTTGTTTTTGATTTTCTAAATAGGTTCCTTTAACCACTTCAACCCCAGGCTTTTTGTACCTATTCAATACCGGGCCTATTTTGGCACTTCTCTCCTACATGTACAAATCATCATTCTTTTGCTAGAAAATTACTCAGAACCCCCAAACATTATATGTGTTTTTTTAGCAGGCACCCTAGGGAATAAAATGACGGTCATTGCAACCGTACAGTAACAGTAAAGTTAGCCCAATTTTTTTGGAAAATATGAAAGATGAAGTTACGCCGAGTAAATAGATACCCAAAATGTCACGCTTTAAAATTGCGCACAGTCATGGAATGGCGCCAAACGTCGGTACTTAAAAATCTCCATAGGCGACGCTTTAATTTTTTTTACAGGTTACTAGGTTAGAGTTACAGAGGAGGTCTAGTGCTAGAATTGTTGCACGCGCTCTAACGCATGCGACGATACCTCACATATGTGGTTTGAACGGCGTTTACATATGTGGGCGGGTCTTACGTGTGCGGTCGCTTCTGATTGCGAGCTACAGGGGCGTTTAAAAAAATTTTCTTCTTAATTTTTTTTATTTTTACACTTATTTTACTTTTTTCTTTTTGATCACTTTTATTCCTATTACAAGGAATGTAAACATCCCTTGTAATAGGAATGTGTGTGACAGGTCCTCTTTATTGAGAGATGCAGGGTCAATAAGACCCCACATCTCTCCTCCAGGCTGGAAAGCATGAGAGATCGTGAAAAAAAAAAAAAATTCAGTGATCTCATGTTTCCTAGCCACAATGGCGGCTTTGTTTACATCTGAGGACCCGGGCGTGACGTCATCACATTGCGCCCGGGCCTCCGACGGTCATAGAGATGACTGGTGACCATCTGGTCACCAGTCATCTCTATGCTTCCTATCGTGCGCCGGACTATTCATTCTCCGGGCCCCCGATGGCACGGGAGAGCCTGGAAAAGCACCGGATGGCGGCCGCCTTTAAGAACGATCAAGCGGCGGAACCACCGCTATGATCGTTCTTATGGTGCACAGAATCGCCGGTACAACAAAAGGATATCTGAATGATGCCTCTAGCTGCAGGCATCATTCAGATATCCCCCTACAAAGCCCAGGACGTCATTTGACTATGGCTGGGTAGGGAAGTGGTTAAAAACCCTGAATTATTTTTAATTTTTTTTTAAAAACCCACCTGCAAGACAAAGCGATAACGAGCTAGTATGACTAGCATACTAGCTCATTATGCATCACTTACCTTAGATCGGGGCCCCCGAAGCCGTCCTTGTCTCACCCTCCAGCCGCAGCCATCGCTCATCAGATACCCAGAAGGTTACCTCCAGGTATCGCCGCTCCAGCCAATCACAGCGCCGCTCCGGCGCTGTGTTTGGCCGGAGCGGCGAAGACGTCACTCCGCTCATGCGGGCGGGAGCCGTCAAATCCGGCAAGGCCGGATTTGTGAATGGGATTAACCCTGTTAATGCACCGTTGCCTACGGCGCATGTATGTAATTTTTTGCAAATATCTTCTAAACTGTGTAGGTTTAGGAGATATTTCTTGCACCTACAGGTAAGCCTTAATCTAGGCTTACCTGTAGGTACAAGTTGCATAAGTGGGTTTACAACCACTTTAAGCTAGTGCATCGTTGGTTCACTTACCTTTTCCTTCGATTTCCCTTCTAAATGTTTTTTTTTCTTTGTCTAAAATTTCTCACTTCCTGTTCCTCCTCAGTAAACTTGCCCCCATCATCCGAGCCGTTCTGGCTGGGGGTTAGTCAGTGTGCTCGCCCCCTCCCTTGGGACTACATCCCTGCGGGAGATGCTGTGAACACAGCGTTTTACAAACACAGTGATGGCATGGTGAAAGCTGCATCCAGCAATATGTTCAGCTAACTATCTCATGCACAAGGACACCTCTCTGGAGTCTATACCTCTCAATACAAGAAAACGCAGCTTGGCATTGCATGCTATTATCGAGCTAATGATCTACCAAAACCCCGAGATTCTTCTCCACTATGGATTCCCCCAGGTGTACTCCCCCTAGTATGTATGCATATTTGGGGGAGTACATGTGATTGTTGCTTACAGCTTACATTAAATTAAATCATGTTATGGTCACTGCTACCCAGATGTTCTTTAAAAGGAATATTGGTAATAAGCTCTGCATGGTTTGAGATTTCCATGTCCAGCAGACGGTCATTCCTAGTTGGGGCCTTAATAAACTGGACCATAAAATTGTCTTGTAATAGCTTTATAAATTTAACTGTCCCAGCAGTGCCATTACTCCAGTCAATATCCGGGTAGTTAAAAGCCCCCATTATTATCACTGTCCCTGCCCTTGCAGCCCTTTCCATCTGCAAGGAGCCGATTCTTCACCTCCTCATTAACATTGGGTGGTCTATAAAACTCCAATGATTAACTTTGGACTACGCACATCTGTATGCAGTTCCACCCATAATGCTTCAGACTCATCCCACTCTCCATCCACCAGGTCCTCTTTCACACTCGCTTTGAGATCACTTCTCACGTAAAGACAGACCCCTCCCACATTTCCTTTTTACCCTGTCTTTCCGAAAGAGTGCATAGCCAGGAATATTAATAGCCCAGTCATGTGAGGAATGAAGCCAAGTTTCAGCAATACCGATTACATCATAGCTCTCCTCATGTACCAGAGCTTCCAACTCACCTATTTTGCTTGGCAGACTTCTGGCATTGGTGAACAAACACTTTAATGCATTAATATATTTTGACCGGTCACATACTATCCTCTTGGGTGTTCCGAGAGGTGTTCATCTACAAGTGTGCAAAGTTTGTTGTCCAGGGGACCTACGGCCGGGGAGCACTGATTTTTCAAAGACGGGCACCCCTTTCATAGACTCCCATGTTAAACGTCAGTCTAGTCACACAGCGCCGGAGATCAGGTAGGGAGATTGGGCACAGTGACAGTGAGGCATGGGCACAGTGAGGCATGAACATGGACAGTGAGGCATACAGATTGACACCCTAGGCTTATACTCGAGTCAATAAGTTCCCCAGTTTTTTGTGGTAAAATTAGGTGCCTCGGCTTATACTCAAGTATAGGTACGCTTATTGGGTTTTAAAAATGTTTTTTTAATTTTTTTTTTTACCAAAACTGTTGTGGAATAAACTAGCGCCACTTATTGTCCAAAAATCTATAAACCTATTGCAGGACAATTTTATGGTCCAGTTTATTGAGGCTAGAGCTGGGAAAAAAAAAAATCGATTTTAACCACTTAAGCCCCGGACCATTTGGTAGCTAAAGGACCAGAGGTGAATTCAGAATTTTGCACTGCGCTGCTTTAACTGTAAATTGTGCGGACATGCAATGTTGTACCCAAACGAAATTTGCGTCCTTTTCTTCCCACAAATAGAGCTTTCTTTTAATGGTATTTGATTGCCTCTGCGATTTTTATTTTTTGCGATATAAACGGAAAAAGACCGAAAATTTTGAAAAAAAATGATATTTTCTACTTTTTGTTATAAGAAAAATCGAATAAACTCAATTTTAGTCATACATTTAGGCCAAAATGTATTCAGCCACATGTCTTTAGTAAAAAAAATGTCAATAAGCGTATATTTATCGGTTTGCGCAAAAGTTATAGCGTTTACAAACTAGGGTACATTTTCTGGAATTTACACAGCTTTTAATTTATGACTGCCTATCTCATTTCTTGAGGTGCTAAAATGACAGGGCAGTACAAAACCCCCCCAAATGACCCCATTTTAGAAAGTAGACACCCCAAGGAAATTGCTGAGAGGCATGTTGAGCCCATTGAATATTTTTTTTTTTTGTCCCAAGTGATTGAATAATGACAAAAAAAAAATAAAAAAAAAATCAATTACAAAAAGTTGTCACTAAATGATATATTGCTCACACATGCCATGGTTATATGTGGAATTGCACCCCAAAATACATTCTGCTGCTTCTCCTGAGTACGGGGATACCACATGTGTGGGACTTTTTAGGAGCCTAGCCACGTACGGGACCCCGGAAACCAAGCACCGCCTTCAGGATTTCTAAGGGCGCAAATTTTTGATTTCACTCCTCACTACCTATCACAGTTTTGAAGGCCATAAAATGCCAAAATAGCACAAAACCCCCCCAAATGACCCCATTTTGGAAAGTAGACACCCCAAGCTGTTTGCTGAGAGGCATGGCGAGTATTTTACAGCTCTCATTTGTTTTTGAAAATGAAGAAAGAACATTTTTTTTTTTTCTTTTTTTTTTCAATTTTCAAAACTTTGTGACAAAAAGCGAGATCTGCAAAATACTCACAATACCTCTCAGCAAATAGCTTGGGGTGTCTACTTTCCAAAATGGGGTCATTTGGGGGGGGGGTTTTGAACTGTTCTGGCATTTTATACACAACATTAGGAAGCTTACATCCACTCTTCTAACCACTTGAAGACAAAGCCCTTTTTGACACTTTTTGTTTACATGAAAACATTTTTTTTTGCAAGAAAATTATGTTGAACCCCCAAACATTATATATATTTTTAAAGCAAAGGCCCTACAGAATAAAATGGTGGGTGTTGCATTTTTTTTTTCTACACAGTATTTGTGCAGCGATTTTTCAAACGCATTTTTTTGGGAAAAAATACACTTTTTTTAATTTTAATGCACTAAAACACACTATATTGCCCAAATGTTTGATGAAATAAAAAAGATGATCTTAGGCCGAGTACATAGATACCAAACACGACATGCTTTAAAATTTCGCACAAACGCGCATTGGCGACAAACTACATACATTTTTAAAAGCCTTTAAAAGCATTTACAGGTTACCCCGTTAGATTTACAGAGGAGGTCTACTGCTAAAATTACTGCCCTCGATCTGACCTTTGCGGTGATACCTCACATGCATGGTGCAATTGCTGTTTACATATGACGCCAGACCGACGCTTGCGTTCGCCATTGGGCAAGAGCAGGACAGGGGTGCTTTTTTTTTTTTATTTTTTTTTTTATTATTAATTTTGCTTTTTTATTTTATTTTTAAACTGTTGCTTCCGTATTTATTTATTTTTAGCACTTTTATTGTTATCTCAGGGAATGTAAATATCCCCTATGATAGCAATAGGTAATGACAGGTACTCTTTTTTGAAAAAACTGGGGTCTATTGGACCCTAGATCTTTCCTCTGCCCTCAAAGCATCTGACCACACCAAGATCGGTGTGATAAAATGCTTTCCCAATTTCCCAATGGCGCTTTTTATATCCGGGGGGGGGGGGGGGGGACATTCCCTCCCACTGCTTGTAAAAGCAGTCCAGAGGCTAATTAGCCACTAGGATTGCTTTTACATGAAAGCCGGCCGCTGGCTGAAAAGAATGATACCAAGATGATACCTAAACCCGCAGGCATCATTCTGGTATAAACATTCAAAGTCCAGCAACATACCAGTACGTTGCTGGTCCTTGTTGGACATGTATTGTAATCTTTTTTTTCATGCAGCCTGTTGGCTGAACGAAAAAAAAAGATTGATCGGTGGGTATGCCCACCATTAGAATACCACCCTTCATCCACCCACTTCTAATGATGGGCATACATGCACCATTTATATATGCCGAAGCATGGGGGCATCTTCTCGCAAAAGTAATGCCGCGTACACATGGTCAGACTTTTCCACGGGCAAGCCTCCGTCGGAATTTCGACCGTATATACGCGGTATTAGGAGCAAAATCGCTCCTCCGCTCCTGCTGCCCCAATGCTTCGGCATATATGCTTTTTTTTTTTTAACTGTGGTGGTGAAATCACCTCCTACAGCACTGGAGTCGCAGGGATCAGGCCTGTCTCTGCGAACGCTGCAGTTATGTGTGTTGTGTTTTGCAAGTGACAGTGATCGATCGATACTGCACTTGGGTGGCCTGGGCTGGACGGAGGGGCAAAACGCAGGTGCTAGCAGGTATCTGGGCTGATCCTGCTAACACTGCGTTTTTGGGAACCCTAAACTGCTGGGGACGCTAGTATAGATCTGATCAGATATTGATCTGTTCAGATACTATACCACTAAGGGGGGTGTATGCTTCACGTGTGGGTGTTAGCGCTACTGGCACTAACCTGACGCTGCCTGGGGTGTGACGCAGACCCTCTCTGACGCTAAAACCTAACTGATATCACCCGCCGGGCGATCAGGGGGGTTAAACCTTTATTGGGTTATATACGGCGGGTGCCCTGACACTATAAAAAGCAAACTAACCAGCGTCACCCGTAACACTTATATGATGATCACTGGTGAAAGGGTTAACTAGGGGCAATTAGGGGGTTAAAACCTTTATTAGGTAATATATGGGGGTACCTGACGGCGAACCTAAAAAAAAATTACTGGCTACCTATCGGCATCACCGACACTAAGACATCGATCAGAAAAATGATCGCATAGCGACGGCGGTGCTAGGGGGTGAAAGGGTTACCTGGGGGGTGATCAAGGGGGTTAAACCTTTATTAGGTAATATATGGGGGTACCCGACGCTATAAAAACCTGCGGCGAACCTAAAAAAAATTACTGGCTACCGATCAGCATCACCGACGCTAAGACATCGATCAGAAAAATTATAACTTAGTGACAGTGGTGATAGGGGGTGAAAGGGTTACCTGGGGGGCGATCAAGGGGGTTAAACCTTCATTAGGTAATATATGGGGGTACCCGACGCTATAAAAACCTGCGGCGAACCTAAAAAAAATTACTGGCTACCGATCAGCATCACCGACGCTAAGACATCGATCAGAAAAATGATTGCTTAGTGACGGCGGTGCTAGGGGGTGAAAGGGTTATCTGGGGGGTGATCAGGGGGTTAAACCTTTATTAGGGGGGGTTAGGGGGCTACACTGGACCTAAAACTAAATGTAGTGACACTTTTACAGTCACAAATGTCACTGATTGCAGTGATCACTAAATAAATGGTCACTGCAATCAGTGACACTGTGACTGGGGGCTGGGGGGTGATCTGGGGGGGCGATTTATGTGCCTATGTGTCCTGGTGTCAGTGTAGTGTTGTGTGTACTAACCTGGCATCTTCTCCTGTACGGCGCTCGGTATATGTGAGCGCCCCAGGAGAGATGACATCACTTCCTCCTTCCTGGCAGGCAGGGGAAGCTCTCTCATTCGCCGGGAGCGATCGAGAGGGGGTGGCCGGAATCGAACGGCCGTCCCCTCATGCCGGATCGCTCCCGAAGGTAAAACGACCACCCACTGTAAAGAAGGGGGGTCCGATCGGACCCCCCAACTATACAAAGGCAATCACGTATATGTACGTGATTCTGCCTGTCGGTGCCATTCTGCTGACGTATATTTACAGTGGGCGGTCGTTAAGTGGTTAATCTAGAATCGAGTTTTGAGTTCAAATCGATTCAGATTTGAAGAAAATCGTTTTTTTTTAGATTTTTTTTTTTGGATTTTTTATTTTTTTTTCCCTTCAGAGTTTCCGTAGCAGGGCTGCAAAGGGGCATATCTGAAATGGCACTGGGCGGCGTTACCCCAATTCCATCTACTCGCCGCGAGTAGATGTAATGTAACACTAACCGCAAGCCGCCGTCTGCCTACTTGATCAGTGTGTCATGCAGACAGACGGCAGCCATTGCAGTGTTCAAAAGCCGCGCCTCCCGAGTCCTCGTCGTCTGATAGGCGGAACACTCAATTTCACAGCAGGCAGTGTTCAGCCTATCACGGACATCCTCTCATCCTCGTCTGTGTTATGAGGATGAGCGGATGTCTGTGATAGGCGGAACACTGAATGCTGGGAAATTGAGTGTTCCGTCTATCACAGACGAGGAGGAGGCGTGGCTTTTGAATACTGGAATGGCCGCCGGTGTAGCAGTAAAATCCGTAACCCACGAAAATCTGTATCAGGTACGGGCACAGTGAGACACGGGCACAGTGAGGCATTGGGCACAGTTCAATTCAACCAAGAATAACCTCAGGATTTTTTGTTTTATTAGCTAAATCCAAATAAAGCATTAATAATTTGGATGTTTAACAATCTTTGTTGCACACTGCCTTTGCAGTTAGAGAAAGGGTTTGCGTTTGCAATTT
Source organism: Rana muscosa (assembly GCA_029206835.1). Lineage (NCBI taxonomy): Eukaryota > Metazoa > Chordata > Amphibia > Anura > Ranidae > Rana > Rana muscosa. The sequence goes on along the minus strand of CM055122.1, from coordinate 176,776,689 downwards.
TGTTTGTTGATGCACTTTAATATTTAAAAAAAAAAAAAAAAAAAAAAAAAAAAAAAAAAAAATCGCAGATTTTTTTTTGGGGGGGGGGGGGGGGGGGGGGACTGGGGGAAATAAAAAAAAAAAAAAAAAAAAAAAAAAAAATCGCCCAGCCCTAATTCAGGCCCCAACTAGGAATGATGCTCTGTTGGACCTGGTAATCTCAAACCATGCAGAGCGTTTTACTAATGTTCAGATAAAAAGGAACCCCAGGGTAGCAGTGACCATAACATGATTTAATTTGATGTTAGCTGTAAGCAAAAACCACATACGGGAAAGATAAAAACACTTAATTTCAAGAGAGCAAATTTTCCAAGGATGCGGGATGCTCTCCAGGACTTAGACTGGGAGGGAATATTGGCATCAATGGGCACAGAACAGAAATGGGAATTCAAAAAGACTGTTTGTGAACTCACTGCAAAGTATATTCCCATGGGCAAGAAGTTTAAAAGGTTAAAATTAAAAACCTATGTGGCTCATGGCCAAAGTTAAAAGGGTACAAGAAAGGAGTTTTAAAAAATATAAAAATGAAGGAACACTAGTGTCGTTTAAATGTTACAAGGAATATAACAGAATATGTAAAAAGGAAATCAAGGATGCTAAAATACAAAACGAACGACAGGATTGCAAAAGATAGGACAAACCCCCAAAAATTCTTCAAATATATGAATAGTAAAACAGGTCAAGTCTGAGCATGTAGGCCCTTTACAAAATAATCTAGAGTGGGTGACTGGGGACAAAGAGAAGGCTAATTTCGTAAATACTTTCTTCAGCTCTGTGTATACAAAGGAGCATGGGGGAGCTCATGTCCAAAATGGGGGTGGTAGTGACACAGCCCCAAATCCACAATGGCTCAAAAGTGATATGGTCCAGAAATATTTAGATGGAATAAAGGTGGATAAAGCACCTGGACCAGATGGCATACACCCACGGATCCTAAAAGAATTGAGCTCTGTAATTTTAAAGCCATTATATCTCATTTTTAGGGACTCATTAATGACAGGAATAGTACCACTGGATTGGCGCAGGGCCAATGTGGTGCCTATATTTAAAAAGGGAACAAAGTCTTTACCAAGTAACTATAGACCTGTTCGTTTAACTTCTATAGTTGGGAAGATACTGGAGAGATTAATAAAAGACCACATAGATAAAATATATTTTTCCAGCAAGAACTTAAGCAACAGACAGCATGGATTCATGAAAGACAGAAGTTGTCAGACAAATCAGATTTCTTTTTATGAAGAGGTAAGTAAAACCTTGGACAGAGGGATGGCGGTGGACGTGGTATACTTGGATTTTGCAAAAGCGTTCGATACAGTTCCGCACACACGGCTCATGTGTAAGGTAAAGTCTACAGGATTGGAAATATCAGTTTGTAAATGGATAGAAAACTGGCCAAGACACAGAATTCAGAGAGTAGTGGTTAATGATTCTTACTCTGAATGATCTAAGATGCTCAGTGGTGTACCCCAAGGTTCAGTGTTGGGACCCTTACTTTTTAATATCTTTATAAATGATATTGGGTCTGAGATCAAAAGTAACATTTCTGTCTTTGTAGATGACACCAAGCTATGCAGTGGAATAACGTCCTTACAGGATGTCTCCAATTTACAAGCCAACCTCAATGCTCTGTCTAATTGGGCGACTATGTGGCAGATGAGGTTTAATGTTGATAAATGTAAAATTATGCACTTGGGGGCTAAGAATATGAATGCATCATACATACTAGGGGGGAGTACAACAAAAAAAATGTGCTGAAAAACTCGGCTTATACTCGAGTATATACGGTATATTGGTTTGCACAAAAGTTATAGCGTCTACAAACTATGGGGTTTTTTTTTATAGCGGGACTGCAATATTGTGGCAGATAAATCGGACACCTGACGCTTTTTGGGGACCAGTGACACTAATACAGCGATCAGTGCTAAAAAAATATGCACTGTCACTGTACTAATGACGCTGGCTAAGAAGGGGTTAACATCAGGGGCTTACAAAGGGTGAACTGTGTGCCTAGCTTGTGCTTACTCACTGTGTGGAAGGTGATTTGACTATGGGAAGGGAAGATCCGTGTTCCTGCTTTGTAGAAACACAAGATCAGTACCTTTTCTTCTGACACAAAGGCAGACTACCTTTCTGCTTATGTACGGTGTAATCGGCGGGCACCAGCCAACAGAGTGCATGGTACCCGCTACTGGGCTCCGCGCGTGCCCCAGAACCTGAAGCGTCAGATCACACACTAGGTAGTGGCTGCCCTGCCACGGTATATGTACGGTGGATGGTCCCCGCAAGCAGTTAAAGTGGAACGGGGGGGATACATTGTTTTTTTTTTTGCTTAATGTTATACAGAACATCTAGAAGTGTTAAACACATTAACACACCCAACCAGTATCCTGAAAAATGTACCCTTTTCTTTGGAATTCATCTAGAAGTGAACCTCCTGGTATGCGAGTGTGCCTAGCCAATACTGTACCAACAGCTTCATAGATGTATATCTGCAGTATGAGATCTAAGGCACTGCTGCCTCTGACTGATTTTAAATGAGATTTGGTGATGTCACTACTGTACTGCTCACTGTTCTACGGCTTCTGCCAAGATAGCTGACTCCACATAGACAGTGCCAAGCAAGGTATAGTAAATCAGTAATGGGACAAACAAAAAAAAAAAAAAAAAAAAAAAAAAACACCACACAGGTGCAGGGAGACCATAGGCAATACTGATTATTAGTGTATACACTATGAATATTGGATACAAAAAGAAAAAAAAAAAAAAAAAAAATGTATTGAGTGATCATCAGATAAACTATTCATTAGCACACAGCTTTCGAGAGCCGATCACAACAGTTCATGCGAAAATATCCAAAAGAACAAGCATGAAAATTTCTCTAAGAGAAAAGAATGAAGGATTTTCATGCAATTCGTATAGTATTTGTATGAAAAAAAATAAATAAAAAAAAATTGGAGTGACCAAGGCCATGCATGCTCGGAAAAGGAATAAAATACTCAACTTCCGAAGTTGTATTCTGTCTTACAAAAATTTTTGTAACCCCATTTTTTATGAGACTAGCAAGTAAAAAAAAAAAAAAGGGGGGGGGGGGGAACGATCATTTACATTGCCTGTACTAGGCATTGCCACCTGTCTGCTTGCTTTTTTGCAACAGCTTCCAAAGTTCAGTTCCTCTTTACAAAATTATTGTAGAAAACATTTATAAAAAATTAGTTGACAAAACGTGCACGTGTAACAAAAAGGACTTGGAATTTGATAACACACCAAGAGGCAAGTAATGGAAATATACTTATAATAGGTTGAGAAAGTCTGATCTTTTTATTACCAGGACATATAGGTCTGATTTGTGATACTAAACAGTGGTATGGAAATCAGGCACATGGCTGTCTGTGGAAAAGTCACATCTCATTCTACAGCTATAAATACTTACTGTGTGGAGAGATTGTGAAATAAGCAGTCTCAGAGGATGGCCTAATCCTTGACTGTCAGCACAGATCAGCTCTTTATGCAACAGAGCTGGGCAACAAAGTTATTTACAGCAAATACTTTAATTTTACCTTCTTTACAGACATTTGATTAAATATCTGCCTGTGTTTAACAGAAATTACAACTTTACTTTACATTCGCTCTCAGCTTCCTTTTGTCTGTTAAAAGTATAAGAATCACGAGTTATAGCCTCTGTTGTCAAAAGGAAGAAAAAAAAAGCACAGCGCCTGTAAGGGCAGTAATTAAGGACCATTTAATGATACTAAAAGTAAACGAGGTACTCACAAAAGGAATACAAGTAAATGCATTGTAATCAAAGAAGATCCTGCAGTGTGATCCGGAGGACGTCTCTCTATGTGTCCGTGTCTCTAGGGTCCAGGTGGTGGCTCGCACAGGTGGTTTCCAGTGTTCTGTAAAATTAGCCAACTCGTCAGAAACTCCAACCACCTCACTTCCGGTTTCTTTAAAACAATCAGTAATTGGAGATTTGGACACAACACTGGCAACCGAAAACAGTCCGGTACAGGAAGATTTAGCCGTTTGGTAGCACAGTGGCTAACTAGGACAAAGGTGTCGCCACCTCGAAGGCGGGCATTTTGTTGGCTAGTATCGGAGCGGAGTAACAATCTCCGCTCATAAGATCATGCACTGGACTTTACTCGGTTGCCGGTGTTGTGTCTAAACAGTAATTCGTCAAAATCGCCAATTGCTGATGGTTTAAAGAAACCGGAAGTTAAGTAGTTGGAGTTTGACGAGTTGCCTATTTTGACAGAGCACAGACACTCGCAGCCTGTCCTGGGCAACAGAGAACGCTGGAGACTCGAGAGCGAAGTCACTTCCGGGTAAAGGGTAAAAGAGGGGGCTTCGTGTTCGGAGCATGCATGCTCCTTCCTCAGGACTCGGACACAGAGAGACGTCCTTTGGATCACACTGCAGGATCTTCTTTGATTACAATGTGTTTGCTTGTATTCCTTTTGTGAGTAGCCAGTTTCCTTTTATTATCATTAAATGGTCCTCAATTACTGCACTTTGAGGCACTGTGCTTTTTTCCTCCGTTTTGTCAACCAAGTTCAGCAGTTGATTTTAATATGCCTTTCCAGAATGAATGGCAGGGCACCTTCTCCAAGTGTGACTCACTGCAGTGCCAATGCACTGTGTAGTAGAATAAGACGTGCTGCAGTCCACCACATCACACATGCCCATTACTGGGGGGTGCTGCATTTTGAAAAAAAGCCATGTACAGTTTTCCCATCCGTTAATGTGTGTTGAAACTAAACCTAACACATGCTATAATGTGCATTTAGAAGCGCAAGTTCAAATGGGCCCTTAATGTTCATTTTGTCTACAAAAAGTAGAGGAACAGACAGAAATACTTCCCTAAAGCTCCATTCACACTTGTGCAACTTGGAGTGCGTTTTTGTGGTGTGAACCAGCACTAGGGGATAGTACCGCCCCTTAGGACGTCATAAACCGAGGACATGCTGGGTCAGTGACGTCATAAGGGGTGGTTAGTTATTTAAGAGCTGTCAGACGGTGGGAGCCTTCTTCGTGACCTAAGGTTTTTTATTTACTTTTTTCAGGTTGGTGGTGGCAGCGATTGTCATGATTGACAATGAATCTAAACCGGGGGGACATTGTTTATTATTTTTTAATAAAGAAATTGTCAAAAACTTGGTGTGGTTTTACTTTTTACACTTTTTTGGTGAACGAGTAGGGGTTACATACCCCATACTCATTCACATGGGGGGTGGGATCTGGGGGGCCCCCCCTTGTCAAAAGGGGCTTCCAGATTCCAATAATCTCCCGCTCACAAACCCCACGCCAAGTTGCGGGGAAGAGGCCCTTGTCCCCCCTGCCCCAAAGCACCCCTTCATGTTAAGGTCATGTGGCCTGGTATGGTTCGGGGGAGGGGGGGGGGTGGCGCTCTTTCCTGACCTGCCAGGCTGCATGTTCAGATATGGGTCTGGTATGGTTTTTCGGGGGGAACAGAAGCCATTTTATTTTCAAAATTTTGCTACTTTTTTATTTTATTTATTTTCTCATTAATCGGCATTCTTTTGTTTACATTCAGCTGTTAGTGGTGAAGCCCGTTGACAGCTGGTCAGAGCTGGTTCACACTGGAGCAACACGACTTCCAGCACGACTTTACGAGGCAACTCCGAGACAACTCCGAGGCAACTCCAGGACAGGCGACTTTGCCAGTGGCCAATCAAACAATAATCAGCTCTGTGGGAGGGAGGGGTTTGCCTGAGAAAACTATTTACTCTTCCCGTAAAGTTGCTTCAGTTAAGACACTGATCCGACTTTGGAGGCGACTTCCATTGAAATCAATGGGTACAAGTCGCCTAGAAGTAGTACAGGAACCTTTTGTGAAGTCGGAGCGACTTCAGTAGTGTGCATAAAGACGGCTCCATAGACTAATATTACAGCGCGACTTGGGGCGTCTCGGGGCGACCTGAAGTCGGATCCTGAGTCGCCCTGGTGTGAACCGGCTCCAAGTCATCAGTTGTTAAGGACGCGGCAACCGGCTTCTCAGCCAGCTCCTTAACAACCAGCTATTTTTCACACAAAATTTGAATCTGTTGATTTATCGACCAATTCGATACATTCTGAACATTTTTAAATTCGTTTGAAAAGAAACCAAATCGAAACGAAACAAATTTTTTCTGTTCTGCACAAGTCTAGCGACTTTGTAGAACACAAAATAATTACATTGGTCAAAATCGTAACAAAGTCACACTCATCCAAAGTCGCATCAAGTCACACTGGAAATCGCACGATTTTGAAGTTGCACACAATGGGGTCCTATACCTTGCGCCTGCAGGCTTCTTCTCCACCAAATGATCAGTTCCCCAAAGTCACTTCTCACCACTCAACCAGTCGTGGCTTCTCCATCACATATAATGAAGACTAGTGGTCTTGCATTGTACAAAAAAAAAAAAAAAATGTTGAGGGCACCAACACATCCTGAAGCATTAGAAAGCAAAGAACAGTGCAGGCTACTCAGGAATAGAGGATAAAAAAGGTATTTCAGCTCACTTCTCGAAGGCATTTAGATAACTAAAGATATTAGCAGTCCTAAAATATCAATGCTTCAGAAACTGCCATTCCAGGACCCCATGCCGGACGTCTCCTGTGCCTAGGCATTTGATCATGTGGTTTCTGGAGAAAGGGAGAAACAGATCAGGTCGAGTGGCAGAGTTCCTAAGCGAAGCAAATGCCTGCATATCTGGTAAACTGCCAGGCTGCAGTGGGATCTTTGGGCAAACTTTATCTATTATCTCTCTGAGCGTGCAAGTGGGTAGGGTAAGGTGGGGGAGGGAGCGTCATAATCTAGGACTGATCCCCTTTAAAACTTTTGTTAAAAGAGGAACGCCACTCCCTCCTGTTACCATTTGAGCTGGGTTATCTTAAAAAAAAAAAAAAAGGTACTGACACGCTTGGCGAATCCAACGTTGCTCTGCTGGGATCCACCATTTCATGCTGCATACTGGGCGCCACATGGTTTTCTTTGCTACTGCCATCATCAGGAACTGGCTGCCTCTTCCTACGATGATGCACCACAAGGCCTGCCCGCCTCCTGCCACTGTATTGGAGCGGATGACCCTTAGAATTCATGATGTGCATACCACACAAGACTTCGAGTGAAGGAGACGTCATTCTCAACTAGGCAAGAATAAAGGCGGGGTAGGAGTGGAGTTAAAAGGAAAAAAAAAATACAGCACTGTAGCTTCTGGAGGGGGTGGGGTATTTAAAAAAAACTAAAAAATGTATATTAGTGGTGTAACAGTCTTGCACTAAAGCCCAACTCCAGGCAAAAAAAAACAAACAAAAAAAAAAACCAACCCCCTCCCACTACCCTCTATAATATTTCTAAACAAAGAGTAAGTGTACTGTACTTCAGACTAAGGCGGCCAGGCAGAGTAGAAAATGTCCCATTATCAGTGGAAGTAAACAAAGCCCCATCATGGGTGGCAGTGGGAGCAATAGAGCCTCAGCTCAGTGGAAGAAATAGTGCCTCAAAAGGCCAGACAAAGGCAAGCAGGGGGGCTGCATCTGGCCCAGTGGCCGCAGTTTGGAGACCACTTTGCTTCTCTAGTTGATTGCTGGAATTTAAAAAAAATACTATTAAAATAATATCTAAATACCATTTTACTTTCATAAACTTGTAGTCCCATGACTTTTGGGTCCCAATCCTTTACTTCTCTTTTCTCTTGGTGGGGTTCTTCTTCAGGTAACCACATTGCTGCCTGTGTGAAGTTGACACTTCCTATTGGCGGCTCCTCACAGGATCCAGGAAAGGAGTGACTTCAATTGTGAGGGAATGTTAGGGGAGTTGGACAGCTAGAGATAACCTTCACATCTGGATTGGGGGTCCCCCACAGCTGAAAATGGAGCCGGTGTGGGATCCAGGTACATATATCTTTCTTTAGCAGGTAAGTGGGTGGGGGAATCCCTGGGTGTCACCAGAACTAGTGTCCCCATTTGAAGATAGCCCCACTATTCAAGCATATCCACATCAGGTTCAGTGGGACTGTGTTGGGTGCCTGTCCCACCGCAAGACAAGGTAAAATGCCTCGTCTGCATTAATTCCATTGTCCAAAATGGCTTTATTCTGGCCATTGGAATAAGTGAACGTTCAAGTGCTAAAGGTGTCTGCCGTTTATGCACACCGGGCACTTTTTGCAGCAAAAAAACTCCTCTCCCGAACACACCTGCCAGTATTTTTTTTTTCTGCATCTAAACCGGGCGTCACCAACCAGGAGATCGTGATCTACCTACCAGTAGATCACGGTCTGGCTTGCTGACCCGCCATCTCAGAGCATCTGACAGTTAAGTCTAAGTGCAATGCAGAGGAATTACTTGTACAGTGGGGCAAAAAAGTATTTAGTCAGCCACCAATTGTGCAAGTTCTCCCACATAAAAAGATGAGAGGCCTGTAATTGTCATCATAGGTAAACCTCAACTATGAGAGACAAAATGTGGAAACAAATCTAGACCATCACATTGTCTGATTTGGAAATAATTTTTTTTGCAAATTATGGTGGAAAATAAGTATTTGGTCACCTACAAACAAGCAAGATTTCTGGCTCTCACAGACCTGTATCTTCTTCTTTAAGAGGCTCCTCTGTCCTCCACTCATTACTTGTATTAATGGCACCTGTTTGAACTTGTTATCAGTATAAAAGACACCTGTCCACAACTTCAAACAGTCACACTCCAAACTCCACTATGGTGAAGACCAAAGAGCTGTCGAAGGACACCAAAAACGAAAAATTGTAGACCTGCACCAGGCCGGGAAGACTGAATCTGCAATAGGCAAGCAGCTTGGTGTGAAGAAATCAACAGGGGGAGCAATAATTAGAAAATGGAAGACATACAAGACCACTGATAATCTCCCTCGATCTGGGGCTCCACGCAAGATATCACTCCGTGGGGTCAAAATGATCACAAGAACGGTGAGCAAAAATCCCAGAACCACACGGGGGGGGGGGATCTAGTGAATGACCTGCAGAGAGCAGGGACCAACGTAACAAAGGCTACTATCAGTAACACACTACGCCGCCAGGGACTCAGATCCTGCAGTGCCAGACGTGTCCCCCTGCTTAAGCCAGTACATGTCCGGGCCCGTCTGAGGTTTGCTAGAGAGCATTTGGATGATCCAGAAGAGGATTGGGAGAATGGTTTAATCTGACCATATGACAAAGTAGAACTGTTTGGTAGAAACACAACTCGTCGTGTTTGGAGGAGAGAGAATGCTGAGTTGCAACCAAAGAACACCATACCTACTGTGAAGCATGGGGTTGGCAACATCATGATTTGGGGCTTTTTCTCTGCAAAGGGAACATGACGACTGATCCGTGTACATGAAAAAATGAATGGGGCCATGTATCGTGAAATTTTGAGTGCAAACCTCCTCCCATCAGCAAGGGCATTGAAGATGAAATGTGGCTGGGTCTTTCAGAATGACAATGATCCCAAACACACCGCCCGGGCAACAAAGAAGTGGCTTCGTAAGAAGCATTTCAAGGTCCTGGAGTGGCCTAGCCAGTCTCCAGATCTCAACCCCATAGAAAACCTTTGGAGGGAGTTGAAAGTCCATGTTTCCCAGCGACAGCCCCAAAACATCACTTCTCTAGATGAGATCTGCATGGAGGAACATACCAGCAACAGTGTGTGACAACCTTGTGAAGACTTACAGAAAACTTTTGACCTCTGTCATTGCCAACAAAGTATTGAGATGAACTTTTGATATTGACCAAATACTTATTTTCCACCATAATTTGAAAAAAATAAATCTTTCCAAAGCAGACAGACAATGTGATTGTCTGGATTGGTTTCCACATTTTGTCTCTCATAGTTGAGGCATACCTATGATGACAATTAGGCTGGGTTCACACTTGTGCGGTGCGAATTCCAGCTCTGCTATCTCTGCAAGGAGATAAGAGAGCTGTTCAGCGTTTTGTGTGCGTGGAACATGTGAACTTGTTGACCTGGGAGAGGGGGGGGGGGGAGAGTGTAGTGAACATTGAAAAGTCATGTTCAGAACGGAAGACATCTGCGAATCAGGTGCTTGCCCATAGAAGATAATGGACCTGAATTCGCACCTGAGCCGCACCGCAATGTCTAGAAGACGCACGCGGTTTTTTGGTAACGAGCAGTGCGAATGCATCGCACATATGTGAACCAGCCTCATTGAAAAGAATGTATTTTTTAATGTTATGCGGTGTAAGCCGCAACCAATTCCCATAGGTGTGAACCCGGCCTTACAGGCATCTCATCTTTTTAAGTGGGAGAACTTGCACAATTGGTGGCTGACTAAATACTTTTTTGCCCCACTGTAAAGTTGGAGCAAGAGCCACATAAGCTGATGTCTCCTCTGTAGTGCTGGCTCCTGTCCCATGCGGAGTGATACCAACTGCACTCCACCTCTTACCCTGGCTAGCGGTCGCCAGCAGCAGAAAAGGAGATCTTCAGGTCAGTGTGAAGCAATACACTGGGCAGAATAGTATAGTGCTGCGGTTTACCCACAGCGGGTGCAGTGTACCCGCAGCTTTCCTGCGTTTAGCCATAGACTTCTATTATATCCTGCAGGTTTTGTGCACTTTCTAAAAAGGCACCAAAACTCCTGAATGCAGAACTGCAGAATATAATAGAAGTCTATGGCAAAGCACAGCAAACCCAGGAAAGTTGCAGATGTAAACCGCAGCACATCATTGTGAACGCAGCCTCATCGTTAACTAGTGTTTTTATCATTCCCACCCCAAACCGCATCCCCTTTAGCTGCAGTGGCCAGGGGTGTACACGTCACAGCAAGAGTTATTTTTTATGCCCTGTCAGGGTTGGTGGGTGTAGCACCTGCCAAGTGTGACCCATTAAGTGATGGAGGCCACTCTGAAGGGTCCTGCAACCATACAGCAAACAAGGGGTTAAAGGAGAAGTCCAGCCTGAGCTTTTTAGGCTGGGCTTCTCCTCTGGGTCACAGGAGTGCAATTCGTTTTGCACTAGTGTGACCCGTTTTCAGCAGAGAGCGGTCTGAATTCCGCTAACGTCACTGCCATCAGTCGGGGCAGCGCATCATCACGACTTCCCAAGTTGGGATCTGCCAGCTGCCATGATTGATGGCAGTCTCAGCGAGCCGTTTAGACAGCCTCTCCCCGCCCCTCCACTGCTCCGCGCTCCAATGAGCGTGGAGAAGCAGAGAGGAAAGACGCTGACTGACAGTCAGCGGCTTTCCTCTCAGTGATCTGTGAGAACCGAGCCAACGGCGAAGTTTGGTTGATATAACCACTTCTCTACCGCCCCATTGTCATATGACGGCGGCAGGAACCCTTTTTCCCTCCGGGCCGCCATCAACTGACGTCTTTGGCTTCCCGAGCCTCTAGGGGGCGCGCCCCACGTCACTCGAGAGCCGATGCGCGTGCCCGGCGGCCACGATGTCCGCCGGGCACCGGCGATTGCCTGTCACACAGCAGGGATGTGGATCTGTGTGTGTATAAACACACAGATCCACGTCCTGTCAGGTGAGAGGAGACCGTTGTGTGTTCCCAGTACAGAGGAACACAAAATTGGTCCCCTCCCCCCACAGTTAGAATCACTCCCTATGATACACATTTAACCCCTTGATCGCCCCCTAGTTCTAACCCTTTCCCTGCCAGTCACATTTACACAGTAATCAGTGCAATTTTGTATAAATGTGAATGGTCCCAAAAGTGTCCGATCTGTCCACCGCAATGTCATGATATATATTAAAAAAAAAAAAAAAAAAAAAAAAACCACACACAAAAACACACACATCGCCGCCATTACTAGTAAAAAAAACAAAACAAACAATAAAAATGCCATAAATTTATCCCCTATTTTGTAGGCGCTATAACTTTTGCGCAAACCAATCAATATATATGCTTATTGCGATATTTTTTACCAAAAATATGTAGAAGAATACATATCGACCTAAACTGAGGAAGAATTTTTATTTATTTTTTTAATGGGATATTATAGCAACGGTCTTTTTTGTTTATAGCGCAAAAAAATAAAAAACGGCAGAGGTGACCAAACACCACCAAAAGAAAGCTCTATTTGTGGGGAAATTTTTTTTTAATCAAAATTTCATGTGTACAGTGTTGCACGACCACGCAATTGTCATTCAAAATGTTACAGCACTGAAAGCTAAAAATTGGCCTCGGCAGGAAGGGGGTGAAAATGCCCTGTATTGAAGTGGTTAAATCAAGTTGATTTAAATCATAATTTTTAAAGAGAAACTGTCATCTCTTTCCCTCAGTGACTCCTCTTCTGACCTGCTGTTGACTCACTGACAGTCCCATTCACTTTAATGGGACAGCTGGTGATGCGGCAGTGACACAACAAGGTGAAGGACGTGGCAGCAGCAGGCAAGTGGATGCCCGCTAACAGGCGCTGCCATGATGTATCAGAAATGACAGGTGCTCTTTAAATGCAAGGACTTTTTCTTGCTGGTAGTTAGAATCTTAAGGCTCGGTTTACACCTATGGGAATTGAATGTGCGTTTCCCCGCATTCAATTCGCATAGCAGGAGATCGTGACTGGCTCTCCATGGAGCCAGTTCACATATCTGTCCGGTGCAGTGTGCAGGAAAAACGTGTGCTTTTTTGGTGCGTTTCAGGTTTGATTTCAGCCCAAAATTCAGTCTGAAATCAGGTTAGTAAAACAGCGATATCAGATCCAATTCATACAGTTTGTAGTGTACATAGATTTGCAAAATAGGATAAAAAGGAATATTCCTGAACTTTGTTTTATCTCATGGTTACTGTGAATGTGTGTTATCTCAACTTGCAGAGCTTTGATTTATTGAATAAGTTTACCAAAAATTTAACTATTGCAGAATTTACAGCCTCAAGCTACACAACTAAGCTCAATTTCATGCTGAATAAACTAAATTATTAAATGTATCCTAAATAGAAAACTATCTTTAGATATATTTTTACTTCAAAAGCATTTTATTAAAATAATTTGATAAATCAAAAAACACAAATCTGATTAAAAATAAAAAAATAAAATAAAAAAATCATTGATTTTTATCCACCCCAAATTCACATGAATGCGACACGGTAGAACGGCAATTAGGGATTTAAATCAGGTGGGAGGCAAGACTGCCCGGTGATCTTTCACTTCTCCCATGTTGTTCAGATAGATCTCCACATCTTTAAAGGTTGCCTACCACTGATCTAAATAGGGGCGAATTAACAAATCGATTATGAAATTGATCGATTACTATTTTCATAATCGATTAATCGGCCAGTAACATAATGGGGTTAAAAGAAAAGAAAAAAAAAAACACTTCAATTAGCCCTTTATAGTACAAAAAGAACAAATAACCGCTACTGTAAATATTACTTTCACTGTTCCACAGTAAAAAAAAATGAACCCCTTATAGTAGCGATTATCTGCACTTTTTGTACTATAAAGAGCTATATTTTTTTTTTAACCCCATTATGTTACTAAACGTCTTAGGCCTGGTTCTCACGCCTCTTTTTTTTTTTTACCAAAAAACAAAAAAAACGCAAATCGCAGCAAAATCACATGCGCAAAAAATCAAAACACACAGCTAAAAGCACTGCAGAATCAGATCAAAAGCAAACTGTAGAGCTGTGAACCGAGCCTTATACTGATCACATGGATCAATTTTCAGATGAGATTATTCATACGAAAAATCTTTGTACATTCACTGAATGTTTGAAATTTTCACTTGCTTCTAACATTCTGTTTTAAAATGAATGTAATTTCTTAAAATTAAATTTTTTTTGGAGGGAAGACATTGTTTTTGTATGGACAGCATATAATATATTACAGTTAACTTTATTTTTTATTTTTTTCTTTAAAGCGGGAGTTCCACACAAAAAGTGAACTTCCGCTTTTCGGAACCCTCCTCCCCCTCCGGTGTCACATTTGGCACCTTTCAGGGGGACGGGGGGGGGTGCAGATACCTGTATAATGCAGGTATTTGAACCCACTTCCGGGCATAGACTCCAGCGGGAGTCATGCCCCTTCCCATCCCCCCCGCTGTGTTTTGGGAAACACACAGGTCCCAGAACACAGTGGGGGAACAGTGACGACGCACAGCGTGACTCGCGCATGCACAGTAGGGAACCGGGCAGTGAAGCCGCAACGCTTCACTTCCTGATTCCCTCACCGAGGATGTCGGCGGGGGCAGCCGAGAGATGAGCGATTGCTCGGCTTCGGCTGCCAACATCGCGGTCATCCTGGACAGGTAAGTGTCCATTTATTAAAAAAGTCAGCAGCTGCAGTATTTGTAGCTGCTGGCTTTTAATATTTTTTTTTTCAGATGGACCTCCGCTTTAATTAAAAAAAAATGTGATCTGAGTCTGATGATATTTACCAGATTCAACCTCTAATAGTACATACAGTATAAAAATAGTACATTCAGTATATATCTCCTCTAATAGTATATACAGTATATCTCTTCTAATAGTATATACCACGGATCTCGAAACCGCAGGCCACATCCGGCCCGCTTGTGCCTTTTCCCTGGCCCGCGGCTCACTCACACTTATATTATTGACGATCTACTGCCTTTAAAAGCAGCAGATAGACAGTATGACTGGCAGGTCCCGCAAACAAAGCCGCTCCCCCACGCTGCGCTGAGGATTGGCTGCTGGAACTGTCTGACGTCATCAGCGTAGCACCTCCCGCCCGCTGTTTGTATTAGAGATCCTTCCACGTGTGTAGCAGCGAGCGGGAGTCGGGAGGTGCAGGAGAGCTGCTCGAGGCAAATGTACATATACAGGAGACTCTTCTGGGGACATTGCTGATGGGAACACTGATCCTGGGGACACTGCCGATGGGAGCAATGATGATTCTGACACTCTGCTGGGGACACTGATTTGGACACTGCTGGGGACACGGATGATGGGGACAGGAGGTCGACCGATATGGGTTTTTCTCTGGCCGATGCCGATATTTAGAAATCAGGGCGGCCGATGGGCGATATATGATGCCGATTTTGTTTTTGGCAGGTTGCACTAACAGGTGACACTGGCACTGATTGTCAGGTGGCACTGGCAGGTGGCATAGTACAACTGTGTGAAACTGCTCTCTGCAGCGCCGCGGTGTGAAACTGTATGGAGAGACAGGAGCTGACAAATTCAGCGTGATGTCGGAGGTGGGCGGGACCCAGCAGTTATCAAGCCAATAATTGGGCTGTTTAAGAAAGGGGCGGGGCCACAAACATAGCGGCCCGCCCAGATCCCATTGGCTGGTGTTGGATAGCTGAGACTGAGGATGGGGGGGGCGGGGGGGGAGACTGAGGATGGGTGGAAGACGCAGATGAGACTGATGGGGGACACTGATTATGACTAAAACTGATCAAAACAATAAATCGGCCAACTAATCGATTATGAAAATAAGATCTAGATCCTAGATCTAAACGCTTACAGCGCCTTGCAAAAGTATTCACCCCCTTGGCG
Source organism: Rana muscosa (assembly GCA_029206835.1). Classification (NCBI taxonomy): domain Eukaryota; kingdom Metazoa; phylum Chordata; class Amphibia; order Anura; family Ranidae; genus Rana; species Rana muscosa. The sequence continues at coordinate 176,761,201 of CM055122.1, read as the reverse complement.
TTTTTCGTGTTTTGTTGCCTCACAACCTGGAATTAACATGGTTTGAGGATTTGCATCATTTAAATTTACAGAACATGCCCACAACTTTGAAGATTATTTATTTATTTTTTATTGTGAAGCAAATAACAAATAGGACAAAATAACAGAAAAAGTCAATGTGCATAACTATTCACCCCCCCCTAAAGTCAATACTTTGTAGAGCCACCTTTTGCGGCTATCACAGCTCCAAGTTGCTTTGGATAAGTCTCTATGAGCTTGCCACATCTTACCACTGGTATTTTTGCCCATTCCTCCTTGCAAAACTGCTCCAGTTCCTTCAAGTTGGATGGTTTGCGCTTGTGAACAGCAATCTTTAAGTCTGACCACAGATTTTCTATTGGATTGAGGTCTGGGCTTTGACTAGGCCATGCCAACACATTTACATGTTTCCCCTTAAACCACTCAAGTGTTGCTTTAGCAGTGTGTTTGGGGGTCATTGTCCTGCTGGAAGGTGAACCTCCGTCCTAGCCTCAAATCACACACAGAGTGGTACAGGTTTTGCTCAAGAATATCCCTGTATTTAGCACCATCCATCTTTCCCTCAACTCTGACCAGTTTCCCAGTCCCAACTGCTGAAAACTATCCCCACAGCATAATGCTGCCACCACCATGTTTGACTGTGGGGATGGTGTTCTTTGGGTGATGTGTTGGGTTTGCGACAGACAGCGTTTTCTTTGATGGCCAAAAAGCTAAATTTTAATCTCATCAGACCAGAGCACCTTCCTCAATACATTTTGGGAGTCTCCCACATGCCTTTTCACAAACTCAAAAACGTGCCATTTTGTTTTTTGCTGAAAGTAATGGCTTTCTTTTGGTCACTCTGCCATAAAGCCCAACTCTATGGAGCGTACGGCTTATTGTCGTCCTATGTACAGATACTCCAGTCTTTGCTGTGGAACTCTGCAGCTCCTCTAGGGTTACCTTAGGCTCTGATTAATGCCCTCCTTGCCTGATCCGTGAGCTTTGGTGTGCGGCCGTCTCTTGGCAGGTTTGCTGTTGTGCCATGTTCTTTCCATTTGGTTATGATAGATTTGATGGTGCTCCTAGGGATCAAAGATTTGGATTTTTTTTTTTTTTTTTTTTATAACCTAACCCCGACTTGTACTTAACAACATTGTCCCTTACTTGTTTGGAGAGTTCCTTGGTCTTCAAGAGGCACCACTAACCAAACACTGCCATGCTTAGGTGTTGCAGCCTCTGGGGCCTTTTAAAAAAGGTGTGTATATGTAATCACAGATCATGTGACACTTAGATTGCACACAGGTGGACATCATTTCACTAATTATGTGACTTCTGAAGGCAATTGGTTGCACCAGAGCTTTTTATGGGCCTTATAAACAAAGGGGGTGAATACATACGCACATGCCAATTATTATTTTTTTCAGAAAAATAGATGTATATATTTTTCTAATTTTACTTCACCAACTTAGACTAGACTATTGTGTTCTGACCCATCACATATAATTCAGATTAAAAAAAACATTGAACTGAAGGCTGTAATGTAACAAAATAGGTAAAAAGCCAAGGGGATAATACCTTTGCAAGGCACTGTATGTGTGCAAAGACACACAGGCGTTTAGAGACAGCAAAAAAAAAGTCAATCACCTCTAAAGCAAAGTTTTTAAATGTGTGTATGAGGCTTTAGTCCCGGTTCACACTGGTGCGATGCGAAAAAAACATGCGATTCAGTGCCAGTTCCCGCATCACACACTGGTTCACACTGAGATCTGCAAACTGCTGGAGGTGATCAAATACCACCAAAAGAAAGCTCTATTTGTTGGAAAAAAAGGACGTCAAATTTTGTTTGGGAGCCACGTCGCACGACCGTGCAATTGTCAGTAAAATCGACGCAGTGCCGAATTGCAAAAAGTGCTCTGATCTTTTGCCAGCCAAATGGTTCGGGGCTTAAGTGGTTAAAATTGTGCATACCCGTTTCTTTTTTTTACTGGCGTGTACCAGTATCGATTCTTCAGTTAAGTATTCGCCAATACCGAGTCCCAATACCTTTGCGGTACAATTTGAGCCCATACAAAATGAATGGGCTCAAAACACTGCAAAGTATAGCATTCGATTTGAACTCCATGCGATTTCCCCCCACAGCTCCTGTGTGAACCCAGGCTTAAGTCACTATGATAAGCCTTGATTCACACAAGAGCGGTAGCGAAAGCCACAAGCGATTCGGACAGGAATCGCACCGCATTTCAATTGCATGCGATTCTTTGCAGTGTGATTTGAGCCCAGTCATTTTGTATGGCTTTGAATCGTACGGCAAAGGAATCGGAGCATTTGCACGAGTACTTGTGCAAATGCTTGGAGTCGGCACCGATACAGCTGCAACCCTACTTTACCGGTTACCACTTTAAATGTACACACTTCAAAAGCCCCCTATAGGTATCAGTTTAGTGTTACAGAGGAGGTCTTGTGCTAGAATTATTGATCTCAGTCCGGGGTGTGCAGCGATATGTAACGTCTGTTGCAATCAACGTTTTCACACCTAGGCGCACCCCGAAAGGGGATATTATGTGCTTGGGTGTAATTTTCTTTTTTCGCCACCACATAGGGGACAAAAAGTCATTCACTCTTTAAATGAGACAAGCAGGGTCTTTTGGCTGCACTGAACATATTGCAATGCAGATTGCATTGCAATACATCCTTTTCCGGCTATACCAGCCAGGAACACCGAGAGGCTGACCTGGAAGTGAAGTTATAGACCTCGCTTTCTGGGTCACAACAAGAAGGGGAGGAGAGCGGACGTGTGTCCACTCTTCACCCTCCCCTCTACTCCACTCGCCATGTCGGTCCTGGGTCTGCAGATGCGAAAGCAAAGCCCGGAATACATGGGGGGGGGGCGCTGGTACTGGGGGTGCATGGAAGCAAATTGGTGGCAGTGCAGCCACCTGAATGAGTCTGCCTGCTAGTTTTACACACAATCTTGGTGGCTTCAGCCACTGGATTGTGTGTGAAACCCCTCCGCTGTCAGGTCAGTACAAAGTACGGACCTGGCAGTAAAAGGAGTAAACCTCAGACGTCTCCTCTGCCCTTAAACGTCTATTTCAAACCAGTAATGGTTTACAACCGGCAAAACAAGAAGCTACAAAATATGCATTGCTTCCAGTTTTAGACCATACAGATCTTTGGCCGGTTCCCTGGTAAGGCACGAGAAAGGGGGTGTATCCCCTCCAGACACTTGTAAAAGCAATCCAGTGGCTATTTAGTCGCTAGGATAGCTTTTACTGAAAACAGCATTGCCAGCTCTAAAAACCAATACCGGAATGAGACATCCTCCCATTATAGCCAATGAAAGTCTTGCGACGTACAGTAAATGATGGCTCAGAGTGGGTGGGGGGGAATTTGCATTGTTGTCTGGAGTTGGGCTGTAAATTAGAATACTCTCTTCAGTAGTGGTAGAATTATTCACTAATACAAACATCTGCAGTAACATTAACCACCTCAATACTGAGCAATTTCACCCCCCCCCCCCCCTTCCTGCCAAGACCAATTTTCAGGTCTCTCACACTTTGAATGACAGTTGCGTAGTCACGCAACACTGTACCCCAAGTCATTTTCTTCACAGAAATAGAGCTTTCTTTTGGTGGCACCTTTGGGAATAAAATAAAAAAAAACACTAAAAACGTTTTTTAAGTTTCTGTCAGAAAAGCTGTGTTAGACTTACCGGTAACTCCTTTTCTGAGAGTCTTCCAGGACAGCCCATGAGACCTAGGGCTCCTCCTACCAGGATAGGAAACATGTTACCCCCACCAGATAAAAGGGCGGTCCTCCAGGCCCCACATCAGTCTTCTCGAGAACCGTAGGACAACCCTGAAAGACACATGCATAAGATACATAACTTCCAGACAAAACCGGGTGGGAATCCGGCTGTCCTGGAAGACTCTCAGAAAAGGAGTTACCGGTAAGTCTAACTCAGCTTTTCTCTCAAGTGTCTTCCAGGACAGCCCATGAGACGATAATCCAGAACTTACCAGTCTAGGGTGGGACAACTGCCTGAAGGACCTTTCGACCAAACGCCTGCTCCTGCGCAGATAGGAGATCCAGGCGATAATGTTTCATGAAGGTCGAAAAACTGGACCATGTGGCAGCTTTGCAAATTTGTTCCGGTGAGGCACCAGCCCTCTCAGCCCAAGATGCAGACAAGGCTCTTGTTGAATGCGCAGTGACAAAAGGTGGAGAAACTTCTCTAATTTTGTAAGCTTCAGAGATGGCTTGCTTTATCCAGCTAGCCAATGTGGCTTTAGATGCACTCTTACCTCTGTGCGTACCTGAAAAAAGGACAAACAAGTTGTCTGTTTTCCTAAAGGTCCTGGTGACCTCAAGGTAGACGAGAATTCTTCTCACATCTAAAAAACTAAACTTCCTTTCTTGGTCGCCTTGTGGCAAACTACAAAAGGTTGGCAGTACAATGTCCTGAGATCTGTGGAACGTACTGGCCACTTTGGGCAAAAAACCTGGATCAGTTCTCAGAACAACACGATCCTCAAAAATTGTGGGGGAACGGCTCCCTCACTGATAAGGCCTGTAACTCGCTAACCCTACAAGCCGAGGTAATTGCTACCAAATAAATTGTTTTTAAAGTAAGTAACTTAACTGAAATATCTTCTAGGGGCTCAAAAGGAAATTCTACCAGAGTTTGAAGCACCAGGGACAGGTCCCAAGTTGGACAACTTCTAACCACTACTGGCCTGGCCCTAGAAATGGATTTGAAAAATCTAGCTATAGTGGGATTTTCCAAGAGAGAAAACTGGAGGAAAACACTAATAGCTGCTGCCTGTACCTTTAAAGGTACTAACTGAAAGACCTTTGTCGACACCCTCTTGGAAAAATTCCAAAATAGAAGGAATATCATGAGTTAATCTTTGATTTTCAGATAACCATGAATTAAACTTTTTCCTAACTTTGGAATAAATGGCTCTAGTTACTGGTTTTCTGCAATTTACCAAAGTCTTGACTACTTTGTCAGAGAACCCCTGGGCACTTAGTATCTTTTCTTCAGATACCAAGCCATCAAGTTTAAGGAAACCCCCTGTGGGTGTGGCACTGGACCCTGCGATAGCAAGTCCTCTCTCTTCGGAAGCCTTAGTGGAGGCTCCGAGACCAGAGTCTGAAGCAGGGAAAACCATGGCCTCCTGGGCCAGAAAGGGGCGATCAGAATGAGGTCTGTTTCTTCTAGGAGAAACTTCCGGAGAACTTCCGGAATAAGTCTGATCGGCGGGAAGGCGTAACAAAGGCCGAATGGCCACGGATTTGCCAGAGCATCGATCCCTAATGCTTGATCTGCTGGGTTCAATGAAAAGAACCCCTCTGTTCTGCGATTGTCCTGGTTTGCGAACAGATCCGCTTCGGGACAACCCCACTTGTCGGTGAGCTCCGCAAATACCTCGGGATGAAGAGACCAATTGTCTCGATCCACCCTGTAGCGACTGAGATAGTCTGCCAAGCAGTTCCGAGTCCCTTTCAGGTGTAATGCTGTAATTGAGGAAAGATTCCCTTCTGCCCATGACAAAATCTCCTGGGCAATAGATTGAAGAATCCGACTCCTCGTACCTCCCTGCTTGTTGAGGTATGCAACTGTCGCGATGTTGTCGGATAGAATTGGGAGATTGTGACCCCTGATCTCCAACTGGAAAGCTTGCAAGGCTCTCTGAACTGCTAGAAGCTCTCTGGTTCGATGAAGCTCTTGCTTCCTTTAAGGACCATTCTCCTTGTGCGACTTTGTTGCTGAGGTGGGCTCCCCACCCCCAGGAACTCGCATCCGTTGTGATCCTCTGGGATATAGGAATGGACCATGGTAGACTTCTTGTTAGGTGAAGGTTTGTCCTCCACCACCACAAGCTTCTTTTTACCTTGGTAGGTAACAAGACCCTTGACTCCAGAGACCTTGCGTCTCCGTCCCAATTCTTCAAAAGAAACAACTGTAATGGTCTTTGATGGAATCTTGCCCATGGTACTGCAGGAAAGCATGAGGTCATCAGACCTACTGCTCTTGCAAGCTCTCTCAGTGAGACCGATTGATTGGTCTGTAAAGCTGAGACTGTTTGCACCATCTTTGAGACCTTCTCCTGTGGGAGAAAAACTTTTTGGTCTACTGAGCAAAAGTCGTATCCCAGATATGTCACTTTCTGGGCCGGAACCAAGGAAGACTTCTCTCTGTTTATCAGCCAACCTAGGGATTGAAGGAAGTCCTGTACAATCTGGAGATCTGCTGATAATTTTTGGTAGGACTCTGCCACCACTAGGAGGTCGTCCAGGTAAGGGATAATAGTTATCGCCTTTAACCTTAGTGGAGCCAGCGCCTCCCCCAACACTTTTGTGAAAATGCGTGGGGAAGAGGACAGACCGAAGGGAAGGGCTTGAAATTGAAAGTGCCAAATCTCTGTTCCCATTTTGACTGCTATTCAAGAATTTTTGGAAGGCTGGATAGGAATGTGAAGATAAGCATCCCTTAAATCCAAAGTGGCCATGAAGCAGTTTGGGTAAAGCAGGTTTTTGATTGAGAACACTGTTTCCATACGGAAGTGTTTGTACCTGATCGATCGGTTTAGAGACCGAAGGTTCAGAATAAGCCGATACTTTCCTGATGGTTTTCTGATAACAAAAATATGGGAATAAAACCCCTTGGTTCTGTTCTGAGCGGGGAACAGGGATCAGGACTTTCTGATCTAGCAAGTCTCCAATTTGGAGACCCAGAGCCCTCGCTTTTCTCCGATCTCGGGGAAGGGAGGTGACCAATAGTTGCTCTGGAGGTTGGCAAGAAAATTCCAGCCTGTACCCATTGCCACTAGATCCAGAATAAACAGACTTGAGGTGGCTGCTGCCCACTGTGGGAGAAAGGCCCTCAATCTTCCTCCCACTGGGAGACAAGCGTCACTGTGGCTTGGCGGGTTGAGGGTTAAACAAGATGCCTGTATAAAAAGCAGTGCAGCGCTAAAATCATATGTAACACAAAAAGTCCATGGGATGTACAATTCAGAAACCAGAGGAATGTTATCTGAAACACCAACAGGGAGATAGAAGGATCCTCTAGCTGTGAAACAGAGTGCTTGTAAATGATCACAAGTGCAACCACTTCCGTGTAATTCCACCACCAGATACACAGGCCGCTCACCTCAGAATGTGGACCTCTGTATTACCAGAAGGTCACATAAGCAGTCCCTTTATCAAGGGTAATGTTTAAAGATGAGAGAGCTGTCTTCATACGGTGCTTCAACCGAAATCCTCAATCATTCAATAATCCCAAAAGCGAACTCATAAATTGGCGTAGTTACATGAAAAATGTCAAAAAGAAATATAGTGCTCGCCATCTATAAAAAACACTTGATTTATTTATTTAAAAAGTTACTCACAAGCGAGGCACAGACACCCTGTGCTCGGATAACAGTCATGTAACATAGATGTGGAACCAGGTAGATGGCTGTCCTGACGTCGTGTAGCCCCTCGCACGCGTATCGTCCGTGGGCAAGGACTTCCTCAGAGAAAATTAAATGGGGCCAGCATGTCAGTTCATTTATATAAGCCATATTCCTGGTGTATGCTGTGTGTGAAAAAGAAATCCCGCCCACCCCATAATTGGGGAACTATGTAACAAGCGCCCTCATTGGTGGCCAAGAGATATGCCAAATTAACAAACCGGCAATCATTGGCTAGAGGGATATGGTAATCAAAGAACTTCCGGGTGATGTCCCTCACATGGTGTACTGCAGCTCCAATCGGCGGAGGAATAACAGGGGATATCACCTCCCAGACTATGACCTTCCGGGTCGGCGCTCCCCACTATCAGAATAACTATGCACACAATAATTATGATACCTTTGCTTACGGAGGTCCAGCTCCGCCACAACACGCAAATCAATTACCTATACATAACCGCTTTTCACCCCTGGCCTATCAGGGCCCACGTAGGGGTGGGGATTTTCGGAGCACCGAGAGGTGCAGGGAGAGGTGCACCCTTCATCCCCCCAATCCGGGAGGTTGGAGGGGAACACAACCCCAGCAGCTTTCTCAGGAGGGGGTGCCGCTGCGAAAAAGAAAAGCAAGAGAGGAAGGAGAGGAGGCAGGAGAACTCAAAAGAGTAAAGCCCCAATAGGTGCAGGGATTTATAATTTGAGTGGAACACCCCTTAGTGAAGAAGAAATCAAAGTACTTGATAAGGGGCTCAAATATGCCCCCACTCGTAATTTAAATAAATTTCAAACGTATGTTAACTTGCAAAAGTTCATTCGTAGTTTGAATATTAAGAAATATTTTTTGAATACCCCGTCCACTAGGACATTAAGTGCACCAACAAGTCATACAAGTCACCATTCTACCTTGCGGAATAAATCTGTTTTCAACCCCCCCACATCAGACACTAAGCATCTTGAGGTGTTTAGGAATATGGTCGCGAGGGATTTAGAAAAGTTGAAAATCCGTAAGGTGAATGATCCTGTTTATATCCAGAACGGTATAAAATCTCTGACGGAGAGGAAGGATTTGGTCATACGCCCTGCTGATAAGGGGGGGGGGGGGCTGGTGGTACTCAGCAAGGCCTACTATAAGAACGAAATGGACAACCTCCTTAGTGATACCAACACTTATAGCATTATGACAAGAGACCCTATGCTTGAATTTAAGGGAGAACTCCACTTTTTGGTAGAAAGGGGGAAACATATAGGAGTGTTGAGCCCAAAGGAGGCATTATATTTAGACCCTTTGTTTTGCCGTACACCCATCATTTATTTTCTACCAAAGGTCCATAAGGATAGCACCAACCCTCCTGGGAGACCCATAGTAAATGGGATCGATTCGGTCACTTCCCGACTTGGTCAATACATAGATTCCTTCCTCCAGCCATTAGTGACAAAAACTGACGCATTTCTTAAAGACACCAAACATGTCATAAATTCTGGAGTCTCTGGCAATCACGCCCTCTTGCCTTCTGATCACGGCTGATGTCAGTTCGTTATATACGATCAGTCAGTCATGAGGATGCTTTATCCGCGGTTAGTTGGGCACTAGGATCATCTGGTTTGTCCAGAAGACATCGGAACTTTTTGATTGACAGTCTTACCTTTTGCTTATCAAAGAATTATTTCTGGTATGGTAGGCAATTTTTCCTTCAAACCAGAGGGGTAGCTATGGGGGCTCGGTTTGCTCCCAGTGTTGCCAACCTATTTATGGCACACTGGGAGGAAGAGGCCGTGTTTAAGAACAAACCCCCACAGCTATTATGCTACCAGAGGTATATTGATGACCTTATTATGATCTGGGATGGGGATCGAGCAAGCTTTGATGAGTTTGCATCTAAACTGAATGCTAACAGTATGAACATTGTTCTTACATGGAACATCAGTTTGGACAGATTGGTCTTTTTGGATCTTGATCTAACCAAGAATGGGAACAGGATCAATATGACCACTCATTTTAAGGCCACAGACCGTAACGCCTTTATCCCCATTGAAAGCTGTCACCATTCCAAGTGGTTGTTTAATATACCGAGAGGGCAATTTATACGCCTGAGGCGCAATTGCACCAATGTAGGTGATTTTATTACACAGTCACAGGTATTGGCCTCAAGATTCGTTGAAAAAGGATATGATAAAAATAGCTTAGGTATAGAAATGGAAAATGTCCGTAATCTGAACAGAAAAGTACTTGTGTCAAATGTCCCTAAGGTTAATCATAATGATTCTACAAGGACACGAATGAAGTTAGACTATAATATTCAATATAGGAAGTTTGAGAGGATTGTACAGAGGCACTGGCCAATCCTTAAGCATGACAGGATTTTAGGCCCCTTACTTCCTGATCGTCCGCAATTCATCTACAAAAAAGCACCTTCCTTAAGGGATACACTAGCCCCTGGGGTTATTGACCCCCCTACCCATTCTGAGAACAGAATTTTTGACTTTCTGACTGGCTTTCACAAATGTGGTCGTTGCCCACCATGTCGACAGGCCAGAAAGAATTTAAAGAAGCAGAAGGAATTTGTGGCATCAGCAACTGGAAAAAACGATAAGATAAAGGATCTGATCACTTGTGACACTACTGGGGTCGTGTATATGCTACAGTGCGAGTGTGGTTTACAATATGTCGGTAGGACGTCTAGGCCCCTTCACGTCAGGATAGGGGAGCATGTCAATAATATCAAAAAGGGGTTGGTCACACACAAGGTTTCAAAGCACTTCCGACTCCACCATAACCGTAGCCCATCTGGGCTGCAGTTTTGGGGGATAGAGAAGGTGACGAACCATTGGAGAGGAGGCAACTTCATTCGGCACCTTAGCCGACGTGAGCCGTTTTGGGTATATGAATTAAAGGTGGGGGTCCCGTTGGGGTTGAATGTTGAGTTCGATCTCAATTGTTTTATATCTGACCACTAGCATTATAATTTTTATATAATTTGTTTTTATTATGACATTATGTATTTAGTATGTGATATTTGTCTAACAGGTTAGATGGTTGTGCTGACGTCTTTATTAATTTTACAGGTCTATATATGACTGTTTTATTACCCTTATGCACCTCTGGCCCCTGTTTAGTGTTACGATTGTCATCACTATGAGGGCCCATGGGCCCCTCAAAGTAATAACAAGAGGGGGGGAGCTGGTGTGTGTCTGTATACATATTGACCATTGTGCCCTATATATGGTCGGATTTTTTGATCTATGTATACATGACCCCAGCGAGCGTATATGCACTTTTGTATTTGCTCGGTACCCTTCTATGTATCTTTCGTTCAGACAGCGGGATCACTGGTGTTTATGTTTATTTTACTTATTTTTGATTTTATCTTTTTATTCTCTAGAGATCCTGTACGACATGCAATGCAGGCTTTTGCCACTGGGTGGCACACTGTGGGATGCAGCGTTTGCTGTACCACATCAATAATACTGCCTGTTAGCATTGTCACATGTCATTACTTATGACAGCTATGTTGCAGCTTGGAGGGATGGTTATTCTCAGTAGGGGTGGATCTGACAGTTTAAACGTCGAGGCTCTGCATATTAGGCACGCTGAGGGATTGTTATCCTACGTGCTTTATTTGCATCTGGTGTCACATGACCGCTCCGCCCCGCCGTCGGCTTCACATAGGTGCGGTGAGGGGAACATTCTACAGGTATGTTTATTTTTGTTGCTATGACGACGGATCATGTGGGGAGCGCCGACCCGGAATGTCATAGTCTGGGAGGTGATATCCCCTGTTATTCCTCCGCCGATTGGAGCTGCAGTACACCATGTGAGGGACATCACCCGGAAGTTCTTTGATTACCATATCCCTCTAGCCAATGATTGCCGGTTTGTTAATTTGGCATATCTCTTGGCCACCAATGAGGGCGCTTGTTACATAGTTCCCCAATTATGGGGTGGGCGGGATTTCTTTTTCACACACAGCATACACCAGGAATATGGCTTATATAAATGAACTGACATGCTGGCCCCATTTAATTTTCGCTGAGGAAGTCCTTGCCCACGGACGATACGCGTGCGAGGGGCTACACGACGTCAGGACAGCCATCTACCTGGTTCCACATCTATGTTACATGACTGTTATACGAGCACAGGGTGTCTGTGCCTCGCTTGTGAGTAACTTTTTAAATAAATAAATCAAGTGTTTTTTTATAGATGGAGAGCACTATGCATTTCTTTTTGACATTTTTCATGTAACTACGCCAATTTATGAGTTCGCTTTTGGGATTATTGAATGATTGAGGATTTCGGTTGAAGCACCGTATGAAGACAGCCCTCTCATCTTTAAACATTACCCTTGATAAAGGGACTGCTTATGTGACCTTCTGGTAATACAGAGGTCCACATTCTGAGGTGAGCGGCCTGTGTATCTGGTGGTGGAATTACACGGAAGTGGTTGCACTTGTGATCATTTACAAGCACTCTGTTTCACAGCTAGAGGATCCTTCTATCTTCCTGTTGGTGTTTCAGATAACATTCCTCTGGTTTCTGAATTATACATCCCATGGACTTTTTGTGTTACATATGATTTTAGCGCTGCACTGCTTTTTATACACGTTTCATTTAAGGATTTATATTTTGACCTTCAGTGTTCAGCTGCATTGTGTTAGGATTGGTTTTGCGCTGTCTGGTTTTTTCTACTGTTAAACAAGATGCCCCCTCTACCTCTGCCTTTGTGTCCGGTCCAATGTTTCTTGGGCCCATTGTCCCTTTCTCTAAGACCTTGCTGCCTACTTTGGCCACGAAAATGTTTTCTTGCTGTTGGTTTTTTCTTGTTTTCTGGAAAGGCCTTTTTCTTATCGGCCGTACGTTCCAGTGCCTCCTGTAGACCTGGGCCAAAGAGATGATCCCCTGTTAAGGGAAGCCCACATAGGCGCAACTTAGAGGCTGCATCACCTGACCAGGTTTTAAGCCACAGGCTTTTTCTGGCCGAATTTACTAAGGCCGAAGTCCTGGCTGACATTCTTACCGCCTCTGCGGAAGAATCAGCTAGATACCCTACAGCCTGAAAAAGGAGAGGGAAAGATTTTAGAATCTGCTCTCTAGAGGTACCTGCCAACAAATGGGATTGAATCTGTGTCAGCCATACCTCCAAATTCCTGGCTACACAGGTGGAGGCCAGAGCTGGTTTAAGATTCCCCACAGCTGAATTCCATGCTCTGTGAAGGAGGACATCTCTTTTTTGTCCATCGGATCCTTAAGCGTGCCCAGATCCTCAAACGCCAGGTCCGAGTTTTTTGAAAGAGGTGCATCCAACTTTCGGATTTTTGTTCCACGGCTGCGCTGCATCCTCAAATGGAAACAGTCTTTTTAGGTTACCAGAAAAGAAAGGTTTTCTCTCTGGATTTTCCCACTCCAGCTTGATAGTATCAAGGAGGGAACTATGCACTGGAAAGACATTAGATTTCTTTCTGTGCAAACCTTTGTACATAAGGTCATGTTTAGACAATTGTACTTCCTTCTCTTCTATCTCCAGTGTTGTATAGATGGCCTTAAGTAAGTCATCTACATCCTCTAAGGATAACTTAAATCTTGAGCTCCTAGCGGAGTCTCTATCCCTGGGCTCTGTATCCGATTCTTCGCGAGAAGAACGGGAAGATCTGACCTCTGCCTCCGAGTCCTCACTCTCCAGACCCTGCTGTGGAGCGCTAACGACTGCAGTCCTTAATGGAGAAGGATTCTCCGTAGGAACCTGAAATTTGTCAATTAAAGTCCTAAATGAGCTAAAGGTAGACACAAGCTCATCTCTAACTAAAGTCAGCATTTTCTGACATGAGGCTACCGGGTCATCTTTAACTAGGCCTTCTATACAGGTGCGGCAAACAGCTTTGCTCCATGAGGAGCTTAATTTGTTTCCGCAAAGCGCACATTTCCTTTTAGGTGGCTGCGTTTGGGCCTTGTCCTGAGTCTTGGCCTGTAAAACAGAACAAATGACCCCATGAATATCATGCCACAAATACTCCGAAACACCCTGTGCAGGAGGAAAGGAAAAATGTGCCCCCTTCACCTAGTCCCTACTAGTTATAAGGGGAAAAGACACTCACAGGGTATGCAAGCAAGTACAGCCACTTCAAGCTTACCTGAGAGGTGCTGGAGTTAGGGCCTGCCTCTGCTGCCTGTGCAGGTGTTGCAGAGGAGTCCATCCTGCCCCTTTGGTGGTCCGTAGCCTGTGCTGGGTTTCACTGTTTTAAACACCAGCTTCCCAGCGTCCCTGTTCGCTCCGTTTAGAGACAGGAACTCGTGTCTCCGGCGCCCGCTGATGACATCACACGCCCCGGAAGTAACCCCGCCGGGTACTTCCTGTGGGCCAGCTTGGAGCGCATAAGCTCCGTCCCTTCGCGCACAGCCTCTAGTCCCCTGCATACTCCAGCTACGCTGTCTGCAGGGAGAGAAAAAACGTCGACTGCCGCCATGCGGCTATCGCGGACCGGAGCATAGATGCACACCGTGGTACTGGCATTCCCCATGCACTGAGAAGCAGGGACAGCCGCAACATACCTACTCCCCTGGTGGATGTGCCGCTCTGGGATAAGAGAAGGTAGGAAGAAAACACCCCACACAAGCCCTCAGGAGCCCTGCTCATGAGACATAGGGGAACCAGTTCCAGAAACATGTTACCCCCCGTCCGGAGGAAACACTAATACTGATGTGGGGCCTGGAAGACCACCCTTTTATCTGGTGGGGGTAACGGGTTTCCTGTCCTGGTAGGAGGAGCCCTAGGTCTCATGGGCTGTCCTGGAAGACGCTTGAGAGAAAATGTTGTAATAGAAGTCATTTTTCTCCTTCAACGATGTGCGCTGATAAGGCTACACTGATGGGCACAGGATGGTGTCACTGATGGGCACTGTTAGGGCTGCATTGTAATCAGTGCCCGGATTACCTTTATATGTCTGAGGAAATGCCACTGATCGGCTCTCCTCTTTTCACATTCTGTCAGCGTGAGGAGAGCCCATAAACGGCATCTCCTTGATTACATGTGATTGGACACAGCCGATCACATGGGGAGAGAGCCGTGGCTCTTTGCCGAGATCAGGGTCGCGCCTTGTCCCAGGGACAAGGTACGATCGTGGCTAAACTGGGCACCATCATAGGACGTTGTCCCAGAACAAGAGCCGCATGCTCTGCCATCATTTGTCTATACAGCCAGCCGTTAACCACTTGCTGACACACAGATGTACGTCGGCAGAATAGCACAGGCAGGCAAATGGGCGTACAGGTACATCCCTTTGAATTTGCCGCCTTGCAGGCGCGTGCCCGCGGGTCCCGCAAACTCGATGTTCACCGGCGGCCCGCGATCGTGAGACCGAGAGGCAGAACGGGGAGATGCCTATGGGAAAACAAGGCATTTCCCTGTTCTGCCTAGTGACATGACAGTGATCTACTTCTCCCTGTGATCGGGAGCAGTGATCGCTGTCATGTCAGTGGTAGCCCATCCCCCACAGTTAGAACCACTCCCTAGGACATACTTAACCCCTTAATCGCCCCCTTCCCTGCCAGTGTCATTTACACAGTAATCAGTGCATTTTTTTTAGCACTGATCGCTGTATAAATGACAAGGGTCCCAAATAGTGTCAAAAGTGTCCAATGTGTCCGCCATAATGTCGCAGTCACTATAAAAAAAAAACCCAGATCGCCGCCATTACTAGTAAAGAAAAAATAAATAAAAAATATGCCATAAATCTATCCCCTATTTTGTAGACGCTATAACGTTTGCGCAAACCAAACAATAAACGCTTATTGCAAGTTTTTTTTACCAAAAATATGTAGAAGAAGAATACGTATCGGACTAAACTGAGAAAGAAATGATTATTTTTTATATATATTTATTACAGCAAAATGTAAAAAATATTGTTTGTTTTTTTTCTTCAAAATTGTCGCTCTTTTTTTGTTTATAGCGCAAAAAAAAAAACCCCGCAGAGGTGATTAAATACCACCAAAAGAATCTCTAATTGTGGGGAAAATTTTTTTGTTTGGGTGCAATGTCGCACGACCGCGCAATTTTCAGTTAAAGCGACGCAGTGCCGAATTGCAAAAAGTGCTCTGGTCAGGAAGGGGGTAAAATTCTTCCAGGGCTGAAGTGGTTAAAGTGTAACTGAAGCCAAAACTTTTTTTTTTTTTACGTTTTGGATAAAGTGGAGAGGGATTAGATCTTCTGTCAGGTTTTATTGCGGTCTGTGTCCCCATTTAGAAGATTCACCCTGTTTGTCCTGTTTACTGTTATCATCAAAAGAAGATTCTTCTACATTCTGGGTTTCCCCAGCACAGTCAGTGGGGAAATCTTCCAATGGGGACACTAGTTCTGGTGACACGCCAGGATTTCCTCTCACTTCCTGTTTTGGGACAGGAAATAAAAGGGAGTTTTCCCCAAAGGGACACAATGACAAAAAAATAAAAACACCACACACACACCTGACAGGAGTTATAACCCTCCCTTACCCCTTTTAAAACAAAGTTTTGATTATAGTGACCCGTTAATATAAGAAGAAATAAAGTTATCAGAAAAAAGAGAGGATGGTGTTGTATCTCTATCGGCTTCTCTCAGAAATCAGATCCCAACACACAGTGTGGAAGCAACTAGAGAACTTGAGACTATACTGATAGAGCCTGGAGGAAGACACCGAGCAATGCACAGCACCCTCCATGTGTCCCTTACCTCTACACCTGACCCAGCACCCTCCATGTGTCCCTCACCTCTACACCTGACCCAGCACCCTCCATGTGTCCCTCGCCTCTACACCTGACCCAGCACCTTCCATGTGTCCCTCGCCTCTACACCTGACCCAGCACCCTCCATGTGTCCCTCGCCTCTACACCTGACCCAGCACCCTCCATGTGTCCCTCGCCTCTACACCTGACCCAGCACCCTCCATGTGTCCCTCGCCTCTACACCTGACCCAGCACCCTCCATGTGTCCCTCGCCTCTACACCTGACCCAGCACCCTCCATGTGTCCCTCGCCTCTACACCTGACCCAGCACCCTCCATGTGTCCCTCGCCTCTACACCTGACCCAGCACCCTCCATGTGTCCCTCGCCTCTACACCTGACCCAGCACCCTCCATGTGTCCCTCGCCTCTACACCTGACCCAGCACCCTCCATGTGTCCCTCGCCTCTACACCTGACCCAGCACCCTCCATGTGTCCCTCGCCTCTACACCTGACCCAGCACCCTCCATGTGTCCCTCACCTCTACACCTGACCCAGCACCCTCCATGTGTCCCTCACCTCTACACCTGACCCAGCACCCTCCATGTGTCCCTCACCTCTACAACTGACCCAGCACCCTCCATTTGTCCCTCACCTCTACACCTGACCCAGCACCCTCCATGTGTCCCTCGCCTCTACACCTGAGCCAGCACCCTCCATGTGTCCCTCGCCTCTACACCTGACCCAGCACCCTCCATGTGTCCCTCGCCTCTACACCTGACCCAGCACCCTCCATGTGTCCCTCGCCTCTACACCTGACCCAGCACCCTCCATGTGTCCATCGCCTCTACAACTGACCCAGCACCCTCCATTTGTCCCTCACCTCTACACCTGACCCAGCACCCTCCATGTGTCCCTCGCCTCTACACCTGACCCAGCACCCTCCATGTGTCCCTTGCCTCTACACCTGACCCAGCACCCTCCATGTGTCCCTCGCCTCTACACCTGACCCAGCACCCTCCATGTGTCCATCGCCTCTACACCTGACCCAGCACCCTCCATGTGTCCCTCGCCTCTACACCTGACCCAGCACCCTCCATGTGTCCCTCGCCTCTACACCTGACCCAGCACCCTCCATGTGTCCCTCGCCTCTACACCTGACCCAGCACCCTCCATGTGTCCCTCGCCTCTACACCTGACCCAGCACCCTCCATGTGTCCCTCGCCTCTACACCTGACCCAGCACCCTCCATGTGTCCCTTGCCTCTACAACTGACCCAGCACCCTCCATGTGTCCCTCGCCTCTACACCTGACCCAGCACCCTCCATGTGTCCATCGCCTCTACACCTGACCCAGCACCCTCCATGTGTCCCTCGCCTCTACACCTGACCCAGCACCCTCCATGTGTCCCTTGCCTCTACACCTGACCCAGCACCCTCCATGTGTCCCTCGCCTCTACACCTGACCCAGCACCCTCCATATGTCCCTCGCCTCTACACCTGACCCAGCACCTTCCATATGTCCCTCGCCTCTACACCTGACCCAGCACCCTCCATGTGTCCATCGCCTCTACACCTGACCCAGCACCCTCCATGTGTCCCTCGCCTCTACACCTGACCCAGCAGCACCCTCCATACACTTCTCTCCCACAACTCACCACACAGAAACTTGCAACCTTCCACTTCTACCAGCGCTCGGGACACTAAAACAAGCTTTTCCTTTAACTCCGCCCTCTCCTGAACTCCGACTACTTAATTGGAGAATCAACGGGCCGCTGTGATTGGTCGCCGAGCTTGTCTATAACAGAAGGCAGAAGGGCGGGAATCACTAGCAAGCCTGTAGCAAACATTAACCCTCCCCATGCTGCAAGCAGCGTGTCCTATGTGTACGTCTTATGACAGCTGGTTGCTGATAGATTATAGAAGACATGACAGATCAGTTGTTTTTTTTTTTTACCTCAACTCTATTACATATAATGTGCTCCTTTATTAACCACTTGCCCACTGGGCACTATTACCCCCTTCCTGCCCAGGCCAATTTCAAATTTCAGCGCTGTCGCACTTTGAATGACAATTGCGCGGTCATGCAACACTGTACCCATATAACACTTTTATCATTTTTTTTTCCACATAGAGCTTTCCCATCGTTGGTATTTCATCACCACTGGGTTTTTAATTTTTCACTAAACAAAGCCGCCAAGCAGAGCCGCCATCACTCCTCTCCCATCGAGCCTCCCGGGGCTGACGTCACGCCGGCCGTATGACAGTTTTACCATTTTTATTCACACAAATAGAGCTTTCTTCTGGTGCAATTTAATCACCACTGTTTTTTTTTATTTTTTGCTAAATAAACAAAAAAAGACCAAAAATTTTAGTTTGTAAAATCTTGCAAACAGGTAATTTTTCTACTTCCCTGATGGGCACTGAAAGGTGGCACTGGTGGGCACCGATGTGGTGGCACTGATATGCAACACTGATATATTGCACTGATGAGGCTGCACTGATGGACACGGATAGGTGGTACTGATGGGCTGCACTGATATGCAACACTGATAGGTTGCACTGATGAGGCGGCACGGATGGGCACTGATAGGTGGTACTGACAGGCTGCATTGATGGACACTGATAGGTGGTACTGATAGGCTGCACTATTGAGGCTGCACTGATGGACACTGATAGGTGGTACTGATGGGTGGCACTGATGAGGCTGCACTGATGGACACTGATAGGTGGTACTGATAGACTGCACTGATGGACACTGTTCGGTTGTACTGATAGGCGGCACTGATAGGTGGTACGGATAGGTTGCACTGATGGACACTGATAGGTGGTACTGATAGGTTGCACTGATGAGGCTGCACTGATGGGCTCTGATCGGCTGCACTGATGGACACTGATAAGTGGTACTGATCGACTGCACTGATGGACACTGATAGGTGGTACTGATCGGCTGCACTGATGGGCTCTGATAGACAGCACTGATAGGTGGTACTGATAGGCTGCACTGATGGACACTGATAGGTGGTACTGATGGACTGCACTGATGGACACTGTTTGGTGGTACTGATATGCTGCACTGATGGGCTCTGATATGCAACACTGATAGGTTGCACTGAATGACACTGATAGGTGGTATTGATAGGCTGCACTGATGTGCTCTGATAGACAGCACTGATGGACACTGATAAATGGTACTGATCGGCTGCACTGATGGGCACTGATAGGCTGCACTGATGGACACTGATAGGTGGTACTGATAGGATGCATTGTTGGACACTGATAGGCTGCACTGATGGGCTCTGATAAGTGGCACTGATGGGCACTGATATGCAACACTGATAGGTTGAACTGATGAGGCTGCATGGACGGACACTGATAGGTGGTACTGATGGGCTGCACTGATGGACACTGTTTGGTGGTACTGATAGGCTGCACTGATGTACACTGATAGGTGGTACTGATATGCTGCACTGATGGGCTCTAATACGCAACACTGATAGGTTGCACTGATGAGCACTGTTCGGTGGTACTTATAGGCTGCACTGATAGGCGGCACTGATATGCAACACTGATAGCTTGCACTGACGAGGCTGCACTGATGGGCTCTGATAGATGGTACTGATAGGCGGCACTGATATGCAACACTGATAGGCTGAACTGATGGGCTCTGATATGCAACACTGATAGGTTGCACTGATGAGGCTGCACTGATGGAGACTGATAGGTGGTACTGATAGACTGCACTGATAGGTGGTACCGATAGGCTGCACTGATGGACACTGTTCGGTGGTACTTATAGGCTGCACTGATGGACACCGATATGCAACACTGGTAGTTTGCACTGATGGGCTCTGATAGACGGTACTGATGGGCTGCACTGATGGAAACTGATAGGTTGCACTGATGGACACTGATCGGTGTTACTGATAGGCGGCACTGATATGCAACACTGATAGGTTGCACTGATGAGGCTGCACTGATGGACACTGCTAGGAGGAATTTTTTCATCGGATATTCTGACCGTGTGTGTGCCCCATCTGACTTTTTCCGTCGGAATTTAGAAAGAGAACATAGAATTTTTTTCCGTCAGAAAAAAAGAGAACATCGGAAATGACGTTCGTCTGCAGGGAACTCAGACAGAGAAAAAAAAACAAGTTGACGCATGCTCGGAAGCATTGAACTTAATTTTTCTCGGCTCGTCGTAGTGTTGTACGTCACCGCGTTCTTGACTGATGGGCACTGATAGGCTGCTCTGATGGACACTGATAGGCTGCACTGATGGACTGTGATAGGTGGTACTGATAGGCTGCACTGATGGACTGTGATAGGTGGTACACACTGATATGTTGCACTGATGGACACTGATAGGTGGTACTGATTGGCAGCACTGTTAGAACCAAATTGATAATCAGGACACTGATAGTGCCCTGATTATCTGTGCCGATGTCCCTTTTACACAAGTCTGTTATCAGCTCTCATCTGATAGCTGAACACGTGGTAAAGGGCTGCTGTGATTGACCCATTACCCCGATTAGTGATCAGCTGAGTCGTTTGGACTCGCCGATCACAGAGGGAAGCGCGATCACATCTAATGACGTCCTCCCGGCAAAGTGAGCTTGCACTGTAGCTATCATTTGGCTATAGCGCAGGCGGAAACAGGTTAAATATATAACTGAAAGAAAAACGTGTTGTTTTTTTTTTTAGATTTAGTTTTGGATAGAGTGCAGAGGGTTTAGAACATCTGTTAAGTTGTAATTCTGTGTGCATCTTAGGCTGCATTCACACTTGGTGTTTACTGACAAAACGCACAGAAAACGGGTTTTGCCTCACATTTCGGAAACATGTGAAAAACATGCTGCAAACGTGCATCACACTTGCCGTGCATTTAATTGTTAATGGCACCCAAAACACGATTAGCAGACGCACATTTTGTTATGCGTTTTGTCATGTGGCAAATGCACTACAAACACCCCAAAATGCGTGCTGGAAAAAAAACACGCAATGATGTGAGCCTGAAGAAGTTCTGGAGATTCTTTGGCACATTGGGCTGCTCTATGTGCAACAATTCACGTAAATAAGCAGAACAAAAGCAAGTGGGAAAGTGCATTTCTGCTGCGCAAAGCTTGAAGGGAGCCTTAAGCCTCGTACACATTGCTAGTTTATTTTTATTTTTTTTAAACCCAGCAGGCTGAATTAAAAAAAAACTGACAGCTCAGGTCAAAGCCACTGTACTAACTATGCAATGTTAGTACAGTGATCTCCCCTGCTGTTCTGTTGTGTTCTGACAGGGGGACAGCGCCATCACCAGAACACTCTGGTCAGCACTCTCAGTCATTGGCTGAGTGTGCTGATTGGGAACCGATCGGCAGACCTTTTTCAGTCACGCCCCTTTGACTGTCGGACCAGCTGCAGTACACACAGGCCGAATGTCAAATGCTTTCTATTGAACTGGCCGATGCTCCCCGACATTCGGCCCATGTGTACTAGGCTTAAAGCGGAGGTGCACCCTAAAATAAACTTTTCATGAACAGCTGTCGTTTAATAAAAAAAATAAAAATAAAACATTTTTGGACACTTCTATCTCTCTGTTGCTAGGCAGAATGCGTTTTCTGCCTAGTTCCTAGTCCGCGGTGAGAGAACTTCCTGTCCTAGGAAGCATTGCCTCCTGGGAAATGATTACAGTAATTTCCTCAGGAATATCTAGGCATTACTTTGCCTAAAATCGTCATGGTTCTAACTACCTTATTCAAGCGCTGCAGAGACTGCTTGGAAAGGGGATGGGACTTTTATTGTAATGTAGCTTTTGTTACAACGGGGCGGGACGTTCCTCAGTCTCCGCCCGTTGTCATGGCTACATAAATAAACAAACAGCGCTACGAGCGCCGTTCGAATGCAATGGTTACTCAGCATGCAACGCTGGATGAATTCCAGGAAGGAAAACGAGCTGGGCTTCACAATGCCCACACTCATCATGGATGCGGCCAGATCAGGAGCTGAAACAAACAAGGTGACTGATAAACTATTTTAACTAAACGGCTGGGGAGCGATTCCTAAGTTATGTGGAATATGATAGGTAGCAATTCCAATCAGTGCAAAAAAAAAAAATTTTTTTTTGACCGGATCTCCGCTTTAAGGGAGCGTCACCCTCTTTATTTGTCCTGTCTACTGTTAAGCCTAGTAAACACGGCCGAGAATCTCGTCAGGAAAAAACCCGCCGTTTTTCCTGACGAGATTCTTGACAAGAATCTTGTCCCGGCCGAGTGTACACACGTACACTTCAAAAGAACCGCCGTTATTTTGAATGGCACGAACACGCTGACATCATTGACTACGACGAGCATGCGTTCGTCACATTCAATGCCGTCACCGCCATCTTGCTACACCCTACCTATGCCTAGGAAGCTACCGCGCATGCGTCAGTCATTTCGAGCATGCGCGGGTTTCCACTGCGACAGGTAAATATACACACGCTCGGGTTTCTCGTCGGGAAACTGGCCGACAAGAATCCAGACGAGAAAATAGAGAGCAGGTTCTCTATTTTTCTCGTCGAGATTCTGGGCAGTTTTCTTGACAAGAAATCTCCTACACACGGCCGGTTTTTCTCGGCAAGAAAGCTCTCCAAGCAGTTGTTTTCTTGTCGTTTCTTGTCAAGAAAACTGGCCGTGTGTACGAGGCCTTAAGCCGAGCATGAAAGAAAATTACAGATTTTGGGTTGTCACCAGGACAGGAATAGGAGGGGAAATCTTCCAATAAAGACACTAGTTCTGGTGACAACCACGGATTCCCTCACTTTGGAGGGATTTCCTCTCACTTCCTGTTGTGGATTTGGGACAGTAAGTAAGAAAACATTTTCCCAATTGGCACAGATGTCAAAAAAAAAAAACTAAAAAACTGAGAGGTTATAACACTCAAGCCTCGTACACACGACCGAGTTTCTCATCGAAAAACGACAAGAAACTTGCTGGCAGAGCTTTCTTGCCGAGTAAATCGGTCGTGTGTGTTTCTCGTCAAGAAAACCGACACAAATCTCGACGAGAAAAATAGAGAACCTGCTCTCTATTTTCTCGTCGAGATTCTTGTCAGCATGTATCTCGACGAGAAAAGTGTGTGTGTGTACACTTACCTGTCCTCCGGGAAGCCCGCGCATGCTCGAAATGACTTTGACGCATGCGCGGTAGCTTCCTAGGCATAGGTAGGGTGTAGCAAGATGGCGGCGACGGCATCGAATGTGACGAGCGCACGCTCGTCGTAGTCGATTACGTCACCGCGTTCGCTCCATTCAAAGAACCGCGGGTTCTTTGAAAGGAACGTCTGTACACGCGGCCGGGACAAGTTTCTTGTCCAAGAATCTCGTCAAGAAAAACAACGTGTTTTTTCTTGACGAGATTCTCGGTCATGTGTACGAGGCTTCAGTCAGGGACGGTGGTACATTGTACAGGAGATGGTATGGAACTGTGGAGATTGATCAGGAGATTGTCAGGGACTGCAGATGTTGTGCAAGAGACAGTCAGGGACTCCCAGCATTGTAAATAAGATGGTCAGGGACTGCAGGCAATGTACAGGAGATAAACCAAAAACACCATCCAACACTCAATCCCAAGGCTTCCTCAAAAACAGGACTATGGCAGGCAATGATTTCAACGATGCAGCCCTCCTCAGACTGGGCGGTCCTCTAAACATTGCAAAAAACACACACAACGTCTAGTGCATTACCACCAAAACCATTTATTAAAAACAGACAACAGTGTTATACTCACAAAGTTGGAATACAATCAAGTTTGTCATATAAGCTGCTCCAGCTGGTGAGGCGGGTGACTATTGTCACACGGTGGAAGAGCTTACGCATTTCGGGGGACAAACCCCTTCCTCAGAGCTCTTGGTGGTAATGCACTAGGCGTTTGCGCTCTCTTGTGTATGTTTTTGCAATGTACGGGAGATGGTTAAGGACTGCAGACATTGCGCAGAAGATGGTCAGGGACTGTGAACATTTTATAGAAGCATAGGTCCCAAAACTTGGAGGGACTGTCCCTCATTTGAGATCCAATCTTTGTCCCTCATGCAGCCTCAGTTGTCCCTCAGTTTGGCTTGATGTGTACATCCCAAAAAATGCTCTAGTTTACTGCATTTGTTATTTTGAAAAGCCAATTCAAATGGCTTAGCCAATCATAAACTCTGTTCACACTAGTGTGCTTTTGCTGCGCCAACACACCGCAGCAAGACAAAAGCACATAAAAAGTAGTTCCCTTTAAATTCTATTTGATCTAAACATTCCTGCTTGCTGCATCTTTGGTGCCCTATTTGAAAAAGGCACCTTCCATTGAAGTCTAAAAACACAATAGCCTTTTTTTTTAAAATTGCATTCTGCCTATTAGATCCTTGTAATGCATGTAACCAGGGATGTGGGAGGGAATTGGCCTTTTGTCTACATACTGTGTGCCAAAAGGTGTCCCTTTTTTTAAAGTTTTCTTTATTTTTATTGGGGAATTGCTAATTAATTATTTTTTTATAACCAGAGGGTCATTTAAAATGATTGTAAACGATCATCACCTTGTAAAACAACCCATTCAGTTTGAAATGAAAGGCAAAACATTTTTGTTTAGATATAAAAAAAAAAATTATACCTTTTTCCCCCATTTTTAAAAGTGATCACATTCCCTCTGTTCTCAGCTGCATAAGAGCTGGGGGGCGGAAAAGCAATAGTACACTGAGCTTCCCAGTGAATGGCTGTGTGTAGCGAGGGCATATGAGGACAATTCTGATCATTGGAGAAGAACATACCGAGTTCCCAGTACAGTTAGAGAACTGACCACGGTGTGCTCTCCTGCTTAGTGTGGTCCTTTTTAAAAAGGAAAGCAAGTGAACTAGCAGGAACACCAGGGATTTCACACAAAGGAAGCAATACAAAGAGGATACTTTCTCATACAAGTACATGGTACAGCAGGCATACAGTAGCTGCCGCCGACATTGTATATCCAACGCGATCCCATCGCGGAGATTCTCTGCGACAGGGTGCCAACATCTCACGCTCGCTGCAATAGCAAGGGGGAGACGCGACACTGTATTGAACGGGATCCAACTAGCCCCCGCCCGCAGACCCCGACAACCAACGGCCAGGGTTGTCGGGACGAGGCCCTTGTCCCCATCAACATGGGGACAGGGTGCTTTGGGGTGGGGCGCAGGTCGCCCCCCCCTTGCCCCAATCCCCCCATGTGGCCTGGTACGGTTCAGGAGGGAGGGGGCGCTCTCTCGTCCCCCCCTCTTTTCCTGCGGCCTGCCAGGTTGCGTGCTCGGATAAAAGTCTGGTTTGGATTTTGAGAGGGACCCCCACACCGTTTTATCGGCTTAGGGGGATTCCCCTTCAAATCGATACCAGACCGAAGGGCCTGGTATGCTCCTGGAGGGGGAACCCATACCGTTTTTTTATTTACAATTTGGCGTGAAGTTCCCGCTCAGGATTCATACCAAACACAGTGCCTGGTATTGGCGGGAATCCACGT
Organism: Rana muscosa; assembly: GCA_029206835.1. Classification (NCBI taxonomy): domain Eukaryota; kingdom Metazoa; phylum Chordata; class Amphibia; order Anura; family Ranidae; genus Rana; species Rana muscosa. Next base: position 176,735,561 of record CM055122.1, on the reverse strand, counting down.
CGGATCTCCGTCCACCGGCCTCAATGTCAGCAATGCGTGTCGCTCATTACGAAAGGAAAAACAACATTTTTCCTTTCCCGATGACGAGACAGCTCGGCGCTGGCTCTCGCGATGGGGCTCGTAGGGTATCAATCTCGCCGCTAGAAGAGGCGAGATTGACACAAAAGTGGCAGCACTTACTGTATATCAGGAAAATGAAGTGCTGGGGTAACAAACGCTTTAACTAAGAGGTCACCCTGCAAAGGTGTATAATAAGCTTACTTTATGGCAGACCACGTATTAAAAAAAAAGTGATACTTCTCTGCTCCCCAGCCGCTGCATGTTTTCTCTACTTCCAAATGAACTAGTTCCTCCTTCGGGCGCTGTGGTTCCTCTGTAGTGGCGCCCTGTAGTGATGTATGAGCCGGTGTTCTATCGAGACGTGCCCCCCCCCCCATCGAATAGTGCCTGCGCATGCGCAGAACGGAGCCGGCAGGAAAAACCAAATGCGACCAGAAGGGGAAGTGGAGATACTTCTATTACAGATTACATAATTTTTTAAAACACCCTGTGGTAAGAGAAAGTCTTTGCCACTTCTCTTATGGTTGCTCCCTAAAAAAGGGCCCCATGTATGAAATATATGAAATGAAACACTCACTGTGAAATAATTTTATTTACACAATCATACAGGATAGCCATGCCATACTCATTATTCCTCTACAGATAAAAGACTTTATAGCAGCATAATTAAATATTTGATATATACATACTGTATGCGTCTGCGTGTTTTTCGGTAAAACAAAACTAAGGCGATTTTTTTTATTTATGGAAGACGTATATAGACTCTTTTAATGTCACAGACATTAACACTTAAAACATAATTAAATTAGATACATTCAGCTGTGGAATTGTGCCAGAGATAAAGGGAGAGAAAGCAAAGACTAACTGCTTTTGGTTAAAAAGTGTATCTTGTACATTTCTAAATTATGTACATAATCCACGGCAATAAGAAAGAATATGTTTTGCTGAAAGCACTGATGACCCAAAATGAAACTGTGTACATAAATTGCATTAGAAGATCAAACAGGAAATGAAACAATTTTGAAGAAGAGAAAATTATCTTTTTAATTCAGCACCTGGTACTAATTACAATATGTGCTTATAGTCTGTAATCCTAAGAAACGGGTGGCATTGAAAATGTATACAATTTTATTTCCTAATAAGGGGTGTGGTTATGAAAGTCCTAATTTGTGATACATCTTAACATACACCTTTCCGAAGAGAAATATAGAGGTTTCTATTACTGGCTTTTATCCTGAAGATGCTGTCTGTCTGGCTGTTATGCAGACTATCTGAGTCACTGACACAGAACAAGAATGCATTTCAGGAAAAGTCAGGCTGAAGGCCTTATATGTCTTCCTATGCTTTGTCATTGACTCACGCTATTGAAGCAAGAGGGCCAACATGACAGCAAGGAAACTAGCATTTTAAAATGAGAAGAAATGGTTGCCTCCAGAAAAGGTTTTCTTTAACATTCAAATAAAAATAAAAAAGTCAGACCAAAAAAAAAAAAGAAGAGAAGATTGTCTAAAAAAAGAAGGTCTATTCTGCATAAAGTATGAGATTTCCTTTCATGCCATGCTTCAAAACAAAAGAGGACTCTAAACAATATTACCTAGCAATAAAGACATTGTTTGACTATGTAATATATATATATTTTTTATATATCTCTGAATTATTGGGTCTGTGTCACTATTCCAGGGAACATAGCAATAGTCAAAGAACATGATTGGTTTAGAAACTTTTATAGGATTAGGTATGCTGTAGTTCCAACAAGACGGAGGCCTCGTACACACGACCGAGTTTCTCTGCAAGAACCAGCAAGAAACTTGCTGGCAGAGATGTCTTGCCGAGAAACTTGTTCGTGTGTATGGTTTCTCGTCAAGAAAACCGACAAGTAATCTCGACGAGAAAATAGAGAACCTGCTCTCTATTTTCTCGTCGAGATTCTCGTCGGCATGTTTCTCGACGAGAAAAGTGAGTGTGTGTACACTTACCTGTCCTCCCGGAAGCCCGCGCATGTTCGAAATGAATTCGACGCATGCGCGGTAGCTTCCTAGGCATAGGTAGGGTATACCAAGATGGCGGCGACGGCATCGAATGTGACGAGCGCATGCTCGTCGTAGTCGATGACGTCACCGCGTACGCTCCATTCAAAGAACCGCGGGTTCTTTGAATCGAGCGTGTGTACACTCAGCCGGGACAAGTTTCTTGTCCAAGAAACTCGTCGAAAAAAACGACATGTTTTTTTCGAGGAGAATCTCGGCCGTGTGTACGAGGCTTTTGGCTTTAAAAATGATCATATTTGGAAGAATAATGGCGTGATTATATCCACAAATTAAAGATTAGCTTTCAACAGCCTGTCTACACTAAACTGGAAGAAGCCAAGACTTAAATAGCCGATATAGAGTTAAAGTGTTACTAAACCCAGGACCCTGCATTCACTATATCTGGTCTCCCACAGTACACAGAACATGGAAATGCAATTCTTTTAGTACATATAAACTGCTAAATACCTTTTCCCACCAGCAGTTAGAGCGGTCTTGTGACTTCTATCCTACAAGCACTGGTTAAAGTGGTTGTAAACCCTCTGATACTACTTGCACCTACAGGTAAGCCTACAGTAAGGCTTACCTGTAGGTGCTTGCAATATCTCCTTAACCTACATGGTTAAGGAGATATTTGCAGAAAATCGGGCACCGATGTCTACGGCGAATGCGCGCCGTAGAGAACAGCGCAGGAGCACTGAGCGTGCCGGGTCTTGAATGGGAAAGTGTCAGAAAGTGCCGGAAACACGCACATGCGCGGGGAGCGTGACGTGATCGTGACGGATGTGACGTCATCGCCGCTCCGGCCAGTCACAACGCCGGAGCGGCGATACCCGGAAGTCACTCCAGGTATCATGGCGGCGGCAGCGGAGGAGAGGAAGGAGGGTTGCTGCGGGGGCTTCAATCTAAGGTTATCATAATGAGCTAGTATGCTAGTCATACTAGCTCATTATGCCTTTGTCTTGCAGTTTCTTTCTTTATTTTTTTAATTTTTTGGGGGTTTACAACCACTTTAAAGCTTGTGGGAGGAGTTTTCTGACTGTCCTATGAGACTGCAAGACCCTGACCCTAAGTCTGCACAGTATTGATTGGCCCTCTGCTGATCACATGCACTCTTCCAAGAAAAAAAAAACCCTCTACCAATGCACACCAAATTGATCATGTGCAGCCTGACTCAATAGACTCTGTGCTATCAGGAAATTGTAAGGAGGGGAGGATCAGAGAAGGCAGGATCAAACAGCTTTTTTTACACAGTGCACAGGATTAACCCCTCAGGTTCCAGTGAGTAGAACAAGCATGCTTTACTGCATATACAGACTGATTTTACTGTTATGGGCTTAGTAACACTTTAAGCACACCATTACAATTTTCAGCAGGGGTGAACGGAGTCACTCAAGAAGAAAACCCAACTCTCTCAGAAAGGTCACTGAAGTCCAAAAATGCAGACACCCAAAATCTGTACAGTGACTTCCTGCTTTATCAATAGAGGCAAATAGCAAAGCTGCAAAGGAATTACACACCCAGAAACACATGCTATGTTCTGCCGGCATTCCCCAGGGAGCAATCCTATTCTATTTCACATCAGCTGTCCACTTATAGCACTGAGCACCCCTTCCAACCAACAAAATGATGATATGAGAACATCTCAAGTGATAAAAAAAGACTATTAACATTGTATTACAGTTTGGTTATGGATTTATATACACACACACACACACACACACACACACACACATATATATATATAAAATTCCCTATATAATAGGGAAGAATGAGCAACGATGACAGACCTGCCCATCTTTGTTCAGACTGCGGCTGCGATCTGCTTTCTCAGCAGGGGATCTAAACAGGTGGATGACAGGTCCATGTCCGCTCATGCAGCGCGGACATGGACACAGACCACTCTCCATTATGGGCCGCCGGATGTAAATGGACCGCCTGTTCGTTTACATCCAACTGCTATCCAATCCGATGGACGGATCGCAAGCGTATCCTCATCTGTCTGGTTTTAGCGGATCGAATTGGATGTAGGCGGGTGTAAACAGACATGCCGCTCCAAAGAGAAGAATGGAGGTTCTGATCAGGTCCGTCTGAAAAACTGACAGGCGGACCGGATCGGAACGTCTGTGTAAAAGGGGCCATAAGCCCCAGCCTGAAGAGATTCAAAGCCTCTCTCTGAGCCTACAGTAGCCTCATCCACCAGCCCTGCACCAGTAGAGGAAAACAGCATATCGCAGAAATGTGTGACAAAAGGATTCGGAGCTTTTACTTCTCATCACTTATAAATAATATAAAGGGGTTACCCATAGCCTGCATTCTGCTAATGCACATCTAATTTTTGTAAACCTGGCCAGGTATGTTTCTAATGATTCTGTATCTCATTATAAACACATAAAAGGCAAAATATGCAGCAAGATTCTACATGTCTGCTGGAAGATATCATTTAATAAGAATGGCAGATCAGCATACACCTGCTTCAGACAGTATGCTTGTTTGCTTTCTTGCATGCAAAGGCATGCCAAAATAATTACGATTTTCATTATAAATAAATCTACACAGCAGAGTAACAGGATTTCAGTTATTAAGGCAATATGTGAGAAACTGTTAGAAAAATAAACATTGACAATAATACTTTCATGGGTTTACATAATCAAACCACCTTATTTTAAAGACAAACTCCAGTTTTTAAAAACCTACTTCACAAAGAGTTAAAGTGATATTTAAGGCATTTTTTTTTCCCTAAAATAAAAAAGGGGTTATACTTGCATGCTCTGTGCAACAATATTGCAGAGATCTGTAGCTTAACTCCTCTTTGGTGGTCCCCCAACTAGCGCTGTCCACTCCTCCTTCTGTGTGCCCCCTCAGCAAGCTGTGTGCTAAGGGGGAACGCGTGCGGGCGTGCTTCCAAGCCAGGATGTGTGCGTCCATAGACGTACACAGTGCCGGCGAGCCATGGGCCCACTCCCTCCTCACAGGAGTTTGATTTCCACTGCTGCCAGTGTCACCTGTGAGACCAGGAAGAGCAGAGAGCAGTGCTGTACCCTGGACAGCGCTAGAGAGGTGAGAGGAGTCAGGTAAGTGTCTAGGGATGGGAAGGAGTGGGGGATTTTGGGGTTACAGTTAGTGGGGTGTTTGTTACCTTAATGCAGGGAATGCATCAGATACAAAAAGTTTAGAGTTTAGATCCACTTAAAGTGCAACAAGGTGCATGCCACCTCCTGGAGAGCTATTTTTTCTTTATAATTTACTGTTAGAGCAGGGTATATAGACAAAGGTTTTTTTTTAAAAAAAAAGACAGATTCCTGCATCCAAATCACTTGTGAGGGAATCTCTCCCTGCTGCGCTATTGTGTTCTGCTGGGGGGGCTGTCAGGAAACACAGAACAGAGCTGCAGCCATGGGCTGCATGCACTCAACGTGTGCTGGTTCTCCAGCAGTTCTGTTTGACAGAAGCCGGTCTAACAACCGGCTACTATTGACCAGACAGGAACACACACACACATTGAATTTTGATGCATGTACACCCTGCTTAACTGAGTGCTGCTCATATAGGTATCGATATACTTACGGCTCTAATGCAGATATCCTACACAGCAGCTATACTGTCATTTGCAAGCTGTACTGCCTGTCCCTCCTTTCTCATTGCCCAATCACAGAACACTTTGCATTTTCTGAACCTTATTGCAAACTCCAAATTTTTGGGCGCATGGACAGGGGAGAGGAAAAGCCTGCAGAGCAGCTGCTGTGGAAAAGAGCCGTATCTCTCCTTTCAAAGCGCCAGGTAATATTGAAAGCTATACTATTGGTGCTCAGTGAACCAATAAATTGTAAACAGAAAAGATAGATCCAGGAGGTGACGTAAACATCCTTGCATGCCAGCAGATTTTAAATCATCTTTAAATATATCTCCAGTACATACACTCCCTTATATAGGTATATATTTAACTAAATTCTTTAGTCATTTTCACATCTAATAAATTGGCAAGTGAAAATAGGGATAAGTATGAAATCTACTGGTGATAACATATTTTCATGATTCTTCTAAGCAGAGATAATATTAGTCTACGTGGCTTATTTAGTAAGATCTTACGTAAAATGATTATTAATGTGTAAAGCACAGTAATAGCAACTATTTAGATTCCATGTGTCTAAAGTCACATTACTGAAAAAAGAATGTTGCTACGGTGTTGCGCTGCACTTTGTTAAAAATAACCTGTCTGTCGGAGTACATTATACATCATGCAGCATTCCACATATTACACAGAATGAGTCTGTATCAACAGAAAGTATTTAGAAAATTACAGCTTCAGCCAAACCTTTTTTTTGTCGGGACAGGATACCCTGCCCCCTTCACTTCCTGTGTCAATGACAGGGACAGGAAATTAGGGGGAGAGGTCTACATTGGGAGAAATCTTTAGCCTTCGGGTTATGTTGCTGCCTACCGGAGAATTGGATGCCAGGAAGCAAGACAACTGTGTAAGCTATCCCCGGAAGGAAAGGATATTATTATAAGTGCACAAATTCTATTTTCTCTCTTCTACTATTGAAGGACTCTATGTTTAAAAGTAGTCCAACTGAGGGGTGGGCAACACAGCAAAGAAATGCTAACAGGTCTGGGAAAAGAACAAAACTGGTAACTACCTGCAGTGCAAGGAAATGGCCTGAAGGACTTTACGCTTGAAGTTGACATACAGGCTGAAACATCTACTGGGTAGCAGCCTTGTAAATCTGGGAAATAGTAGTTTAATGCCGAAAAGCCCATATAGCACTCACGGGTATATTAGAATGCATCTTAACAGAAAGGGGGGGAGCCCGATTCTTGAGACCATAAGCTTAGATGATGTTTTGTCTGAGCTACCTAGAGATGGTGGAACGAGAAGCTGGTGCGCCCTTATAGGGACCAGCTGGGATGACACCAAAGAAAATTACTCTTTATGAAAGAAGCCACGGCTGAGAGGTAGACTCTGACAGCCCCAATCACATCCCAAAAATAGAAGGAAATTTTCTTTGGTAAACTAAAGACGGAAGAATGTTGTCCGTGTTAAAATGAAAGACAGAAACCACCCCAAGTTAAAAAGAAGCCCTGGGACTCAACACCACTGTATCTGTTACAAAACCAGAAATGGATCCTTGCAGGATAAAGCCACAATTTGAGACTCTGACAAAGGCGATGGCTACAAGGGACCTTATGGGTGATGGTAGAGAGAGAAAAGCCTACATAGCAATTTCTGAAGTGCAGTGAGAAACAAATTCAGATCCCATGGTGTCACAGGGGAACGAACAGGGGGGGGGGGGCTACATGTGAGATCTCTTTAGTACTAATCAAGGAATGAGAGGCCAATGGTTTCTGAAACAGCTATTGCACAGACTAGAAGCTTGATGGTGTTGAAAGCTAAATGCTGGTCCAGATCCAACTGCAGGAAGGAGAGGATACTTCTCAAAGAATTGTTGAGGTTGAAAGCCCCAAGACTCACACCAAGTGACCTACACCTTCCAGGTATGATGATAGACCTTGCGGGAAGTAGCCTTCCTAGCTATTAGTATTCTAGGCTTCAGAGATGCCCTTGTCTCTCAGAGCCAGGGCTTCAACAGTTATACAGGTAGCACAAGCAACTGTGAAGCAGAGTGGTAAATCAGTCCTTATGACAGAAAATCCTGACAATCTGGCACAACCCGTGAGACATCTGCCAGTAATTTTATCCAGGTCAGCATACCACAACTGCCTGGGTCAGTCTAGAGCAACAAGGATGACAAGAATGCCCTCAATTTTAATCCTGCAAAGCAGATGAGGAAGAAGTTTCAGAGAAGGAAATGTACAGATCAGTGTGTACTGAGCCCACAGTGCCACCAAAGCATCCACTGCTTCCTGCTAGTGCATCGCTGTACCTAGAAATAAACATGTCTAGTTTTTTATTTAACCTGGGAGGTCCATACCTGGTATTCCCCACCTGCAACACAGAAAACCTCCAAGAGTAGGGACCACTTCCCCACGTCCAGGCACTGCTGGCTGTTGACGTCTCCTGCCAAATGTTTACTGCTGGGATGTAAATGGTAAAAAAAAAAAAAAAAATGGAATGTGAAGTTCTGCCCAGGACAGGATCTGATCTACCTCTCTTGTCATGGTCAGATTTCTGGCTTCTTCCTGATGGTTGATGTACACCACCGCCGTTGGGTTGCCCAAATGAATCCAGATTGGATGATCTTCCTGCAGGAAAGTCTAATGCTGCAGAAAGTGCCAGCACTCACAGCATTAACCCCTTCTGAGATAGAAACGGGTGGGAATGTTGAATTTAAGGGCAGGCTGCAACCTATAAAAATGTGGCAGCTCCCATTGCTTGGGACAACTAGCCTACTAACTTAATCTTTAGAGACAGGGCAAGCACAGAGGCAATGCCAATGGCTGTGAACCTGGAAGAACTCTGCAGCTAACTTTTACCAGAACAGAGTCTGGAAAGTGCCCCATGAGGAACCCAGTGCATTTCTAGACAATCCCTGCAATGTTCAGCCCAGCAGCAGCTGGACATAGCATTTTAAAAGCCAGGTTGAGGATGACTGCGTCAGAAAGCTGCAATCGGAGAGTCATCCTCTAGCAGAATTGTGAAGTATTGATTAAAAAAAACCCAAAAAATTTGATAAGAAATAAGAAATAACAGAAAAGCACTTTTGTAAAAGAGTTTTATAATCCATTTTGTTATTGCTGTCAGTTTCACCACTAGTTCAAGTATTCTTATGTTTTTTTTTAATCAAAGAGACAGGAAGTGAGGGGAAGTCTTCCCTGTAGAGACCCAGACAGCAATAAAACCAGACCAAAGTTCTAGCTCTCCTTCAGTCTTTCCAAAACTAAAAACATATTATATATTTTAGCTAATGTTACACTGGAATGGCAGCTAATGTCATTGTAAGATAAACATAACATGTTTCTTGGGAAAACATACATTTCATACATCAGTTAAAAAACATTAAAAAGAAGCCTAACATGTAGGAGGGATGCAGGACTGAAATTACAGGGAAAACAAAGAAAACAAATTCAGCAGTGCAAACAAGTACAGATTATCTTGATATTGTGTGCCCCGGACAGTACTAGATACAATTTGATACTTCAGCTCTAAATGTTCCAGCATTTCCTCTAGGAGCATTGGATTATGAGTACACCCGTTATGTCAGTAATATTGTCAATAGTGCTTGGTACAAATGTCTGCTCCATCTTCCCGTTACCACAAGACTGCGCAGTCCATTTTGGAGAATCCAGGATCTTTCCTTCGCTGCCAGTAAGTTCCATTTGTTACCCACAACTCATCACTTGTTTTCCTGCAGACGGCACAAAAATAAGTCAACATGATTACTGAAGTAAAAAGTGGCAACTAAAACATGTACAGTAAAATGGGACATCTTCATGTGATTATTCATTTAAAATATGGGTTCAACTACCGATAGCAATTCCGAGGGGAGACATGCAACATATACAAACTGAAGTGTTACGCTTCATATGGGGTAATAAGAAGTCACGGATACAAAAAAAAATACTTTACACACCTAAACCCATGGGAGGACTTGGTCTTCCCAATCTACAGGATTATTATCACTCGGCTCAGATAGCCCAACTAACTCACACGACGGCTGGGGGTTCGGTCCCTCTTTGGGTTTACATAGAAGCACTTGCGTGCCACCCACTGGCAATAGGAGCCTTGATGTGGCTTCCTAATCGCAAACGCCCATCTATTCTATGTCCTACCTTATCACATTCTCTAGCGGTATGGGACAGAACAAGACACCGAACGTCCCTTATGTCACACCACACACCTCTAGCGCCCATCTTTTGCAATCCGGAGTTTCCTCCTGGCCCTGCTCCACAACAATTCCAATGGTGGCTCAATAAAGGATTAATGAGAATTGGGGACTTCCTTAATGGAAACCAAGTGCATACGATAACATACTTCAAAGACAACTTCTCAATGCCTCCCATTGAGGTATTCCGATATAACCAAATTTCCTCATTCATTAATTCCAAAATTAAACAGGTGGGGGGCCCCATGACACTTACCGCATTTGAACTAACTTGCCAAAACAGAGGCACACAGAGGGGCCAGATCTCTACCATATACTCTTCTATAACTGAACCAGATACTAAACTCGCCTATATGACCCAATGGGAGAGGGACTTGAACCTCTCACTTGAGCTGTCAGACTGGCAAGATATTGCCTACCAACTCTCAAAAATCTCTATTAACACTACCCTTATTGAAGCCAACTACAAAACGCTGCTACGCTGGTACTTAGTCCCCACGAGAATAGCTAAAATGCATCCTTCCTCCTCGCCTCATTGTTTCCGACAATGTGGACAGATGGGCACCATGCACCATATTTGGTGGCAATGTCCACTAGTAACCAGGTTTTGGATAAGGATCTTTAATCTGATCAATTCAGTAACATGTATCAACATCCGTCGGTCCCCAGAGAGCGAGCTTTTTCATAGACTACCCAACGGGATCCCCAAAAAATCAATACGCCTTATAACCTATATCTTGTTGGCAGCGAGAATAACAATTGCAAGGAACTGGAAACACTCAAGAATACCCCTAGAACAAGTTAAGGATAAACTCAACTGGATTATGATTAATGATAAGCTCACTTACACTCTTCACAATAAAGAAAAGACGTTCAACAAGATCTGGGATCCATGGATCGAGTATATCTCCACTTAATGAGGAAATCCGGGTGACCCTCTCTCTCTCTCTCTCTCTCTCTCTCTCTCCTCTCTCTATCCCTTCCCTCCTTTCTCTTTCTCTTCTATGCTCCTTTCCTCTCTCCCTTGTTCTCTCTTTCTTTCTATTCTTGGTGGTATACCTTTTTGTATACCTTGGTTATCGATATACCGTGATCGAACGTTACTGATGAGGCAGGAAACCTTATCATAGTAGGGATCCACGGCTAACCCCGAATTTTTTAATCAGGGTCCACTGAAGCCCTGGACCCTCCCTATCCCTCCCCCTAGTACTGGTATATTCTAACGCTACTGGGCTGGGTACTTGCACACATACTATGCCCTACCTGAGGGCTTGAATAGCTCTTATGATGATATTATGCATATGCCTCCTACCTCCTGACAGGTTCTAGGCGGGGTAAAAATACATTGTCAAAATGTTTAAATGTTTGGCCGAATGTAACCTGGCTATTTGTTCATTTTTTTTCCTTTTTTTTTTTTCCTCTCCTGTTTTGTATTTACCTCAATAAAAAATATTGCAATATAAAATATGGGTTCATTCTTTGTTTTTTTTTGCAAATATTATAATTTCCTCCCAAACAACCTTTTTCATTCTTTTATCAAAGGAAATAAGGCGTGTAGATGAAGGACGTTTTAAAAGACCAAACCTTTTTGGAGCGTTGGATGTGAAGAGGAAAAGGGGGAGCGATCTTTCATGCCAGTGCTCTAGCAGGAGGATACTGATTGATGCTTTGCAGACTCTGTAGTGGGGTCTCCAATTGAGGTGAGCAGATCTTTCACCTATCGGTGGTGGTCACTGAAGGCATCACAGTGATGTTTTTTTTATGTTGGACTTTATAGATATACCACATATGGACAGTTTATGATTAGAGGGGGTATTGTGTTACTCGCATATACAGTTGTGCTCATAAGTTTACATACCCTGGCAGAATTTATGATTTATTGCCCATTTTCAGAGAATATGAATGATAACACAAAAACTTTTCTTTCACTCATGGTTAGTGTTTGGCTGAAGCCATTTATTATCAATCAACTGTGGTTACTCTTTTTAAATCATAATGACAACAGAAACAACCCAAATGACCCTGATCAAAAGTTTACATACCCTGGTGATTTTGGTCTGATAACATGCACACAAGTTGACACAAAGGGGTTTGAATGACTATTAAAGGTAACCATCCTCACCTGTGATCTGTTTGCTTGTAATTAGTGTGTGCATATAAAAGGTCAATGAGTTTCTGGACTCCTGACAGACCCTTGCATCTTTCATCCAGTGCTGCACTGACGTTTCTGGATTCTGAGTCATGGGGAAAGCAAAATAATTGTCAAAGGATTTGCGGGAAAAGGTAGTTGAACTGTATAAAACAGGAAAGGGTCATAAAAAGATATCCAAGGAATTGAGAATGCCAATCACAGCAGTGTTCAAACTCTAATCAAGAAGTGGAAAATGAGGGGTTCTGTTAAAACCAAATCATGGCCAGGTAGACCAACTATGTTTTGGGGATGTGTAAGCTACAAAGGCACAGAAAATTTGGTCTAAATTGATGGAACGATGAATGCAGTATGTTATTAAAAAATATTGGAGGAACATTTGCATTCATCAGCCAGGAAGCTGTGCATGGGACGTACTTGGACATTCCAACAGGACAATAATCCAAAAACACAAGGCCAAGTCGACCTGTCATTGGCTACAGCAGAATAAAGTGAAGGTTCTGGAGTGGCCACCTCAGTCACATGACCTCAATATCATTGAACCACTCTGGGGAGATCTCAAACGTGCAGTTCATCCAAGACGGCCCAAGAATTTACAGGAACTGGAGGCTTTTTGCCAAGAGGAATGGGCAGCTTTACCATCTGAGAAGATAAAGAGCCTCATCCACAAATACCACAAAACACTTCAAGCTGTCATTGATGTTAAAGGGGGCAATACACGGTATTAAGAACTGGGTATGTAAACTTTTGATCAGGGTCATTTGGGTAGTTTGTTGTCATTATGATTTAAAAAGAGTAAACACAGTTGATTAATAATAAATGGCTTCAGCCAAACACTAAGCATGAGTGCAAGAAAAGTTTTTGTGGTATCATTCATATTCTCTGAAAAATGGCCAAGAAACCATTAATTCTGCCAGGGTATGTAAACTTATGAGCACAACTGTATATATATTGTATGTTTTTTTGATTGCGCTGCACTTATTATTATTTTCTTTATTATAAAGACCTCACATTATGAATATGGCTTAGATCTACATATTGTACGTGGTCTTAACTGCCCTACTGGTGATTCATAGGTCTTTTAGCACTGGTTAAACGAAAAATGTAGGTTTAGTAAACTAAAGCTTTAGTAAAGTTCTTAGTTAAGCTTCTAGTTAGGTTTCCTCTGCTAGGACTCCAAGTGCTTTACCTACTATTGTGGCAAATTATGAGAATACCATATTAGGGCCAATATAAGACAGGAGCCCTAATTATCCTACCTGCATGTCTTTGTGGGAAGAAACCATATTACCAGGAGGGAACGCATGCAAACACAGGGAGAACATGCAAACGCCATTCAGATATGTAACTCCTGAACAAGACTAAAGCCTCGTACACAAGGCCGGTTTTCTCGGCAAGAAAACTGGTGGGAGAGCTTTTTGCAGAGAAAACTGGTCGTGTGTATGGTTTCTCGTCGGGAAAACTGCCGGAAATCTCGACGAGAAAAATAGAGAACCTGCTCTCTATTTTCTCGTCGGGATTCTCGTTGGCCTGTTTCCCGACGAGAAAACCGTGCGTGTGTACAAGGCTTGTATGCTTACCTGTCCCCAGGTAAGCCCGCGCATGCTCGAGTAGACTTCGACGCATGCGCGGTAGCTTACAGGGGTAGTGTAGGGTGAAGCAAGATGGCGGCGACGGCATCAAATGTGACGAGCGCATGCTCGTCGTAGTCGATGATGTCACCGCGTTCTTGTAATTCAAAAGAATGGTGGTTCTTTTGAATGTGCGTGTGTACACAGGGCTTGGCAAGAAAAGCTTGCCAGGAATCCCGTCAGGAAAAACAACGTTTTTTTTCCTGACGGATTCTCGCCCGTGTGTACAGGGCTTTACACTGAGGACCTTAGTGCTGCAAGGCAGAAATGATACCCACTAAGCCACTGCCCTTGCTCCCCTTTCTTGAACACGTTTGATGCCCAGCCCACTAGAAAACGCTGCTTTAATAGTATCCCAGCTTATTTCTTCTTTCACACGAGTGCCACAAACTTTATTCTTCCATTCATCTTTGTTAAAAATGAACAACAACATTCCCCTAGCAATTATTGGAGATTGAAATTAATATAAAGACTGCTGTGCACCAAGAAGAAGAGTCCAACTAGGAGACTTTTATAAAGGCAGCTATGGAATCCCAGCATGCTGAAACAGGCAAGCGCAGAGCATGAGCAGGTATGTGTAACACTTGAGGAGGGGGCTTTTAAAGGATAACAATACTGAAAGTCACGAAATATACATATTTAAGTACGGTAACTTTATTTTTACGCCTGGTTACGCCTGAACATTTATGGGTAAATCCCAAAATGATAATGATTATGCTGCTATAGCCCTAAACTGATTTTTAATCTAAAATGAAGTCTGACATCCAGAACTTCACAAGACCCTGCCACCAACCTAAAATATTGTAGGTAAAAGCACAGAAAATCTAAGCATGTTAAATTTTTCCCTTGCAATATGTGCCTTTAAACATGCTAGAAAATCTGACAACTCCAGCAAAATCACTTCCCTCGCACAGCCCTCTCTCCTTACCCTCCCCTCGTCCGGGAGTCTACTTTCTGTCTCTGTCTCTGCCCCTCCCCTCATCGCTCTACATAACATTTTATGTTGCTGATAGGGGAGAATCAAAGGAGAATACTATAAAGTGTCACTTTAGCGACAGATCTGCTGGGGCCAATGACCTCATATTCAAGATGGTGGCATCCAGCAGCAATTTCAGGCATTTTGGATGTCTACACAAGGATGCTTTTACAAGAAAACAAGGTGCGTAAAATACACATACAATCCCACTGGAAGGTGTTTGTTGAAATGCATGGTCTGTTGATGGGGTCTCCATGTAAACAAACAAGGTGGCTGACACAGCCAAAAGAATCACGCCTTCTTTGGACATTTTGTAGTGCTGCAGCTGTACATGACTAAAAAGCTGTCCCTACACGTTACGTGGTTGTACAGTCTCTGTACTCTCCTTATACAATCTCCTTTAGCTGTACAAAAAAAAAAAAAAGCCTACCTAAGCAATCAGTTTTTCCCCCAGATGGGCCCTCACAGTACATAACTGCTGGAGAATGCACAATAACATTGCAACATTTTTAGTGGGTATAGAAAACAATTACCCTCATTAAAATAATCACATTTTGTTGCTTTGTATCCTGAAATGAAGACAGACAAAGTTTTTGTTTTATCCAGCTGTATTTACTCAGTGCAACCTAAAAAAAAACAAGTGAAAGCTATAACACCAACATGTCAGAAAAAAAATAAATAAATTCAAAAACAGAATCATGGAGTTGGAAAGGATCACCCCCTTGTGTCAGTATTTTGTTGAACTCCCTTTTGCTTTAATTACAGCCTTTAGTCTGCTGGGATATCTCTCTACAAACTTTGCACATCTAGACTTTGCAATATTTGCCCAATCTTCTTTGCAGAACTGCTCAAGTTCAGTTAAATTTGATGGTGACCGTTTGTGGACTGCAGTCTTCAAGTCATTCTACAGATTTTCAATGGGGTTTTAGTCTGGGCTCTAACAAAGCCAAGCAAGGACATTCACCCCTTTCTCCTTCAACCACTGTGTTGTAATTTTTGCTGTGTGCTTTGGGTCATTGTCATTTTGGAAGCTAAACCTTCTTCCCATTGACAATTTTCTGGTAGAGGGCAGCAGATTTTCCTCAAGAAGTTGACAGTATTTTGCCCCTTCCATTTTTCCTTCTATCCTGACAAGTGCTCCAGTCCCTGCTGCAGAGAAACAACCCCATACATTGGCAAGTGTCCCATAGTTGATTGTTTGCTTCAATTGCACTACAAGGTACTGAAATGCTCCAGGAAAGCTCTTTTCATGCTGAGCTAATCAAAATGACCACAGCTGATTATAGTTGAAAGTCAAATGGCTTTGTTTGCCATTGAGAAGGTGATTAGCTACACCCTATTGAGTTTACAAGTCATTTCTAGAAGGGGGTGATCCTTTTTCCAACTCAGTGATTCTGTTTTTGAATAAAAAAACAAACTGTTGGTGTCATATCTTTCGCTTGGATGTTATAAGTTGCACTAGTAAATACAGCTGGATAAAACAAAAAAATTGTCTTTCCTTATTTCAGGCTGCAAAGCAACAAAATGTGATTATTTTAAAAGGAGTGATTGTTTTCTGAACCCACATTATGGTCTGCATTAGAGCTTTCAGACCTTCCAAGTTCTGGCTAATTGAATAGGTTGGCAAATAGGGATGAAATCAAGTATACTTTGAGATGGCTCTAAGGATACATTCACACTGAGGCGCTTGGTGCGCTGGCGGTAAAGCGCTGCTATTTTTAGCGGCGTTTTACCGTTGTGTTTACCACAATTTTTGGCCGCTAGCGGGGAGATTTTAACCCCCACTAGCGGCCGAAAATAGGGTTAAACCCGCCCGCAAAACGCCCCTGCATCAGCGGGTTGCAGGCGGTACGGCCACGCTGCCCCATTGATTTCAATGGGCAAGGGCGCTATAGGAGCAGTATTTTTACCGCTCCTACCGCGCCTCAAAGATGCGGCTGGCAGGACTTTTTTTACTGTCCTGCCAGCGCAACGCTCCAGTGTGAAAGCCCCTCAGGCTTTCACACTGGATAGAAAGGAGTGGCTCTTTCAGGGAGCATTGCAGGCGCTATTTTTAGCGCAATAGCACCTGCAAAGCGCCTCAGTGTGAAAGCAGCCTAATGCAAAGTATTCCAATACTACCTGCTATCAGTGCACAGAACACATAATGTTGCGGAACTACATGTAAAAATGTTCCAAAATGGGCAACTACTTCACTCCAGCAGTCACATAACTCCACACCTGAAGAAACGAGGCTGATGCTCCAAACTGTTCTCCTCCAGTACTCTCCTCCTTTCTCTCTGCAGTTGTTCTATCCTTTGTTTTTGTGCTTCTGCTGCTTCCACGTTTCCTTCTTCAAGAAGTCTGCCACCAAACAAAACATCATAAATGCCATTAGCAATAGAGATCATCACACCCTTGACAACACTGTTTATCTATGCAACACGCTCTATGTAATAATAGGATTTTTATAACAGCTTACCTGTAAAATCCTTTTCTTGGAGTACATCACGGGACACAGAGCGACATAGTCATTACTAATGGGTTATATAGTTACCGTCAGGTGCTGGCACTGGCAACTTCCAAAACCGGAAGTACCCTCCCCTATATAAGCCCCTCCCATCCGGGAGCACCTCAGTTTTGTAGCAAAGCAATAAGTGTCCCCAAAGAGGGGCGGGAGCTCTGTGTCCCGTGATGTACTCCAAGAAAAGGATTTTACAGGTAAGCTGTTATAAAAATCCTATTTTCTTTCTCGTACATCACGGGACACAGAGCGACATAGTCATTACTAATGGGATGTCCTAAAGCAATGCCAAATGAGGGGGGGGATACACCATATATAAGCTGAGCGCTATCAGACATGAGGATCTTTTGCGGCCTGCAACACACTGCGCCCAAAGGCGACATCCTCCTGACTTCTAACGTCCACCTGGTAGAACCTAGTAAACGTGTGTACTGAAGACCATGTTGCGGCCTTACAGACTTGAGCCAGGGAGGCCTGGTGATGCACTGCCCATGAAGTTCCAACTGCTCTCGTGGAGTGCGCCCTAACTTTGAACGGAGGCGGTCTACTTCTCAAGCTATAGGCTTGTATTATGACCTGTCGAATCCACTTGGCTAAAGTAGATTTTGACGCTGCCTGACCCTTTCTGGGGCCTTCCGGCAGAATAACGAATCTGAGCAGTGGCTTTTAGATAAGCTTTAACTGCTCTTACTACATCCAAAGAATGCAATAACTTTTCCTCTACCGAAGTAGGCTTGGGGAAAAAAGAAGGAAGAACCACATCTTGGTTCAAATGAAAACTCGATACCACCTTAGGAAGAAAGGCTGGATGAGGACGTAACACTACTCTGTCCTTATGGATAACCAGATATGGCTCCTTACAGGACATAGCTGCTAATTCCGATACTCTTTTAGCCGAACAAATGGCTACTAGAAAAATCAATTTCCTGGTGAGAAGCACTAAGGAAATATGCTGTAATGGTTCAAATGGTTGTTTCTGTAGAACCGACAGAACCAAGTTTAGATCCCATGGACATATGGGAATATTAACCCGGAGGACTAATACGCATCACTCCTTGTATAAAGGCTTTGACTAGTGAATGCGAAGCCAAGGGCCTTTGAAAAAATATTGACAAGGCCGAAATCTGACCTTTGATAGTACTCAAGGCAAGCTTCCTATCTACAGCCCATTGTAGGAAGTCCAGAATTCTACCTATTACGTATTTACGTGGATGCCATTTCCTGGCCTCACACCAGGCGATGTACGCCTTCCAGATTCTATAGTAGATCTGCCTGGATACCGGTTTCCTGGCATTGATCATGGTAGACACCACAGCATTAGAGAGCCCTCTCCTTTTTAGAGTGTGGGCTTCAATAGCCAGGCCGTCAAACCTAGGGCTGGTAAGGAAGGGTGGTATATCGGTCCCTGCGAAAGCAGGTCCGGACGATGTGGGAGGGTCCAAGGACTCCCCACAGACATTTTTACAATCTCCGCGTACCATGCTCTTCGGGGCCACGCTGGAGCCACCAGAATCACTGGTTTCTTTTCTACCCTGATTCTGCGGAGTAATCGAGGTAACAATTGTGGCGGTGGGAATGCATATATCAGCTTGAACTGATCCCAAGGGAACACTAGGGCATCCGAGCCGCACGCTAGGGGATCCCTTGTCCAAGAGACAAACCTGTCCACTTTCGTGTTGAACCTGGATGCTAGCAGATCTACATCCGGTGTTCCCCACCGCTGACATATTGTCCGGAAAACCTCGGGATGAAGGGACCATTCCCCTGGGCATAATTGTTGGCGACTTAGAAAGTCCGCCTTCCAATTCTTCACCCCTGGAATGAATACCGCAGATATGGCTGGGACATATCTTTCTGCCCATCTCAGGATGTAATTTACTTCCCTTTGGGCTGCACGACTCCTGGTGCCCCCCTGACGATTGATATATGCCACTGCTGTGGCATTGTCTGACTGAACTCTGACAGGGGACCCTTGGAGTTTGGATGTCCATGCTACTAGGGCATACCGGGCTGCTCGTATCTCTAAGAGATTGATGGGCAGGGCCTTTTCCGCATCCGACCATCTGCCCTGGAGAGACCATTGCTCTAGTACTGCTCCCCAGCCTAAAAGGCTGGCATCTGTAGTGACCACCTTCCAAGAAATCGGACTGAAGGATTTCCCTCTTTCCAGATTCCGGGGAACCAACCACCAACGGAGGCTTCTGCGAACGGAAGGGGACAAGGACATTGGTACGTCCAGAGCCTGAACTTTTTTGTTCCAGGCTGACAGTATGGCCCTTTGCAACTTCCTTGAATGGAATTGACCGTAGGGTACTGCTTCGAATGATGCCACCATTTTTCCCAGCAGCCTCATGCACAGGCGTATGGATGGCTGTCTTTTTGAACCCACTAAGTGGATCAAATCTCTCAAAGACGACCCCTTTTCTCGAGACAAGAAAATTTTTCTCTGGTCTGAATCCAGCCTTAGCCCCAAGTATTCCAGACTTTTGACTGGTTTTAGGGCTGACTTGTCTCGGTTGATAATCCAACCGTGATATTCCAGATACTTGATTGTCTCGTGAACAACCACTTCTAGTTTTTCCACTGAGTGGTCTATCAGTAACAAGTCGTCTAGATATGCCATTATCGTTACACCTCGTGTTCTTAGATTGGCCAATAATGGGGCCAGAATTTTTGTGAACACTCTTGGTGCTGTGGCCAGACCGAAGGGTAAGGCTCTGAACTGAAAATGGCGCCCTTCTACTGCAAAGCGTAGAAATTTTTGGTGGACTGGAAAGATGGGAATGTGCAAATAAGCATCTTTGATGTCGATCGT
This sequence comes from Rana muscosa, assembly GCA_029206835.1. NCBI lineage: Eukaryota > Metazoa > Chordata > Amphibia > Anura > Ranidae > Rana > Rana muscosa. The sequence continues at coordinate 176,715,616 of CM055122.1, read as the reverse complement.
GGCTAACCAATCCTCCCCTTGTAGGGCAGTGGCCACCGATCGGATCGACTCCATCGGAAAGTCCTGATATACAGGAATTTGTATAGCCCTTTTTGAATTAATATGGGCCTCCCGTCCGCGTTTGCTTCGGGACTGTAAAGAGGTTTGAGTAAAACCCGAACCCTCATTCTTCCAGGGGAACCTCCATAATTACTCCTTGGAGCAATAGTTGTTCTAGTGCCAACAGGAGGGACTCTCTCTTCCGGGGATCCCTTGGCACGTTTGACCTTAAAAATGGGAAGGAGGAGAGTCTTTTAACTCCAAACTGTATCCCAAACCTACTGCGGAGAGCACCTATCTGTCTTGATCGTGTCCCGCCAGGTCTCTTTGCGAACAACTGGAGTCCTCCCCCCACCCGACTGAGTGGGGGCTTCAATGAATTTAACTTTGGGGGAGGTTTTGTACCTCCCCTGACCCAGGGTTTCTCATTACCCTGCTACTGTCCCTGTTTTTTACCCCCGGGATTTGACCAAGGAGGCCGTCGGAACTGTTACACAGCCGATGCCCCAGGGACTGGAGAAGCAGGCCCCTTAAAGAGGGACCTCTAACTCTGCTTTTAACCGGCAAGAGCGTATTTTTACCGCTGGAAATTTTCTGGATATATTTGTCCAGGTTTTCCCTGAATAAGCGTTCACCATGAAATGGGACGCTAACCAGCCATTCTTTACAGGGAGCTTCAGCAGACCAGTTTCTGAGCCATAGGAGCCTACGCATATGTCTATAGACAGCGTAAGGCGGGAGGCCTGATGGACTGAATCCTCTATGGCGTCAACCGCAAAGCCTAAGGCTCTAGGTAGATCAGCTAGGGCAAAGCCTGCTGATCTGTCAAGTCCCTCAAGACCTGTTTCAACTGATCCTTCACTGCTTAGCAGACCCCAATAGCTGCTACTGCTGGTTGTATCACCAAGCAGATTTTCATAAGGACTCCAATCTTTTATCTATTGGGTTCTTGAACATTTGGACATTATCCACTGGACATGTCAGTGATTTATACATACAAGAGATGGCTGCGTCCACTGTAGGGACCTTCCATTTTTTATTTATTTATTTATTTTTTTGATGAACTTATCCTCCATGGGATAGACCACCGGAAATCTCTTGGGGGAATAAATATTTTCTCAGGACGTTCCCAATCCTGGTAAATGAGCCCTTTCAGTAAAGGGTGAAGTGGAAAAGAACAAACAGTCTGGGGGCTTCTAGCGACCCCAACGAGGATACAGTAGTGGTTGATGGTTCCGCAAGGTGCATTTTTAAATGCTGATCGGACCATGTTAGTCAGAGACTGAACCCATAATCTTTCAGCTTGAGATGCTGAGAAAAGGTTCCCCCACTGTTGATTCCTCTATAACAGAATCAACCTTATCCTGATCCCCTTCAGGCAGGTCGATCCCTGTATGGGACTGTTGCTCTGCTAACAGGCACTCTGAAGGAGGAGACGGAGATCGGGCGTGCTTTCCCTGACAGGGAGGCAGCGATAAATTTTGACAATCTCTCTCTAATCCTCCCAGAGCTGAGGAAAAAACCTCCTCTGTTACATACACAGGAGCAGGTGACTGAGGACAGCCACAGTACCAAGTACCCCTGCGGGGTCTCTACGGTCACTTACCTCTGAACTTCAGGGGAGACTGGTGCAGCAGGAGTATGCCCAAGATCCTCAGAGCCCGATGAGACCCCCTTCGCTTCCTGGAAGATTCAGTTCCGGAGCTACTGGACGGCATATTCCTAAGCCTAAAGCTGAGGTATTCCAGCCGTAATACACCACTTTTACTGAGAATAGTCTAGCACAATTGCTGCTATATCACAGTTGGTGTCTACTAATGTGCCTTTCTAGGGGATGCCTGTATCAACCGCTTGCTGTATGCCTTTAAATGTTGCCAGCTCTGTCTCTGTACTTCATAGCCAGCTTACTGCAATAATGTGGCTTTTTAAAAACCTGCTGGGACGCCCGCACATGCGCAGAAGCGCTGCGGCGCGCACAGAGCGTCATCCCCCAGGCCCCGCCCCTTTTTCCGGCCACCTCTATATATAGAGGCGCGTGCACGCGCACGCGCGCGGCCACGTGCGCCTCGGCGCTAATTTTCAAACATGGAAACCAGGGACAGGAGCCAGGGCCCCCTTTGCCGCAGGCCGGGGGATAGACGAATACTGCAACATGGCAGAGGAAACAGTTTCCTGTAGGAGAACTCACCAGCTGCCTGGACTTTGCTCTCTGAGAAGAAACTAGTCCATATGACAAGAAAAACATTCCACAGCGGCCTCTAGTGGACAAACACAGGTACCGCAGTTTAATATACTAAACATATATAAAAAAACATTCTTTTTTTTTTTTTTTTTTTTTTTCTTGACCACCATTAAAAATTATTACATTTTTTTTTTTTAGTAGTTACAGGCATGCACAGATATTAGCGGGAATACCGTTAGGTAACAGACAGAAAGACAAATTAGGCTTGGGGGTCCCCCAATAGAACCAAGTTCCTGGGGGCCCCCACTTACCTGTTCCCCGCCGCAGGACTTTGTTTGGTCCACAAAAGCCCAAACTTCACCTATCACGGCAGGCATTGTAATCAAACCTTCAGGGACCGGGTTCCCAAGGATTCCACTCCCCTGGACCTGTATAGCACCCTGCACAGAAAACATCTTGGTCGTGGGTATGACCAGAGCTCTGGATCCCAGGGTCCAGCTCTCCTAAGAGAAGCATTACAGGCAGAACCTTGCTCTTCTCTGCAAGGCCCGGGTACCGACCGTTTAGCTATGAAGCTTTTTTGGTCGGATCCGGAATAGCTTACTGAGGCCCAAAAGAAGCTGTACGCAAGCTCAGTGAAAAACACATGTTTCTTCTTGGCCAACACCTTAGACACTGGCAAAAAACTGAGGTGCTCCCGGATGGGAGGGGCTTATATAGGGGAGGGTACTTCCGGTTTTGGAAGTTGCCAGTGCCAGCACCTGACGGTAACTATATAACCCATTAGTAATGACTATGTCGCTCTGTGTCCCGTGATGTACGAGAAAGAAATACTTCTCGGAGCAGCCACATTTTTCATACAATCTCCTGGCTAGTTCAGACGGTTTTAAAGGTCATCAATATATTCTATGTAAGCACACTGCTTACAAATTCCAAAGCCACAAAAACTCCCCCTAATATTGTCCTTGCAACACTGTGGAATCAGCCACTCTGTTTTCTTAAAGTGTAATAAAAACGGACACCTATCAGTTTTTATTGCGGTCTGTGCCCCCGTTAAGGAGATTCATTCCCTCAACTTGTCCCGTTTACCGTTATCATCGAATCAAGTGAAAGTAAAACAAAATCCCAAATATTGAATTAACACCACAACAGTAATAGAGAGTACATTTGCCATGGGATCACTAGCTCTGGTGATGACCTGGGATTTCCTCACTTTGGAAGGATTTCCTCCAAATTCCTGTGTTGGCTATGGGCCAGGAAGTGAAGGGAAATTTCCCCTATAGAACACAGATAGTATAAAAAGGGCACTCTATCCAAAATGAAAAAAAAAAAGTTTTGCCTTGCGTTACACTTTATAGTGTACCAATCTCATACAGTTGGTGAAGGCAGTCCTTTTGTCAGTTTTTACAAGAATTCAATTTGGCAAAAAGAAAGTGACATCACTGATAGGCCACTATTTCGAATAAATCAAAGTAGGTGCATTGGGTAATACATGTGGCTATTCATCACAAATCATAGCCATGACTCAGAAATAAATGATGATTTGGAGTTATAACCACCCGTTCAAGTTATCTACAGTCTTTTAAAGCTGTCTGAAAAAATTCTCCAAACATCTGTGATAAGGGTGACATTGTATCTGGAATATCATTTCTATTTATACAGGCACACACGTGGACAGTCATGTTTCCAACAGCTACACTGTAGCGGGGATTGATCATTTTATTCATCTTCTTTCAAAACTACACACTGCTCCTATTTTATACTGCAGCTCCCTGAGATGTGTCCCCCTATGTGTCACAGGCTTCTATGAAATAATTCACAAAACAAAATCAATGTACAGGTCGTGCAAAATACAAAATGATTACATTTTGGGTGTCAATATAAGGTAGTACAAAAGCTACATGTTTCTCACAAGTGGCAACATTTCACTATTGTAATTATAAGAAAATATTTAGTTCTTTATTATGTGCAGCAGTCATTTTCTACTGCTCCTGATTTTTAATTGCCCTGGGGACCAAAGTACAGAGGCTCTGGTAACCTCGAACATTTGGTTCCAGTCCAAAAGGGCAAGTGGAGCAGGAATCATTGGCAGTGGCATATCAATTATTGGAAGTGGTGTATCAATCACAAAACCGATTGTGGCACATAATAAAGAACATCTCATCCTTTGGCAGGTAAACCAGTTCACATACATACTGGTGAATACAGGTATATTTAGGCTGGGTTCACTCTAGTGCAAATTAGATGCGGGTTTCCCTGCATCCAATTTGCAATAGCAGGAGATTGTGACCGGCTCTCTAGGGGAGCCAGTTCACATATCTGCGCAGAGGCTCCGGTGCGATTTGCACAGAAACGCTGTGCGTCTTTTGGTCCATTTCATGTCCGAACTCGGCCAAAAATTCGGGCTAAAATCGGACCTGAAAGAGTGAACGAGGCTGCACCGGACCCCTGCTGTGAGCCACTGTGTGCTCATATGTGAACCCAGCCTAACTCTGTATTTAGCAGCTGGACTGCAGTCCTGCTTTAAAAATGTATAGGGAAACTAATATATGTTGTGATCTGCTCTTTAACATTCTTATTATATTTAAGCCCCTGAGTAACATAGCTAAAAAACGGATCAGTAACCAATAACCGTACCTTTGGTCTGGTCTAAATCTAGTGTCAGTACAAGGTAGCATTGACTTTGTCTTTGGATCAAATTCATTAAGTTGTAGCGCATTCTTTGTAAAGCCATAGTACAGTTCTGAATCCTTGGGCATAGGATCTATTAGAAAAACAAGAAATCACATATATAAAGTAGTGCTTCAGTAAACATACTGTATATGATATAGTAACAGCTGTACGTGTAGTAACAACAAAAATACCAATGAGAAATCAGCATGAAAGCACAACCTCTAACAAAACTTCAAATACCACACTATATATATATATATATATATATATATATATATATATATATATATATATATATATACATATACATATACACATACATACATACATAGAGAGAGAGAGAGAGATACACACACTAGATTATTGTATTGGGAATCGGATGCCTGCCTTTACACACAAATGAACTTTAATGGCATACCAGTCTTTATCCGTAGGGTTCAATATTGAGTTGGCCCACCCTTTACAGCTATAATTGTGTGGGGTTGGGCTTGGCCCCTTAGTTCCAGTGAAGGGAACTCTTAAAGCGTCAGGATACCAAGACATTTTGGACAATTTCATGTTCCAACATGACTGCGCACCAGTGCACAAAGCAAGGTCCATAAAGACATGTATGAGCTTCTAACCATCTATGGCTTGCTTAAAAAAGGTACATAACTGCTCCAATTTTATTACGAATACTTACTAATCCTCCAGATGGTCATTGGTGAGGAGGGGGATCCACAGAATATGCTCTCATGCCACTTTCCAAAAAGTCGGTGCACCACCTTACCATCCCTGTCCATCACTGTCCCTTCAATTTCATGCACATTTGGGTTCCAGTATTTTGCCTGAATGAAAACATTTAGTTACAGTTAAATGCATAGTAAACCTAAATTACAGGGGATCATTATCATGCATGAGTGTAAACATTTTAAGAACCTATCCAAACTCAGGATATTTTAACCAGAACTCCAATTTAAAAAAATACATTAAGAATACCTTACACACCAAGCCTGAAAGTGAGAAAGCACAAATTTAAAAAATAAAATAAAATATAAATATAAATATATATATATTTTTTTTCAAGCTCCAGCTGGGGACTGTGCTCCAATTGGACCTAATGGCTGTTTCTGCACTATGCCCAACAATTTATTAAACTTTTATTCTGTGAAAAAACTGTCCTTCAGATTATAGCTCTCTTGAGCGGAGGCATTCTTTTCCTCTTGTACTGAATTTTATTATAACTGTACTGTCTTTATTTTGTGTTTGCTGTGTAAGCTGCTGGTGCTATATAAATCCTGTATAATAATAAAAAGTTCTACTTATAATCTCCAGTGCTGAACACAGCCTTTTATTTACAAATGCGCATTATCACACAAAGTGGGCTCACAATAGCCCAGGACTGAGCAGTGATGTGTAAGTGGCACTTAATCCAGGAGGAACATGTCCAAGAAGACTGCTGTAAAAAAATGTATTGGGTGCTTTAGGGAGGAGGCAGTTAAAGGGGAAACTGCCATGCTGAAGTTTAGGGTAGAGATGATGCTGCACGCAGAAACCTCCTTTCTGCCTTCTGTATAATAGGATCATGTATTTGGAACATACAGTGGGTACGGAAAGTATTCAGACCCCCTTAAATTTTTCACTCTTTGTTATATTGCAGCCATTTGCTAAAATCATTTAAGTTCATTTTTTTCCTCATTAATGTACACACTGCACCCCATATTGACAGAAAAACACAGAATTGTTGACATTTTTGCAGATTTATTAAAAAAGAAAAACTGAAATATCACATGGTCCTAAGTATTCAGACCCTTTGCTGTGACACTCATATATTTAACTCAGGTGCTGTCCATTTCTTCTGATCATCCTTTAGATGGTTCTACACCTTCATTTGAGTCCAGCTGTGTTTGATTATACTGATTGGAGTTGATTAGGAAAGCCACACACCTGTCTATATAAGACCTTACAGCTCACAGTGCATGTCAGAGCAAATGAGAATCATGAGGTCAAAGGAACTGCCTGAAGAGCTCAGAGACAGAATTGTGGCAAGGCACAGATCTGGCCAAGGTTACAAAAAGATTTCTGCTGCACTTAAGGTTCCTAAGAGCACAGTGGCCTCCATAATCCTTAAACAGAAGACATTTGGGACGACCAGAACCCTTCCTAGAGCTGGCCGTCCGGCCAAACTGAGCTATCGGGGGAGAAGAGCCTTGGTGAGAGAGGTAAAGAAGAACCCAAAGATCACTGGGCTGAGCTCCAGAGATGCAGTCGGGAGATGGGAGAAAGTTGTAGAAAGTCAACCATAACTGCAGCCCTCCACCAGTCAGAGCTTTATGGCAGAGTGGCCCGACGGAAGCCTCTCCTCAGTGCAAGACACATGAAAGCCCGTATGGAGTTTGCTAATAAAACACCTGAAGGACTCCAAGATGGTGAGAAATAAGATTCTCTGGTCTGATGAGACCAAGATAGAACTTTTTGGCCTTAATTCTAAGCGGTATGTGTGGAGAAAACCAGGCACTGCTCATCACCTGTCCAATACAGTCCCAACAGTGAAGCATGGTGGTGGCAGCATCATGCTGTGGGGGTGTTTTTCAGCTGTAGGGACAGGACGACTGGTTGCAATCGAGGGAAAGATGAATGCGGCCAAGTACAGGGATATCCTGGACGAAAACCTTCTCCAGAAGGCTCAGGACCTCAGACTGGGCCGAAGGTTTACCTTCCAACAAGACAATGACCCTAAGCACACAGCTAAAATAACGAAGGAGTGGCTTCACAACAACTCCGTGACCGTTCTTGAATGGCCCAGCCAGAGCCCTGACTTAAACCCAATTGAGCATCTCTGGAGAGACCTAAGAATGGCTGTCCACCAACGTTTACCATCCAACCTGACAGAACTGGAGAGGATCTGCAAGGAGGAATGGCAGAGGATCCCCAAATCCAGGTGTAAAAAACTTGTTGCATCTTTCCCAAAAAGACTCATGGCTGTATTAGATCAAAAGGGTGCAAATACTAAATACTGAGCAAAGGGTCTGAATACTTAGGACCATGTGATATTTCAGTTTTTCTTTTTTAATAAATCTGCAAAAAATTTCAACAATTCTGTGTTTTTCTGTCAATATGGGGTGCTGTGTGTACATTAATGAGGGAAAAAAATTACTTAAATGATTTTAGCAAATGGCTGCAATATAACAAAGAGTGAAAAATTTAAAGGGGGTCTGAATACTTTCCGTACCCACTGTAAATGTATATACAGTAAGTTCTCTGCAGGTTTGTATGGTAATGAAAAAAAAAATCTGAATTCATTCATGCATGCAAAAATTAAAAACATTACAACAATTATTGTCACAAAGAGCAATGATGTGCAGCAATTAAGAACATCTGATCTAATTTGACCAATCAGCTAAGAATATCACAAAAGGATGATTACCGTTTGGTTCTAATGTCAACCTGTACCTTGCTCTCTGTCTTAATAAACAACCACACAGTGGCCATCAGCTATAATGTGGTAACAAACAGCCATTGGTCATTAAAATCACATATCATTGTAGCAAAGACAAATGGGTTAAGATACCTTTACAAATGTGACTTTGCAATGACAATTGCCGTTTTTGGTGTTCTTGATGATTATCTCTCCATAATGTTCTATCCACCTCTGGCCACTTAAGATGTTATGAATGCAGGAGGTAACCTTATTCCATTCATAATGATCCCCAAACCTTTATGCAGGAAACAAAAGGGAGTAAAGAACTTTAAACTGTTTAAGTCAATATCTGATAAAGCCACTAGAGTGTGCTGTTCGGCAGCAGTGAAAGCAGAACACTGTCCATGGTGAACTGGAGGGAACCTAGAAAACCAGTCTACATTGATTTAATTATCACAACTATACCAGTCTTATACACCATACTGAGATTGTTACCAGCTTCATATCCAAAGAATTTAGATTTTTTATTTTATTTTATTTCCCCACAGAACCTTTGCCAAAATGCAAAAGGCACATTAAAGCAGCATATTCATTGGTTTCATCGTGACAAGCTGAGATATTTTATCAAAGCAGTTAATAAGTTGCCTGTAGACTTTAGACAACATTTTGCTGTCACCTGTCACCTTCCTCTTCTGGCTATTCTTGCTGACTATCAGGGAAGGAATCAAAACATTAGCAGTAAATACAAGCCAAATTCCCCAAAAAGTTGGGACACAGTGTAAAATCTACATAAAAACAGAATGCAAATATCATATGGAAAATTCCCAAAAAAGTTGGGACGCGGTGTAAAATCTACATTAAAACAGAATGCAAATATCATAAGGAGGGGAGGCATTGTAAGCTTATGCCCTGTACACACGATCGGATTTTGCGATGAAAAAAGTCTAAAGGACTTTTTTCATCGGAAATTCCAATCGTGTGTGTGGGCCCCATCGGAGTAAAAAAATAGAACATGTTTTAAATTTTTCCGATGGAAAAAAATCCGATGGGAAATTCCGATCGTCTGTGTTGAATTCCATCAGAGAAAAATCCACGCATGCTCAGAATCAAGTCAACGCATGCTCGGAAGCATTGAACTTCATTTTTCTCGGCTCATCGGAGTGTTTTACGTCACCGCGTTTTGGACGGTCGGAATTTAGTCTGACAGTGTGTATGCAAGACTGATGGAAGTCAGCTTCATCGGAATTCGACGGAAAATTCTATCGGATTTTATTCCATCAGAAATCCGATCGTGTGTACAGGGCATTAGACTGCTCTTCTGATTTGGTATAGAAACAAATCTCCCTTTTTTTAGCAACATTAAATGGGGATGGGGCGTTTTGTAGTTTACAGAAGATAGCTGATAACATTGTTTAAGATTTCAGTTTTCTGCACAGGTGGTTACAAAGAAACTTGAGCTTAGCCTGAAAAAAATAAAAACCAAGCAGCCATCACATCTAAAGACCAGTACACTGCAATGTATTAAAATTGTGTTATTGGGTTTAGATATACTTTAAAATCTTCCCAAAACGTTGTAGACACATACAGGAGCTGTACCAAAGAAAAGACAAGACGGTACAAGAACATGCAAGGGTGTAGTGTACTGCTTTCTCAAACCTAAGGGTATTCATATACACTTACCTCCAACCTTTTGCTTTCCAAGCCCCTATCTCTTGCAATATTTTACAGATGTTGCATTGACAAGGGCTAACAAGCCTGAAACTGCTGCATGCAAGTCAGATAAATGGTTTATACTTTAAAACATATCTGTACTGCAACACAGAGGTTCTAGAAGAATAACTGACCACCAATTTCAGGATAAGTTCACCTTTAAAAAAAAAGAAAAATAATAATACACATTTTTTTTCCAGGTAAAAAAAATGTGCATTTATTTTATTTTATTGGGAGCCTGTAAAGCATTGCACCCACGATCATGGGTGCAATGCAGGGCTCTTGTACACTGTGTAGCTGTCTGCTCGTAACTCCAGGTAGTTACATTTTGACAGGAAGCATCAATGAACTACCTAGAGCACTCAACAGAGCCCTGGTAGTTCATTAAGAACTACAAGCTGACAGCTGCAAAGACTGTTGGTATTTGTAGTTTCCCATTCACAGAACTCTATGAATGAATGACGTGGCTGGAAGGGCAGAACCCCACATGGCGGTGTCTTTTTTAAATTGTGGCAGAGTGTTCAGGCGTGGGGAGAAGATCAGCGAGTAGCTGCAGCAACATGATACAAGTTACACCCTGAATACGGGTGCAACATGTTATAAAAGGTGAACTTCTCCTTTAAATGAAGTATACTTATTTGGTGATGTACAGTAGGGAAAATAATGATTTGACCCCCTGCAGATTTTGTAAGTTTGCCCACTTACAAAGAAGTGAAAGGTCTATAATTTTTATCATCAGTGTATTTTAACTGATAGAGACAGAATATCGAACCAAAAACCCAGAAAAAAACACAATACAAATGTTATAAATTGAGTTCAGTGAGTAAAATAATTATTTGATCCCCAGGCAAAACATGACTTAGTACTTGGTGGAAAAACCCTTGCTGGCAAGCACAGAGGTAAGACATTTCTTGCAGTTGGATACCAGGTTTGCACACATCTCAGGAGGGATTTTGGTCCACTCTTCTTTACAGATCTTCTCTAAATCCTTAAGGTTTCTTGACTGTCACTTGGCAACTCGAAGTTTAAGCTCCCTCCATAAATTTTCTATAGGATTAAGGTCTAGAGACTGGCCAGGCCACCCATGACATCAATGTGCTTCTACTTGAGCCACTCCTTTGTTGCCTTGGTGGTATGTTTTGGGTCATTGTCATGCTGGAAGACCCATCCACGACCCATCTTCAGTGTTCTGGCTGAGAGAAGAAGGTGCTCATCCAAGATTTTACAATACATGGCCCGTCCATTGGCCCCTCAATGCAGAAAAGTCAGCCTGTACCTTTAGCAGAGAAACCGACCCAAAGCATAATGTTTTCACCTCCGTGCTTGACAGTTGGGATGGTGTTCTAAGGGTCATAGTCAGCATTTTTCTTCCTCCAAACACGGCGGGTCAAGTTAATGCCAAAAAGCTAAATTCTGGTCTCATCTGACCACAGCACTTTCGCCTAATCCTACTCTGAAACATTTAAATGTTCATTGGCAAACTTCAGACGGGCCTGTACATGTGTCTTCTTGAGGAGGGGGACCTTGCGGGTGCTGCAGGATTTCAATCCATGGCAGCGTATTGTGTTACCAATGGTTTGTTTGGTGACTGTGGTCCCAACTGCCTTGAGATCATTCACAAGCTCCTCCTGTGTAGTTCATGGCTGATCCCTCACTTTTCCTATGATCATCCTTACCCCATGAGGTGGAATCTTGCATGGAGCTCCAGACTGAGGGCGATTGATGGTTATTTTATACTTCTTCCATTTGCGAATAAATCGCTCCAACAGTTGTCTCCTCCTCACCAAAGCTTCTTGCTGATGGTCTTGTAGCCCATTCCAGCTGTGTGTAGGTCTACAATCTTGTCCCTGACGTCCTTTGGTCTTGCCCATGATCTTGAGGTTTGAATGGAAGAAAGATTATGTGGAGAGGTGTCTTTTATACACATAATGAGTAGTCGTTTAGAGCACTTTCTTGAAATGACAGGACTAATCTGTGTACCACATGAGCATATACTGTAGCCAGCTTGTGGGAGCCACAATTATTGGCGGTTGGTAGGGGATAAAATACTTATTTTACTCACTGAACTGCAACTCAATTTATAACATTTGTATCATGTTTTTCTGGATTTGTGGTTCATATTCTGTGGCCATCATTTAAAATACACATATGATAAAAAATGATAGACCCTTCATCTCTTTGTAAGTGGGCAAACTTATAAAATCTGTAGGGGATCAAATAATTTATTTTTCCACTGCGAAAAGCTTCCTGTTTAAGTAATGCTTACTTAACAGGCAAATGGAGGGCTCTCACACAAAATTTCTGAAAACCACTAAACATATACGGTATGTGTTACAATTACAAAATGACGCAATGAAACACTGTCTTACCCAGGTAAAATCAAGTGTGTCGTACCAACTGGGACTATTTCCATGGATTTCCCCCAAAATTTATTTTTCCACCGGATATCTGAAAAATAAATTGAAGGAGCGCTTAGTTTACCCAACCCCCAAAACTGTAAGATACCCATTGTCTTTATCACACAACTACTACATATTGTCACTAGAGGGAGCAACGCGGAGAATATTTCATCTCAAGTGTAAAGGACTCCAGTGATTTTGAGATTTAACTGCTTCCTAGTTGTAAATGTTTCTTGTTTTTTTGTAACATACAGCGTACAATATTAATTAAAGAAGAACCCTAAGCGAACACTGAAGAAAGAAAAAAAAATAAGGCAGAAGAAGGAAAAAACATTTTGTCAGATCTGGAGTACCCCGGTTTTGTATCCTAGCTAAACCTTTATTTTCTTGTTACAAGTTTGATCCATGCAGAATCTGTTCATTATTTCTGAATTATGCTGTTTTTAATATGTTTTGTATAACAGAAGAAACCTTTAATAAACACTTATTGAAAGAAAATGTTGTCAGGATGGCAAAGATCTGTTCAAGAAGGGTAATGGTCATTAAAAATATGTCTGTCCTCCTGACACGCTTTTGAGAGTGGCACCTATTCGAGGATGGTTGAGGATCTGATGAGGAAGATTACTACTGAGCCAGGGGAGGCCACTGAAAGGGATATCAGTGGATGGGTATTCTAGTTGAATCCACAGATTGTATGTTCTATGTTTGCACAAGTCTCCATGATCCTAGCCATATACACCGCCTTGTGATACTTGAGAGGGTCCAGGAAACTTGGTCCTCCTCTCTATTTAGGTTGAGTCAGAGTTTGATTCAATCTGTGTGCTTTTTGAGATCACAAGAAGGTAGAGAACTCAGTACAAATTTGTTTATGGAATGTTTTCAGAATCCCTATGGGGATGATGTAGAGGAGTTACAAAAATCTAGGAAGAGCATCCATCTTAAGGATGAACTATGAAAAATTTTCTGCACTCCTGTGACAGAGGGGCTAAAGCTGACGTCACAGGGCCAGTCTAGGCTCTGGAAATATCTCAACCTTATTGTTGGGATCCACCCAGATGCCTGGATCGGCAGGTGGCTCAGCTTCTCAGCGAGCCACTGAGAGGCTGAGCCAGCTTCTCTTGCCCCCTCGACAGCCCAGTGCTCCAGTGAGCAATCAGCGGTGTTTGATTACTCGGTCCGATGCTGCATCCTGCTAGGTGAGAAAATATATATAATTTTTTTTTAATGAATCCGGAACTTCTCTTTTAATCTGACCAGTCAAAAAGATGCCCAAATATTCAATATTTTGTTGGGCCCACTTAAATGGGAAGTGACTCATAATACTTGCAATAATTCATTGCAGAACATTGATATTAAGAGCCACAGATTTTTGAAGATTTATCTTAAAATTCGACAGGGCACTGTATGTTCTGAATTAATTGAGAAGGTTAGTGTGGTTATGGGTTGTGTGAGGAAAAACTGCAGTTCATCTGCATAATCTGCTACCTTGTGTTCAGCGTTGAAGGCCTTTATTGTCAAGATTAAACCATATATTACATAACAGGGTAATGATGGGGTATAGTGGGCAGCTGTGCCAGGTAAGTCAAAGCGGTCAGAGGTTTTGAATAAATTTCCCTTATCAGTTTCAAGAAGTTGATCAACATTTCTAGATATTGCATCACTGCTGTCATAAATGTCCAGCCTACGCGACCGAACACCTTTATGGCATTGCTTGGGTATGGCCTTCTGTGTTGCAAGATGTATCATGTTAAGGGGTCTAGTAATATTGTCTTTCACTTCTCTGTAGGGACAAGGCCTACTTTGTCATTGTAGATAAGTCATTGGATCATCAGAACCGATAAAGAACCAAAGCTCCAAACAACATGAGGAGGGCACATGGGTAAGGGAATACCTTTGTTTTATGTTGAATGTACACAATTGCTGGCTTATTACTGCACCCTGTCCCTGAGCACTGTGGAGGAAATTATGACATGCTCCACGAGTTGCATCAATGCACACTTTACCCTAATGAGGCGGTTACAAAAATAAGAAGCTTGGAGATTAGAACCAAGGGTTGAATGTAACGTATATCTAAAGCCATTGTTTTCTTCATTTTGGAGGGAGTAAAGATGGGTCAAAACTATTGCTGTTTTTTTGCAATACGTGTCCTCTATTCCTATCCAGGTGACAACTCAAAATGTTGGATTCTCCCTCAATTTCAGTCCCCATGACAATGGTCACCAAGACAAATTCAGAGGATGAATCTTCAGAACAGTGTTACACATTTTTTTTTACAGAAGTTCTAACCCCACACCACTCAATCCAATTACTATAGAAAAAGTTTAGATACACTTTAAAGCCCAGTCTCCAATAACACGAATGGTGGAATGTTCCTTTATTTACCAGGAATTGAACACTCTCCCTTTATGATTAAAAATCATTTTTAAACAGCTGTAGATAAAGCATTATTGGGATTATGCTTATGGCTAACATTTCAGCATATCAATAGGTCTAAATTCATTTCATTTCTCTAATGAAGTAAAGATAATGCATTCCTAGTAGTTGCTTCTTATTATAACCAACTTCTAATGTATATTCAAAATCGCATTTACAAACATAATTTCTTCATTAAATTCCATTAGCAGCCATCAGCTACACACAGTAGGGAGTTTATGCTGTTCGGAAACATCCTGCATCCCAGGATGACACCTGACCCACTAAAAGCTACCGGTAATTGCATTCAAACATGAGACATCACTATAATTCATGATTACAATTCATCATGTGTAGACATGTTTTCAATTTTCCTTTGCTTGCTCTCTGGAGTGGAAATATCCTAAAAGTTAGTCTCTAGCCAAAGTGCAAGCGGAGTTTGAACCACAAAGATGTGAAGAGATTTATTTTCTATAATATTTGTGATTTTCTCCAGCTACACTTGCGATTCATTACAACCCTGACACACTGCATAGTTAGGTCAGCGACCTCACTATTTTTTTTTGTTGCAAACTCTTTATTTATTTATACTTCATAGTTAGTTACAGTACATGGAGGAAAGCTACATTGTGTTGTACAATCCTTCATAACAGTGTGCAGAATCATAGAATACACATCCAATAGCAATTTAAACATAGCAATCAGGGGCGGCCATCGATTAAGGGCGCATGGACGTGGCCCTCCCAATCCATGCATCTGGCCCCTTGCAGGACACCGGATGCATGAATTACAATGGCGGGGGTGTTTTTTGAAGCACCTGATTAGAGCCAGAGGCTCCAATAGGCTTCAAAATAGGGTGGGCTCGGGGCGCAGAGAATGCGAATGAAGCATTCCCAGGTGTGTTAAAACAGCGAATTAATATTTGCTATTGTAACACTGATCCTCCTCCCGGCCAATTAGGAAGTGGGTTTTGAGACCCGTCACCCGATTGGCTGAAAGGACAGGCGATCCTATTGGATGCCTAAGAGGAGGGGAGTAGCCGCATGCTGGAAGCCACAGTGATGGAGAAGAGGACACAGAGCCGCTGCCCGCCCCCGCCACAATGGGTTAAGTGCCGGACCAACCGGCAGACAGCGGGGGGAGGGGGGGGTTTGCTGCCCCCCCCAAAAAAAAACACGAGACGCCACTGATAGCAATAGTAAACATAACAACTGGTGAGTACAGTATACCTCAACCAAAGTATTGTTAAGTAAACAGAATGTTCCAGTGATCTCACTTTTGCCTGGAAGTTAAGTTAAGCAATATAGGTGGGATATCTCCCCACCCCCCTGACTACTGGTTGGACATTGGGGGGTCAGAACACTCATGAAGTCATCCATTTGCTTTTTCCTGCAGGAATCAATCTTCCAGTGATTGCCAGCAGTTACTTTGTGATATGGTAAACCTTCAAAGGCTTACCGAGCTTGTTCTTCCTCTCTCAAAACAAATTGGGTCTCTGAAGTCCCCTCCTGGTTAAAGCTGCGCACAGGGTGGATGTGGATCACCAATTAAGCAGCCAGCGGTCACAAGGGATGAGAAGACCGCTGTGGGGATAAGATCAGACCCCTGTATGGCGGTATATAACCGGCAAGAGACCAAATCAGGATGGGAGCAGGCTGCAACGCATTTCGAAAACGCATTGCAGCCTGCTCCTGTACTAATTTGGTCTCTTGCGGCAGACAGATCGGACACCTGACTGACATTTTTTACACTTTTTTGGGAACCAGTGACATTATTACAGTGATCAGTGCTAAAAATATGCACTGACGTACTAATTATACTGGCAGGGAAGGGTTTAACATCAGGCACGATCAAGGGGTTAAATGTGTTCCCTGTTGGTGTTTTCCAACTGTATGGGTGACGGTTTGACTGGGGGAACACATAGATCCATCTTCCTGCTCAGCAGGAAGACAGATCTCAGTGTTATCCCCTGTCAGAACGGAGATCTGCCTTGTTTACTTTGGCAGATCCCCGTTCTGTCTCTGTGGGGAACGATCGTGGGAGGCTGGCGGACATCGAGTCCACCGGACCCGCTGATTGGCTCCCCCGCTGGCCAATTGGAGCTCGACCACAAAAGCTAGTGCACAAATCGCCATACCAGTACAGCGATTTGCGCAGCCGAGCCACCTTGCCGCAGTACATCTGGGGCGGGTAGTCGGCAAGTGGTTAACATATATTTATACGTTTTCACAATGAAGCACAAAATTAAAAAATATAAGTTTATTTTGTTTGTAAAATAACTTTTCAATGCTTTGTACCATTGCTGACAGCTGAAGCGTAAACAAGAAAGTTGCGATAGGTATCAGTAATTGGTATCGGCGAATGCAAAAAAAAAAGAAGACCCTAATATAATTTAATGGTAATTTTTTTTATTTGTTTACACGTTACATTATTTTTCATTACATTTATTTACAGCAAAGAGTATTTTGTCTTATTTTATTGCCATCTTGTTTGATAACCTAATGTTCAGCGCTTGAAAATCTTTAAATTAAAAAAAGTCTTTAGAATCGGGAGAGAATTGTGATCTTTATTCTATTCTTTTTATTCTTATTTTAGTTCTAAAAAATTGTGATTCTCATTTTATCCAGAATCATGCAGCTCTATACCCCTTGAAATTTTCCACATCTCTAACAAACCTCTGAGGGCTTCACAGAAAAGCTGCATTTCTACGGAGATTAAGTTACACACAGGTGAACTCCGTTTACTATTTAGGTGACTTCTAAAGGCAATCGGTTCCACTAGATTTTAGCTAGGGGTATCAGAAAGGAGCTGAATAGGGATGAGCTCCGGCATGTTTTCATTGAACACGTGCAGAGCCCGCCAGGAAGTGGGCACCCCGCTGCGCTAATCACAGCCAGGGAGACATTTCCCGATCTCTGCAGCCGAGCATCGGGAAATGTCTCCCTGCCTGTCATTAGCGCAGCGCCGTGCTGACTTCCTGGCGGGCTCTGCACGTGTTCAATGCGAACAAGTCGGAGCTCATCCCTAGAGCTGAATACAAATGCATGGCACACTTTTCAGATATTTATTTGTAAAAGAAAATGTGAAAACCATTTATCATTTTCCTTCCACTTCACAATTATGTGCCACTTTGTGTTGGTCTATCACATAAAATCCACAAAAAATACATTTATGCTTTTGGTTTGTAACATGACAAAATGTGGAAAATTTCAAGGGGTATGAATACTTGTCTATTAGAGAGTTACCTATGGAGTCAATGAGACTGGCACAGTTCTTGGGTATTAAGATATAAGTGACAACATAGAAGAACAATGGAATTTTAACATGGCAGTTTTCCAGGTGGGAATTGAAGAACTAATTCAAAGTCTGCAAACATATTATCTTAACTATCCTTCACCATGAACAAAATTACCGTATTTGCCGGTGTATACGGCAACCGGGCGTATAAGACGACCCCCTAATCTTACAGTTTTTTAAGATTTTTTGCCTGTACTCACCGTATAAGACGACCCCCCCTTCCGAGGCTTCATATTTCTTCCTTCTGGAGCCATATTCTTCTTCATTCTTGCTGGAGCTGGAGCCATATTCTTCTTCCTTCTTGCTGGAGCTGGAGCCAGTCACGGCGAGCGATGTATTCTATTAATGAATACAAAGCCTGCTTGGATTGGCAGAGGCTGTAACATCATCAGCCCACACCTCTCTGACTCTAAAGGCAATCCGAGCAGGCTACTTTATGTAGCCTGCTCGGATTGGCAGAGGTTGTTACTCCAATCCGAGCAGGCTCTGTATTCATTTGAATACATCACTCACCGGGATTGGCTAAGCGGTATATACTGTATGTAGCTGAAGCTACATACGGTATTACCGCACATCCAGCAGGCATCCGAGCAGCTGACCCGGCGTATAAGACGACCCCTGCTTTTTGGCCAGTTTTTTTTAAGTGTAAAAGGTAGTCTTATACGCCAGCAAATACAGTATTAAAATCCTGATGAAATGAGTATATGAAATTAATTTCCCCCCACTGCCCTAAAGATGCAGCTGGAATTTTATAATTTGGTCACCTGTAAATCAGCCTCATTTGAAAAAAGAATTCTGTTTATTATGTGTAGGAGCCCATAGTATCTTATCAGAATCCACTCTGCTGAAGTCAGATTATTACTATATGAAATCTGGTTGACTACTTTGGGTTATTGCACTAAGAATTAGATCTGTTCATTACTGTCTATGCCAATGATTGCCTTTTATAGGTATTTATGCAATTACCTTGGTATAATATAAAATTGTCAGACTCGGCATGGCTAGCAGATACAGGTGGGTGGTGGCTAACCTGTAAAGAAAGCAAAAATAGTTTATAACACAATCTTTTACCATCAACACTAAAGTAATGAAGCCACTTTTAATTCATTAAAAGACAAAAATTAAGACGCTATTACAGTTAGTACAGTAGGAGCAGCATAGTTGTTATTCTTATATCTAATAAATTGTTCTACATTGGCAGCACAAAAATATTATACAAACAAAATTGTGCTGTGCATATTAGAGCATTAAGCCCCTGTGCTGTGACTCCCTTATTTAGAATAAAAGCAATTCAATTCATGGCGAATATCTCTTGGTGTAGAAACATGGAAGAGTCTAAGCCGGTTACAATCCCCCAGTGGCATACCTAAACTATTTGGCACCCGGGACTAATAATTTTTTTGTCAACCCCAACCCCAACCCCCCCAAAAAAATGGCATGATTAGGTTATTTAATATGCCCATTAAAAAACAAAAAAGATGAAAAAAAAGCACATAATCACTGTATAGCCACCACCATGAATACTGTAGGTACCTTTCTGAAACAAAAGGATATATAATCACCCAGATTCCAAACCAGTTTGGCACATATGTTACCAGCACTAAAAAGTGAATACCCCACTATGCCCATGCATTAAACTGGCTCTTTTTTTTTTTAAATCAGCCACCGTCTCGGTAGTAAAGCCAGTTTGCTGCCAGCATGATACATATCAGAACCCTTGCTCACTGTGCGGAAGCACTGATCTGTCTGACACAATCCTACTGAGTCAGAGCCAGAGCTCTTCAATCAGCAGGGAGCATGAGCTTTGCTAATTGCTGGGCTATAGGTCTGATTTAGCAGGGGGCATTGGACCACTGCTTCCCCACAGTGAGCAAAGGTTCCAATTTGCAGCTGCTGGCAGGGGAAACGCTTTCATACTCAGGATGGGGCTACTTTGGAAAGAAAATAACAATAAGACATTAAGCACATTTTGTTTCAATGCGTCTAGAATATTTTAAACAAATTTAAACTTAAAGTTTAATTGGACTTTAATACATTTCCAGGGAACAAAACTTTCTCAGGGACAGCATTCTCAGGGATAGCACGTATGTCAGTTCTCAGTTCCCTGTTGATTAGCTGTTCTCAGATGCACTCTGAAGCATAGCTCTGAAGCCAAAAAGGCATTTTGGAGAATCTCCATCTCCGATTTTTTTCGGTATGATGTTGCTACGGAGTAAAAAACATAATGAAAGGTAATAGCATTTAAAGCTCAAAGCTGCCCTGTGCCAAACTAAGTTCAACTGTTCCGAGTAGTTTTGCAAATTTCATCACACGTAGTTATGACTATAGTGAGCTAATGTAAAATTTGAAAAATATAGCTGTGTCTGCCTATATACTGTGTGTGAGTATATACAGTATCTCACATTTTTGTAAATATTTTATTATATCTTTTCTAATGTGATAACACTGAAGAAACGACACATTGCTACAGTGTAAAGTAGTGAGTGTACAGCTTGTATAACAGTGTAAATTTACTGTCCCCTCAAAATAACTCAACACACAGCCATTAATGTCTAAACCGCTGGCAACAAAAGTGAGTACACCCCTAAGTGAAACTGTTCAAATTGGGCCCCATTAGCCATTTTCCCTCCTCGGTGTCATGTGACTCATTAGTGTTTCAAGGTCTCAGGTGTGAATGGGGAGCAGGTGTGTTAAATTTGGTTATCGCTCTCAGTCGCTCATACTGGTCATTGGAAGTTCAACATGGCACCTCATGGCAAAGAACTCTCTGAGGATCTGAAAAAAAGAATAGTTGCTCTACATAAAGATAGCCTAGGCTATAAGAAAATTGCCAAGACCCTGAAACTGAGCTGCAGCACGGTGGCCAAGACCATACAGTGGTTTAACAGCACAGGTTCCCTTCAGAACAAGTCTTGCCATGGTCGACCAAAGAAATTGAGTGCACTTTCTCAGAGTCATATCCAGAGGTTGTCTTTGGGAAACAGACGTATGAGTGCTGCCAGCATTGCTGCAAAGGTTGAAAGGGTGGGGG
The DNA here is from genome assembly GCA_029206835.1 of Rana muscosa. Classification (NCBI taxonomy): domain Eukaryota; kingdom Metazoa; phylum Chordata; class Amphibia; order Anura; family Ranidae; genus Rana; species Rana muscosa. Next base: position 176,694,473 of record CM055122.1, on the reverse strand, counting down.
GCCAGCCTTTCAGTGCTCAGACCACACGCTGCACACTGCATCAAGTTGGTTGTCCCAGAAGGAAGCCTCTTCTAAAGATGTTGCACAATAAAGCCTGCAAATATTTTGCTGAAGACAAGTAGACTAAGGACATGGATTACTGGAACCATGTCCTGTGGTCCGATGAGAGCAAGATAAACTTATTTGGTTCAGATGATGTCAAGCGTGTGTGGCGGCAACCAGGTGAGGAGTACAAAGACAAGTGTGTCTTGCCTACAGTCAAGCATGGTGCTGGGAGTGTCATGGTCTGGGGCTGCATGAGTGCTGCCGGCACTGGGGAGCTACAGTTCATTGAGGGAACCATGAATGCAAACATGTACTGTGACATACTGAAGCAGAGCATGAGCCCCTCTCTTCAGAGACTGGGCCGCAGGGCGAAATTCAAACATGATATCGATCCCAAAAACACCTTCAAGACGACCACTGCCTTGCTAAAAAAGCTGAGGTTAAAGGTGATGAACTGGCCAAGCATGTCTCCAGACCTAAACCCTATTGAGCATTTGTGGGGCATCCTCAAACGAAAGGTGGAGGAGTACAAGGTCTCTAAGATCCACCAGCTCTGTGATGTCGTCATGGAGGATTGAAAGAGGACCTGTGACACTCTGGTGAACTCCATGCCCAAGAGGGTTAAGGCAGGGCTGGAAAATAATGGTGGCCACACACAATATTGGCACTTATATGGGCCCAATTTGGACATTTTCACTTAGGGGTGTACTCACTTTTGTTGCCAGCGGTTTATACATTATTGGCTGTGTGTTGAGTTATTTGAAGGGACAGCAAATTTACACTGTTATACAAGCTGTACACTCACTACTTTACATTGTAGAAAAGTGTCATTTCTGCAGTGTTGTCACATGAAAAGGTATAATAAAATATTTACAAAAATGTAACGGGTTTACTCACTTTTGTGAGATACTGTATATATCCTTTTATTTTCTTATAATTCCCAAGCAAAAGAAAAGCAGCAATCTGGCAGAATAATAGCACTTGTATATTACCTGCTCGGCAATGAACTTGAATCCTCTCTCTTCACTTATACATTCATAAGTCTCTCCAAGTACAGGATTAAATGGCTTGCTACCAGCCCTGTAGAAACTAGGTGCATATGCAGATACTGCAAAGGTGGCAATATAAACCTGTTAAGAAAATCAAAATCAGATTTTTCAATTAAAACCATTGCTCCGGACAAAATATGTTTTTGTTTTGGACAGAATATGGAAAGAGTTGGGACACAGGCAGTAATAAAAAGCTGAAGGAGGCTGCAATCTTCCCACAGTCAAAGTAAAGAGTGTTTACTGCTGCTGGCCATCTAGATTTCCCCTACTTTCAACATTACCAATCAGGACAGAAATGACCTATAGGGACACTGTCCGAAATAATTCATCAGATAATCTAACCATTCACCATGCTATAGATGTCATAGCCAAGTTGGGAAGAGTCAAAACCTCCATTTGGTTTTTCCTGGAGATATTTTCACTCACTTCCTGCAGGGCCACAGATAATTATTTTTTGCTGAGGGGGTTAAGTTTAGCCTTGGCCAATTAAAGTGAAAAAATTAGGTGGTGCTTGCAGTGTGCTGCAAAAATGCACTAACATTGGTAGGGGCTTTAAACGTTAGCCCGCTAACACTGTACATGGTAACATATGGAACAGTCCATCTTGCATCCCAAAAATATTCTTTAATCTCTGCGCACCAAGAAAGAGTCTAACAGCAGTGAGGGGTGTGTAACATACAGAGTGTAAGGGTCAAGAGTGCATAATGGACAGGTCAGTAGAAAGAGTACAACAAAAGCATTACCTCTCTCCCCAAGCCAAAATTCCCCCAGTACACATTCCCCTGCCACCAATACAGCTCCCTGCAGTACATATTATCTCCATCACACACAAGTAAAGCTATTCCAGTACAGATCTCCAAAGTGCAAGCTCTCCTCCACTAAATGCACCCACTAGACTAGGCAGATCAGAGAAGGCTCACTTAGGGGAAGTCCTCAGCTGTGCCACGTGACCAGTACTGAAGAGAAGCAGAAGAGAGCCTCCCTCTCTCTGAACCGCTACTGCCCGAGTTCTGATGGGGACAGGAGTGGCAGCTGAATCCCTTCTGGTGCACCTCGCAATGTCAGTACTATCTGTGGTGACGCAGATGCTCTGAAGTTGTTTGGACCCACCTCTTCTCCCCCACTTATGTCTCTGACTTCCTGCTCTGGTGGCAAAAGTAACAGGGAAAGGAAAGTAAGAAATTTCCCAAAAGAGAAACCAACAGCACTAAAAAAAAAAACCTGAAAGAAGTTCTATCCCTTCCCTACTTTGTACAAGATGGGAAAAAAAAACTTCTGGTTTGCATTCCACTTCCGCCAACTACAACAGTGAATCCAATTGGAAGCTTTGACTGATAACTCCTTTACTTTATTTTTAGAAATGATTCCTCTAATAAGATTCTCATTTACGTACCATTCTTTCAAATGGATCCTGAGCCTGAGATGCTTTGTCTAGCAATTCACTATATTCCAGCTCCTCACACAGCCGCTGTAGAGTGTTAAGGGGCTCATTCAGTTGTACTGGCATAGACACTTTAGACAAGTCCTTTCCAATGTTGTTCCGAAGAATGTTCCACAGACTGATATTACTTGTGTTTGGGCACGGCGCAGGAAGACATGTTCGATGCTTTGAAAATCCATCCACTACAGAAGCCCCATCTACAACAGAAGAAACGATTGAATATGTTCCAACAATTTCTGTAACGTATAATCATTTTCAAAGGTTTTTAAATAAATAAAATATTATATATCCAAAGAATGTATATTTCCAGAAGTCACAGATTCCTGGACACAGGATGTGAAAAGAAGGAGAGGGATGAGAGATCAGTAAGATATGCCTCCCAGTAATATCTGTATTCCAGCACACAAGGCTCTCTTCTCTGTATTCATGCCTGGAATAATATCAGTTCTCTAGCACACAAAGCTCACTTTCCTGTATCCATGCCCCCCCCCCCCCCTAATATCTCTACTTCAGCACATACAGCTCACTTCCCTGTATCCAATGCACCCTGTAATATCTCTACTTCAGCACATACAGCTGTAAGCGATTATTGTAACCAATTAATGTAATCTGGACTAACAAAATAGCTTGGCATTCGTTTATCTCCCCCGAGAGCCTACATAGTGGTCTTCATGCACTACAGAAACTGTACACCTGATCAGAACACCTACCTATACCAAGATCCTGTGCTTCACCACCTCGTGTCTCATCTCTCTATGACACACATTTTCTCATACATATTACACAAATGCATCATAGTGCCACTCTGCTCCTAAATACAGACATTGGGGGTTATTTACGAAAGACAAATTTACTTTGCACTACAAGTGCACTTGGAAGTGCAGTCGCTGTAGATCTGAGGGGGACATGCAAGGAAAAAAAAAAAAAAACAGCATTTTAGCTTGTACATGATTGGATAACATCAGCAGAGCTTCCCCTCATTTCAGATCTTCCCCTCAGATCTACAGCGACTGCACTTCCAAGTGCACTTGTAGTGCAAAGTGGATTTTCCTTTCGTAAATAACCCCCAATGTCCCTGTATCTCCTACCCGCGTCATGCAGTTCAGGCATTGTTGCTTAATATTTAAGCTACCGTATATACTCGAGTATAAGCTGAGTTTTTCAGCACATTTTTTGTGTGCTGAAAATGCCCCCCTCGGCTTATACTCGAGTCTGTGTCCATCTTCAACTTTGTGCGTCTGGTCCTGGCCAGCCGTGGGTCGCCTGGACCCCAAACCTGGCACACTCTTCCTCTACAAGTGTGCAAAGTTTGTTGTCTGGGGGACCTACGGTCGGGGAGCACCGATTTTTCAAAGCCGGGCACCCCTTCCATAGACTCCCATGTTAAATGGTAATTTCTCCAGTGATTTTGGGGACCCGGTACTGGCCGGCCCTAGGTCCCCTGGAGATCAGGTAAAGAGATTGGGCACAGTGAGGCATGGACACAGTTAGGCATGGGCACAGTGACAGTGAGGCATGGACACAGTGAGGCATGCACATGGACACAGTGAGGCATGGACACAGTGAGGCACAGTGAGGCATGGACACAGTGAGGCATGCACATGGACACAGTGAGGCAAAGTGAGGCACAGTGAGGCACAGTGAGGCATGCAGATGGACACCCTAGGCTTATACTCGAGTCAATATGTTTTTCCAGTTTTTTGTGGTATAATTAGGTGCCTCGGCTTATATTCGGGTCAGTTAATACTCGAGTATATACGGTAACTACATGTTAAAATTCAACGGCATTCCTAACATAAGAAAATTGTCTGAAAAAATTGATTTTGAGTGGTGTGTCCAGTGTTAAGTCTAGTACACACGACCGAGAATCTCGTCAGGAAAAAAAACATAGTTTTTCCTGACGAGTTTGACAAGAATCTTGTCCCGGCCGAGTGTACACACGTACGATTCAAAAGAACTGCTGTTCTTTTGAATGGCACGAACGCGGTGACGTCATCGACTACGACGAGCGTGCACTCGTCACATTCGATGCCATCGCCGCCAATTTGCTACACCCTACCTATGCCCAGGAAGCTACCGTACATGCGTCAAAGTCATTTCGAGCATGCGCGGGTTTCCACGGCGACAGGTAAGCGTACACACTCTCGGGTTTCTCGTCGGGAAACAGGCCAACGAGAATCCCGACGAGAAAATAGATAGCAGGTTCTCTATTTTTCTCGTCGAGATTCTGGCCAGTTTTCTTGACGAGAAACCTGAAAGCCTCGTACACACGGCCGGTTTACTCGGCAAGAAAGCTCTGCCAGCAAGTTTCTTGCTGGTTCTTGTCGAGAAAACCGGTCGTGTGTACGAGGCTTTAGGCTGCAATACAATATCATTTGATTGCAGAATCTCTATTGCTCTCCATTAGATTCACCAAGAACCATGCATTGTTCAATCAAACCTTTCGACTCCTACATAGCTGTTGGTAAATCTAAAAAGAAACTGTACAATCAGTTGCAATGTGAGTGGACAGCTTTAAAATGTATTGAGAGCTAATAAAAATACACCGACTTTTTTATTCAATATTTCCTGTGTGATCAGTTATTCGTTTTTCATCACTTCAGAGTGACAAATAACTGTATTATTTTAGTACTGAATCTCTAATTTATGTATATTTCCGACCACAAAATCTTTCAACCAACACAACAGGAGAAGTAGAGATGTTTTTTTCCTACAACCTCTTGTTCACAGGGCACCAAACTGTACCTAGAGATTGTCTTTCAATGTCATTGCTTAGATTATCCTCTGATATGTTATCGCTTATATCGCTGACATACGAGTCATCATCTGATACCTGGAAAACAAACAAAATCCAAATATTAATGACCGGTGCAAGAGAAAAGTGGAGACCAATGGTAATATAAGGAAAGAAGCTGGCGCTTTCAAAACGGCAAATTATAATTAAGCCAAAAAATTAAAGGGGTTGTAAAGGTTCATTTTTTATTTTCTAAATAGGTTCCTTTAAGCTAGTGCATGGATATGCAATTAGCGGACCTCCAGCTGTTGCAAAACTACAAGTCCCATCATGCCTCTGCCTCTGGGTGTCATGCTTGCTGCTGTCAGAGTCTCGCTATGCCTCATGGGACTTGTAGTTTGGCAACAGTTGGAGGTCCGCTAATTGCATATCCCTGAGCTAGTGCAAGTTGGTTCACTTACCTTTTCCTTAGATTTCCCTTCTAAATATTTTTTTTCTTTGTCTGAATTTCTCACTTCCTGTTCCTCCTCAGTAAGCTGTTCAGTAAGCTGTTCTGGCTGACTAAACACCACTCGGATGATGGTGTGAAGTTCAGTGAGGAGAAACAGGAAGTGAGAAATTCAGACAAAGAAAACAAACATTTAGAAGGTAAATCAAAGGAAAAGGTAAGTGAACCAACAATGCACTAGCTTAAAGGAACCTATTTAGAAAATAAAAAACAAACCTTTACGGCTCATTTCGACCAGATGCATTGTCAAGCATTTTTTTCTGCATTTGCATTTTACAACACAAGCAAAGAAATTACTGTTTTCAGGACATTGCGTTGCAGTGCACTGGAATAACATCCAGCATGCTGCATTTTGGCTGCACCAAGCTGCAGGTGGCCATTTCAGCAAGTTCAAATTTATATGTTATAACAGAACTTTAGTTATCGAATAAAGAAAATTTAGAAAAAAAAAGGAGCTAAAGCTTTTCTTCATATTCTTCATACTACAAAAAAAAAAAAAAAAACTCCCAGTCTCCTAGCAATTTTGTTATTTGGTGTACAATACCTGTGATGCATGTGTAGTGCAGAGCACACTCCCAGCCCACTCCCGGAATCAATGGCAACAAGAGAGCTGGGTACCGGGATAATGTAACTCCTGTAAATGTTACATCAGTGGCTTTTCCATGGCCTTGGATGAAAGAAAGGAACCTCGACTAAGAGAAGATGGCAGCAGGTGGTGTGGTGGAAGCTGGCAAACAGTTCTGGTTTAAGACGTATCTAAACTCAAAAACAAATATGTAATATACTGTATTGCAGCTTACCAGTTTTTTTTTCAGGCTAAGAACATTTTTAGCAAGTACAGAAAATACCTTTTGATCTTGCCAGACACGTAGAGTCACTTCCTGGGAGCGGAGATGAAAGCAAAACAAAAATCTTCAATCTATCCACCATGTAATGGAGATGAACAAAAGCAGACATGTTTGAAGTCCAGCCTGTGTGAAAACCTTGGCTGTCCCATAGATATAATGGAGAAAAAAAAGCATACACATGAAAGGGAGAGGAAGTGTATTTTTCCTGCAGGATAACTAAATGAAACTACAGGAAAAAAGCCTGAAAAAGAAAACTAATGCATCTATTAAATCTAAAGACTGGTAAGCTGCAATATTACATTTTTGATTTTGAGTTCAGATGCCGTTTTTAAAATAAATACCGTAAAATGTCCATTAAATTTCATAGTATTCAAAAAACTGTGTCAGCATGTGCTAGAATAGTAAAAGATAAAAGAGGTGTGTTTACTTTATGTATCAAGATTAATAACATCCCATTTAACAATATGATACATATAGGGCTAAACTTAAAGTGGAATTTTGGGCTTCACCTAACTACTCTTAAAACTGTCCCCTCCCCCTCCAAACACTTATACTTACTAGCCTGTGTAAGAAAGATGCATATACAGTACTTACCTATTTTCAGGCTGCTTTGGTCAGGTCACATGATCTCCCCAAGAGCACTTGGATATTGGTGTCACCCAAAGGTTTCAATGCCCCATCCATTGTCAGTGCTTCGTCCTCTCCCCTGCAGCAGCACTGGCTGACACAGGGGAGCGGGATAAAGTGACCGAACCAGAGTAGCTTGAAAATGGGTACATATATGAGTCTTTTTTAAATAAGTTGGTAATTATAAGTATTAGGAGGGGGTACATTTTTAAGAGTACTTGTGTAAAGCCCAGAAATCCACTTTAAACATCATTCTGTTGCTGTCCTAGGCAAACATGAATGACGCCCTCCAATGACATATTTTTAGAAAAACCAAAAGAATGCATGTCATCTTATTTAAAGTGCTTCTATTTAAACCATACAGTCCTAATTAAAGATAAAACGATTTCATTTTTCCAAAACTATAGAGAGTAATGCCACTCCTCTCAACTGCCTCTGCATCCCCTCACCCCCTTTTTACATTTTTCTTTCTTTGCTAGATTTACCAATATATTTATTTTCCAAATGCAGCTAGAAAAGGAGAAAAATATATAATTTTTTTTTTTTTTTTTTTTATGTAATCTGAACATTTTAAAACTGGGCACCCTAGGCACAGGCTCAAAAGTGCCTTCTAGAAAACGGAGCCCTGAAATTCCTAATATTGGGAATGGCAAGGTTTGTTGGAAATGATGCAGCTATGTATGCGTTCAAAAGAAGAATACTAATGACTGAAATATTTCTTCATGTTAGGCTAAATATAAAAGTATGGTTGAGCAATATAATAATTATTCATAGCGCATATGTAAACATCCCCATAATACCATGTTGCCATAACAACAGAACTAACCCAGACAATAACAAAAATGACAGGAAAGGGAAGCCAGCGTGGACTATGTTTTCTGTGATCATATACAGACAACCTGTTTGCAACTATACAAGTAATGATATATTAATAAGCAGAGTTTACATATCGATATAATAGATGTTACTGGCATTGTATTAAGCAAAAATGGTCATAATATTATTTCTTGTAGTATTTGCTCTGATCAGATTTGACTAATCTGTCCAGAAAGACAATTCAAATGACATTTTTCACGGAGACCTGATCTTCCTTCCCAATTGCACTGAGACCCCAGGCACATTCATTAATTGCGGTCATTTTTTCATTTTATTTCAGAGAGTACATAATCTGTCCTGTTATAGAAAACACCATTTAACACCAGAAGTCAACACCTACCTCAAAGTAGAACTCAAAGCAAAACGTTTTCGTTCTAATTTGGATAGAGTTATGCCGCGTACACACGGCCGTTTTTCTCTTCGAGAAAAACGTCATTTTTTCCTTTCGACGAGAAAAACGATCGTCTGTGGGCTTTAGGTCGTTTTTCTCGATGAGAAAAACGGCATTAAAAACGACGAGAAAAATTAGAACATGTTCTAATTTTTCTCGTCGTTTTTGTCCGACATTTTTTCCGCTGCAGTTTTCCCATAGGGAAACACTGCCGCGGAGCCCACAGATGGTCGTTTTTCTCGACAAGAGAAAAAACGACGTGAAAAACGACCGTGTGTGGGGAACAAGCCGTTCCCTCGTTTTTAATGACATTATTCACGGCGTTTTTTTAACCGCCGTGAATAATGATCGTGTGTACGCGGCATAAGGGAGGGTGATAACCCCTGTCAGTTTTCTTTTTTTTTGCCATCTGTGCCCCCTACTGGTGAGATTTACCTTCACTTCCTGTTTCCATAGCTGAAAACAAAGTAAGTAAGGGAATCCATGGTTGTCACCAGAACTAGTGTCCCCGTTGAAAGATTAGAAGGGATCACGCGAGACGGACGTAGACCAGGAAGTGACCGGAGGAGCAGTAAGATGGCTGTTTCAGCCGCGTCCTTTGTTTACAAGCTGTTTTTTCATTCTTTTAATGTAAGGGGCCATTTTAGCCTAATAAACACTGCCTTGCTTATAACTTTATCACACTATTGGAGGCATTTTCTGTCCCCCCTTCCCCCCTCCCATTGGTGTTGTATTGGGTGACACATTATGTCCAGCAATTAGGTGCCCTGGAGGAAACTGCAGGTGGACCATCTCACGACAGATTCCAGAGGAGAGGAAGTGCAACAAACAGAGAGAAATCATCCCCAAAGATATAACAGCCAATTGCGAGTTGATCCAGAATTGAGGTGAGGATTCTGGGAGACTGGGCCAGGATAGAGTTATACCATAGCTGAGTTCATCCATAGAGGAGGAATATATCCCACTTTACTATACCAGTCTGGAATAACATGAATAAAAGTCAGCCATAGGAGAGGAACCCTCCATATTGAGGACGAAGAAGGACTTTTTATCAACAGTTATTTAATTTTCTCTAGTTCATTGAATTCTTTATGCACATTCACCAGTATATTGGACACAGAGACTTTTTTAAGTGACACTTATTTTTTTATTTCATTTTCAATACAAGTTTTTTATTTTGATTGTGTTTTTTATTATTTCATTATTTTGTGGATATCACTGTCCCCGTATGGGATTTCTTTAAGCGTTTATCACCATTATATTTATCATTCACCCGTTGAAAGATTCCCCTCTATTCATGTTCTGGTGTCAAACAAAAATGTATGATTTTCTTGTATTTTCTTATGATAATGGTAAACATGACAAAGCGAGAAGGTGAATCTCCTTAACGGGCAAAAGCAGCAATAATAGGATTTTTATAACAGCTTACCTGTAAAATCCTTTTCTTGGAGTACACCACGGGACACAGAGCTAGTCATTACATAATGGGTTAAGGGTCACCAGCGGTGATTGGACACTGGCACAACCAATGGAAGACAGTTCCCCTCCATATAACCCCTCCCATCAGGGAAGTACCTCAGTTTTGTAGCAAAGCAGTAAGGTTCCCATAAGAAGGGGGGGGACCTCTGTGTCCCGTGGTGTACTCCAAGAAAAGGATTTTACAGGTAAGCTGTTATAAAAATCCTATTTTCTTTATCGTACACCACGGGACACAGAGCTAGTCATTACATAATGGGACGTCCCAGAGCAATGCTCATATGAAGGGGGGGAGACACAGATCAAAACAGGCCGCTTGCGGACCAGAAGCCCTATACTGCTGCCTGCAGCACACTTCGCCCAAAGGCGGAATCCTCATGTCCTTTCACATCTATTTGATAGAATTTGGAAAATGTATGGACTGAAGACCAAGTTGCAGCTTTACAGATCTGAGCCATCGAAGCCTGGTGGTGCACTGCCCATGAAGCACTTATCGCCCTGGTAGAGTGCGCCTTAACAGGAAAAGGAGGAGTCCTGTTCTTTAAACCATAAGCTTGAACAATTACTTGTCTAATCCACCTGGAAATGGTGGATTTTGATACCGCTTGGCCCTTCTTGGGCCCATCTGGTAAAATAAACAAAACATCTGTTTTACGTATCTGAGCGGTTGCTTGCAGATACACCCTTACCGCTCTCACTAGATCTAGAGAGTGTAATAATTTTTCCCCCGCCGTCCGCGGGTTTGGAAAAAAGGAAGGCAGAACAATGTCTTGATTCAAGTGAAAAGCCGACACCACCTTAGGTAGAAAAGCCGGATGGGGTCGTAGTACGATTTTGTCCTTGTGACAAATTAGATAAGGCTCTTTACAAGAAAGAGCTGCTAGCTCTGATACTCTCCTAGCAGAAGCTATAGCAATCAGAAAGGCCAACTTCCTACTCAATATAATTAAAGGAATATGGCGAATAGGTTCAAAAGGTTGCTTTTGCAACACTGACAATACCAAATTCAAATCCCATGGACACAAGGGAGTCCTAACTGGAGGATTTATCCTCAGTACCCCCTTAATGAATGTCTGAACTAGGGAGTGAGATGCCAATGGTCTCTGAAAGAAGACTGATAGAGCCGATATTTGCCCTTTGATAGTGCTAAGGGCTAAATTCATATCCACTCCTAACTGGCAAAAAGCAAGAATCCTACTTATTTCATATTTCTGAGGATTCCAACATCTGGATTCACACCAGGAAACGTATGCTCTCCAGACTCTCTGATAGATGAGTCTGGAGGCTGGCTTTCTAGCATTAATGAGCGTAGAAAGAGCCGGACCAGAGACCCCTCTCTTTTTCAAAATGTGGGTCTCAGCAGCCAGGCCGTCAACTTTAGCCTTTGTAAGGAAGGGTGGAATACTGGACCCTGTGACAGCAGGTCGTGTCGAAGTGGAAACTTCCAGGGCCTTCCTATCGCCATTTTTACAATCTCGGCGTACCAAGGCCTCCTGGGCCAGTTTGGGGCCACTAGGATTACTGGTATTCCCTCCTCCTTGATCCTGCGAAGCAGTCTTTGTAGAAGAGGGATCGGAGGGAATGCATAGATCAGTGAGAACTGATTCCATGGAGTTATTAGAGCGTCTGTATTATTAGAGCGTCTGTCCCGTAGGCTAGAGGATCTCTCGTTCTGGACACAAAGTTGTCCAATTTCTTGTTGAAGTGCGCATGCGCGGGGACTCGGAGAAGGACGTGTGCTGACCGAGCTCCCGGCACCCCGACCCACCAGAGCTAACGATAGCGCAGGCACCGAGGTCCGTGAGCCAGGACCGATCCCACACCAGCCCCGAAGTGGTGATGAACCGTAGGGCACAGGGGCAGCCGCGGAAAGGGCACGATAAGCAAACTACAGACCAGAAGAGAGCAGGGCCTTCCCCTATAGCACAGCCGCGATCCAAGATGGCGCCGGGTAAGCCAGACACACGAGGCAGCACGGCAGCAGCCAGATCCGACGGCGCTACACAGAGAGGTGACAGGCAGCTAAATCTGGAGCCAATTAGGGATCCATTCTCCTCACAATCCTCGGGAGAGGTGGAGACCGGACAGCGGGGTGAGTCACTATCACATCCCCCATCCCCAGTCATATACGCTGATAGACATGACTCTCCAAACTCCCCTGCCTCCCCTGCCTCCTCCATGGATAGGAACATGGCAGACTTAGCAGAAGTCCTCATTAGCCAATCCAGCCAGGATATGCCAATTCCCCAGATCTCACACTATTCCCCTGATGCTGTACTGTTGGGCAGATTCTCCACCATGCTGCAGCAGGAGCTCTCTAAGGCCTGCACATTAATCACCACTGACCTGAAAAAAGACATCCATAGCTTGGGAGAGCGTTTTGAGCTAATTGAAACCAAAGTGGACGGAGCCATCAAAAGGGTCAACCAGAACTCAGCCATGGTGACAGACCTCCAGGATAGATTAGAAGAGGCATTCACAAAAATTGAAGATTTGGAGAATCGTTCTCGTAGGTACAATGTCCGCGTGCGTGGCCTCCCTGAAACTCACACAGATCTAGAGGGGGCTGTAAAAGACCTGATGAAAACCCTTATCCCTGATATAGCCATCCACCACATGGAAGTTGATCGCGTTCACCGAGCACTGACAGCCCCAAGGGCCGACGGCCTACCACGAGACATTATTGTTAAGCCACATCACTACCGCATTAAGGAAAAGATGATGCTTGCGGCTCGCAACAGGCCGGACCTGTCGCTATTTGGAACACCAATACAGCTTTTTACAGATTTGGCGCCATCAACGGTCCAAAAACGCAGAAACCTACGGCCATTACTTCAGCAACTTATGGCCAAACAGATTAAGTATCGATGGTCGTTCCCTTTTAAGTTATCATTCACTTACAACGGAAAGTCCCACTCCTTTTCCACGTTCCAAGCAGGCGAAGACCTACTGCTTAGTCTCGGCATCATTGCACGGGACTCTCCGACTCCGATTTCATCTCCCCCTCGTCTGGATCATCGTCCCCTCTCCCCGATATGGCAGGATCGCACACGCTCACAGGCCAGAAATGCTCGCCGGAATACCTGAGTATTATTGCTCTTTTCTCTTTTTGCTTTTTTTTTGCCCCCCTTTTGAGAACTGTTAGTGCTTGATTGCACAGATATGGCCTGGGCCCATGATGGACTATGGGCCTGATGGGGCCATCGTTACCGTTCACAGGTTACAAAGTCACAGGTTACAAAGTTACTGGAGTTCCTGGTTCTTCGGACTGGCTGCCAGCCGAATATTTTACAATCCCGACGGGCCCAACCTGGTCGAAGAAATTTTGCTTTTTGCTTTTTAGCAGTCTGGGGGCCTTAGTCGGACCGCAATGTGTTCCCCTGTTAGGCTGTGGCTCGGGGGCCGGAACGACCGATGGGGACCCTTCCGGCCCCGGCGCCACTGGCCTTGGGAATGCATGTTCCTATAGACAGCCTGTTATGTTACAACTATATTGATTGATTTTGTCATTTCCGATATGACCTCGAATAGCCTGCTCGTACAGAGTTTAATCATATTTGGGTCGGGGTGGTCATGCTTGCCACCCAACTGCAAGACTACCTATCCTACGACAAGGATGGTACCCTTGCACCTAATTTGCCGGATGTTGTCTCCGGCAGGGGTTATTCCCCATTCCTTCATTCATCAGCTAGGATTGAGTTATATTGATTGTTTGGGCCTAAGGCCTATGTATATGTTTTTTTGCTTTTATTCTTGTTTCTCTTCTTCTCTAATGCCTTTTCCTTCTCTCCCTTCCCCCTCTTTCTTCGGAGCCTCGGTTCAGCGCCCTTCCCTTATGTCATGGTCTGAGAGGTCACATAGCCGAACAGTCATCATTATCGGGACCCTTCTCGCTTCATTCATTATGCAAGGTAAGAGTGCTCTGCCCTACCACGATGGCCACCACATATAACACAGACTATTCGATAGTTAGCCATAATGTACATGGATTTAACTCCCCTACTAAAAGAACTAAGGCTTTCCAGTTTTATCATAAACAGAAGGCTGAAGTCCTGCTATTACAGGAAACTCATTTCTCCAATGTCTCAGCGCCCAGTTACCTTAATGGGAAGTATCCACAGTTCTACTTGGCAGGGGGTCGGGAAAAGAAGGGCGGTGTAGCCATCTGCTTTTCGAAACGGACCCCCTTTACCCCCATCACTATTGTTAAGGACAAGAGAGGTAGATATATTATGGCAGTGGGGCGGCTCCATGACCAGGAAGTGTCCTTTATATCATACTATGCCCCGAATACTGGACAGCCGGAATTCTTTAGCAAAATGCTGAAGATTCTTATGCCCAAAGTCCAGGGTCAGGTCATTATGGGAGGCGATAGCAATATCCCCTTGGACAGAATTATGGATAAATCGGACTCCTCTAAACCAACATTGAAACGCCCACCGACTGGAAGCAGCAAGGTTGCACGTCTGTTTCATTTCCATGACCTCATCGACGCCTGGCGAGAAAATAACCCTACGGTCAGAGACTTTACACACTTTTCACAAGCCCATCATACTTACTCGAGGATAGACCACGTTCTAGTACGTACGCCTTTGCTACCATTTATTAAGTCGGTTAAGATTTTATCTACCCCTTGGTCTGATCATTCCCCGATAAAACTCTCTACTTCAGAGCTGTGGACTAAATCTAGGCCCTCCCCGTGGAGACTTAATGTGAGCTTGCTGAATGACCCTACAATCTTTTTAGAGATTCAAAAGGAAATACAGGAATACTTTAGACTTAATAAGGCATCGGACACATCCCCCGCAATTAACTGGGTAGCTCATAAAGCAGCGATTAGGGGCATATTGTTACAAGTGGCAGCCAGGATTAAACGCAATAGGGAACAGGCAAATAAGATTCTGGAAACAAACTTGGATAACTTACTTAGTGAACAGCACAGGAATCCCCTGGTAGATATAAGGCATAAAATTGACGAGGCTCGACTAGCACTAAATCTTAGCTTGACTACTCAAGCGGAGAAACATATTAGTTGGTCTAAGCACAGATTCTATACGATGGGTGATAAACCTACCACAATGTTAGCTAGAAAACTGGTTCCTCGACCGTACACACCGACTTTGCCTAAATTACGACTATCCACGGGCCTAACCTCCCAGAACCCCGAACGGATAATTGGAGAATTTCACAAATTTTATGCTAAGCTGTATGGAGCGCAGGACAAGTTCGATCTATCCGGAGCGAACACATTCTTTCGCGACTTACAGCTGCCTAAATTGACACAAGCCCATGCGGAACTGATGGACGGTGCTCTTACAGAGCCTGAAGTCAGGGCTGCAATTAAAACCCTACACCCTACTAAGGCCCCTGGGCCAGATGGATTCCCGGGTCACTATTATAGGAAATATCACGATCTTCTGGCCCCACATCTCTGTACTTACTTTAATGACCTGAGAAGCGGCAGCAAGCTCCCCAGCCATGAAAATGTAGCCTATATAAGTGTTATCCCGAAACCAGGAAAGGACCATACAGACTGTTCCAATTACCGCCCAATTTCTCTGATCAATACGGATCTTAAGATTCTAACCAAAATACTGGCCCAGAGACTTAATACTTTTCTTCAGTGTTATATCCATCCTGACCAAGCAGGTTTTGTCCCGACAAGACAGGCATCAGACCAAACCCGCCGGATAATTAACCTTATCTCGGCAGTTCGGTCTGATTGGGATGGAAAGGGGACTAGGAGGGGAATGTTACTTTCATTGGATATCCAGAGGGCGTTCGATTCTATCTCCTGGGACTATCTTTTTGATGTTCTCACACGCTTTGGATTTGGGAGACGCTTTCTGGATCTCCTTCACATATTATATGATTCCCCCAGTGCCTCGCTAATGCTCAGAGGATATACATCCCAAACATTTCCTATCAGGAGAGGAACTAGACAGGGCTGCCCGTTGTCGCCACTATTATTCGCCCTGGCGATTGAACCACTAGCGCTCAAAATTCGCGCCTGCAGAGATATACAGGGCATTTATTGCGGAGACTATGAACACAAATGTTTACTCTTTGCGGACGACTTGTTGCTGACCTTGACCTCACCGATCACATCCCTACCTAATTTATATGCTATTTTGCAGCCTTTTTCTAACATTTCCGGGTTGGCAATTAATCATAGTAAGTCAAGAGCACTGAACTTATCTTTGCTAAGCTCCACTCAGGCTACGCTTGAAAAATCATTTCAATTCCGATGGGAATCCACAGCTCTCCCTTATTTAGGCATACAGCTGACCTCATCTATTGGTGAGTTGTACAAAGAGAATTATCCAGCCCTTTTCAAACGGCTAACAGCTGACATGGCTAAGTGGCAGGTTCACCCGCCATCGTGGTTTGGCAGACTTCACTCAATTAAAATGAATGTTCTACCTCGATTATTGTATTTCTTCCGTACCTTGCCAGTTTCATTGGCCCGTGATGACCTTAAACGATTCCAGAATAAAGTAATACAGTTTATTTGGGGTGATAAGAGACCCAGGGTGAATAGGAGCACTCTATACACGTTGAAGCGGAGAGGAGGACTTGGTCTTCCAGACTTATTAAAATATTTTTATGCTGCCCAGATAGCACAACTTACAAGGTTTCACTCCCAACAGGCACAGGCCATTTGGATGGCTATGGAATCTTATTCCTGCCGTCCCAAACCTATTTCTTATATTTTATGGCTCCCTATCAAGGAGCGACCTCCTATACTTTGCCCTACTTTATCCATGTCACTGGAACTATGGGACAGACACTCCAGATCTCACAAATTCAAATCTCCTCATTCTCCATTGACACCTCTGCTTCAAAATAAAGCATTCACCCCGGGTCTCACCCCACTAGCGTTCGAATGGTGGACTAATAAGGGTTTTAAGTGTATTGCTGACTTGTGCGATCATAGAGGTATGCTGACCGAACGGACTATGGCTGACAGGCATCAAATGCCTCCAGCGGAGGGTTATAGGTTCGCCCAAATCTCACATTATGTACAAACCCTGGCTCGCAAGAGCGACCTAGCAACCCAAACTCCCATGGAACATCTATGCAAAAATTATGATAAAATTAAAGGACATTTATCTGCTATATATTCGATATTGCTGAGTGCATCGACAAAGCTGAATTATATGGTCCAATGGGAGACCGACTTGCAGGAAACCCTGGATCTGGACGAATGGCATAGGATAGCCGAGACAGCATCTCGTTCGCTCGTCAATACTTCGATAATTGAGGCCAATTATAAGGTTCTGCTGAGGTGGTATATGGTGCCGGTCAGACTGGCAACTTTTGTTTCAGGAGCTACCCCGTTGTGCTTTAGAGGATGTGGCCAGGTGGGCACCACCTATCATATTTGGTGGACATGCCCAAAGGTCCGGAGGTTTTGGATCAGGGTGTATAATTTAGTTTACTCCCTTACCCAACTAAACCTAACTAAATCAGCTAAGCAAGCACTACTGGGGGGAGGAGATGTGGAAGCCTCCAAGTCCTGCAAGAGGCTCTTGACATTTATATTTATCTCAGCCAAAATCACCATTGCTAGGAACTGGAAATCGGCAGCTCTACCATTCGATCAGCTTAAAGGCAAGTTGTCTTGGTTGATGCTAAACGAACGCTTGACCGCTCTGGCCCAAGATAAAATGAAACTGTTTCATAAAGTGTGGGACCCATGGCTTCGTTACCTAACTAATGACCCGGGGATGTTTACAGCATAGCCTAAGGGGTTAGGTTGGGATGTCTGGGTGCTGAATCGGGGCTCCTCCCCCCCTCCCTCCCCCCATTCCCCCTCCTCAACTGTCCTTTCCTTACTCTGTTTCCTCCCTTCTATTCTCTGTCACTGTCCTCTTTCCTCTCTTTTGAAATTTACTTATTGTTTATTTTTGGAGTCAGATCCAGACCTTAGAGGTTTGTGCTGCTCCCTGTTTTCTCAGCTCCTACGGGACCATTGTCAGTCTGATCGGACCTCTGGGCTGCCCACACAGCCGGCTGAGTTGCGCCCCCCCCCGATAGATGGATGGGGGGGCGGCTCATCTGGGTGGACGGTTCAGATATGATCTGCGATGCTAATAGGGGTTAACGGCTCTACGGAGCTTCGGACTTATGTGAGCTATTAAGTAGTGATAATCGTTATTTCTACTTATTTATTTATTTATTTATTTATTTATTTTTTGTTTACTACTCCAAGGACCCCTACACTTAGTGATCTTCATTGTGTTACCCCAAATGTTGATTGTGACTGTACAATGTTATGTTGCGACTTTTATACATTTTGTATGACAAAACTTGAATAAAAATATTGAAACACAATTTCTTGTTGAACCTGGCAGCTAGCAGGTCTACATCTGGGTTTCCCCATCTCAGACATATGGCCTGAAAGATCTCGGGGTGAAGAGACCACTCTCCTGGTAGCAGCTGCTGACGACTCAGGTAGTCTGCTTGCCAATTTTCTATCCCTGGAATGAAGATTGCAGAAAGGCAAGGTACATGCTCTTCTGCCCATGCCAGGATCCGGTTCACCTCTCTTTGGGCTGCCCGACTGCGGGTGCCTCCTTGGTGATTGATGTAAGCTACTGCAGTAGCATTGTCGGATTGAACCCGAACTGGGTAGCCCTGTAACCTGTATGTCCAGGTTTTGAGGGCTAGATATACCGCCCGGATCTCTAGCACATTGATGGGCAGGATCCCCTGAGTCTTGGCCCAGGTTCCCTGGGTAGAAGCCTCCTCGAATACTGCACCCCAGCCCGATAGGCTGGCATCCCTAGATACCACCTTCCAGGCCACTGGGAGGAAGGACTTTCCCTTCCGTAAATTCCTGGCTTCTAGCCACCAATCGAAGCTGTGGCGTACTTGTGAGGACAGGCGCATGGGTATATCCAGAGCTTGGCTCTTCCTGTTCCAGGAAGCTAAAATATTGCCTTGAAGTAGTCTCGAATGAAACTGGGCGTAAGGGACCGCCTCGAAGGAGGCTACCATCTTTCCCAATAGTCTCATGCAAAGGCGAATAGACGGCCTCTTGTTTGCTTTGACCTTGTGGATCAGGTCTTTCAGAGACTGTATCTTCGGTTCTGGCAGGTATACCCCGTTTTGGGCTGTATCTATGATCATGCCCAGGTACACTATCCTTCTTTGGGCCTGGAGAGAGGATTTTTGTAAATTTATAATCCATCCTAAATGCTCCAGGTATCCTACTGTAGTGTGTACAGCGTGACCCAATCCCTCCTTTGACTGATCTATTACTAGTAGATCGTCCAGATAGGCTGTTACCGCAATGCCCCGTGTTCTTAGGTTTGCTAACAGAGGAGCTAGCACCTTTGTGAATACTATGGGCGCGGTGGCTACACCAAACGGCAGAGCCACAAATTGAAAGTGGCGATCTTCTACCGCAAACCTTAGGAATCTTTGGTGAGCGGGGAGGATGGGTATGTGTAAATGTGCGTCCTTGATATCTATGGGCGCCATGAATTTTCCGCCCTTTAAAGTGGCGGCCACGGATCGGATCGTTTCCATTCGAAAATGGCGATCGTTCAGGAACCGATTTAGGGATTTTAGATCCAGGATGGGTCTGACATCTCCATTTGGCTTTGGAATCACAAAGAGGTTTGAGTAAAAACCTGCACCTCGCTCTTTTTGGGGTACGTCTGTAACTACCCCTTGAGCCATTAAGTGATTCAAACCTTTGAAGAAGGATTCTCTTTTTTGTGGATCCTTGGAGAGTCTTGAACCTCGGAATTGAGAAGGTGGGATCTCTCGAAATTCCAGTTTGTACCCTGAGGATATTGTGGATACTACCCAATTGTCCTGGATTTCTGACCCCCAAGTCGCTCAGAACTGATAAAGCCTTCCTCCCACTCGGCCGAGCGGGGGCGCCCCTTCACTGAGAGGCTTTGGGGGCTTGCTTATTAGCTCTTGCACCCCACGGCTTCTTGTTCTTCTGAGCTTGCCCCTTGGCTTTTGTGGGCGGCTAAAACAGGCCGCCGCCACTGGTTGGAGTCAGATTTCCCGGGAGCTGGGGAGAGAGAGCGTTTAAAACAAGATCTCTTGTTTTTCTTTCTCTCAGGTAAAAGTCGTTTTACCACTTGATATCTTCTGTATATATTTTTCTAAATCTTCCCCAAATAGGCGTTCGCCATGGTACGGGAACTTGCCAACAGCTTTTTGCATGGGGTTTCCGCTGACCAATGCTTAAGCCAAAGTACTCTGCGCATCTGTACCAGCTGGAGTGTAAGGCGTGATGCCTGTATGATAGAATCTCTCATGGCATCCACTGTGAAGCATAAGGCTTTAGGCAAATTTTCCCAATTTCTAGCCTGCTCTGAAGGCAGTTCCTTCAGCCCCTGCTTTACCTGTTGGCTGATGACCTGACACATACCGACTGCTGCTACTGCAGGTTGGGTAATTGAGCCGGCCAAAAGGAAGGAGGATTTCAACTTCCTCTCAGAAGGATCTTTTAAACCCTTGTACATTATCCACCGGACATGTCAGGTTTTTATTTACACAAGAAATAGCCGCAACTACCGCAGGCAGGCTCCATTTCTTTAAAAAAATTTCCCCCATAGGATAAAGAATGTTAAACCTTTTTGGAGGTGAGAAACGCTTATCTGGATGTTGCCAGTTTGCGTATATTAGATCCTCTAGTAACTGATGAACCGGGAAGGAGCATGCACCTTGCAGGGATCTTAATGACCCTAGGGAGGAGACAGGTAATTCCGTTACCTCCGCAGAGGTTAACTTAAATGCACTGCTATAGCATTGTACCTGTGACCTTAAAATCTGGCTCCTCATCCTCTGCTGATGTAGCCTCCTCCTCCTCATCCTCCTCCCTCAGGTACTTCTGAAGGGAGGTCCAATACTGGAAGAGACCTGCTTCGCTTATTGTCCTTTTTAGAGGACTTAGCGATTAAGGTAGCAATTTTTTCCTCCAGATTATTTAGGGCAGCTGATAAAGTGTCCTCAGTGACATATACAGGCCCAGGCTTCACTGGGGAAGCCGCCATACCTGACAGAGGTAATGGCTCATCCTGTACAGGTGCATTTGGCAACACAGGAGAGGAAGGTACCGAGTCAGCACAGCTAGAGCCTCCTCTCAGGCGGTGGTGCTTTCTTATCTCTTTTTGTCCGTATTACTTCCCCTGGAAGGCTTACTGTTTAGACAAAATACAAGGTACCTAAATGCATATACTACCGTGTTCAGTTTAGCAAATACATTAAGTATGCAACTTTTAACACATAACTATGCATAACATGGATGTCTTCTAGGAAGTACCCAATCCAACCACATGGAGTCTTACGTCCCTGTATAGCTGCTGTGTTTCTCTGCCAGGAACAAGAGAACTAACGAGCTTGCTTGCTGCTGCAGTGCTTCTCACACTGACAGTCTTTTAAATTTGGCGCCGTTTCTGTGCCTGCGCGCGCCCCGTGCCCGCGCACGCCTTCGCCCCCCCCCCTCCGATAAAGCGCGCTCCCGCGCGCGCGGCCCTTAGCGCTATGGCGGTGGCCATAGTGAGAGAGGACTCTCATCAGCCCTTGTTCCCACTTACCTGCATCTGCAGGTGTCTGGTCGGCCACCGAAAGGAGGATCGGGGTGCCCCAGCAAGCTCAGCAGCGGAGGTGACGAGCAGTGTACTTCGCCGAAGCCGACACTGAACAGAGTGAGGTGAGTATATTCAGCTCTTTACTCCCCCCAGTGGTGGAAAAAAAGAAGACATCCATTTTTTGAAAAAGGTCCCAACCTAGTTATGGACCTTCTAATCTCACCTTATCCACGCCGCAGGTTTTTCTGCTGAAAGATTTCAGACAGATACCAAACTACACCCTTCACGGTGGGCTATGTGTCCCAACCTTCAGGGATATGGGTTCCTATTTAAAGGATACCTCTCCCCTGGGCCTTGTACAAGACTCTTACCAGGACTTTATAGCGAAATAGCGAAAGTGCTGGATCTTAGAGCCCAGTCCTCCGAAGAGAGACATTACAGGCGACGCCTCATGGATGAGGCCCGGATCCCATCCAGATTCAGCTCATTTGTAGGCGTCTTGGATGGATCCGAAAGCATAGCTCTTTTACCCCCAGAGGGTCTCTTTGGTAGAGCTTTCCTTTAGCACCTCCTAACGCGTCCAACACCTTTCGACACTGGCGAAAAAACTGAGGTACTTCCCTGATGGGAGGGGTTATATGGAGGGGAACTGTCTTCCATTGGTTGTGCCAGTGTCCAATCACCGCTGGTGACCCTTAACCCATTATGTAATGACTAGCTCTGTGTCCCGTGGTGTACGATAAAGAAAATAACCTGACAGGTGTTCTAATCCCTCTCCCCTTTGTCCAAAACTACTACTGTTCCCACCACGTCCATTGAGCTATGTTCTGCATAGATCAACGCAGGGGCACATTCCACAAAAAATATTCTCTATGTTCCCTGTCCACACCATAATGCTGCATTAAACTGCAGTACGCTGCATAAAAATGCAACATGTCTGTATCCAGAGCACTGCACTACAGCACACCACAACACCAAAACTTGAATGAACTATCATTTCAATAAAATAAGACTAAAAAAAAACATGCATTGTAACAACACATCACACCACCATTCACTGCACTTATACAATGTACACAAGCAGCACTCATTTTAGCATGCAGGCTGATGTAAAAAAAAGCCCCAAGTCAGCATTTGTGGACCTTTGTTAACGAGAAACTGCAAGAAGCAAAGCTCAAACTACAGTACCCTTAAAAAAAAAAAAAAAAAAACTTATTAGGATCCGTCTTGCAATGCTTTGATTTTAAAAAGTAAATTGTGTCTGCATGGAGTCAGTTACTATGTTCTACACTTAGCTTCTTGCAAAATGGTATTTTAAATAATACTACAAAAGTCTAAGGTGAAAGACCCACTACTATCAATACACAATTACTAACAGCTCAATGGCTTGAAAACGCTGATTTGGAGCTGTCAAGCAGTGCCCCATAGACAATAGATTGTTACCTACTGGCAAAATGAGACATGATTGGGAGACTCCACTAACTGGAGATATCGGTCACATATCTGTCCGCATTCAGCTGGTTTGTTGTAAAGTCTTAATATGAATCCTTAAAACGTCCTCCCATACTCTAGTCCTAATACTCAACTCTAGTCCTACTCTAGTCTAGTCCTAACCAGCCATAATCTGTACTAAAAACATTTACCAAAACTGTGTAAAAAACATTCATATTATATCATAGGTTCATACTGTAATCAATACATTCAGATTGTAATCAGGTGAGCCCTTGCACTATATTTGTTGGTTGATTGGGCCCTGGTTCACACAGCCACGACTTGTCATGCGACTTGATAGTTTACTACTTTTGGTGGGACTTCAACACGACTAGCAATCACTTCTGTTAAAGAAGAAGTATGCAAGCCGTGATGAAGTCACGTAGGGATGTCAGGTTCAAAGTCGCGTGACTTTGCAGCCGCAGCAGTGTGAACCGGGGATGAAAGATTAACAATCAACTTGACACAAACAAAAACAGCAGAAAGAGGGTGCCTGGGTCAGTGTGATAGTAAAAACAAGTAACACTTTATTCAGATACACTTACATAAAAGCTGCACACAGGGTGGATGTGGATCACCAATCAAACAGCCAGCCATCACGAGGGATGAGAAGACCTCTGTGGGGATAAGCTCAGACCCGCCGTATGGAGGTATACAACCGGCAGCGTCTCCAGCTCTCACACCCACTCTCACAGAGCTAGCAAGAGACAAAATCAGGAAGGGATGGGCCGCAACGCGTTTGAGGCGCCGCCTCCTTCTTCAGGCCTAATTGGTGATCCACATCCGCCCTGTGTGCAACTTGCAAGATATCACACTGACCCAGTCGCCCTCTTTCTGCTGTTTATGTTTGTGTCTGAGGGAACTCCCATTTCCTGCTGAGAAGCTGCCGGTGGCTATGTGCAATCCCCATCCACCTGTGAACTTCTCCTTAATATTCCTTACTACTATGTACTAATTCTTATTAATTCATTTTGGGTATATCTTGTTGTCTCCCTCCCCCGTTATTGATCCCTTATGGTCCAGCTTATAGCTGCCAGTGAGCGCTGACTCACACACTACCCGTCAGTTCTGTGTGATATATTGCTTGTGTAGCAAGGTCCCAGGCCTCTTTTAGTCTAATCAGAACCTCCAGAGCCAAGAGATCCTTCCGTATAGAGTGGGTTGTAAGGCATAGTGTGTGTAATGCAAGGTAGATTCATGGGTGCCAGACACTTCTTGAATGACAAGAGATTTTATTTTTCTTGAACACAACTGTGGGAGAGAGGGTTAGGGCCAGGACGCCCTTAGGTAGTTGCCATGTTAATTAGCAAATGCCTAGACTTCTACAGGTAGACAGCCATGCAGGGAAAGGCATCCAGCAAGACACCGCATCTGCATGTGTAGGAATGTGGTCTCCTATGACAACAGTCTTAGAACAGTTTCTAACACAAGTTGTAATGAACTCCTTTACTTTCTCTACAGTCTTCTCTACACTTTCTCTACACTTCTTGTAGGTTCTCAAGCCACTGAGCTCCCAATCTCTCTCGCTAGACTTGCTAATTCACTGCCACCAAATCATTTGAGCTCTTCCAATCTTCACTTAGGAGCTCCACCCATTTAAAAGTCAGCAGCTACAAAAAAAGTGTAGCTGCTGACTTTTAATAATCAGACACTCACTTGTCCCACGGTCCAGCGATGTGGGTGCAGGAAGACTCGCTCCTCTACCCCTCCTCTCCGAGGCATTCTAACTGTGGGCACCCGGCTGTGGCTTTACAGCCAGGCACGAGCCGCGCTGCATGCTGTGAATGGCCGGCCAATCTTCTGGGACCTATGACGTGTCCCAGAAGATTGCAAGGAGGGAGGGGGGAGAAGGGATCTTCCTTCCGCCGCCGCGGAAGGAAGGGTTTCCTAGCTTGGCACTCCAGATACTTCTCAAGCTTCACCCTACTGGCCTGCTCGATACCTGGCTTGACACACAAGGCTGCTCTGCAGGTATCACCTCCACCGACTGGGACCCTGGCTTAACACCTGCTGAAGTTTCCCAATTTTTTGCAATCCCTGGTTGGTGAGAATACTGCTCCGGTACTTGCTTCAGCTACTCACTGTGGTCCCTGGTAATAAGGTAGTTGGTCCCTTAGTGGCGACAGCTTCCCCTTTACCTCCAACCACGACAGGTTCTCAGGCCGGCAGAACATTCACTTCTGGATGGACTTCAAGCCGCAATCCTAACCCTATGCTGCTCTCTTGCTTCTGGATAGGCCCTCAGACAGCCTAGCAGCCAGATCTGCCTGGGATAGGCCCAAACTTCAGCGAAGCAGCCCGGACAATACAACACACGTCCACCCAGACAGCCGTCCAGGTGGCACAGAACACTGATCACCTGACTCCACCCAAATATATAGGTTCTCCCAGCAGGCAATTTATGAAAACCCCTGCCCATTGGCCGAGATACCCCGTATACTCCTAATCTGTCCTTGCTTTGCCCTTTTCTTATCTAATGTCACCAGGTACCCGGCCACCTAGCGGCAGAAAAGAGAATTGCAGCAATTCCAGACTTGGGGGGGATCAATTGAGTTCACCCTAAAAATGAGCCAAGGAAGCTGCACCTAGCAGGTAAATTTAGGAGCAACCCTGCTTAAACATCAGAGTTCTACACTTGTAATCAACTTGACACAGCTCACTGCAGAACAATTCTGAAGTTATGCTTTAACACACAGGAAACTCTAATCTGCCCACCTAGATCATGCTGGATAGCTGGAAAACACAGCAGTCTCTCTCTCACTGCCCTACCTGCTGCCTGTATTTCTGAAAGCCCATCGGTTTATAAACCAGATACTAGCACTAGAAGCTTTGTGGATATAGAAAGATGTTCTGTAATTAGCCTATCTGAATTAAAAGGAAAAAAATAAAATAAGGTTTTACTCATTTTGAAAAAATGCATAAACCAAATAGATTTTTCTATACTAAAGTGCTATTATTTCTTTAATTAGAACCTTGTAGTCTACTATATTTAATTAAGGAGAGCTGCAAGAGAAAAGATAGCACTGTACAATGAAAAAGGCACTGACCTCATTTTCAGATGAGCTAGATGACAGCAGAACTTCCTGAGCGTCATAGAACTCTGTAAGGGAATCTGTGATGGACAAGCGGCTCTCATTGGACATCTGATGAACTAGAGGCTTGCTACCTTCACACGTGTCCTCCTAATAAGTGGATGATAAGAACAGATCATTATTTTGACTTTATGATTAACAAATCTTCCACTGCATGATAACACTACCGAATATCCAATGGCCACGTACGAAGCTGAGATTGTGTTTTTACCTGCTTGTCAATAAAACGCAACAGACTTCAAATCATAAAACCGGCTAAAATAATTACAAATCTTTCATATATATATATATATATAGATATATATAGAGATATATATATATATATATATATAGATATAGATATAGATATAGATATATAGAGAGATATAGCTATCTATATATATAAAATCTATATATATTTTTTTTTTCCACATGCTGTAATTTGTCTCTCTTCATATACAAATCCAGAACTATATAGTTGTACACAGACATAAGGTGACAGTCTCTTGCTGAGCTAATGTTTTTGGGATATTTAAAAAGGTACTGCCTGCTGAGTCTTTTCAGAGAAAACAGCGAAGGAAAGACCTTGTCTTATCTAAAGGCTGAAGGGTTTTTACCTTCTCTGCATTAAGGTAAAAAACGAAAAAACTTTCAGAGTGCAAATTAACCCCCCCCCCCCCCCCCCATACTTACCTAAGCCCAATCTCGATCCAGCGCTGTGCATGAAGCAAGCGGCTCTTTCTGCTCTCTTCCTCCTCATAGGCTCGGGGACAGAAACGGGAGCCACTGGCTCCTGCTGCTGTCAATCACAGCCTAAATTTAACAAAGCATGATATCTTTAGGTTCTATTGGCTACGGTGTAACAGCATCCCATTTTTTTTCCAGCGTGCACAAGATGTTAAAAATTGTGTTTAAGAACTTTTTGGCTGTTTTTTTTCAGCTAGTCTTTACACAAACAGAACACTTTATAGTATGCTTGTCTCAGCTTTTATATTTAAAACATTTGGGTTTATTTATAAAAATGACTAATTACGCTTCAATATAAAACAGACAAGTGCCAGAGCTTTACTACTGGGTGTACAGGGAAGCAAAATATAACAGTTATCACCTTGTTTTTTGAGAGTTACCTTCTTACATTTATTTCACTTTTTCCTTAGTTTTCTGTTACACAACCGTTTTACTGAAAAATCCTGTTCAGATCATGAAAATAATTTAGCACCGTGCACCTCTGCCTTTGTTTATGTTTATTTCTTAAAGTGGTTCTAAAGGCCAAAGGTTTTTTACTTTAATGGATTCTCTGCATTAAGTTAAAAAACCTTGTGAGTGCAGCTCCCCCTAGCCCCCCCTTATACTTACCCGAGTCTGATCTTGTTTCAGCAAAGTGCACAAGAGCAACGTCTCTCTCCCTCCTCATAGGCTCAGAGACAGCAGTGGGCGACATTGGCTCCTGTTGCTGTCATTTACAGCGAGGAAGGAGCCCTTTGTTATGGTTTGTAGGGCTGAGCCACACTCTGATTGCTCGGAAGCAAGCCAGCATGAGTGGCCTCATAGCAAGTAGCTTGCTATGTTGGGCACTCGGCAGGGGGCAGGAACCAGGAGTGCCGGCAGGGGACCCGAGAAGAGGAGGATCGGGGCTGCTCTGTGCAAAACCATTGGGCAGAGCTGGTAATAATAACAAGTCAAGTGTATAAGTTTGTTATTTAAAAAAAAAAAAAAATGTGTTTACAAATCACTTGAACCCCCTCATACGTGTGCAGCTCACTCTCAACTCCCCTCTGCACAGAAGATTGTTCGTGTTTAGGCACATGGAGTCTATGCCTGCATGTCCAACCACCCTCCACTCTCCGGAGCCTACTTAATGAGTTTACTCTTTGTAGTCCATTATTTGTTTATTCTGCATTGCAGCAAATTCATCAGGGGAAGATAAAACTAAAAATTCTGTTAAGGCTATTCTGCCAAAGGATATAAGAAACATACAATATCTCACAAAAGTGAGTACACCGCTCACAGTATTGTAAATATTTTATTATATCTTTTCATGTGACAACACTAAAGAAATGACACTTTGCTACAATGTAAAGTAGTGAGTGTACAGCTTGTATAACAGTATAAATTTGCCGTCCCCTCAAAATAACTCAACACACAGCCATTAATGTCTAAACCGCTAGCAACAAAAGTGAGTACACCCCTAAGTGAAAATGTCCAAATTGGGTGCAATTAGCCATTTTCCCTCCCTGATGTCATGTGACTCATTAGTGTTAAAAGGTCTCAGGTGTGAAATTTGGTGTTATCGCTCTCACTCATACTGGTCACTGGAAGTTCAACATGGCACCTCATGGCAAAGAACTCTGAGGATCTAAAAAAAAATAATTGATGCTCTACATAAAGATGGTATAGGCTATAAGAAGATTGCCAAGACCCTGAAACTGAGCTGCAGCATGGTGGCCAAGACCATACAGCGGTTTAACAGGACAGGTTCCACTCAGAACAGGCCTCGCCATGGTCGACCAAAGGAGCTGAGTGCACGTACCCAGCATCATATCCAGACGTTGTCTTTGGGAAACAGACGTATGAGTGCTGCCAGCATTGCTGTAGAGGTTAAAGGGGTGGGGGGTCAGGCTGAAACTTTTTTGGTTCAGATGGTGTCAAGCGTGTGTGGCGGCAACCAGGTGAGGAGTACAAAGACAAGTGTGTCTTACCTACAGTCAAACATGGTGGTGGGAGTGTCATGGTCTGGGGCTGCATGAGTGCTGCCGGCACTGGGGAGCTACAGTTCATTGAGGAAACCATGAATGCCAAAATGTACTGTGACATACTGAAGCAGAGCATGATCCCCTCCCTTCAGAAACTGGGCCGCAGGGCAGTATTCCAACATGATAAACCCCAAACACACCTCCAAGACGACCACTGCCTTGCTAAAGAAGCTAAGGGTAAAGGTGATGGACTGGCCAAGCATGTCTCCAGACCTAAACACTATTGAGCATCTGTGGGGCATCCTCAAACGGAAGGTGGAGGAATGCAAGATTTCTAACATCCACCAGCTCTGTGATGTAGTCATGGAGGAGTGGAAGAGGACTCCAGTGGCAACCTGTGAAGCTCTGGTGAACTCCATGCCCAAGAGGGTTAAGGCAGTGCTGGAAAATAAATGGTGGCCACACAAAATATTGACACTTTGGGCCCAATTTGGACATTTTCACTTAGGTGTGTACTCACCTTTGTTGCCAGCGGTTTAGACATTAATGGCTGTGTGTTCAGTTATTTTGAGTGGGCAGCAAATTTACACTGTTATACAAGCTGTACACTCACTACTTTACATTGTAGCAAAGTGTAATTTCTTCAGTGTTGTCACATGAAAAGATATAATAAAATATTTACAAAAATGTGAGGGGTGTACTCACTTTTGTGAGATACTGTATAGGTAGTTCAACATTCTTGCATCCATGCCAATACTAAAATATCAGCTTTGTCACAGCGGATGTCACAAAATAAAAAACATGTGGTTTTAGGTGGAGAAACACAAATTATAAAAGTTTTTTTTTTGCACCCTTACTACTACTACACACACATTTTAGGTGTACAGTGTATATATATATATATATATATATATATATATATATATATATATATATATATACATACATACATACATACATACACACACACATACATTATATATATATATATATATATATATATACATATACAAACATACATACATATACACACACACACAATATATAACAATTATCTATATTTATGTTTACAGCTACTAATATTTTTCATGTAACAAGCTGGGCGCAGGCTACGTAGGAGATGACAAGGCCTTCAATGTGATTATTCAACAGGCAAACTACTGCCTGTAGTAATACATTTCACTCTATAACATCATCTGCACTTAAAAAATATTCAGCTTTAAGAGCCAATTCACACAGGGGCAACTTTGGATCCGACTTCAAGTCGCCTCAAGTCGCGCTGCATGAGAAAATCAATGTAAGTGAATGGAGCCGTCTTAATGCACACTATTGCAGTCGCTCCGACTTCAAAAAAGGTTCCTGTACTACTTCAATCTGACTTCTAGGCGACTGCTAGGCGACCTGTACCCATTGATTTCAATCGAAGTCGGATCACTGTCTTAACAGAAGCAACAATACAGGAAGAGAACATACATTTCTCAGGCAAACCTCTCCCTCCCCCCTCCCTCCCACAGAGCTGATTGTTTGATTGGCCACTGGAATGTCTCCTGTCCTGGAGGCAACTTGAAGTTGCCTTGTAAGTAGCTTCATGTCGCGCTGTGATTCATACTCAAGTCGTGTCCAAGTTGCCTCCCAAAGTCGTGCTGGAAGTCGTGTTGCCCCTGTGTGAATGGAGTCTTATATGTACTCCTGCTTTTATATATATATTCCTTTGAACTCAGATAAACGTTTAAAATAATATAGTAAATAGCACTGTTTAACAGCCTGGCACAGAAACAACATCCATAGGCCCTGGCTGGGTAGCCAGAGGAAAGATTTCTACCACAAACAGCAACACCATTATATCCAAAGTTTGGCAGCATATTGGCATCCTAGGTAAGGCCTTGTATTTTCTAACTATAGCAGATTTCCCTAAAGGGGAGCTGCAGCGAAACTGGAAATCCCTTGTTATAATCTACCCTCACCCCACTAGCAGACCCTGGGTTTCTTATGGATAGACATCTGGAACTAAAGAACTGCTGGTGAAATCTGGTATTGCAGTATGACCTAAGAAATCAATCACTGGACCCTTACTTCTTTTGCTAATCAGTCTTCAGTTCACCAGGCCCTTCAAAAAACACCAGGATGTCCTGGATCACCTGCATGGTAGTAAACAGTGGTTTCCCAATCAACAAAGCAGTTTGTTTTCTTGTATGTAGTTTAAGTTCAATTCAAACTTAACATCTACTTCTATTTTCTCATGTCAAAAACTATTGTCTATCACCAGGTCCCCTAGGTACCTGAGAGGCATGTGGCCTTCTGACACTGTTACAGAGAGTCACAAACAATTTTATATTGTCCTGTGAATACTGTATGAGTGAAGGTCATTTTCAGATAATGGTAATCATCTGCCCACATCTCCCAGGTAGGAGCTGATTTCCCAGCAAAGACTGAATGGATGTGACAAGCTGTGATGCCTCTAGATCTGCACACATTACACAGCAAGCCCTTATCTGCTACTTCCACAGGAACAGCCCCACAGGGGGCTCGAAGCAGAAGAGCCTTCCAAGTACTTAATTTACAGTGAGAATTACTTCAAGTGGAAGCAAGATTTTTTTAAATTATCAACGGATAAGAGCTAATTATAAGTAGAGCTGTTAAAAAAAAAAGACTGTCTTAAGCAGATAAACCAAAGACAAAACACTGCTACAAGTGCCGATTTGTTGACAGTCACAGTCATTAAAAGCCTCGGTCATTTTCAAGGATGGGTTTGACTTTGATTGGTGACTAAAGAGACCTTTCATAACTTGTGTTCTATACTTGGACCACAGTTGCATAACAAAGTTAAGCCTACTAATACTTTTCTTAAAAGCTTACGCCAAGTAATGTACTGTAATAAGACATTGAAGCAAAGGACTGAATGTTCACGGTTGTTTCCTTATAAATATGTGGCTATAGGAGCATTTCTGATAAATATAGTATTGCTGGCTACCTACTGACCAAGAAGCCTTGCATACAGCACCAAATGTTGCAAACACAAACATGTATCTAATTTAGTTAAAGTTATTGTAATTCTTTAATCTATTTTAATTTTTTTAAATAACAAATATACCTACCTACTCTGTGCAATGGTTTTGCACAGAGCAGCCCTGACCCTCCTCTTCTCACATCCCCCACCAGTGTTTCTGGCCCCGCCCCCCTCCGAGTGCCCACCATAGCAAGTCGCATGCTATGGGGGCACTCGTGCTGGCTTGATCCAAGGCTGGCTCTGTGTCCACAGACACACAGAGCGTGGCGTGGCTCCACCCCCGTTCCCTCCTCACTGGCTTGAATGACAGCAGTGGGAGCCAATGGCTCTCGCTGCTGTTTATGAGTCTATGAGAAGGGAGAGAGTCAAGAGAGATGTTGCTCTCATGCACATCGCTGGAACGAAATGGGGCTCAGGTAAGTATAAGCGGGCTAGGGGAGCTGCACTCACAAGTGTTTTTAACCTAATGCAGAGAAATTGGGCGAGACTCCTGGCAATGTTTATTTCATGATACTAGTGAGTCAAGGAAAAAATATGAAATGTATATTATTCCATTTTTGTTGAACAAAGCAAAAAGATATTATTCCTGAAATAATGGAAATCAAAGAAAATACCAACTATGTCGGAATGGCATAAAGAAGTAAATAGAACCAGATTAATGGAAAAGTTGATACATTTACAAAATTACTTTTATACAAGATTTTATGCAACCTGGAGAAGTTGGTTTGAGTTTAAACAGTCTTTGGTTTATATAAGATATGTAGGTAATGAAAATGCATTGGAGGAGGGGAGAGAAAGAGTGGCGGAGGAATCCCCATAGAATAGAAAGGGATCGAGGATAAGAAAAGGAAAGAGGCCGGCTTATTTTTAATCTTTTTGGTACTTGTGTGATTAAGAAAGCTGGCCTATTCTTTCCTCTAAATGCTGAGCTGGGTAAATGAGTGGGAGAATTTCCCTTTTCTTCTCCCTAAAGATCACAATTGGATTATTTTTTCGGTTTGTGTCACAACACATGAAGTAAGGGGTGGATGGGAGATGATGGGAGAGAAGATGGGGGAGAAGAAAGAGGGTGGGGAGTGAGAATGGGAGAGGTGAGGATTAGGTAGAGGGGCCTGGTAGCCACTAGATCTATCTTGGTGAAGTTCAGTACCTCTGCTGTCGTCTCCTCCTCTCTAGGGAATAATTATGGTCGCTATTATATTTGAACCCTAGGATACACACCTTTCTTTCTCGTACATCACGGGACACAGAGCGACATAGTCATTACTAATGGGTTATATAGATACCGTCAGGTGCTGGCACTGGCAACTTCCAAAACCGGAAGTACCCTCCCCTATATAAGCCCCTCCCATCCGGGAGCACCTCAGTTTTTTGCCAGTGTCTAAGGTGTTGGCCAAGAAGAAACATGTGTTTTTCACTGAGCTTGCGTACAGGTTCTTTTGGGCCTCAGTAAGCTATTCCGGATCCGACCAAAAAAGCTTCATAGCTAAACGGTCGGTACCCGGGCCTTGCAGAGAAGAGCAAGGTTCTGCCTGTAATGCTTCTCTTAGGAGAGCTGGACCCTGGGATCCAGAGCTCTGGTCATACCCACGACCAAGATGTTTTCTGTGCAGGGTGCTATACAGGTCCAGGGGAGTGGAATCCTTGGGAACCCGGTCCCTGAAGGTTTGATTACAATGCCTGCCGTGATAGGTGAAGTTTGGGCTTTTGTGGACCAAACAAAGTCCTGCGGCGGGGAACAGGTAAGTGGGGGCCCCCAGGAACTTGGTTCTATTGGGGGACCCCCAAGCCTAATTTGTCTTTCTGTCTGTTACCTAATGGTATTCCCGCAAAATTCTGTGCATGCCTGTAACTACTAAAAAAATGTAATAATTTTTAATGGTGGTCAAGAAAAAAAAAAAAAAAAAAAAAAAAAATAATTTTTTTTTTTTTATATATATTTAATATATTAGACTGCGGTACCTGTGTTTGTCCACTAGAGGCCGCTGTGGAATGTTTTCTTGTCATGTGGACTAGCTTCTTCTCAGCAGAGCAAAGTCCAGGCAGATGGTGAGTTCTCTTATAGGAAACTGCTTCCTCTGCCATGTTGCAGTGCTCGTCCATCCCCCGGCCTGCGGCAAAGAGGGGCCCTGGCTCCTGTCCCTTGTTACCATATTTGAAATTAGCGCCGAAGGCGCACGTGCCCGCGCGCGTGCGCGTGCACGCGCCTCTATATATAGAGGTGAGCCGGGAAAGGGGGCGGAGCTTGGGGGATGACGCTCTGTGCGCGCCGCAGCGCTTCTGCGCATGTGCGGGCGTCCCAGCAGTTTAAAAAAACCACAATATTGTAGTGAGCTGGCTATGAAGTACAGAGACAGAGCTGGCAACATTTAAAGGCATACAGCAAGCGGTTGATACAGGCATCCCCTAGAAAGGCACATTAGTAGACACCAACTGTGATATAGCAGCAATTGTGCTAGACTATTCTCAGTAAAAGTGGTGTATTACGGCTGGAATACCTCAGCTTTAGGCTTAGGAATATGCCGTCCAGAAGCTCCGGAACTGAATCTTCCAGGAAGCGAAGGGGGTCTCATCGGGCTCGGAGGATCTTGGGCATACTCCTGCTGCACCAGTCTCCCCTGAAGTTCAGAGGTAAGTGACCGTAGAGACCCCGCAGGGTACTTGGTACTGTGGCTGTCCTCAGTTCACCTGCTCCTGTGTATGTAACAGAGGAGGTTTTTTCCTCAGCTCTGGGAGGATTAGAGAGAGATTGTCAACATTTATCGCTGCCTCCCTGTCAGGGAAAGCACGCCCGATCTCCGTCTCCTCCTTCAGAGTGCCTGTTAGCAGAGCAACAGTCCCATACAGGGATCGACCTGCCTGAAGGGGATCAGGATGAGGTTGATTCTGTTATAGAGGAATCAACAGTGGGGGAACCTTTTCTCAGCATCTTAAGCTGAAAGATTATGGGTTCAGTCTCTGACTAACATGGTCCGATCAGCATTTAAAAATGCACCTTGCGGAACCATCAACCACTACTGTATCCTCGTTGGGGTCGCTAGAAGCCCCCAGACTGTTTGTTCTTTTCCACTTCACCCTTTACTGAAAGGGCTCATTTACCAGGATTGGGAACGTCCTGAGAAAATATTTATTCCCCCAAGAGATTTCCGGTGGTCTATCCCATGGAGGATAAGTTCATCAAAAAAAAAAAAAAAAAAAAAAAATGGAAGGTCCCTACAGTGGACGCAGCCATCTCTTGTATGTATAAATCACTGACATGTCCAGTGGATAATGTCCAAATGTTCAAGAACCCAATAGATAAAAGATTGGAGTCCTTATGAAAATCTGCTTGGTGATACAACAAGCAGTAGCAGCTATTGGGGTCTGCTAAGCAGTGAAGGATCAGTTGAAACAGGTCTTGAGGGACTTGACAGATCAGCAGGCTTTGCCCTAGCTGATCTACCTAGAGCCTTAGGCTTTGCGGTTGACGCCATAGAGGATTCAGTCCATCAGGCCTCCCGCCTTACGCTGTCTATAGTACATATGCGTAGGCTCCTATGGCTCAAAAACTGGTCTGCTGAAGCTCCCTGTAAAGAATGGCTGGTTAGCGTCCCATTTCATGGTGAACGCTTATTCAGGGAAAACCTGGACAAATATATCCAGAAAATTTCCAGCGGTAAAAATACGCTCTTGCCGGTTAAAAGCAGAGTTAGAGGTCCCTCTTTAAGAGGCCTGCTTCTCCAGTCCCTGGGGCATCGGCTGTGTAACAGTTCCGACGGCCTCCTCGGTCAAATCCCGGGGGTAAAAAACAGGGACAGTAGCAGGGTAATGAGAAACCCTGGGTCAGGGGAGGTACAAAACCTCCCCCAAAGTTAAATTCATTGAAGCCCCCACTCAGTCGGGTGGGGGGAGGACTCCAGTTGTTCGCAAGAGACCTGGCGGGACACGATCAAGACAGGTAGGTGCTCTCCGCAGTAGGTTTGGGATACAGTTTGGAGTTAAAAGACTCTCCTCCTTCCCATTTTTAAGGTCAAACGTGCCAAGGGATCCCCGGAAGAGAGAGTCCCTCCTGTTGGCACTAGAACAACTATTGCTCCAAGGAGTAATTATGGAGGTTCCCCTGGAAGAATGAGGGTTCGGGTTTTACTCAAACCTCTTTACAGTCCCGAAGCAAACGCGGACGGGAGGCCCATATTAATTCTAAAAGGGCTATACAAATTCCTGTATATCAGGACTTTCCGATGGAGTCGATCCGATCGGTGGCCACTGCCCTACAAGGGGAGGATTGGTTAGCCACGATCGACATCAAAGATGCTTATTTGCACATTCCCATCTTTCCAGTCCACCAAAAATTTCTACGCTTTGCAGTAGAAGGGCGCCATTTTCAGTTCAGAGCCTTACCCTTCGGTTTGGCCACAGCACCACGAGTGTTTACAAAAATTCTGGCCCTTTATTGGCCAATCTAAGAACACAAGGTGTAATGATAATGGCATATCTGGATGACTTGTTGCTGATAGACCACTCAGTGAAAAAACTAGACGTGGTCGTTCACAAGACGATCAAGTATCTGGAATCTCACGGTTGGATTATCAACCGAGACAAGTCAGCCCTAAAAACCAGTCAAAAGTCTGGAATACTTGGGGCTAAGGTTGGATTCAGGCCAGAGAAAAATATTCTTGCCTCGAGGAAAGGTGTTGTCTTTGAAAGATTTGATCCACTTAGTGGGTACAAAAAAGACAGCCGTCCATACGCCTGTATATGAGGCTGCTGGGAAAAATGGTGGCATCATTCGAAGCAGTACCCTACGGTCAATTCCATTCAAGGAATTTGCAAGGGGCCATACTGTCAGCCTGGAACAAAAAAGTTCAGGCCCTAGACTTACAATGTCCTTGTCCCCTTCCGTTCGCAAGAGCCTCCGTTGGTGGTTGGTTCCCCAGAATCTGGAAAAAAGGAAATCCTTCAGTCCGATTTCTTGGAAGGTGGTCACTACAGATGCCAGCCTTATAGGCTGGGGAGCAGTACTGGAGCAATAGTCTCTCCAGGGCAGATGGTCGGATGCAGAAAAGGCCCTGCCCATCAATCTCTTAGAGATACGAGCAGCCCGGTATGCCCTAGTAGCATGGACATCCAAACTCCAAGGGTCCCCTGTCAGAATTCAATCAGACAATGCCACAGCAGTGGCATATATCAATCATCAGGGGGGCACCAGGAGTCGTGCAGCCCAGAGGGAAGTAAATTACATCCTGAAATGGGCAGAAAAATATGTCCCAGCCATATCTGCGGTATTCATTCCAGGAGTGGAGAATTGGAAGGCGGACTTTCTAAGTCGCCAGCAATTAGGCCCAGAGGAAGGGTCCCTTCACCCCGAGGTTTTCTGGACAATATGTCAGCGGTGGGGAACATCGGATGTAGATCTTCTAGCATCCAGATTCAACGCAAAGGGGGACAGGTTTGTCTCTCGGACAAGGGATCCCCTAGCTTGCGGCTCGGATGCCCTAGTGTTCCCTTGGGATCAGTTCAAGCTGATATATGCATTCACACCGCCAATGGTTACCTCGATTACTCCGCAGAATCAGGGTAGAAAAGAAACCAGTGATTCCGGTGGCTCCAGCGTGGCCCCGAAGAGCGTGGTACGCGGAGATTGTAAAATTTCAGTGGGGAGTCCTTGGACTCTCCCACGTCGTCCGGCTTTCGCAAGGACCGATATACCACCCTTCCTTACCAGCCCTAGGTTTGACGGCCTGGCTATTGAAGCCCACATTCTAAAAAAGAGAGGGCTCTCTAATGCTGTGGTATCTACCATGATCAATGCCAGGAAGCCGGTATCCAGGCAGATCTACTATAGAATCTGGAAGGCGTACATCGCGTGGTGTGAGGCCAAGAAATGGCATCCACATAAGTACGTAATAGGTAGGATTCTGGACTTCCTACAGTGGGCTGTAGATAGGAAGCTTGCCTTGAGTACTATCAAGGGTCAGATTTCGGCCTTGTCAATATTTTTTCAAAGGCCCTTGGCTTCGCATTCACTAGTCAAAGCCTTTATACAAGGAGTGATGCGTATTAGTCCTCCGGTTAATATTCCCATATATCCATGGGATCTAAACTTGGTTCTGTCGGTTCTACAGAAACAACCATTTGAACCATTACAGCATATTTCCTTGGTGCTTCTCACCAGGAAATTGATTTTTCTAGTAGCCATTTGTTCGGCTAAAAGAGTATCGGAATTAGCAGCTATGTCCTGTAAGGAGCCATATCTGGTTATCCATAAGGACAGAGTAGTGTTACGTCCTCATCCAGCCTTCTTCCTAAGGTGGTATCGAGGTTTCATTTGAACCAAGATGTGGTTCTTCCTTCTTTTTTCCCCAAACCTACTTCGGTAGAGGAAAAGTTATTGCATTCTTTGGATGTAGTAAGAGCAGTTAAAGCTTATCTAAAAGCCACTGCTCAGATTCGCAGAACGGATACTTTGTTTATTCTGCCGGAAGGCCCCAGAAAGGGTCAGGCAGCGTCAAAGTCTACTTTAGCCAAGTGGATTCGACAGGTCATTATGCAAGCTTATGGCTTGAGAAGACCACCTCCGTTCAAAGTTAGAGCGCACTCCACGAGAGCAGTTGGAACTTCATGGGCAGTGCATCACCAGGCCTCCCTGGCTCAAATCTGTAAGGCCGCAACATGGTCTTCGGTACACACGTTTACTAGGTCCTACCAGGTGGACGTTAGAAGTCAGGAGGATGTCGCCTTTGGGCGCAGTGTGTTGCAGGCCGCAAAAGATCCTCATGTCTGATAGCGCTCAGCTTATATATGGTGTATCCCCCCCCTCATTTGGCATTGCTTTAGGACATCCCATTAGTAATGACTATGTCGCTCTGTGTCCCGTGATGTACGAGAAAGAAAATAGGATTTTTATAACAGCTTACCTGTAAAATCCTTTTCTTGGAGTACATCACGGGACACAGAGCTCCCGCCCCTCTTTAGGGACACTTATTGCTTTGCTACAAAACTGAGGTGCTCCCGGATGGGAGGGGCTTATATAGGGGAGGGTACTTCCGGTTTTGGAAGTTGCCAGTGCCAGCACCTGACGGTATCTATATAACCCATTAGTAATGACTATGTCGCTCTGTGTCCCGTGATGTACTCCAAGAAAAGGATTTTACAGGTAAGCTGTTATAAAAATCCTATTTTTTTAAATGTTTGCTATAGCTTTTCTGTTGGGTTGTGTATGAGTTTTAAATGCTCTTTCGTTCATGAATATTGTCTTGCTTTTCATTGCACTGTACCCATGTGTAAACTATTTAAAATTAATAAAAATTATTTAAACAAATTAAAAAACCTTCGGCCTTTAGAACCACTTTAAGAAATACACATAAACAAAGGTAGAGAGGTGCATGGTCTGAAATTATTTTCATGATCTAATCAGGATTTTTCAGTAAAAAAACGACACCCAGATCTACAGTATCTCTCCACTTCTCAACTTACCCCCTCAAGTATCACAAACTTACTGAGCGACAGATCGGTATGGATGTCGCACCACTTCCTCAAACTCAATCTTTCTAAAACTGATCTTGTATTATTTCCTCCTCCCCGATCCCCTCCCCATGATTTTACCATCAAGATCAACAGCACAACCATTGGTCCCTCCACACATGCCAGGTTGCTGGGTGTAATCCTAGACTCTGACCTCTCCTTCAGCTTCCACATCATATTACTGGCTACATCTTTCCGTCTTAAACTCCGCTCCCAGATTTCACCCCTTCCCACCTCGACTGCTGCAACACTCTCCTCACTGGCCTGGCCTACCCTTCAGTCTATCAGTAATGCTGCTGCAAGACTAATACACCTTACTAACTAATCCGTGACTGCTGCTCCTCTCTGCCAATTCCTTCACTGGCTTCCCCTACCCTACCGTATAAAATTCTAAATACTAACCACAACATACAAGGCCATCCACAACATCCCCCCAGCTACATCACCAACCTCATCTACAGATATCACCCAAGTCGTCCTCTCCGCTCCTCCCAAGACCTTCTGCTCTCTAGTTCCCTTGTTACCTCCTCCCATGCTCGCCTCCAGGACTTCTCCAGGGCCTCTCCCATCCTCTGGAACTCCCTGCCCCAGTACGTCCGGTCAGTCCCTACCCTGTCCACCTTTAGGTAATCCATGAAAAACTCACTTATTCAGGGAAGCCTACCCCACCTCCACCTAAGAACTGTACCCGAGCCATTTCCATCAGACCATCCCCCGCAGCTATTACTTTTTGTACCACCCGTTCCCTTTAGATTGTAAGCACGACAAGCAGGACTCTCCTGTCCCTTCTGTGTTGAACTGTATTATAATTGTACCGCCCCCTCTACATTGTAAAGCGCTGCAAAAACTGTTGGCACTATATAAATCCTGTATAATAATAATCATTTGAGCAGGTCACTCTCATAAAAGGAGGCAATAACTGTCAAATCTGGCTTCTCTGTACACACAGTAGTAAAGCTCTGGCACTCATATTTTATATATCAAAATATAAAAGATAACATCTCATAAGCCATTTTTTGTTATAAATAAACGCAATTGTTTTAAATATGAAATCTGATCCTGCTCATTTTGACCATATATTCTGGCATTGCTAGCTGATATGAGAGTTCTGGATGGGTGTCACTAGGAGTATTCAAGACTTATTGTCATTACCTATCCCCCTGACAATCTCAGTATGTTTGCTGGGTTTGGTGGAGGAGGTAGCACCACGCATGGCTTAGAGGACCCCGATATCACTTTCCTTGTTCTATGCATGTAAGGCCATTTTGGTATGCTGGAAGAAGCCTGAGGCTCCCTCTTTAGATTTCTGGAAGAACTTAGCCAATAAGGCATTGCCGTTCTATAAAGTCACGTACTTGCGTAGGGGTTGCCCCCAAAAAGTTCGAAAAGGTGTGGCAATGCAGGCTTTCAGCCAATGAGACTCTGAATTAAGAGGTTTGTAGAACGTATTATTATTGTTTTGGCATCTTTATGCAGACTGACATGATCTGATGTGACCAAACACTTGCTATGCCAAGTTGGTGTCCGGTTATTACTGGTCTAGCTTACTGTAATTTTGCTGCCAGGGTTACTAATCCTACTTGTGCGCCTGCACTTTATTGAATATTGAACTGTGGAGAAAAGAGGGGGGAAGGGGAGAGAAGGGGAGTTGTAGGGATGTTTCTGTATTGTTTGTACTGTTATAAAATGTGGAATAAAACACATTTTCCAAAAATAAATATGAATGTTGAAACAAGCGTACTATTCAGTGTTCTGAACTATGGCATGCAGTCGCACTGTGGCCAATAGAACTGAAATCAAGCTTTGTTAATTTTCAATGAAGTTCACACCAAAAAAAGGGATTTTTATAACAGCTTACCTGTAAAATCCTTTTCTTGGAGTACATCACGGGACACAGAGCGACTTAGTCATTACTAATGGGTTATATAGATTACCTTCAGGTGTTGGCACTGGCCAATTCCAAACCGGAAGTACCCTCCCCTATATAAGCCCCTCCCATCCGGGAGCACCTCAGTTTTGTAGCCAAGCAATAAGTGTCCCAAAAAGAGGGGTGGGAGCTCTGTGTCCCGTGATGTACTCCAAGAAAAGGATTTTACAGGTAAGCTGTTATAAAAATCCCTTTCTTTTTCGTACATCACGGGACACAGAGCGGCATAGTCATTACTAATGGGTTATATAGTTTACCTTCAGGTGCTGGCACTGGCAACTTCCAAACCGGAAGTACCCTCCCCTATATAAGCCCCTCCCATCCGGGAGCACCTCAGTTTTTTGCCAGTGTCTAAGGTGTTGGCCAAAG
Source organism: Rana muscosa (assembly GCA_029206835.1). Taxonomy (NCBI): domain Eukaryota; kingdom Metazoa; phylum Chordata; class Amphibia; order Anura; family Ranidae; genus Rana; species Rana muscosa. Next base: position 176,652,856 of record CM055122.1, on the reverse strand, counting down.
AGTAACATGTGTTTTCCTGGGCTTGCGTACAGGTTCTTTTACGGGCCTTAGTAAGCTGTTCCGGATCCCACCAAAAAAGCTTCATAGCTAAACGGTCGGTACCCGGGCCTTGCAACAGAAGAGCAAGGTTTTGCCTGTAATGCCTCTCTTAGGAGGGCTGGACCCTGGGATCCAGAGCTCTGGTCATACCCACGACCAAGATGTTTTCTGTGCAGGGTGCTATACAGGTCCAGGGGAGTGGAATCCTTGGGAACCCGGTCCCTGAAGGTTTAATTACAATGCCTGCCGTGATAGGTGAAGTTTGGGCTTCTGTGGACCAAACAGAGTCCTGCGGCGGGGAAGAGGTAAGTGGGGGCCCCCAGGAACTTGGTTCTATTGGGGGACCCCCAAGCCTAATTTGTCTTTCTGTCTGTTACCTAACGGTATTCCCGCTAATATCTGTGTTTGCCTATAACTACTGGAAAATGTAAAATTTTAATAGTAGTCAAGAAAAAAAAAAAAAAAGAGGACCGCGGTACCTGTGTTAAACCACTAGAGGCCGCTGTGGTCCATTTTTCTTGTCATGTGGCTCTTTGGTTTTCTCAAGTCAAAAGATCCAGGCAGTTGGTAAGTTTCTCTGTGGGAATCCAGTTCCTCTGCCCTGTTGCTGCGCTCATCCACCGCACAGGCCCTCCGGCAAAAAGGGCCCTGGCTCCTAGTCCCTGCTTGGTTTCAAAAAAGGGCGCCAATGGTGCACGGGCGCACGCGCCTCCTATGGAAAAAAAGGGGCGGGTGGATGACGCTCGATGCGCGGCGCTTCTGCGCATGTGCAGGCGTCCCAGCATGTATAAAATACACAGTACAAGTGTCAGCTGGATGCAAACAGAGCTAGCAACAAAACAGTGGCACACAGAGGCGGTTGATGCAGGCATCCCCATAGAAAGGCACTTTAGTGGACACCAGCTGGTATATAGCAGCAACTGTGTTAGACTATTACCAGCAAAATTGGTGTATGACGACGGGAATACCTCAGCTTTGTGCTTAAAGGATATGTCGTCCAGACACTCCGGAAATAAGTCTTCCAGGAAGCCAAAGGGGTCTCCATCGGGCTCTGAGGATATTGGGCATGCTTGTACTGCACCAATCTCCCCTGAAAATTCAGAGGTCAGTAGCCGTAGGAACCCCGCAGGAGTGCCTGGTGCTGCAGCTGTCCCCAGTCCACCTGCTCCTGTATATATATAACAGAGGAGGTTTTATCCTCAACTCTGGGAGGATTGGAAGAGAGATTAACAGCATTGATCGCTGCTTCCCTGTCACAGGGAAAGCGCGTCCGATCTCCGTCTCCTCCTTCAGAGTGCCTGTTAGTGGAGGAACAGCCCCACACAGAGATCGACCTACCTGAAGGGGATCGGGATGAGGTTGATTCAGTTATAGAGGAATCAACAGTGGAAGAACCTTTCTCAGCATCTCAGGCTGAAAGATTATGGGTTCAGTCTCTGACTAACATGGTCCGATCAGCATTTAAAATGCCTCTGGCGGAACCATCAACCACTACGGTTTCCTCGCTGGGGTCGCTGAAAGCTCCCCAGGCTGTCTGTTCCTTCCCAATCCACCCTTTATTGGAAGGGCTTATTTACCAGGATTGGGAGCATCCTGATAAAATATTTACTCCCCCCAAGAGATTTCCAGTGATCTATCCCATGGAGGATAAGTTCATAAAAAATGGAGGGTCCCTACAGTGGACACAGCCATCTCTTGTGTAAATAAATCACTGACATGTCCAGTAGATAATGTTCCAATTGTTCAAAGACCCAATAGATAAAAAAATTGGAGTCTTTACTAAAATCTGCTTTCTCTACAGCAAGCATGGTGACACAACCTGCAGTAGCAGCGATTAGAGTCTGCCAAGCAATGAAAGATCAGTTGAAACAAGTCTTAAGGGACTTACCAGATCAGCAGGCTCTTGCCCTAGCTGACCTACCTAGAGCCTTGTGTTGCGGTGGAAGCCATAAAGGATACAATCCAACAGGCATCCCGCTTTACGCTGTCTGTAGACATATGCGTAGGCTTCTATGGCTCAAAAACTGGTCTGCTGAAGCTCCCTGTAAGAAATTGCTGATAAGCGTTCTCCATGAAATGGGAAGCTAATCTGGAGAAGATCTGGACAAATATATCCAGAAAACTTCTGCCGGTAAAAGTACACTCTTGCCGGTTAAGAATAAGGGTAGAAGTCCTTCTTTTAAGAGGCCTACTTCTCCAGTCCCTGGCACATCGGCTGTGAAACAGTTCCGACGGCCTCCGCGGTCAAATCCAGGGGGCAGAAATCAGGGACAATCACAGGGTAACAAGAAACCCTGGGTCAAGAGAGGTACAAAACCTCCCCCCAAGTCATGAAGGGTTGCCCCCACTCAATCGGGTGAGGGGAAGACTTCAGTTGTTCACAGAGACCTGGCGGGACACCATCAGAGACAGATGGGTGATCTCCGCAGTAAGTCTGGGATACAGGCTGGAGTTAAAAGACATTCCTCCTGCCCATTTTATAAGGTCAAACGTGCCAAGCGATCCCCAGAAGAGTGGATCCCTCCTTCTGGCACTAGAACAACTATTGCTCCAAGGGTAATCATGAAGGTTCCCTTGGAAGAAAGCGGGTTCGGGTTTTACTCGAACCTTGTCACAGTCCCCAAACCAAATGGGGACGTGAGGCCCATATTAAATATAAAAGGGCTAAACAAGTTCCTACATATCAGGACTTTTTCGGATGGAGTTGATCCGATCGGTGGCCACCGCCCTACAAGGGCAGGAATGGTTAGCCGCGATCGACATAAGGGATGCTTATTTGCATATTCCCATCTGTCCGGCCCACCAGAAATTTCTACGCTTTGCAGTAGAAGGGCACCATTTTCAGTTCAGAGCCTTACCTTTCGGTCTGGCCACAGCACCACGAGTGTTCACAAAAATTCTGGCCCTACGATTGGCCAAACTAGGAACACAAGGTGTAACGATAATGGCATATCTAGACGACTTGTTGCTGATAGACCACTCAGTGAAAAAAACTAGAAGTGGTCGTTCACAAGATAATCAAGTATCTGGAATCTCACGGTTGGCATTATCAACCGAGACAAGTCAGCCCTAAAACCAGTCAAAAGTCTGGAATACTTGGGGGCTAAGACTGGATTCAAATCAGAGAAAGATTTTCTTACCTCCAGAGAAGGTGTCGTCTTTGAAAGATTTGACCCACTTAGTGGGTACAAAAAAGGAAAACCATCCATACGCCTGTGTATGAGGCTGCTGGGAAAAATGGTGGCTTCATTCGAAGCAGTACCCTACGGTCAATTCCAATCAAGGAACTTGCAGAGGGCCATACTGTCAGCCTGGAACAAAAAAGTTCAGGCTTTAGACTTACCAATGTCCCTGTCCCCTTCCGTTCGCAAGAGCCTCCATTGGTGGTTGGTGCCCCAGAATCTGGAAAAAGGGAAACCCTTCAGTCCGGTTTCTTGGAAGGTGGTCACTACAGATGCCAGCCTCATAGGCTGGGGGGCAGTACTGGAGCAATGGTCTCTCCAGGGCAAGTGGTCAGAAGCAGAGAAGGCCCTGCCCACCAATCTCTTAGAGATACGAGCAGCCCGGTATGCCCTAGTAGCATGGACATCCAAACTCCAAGGGTCACCTGTCAGAATTCAATCAGACAATGCCACAGCAGTGGCATATATCAATCACCAGGGTGGCACCAGGAGTCGTGCAGCCCAGAGGGAAGCGAATTGCATCCTGGAATGGGCAGAAAGATATGTCACAGCCATATCCGCGGTTTTCACCCCAGGAGTGGAAAATTGGAGAGCGGACTTTTTAAGTCGCCAGCAATTATGCCCGGGGAATGGTCTCTTCACCCCGAGGTTTTCCAGGCAATATGCCAGCGGTGGGGAACACCGGATGTAGATCTGCTAGCATCCAGATTCAACGCAAAGGTGGACAGATTTGTGTCTCGCACAAAGGATCCCCTAGCTTGCGGTTTGGATGCCCTCGTGTTCCCTTGGGATCAGTTCAAGCTGATATATGCATTCCCACCACGATTAATCCGCAGAATCAGGGTAGAAAAGAAACCAGTGATTCTGGTGGCTCCAGCGTGGCCCCGAAGGGCATGGTACGCAGAGATTGTAAAAATGTCAGTGGGAAGTCCTTGGACCCTCCCACATCGTCCAGACCTGCTTTCGCAAGGACCGATATACTACCCTTCCTTACCAGCCCTAGGTTTGACGGCCTGGCTATTGAAGCCCACATTCTAAAAAAGAGAGGGCTCTCTAATCCTGTGGTATCTACCATGATCAATGCCAGGAAGCCGGTATCCAGGCAGATCTATTAGAGGATCTAGAAGGCGTACATCACGTGGTGTGAGGCCAAGAAATGGCATCCTTGTAAGTACGTAATAGGTAGGATTCTGGACTTCCTACAGTGGGCTGTACATAGGAAGCTTGCCTTGAGTACTATCAAGGGTCAGACGGCCTTGTCAATATTTTTTCAAAGGCCCTTGGCTTTGCATTCATTAGTCAAAGCTTTCATACAAGGAGTGATGCGTATTAGCCATCCGGTTAGTATTCCCATATGTCCATGGGACTTAAACCTGGTTCTGTCGGTTCTACAGAAACAACCATTTGAACCATTGCGGCACATTTCCTTGGTTCTTTTCACCAGGAAATTGATTTTCTTAGTAGCCATTTGTTCGGCTAAAAGAGTATCGGAATTAGCCGCCTTGTCCTGTAAGGAGCCATATCTGGTTGTCCATAAGGACAGAGTAGTATTACGTCCTCATCCAGCCTTCTTCCTAAGGTGGTATCGAGGTTCCATTTGAACCAAGATGTGGTTCTTCCTTCCTTTTTCCCCAAACCTAGTTCGGTAGAGGAAAAGTTATTGCATTCTTTGGATGTAGTAAGAGCAGTTAAAGCTTATCTAAAAGCCACTGCTCAGATTCGCAGAACGGATACTTTGTTTGTTCTGCCGGAAGGCCCCAGAAAGGGTCAGGCAGCATCAAAATCTACTTTAGCCAAGTGGATTCGACAGGTCATAATACAAGCCTATGGCTTGAGAAAGAGACCGCCTCCGTTCAAAGTTAGGGCGCACTCCACAAGAGCAGTTGGAACCTCATGGGCAGTGCATCACCAGGCCTCCCTGGCTCAAGTCTGTAAGGCCACAACATGGTCTTCAGTACACACGTTTACTAGATTCTACCAGGTAGACGTCAGAAGTCAGGAGGATGTCGCCTTTGGGCGCAGTGTGTTGCAGGCCGCAAAAGAGCCTCATGCCTGATGGCGCCCAGCTTATGTATAGTGTATCCCTCCCCTCATTTGGCATTGCTTTGGGACGTCCCATTAGTAATGACTATGCCGCTCTGTGTCCCGTGATGTACGAAAAAGAAAAAGGGATTTTTATAACAGCTTACCTGTAAAATCCTTTTCTTAGGAGTACATCACGGGACACAGAGCTCCCACCCCTCTTTTTGGGACACTTATTGCTTTGCTACAAAACTGAGGTGCTCCCGGATGGGAGGGGCTTATATAGGGGAGGGTACTTCCGGTTTGGAAGTTGCCAGTGCCAGCACCTGAAGGTAAACTATATAACCCATTAGTAATGACTATGCCGCTCTGTGTCCCGTGATGTACTCCTAAGAAAAGGATTTTACAGGTAAGCTGTTATAAAAATCCCTTTTTTTCTTTTTCGTACATCACGGGACACAGAGCGACTTAGTCATTACTAATGGGATGTCCCAAAGCAATGCCAAATGAGGGGAGGGATACATAAGCTGGGCGCCATCAGGCATGAGGATCTTTTGCGGCCTGCAACACACTGCGCCCAAAGGCGACATCCTCCTGACTTCTAACGTCTACCTGGTAGAATCTAGTAAACGTGTGTACCGAAGACCATGTTGCGGCCTTACATACTTGAGCCAGGGAGGCCTGGTGATGCACTGCCCATGAAGTTCCAACTGCTCTTGTGGAGTGCGCCCTAACTTTGAACGGAGGCGGTCTCTTTCTCAAGCCATAGGCTTGTATTATGACCTGTCGAATCTACTTGGCTAAAGTAGATTTTGATGCTGCCTGACCCTTTCTGGGGCCTTCCGGCAGAACAAACAAAGAATCCGTTCTGCGAATCTGAGCAGTGGCTTTCAGATAAGCTTTAACTGCTCTTACTACATCCAAAGAATGTAATAACTTTTCCTCTACCGAGCTAGGTTTGGGGAAAAAAGAAGGAAGAACCACATCTTGGTTCAAATGAAACCTCGATACCACCTTAGGAAGAAAGGCTGGATGAGGACGTAATACTACTCTGTCCTTATGGACAACCAGATATGGCTCCTTACAGGACAAGGCGGCTAGTTCCGATACTCTTTTAGCCGAACAAACGGCTACTAAGAAAATCAATTTCCTGGTGAGAAGAACCAAGGAAATGTGTTGCAATGGTTCAAACGGTTGTTTCTGTAGAACCGACAGAACCAGGTTTAAGTCCCAAGGACATATGGGAATACTAACCGGAGGGCTAATACGCATCACTCCTTGTATAAAGGCTTTGACTAGTGAATGCGAAGCCAAGGGCCTTTGAAAAAATATTGACAAGGCCGAAATCTGACCCTTGATAGTACTCAAGGCCAGCTTCCTATCTACAGCCCACTGTAGGAAGTCCAAAATCCTCCCTATCACGTACTTACGTGGATGCCATTTCTTGGCCTCACACCACGTAATGTACGCTTTCCAGATCCTATAATAGATCTGCCTGGATACCGGCTTCCTGGCATTGATCATGGTAGATACCACAGAATTAGAGAGCCCTCTCTTTTTCAGAATGTGGGCTTCAATAGCCAGGCCGTCAAACCTAGGGCTGGTAAGGAAGGGTGGTATATCGGTCCCTGCGACAGCAGGTCCGGACGATGTGGGAGGGTCCAAGGACTCCTCACTGACATTTTTACAATCTCCGCGTACCATGCCCTTCGGGGCCACGCTGGAGCCACCAGAATCACTGGTTTCTTTTCTACCCTGATTCTGCGGAGTAATCGCGGTAACAATTGTGGCGGTGGGAATGCATATATCAGCTTGAACTGATCCCAAGGGAACACTAGGGCATCCGAGCCGCAAGCTAGGGGATCCCTTGTGCGAGACACAAATCTGTCCATCTTTGCGTTGAATCTGGATGCTAGCAGATCTACATCCGGTGTTCCCCACCGCTGGCATATTGCCTGGAAAACCTCGGGGTGAAGAGACCATTCCCCCGGGCATAATTGTTGGCGACTTAGAAAGTCCGCTCTCCAATTTTCTACTCCTGGGATGAAAACCGCGGATATGGCTGGGACATATCTTTCTGCCCACTCCAGGATGCAATTTGCTTCCCTCTGGGCTGCACGACTCTTGGTGCCACCCTGGTGATTGATATATGCCACTGCCGTGGCATTGTCTGATTGAATTCTGACAGGGGACCCTTGGAGTTTGGATGTCCATGCTACTAGGGCATACCGGGCTGCTCGTATCTCTAAGAGATTGATGGGCAGGGCCTTTTCTGCTTCTGACCACTTGCCCTGGAGAGACCATTGCTCCAGTACTGCCCCCCAGCCTATGAGGCTGGCATCTGTAGTGACCACCTTCCAAGAAACCGGACTGAAGGGTTTCCCTCTTTCCAGATTCTGGGGCACCAACCACCAATGGAGGCTCTTGCGAACGGAAGGGGACAGGGACATTGGTAAGTCTAAAGCCTGAACTTTTTTGTTCCAGGCTGACAGTATGGCCCTTTGCAAATTCCTTGAATGGAATTGACCGTAGGGTACCGCTTCGAATGAAGCCACCATCTTTCCCAGCAGCCTCATGCAGAGGCGTATGGATGGTTTTCTTTTTGTACCCACTAAGTGGGTCAAATCTTTTAAAGATGACACCTTCTCTGGAGGTAAGAAAATCTTTCTCTGATTTGAATCCAGCCTTAGCCCTAAGTATTCCAGACTTTTGACTGGTCTTAGAGCTGACTTGTCCCGGTTGATAATCCAACCGTGATATTCCAGATACTTGATTGTCTTGTGAATAGCTACTTCCAGCTTTTCCACTGAGTGGTCTATTAGTAGCAGGTCGTCTAGATATGCCATTATCGTTACACCGTGTTCTTAGATTGGCCAATAATGGGGCCAGAATTTTTGTGAACACTCGTGGTGCTGTGGCCAGACCGAAAGGTAAGGCTTTGAACTGAAAATGGCGCCCTTCTACTGCAAAGCGTAGAAATTTCTGGTGGGCCGGAAAGATGGGAATATGCAGATAAGCATCCTTTATGTCGATCGAGGCTAACCATTCCTGCCCTTGTAGGGCGGTGGCCACCGATCGGATCGACTCCATCCGAAAAGTCCTGATATTTAGGAACTTGTTTAGCCCTTTTAGATTTAATATGGGCCTCACGTCCCCATTTGGTTTGGGGACTGTGAAAAGGTTCGAGTAAAACCCGAATCCGCTTTCTTCCAGGGGAACCTTCATGATTACACCTTGGAGCAATAGTTGTTCTAGTGCCAGAAGGAGGGATCCTCTCTTTTGGGGATCTCTTGGCACGTTTGACCTCATAAATTGGGCAGGAGGAGTGCCTTTTAACTCCAGCTTGTATCCCAGACTTACTGCGGAGAGCACCCATCTGTCTCTGATGGTGTCCCGCCAGGTCTCTGTGAACAACTGAAGTCTTCCCCCCACCCGATTGAGTGGGGGCAACGCTTCATGCCTTGGGGGGAGGTTTTGTACCTCTCTTGATCCAGGGCTTCTTGTTACCCTGTGATTGTCCCTGATTTCTGCCCCCTGAATTTGACCGCGGAGGCCGTCGGAACTGCTTCACAGCCGATGTGCCCGGGACTGGAGAAGTAGGCCTCTTAAAAGAAGGACTTCTACCCTTGTTCTTAACCGGTAAGAGTGAACTTTTACCGGCAGAAATTTTCTGGATATATTTGTCCAGATCTTCTCCAAATAAGCGTTCTCCATGAAATGGGAAGCTAACCAGCAGTTTTTTACAGGGAGCTTCAGCAGACCAGTTTTTGAGCCACAGAAGCCTACGCATATGTACTATAGACAGCGTAAAGCGGGAGGCCTGTTGGATTGTATCCTTTATGGTGTCCACCGCAAAACACAAGGCTCTAGGCAGGTCAGCTAGGGCAAGAGCCTGCTGATCTGGTAAGTCCCTTAAGACCTGTTTCAACTGATCTTTCACTGCTTGGCAGACTCCAATCGCTGCTACCGCAGGTTGTGTCACCATGCTTGCTGTAGAGAAAGCAGATTTTAGTAAAGACTCCAATTTTTTATCTATTGGGTCTTTGAACATTGGAACATTATCTACTGGACATGTCAGTGATTTGTTAACAGAAGAGATGGCTGCGTCCACTGTAGGGACCCTCCATTTTTTTATGAACTTATCCTCCATGGGATAGATCACCGGAAATCTCTTGGGGGGAGCAAATATTTTATCAGGATGCTCCCAATCCTGGTAAATAAGCCCTTCTAATAAAGGGTGGATTGGGAAGGAACAGACAGCCTGGGGAGCTTTTAGCGACCCCAGCGAGGAAACCGTAGTGGATGGTGGTTCCGCCAGAGGCATTTTAAATGCTGATCGGACCATATTAGTCAGAGACTGAACCCATAATCTTTCAGCCTGAGAAAGGTTCTTCCACTGTTGATTCCTCCATAACTGAATCAACCTCATCCTGATCCCCTTCAGGTAGGTCGATCTCTGTGTGGGGCTGTTCTTCCATTAACAGGCACTCTGAAGGAGGAGACGGAGATCGGACGCGCTTTTCCTGTGACAGGGAAGCAGCGATCAATGCTGTTAATCTCTCTTCCAATCCTCCCAGAGTTGAGGATAAAACCTCCTCTGCTATATATACAGGAGCAGGTGGACTGGGGACAGCCGCAGCACCAGGCATTCCTGCGGGGTTTCTACGGCTACTGACCTCTGAATTCTCAGGGGAGATTGGTGCAGTACAAGCATGCCCAATATCCTCAGAGCCCGATGGAGACCCCCTTTGGCTTCCTGGAAGATCTATTTCCGGAGCGTCTGGACGACATATCATTTAAGCACAAAGCTGAGGTATTCCCGTCGTCATACACCAATTTTGCTGGTAATAGTCTAACAAAGTTGCTGCTATATACCAGCTGGTGTCCACTAAAGTGCCTTTCTATGGGGATGCCTGCATCAACCGCCTCTGTGTGCCACTGTTTGTTGCTAGCTCTGTTTGCATCCAGCTGACACTTGTACTGTGTCTTTTAACCATGCTGGGACGCCCGCACATGCGCAGAAGCGCCGCGGCGCGCATCGAGCGTCATCCACCCGCCCCGCCCCTTTTTTTCATAGGAGGCGCGTGCACGCGCTCGCGCGCGCGCCCGTGCGCCATTGGCGCCCTTTTCGAAATCAAACAGGGGACTAGGAGCCAGGGCCCTTTTTGCCGGAGGGCCTGTGCGGTGGATGAGCGCAGCAACAGGGCAGAGGAAGTGGATTCCCACAGAGAAACTTACCAGCTGCCTGGATCTTTTGACTTTAGAAAACCAAAGATCCACATGACAAGAAAAATGGACTACAGCGGCCTCTAGTGGTTTAACACAGGTACCGCGGTCCCCTTTTTTTTTTTTTTTCTTGACTACTATTAAAATTTTACATTTTCAGTAGTTACAGGCAAACACAGATATTTAGCGGGAATACCGTTAGGTAACAGACAGAAAGACAAATTAGGCTTGGGGGTCCCCCAATAGAACCAAGTTCCTGGGGGCCCCCACTTACCTGATCCCCGCCGCAGGACTTTGTTTGGTCCACAGAAGTCCAAACTTCACCTATCACGGCAGGCATTGTAATTAAACCTTCAGGGACCGGGTTCCCAAGGATTCCACTCCCCTGGACCTGTATAGCACCCTGCACAGACAACATCTTGGTCGTGGGTATGACCAGAGCTCTGGATCCCAGGGTCCAGCCCTCCTAAGAGAAGCATTACAGGCAAAACCTTGCTCTTCTGCTGCAAGGCCCGGGTACCGACCGTTTAGCTATGAAGCTTTTTTGGTGGGATCCGGAACAGCTTACTAAGGCCCAAAAGAACCTGTACGCAAGCCCAGTGAAAACACATGTTACTCTTTGGCCAACACCTTAGACACTGGCAAAAAACTGAGGTGCTCCGGGATGGGAGGGGCTTATATAGGGGAGGGTACTTCCGGTTTGGAATTGGCCAGTGCCAACACCTGAAGGTAATCTATATAACCCATTAGTAATGACTAAGTCGCTCTGTGTCCCGTGATGTACGAAAAAGAAAAGTAAGCAGTGCTATGTCCCAGCGTACACCGGCGCCTGTGCATTCAGCTTGCTGGTCTGAACAAGCTTCTAAACTACACTGAAGCCAAAGCGCCAGCATGACAGCCAAGAAAAAAGCATTTTCAACAAGAGAATTCTTTAGTGACGGCCTTTATTTTTCTTAAGATAGCTTACCTTTAAAAACAACTGAGACTCTAACCAAATCCAAAGTCAATTTTTATGCCTGGCTATTTCCCACGAATTTGCAGCATACATGATTCACATAGGTCACTTAAGTTTGTACAACTGTACTATATAATTACACATACTGTATATAACAGGCACATTTTACAAATACATGAACACATTTTATAGTAATGTTGTAAAGGGTGCACAGCTATTTAGCAAGCTCAGCAAAGAGAATGTGTATGAAGCAGCACGTAAAAGAAATAGCATGCTAGAGACAACGGAACACATACACAGTGATGCACAATGCATAGTTGCTGCTAAGCTTAGTATATCTGATTTAGGAAAGTACACATAAAGCATAGAGTCTTTACTGCTCAAATTTTTTTTGGTATGTCAGTTAATGATGCATCCGTTAGCATTCTGATTGAATTGGAGTTGATAGACAAGCTTGCGTTTAGCCTTAGTGTAAGCGACTCAGTGCTGACCTTACCTACCACAAGCACAGGAAATGTGTGTGTAGAAAGCCTTAACCCAAGTGTAGACACCCATACCAAATTTAACAGTGTCCGCTACACTTTTAGCAACTTTTCAACAAAATTTCCTAAATAATTGTTCATTGTTTAAGGATATATAAGGCTTGTTTTTTTTTGGGGGGGGGGGGGGGTTTGTTTTGTTTTTTTATTAGAAGCTGACAAAAAAAAATGTATAAAAATGTTTTTTATTTTTCAGAGGTTTTTATCTTTTGTTTTAACCTATAGCTGCTGGCTTCAACTGCCACTGAGACGATTTCTTTCTCGTACATCACGGGACACAGAGCGACATAGTCATTACTAATGGGTTATATAGATACCGTCAGGTGCTGGCACTGGCAACTTCCAAAACCGGAAGTACCCTCCCCTATATAAGCCCCTCCCATCCGGGAGCACCTCAGTTTTTTGCCAGTGTCTAAGGTGTTGGCCAAGAAGAAACATGTGTTTTTCACTGAGCTTGCGTACAGGTTCTTTTGGGCCTCAGTAAGCTATTCCGGATCCGACCAAAAAAGCTTCATAGCTAAACGGTCGGTACCCGGGCCTTGCAGAGAAGAGCAAGGTTTTGCCTGTAATGCTTCTCTTAGGAGAGCTGGACCCTGGGATCCAGAGCTCTGGTCATACCCACGACCAAGATGTTTTCTGTGCAGGGTGCTATACAGGTCCAGGGGAGTGGAATCCTTGGGAACCCGGTCCCTGAAGGTTTGATTACAATGCCTGCCGTGATAGGTGAAGTTTGGGCTTTTGTGGACCAAACAAAGTCCTGCGGCGGGGAACAGGTAAGTGGGGGCCCCCAGGAACTTGGTTCTATTGGGGGACCCCCAAGCCTAATTTGTCTTTCTGTCTGTTACCTAATGGTATTCCCGCAAAATTCTGTGCATGCCTGTAACTACTAAAAAAATGTAATAATTTTTAATGGTGGTCAAAAAAAAAAAAAAAAAAAAAAAATAATTTTTTTTATATATATTTAATATATTAGACTGCGGTACCTGTGTTTGTCCACTAGAGGCCGCTGTGGAATGTTTTCTTGTCATGTGGACTAGCTTCTTCTCAGCAGAGCAAAGTCCAGGCAGATGGTGAGTTCTCTTATAGGAAACTGCTTCCTCTGCCATGTTGCAGTGCTCGTCCATCCCCCGGCCTGCGGCAAAGAGGGGCCCTGGCTCCTGTCCCTTGTTACCATATTTGAAATTAGCGCCGAAGGCGCACGTGCCCGCGCGCGTGCACGCGCCTCTATATATAGAGGTGAGCCGGGAAAGGGGGCGGAGCCTGGGGGATGACGCTCTGTGCGCGCCGCAGCGCTTCTGCGCATGTGCGGGCGTCCCAGCAGTTTTAAAAAAAAACACAATATTGTAGTGAGCTGGCTATGAAGTACAGAGACAGAGCTGGCAACATTTAAAGGCATACAGCAAGCGGTTGATACAGGCATCCCCTAGAAAGGCACATTAGTAGACACCAACTGTGATATAGCAGCAATTGTGCTAGACTATTCTCAGTAAAAGTGGTGTATTACGGCTGGAATACCTCAGCTTTAGGCTTAGGAATATGCCGTCCAGAAGCTCCGGAACTGAATCTTCCAGGAAGCGAAGGGGGTCTCATCGGGCTCGGAGGATCTTGGGCATACTCCTGCTGCACCAGTCTCCCCTGAAGTTCAGAGGTAAGTGACCGTAGAGACCCCGCAGGGTACTTGGTACTGTGGCTGTCCTCAGTTCACCTGCTCCTGTGTATGTAACAGAGGAGGTTTTTTCCTCAGCTCTGGGAGGATTAGAGAGAGATTGTCAACATTTATCGCTGCCTCCCTGTCAGGGAAAGCACGCCCGATCTCCGTCTCCTCCTTCAGAGTGCCTGTTAGCAGAGCAACAGTCCCATACAGGGATCGACCTGCCTGAAGGGGATCAGGATGAGGTTGATTCTGTTATAGAGGAATCAACAGTGGGGGAACCTTTTCTCAGCATCTTAAGCTGAAAGATTATGGGTTCAGTCTCTGACTAACATGGTCCGATCAGCATTTAAAAATGCACCTTGCGGAACCATCAACCACTACTGTATCCTCGTTGGGGTCGCTAGAAGCCCCCAGACTGTCTGTTCTTTTCCACTTCACCCTTTACTGAAAGGGCTCATTTACCAGGATTGGGAACGTCCTGAGAAAATATTTATTCCCCCAAGAGATTTCCGGTGGTCTATCCCATGGAGGATAAGTTCATCAAAAAAAAAAAAAATGGAAGGTCCCTACAGTGGACGCAGCCATCTCTTGTATGTATAAATCACTGACATGTCCAGTGGATAATGTCCAAATGTTCAAGAACCCAATAGATAAAAGATTGGAGTCCTTATGAAAATCTGCTTGGTGATACAACCAGCAGTAGCAGCTATTGGGGTCTGCTAAGCAGTGAAGGATCAGTTGAAACAGGTCTTGAGGGACTTGACAGATCAGCAGGCTTTGCCCTAGCTGATCTACCTAGAGCCTTAGGCTTTGCGGTTGACGCCATAGAGGATTCAGTCCATCAGGCCTCCCGCCTTACGCTGTCTATAGTACATATGCGTAGGCTTCTATGGCTCAAAAACTGGTCTGCTGAAGCTCCCTGTAAAGAATGGCTGGTTAGCGTCCCATTTCATGGTGAACGCTTATTCAGGGAAAACCTGGACAAATATATCCAGAAAATTTCCAGCGGTAAAAATACGCTCTTGCCGGTTAAAAGCAGAGTTAGAGGTCCCTCTTTAAGAGGCCTTCTTCTCCAGTCCCTGGGGCATCGGCTGTGTAACAGTTCCGACGGCCTCCTCGGTCAAATCCCGGGGGTAAAAAACAGGGACAGTAGCAGGGCAATGAGAAACCCTGGGTCAGGGGAGGTACAAAACCTCCCCCAAAGTTAAATTCATTGAAGCCCCCACTCAGTCGGGTGGGGGGAGGACTCCAGTTGTTCGCAAGAGACCTGGCGGGACACGATCAAGACAGATAGGTGCTCTCCGCAGTAGGTTTGGGATACAGTTTGGAGTTAAAAGACTCTCCTCCTTCCCATTTTTGAGGTCAAACGTGCCAAGGGATCCCCGGAAGAGAGAGTCCCTCCTGTTGGCACTAGAACAACTATTGCTCCAAGGAGTAATTATGGAGGTTCCCCTGGAAGAATGAGGGTTCGGGTTTTACTCAAACCTCTTTACAGTCCCGAAGCAAACGCGGTCGGGAGGCCCATATTAATTCTAAAAGGGCTATACAAATTCCTGTATATCAGGACTTTCCGATGGAGTCGATCCGATCGGTGGCCACTGCCCTACAAGGGGAGGATTGGTTAGCCACGATCGACATCAAAGATGCTTATTTGCACATTCCCATCTTTCCAGTCCACCAAAAATTTCTACGCTTTGCAGTAGAAGGGCGCCATTTTCAGTTCAGAGCCTTACCCTTCGGTTTGGCCATAGCACCACGAGTGTTTACAAAAATTCTGGCCCTTTATTGGCCAATCTAAGAACACAAGGTGTAATGATAATGGCATATCTGGATGACTTGTTGCTGATAGACCACTCAGTGAAAAAACTAGACGTGGTCGTTCACAAGACGATCAAGTATCTGGAATCTCACGGTTGGATTATCAACCGAGACAAGTCAGCCCTAAAAACCAGTCAAAAGTCTGGAATACTTGGGGCTAGGGTTGGATTCAGGCCAGAGAAAAATATTCTTGCCTCGAGGAAAGGTGTTGTCTTTGAAAGATTTGATCCACTTAGTGGGTACAAAAAAGACAGCCGTCCATACGCCTGTATATGAGGCTGCTGGGAAAAATGGTGGCATCATTCGAAGCAGTACCCTACGGTCAATTCCATTCAAGGAATTTGCAAGGGGCCATACTGTCAGCCTGGAACAAAAAAGTTCAGGCCCTAGACTTACAATGTCCTTGTCCCCTTCCGTTCGCAAGAGCCTCCGTTGGTGGTGGGTTCCCCAGAATCTGGAAAAAAGGAAATCCTTCAGTCCGATTTCTTGGAAGGTGGTCACTACAGATGCCAGCCTTATAGGCTGGGGAGCAGTACTGGAGCAATAGTCTCTCCAGGGCAGATGGTCGGATGCAGAAAAGGCCCTGCCCATCAATCTCTTAGAGATACGAGCAGCCCGTTATGCCCTAGTAGCATGGACATCCAAACTCCAAGGGTCCCCTGTCAGAATTCAATCAGACAATGCCACAGCAGTGGCATATATCAATCATCAGGGGGGCACCAGGAGTCGTGCAGCCCAGAGGGAAGTAAATTACATCCTGAAATGGGCAGGAAAAATATGTCCCAGCCATATCTGCGGTATTCATTCCAGGAGTGGAGAATTGGAAGGCGGACTTTCTAAGTCGCCAGCAATTAGGCCCAGAGGAAGGGTCCCTTCACCCCGAGGTTTTCTGGACAATATGTCAGCGGTGGGGAACATCGGATGTAGATCTTCTAGCATCCAGATTCAACGCAAAGGGGGACAGGTTTGTCTCTCGGACAAGGGATCCCCTAGCTTGCGGCTCGGATGCCCTAGTGTTCCCTTGGGATCAGTTCAAGCTGATATATGCATTCACACCGCCACAATGTTACCTCGATGACTCCGCAGAATCAGGGTAGAAAAGAAACCAGTGATTCCGGTGGCTCCAGCGTGGCCCCGAAGAGCGTGGTACGCGGAGATTGTAAAATTTCAGTGGGGAGTCCTTGGACTCTCCCACGTCGTCCGGCTTTCGCAAGGACCGATATACCACCCTTCCTTACCAGCCCTAGGTTTGACGGCCTGGCTATTGAAGCCCACATTCTAAAAAAGAGAGGGCTCTCTAATGCTGTGGTATCTACCATGATCAATGCCAGGAAGCCGGTATCCAGGCAGATCTACTATAGAATCTGGAAGGCGTACATCGCGTGGTGTGAGGCCAAGAAATGGCATCCACATAAGTACGTAATAGGTAGGATTCTGGACTTCCTACAGTGGGCTGTAGATAGGAAGCTTGCCTTGAGTACTATCAAGGGTCAGATTTCGGCCTTGTCAATATTTTTTCAAAGGCCCTTGGCTTCGCATTCACTAGTCAAAGCCTTTATACAAGGAGTGATGCGTATTAGGCCTCCGGTTAATATTCCCATATGTCCATGGGATCTAAACTTGGTTCTGTCGGTTCTACAGAAACAACCATTTGAACCATTACAGCATATTTCCTTGGTGCTTCTCACCAGGAAATTGATTTTTCTAGTAGCCATTTGTTCGGCTAAAAGAGTATCGGAATTAGCAGCTATGTCCTGTAAGGAGCCATATCTGGTTATCCATAAGGACAGAGTAGTGTTACGTCCTCATCCAGCCTTTCTTCCTAAGGTGGTATTGAGGTTTCATTTGAACCAAGATGTGGTTCTTCCTTCTTTTTTCCCCAAACCTACTTCGGTAGAGGAAAAGTTATTGCATTCTTTGGATGTAGTAAGAGCAGTTAAAGCTTATCTAAAAGCCACTGCTCAGATTCGCAGAACGGATACTTTGTTTATTCTGCCGGAAGGCCCCAGAAGGGGTCAGGCAGCGTCAAAATCTACTTTAGCCAAGTGGATTCGACAGGTCATAATACAAGCCTATGGCTTGAGAAGGAGACCGCCTCCGTTCAAAGTTAGAGCGCACTCCACGAGAGCAGTTGGAACTTCATGGGCAGTGCATCACCAGGCCTCCCTGGCTCAAATCTGTAAGGCCGCAACATGGTCTTCAGTACACACGTTTACTAGGTTCTACCAGGTGGACGTTGGAAGTCAGGAGGATGTCGCCTTTGGGCACAGTGTGTTGCAGGCCGCAAAAGATCCTCATGTCTGATAGCGCTCAGCTTATATATGGTGTATCCCCCCCCTCATTTGGCATTGCTTTAGGACATCCCATTAGTAATGACTATGTCGCTCTGTGTCCCGTGATGTACGAGAAAGAAAATAGGATTTTTATAACAGCTTACCTGTAAAATCCTTTTCTTGGAGTACATCACGGGACACAGAGCTCCCGCCCCTCTTTAGGGACACTTATTGCTTTGCTACAAAACTGAGGTGCTCCCGGATGGGAGGGGCTTATATAGGGGAGGGTACTTCCGGTTTTGGAAGTTGCCAGTGCCAGCACCTGACGGTATCTATATAACCCATTAGTAATGACTATGTCGCTCTGTGTCCCGTGATGTACTCCAAGAAAAGGATTTTACAGGTAAGCTGTTATAAAAATCCTATTTTATAAGGCCTCATGCACACTGGATGTTATAAAAAAGCCAGCAATGTTAGCTGTAGTGTGAGTTTTTCAGTGTTTTTGTAGTAGCGCTTTTCAGAGTTTTTTAAGCTGTAGCGTTTTTCTAAAAAAGCTATACTCCCATAAAAGCGTATGGCTCAAAAACGCTGATAAACGTTGAATAGCCACATTTTTCGTTTTTTTTTTTTGTGTTTTTAAGCTGTTTTCAGCTTTTTTCAGAGTATAGCCTCGTACACACGACCGGTTTTCTCGTGCGTGTGTACGAGGCTTTCAGTTTTCTCATCAAGAAAACTGCCCAGAATCTCGACGAGAAAAAAAAAGAAGACCTGCTTTCTTTTTTCTCGTCAGGAGTCTATTTTCTCGTCGTGATTCTCGTCAGACTGTATTTGGACGAGAAAACCGTTCGTGTGTATGCTTTTCCGAGTCTTCAAAAACCGCACATGGTCAGAATCAAGTATGAAACGGGAGCACACCTTCTTGTAAAACTAGCGTTCGTAATAGAGATAGCACATTCGTCACGCTGTAACGTACTGAAAGCACGAAGACTGAAAAGCGCGAATCATCTCTCACTAAACTTTTACTAACACGCGGTAACATGAGATCAGCAAAAGCAGCCCAAGGGGTGGCGCCATTGGAATAGAACTTCCCCTTTATACTGCCATCGTACGCGACCACCCTTTACAACGACGAGATTTTGGATTGACAGTGTGTATGCAAGGAAAGCTTGACAAGAATCTCGTCAAGCTTGACAAGAAACCCGTCGAGAAAAAAGTTTTGTTTTTTTTTGCGACGAGATTCTCGGCCGTGTGTACGAGGCTTTAGGGTGTTTTTACAGCTTAAAAACTGCTAACAGCCTATGTGTGCATGGACACATAGAATAACATGCTGGGGAGTTTATTGACTGTAGAAAAAAATGTCTGAAGCCAAAAACAGCAGCTGTAATAACGTCCAGTGGATTTTGCTCCGAAGGGCGTTGCCCGTGAACTTGGTATGCATACACACAGCAGGACTTTTTCAGCAAACTTTCACCAAATCACGTGTTTTTTCAGCTCTTTACCGCCACCCTGTGGGCAACTTCTGTATTGTTGTCTGATCTTTTGCATTGGATCTGAGCATGCGTGTTTGTACTTTGGACTTTAGTCCGATGGACTTGTGGACACACGATAGGATTTGCTCCATCGGACATTTGTTGCCGGAAGTTTGTCTGTTCTCACAGCGAACATTTGTTCTATGAAAAAGCGAAAAAGTTTGTCCGATGGAGCGTACACACGGTTGGATTTTCCACAAAAACAGGTCCGTCGGAGGTTTGTTGTCAAAAAGTCAGATCGTGTGAATGGGCCTTAAGAGCTGTTAAAGGGCTGCCTATGGACAATATAGTGTACCAAAATTTGTCACCATTTCTCAGACAGAATATCTTCACCCACCTTCACTGGACTGATGTTTGCACTAGCAGTTGTACCATGAGGCAAAGAATCAGCATGAATTCTGTGCAAGCGTTCTGTAAGATCAGCATTTTGTTTTACTGCCTGCAATTTATAAAGAAATACAGATAGCAATAATAAAATAGCAAAACACAGATTGAGGGGTTTTAGGAGATATGGATATAAATTTTAGGATTTCATCTTTTTTTTTTTCAGCATTTGACATTTTAAATCACCTATTTCAATCAGGAACCAATTAAGGACAAAATTAAAATGGCTTTATACTGAGAATATTTGTTTGTTTGAGTGTACATAGTATATAGTCCCCTGTAAGCCTTGTTTGCATAAGCAGGACATACACAGGAAAAGCAGGACATACAACCAGCAATTGAAGTCAACACCACCGATCCTAATGACTGGTGAACGCCAGGGCATGTTAGTTCAGAGCAGCCAGTCAGATCCTCCCTTTTATTCTGTAACCTGCACTAAGGGTATGAACACGAGTATCTGATTATCTGGTATAGGCAACACAGCAAGTTCCTTTTTTTAGGAGCTTTTATACACAAGAGTAAGATTTGTTAAAGTGTTTTATTTCAGATTTATAGCTGTATCACACAGAATCTTACCACTGATAAGGCATTCTTCAGGCCCAATATTTGAGCAGTCGGCGAAGAGTCTTGTTCTAATAGCTGCTTTAGCTTTTCTCGTTCAGCCAAGACTGTGCTATAAGCAGATTTTAATGTAAAATAAGCTAAAGAAATATAAAAAAAAAAAAGGAAATGTCAGCTACTTGAAAAGCAGATCATGTGCACTGCAAAATCTAACACAAAAAAAAACCGATATAGTCATATGACTATTTTTAGGTACAGTATTTCATTAAAAAATTCATGCATAATCAGCACAAAACCGATGTGTCAGTCGCCTCTACAAACTAGTTGTATTTTAAATAACCAAACAACATGACCTCATTATAATTTTTCAAAGTATATAATTCCTCCCTGTGAAAACATTTACTATTGAAAACATTGTATTTTAGTTTTCAATAGCGTAGGGAAAGGGTTAAAACCTCTATAGGGCTAAAACCCCCTATGCGGGTTATTTACGAAAGGCAAATCCACTTTGCACTACAAGTGCACTTGAAATTGCACTGAAAGTGCAGTCACTGTAAATCTGAGGGGTAGATCTAAAATGAGGGGAAGCTCTGCTGATTTTATTATCCAATAATGTGCAAGCTAAAATGCTGTTTTCTATTTTCCTTGCATTTTCCTCCTCGGATCTACAGCGACTGCACTTTCAGTGCTGGTTCACACTGGGGCGACAAACGCTCCGACATTAGGAGCTCATGTCGCATGACGTGTGAAAATCAATGTTTCCCTATGGGAGCCGTCTTAACTGGTCCGACACATGTCGGTCCGACATTAAAAATTCTCCCTGTACTACTTCTGTCCGACTTTGATCCTACTTCAGCCCATTGACTATCATTGAAGTCGGATCAAAGTCGGATCCTTGTCCTAACCATACGACTTTGGCATCCGACATTGTGATTACAGCAGCAGTAAAAGGAATTTATCTCACCCTGGGATTGTTTTGATTGGTCAAAGGACAAGTCAGACTATCACAATGTCGGATCAAAGTAGTATCCTGTTCATGAATGTCGGATGGATGTCGGACCAATGTCGGACCAATGTAGGACAGATGTCGCAGAGCAAAGTAGGATGAAAGTCGTGTTGTATAGTGTGAACCCAGCCTAAGTGCAATTTCAAGTGCACTTTGCACTTGTAGTTTGCACTTGTAGTGCAAAGTGGATTTGCCTTACGTAAATAACCCCCTGTGTCTTGTTATGGAGAATTTTCTTAATTTCCTGTTTGGAGACACAATAAGACAGAGATATAGGGGGCATTCACACCTTGGGGTGCACCCCGCCTTAGATTAGATATGAGAATGTCAGCGTAGGTTCCCACAAATAGCTGCGAGTAGGCAGCCCCATTAAGACCAATAGGAGGCTGCTGGCTCTCACAGCTAATCGCACCCACTTGCATGTGAGTGATTGGCCATGGACGCAGACTGCCCGCTGGGCTTCTAGCGTCTAATTGCCGGGAGGGTGCATTCGCAGGTGTGAACACATCCATAATCTCTCCAAAGTGAGAGGGAAGTCTCATCTTGGACAGGGGTCACCAAAAACATTTGTTAGCTTGGAAAATTTGCCTTCAACTCTTGTTCTAATGAGAATCCAAAAATGATTTCCCTTTCTTTCTGTCACACCACGAACAGTTACTAGGACAAATATCTCAATCTCCCTAATGAGAACTTACCCTTCTCACGCTATACACAACTAAAATAAAATGGGCTTTGCCTTTCATAAACCTCATTTATTTCCCCACACTATTTCCCCACATACAGTGATTTGCATCTAAGCTCCTGGATGTGTTCACTTCCCAGCTGACCATAGAATGTCTGAACCAAGAAAAAAACAAACACTTTGCAAGACACAGCAAGAGCTTCTACTATTTAGCTGTAAACTGTAATGTCAATATGTATAAGCCAGGGGTCTGCAAACATTCTAAACAAAGGGCCGGTTTATTGTCCTTCAGACTCTTGGAGGGCCGGACTTTGGCCAGTGGGGGGGTGGAAATTTTCCTAGCATCAGTGGGACTAAACATATGGTATCATAGGGAGGAATAGTGCCCCATTAGTGGTGTCAGTGGGAGAAATGGTGCTCCACTGTCAGATGTCAGAATAGTGTCTCGTATCAGTGGGAGGGACACTGCCCCAAGGGCCGGATAAAGGCAAGCAAAGGGCCGCATCCGGCCCTCGGGCCGCAGTTTAGAGACCACTGGTATAAGCAGTGGAGAGGTTGACATATAACATTTGCGATGGTGTAATTTACTGGCCTATACATTAGCTGCCCTACTACTGCGAGGAATTCTGTTTAGGTATAGTTAGTGACTTTTAAAAACTTGGCTGGAGTTCTCCTTTATAAATAAGCACATTTGGCTGCTCAATATTATTGAACAATGCCCTTCAAGTGACCCATGTCTAAATATTGCTGAAGCAGAGAAAAAAAAAAAGCAAAAAGTAACTCGTTTTAAATGATCAACCAAGAATATGACACAATAAAACAATAAATTTATGATTAGCTCACCGTACAGGGGAGCAGATTTGGATGACAGAACATGAATCACTGAAAGGATCTATGTGTTCTCAATCTCTGGTATATACAGAGTATTGCAATGTCAGCTGAGAAAAAAAAATATTAATCCTAACTAAATTTCAAGGAGAGTGAGTTTTTGAAGACCTTACAAAGAAAAATCAATTCATAAGAAGTGATTTATTTTCTGAGAGTAGCTCATTGTTGCAGTGTGAAGTGATTTTATGACAGCATTTTAGCACAAACAAAAAATACATTTTTGACTTGCCCGTAAAGTCCCTTTCTTTGAGTACATGACAGGACACATAAGACATAATTCTTAGCCTATTGGTTATGCTCCACCTCCAGGTGAATGGGCACCGGCATAAAGCAAAGCTTGACCCCTCCCAGCAGCATAACCCCTCCCACTCCCAGCCTCAGTTCTGTCGGCAAGCAATATCAGCATGAAACCATAGGGGAGGGACCCGTGTGTCCCGTGATGTACTCCAAGAAAGGGATTTTACAGGTAAGAAAAAAATCCTGTTTTCTTAAAGGGGTTGTAACCCCTAAAGGTTTTTCACCTTAATGCATTCTATGCATTAAGATGAAAAACCGTTTGTAGTGCGGCAGTCCCCCCCCCCCCCCAGAGCCCCCCTTTTACTTTACTGTACCCGATCATTCCAGCGACGGGGACAAGCAGCGCAGAGCAGCTCCAGCCGCTGTCTCGGGTCTTCATTGGCTGGATTGATAGCAGCAGGAGCATTGGCTCCCGCTGCTGTCAATCAAAGCCAGTGATACGGGAGCCGGGGGCGGGGCTGAGTCCTGCTGTCTGTGTCCATGGACGCAGTAGGACTCGAAAGCGCGCCCGCACGGGTGCTCCCAGGGAATGCGGGTCTCCGTGGGGGCACTCGAGAAGAGGAAGAGTGCCGGTGGGGGACCCCAGAATAGGAGGATCGGGGCCCCTCTGGGCAAAACCCTTGCACAGAGGTGGTAAGTATGGAATGTTTGTCATTTTTAAAAAGACACAAAAAAACCTTTACAACCCCTTTAATTCTACATCACAGGACATAGGGGAGTTAATTCTTAGACTACTGGGACATCCAAAAGCAATCTTATTAGGGGCAGGCAATTGCAAAGAATGGCTAACAGATACAACGGGAAAAAAAACCTTAATAGAAGAAGAGGAACAGAGAAGGCCCCCACAGGGCTGCCTGTAGGACTCTCCAACCAAGGCCTGTGTCCACTGAGGCCTTAGCATCCCCCATTGTAGCGAATGTATAAGTAGAAAGCCAGGTGGCTGCCTTACAGACCTGGAAAACTGAGGCCTGATGTTGAAAAGCCCATTAAGCAATAATAATACCACTGGCGGAGTGGTACTTTACAGAAAAGGAAGAAACCCTACCTCTCAGGTCGTGCGCCCGAGTAAGGATTTGTTAAATCCACTTAGTAATTGTGGATCAAGAGGCAGCCGATCCCTTTTGGGTGCCTTTATGGCCACCTAAGGCAGGAGGGAGTTTTGTGGTCTCAAAACAACCTCTATCTTGTTAAGTACAAGAAAAGATTCCTAATGCCCTGTACACACGACCGGACTGTCCGTCGGAATAAAGTCTGATGGTTTGTCCGACGGAGTTCCGACAGAATTCCGCCCAAGCTATCTTGCATACAGATGGTCTCACCAAAATCCAACCGTCAAAAAGGCGGTGACGAACACCACTACGACGAGCCGAGAAAAATGAAGTTCAATGCTTCCGAGCATGCGTGGTTTTTAGTCCGTCGGAATTGCGTCCAGACGAACAGACTTTCCGATAGAAATTTTTGTCTGTCGGAAAAAACGAGAACAAGTTCTTTATCTAAGTTGGTCGGAATTTCCGAAGGAAAAAGTACGATGGGGCATACACACGAACGGATTATCTGATGAAAAGAGCCAGTCTGACCTATTCCATCCGGTCGTGTGTACAAGGCATTACAGGATAAAACTGCAAAGGCTCAGATACCCTCCAAATCAAAGTGATATTCACAACAAAGGCAAGCTTGTATGACAGGAGAAGGAGGGAAATACAGAAGAGGTTTAAATGGTGGCCTATGAAGGACCAGCACCATAAATCAGGTTGAACTGATTCCACTGAGCGACTACGGCATCTACCATAAAGGCCTAAGGATCCCTGGCCCTGGACACAAACCTGTCCGGTTGAATCTGTACAGCATTAGATCTATGTCTGAAACCGCAGATGTTGCCTAAAAGCCAGAGCCAGTTTGCTGCCCCATAAATTAGTTTATGGAAGGAAGAAGATTGAATCCTTGGACACAAAAGGTCAATGAAGGAGGAGTCCCTGAAAAAGTTAGTGAAAAACTGGATGCTGCCTGAGAGCCAGAGCCAGTTTGCTGTCTATGGAAGAAAGACGGTCTCCTGAAATAAGGAAGTTTAGTTCTACTGGTACCAGATCCACTATGCTTGCAAAACACACAGGGGGTGCAATGCTCACAATCCTGAGTATCAGCACCAATAAAAGAGAGGGGTAGCCTCGGTTTTCCTGGTCGTAGTGTGGCCTGTGGTGTCCTGTTGCAAAGGGGACAAATTCCAAAAATTGCTTCTAAGGGGGTTATCTACATTAGATACAAGGGTACTGCACAATGCACACATGTACCTGCTTTACATAACACACCACAAACAGATACACAGGTGTGCTGTTACTAGGGGGCTGCAGTGACTCATTAATGTGTATTGACTCTAAAGCCTCGTACACACAACCGAGTTTCTCATCGAAAAACGACAAGAACCTTGCTGGCAGAGCTTTCTTGCCGAGTAAATCGGTCGTGTGTACGCGGCTATCAGGTTTCTCGTCAAGAAAACCGATAAGAATCTCGACGAGAAAAATAGAGAACCTGCTCTCTATTTTCTCGTCGAGATTCTCGTCAGCATGTTTCTCGACGAGAAAAGTGTGTGTGTGTGTACACTTACCTGTCCTCCGGGAAGCCCGTGCATGCTCGAAATGACTGACGCATGCACGGTAGCTTCCTAGGCATAGGTAGGGTGTAGCAAGATGGCGGCGACGGCATCGAATGTGACGAGCGCACGCTCGTCGTAGTCGATTACGTCACTGCGTTCGCTCCATTCAAAGAACCGCGGGTTCTTTGAAAGGAGCGTCTGTACACTCGGCCGGGACAAGTTTCTTGTCCAAGAATCTCGTCAAAAAAAACGACGTGTTTTTTCTTGATGAGATTCTCGGTCGTGTGTACGAGGCTTAAGGCTAACTAAAGATAGATGCTGTGGTCACTACACAAAGTGGTCTCCCTCGCAATGAAAACAAAATAACCCCCCTTCTACCACAACTGCATAGGTGACATCCTCCAATGCTATAACTTACTGCTGCAGCCCTCTACATTACAGAGCACTCCCAGGACTAAGGCAAATTTCCATATGCTTCTTTTTGTTCCACAATGCAGTGTTCACCAGCTGGGCTAAGCATTGTAACAAAGCAGTTGGGGAGTGTGCCTAGCCATATGTAACTACCAACATTCAGAAAGGAACTTTGGGGCTGGCTGGTCAGCTGCCAGGAAAAGGATCATTTTGATTGTGGAAGGTGTCTGCTATAACATAAGAGGGCTATTTTGCTTTCAGGTAGGAAAAACAGGATTTTTATAACAGCCTACCTGTAAAATCCTTTTCTTGGAATACACCACGGGACACAGAGCCAGTCATTACATAATGGGTTAAGGGTCACCAGCGGTGATTGGACACTGGCACAACCAATTGAAGACAGTTCCCCTCCATATAACCCCTCCCATCAGGGAAGTACCTCAGTTTTGTAGCAAGCAATAAGGTTCCCATAAGAAGGGGGGGACCTCTGTGTCCCGTGGTGTACTCCAAGAAAAGTATTTTACAGGTAAGCTGTTATAAAAATCCTGTTTTCTTTATCGTACACCACGGGACACAGAGCCAGTCATTACATAATGGGACGTCCCAGAGCAATGCTCAATATAAAGGGTGGGAGACCCAGATCAAGCAGGCACCTTGCGGACAAGAAGCCCTATACTGCTGCCTGCAGCACACTTCGCCCGAAGGCGGAATCCTCATGTCCTTTCACATCTATTTCATAGAATTTGGAAAATGTGTGGACTGAAGACCAAGTTGCAGCTTTACAGATCTGAGTCATCGAAGCCTGGTGATACACTGCCCATGAAGCACTTATCGCCCTGGTAGAGTGCGCCTTAACAGAAAAAGGAGGAGTCCTATTCTTTGAACCATAAGCTTGAATAATTACTTGTCAAATCCACCTAGAGATCGTGGATTTCGATGCCGCTTGGCCCTTCTTGGGACCATCTGGCAAAATAAACAAAACATTTGTTTTACGTATCTGAGTGGTTGCCTGCAGATACACCTTTACTGGTCTCATTAGATCTAGAGAGTGCAATAACTTTCCCCCCCCCCTGTCCGCAGATTAGGAAAAAAAGAAGGCAGAACAATGTCCTGATTCAAATGAAAAGCCGACACCACCTTAGGTAAAAAGGCAGGATGGGATCGTAGTACAATTTTGTCTTTGTGACAAATTAAATAAGGCTCTTTACAAGAAAGAGCTTCTAATTCAGATACTCTTCTAGCAGAAGAGATAGCAATCAAAAAGGCCAATTTCCTGCTTAAAAGAATTAAAGGAATATGGCGAATAGGTTCAAAAGGTTGCTTTTGCAACACTGACAATACCAAATTCAAATCCCATGGGCACAAGGGAGACTTGACTGGCGGATTTATCCGCCGTACCCCCTGAATGAACGCCCGAACTAGGCAATGAGATGCCAGCGGTCTTTGAAAGAAGACTGATAGAGCCAATATTTAACCCTTGATGGTACTAGGGGCTAATTTCATATCCACTCCTAACTGGCAAAAAGCAAGAATCCTGCTTATTTCATATTTCTGAGGATTCCATCCTCTGGATTCACACCAGGAAACATATGCTTTCCAGACTCTATAGTAGATGAGTCTGGAGGCTGGCTTTCTAGCATTAATGAGCGTAGAAAGAGCTGGACCAGAGATCCCTAGTTTTTTCAAAATGTATGTCTCAGCAGCCAGACCGTCAATTTTAGCTTTTGTAAGGAAGGATGGAACACTGGACCCTGCGGCAGCAGGTCGTGTCGAAGCGGAAGCTTCCAGGGCCTTCCTACTGCCACCTTACGATTTCGGCGTACCAAGGCCTCCTGGGCCAATTTGGGGCCACTAGGATTACTGGTATTCCCTCCTTTTTGATCCTGTGAAGTAGTCTTTGTAAGAGAGGGATCGGGGGGAATGCATAGATCAGTGAGAACTGATTCCAGGGAATTATAAGAGCATCCGGTCCGTAAGCTAGAGGATCTCTCGTCCTGGACACAAAGTTGTCCAACCTCTTGTTGAGCCTGGAAGCTAGCAGGTCTACATCAGAGGTCCCCCATCTCTGGCATATGGCCTGAAAGACCTCGGGGTGGAGAGACCACTTTCCTGGTGATAGCTGCTGGCGACTCATAGTCCGCTTGCCAGTTTTCTATCCCTGGGATGAAGATTGCCGAGAGGCAAGGAACTTGATCTTCTGCCCATGTCAAAATCCGATTCACCTCCTGAGCACCCTGACTGCGGGTGCCTCCTTGGTGATTGATGTAAGCTACTGCAGTAGCATTGTCGGATTGAATCCGAACAGGATGGCCCTGTAACCTGTGTGTCCAGGTTTTGAGGGCTAGATATACTGCCCGAATCTCCAGTATGTTGATGGGCAGACTCTCTTCGGTCTTGGCGAAGGTTCCCTGGCCTGAAGTTTCTTCTAACACTGCTCCCCAGCCTAATAGGCTGGCATCCGTAGACACCACCTTCCAGATGACTGGGAGAAAGGATCTTTCCTTTCCAAAAGTTTTTTGTTCTTAACCACCAACTGAAGCTTTGGCGCACTTGTGGAGACAGGCGCATGGGTAAATCCAGAGCTTGGATCTTCTTGTTCCAGGCGGTTAAGATACTGCCTTGAAGTAGTCTCGAGAGTGAAACAGGTGTAAGGGACAGCCTCAAAGGAGGCCACCATCTTCCCTAATAGCCTCATGCAAAGGCGAATAGACGGCCCCTTCTTTGCCTTGACCTTGTGGATCAGGTCTTTCAGAGACTGTATCTTTGGTTCTGGTAGGAATACCCTGCTTTGGGCTGTGTCTATGATCATGCTCAAATACTCTACCCTTCTTTGGGCTTGTAGAGAGGATTTTTGTTGGTTTACAATCCATCCTAAATGCTTCAGGTACTTTACTGTAGTGAGCACAGCGTGATCTAATCCTGCCACCAACTGATCTATCACAAGTAGATCGTCTAGATCGGCTGTTACCGCTATGCCCTGTGTCCTCATATTTGCCAACAGAGGAGCTAGCACCTTTGTAAATACTCTGGGCATGGTAGCCACACCAAAGGGCAGGGCTACATATTGGAAGTGGCGATGTTCTACCGCAAACCTTAGAAATCTTTGGTGAGCGGGATGGATAGGTACATGTAAATATGCGTCCTTAATGTCTATGGACGCCATGAATTCTCCGCCTTGTAGGGTGGCGACCACGGATCAAATCGTTTCCATTCGGAAATGGCGAATGTTCAGAAACCGATTTAGAGATCTTAGAACCAGGATGGATCTGACGTCTCCATTTGGTTTTGGAATCACAAAGAGGAATAAAAACCTGAACCCTTGTTCTTTTAGGGGTTCTTCTGTAACCACCCCTTGAGACAGCAAGTGACCCAAACCTTTGAAGAAGGATCCTCTTCTTTGTGGATCTTTGGAGAGTCTGGAACATTGAAACTGAGAAGATGGGATCTCTTGAAATTCCAGTTTGTACCCTGAGGATACTGTGGATACTACCCACTTGTCCTGGATTTCTGTCTGCCATGCCTTTGAAAACTGACGAAGCCGTCCCCCCACTTGGCCGAGCCGGGGCGCCCCTTCACAGAGAGGCTTTGGGGTCTTACTGGTTAGCTCTTGAACCTCACGGCTTCTTGTTCTTCAGAGCATGATTTCCATCCACTGTAAAACATAAGGCTTTTGGCAAATTTTCCCAAAATTTGGCTTGTTCCGGAGGCAAATCCTTCAGCCCCTGTTTTACCTGTTGCTTGATGACCTGACATATACAGACTGCTGCTACAGCAGGTTGGGTAACTGAGCCGGCCAAAAGAAATGAGGATTTTAGTAAAGATTCCAATTTCTTTTCAGAAGGATCTTTAAACATTTGTACATTATCCACCGGACAAGTCAGGTTTTTATTTATACAAGAAATAGCTGCATCTACAGAAGGCAGACTCCATTTCTTGGAAAACTTCTCCTCCATAGAAAACTTCTCCTCCATAGGATAAAGAATATCAAACTTTTTAGTAGGTGAAAAACGCTTATCTGGGTGTTAAGTGAAAAAATGGAAACAGGCGCCAATGATTAATAATTAAATAATTGGTAACAAAATAAATATACACCAGTGCAGCTCCAAAATTAGTGCAGAATGCTAATACATGATGAAGAAAAACATAAGGGCGCAACAAGTGAATAATGTCCAAAATGTAAATGATAAATATGTGATCAAAACAATTGCAGAAATAATAAGTGATGCTGTACTCAGATATGGTCAAACTCCAACCACCGTGCTCTTGAAAGGGTGCAAGTAAACGAATAAGTGCTTCACCCGACGTGACAATCAAATGTGCTCACCAGAACTATTCGGCCATAAATGACCATCAGGCATGTAACAGGTACTCTTTGTTCCCACTCGCTCCAATCTTCAGTATATCAAGCAAGATAGCTTCTCTAGGGCAGGCCGGATAACGATCCTCCACTCTGAATGGATCAAATTATATATATATATATATATATATAGTGTAATACCGTTTTTATTTAAAATTATGCACAAGATAAAATAGCATACACCAAGGTACACCAACAGCTGTGTAAGGAGGCACTGGCCAAACTGTTTGTTGCAAAACGCATGGAGGCCTGAGCTAACATCAGCGCTGTATATCAAAAACTAAAAATCATACCACTCCAGTATAAGGCAGACTGTCACTTTCTATGCATTTCGCGGGGTACGCGTCATCAGGAAAAAGCTTATCTGGGTGTTGCCAGTCTGCGTACATTAGCCCTTCTAGTAACGGATGAACCGGGAAAGAGCATGCACCCTGCCGGGATTTTCCAGGGGGGAGACAGGTGATTCAGTTAACTCCTAAGAGGGTAACTTAAATGCGGAATGCACTGTTCCAGCATAACATTGCACCTGCGATTTCAGAATCTGTGACGCAGAGAAAGGCTCGTCTGATATCCCTGATACATCCGACTCCTCATCCTTATCCTCTGCAGGTGAAGCATCATCCTCATCCTCAGATTTTTCTGAAAGGAGGTCTACCACAGAAGGAGATTTGTCTCACTTTTTGCCCTTTTTTGAGGACTTGGCGATTAACGTAGCGATTCTCCCTTCTAAATTGTCTAGGGCTACTGCCAAAGTGTCTTCAGTGACATATGCAGGCCCAGGCCTCACCGGGGAAGCCGCTATTCCTGATAGCGGCAATGGCTCATCCTGTGCGGGTGCGTCAGCTAAAACTGGTGAGGAAGGTACCGAGTCAGCATTGCTAGAGCCTTCTGTCTCAAGCGGCGATGCTTTTTTATTTTTTGTCCTGGTCATACTGCTTAAGCAAAGCCGAGGTACCCCAAAGCATATACTACTGTGCTCAGTTTAGCAATCTACAAAAAAGTATGCAACTTCAAACACACAGTTTCAATGCACAAGTGAGTGTCTCTCTTGGTAGTGCCTCAGCCCAACCACATGGAGTCCTACGTGTCCCCTGTAATGCTGCTGTTCCATTCAAGGAGTGAGCTTGCTGGCATCAGTTAGTCCTTTATGGCGTTTCGTATTTGGCGATATTTTCGTGCGCGCGCTCGCGGACCCCCCGCTGGTAAAGCGTGCCCCCCGTGCGCGCGCGACCTGGGGCAATGGCAGGGGTCTCAGGGGTGAGGGAAGCTCCCTCCTTATGGCCATACTTCTTCAGTAACTAACCTGCCATGCCTGCTTGTCCAGCACTTCCCAAGTGCTATAAGAGGAGGCGGAGGGAGACGCTGAAGCCGGGCTCTGCAGCAGAGGAGGAAATAGTGTGCTTGTCCAAAGGAACTGACACTTACACTGAGTATGGTGAGTTTAAAACTCTTTACTCCCCCCCAGTGGCGGCTTTGGAGAAGACATTCACAAAAACATATAGGAAAGGTCCTTAAACTCGGATTAGGACTCTGACCTCTTACCTTATCCACGCCGCAGGTTTTTCTGCTGAAATCAGACAGAACCAATATTCACCTCTCACGATGGGCTTTGTGTGCCAACCTTTAGGGATATGGGTTCCTATTTAAACGATACCTCTCCCCTGGGCCTTGTAAAAGATTCTTACCAGGACTCTAGCGAAGTAGCGAAAGTGCTGGATTCCCAGAGCCCAGTCCTCAGCAGAGAGACATTACAGGCGATGCCTTGTGCCAGAGGCCCGGATCCCATCCAGTTTTGGCTTAATCTTTAGGTGTCTTGGATGGGTCCGAAGCATAGCTCTTTTTACCCCCAGAGGGTCTCTTTGGCAGAGCTTTCCTTTTAGCATCCTATCGCGTCCAACACCTTTAGACACTGGCGAAAAAACTGAGGTACTTCCCTGATGGGAGGGGTTATATGGAGGGGAACCGTCTTCAGTTGGTTGTGCCAGTGTCCAATCACCACTGGTGACCCTTAACCCATTATGTAATGACTGGCTCTGTGTCCCATGGCGTACGATAAAGAAAGCAATCTGAAAGGCTGTCATTTTTTTTACTCATCTGTTAAATAATATCAGATACATTTTTCTCCTTAGCTAGGAGCTTGAGGATTTCATTATTGGTTAACACTCACATATCACTTTATGCAAATAGGGGGTAGCGCTACACTTTTTCTGTATTGTATTTTGTTTTGATGTGGGAACACATATCAGTGTTTAGCAGCAAGCCCATCACAGTGTATAAATAATTAATATTTTACATTTTTTTCACATTTTAGTTATAGTAGTGCGTGGTATTTGCAATATACTGTATACCTTCTAGTAATGTATTTAGTAGGATAATTTAAGGCATTATAAACCTTACAACTTGCACCTTGTGTTTTTCACCTGCACAAGATGCGCATTGATCCTGTAGTTTAATGGGGTCATTTGTTGCCCTTTACCTGCAGCCTATAGTAGAGTAAATGTTCACATTCTGATGTCAGAAGTCTCCGTTTGTGCTCAAACATGAGGTATACAGAATAAAGGGATTTTTATAACAGCTTACCTGTAAAATCCTTTTCTTGGAGTACATCACGGGACACAGAGCGACTTAGTCATTACTAATGGGTTATATAGTTTACCTTCAGGTGTTGGCACTGGCCAATTCCAAACCGGAAGTACCCTCCCCTATATAAGCCCCTCCCACCCGGGAGCACCTCAGTTTTGTAGCCAAGCAATAAGTGTCCCAAAAAGAGGGGTGGGAGCTCTGTGTCCCGTGATGTACTCCAAGAAAAGGATTTTACAGGTAAGCTGTTATAAAAATCCCTTTTTCTTTTTCGTACATCACGGGACACAGAGCGACTTAGTCATTACTAATGGGACGTCCCAAAGCAATGCCAAATGAGGGGGGGGTACATAAGCTGGGCGCCATCAGGCATGAGGATCTTTTGCGGCCTGCAACACACTGCGCCCAAAGGCGACATCCTCCTGACTTCTAACGTCTACCTGATAGAATCTAGTAAACGTGTGTACCGAAGACCATGTTGCGGCCTTACATACTTGAGCCAGGGAGGCCTGGTGATGCACTGCCCATGAAGTTCCAACCGCTCTTGTGGAGTGCGCCCTAACTTTGAACGGAGGCGGTCTCTTTCTCAAGCCATAGGCTTGTATTATGACCTGTCGAATCCACTTGGCTAAAGTAGATTTTGATGCTGCCTGACCCCTTCTGGGGCCTTCCGGCAGAACAAACAAAGAATCCGTTCTGCGAATCTGAGCAGTGGCTTTTAGATAAGCTTTAACTGCTCTTACCACATCCAAAGAATGTAATAACTTTTCCTCTACTGAGCTAGGTTTGGGGAAAAAAGAAGGAAGAACCACATCTTGGTTCAAATGAAACCTCGATACCACCTTAGGAAGAAAGGCTGGATGAGGACGTAATACTACTCTGTCCTTATGGACAACCAGATATGGCTCCTTACAGGACATAGCTGCTAATTCCGACACTCTTTTAGCCGAACAAATGGCTACTAAGAAAACCAATTTCCTGGTGAGAAGAACCAAGGAAATGTGTTGTAATGGTTCAAACGGTTGTTTCTGTAGAACCGACAGAACCAGGTTTAAGTCCCAAGGACATATGGGAATACTAACCGGAGGGCTAATACGCATCACTCCTTGTATAAAGGCTTTGACTAGTGAATGCGAAGCCAAGGGCCTTTGAAAAAATATTGACAAGGCCGAAATCTGACCCTTGATAGTACTCAAGGCCAGCTTCCTATCTACAGCCCACTGTAGGAAGTCCAGAATCCTCCCTATCATGTACTTACGTGGATGCCATTTCTTGGTCTCACACCACGTAATGTACGCTTTCCAGATCCTATAATAGATCTGCCTGGATACCGGTTTCCTGGCATTGATCATGGTAGATACCACAGAATTAGAGAGCCCTCTCTTTTTCAGAATGTGGGCTTCAATAGCCAGGCCGTCAAACCTAGGGCTGGTAAGGAAGGGTGGTATATCGGTCCTTGCGACAGCAGGTCCGGACGAAGTGGGAGGGTCCAAGGACTCCTCACTGACATTTTTACAATCTCCTCGTACCATGCCCTTCGGGGCCACGCTGGAGCCACCAGAATCACTGGTTTCTTTTCTACCCTGATTCTGCGGAGTAATCGCGGTAACAATTGTGGCGGTGGGAATGCATATATCAGCTTGAACCGATCCCAAGGGAACACTAGGGCATCCGAGCCGCAAGCTAGGGGATCCCTTGTGCGAGACACAAACCTGTCCACCTTTGCGTTGAATCTGGATGCTAGCAGATCTACATCCGGTGTTCCCCACCGCTGGCATATTGCCTGGAAAACCTCGGGGTGAAGAGACCATTCCCCCGGGCATAATTGTTGGCGACTTAGAAAGTCCGCTCTCCAATTTTCCACTCCTGGGATGAAAACCGCGGATATGGCTGGGACATATCTTTCTGCCCACTCCAGGATGCAATTTGCTTCCTTCTGGGCTGCACGACTTTTGGTGCCACCCTGATGATTGATATATGCCACTGCCGTGGCATTGTCTGATTGAATTCTGACAGGGGACCCCTGGAGTTTGGATGTCCATGCTACTAGGGCATACCGGGCTGCTCGTATCTCTAAGAGATTGATGGGCAGGGCCTTTTCTGCTTCTGACCACCTGCCCTGGAGAGACCATTGCTCCAGCACTGCCCCCCAGCCGATGAGGCTGGCATCTGTAGTGACCACCTTCCAAGAAACCGGACTGAAGGGTTTCCCTCTTTCCAGATTCTGGGGCACCAACCACCAATGGAGGCTCTTGCGAACGGAAGGGGACAGGGACATTGGTAAGTCTAAAGCCTGAACTTTTTTGTTCCAGGCTGACAGTATGGCCCTTTGCAAATTCCTTGAATGGAATTGACCGTAGGGTACCGCTTCGAATGAAGCCACCATCTTTCCCAGCAGCCTCATGCAGAGACGTATGGATGGTTTTCTTTTTGTACCCACTAAGTGGGTCAAATTTCTTAAAGACGACACCTTCTCTGGAGGTAAGAAAATCTTTCTCTGATTTGAATCCAGCCTTAGCCCTAAGTATTCCAGACTTTTGACTGGTCTTAGAGCTGACTTGTCCCGGTTGATAATCCAACCGTGATATTCCAGATACTCGATTGTCTTGTGAATAGCTACTTCCAGCTTTTCCACTGAGTGGTCTATTAGTAGCAGGTCGTCTAGATATGCCATTATCGTTACACCCTGTGTTCTTAGATTGGCCAATAATGGGGCCAGAATTTTTGTGAACACTCGTGGTGCTGTGGCCAGACCGAAAGGTAAGGCTCTGAACTGAAAATGGCGCCCTTCTACTGCAAAGCGTAGAAATTTCTGATGGGCCGGAAAGATGGGAATATGCAGATAAGCATCCCTTATGTCGATCGAGGCTAGCCATTCCTGCCCTTGTAGGGCGGTGGCCACTGATCGGATCGACTCCATCCGAAAGGTCCTGATATTTAGGAACTTGTTTAGCCCTTTTAGATTTAATATGGGCCTCACGTCCCCATTTGGTTTGGGGACTGTGAAAAGGTTCGAGTAAAACCCGAATCCGCTTTCTTCCAGGGGAACCTTCATGATTACCCCTTGGAGCAATAGTTGTTCTAGTGCCAGAAGGAGGGATCCTCTCTTTTGGGGATCTCTTGGCACGTTTGACCTCATAAATTGGGCAGGAGGAGTGCCTTTTAACTCCAGCTTGTATCCCAGACTTACTGCGGAGAGCACCCATCTGTCTCTGATGGTGTCCCGCCAGGTCTCTGTGAACAACTGAAGTCTTCCCCCCACCCGATTGAGCGGGGGTAATACTTCATGCCTTAGGGGGAGGTTTTGTACCTCTCTTGATCCAGGGCTTCTTGTTACCCTGTGATTGTCCCTGATTTCTGCCCCCTGAATTTGACCGCGGAGGCCGTCGGAACTGCTTCCCAGCCGATGTGCCCGGGACTGGAGAGGTAGGCCTCTTAAAAGAAGGACTTCTACCCTTGTTCTTAACCGGTAAGAGTGAACTTTTACCGGCAGAAATTTTCTGGATATATTTGTCCAGATCTTCTCCAAATAAGCGTTCTCCATGAAATGGGAAGCTAACCAGCAGTTTTTTACAGGGAGCTTCAGCAGACCAGTTTTTGAGCCACAGAAGCCTACGCATATGTACTATAGACAGCGTAAAGCGGGAGGCCTGTTGGATTGTATCCTTTATGGCGTCCACCGCAAAACACAAGGCTCTAGGCAGGTCAGCTAGGGCATGAGCCTGCTGATCTGGTAAGTCCCTTAAGACTTGTTTCAACTGATCTTTCACTGCTTGGCAGACTCCAATCGCTGCTACCGCAGGTTGTGTCACCATACTTGCTGTAGAGAAAGCAGATTTTAGTAAAGACTCCAATTTTTTATCTATTGGGTCTTTGAACATTGGAACATTATCTACTGGACATGTCAGTGATTTGTTAACAGAAGAGATGGCTGCGTCCACTATAGGGACCCTCCATTTTCTTATGAACTTATCCTCCATGGGATAGATCACCGGAAATCTCTTGGGGGGAGCAAATATTTTATCAGGATGCTCCCAATCCTGGTAAATAAGCCCTTCTAATAAAGGGTGGATTGGGAAGGAACAGACCGCCTGGGGAGCTTTTAGCGACCCCAGCGAGGAAACCGTAGTGGATGGTGGTTCCGCCAGAGGCATTTTAAATGCTGATCGGACCATGTTAGTCAGAGACTGAACCCATAATCTTTCAGCCTGAGAAGCTGAGAAAGGTTCTTCCACTGTTGATTCCTCTATAAGTGAATCAACCTCATCCTGATCCCCTTCAGGTAGGTCGATCTCTGTGTGGGGCTGTTCCTCCACTAACAGGCACTCTGAAGGAGGAGACGGAGATCGGACGCGCTTTTCCTGTGACAGGGAAGCAGCGATCAATGCTGTTAATCTCTCTTCCAATCCTCCCAGAGTTGAGGATAAAACCTCCTCTGTTATATATACAGGAGCAGGTGGACTGGGGACAGCCGCAGCACCAGGCATTCCTGCGGGGTTTCTACGGCTACTGACCTCTGCATTCTCAGGGGAGATTGGTGCAGTGCAAGCATGCCCAATATCCTCAGAGCCCGATGGAGACCCCTTTGGCTTCCTGGAAGATCTATTTCCGGAGCGTCTGGACGACATATCCTTTAAGCACAAAGCTGAGGTATTCCCGTCGTCATACACCAATTTTTGCTGGTAATAGTCTAACACAGGTGCTGCTATATACCAGCTGGTGTCCACTAAAGTGCCTTTCTATGGGGATGCCTGCATCAACCGCCTCTGTGTGCCACTGTTTGTTGCTAGCTCTGTTTGCATGCAGCTGACACTTGTACTGTGTCTTTTAACCATGCTGGGACGCCCGCACATGCGCAGAAGCGCCGCGGCGCGCATCGAGCGTCATCCACCCGCCCCGCCCCTTTTTTTTCATAGGAGGCGCGTGCACGCGCCCGCGCGCGCGCCCGTGCGCCAATGGCGCCCTTTTCGAAAACCAACAGAGGACTAGGAGCCAGGGCCCTTTTTGCCGGAGGGCCTGTGCGGTGGATGAACGCAGCAACAGGGCAGAGGAAGTGGATTCCCTCAGAGAAACTTACCAGCTGCCTGGATCTTTTGAGTTGAGAAAACCAAAGATCCACATTTACAAGAAAAATGGACTACAGCGGCCTCTAGTGGTTTAACACAGGTACCGCGGTCCCTGTTTTTTTTTTTTTTTTTCTTGACTACTATTAAAATTTTACATTTTCAGTAGTTATAGGCAAACACAGATATTTAGCGGGAATACCGTTAGGTAACAGACAGAAAGACAAATTAGGCTTGGGGGTCCCCCAATAGAACCAAGTTCCTGAGGGCCCCCACTTACCTGATCCCCGCCGCAGGACTTTGTTTGGTCCACAAAAGTCCAAACTTCACCTATCACGGCAGGCATTGTAATTAAACCTTCAGGGACCGGGTTCCCAAGGATTCCACTCCCCTGGACCTGTATAGCACCCTGCACAGACAGCGTCTTGGTCGTGGGTATGACCAGAGCTCTGGATCCCAGGGTCCAGCCCTCCTAAGAGAAGCATTACAGGCAAAACCTTGCTCTTCTGCTGCAAGGCCCGGGTACCGACCGTTTAGCTATGAAGCTTTTTTGGTGGGATCCGGAACAGCTTACTAAGGCCCAAAAGAACCTGTACGCAAGCCCAGTGAAAACACATGTTACTCTTTGGCCAACACCTTAGACACTGGCAAAAAACTGAGGTGCTCCCGGGTGGGAGGGGCTTATATAGGGGAGGGTACTTCCGGTTTGGAATTGGCCAGTGCCAACACCTGAAGGTAAACTATATAACCCATTAGTAATGACTAAGTCGCTCTGTGTCCCGTGATGTACGAAAAAGAAAAAACTGCACAGGTCAGTGCATGACCTTAGTCTGTAGTCTAAGAAATAACATGTGTGAGGAAACTATATATCCCACAATCCCTGGGTCTCCCAATCTAGCAATGGTGCAGGTGAGAGTTGTATAGTAATTTGATTTGACACAGATACAAACACGCAGAACAATTAACAGAGAGGTCACCATGCTTGACAAAATGTGTTCACATCATATTAGCACTCACATCAGCAAGGCATAGATTGGACGCTGTGTGACCCGAAACAAGAAGCTGCCTGTCCTTTCAGTGAATATAGACAAGCTAGGCGAATGATCACATGGACACAGGAATTTATCAGTAATGACATTGCAAACTGCAGCCACGTGAACCCATCATTACAAGGCAAACCAACACAGGGAATAGAACTAATATACCTAGTTAAAACAACGAAGCATTTAAAAGTGTACAATGCCTTTAAGGAAGTATGAATACTGGTGCACATCGTGAACTGGGCCCCTGGACTTCCCAACACTTTTTGGCAGAGAAAATCTCTGTGGTTTAAGGAACAATCTTTCATTCATCTCAGCAGTTGGCCTGAGTCTTATGTCAATAGGTGCTCTCATTTAGGATTTGTGTGTTTCTCACCTTTGTGTGCAATATGACACAAGTCATCCTGCATCTTGGAGAAATTGGAATTGTCAGAGCCATTTGAGTATTGCTTTTCCTCAGTATAATCTATTGTAGATAAATTGGGGTTGGAAGCATGTAATCTTACATTTGCAGAAATAGTTGGCGGTACCTGGAAAACAAAGGCTAGTTAGTAAACGCTCATAAATACTCAAGACAGATTTTTTTTTCTGACTTTCTAGAATAAGCACAACAAACATGTATGAACATGACTGGCAAGCTGTACCAGTGGGAATGTTTTACGCACTCTACTTGCATGTATGAAGTTACTGCTTGTTTTAACCTTTGGTAAAATGCTTCACACAAAACAAGTGGTGAGACATTTGTTTATCCTTGAAACCACTGCAGCCTTGCTAATTTAATTTGTATTTCTACGCTAAGGCCTTGTTTACACCATGTGCAGAGACCTCAATTTTTCTGCACGCGTAATGGTATCACATGAGGATTTATTCTGCACAGAAAACTGCAACATGTATGTAGTTTTCTGCATGGAAAAACAACTGACATGGCATCAACACTGTGGTATGAACAGGGCACATAACTGACGTGCATGAAAACTGATGTCAACGCGCATAAAAACTCACTGAAACGTGCATGAAAAATGATGTAACCTCATGTTTCTGCAAGTGAAATCTGCGCAGTTTTCCGATCTTCACGGACGTATGGTGTGAACGAGTCCTAAAATTCAATGTGGTGAACAGCGGGACGCTTATAAACAGACCCCATATTAAAGTATAACCAAAGGCAACATTTGTATTATTTTTTTTTGGATAGCCTGGAGAGGGATTACAACAGCTGTCTGTGCTCACGTTAAGGAGATTCAAACCTCTCCATTTGTCCTGTTTACCATTAGAATTAAAAGTAAAAGAATATCCCACATTTTGGGTTGGCCGCAGAAAAGTAATAGTGGGGAAAGCTTCCAATGAAGACACTAGTTCTGGTGGTCCCCTAGGAATTCCTTAACTTGCAGGGATTTCCCCTCACTTTCTTTTTGGCTATGGGACAGCAAGTGAAGGGAAATGTCTGCAATGAAAGACAGATGGAGAAAAAAAAAACCTGACAGGGGTTATAACCCTCCCTTGCCCTATACAAAGTGAAAAAAAAAAGTCTTGGCTATAGTTCTACTTGAACACATGAGTACAATAACAAGTTATATGAATTATCAGGAATCATAGATGGCGCAGTCCTAGCTAGGTCAGGATTTGGCTGTGCATTGCCATTCCTGAAAGAGTTACATAGGGGATCAGGTAGAAGTGAACGACTTTAGTACAACCAGCCTGCCCATGGATGGATCAAAATGTGTCCGGTTCCTGCTGAATTTCGATTAATCTATGGCGGACTTATTTCAGGGCAGTGATGCAGAACCTTTTCAGCTTTACTGTGAAATCAACACCCTACGAATAGTGTGTGGTTTGAAGACAAACAATGGTAGTTTTAAAATATTGAAACAGGCCTTCTTAAAGTGAATTTGACCAAGCCTAAATCATTTCTAACAGTAACCACATGGACGAAGTGCACTGTCCTTGTCTTCAAATCATGTGTCCCTATGCAGTCTATTGAATCACAGGCCCAGGCTGTACACGAGATCTTGACTTCTGACCAAATTGGAATTAAATGCTTCCCCCTGATGATGCTCAATTTTACGTCTGGTCATACACATGCTAATAAAAGCACTACAGTGGGCAATAAAGGCTCTGATATTTTGTAGCAGAACAATGGTTTAGGTGCAGGATGAGGTGAATGATATTTTAACTAGTCTTGAGTATTAGTCAAGAATGTAAAAGCTGAGCCAAGATCCAAGAGGCCTTCACAGGGATCAATTAGGAGACTAGCACAAGTACTTTCAGGTACGAGAAGGTGCGGAACTTTAACACTGTTACCTTAGCAATGTTTTAGGCCAGATCAGGTCTACTTTAATGAAAGATTTCTAATTAGGAGTAGTGTTGGGGCCAGGTAACTAGAGGCCTCTCGCTTTTACACCTTAAAACAATCATTTATTTAAAGATTACTGGCACACTGGGGGAGCATGAATCTTTTATACACTCAATTTATATGTATAGATATAATTTCTGCTCACCATCCTACAATGAGGCATGACCCCTTCAGGAAGTGATGACATATTTAGCCAAGACAATTCTGTATGCTGTGGTCTGCACTGTTTTTGATAATAGGGTATTTTGGTTGCTTTTTCTCTACAACACTATAGCTTTTAGGGATTTAAAAAAAAAGAAAAAAGGAGTGGGGCAATCTGTATGTTTCTTGTGCACTATTTTCGGAAACATGGATGTCATCTTCAGCCAAATTTGAGAAGGATTACACACCTAACTGGTATACTATGTTATGGGGGCTGCTTTTGAAAGTGAGAGTATTTTTGAATAAAAGTGCCAGCCACAAATCCTAAACTGGAAGAAATAGACGTATGGGGAGGCTGTATAACGAGCAACTAGGTTCTGATATTGTGATGTACTGACCATGCAAATGATCTTTTTCAAAGTCCATTTACACCTCTTTATAAAGTTGGCATAGCCCAATAAAATTAAGCAAAATATGACTAAAATATTTTAAAAAATAGCAAAGTAGCGTTCGGATAGATTTCCTTTGGGGGAAAAAATGTAACCTGCTTTTATAAATATATGATTTAAGAATAAACTATGAAGAAACAAAACAATATGCTGTGAACATCCACAACAGAGTTACACTGTAAGTAAACAGTTACAGCTTTGCCAACAGAAAAAATTTAGACATTAGAATGTGGGGTGGGCTGGATGAGCAACAGGTATGGAATTTTTTGATATTTGACAAAGACATTCAACAACTGGAGCATACACAAACTGCCAGAGTTTCTAACAGAAAGTCTCAGCAAATTAGTTAAAAACTGGTAGTGGCTTCCACATGCCTTTTTTTCAACCATCTTTCATTCCCACCTTGATTCAAACCGAATCCCTTTCTAAAAGTTGGACTACTAGTTTAGGGAGGTTGGAACATCCCTGGATACACTTCAGGTCCTGTAGGCAACTACGAATGCCTTAGTACAAGTTGCAACCCTGGCAGTCTCCATCTGAGGGTGGCATGCTCTACCGTTAGCAGCACTGGATAGGTCCCACCTGTTAAACCATAAACAGACTTGGCAGCTTGACCATCATTTTCTACTTCCACAAGATACCTGCTGGTGATACCTGATGGCTTGCAGCATAGGACATGGAAATAAGGCTAAGCAACTCAACTAAGTGTGAAAAAATAGGAACTGGGGTGCAGAAAATGGCAGCAGGTACTTTGGA
This sequence comes from Rana muscosa, assembly GCA_029206835.1. Lineage (NCBI taxonomy): Eukaryota > Metazoa > Chordata > Amphibia > Anura > Ranidae > Rana > Rana muscosa. Next base: position 176,610,064 of record CM055122.1, on the reverse strand, counting down.
CTACCATGTCAAAATTGTAAATGCTTGGCTGTAGCAAAAGGCAGTTTGTTTGCAAAGAGCTGAAGAATGGTACAATAATAAGTGTCTGCAGGCAACAGTGAAGCATGGTGGAGGTTCCTAGTAAGTTTGGGACTGCATTTCTGTAATTGGAGTTGGAGATTTGGTCAGGATCAATGGTGTCCTCAATGCTGAGAAACACAGGCAGATATTTATCCATTATGCCATACCATCATGGAGACGTGTGATTGGCCCCAAGTTTATTCTGCAGCAGGACAAAGACTCCAGACATACAGTGAATGTCATTAAGAACTATCTTCAGTGTAAAGAAGAACAAGGAGTCCTGGAAGTGATGGTTTGGCCCCCACAGAGCTCTGATCTGAACATTGAGAGTCTGTCTGGGATTACATGAAGAGACAGAAGGATTTGAGGCAGCCTACAGCCACAGAAGATCTGTGGTTAGTTCTCCAAGATGTTTGAAACAACCTACCTGCCGAGTTCCATCAAAAACTGCGTGAACAGTGAACAAGCATTGTGTGTACCTAGAACGGATGGTGATTTGAAGGCAAAGGGTGGCGACACCAAATATTGATTTGATTTTCTCTTCTGTTCATTTACTTTCCGTTTTGTTAATGGATAAGAAGTAAACTCGCTCATTCATGTCTTTATGGATCTTTCTTTGCGCACACACACACACACACACAGTATACATACAGTAACATTATAGAAATATCACAAGCATATTGATTACCTGCAGAGAACCTTTTGAATCTTTGTTTATCCCCTTTGTCCGCCACTTCCTCTTGTTTACTTTTTCTTTTTTTGGACTTTCAAGAGCACCAGCCTTTTAGAAACATATAAGCATCAGTTATTACTGTAACATACCAGGGTAGACCATTCCTTACAAATGCTAAGATGATGTAGGACAGGTGAAGCATTTGACTTTTCTGAAACAACAAAGCTAAAAAACAACAAAAAACAAAAACAAACAGTCTCCAATACTGAATCCTATTCTCCTAAGACCCCATTCACACAGGGGCGACTCGTCAGGCGTCTCAGCCGCCTGACAAGTCGCGTCCCGTTCTGTACAATGGAACCGTTCTAATAGGAGCGACTCAAGTCGCTCCGACTTAGAAAAAGGTTCCTGTACTACTTCAAGACAACATCAGGGCGACTTCCATTGACTTCAATACAGAAGTCATTTTTGAAGTCACCTTTGAAGTCGTGTTAAGATCGCCCGGCACAGTCACGGGACAAGTCGTGCCGCCCCTGTGTGAATGGGCTATAAAGCTTAAAACTGTATTTCATTAATCAGGGCAATAATTTATTTACTATTTTAAAAGAATTTAAAAGGACAGCCCCTCCAAAATGAATATTTCTGTTGCTTGTGGATACTGGAGATAAAAATCACCAAACAAAGGTTCCCACTTGTCTCAATGGATTTTTTTAATTTACATTATGTAGTTATGGGAGGGAGATCTCATTGTTGGAATATCCAAGACATACAACAATTCAAAGGATGTCTCAGCCAAGCAGCTTCTACCTATAACTAATCACTCTTGTCCTTACAAATATATCAAAAGTAATTTACACCAATATGTGAAAAATATTGTCCATCTAAGAACTCTACTAATCGTAACCTGTAAAAGAGAACTACAGCAGCTGCAGTAGAAATGCAGAAAAATGTAAGTATTTGTGACAATGCTTTAAAGGCTAAGTTCATCTTACATATTACACTATTATTTAGGGTGTAACATGTTCCAGCACCCAACCTCAGCACCTGAGCCCCATCTTTCCCTGTGACAGCAGGCAGGGGTTCTTCTCCCCTGCAGCCACTGATGCATTTGAAATTGGCACAGCTGTGCAGGCACATCATACGTTCACAGAGATCTGCGAATGAAGGAACTACAAGTCGCGTCTGCCACCGCGGCAGATGTACTTGCAGTTCTCAATGGACTGCAAGAGCGTTGATACATAGGCAGGGGCAGAAAGCTGGAGGATGTTATTGCAGAAGTCTGACACTGCATACGTGATCCACTAGTCGCGACTGCAATACTTTGCGGAATCCTGCAGGAAAACATAACAAATGCATTTTTTTTCCTTAAAGGTGATCTTAATTTACTAAAGGAAGAAATCTTAGTGGAGATGAAGGATATGTTTTAATGATTTATTCTGCCATTACATGCCTTAGGAACACCCCAAGTGCCCTGATTATAGAAAAGCCCCAGCAATGCCCATCAGTGCCGCCTATCTGTGTCACCTATCTGTGTCCACCAGTGCCGCCCATCAGTGCCCACCAGTGCCACCTATCAGTGCCCATCAGTGTGGCATATTAGTGCCTCCCCATCAGTGCTGCCTATTCAGTGCCCATAAGTGCCGCCTCATCAGTGCCCATCAGTGAAGGAGAAAAATTACTTATTTACTAAATTTACTGACAGAAACTAAGAAAAACTTTTTTTTTTTCTTCAAAATTCTTGGTCTTTTTTTTGTAAAAAATAAAAAACTCAACAATTATAAAATACTACCAAAATAAAGCTCTATTTGTGTGAAGAAAATGATGAAAACATTTGTTTGGGCACAGTATTGCATGACCGCACAATTGTCCTTTAAAGTGCGACAGTGCTGAAAGTTGAAAAATGGCCTGGGCAGGAAGGAGGTGAAAGTGTCCAGTATTGAAGTGGTTAAACAAATATCATTTGCCAGCACCACGTGCATTTTATTAGTATTGTTAGTTTAGACAGTTTCAAAAATGTGAAAGGCTTGCTATAATTTTATATATATATATATATATATATATATATATATATATATATATCTTTACACCATTTTTGATCAGTTTCTCTGTATCAGTCCATTCACATAAAACAAGTTAGGACAAGCAGTCCCCAATCTTGGACTACCTGGATGGCATTTATTGCAGGGGCGGAGTACGTCCTGTGAAGAACCTCCATGTTTTGCAGCAGTTGACTCATTTCCACCAAATAACTCTGACACTGTGAAAGATCTGTGGGCACAAGAGAATAAAACGTAACAATTAGGGAAATGCAAATGACACAAAGACACAATTAGTCTACTAGCGAACAGATATGGTTCCCCTATTTAACTGCATGAGAAACATACATCAAAGCTGAAAATATGAATGACACACATTATTGCAGCTCTGTATTCATCAACGCATCATTCATTTTTCTTTTTTTAATACAAGCAGTGTTGGTACCTCAATTTGAATCATTAGTCTATTACATTTCCTGTACAACAGAGTTCAGACTGTGGGAGGGAGAACCAGCACAAAGAGTCAATAAGTTGTACTGCATTGCAAGGACAAGCTGTTAGTAGAAGAGAGCAGAGTGACATGGATGAACTCATCAGTCTGCTTGTTCTCCTTTCAATGTCCAGTGAAAGGTTGGGGTAAGGAACAAGTCATAATAAGAGTTAAGCCGGCCATAGATAGATATGCTGAACTTGCTGAGATTTTATCCATCTATGGCCAGACTGGTTGTACTTAAGTCAATTCATCAATCGACTTCAGTACAACCAGCCTGTCAGATTTTTTTTGCATGGGATCACTGCCAGCGGTTATAGCAGCCAGCGGTGATCATTGTGTTTTGTGTTGATGGGAAAATCGTGCAATTTTCTTTCCTTTCACCAGTGGAAAAGAAAGTTGAATAATCTGTGGCCCGTTATAAGGAACTACAGCACAGAAAATAACATCTCCTCCCCTGCCACCCAAGATTGTGCAATGTGGCTCAAATCTCAGAACCGGGTGGATATACAGCAAGTACAAATTTTTTGGCGGGCAAAACACTTTCCATATACAGTATGTATTTCAAAAGTGTATTTAGCTGTTTGCCTGCAGTTCAGCTTAAAAAAAGAATAAAACAATATTCTAACATTCTGAAGTCCTGAACACACGATCGGATTTCCGATGGAATAAAATCCGATGGATTTCTCCATCGGATTTCCGATGAATCTGACTTCCATCAGTCTTACCTACACACCATCAGTTAAAAATCCGACCGTTTCAAACGCTGTGACGTAAAACACTCAGACGAGCCGAGAAAAATTAAGTTCAATGCTTCTGAGCATGCGTCGACTTGATTCTGAGCATGCGTGTTTTTTTTTCTCCGATGGAGTTCCACACAGACGATTGGAATTTGCGATCGTTTTTTTTCCCCATCGGATAAATTTAAAACATGTTCTATTTTTAATCACCAATGGAAAAAAGACAGATGGGGCCCATACACGATCGGTTTGTCCGATGAAAAAAGTCCATCGGACTGTTTTCATCGGTAAAATGGATCGTGTGTAGAGGGCTTAAGACACTTGTCATTATCAAACCTGCACTAGGAATTAGCCCCATACGAGATAAAGGCTCAGTTCACACTTCCGCGACCTAAAAGTCACGCGACTTCCTGGCGACTTGAGTACTACTTTGATAGAGGTATAGAATAGAAGTCGGATAGAAGTTGCCTTGAAGTAGTACAGGAACCTTTTCTGAAGTCGGAGCGACTTCAGTAGTGCCAATTAGGACAGTTCTCATTGACTAGCATGGGATTTCACATATCGCCGCGACTTGGGGTCTCACAAGCTGGATCCCAAGTCACATCAGTGTGAACCGAGCCAAACTCTCCAGTGAGAAATAGAAATGAAAACATCTCAGTTATATGGCTCACATATATGTCCTACCTTAAGATGACCATACACTGATTGAAGTTCAGCCAGTTCAGCAGGAACTAAACGGTCTGAATTTCTAATCAGTGTGTGGCCGTCCCTGCTCACCAGCTGGAAAACTGTTGCCGATCAGCATCTGCAGTCGCTGATATTTGTATTCTGACCGCAGCTGGTCCCGCTGTCAGAAAACAAAAACAATGTCTTGGTGGGGAGGGGATTCCTCCATTTATCTAGTGTCTGTGGATGGAGGAACCTGTTAGTTTATTTATTTTTTCTTTATTCAGCCAGTGGTGTATTTGGTGAATACTGGGGAAAAATGGCTGCTGAAGTTTAGCCAACTTAGGCACGATTTCCACTAGTGCGACCCCAAAGTCGTGCGATTTACAGTGCGACTTTGCAATGCAATTTTTTTATGCAATGACATGCGACTGGTGAGAACCATGGGAGAACAAGTCGCACCGAAGTCAGAACAAAGTAGTACAAAAACCTTTTTTGGAGTCTCAACAATTAGTACGGGGACCATTGAAATACATGGATTTTGACTTGTCATGCGACTTCACTTGTGTGAATCTGGTCAATATTCCTATCGCACATGTTCCTGGCAAATATGGCTCATAAAATGGTGGGTGCTTCAGCGATAACCAGTTGGGTCCTGGAAACATTAAGCAAGCGTACATATTTGCCAGCACACCATGGATCGACAACTACCGTCCTAAGGTTTCTTTTTTTTTTTACAATCAGGTTGTGTTTATTGAGCAGTTATATATACATGAACATATAAACAGAGCTCGGCCAACATAGCCGAGGAATATGACATTACAACTTGTGACATACAAATCAGTGTATTCAGCAGGCAACAGCGACATATAAGGGATAATGTAAAGAATATAACTTCTGGGGGGGGGGGGGGGGGGCCCTGCCCACCCATCCGGCCATCCTATCTTAACCGGGCAAGGGTCTAGAAGGGGGTTGTAGGACCAATCAAGGCGATATCCAGGGCAACCACACCTTGTCAAACTTCCAGGGGCATCCTCTGCTGATATACGTCAGCCTGTACATTGGTATTGCAGCATCAACCATGGCCAGCCAGGAGAACACTGACGGAGAGCTAGGGGATATCCACTTGCAAATAATAGACTTTTTGGCATAAAATAACAAATACGCAATCAACTGTTTTCTATGGCGGGGTCTCTGCTCATCATCTTGGACCCCAAACAAGGCCAGCTCTGGCGACACAGGAAGCTCCAAGTCCAGTTTCAGATTGATCAATTCAAACACCCCTCTCCAGAATACCTGTATCTTAGGGCATTCCCAAAGTAGATGTATAAGGGTGCCAGGGTGGGTCCGACATCTTGCGCAGCAGGGGTCTCTGTCAGGGTATATCCTATGGAGCCTAACCGGTGTATAATACACCCTGTGCAGCATTTTGATTTGTGTCAGTTTGTCCCAGGAGGAAATCACCAGCTTGGGACATTCCTCCAACGCGTCCTCCCACTCCTCCTTCCCCAGGGATGGGACGTCCGCCTTCCACCTATCCCAACCTAAGGTTTCTTTAACTTCTTGGAGCCCGGGCCATTGTCAAATGACGGCCACAAGGTGGCTCTTCAGGTCCAGGAGGCCATCTATTGATGGCCTCGGCTCCTCTGGCCACTGGGGGACGCGCGAGCACGTCACTGAGGTGCTGATGGACTTTTCTCATCGGACAAACCGATCGTGTATGGGCCCCATCGGTCTTTTGTCCATCAGTGAGAAAAAATAGAACATGTTTTAAATTTATCCGATGGGGGAAAAAAAAACGATAGCAAATTCCGATCGTCTGTGTGGAACTCCATCAGACAAAAAACCCACGCATGCTCAGAATCAAGTCGACGCATGCTCAGAAGCATTGAACTTCATTTTTCTCGGCTTGTCGGAGTGTTTTACGTCACAGCGTTTGGGACGGTTGAATTTTTGACTGATGGTGTGTAGGCAAGACTGATGGAAGTCAGCTTCATCGGATTTCCGATGGAAAAATCCATCGGATTAGAATCCATAGGAAATCCGATCGTGTGTACAGGGCTTAATTCACCTATCTTTCCCCAGCCTGCTGATGGGATAATAAAAGAGCAGCAGCACATTGATTAAAACATCTCAGTACTCTCCCCTCCTGCAGGCATGTTCGGTGTTAAACTGACAGCATTATGCAAAGTATTAGAAGTCCTAATTAATGTAGAGTGAGTTTTACTGTGCTGGAAACTACAGAAGGATGACATCAAGGCAAATTTATGCAACAAGAAAATGTGTTTTTTAAATATTTGTCTAGAGTTTGGCATTAAACTTCCAACACTACAGCAGAAAGCTGCCGAGAGTTCGGAGCTCTGGATTGTGCTCTGTGCTTGTAGAACTGCTGATATTTATATATGAATATATTATATTGTATACATTTTTAATATGGCTTCGAATTTTGGAACATACTGCCACAAAGTCACATAATGACAGAAGATATTGATGTATTTGCAATTTTGTTGAGTTTTCTGAATTTTCTGGGAAGAACAAACCAATTAAGCCCTGTACACACGATCGAATTTCCTATAGATTTTAAACCGATGGATTTTTCCATCGGAAATCTGATGAAGCTGACTTCCATCAGTCATGCCTACACACCATCAGTCAAAAAACCGATCGTCCCAAATGCAGTGACGTAAAACACTCCGACGAGCCAAGAAAAATGAAGTTCTATGCTTCTGAGCATTCGTCCGCTTGATTCTGAGCATGCGTCCGCTTGATTCTGAGCATGCGTCCGCTTGATTCTGAGCATGCGTGGGTTTTTTTATCCGATGGAGTTCCCCACAGACGATAGTAATTTGCTATCTTTTTTTTTTCCATCGGATAAATTTAAAACATGTTTTATTTTTTCTCACCGATGGAAAAAAGACCGATGGGGCCCATACACGATCGGGTTGTCCGATGAAAAAAAATCCATCGGACTGTTTTCATCGGTAAAACCGATCGTGTGTACAGGGCTTAATAGAAATAATTAAAGCTAAACTCAAAACAAAATGTGTACTACATAAAATATTGTATATATTTGGCAGCTGTTTTCCTACCAAAGGATTTGCAATTCTGTCCATCTGGTCTTGAGATTTGCACAGCACAACCCTATCTGGCAGGGTAAACAGCCTGATTGTTTTGCTCTCTGTCTCTCTTCCTATCTGCATACTCTACATTAGTACATGAGCACTGCAGCACAAATGACTGGTCCTTGTGCTGCTTCTCACTGGTCCAGTCTGAGGGTTGCTGTATGGTGGACTGCAAAAATTACATTGATTGATGTATTCATGAATACAAAGTTGCAACAATATGTGTATTTGAGGTCTGCCTTATAATCTTTCAGCTTTTATAGCAGTGGTTCTCAACCTGGAGCCAGGATCCCCCTCGGGGGTCGAATGTTGATTTGCTAGGGGTCACCTGTTCCTGAAGCCCGCACCGCTCCGCCCGCCTTTTTGCTGCCGCCCAGCAGGGCTGTCCTTTGAGCCTGTGGCTGCCCAGCTGGGCTGTTCCTGGAGCCCACAGCTGCCCATTCAGTTCACGGCATGGCTGGGGGGGGCAGAGACTAGAGGTCCGCTGACTGGTGAGGAATGTGAAGTGGGAGGGGCTGGAGGAGACACTATCTCCTGATTTCGGCATAGGTGTCACTGCTATGAGACACCACAAAGTCGGAGACACAGTGAGTAACACTACCTGTGATTATACTGTAGTTGCCATTAAAAGTCCCCACTACAGTTCTCAGATCAGCAGATGACCTTGATCAAGATCACCTAAGTTGGCTGATCAGAACTCCCCCCTGCACTGCCACTGATCCCATTCCCCCCACCACCAAGGAGTAAGAGAAGAAATAAAAATAGAGAATACATATAAGGGAGAGGAAAAGGGGGGAGGAACAAAGAAAAAGGAAGAGAAAGAACAAGAAAGAAAGCTAGAGAGGGATGGGGGGACAAGAAATTAGGAGAGAGAGATAAAAGGGAAAGAAATTAGAACAAAGAGAAAGAGTGGTACATCCTAAAACGTACCATAAGGTATTTTAATACTGTACAAGTGGAATGGGGCTCAGGGAGTGCTAAATGTCCATGGGTTAGGGGCGCAAATTACTTGTCTTGCCTTGGGTTGAACCCACGCTACAAAAATAATTTTACTGTAAGGGGTCCCCACAACTTGGGAAATTTTATCAAGGGGTCACGGCACTAGAAAGGTTGAGAACAACGGTTTTATAGCATCGACCAAAACTAGATCACACAGAAAAATATGTCAAATTATACATTATGGCGCAAATATGTCCAAACTTAAATTATTTGTGTGGTTTTTTTTCTACACTGTTGCATTTTTAAAAACACTTGCCAATTGCTCTAGTTTGGATTTGAATTGTAACCCATGATAATACCAATTAGTATCCACTATACATGACTGGTTGATGACAATGTTATGAGAAACTATCCTTAATATGCCCCTGCCAGGCCTTTAAAATCCAAAACTGTGTAGAGAACAAAATTACAAACGTCTTTCTGAGAAGCAGGAGATCCAAATCCCAGGAGCTCCAACATGCAAATACTGACACTACCCTTGAATACTTTCCAACTGAATAGTAAGTCTGTTCATCATAGTAATGATCCAATAGGAAGGTGAAGTAGGCCCGACAGCTTTCTACACCTCCTGCCCAATTTGCGTATTAGAGCTCCCTAGGATCTTTTGTTCCCAGGCCACTCAAGATGACATTTTTAGAAGACCTAATGGGTATATTTTAATGGACTCCTGATAACTTCAGTTAACCTTACAAGACTGCCTGTTTTTTTTCTCAAACACAATCTATATTTAAATATACACTGTGACAGCAGGAAGGTAAAGTCACCTGGTTGCATCCAGGGGGGTAGATATATTTCGCCCAGATTCAGGCTTTACGCCGACTTATACAGCTAGGTGGAGAGTTGTATAAGCCCAGCTGAGACTAGTGGGCTCATGGATGACTCATACCTCTAGGGAGAGGGCTGGGCGTCGTGCAGACAGGGAGTTGATGAGATCAGCTGAACCTTGTCAGCTCATTTAGGCCTCTATAAGAAATCCCAGCTTCATTAGATGTTAGCTCATGCCTGGAAGCAGACCTGTGTGGACTGTCTAGGGAGAGTGAACCCCTGTGCGGTGAGAGAAAGCCTGTGTGGCTATATATTTGCTTGGACATTTAAAACCAGGGACTTAGGGACTAGGACAGCACTAGGCTGATCCCAGTTGTTAGTTAGGAAACCTGTATGTTTAGTCAGAGGTCAAGTTGACCAGGATTTATTTTGTTTATGTTTTTTTTTGCCTTGCTGTGTTTTTGTCACTGTAAATAGAAAATAAACCGCACCTTTTTGATTTTGAAAACCACAACCTCCGTCTGCTGGGCCTGTTTTTGGGTGGGGAGCCCATCCCGGGGGTCACACACACCCGCTGCCGAGCCAACCCCCTCACAGTTGGTGGAGAACCAGTGGCAGTTTTTTTTTAAGCCAGCATGGAGGAGATACTGAAACAGCTGGCTCTAGCAAATGCCAATCAACAGCAGACAAATGCAGGTTTGCAAAGGAGCCTTGCAGCCCAGCAGCAAGCTCATCAACAGAGCCTTGCAACTTTACAACAGAGTCTGGAGGCTCAGCAACAAGCCCAACAGCAATCTGAGGCCCGCTTCATAGACCTGTTGCAGAAGCAAGAGCAGAGACTACAACAACAGATGGAAGCAGTAATGCAGCAACGTCCGCAGACCAGTGAGGAAAGCCGTCCCACTAATACCGCGTCCTTTGGGGTGAGTCGTTTATTGACAAAAATGACTGGAGAGGATGATCCAGAGGTATTTTTGACCACATTTGAAAGGACCGCTGAAAGAGAAAAGTGGCCTGAGGAGCAGTGGGCTGGACTAGTGGCTCCTCTGTTAACTGGTGAATCGCAGAAAGCTTACTATGACCTAGAGCCTAACCAAGCAAAAGACTATGTGATGCTAAAAGCTGAAATATTGGCAAGGCTGGGTGTCACCCTGGCTGTCCGGGCTCAGCGTGTGCATAACTGGACTTTCCAGCTTGGAAAACCCCCCAGGTCTCAAATGTATGATCTCATTCACCTGAGCAGAAAGTGGCTACAGCCAGAGACTTTGTCCGCACCAAAGATTGTGGAACGTGTTGTAATGGATCGGTTTTTGAGAGCTCTTCCTACTGCCATCCAAAAGTGGGTAAGCCATGGAGACCCAGAGACGGCCGATGGTCTTGTGGATCGTGTGGAGAAATACTTGGCTACAGAGAACCTGACGGCCTCTTCCAGAGACACTCGGACTTTCCACCCTAAGACCAGACCATCCCCAGGGGCGGATAAGAGGATTCCAAGGGGTGAGGGTGGAGAGAGTGAGAGGGTGGGAGCTCTACCCCAAGTTTGGCGAGAACAGCCTGGGAAATCAGCGGCTCAAGAGGCCGCAAGAAGGATCGTTTGCTACCGCTGCCGGCAAGCGGGACATATTGCAGCAAATTGCCCGGTTGTGGAGGAACCCATGCAGTGTGACTTTCTGACGGGCAGACGTCAGTCGCTGTGTGCGACAGTCGCATGCACTGCCATTCGGGGAACTGAGAAACATTTATGCAAAATGTGTATTAATGGTAGAAATGTTGTGGTATTGCTGGATTCAGGTAGCCTTGTGACCCTGATAAAGGCTGAGTTAGTTAAAACAGAGGTCTCTGGGAATAGCAAGGTAGCCGTTATTTGTGTGCATGGGGACACCCGAGAGTATCCAGTGACTACAGTGTGTTTCGAGACCCCCAGAGGTACCCTCTCTCATCCAGTGGGCTTAGTATCTCAGTTACCGCATGACGCCATTGTGGGAAGGGATTTTCCGAAGTTCTGGGAACTGTGGGATGATCCTGAGCCCCCCACTGGTGCCCCTATGTACCAGGAATGTGATAGCCAGAACTCCCCTGAGAGTGGTGAGGACTCTCCGGAATTTCCCTTGTCAGTATTGGCAGGGGAGACTCAAGAAACTGGAGAGGAGCCCACCTCCTCAGACGAAAACCTACCGTCTGTGGAGTTTTCTGATCTTGAGGTTCACAGGGAAAACTTTGCCACAGAACAGTTGAAAGACCCCGCCCTAATAAAGGCACGGGAAAACGTAGTGAAAATAGATGGCGAGTTAGTGAACCCAGATAATACCGGCACTTACCCATACTTCAGCGTAGAGAAGGACCTACTGTATCGGGTGGCAAAAAGGGCAGAAGAAACCGTTGAGCAGCTTGTGGTGCCCAAACCTTACAGGAAGTTGGTGTTGGAGTTGGCCCATGGGCACATTCTTGGAGGTCATCTGGGGACAGAGAAAACCCGAGAGAGGGTATTACAGAGATTCTATTGGCCTGGGGTGATGAAGGACATAGAAAATTATTGTTCCTCCTGCCCTGTGTGTCAGAGGTCGGCCCCGATGCCACATTTCCGTAGCCCGCTGGTCCCTCTACCCATCATTGAGGTCCCGTTTGAGAGAATCGCAATGGATTTGGTAGGTCCTATAATCAAGTCCGCTAGGGGGCACCAGTACATATTGGTTATAATGGACTATGCCACCCGTTATCCAGAAGCGATCCCTCTCAGAAATACCTCGGCCAAAACCATAGCCAAAGAGCTATCTCTTGTTTTTAGCCGGGTGGGTATTTGTAAAGAACTGCTTACGGACCAAGGTACACCCTTTATGTCCCGGGTTATGAAAGAGCTGTGTAAATTGTTCAAAGTGACGCAATTGCGTACATCTGTGTATCACCCCCAAACCGATGGGCTGGTTGAAAGATTCAACAAAACCCTAAAACAAATGTTGAAGAAAGTGGTGGATAGAGATGGAAGGGATTGGGACTGTCTACTTCCTTATTTGATGTTTGCTATTAGGGAGGTGCCCCAATCCTCTACGGGATTCTCCCCCTTTGAGTTACTGTATGGGAGACACCCAAGAGGGCTGTTGGATATTGCCAAGGAAACTTGGGAAAGTGAGAGTTCTCCCCACAGGAGTGTGATTGAGCATGTCGCCCTGATGCAAGATCGAATTGCACAGGTAATGCCCATCGTGAAGGAACATTTGGCCCAAGCGCAGTTGGCACAGCAGAGAGTGTACAACCGTGGAGCCAAGACCCGTACCTTTTCCCCGGGGGATAGGATATTGGTACTTGTCCCTACGGTTGAAAGTAAATTCCTTGCCAAATGGCAAGGCCCCTACGAGATAATGGAAAAAGTGAGCGAAGTGAATTACAAGGTCAGACAACCAGGAAGGCGAAAGCCCGAACAGATCTATCACGTTAATCTGTTGAAAGCCTGGAGGGATAGAGAGTCCCTAGTCGCAGACACTTGGTCACCAGCTCAAACTGGTTGCGTGATTCCTGAGGTTGGAATCGCAGCCACCTTGTCACAACCCCAACAACAGGAGGTTAAGGAGTTTGTGCTTCGCAACAAGGAGGTATTCTCTGAGCTGCCGGGACAAACATCTGGGGTAGAGCATGACATTATTACCCCGCCCGGTGAAAGGGTGAAGTTAAAACCCTATCGGATCCCAGAGGCCCGACGGGAGGCAATACGGGAGGAAGTACAGAAAATGCTGAACTTAGGGGTGATAGAGGAGTCCCAAAGTGATTGGTCTAGTCCCATTGTGTTGGTGCCTAAACCGGATGGGAGCTGGCGATTTTGTAACGATTTTCGTCAGTTGAACAAAGTTACAAAATTTGACACCTACCCCATGCCACGTATAGATGAGTTGATCGACCGGCTGGGAACAGCCCGATACATGACGACTCTTGACCTCACAAAAGGGTATTGGCAAATCCCCCTGGCCAAGTCGGCCAAAGAGAAAACCGCATTTGTAACCCCAGACGGGGCGTTCCAATATAAAAGAATGCCGTTCGGGTTACAGAATGCGCCGGCCACATTCCAGCGGAAAATGGACCAGATGCTGAGGCCCCATCGGAAGTATGCTGCGGCTTACCTGGATGACATAATTGTCCATAGCACAGATTGGGCCTCACATCTGCCAAAAGTGCAAGCAGTCCTGGACTCTGTTCGGGAAGCAGGGTTTACGGCTAACCCCAAGAAGTGTACCATTGGGCAGGAGGAGGCCAAATATCTTGGGTACACCATTGGGAGGGGAGTAATAAAACCCCAACTCAACAAAGTCGAGGCCATCCAGAGTTGGCCACGTCCCAACAGCAAGAAGCAGGTACGAGCCTTTCTGGGAATCGCTGGGTATTATCGGCGATTCATTCCCCACTTTGCTTCTAAGGCTGTGCCCCTAACCAACCTGACGAAGGGGAAAGGGTCGGTCATGATTAAATGGACCCCCGAGGCTGAGGCAGCATTCCAATTCTTGAAACAAGCCTTATGTAGCCAGCCAGTGTTGTACTCACCCGACTTCTCTAGAGACTTTGTCGTACAAAGTGATGCGTCAGATGTGGGGTTAGGAGCAGTATTGTCCCAGGTCTGGAACGGGGAAGAGCACCCAGTCATTTACCTCAGCAGGAAGTTGAAGTCCCATGAGGTAAATTACGCCACCGTTGAAAAGGAGTGTTTAGCGGTGAAGTGGGCTCTAGATTCCCTTCGGTACTACCTGCTAGGTAGGCACTTTGACATGGTTACGGATCACGCTCCGTTAAAGTGGATGGCTCAAAACAAGGAAACAAATAGAAGAGTGAATAGGTGGTTCCTGGCCCTCCAGGAATTCAACTTCACAGTAAAGCATCGCCCTGGCGTTCAAATGGGGAATGTGGATGCTTTGTCTCGAGTACATGAATGCCTGATTGCTGGTGTTCCAACCCCGAGGTTAAAACAAGAGGGGGGGGGGGTATGTGACAGCAGGAAGGTAAAGTCACCTGGTTGCATCCAGGGGGGTAGATATATTTCGCCCAGATTCAGGCTTTACGCCGACTTATACAGCTAGGTGGAGAGTTGTATAAGCCCAGCTGAGACTAGTGGGCTCATGGATGACTCATACCTCTAGGGAGAGGGCTGGGCGTCGTGCAGACAGGGAGTTGATGAGATCAGCTGAACCTTGTCAGCTCATTTAGGCCTCTATAAGAAATCCCAGCTTCATTAGATGTTAGCTCATGCCTGGAAGCAGACCTGTGTGGACTGTCTAGGGAGAGTGAACCCCTGTGCGGTGAGAGAAAGCCTGTGTGGCTATATATTTGCTTGGACATTTAAAACCAGGGACTTAGGGACTAGGACAGCACTAGGCTGATCCCAGTTGTTAGTTAGGAAACCTGTATGTTTAGTCAGAGGTCAAGTTGACCAGGATTTATTTTGTTTATGTTTTTTTTTGCCTTGCTGTGTTTTTGTCACTGTAAATAGAAAATAAACCGCACCTTTTTGATTTTGAAAACCACAACCTCCGTCTGCTGGGCCTGTTTTTGGGTGGGGAGCCCATCCCGGGGGTCACACACACCCGCTGCCGAGCCAACCCCCTCACAACACATACATACACACATTCATATATACAACATACATACCCACTATATTACCAAAAGTATTTGGACGCATGCCTTTACACGCACATAAACTTCAATGGCATCCCAGTCTTAGTCCGTAGGGTTCAATATTGAGTTGGCCAACCCTTTGCAGCTATAGCAGCTTCAACTCCTCTGGGAAGGCTGTCCACAAGGTTTAGGAGTGTGTCTATGGGAATGTTTGACCATTCTTCCAGAAGCGCATTTGTGAGGTTAGGCACTGATGTTGGAATAGAGAGAAGGCCTGGCTCACAGTCTCTGCTTTAATTCATCCCAAAGGTGTTCTATTGGGTTGAGGTCAGGACTCTGTGCAGGCCAGTCAAGTTCCCCCACCTCAAACTCGCTCATCCATGTCTTTATGGACCTTGCTTTCTGCACTGGTGTGCAGTCATGTTGGAATAGGAAGGGCCATCCCCAAACTGTTCCCACAAATTTGGGAGCATTAAATTGCCCAGAATGTCTTGGTATGCTGACGTTTTAAGTGTTCCCTTCACTGGAACTAAGGGGCTAAGCCCAACCCCTGAAAAACAACTCCAACACCATAATCCCTCCTCCACCAAATGATTTGGACCTGTGCACAAAGCAAGGTCCATAAAGACATGGATGAGCGATTTTGGGGTGGAGGAACTTGCAGGCCTGCACTGAGTCCTGAACCTGATCTAATTCATCCCAAATATGTTCTATCAGGTTCAGGACTCAGTGCAGGCCTGCAAGTTCCTCCACCCCAAAATCGCTCATCCATGTCTTTATGGACCTTGCTTTGTGCACAGGTCCAAATCATTTGGTGGGAGGAGGGATTATGGTGTTGGGGTTGTTTTTCAGGGGTTGGGCTTGGCCCCTTAGTTCCAGTGAAGGGAACACTTAAAACGTCAGCATACCAAGACATTCTGGGGAATTTACTGCTCCCAAATTTGTGGGAACAGTTTGTGGATGGCCCCTTCCTATTCCAACATGACTGCACACCAGTGCAGAAAGCAAGGTCCATAAAGACATGGATGAGCGAGTTTGGGGTGGGGGAACTTGACTGGCCTGCACAGAGTCCTGACCTCAACCCAATAGAACACCTTTGGGATGAATTAGAGCAGAGACCACAAGCCAGGCCTTCTCGTCCAACATCAGTGCATGACCTTCTGGAAGAATAGTCAAACATTCCCATAGACACACTTCTAAACCTTGTGGACAGCCCTCCTGGAAGAGTTGAAGCTGTTATAGCTGCAAAGGGTGGAACAACGCAATATTGAACCCTACGGACTAAGACTGGGATGCCACTAAAGTTCATGTGCGTGTCAAGGCAAGTGTCCCAATACTTTTGAGGACTATTCGCCCTTGTTGTCATTTCTGAAGGAAAAAAGTCATTTAAAACTCACTCGTGGCTATAATGAATTGTTGGCTCCCGGCAAGACATAGAAAAGTAATTGATTAAAAAAATAAAAAGCGTGGGGGTCCCCCAAATTCAATTACCAGGTCCTTCAGATCTGGTATGGATATTAAGGGGAACTCCACCCCAAATAAAAAATAAATAAAAAATGGCGTGGAGTACACCCAAAAATCCGTGGCGTGGATCCACCCTCGTAATCCAACCTCGTATGTCAGACCCCGCCTACGTCATTGGATGAGCGGACCTGATGGGGAACTTCCTCCGCAGTATAATAAATAAATAGACCCGCCCCTTCTCACGTTCCGCATCAGGTCCTCAGCCTTACACCTACGTCATTGGCTGAGCGGACCTGATGGGGAACTTTAGAAGGAGCGGGTCTATTCATTTATTACACTGGGGAGGAAGTTCCCCATCAGGTCCGCTCAGGCTCAGCCAATGACATTTCGTGTGGACAGCGCTGGACATCAGGATCGCCGCGGGACACTGGATTTCATTGCTGGAATGTTTTTTTTTTATTTTTTATTTTAATAAAGGACTTTCCCAACGGTGTCTGTGTATTTTTTTTTACAATTTTTTTACACTTTCTTTGTGAAATGGTAGGGGTACAATGTACCCCTTACCAATTCACATAGGGGGGGGCCGGGATCTGGAGGTCCCCTTTGTTAAAGGGGTCTTCCAGATTCCGATAAGCCCCCCGCCCGCAGACCCCCACAACCACTGGGCAAGGGTTGTGGGGATGAGGCCCTTGTCCCCATCAACATGGGGACATCCTCCCCATGTTGAGGGCATGTGGCCTGGTACGGTTCAGGAGGGGGGGGCGCTCTGTCGTCCCCCCATCTTTTCCTGCGGCCTGCCAGGTTGCGTGCTCGGATAAAGGGTCTGGTCTGGATTTTTGGGGGTACTCCACGCCATTTTTTTTTAAAATTTGGGGTGGAGTTCCCCTTGAAATCCATACCAGACCTAAAGGGCCTGGTAATTGAATTTGGGGGAACCCCACGCTTTTTTTTTTTCAATGACTTTTGTATGTATTGCCAGGAGCCGACAATTCATTAATAGTCATGAGTGAGTTTTGAATGACTTTTTTTCCCTTCAGAAATGACACTTTGTGCAGGGACAGTTCTAAGCACGGGAAACAAGCGCGACTTGAAATGCATATTGCCGAACACCGGACCCGAACCCGAACATACAGTCAATTGTTCGGGTTCGGGTCCGAGACCCAAAAACCCAAAAGTTTGGTACGGACCCGAACTTTACAGTTCGGGTCCGCTCAACCCTAATGAAGATCAGATCACATTTTATGACCAATTTGTGCAGAAATTCATATCATTCCAAAGGGGTTCACATACTTTTTTTTGCAACTGTGTGTGTGTGTGTGTGTGTGTGTATATATATATATATATATATATATATATATATATATATATATATACTCATTAGTACGAGATTAACTTTAAAAGCTACGTTTACACTAGCATCTGTCACTGCTTTGCCTCTAAAAAAACAAAAAACAGGAGGGCGCACCGACCTAGTGTATTACCAGATAAAATCTTTATTAAAATGTATAAAAACAGCAATGGTCCTACTCACAAGCAGAGCGTTAAAATGAGCTTTTTCTAGTGACCAGCCTGAATCATAGGACGACTGAAGTTAAAACTCGATGACCAGGGAGATAGATGGTACCTCAAATGTGCTGGACGGCTGACGCGTTTCCGGGGCGCACCCCTTTCTTCAGAGCCTACACAGCTTGTGGTATCCTCAGGATACCACAAGCTGTGTAGGCTCTGAAGAAAGGGGTGCGCCCCGGAAACAGTTGTATGAACACCCATAGTTCTGAGGAGGGCTGCAAGATTCCTAAAGTGTTGCCTGTTTACTGAGGAATGATCGACACGCCCCGCATACACCAAGACATCAGAGCGCAGGAGTATTGTTTTGTTGCCTCTAAAAAGCAATTACTTTTCAGCTGCGTTTGACAGGCAGTTGGGGGGGGGCTATGTCACCTCCACACAGCCTGTTTTAACCCCATAAATGCTGCACCACCATGCCACAACTGTGTGCAGGTGAGTAAATTTTGGTGTAGCATATGTAAACCCCTGTCCAATGTCTTTGTAGCTTAAGCGTGGTTTTGAGGTGGGGGGGCCGGGGGGTTTAAAGACACAGCTCAACCATTTGTTTTTACTGCCTCCGAACCGCAAGTCTATCTAAACAAGCCCAAACTGATATGTTCAGAGTTATTTCTGAATCTATATGTGAATACACTAGAATTTCAGCTTTGACTGAACAAATAATGTCTTTCAGAGAATTTCCTAAGTAAACTAATACTCACATTGAAGAGTTAATTCACCTTTCCAGAAAAAAATGAAAAGGTGAACTAAAATTGTATACCATCCTTATCCCCTGGTCCCTGCTGTACCTCCCTCCATGGGTGATGAGCTGTCAGTGCCCAAGCAGCCAGTGGATCTGAAATCTCCTTCTCCCTCTTTTTTCTGCAGAGCTTTCGAGTACCGGCGATGACCAATCAGAATGGCTCTGATCTATACCAGATGCCCTGCAGAAAGAAGGGGTGAAGAAGAGTGTGAATTTCCCATCCTGGGGTTGTTGGGGGGGGGGGGGGTTTAAGTGGAAGGTAAATGCCGCGTACACACGACCGTTTTTAATGTCATTGAAAGAAACTACGTTTTTCTCGACGTGATTCTTCTCAAGCCTGCCTTGCCTACACACGATCATGAAAAAAAATGCTCGAGCAAAGCGCGGTGACGTACGAAATGTACGACGGCACTATAAAGGGGAAGTTCAATTCGGATGGTGCCACCCTTTGGTAGAGACGATTCGAGCTTTTCAGCTTCGTGCTCTTCAGTCCGTTACATTGTGACGAATCTCCATTACGAAGGCTAGTTTTACCAGAACGAGCGCTCCCGTCTCATCACTTGCTTCTGAGCATGCGCGTTTTTTCACGTCGTTAAAGCCTACACACTGCCGTTTTTCATGACGAGAAAAACGACGACGTGAAAAACGATGAGAAAAATTTGAGCATGTTCCAAATTATTAATGGCCATTTTTCACGTCGTGAAAAATGCTCTGGAGCCCACACACGATCGTTTTTAATGACCAAATTAAAAAATGCCATTTTTCTCGTCATGAAAACCGGTCGTGTGTACGCGGCAATACAGTATTAGTTCCCCTTTTCATTTTTTTTCTGTAAAGATAAACGTACACTTTAAAGCGAAAAAAGGTATAATGCACTCTAAACCAACAAAGTGAATAACAAATGAAGCCACAATTTCGCATAAAAAATTCATAGCCTTTTATTTCTAAGGCGCCATACGCAGCCTCACTGTATTTTTGGTACCTTTAGCACATTTATCCATATCATCATTAGACTGGAGCCAGGCTGGAACTCGGCTGCCGGCCAGCTTTAGTGAATTCTGTCTGGTGAAGTGAGCTTCCTGTAGTAGTAAGCAAAGTACAAAAAAAAAAGTGCTGTTAGTGTAATGCATTCATTAAGCTTGATGCGACTGCTAATTATAAAGAGCGTGTGTGTGTTGCTTAAATATGCACAAAATATAACAAAGCAATATAGAATATTCATACGGCTTCTGCTACGAAAATCTAAATTCTGAATACATTACAACTAACCCAGTGATTTGTGGAAGAGAAGTGAAGACGTACATGCTGCGAAGGGGGACCTGCAGGAGTCCCAGATGTAAACAAACAGGAAGAAGCAGCAATATCACATCACCATCTTAAAAATGATAAATCTGTATTTATTTTATTTGGTTACGATCTCATAATGCAAATAGCAATGTTATGGGCTAAAGATCACGCAGCAGGGGAATAGATACTCAATGTAACAGTAATGGAGTTTTCAGTGTCAAGAAGAAAAGTATGAATGCTGAGCACCAGCTATTTTACTGGATCTTCCAGGTGGAATATAACTCCCACCCAGTGTTAATTTTGGCAGCAAATTTCGATTTAGTTTTAGTCTTAAGCCGCGTGCGTACACACGATCGGTTTTACCAATGAAAACAGTCCGATGGATTTTTTTAATTGGACAAACCGATCGTGTATGGGCCCCATTGGTCTTTTTTCCCATCGGTGTCAAAAAATAGAACATGTTTTCAATTTTTCCGATGGATAAAAAACCGATAGCAAATTCCGATCGTCTATGGGCAAGTCCATCGGTTAAAAAACCCACGCATGCTCAGAATCAAGTTGACGCATGCTCAGAAGCATTGAACTTCATTTTTCTCGGCTCATCGGAGTGTTTTACGTCACCGCGCTTGGAACGGTTGGTTTTTTGACTGATGGTGTGTAGGCAAGTCAGCTTCATCGGTTTTCCCATGGAAAAATCCATTGGTTTAAAAACCATAGGAAATCCGATCGTGTGTACAGGGCTTTAGTCTTAGGACTAAAATGGCATTTTAGTTTTAGTCCCATTTTAGTCTTCTGCAATTGTTTTGTCGACTAAAGCAAATTTTAGTCGTCTAAAATCTAATGGGTGTAATTAAATCGTAATGCATTCGTTAACATTTCTCTACAATGTCCAAACGTATTATATATGTATATATAGTGAAAAATCTAATATGTTATTATTTATGGTATTTAGGTATGAACATGCACTATTGACCAGTGTTTCTAAACTCCAGTCCTCAAGGCTCCCCAACAGGTCATGTTTTCAGGCTTTCCATTATTTTGCACAGGTGATTTGATCAGTTACACTGCCTTACCACAGCCGTTTCAACTGGGGGAAATCCTGAAAATATGACCTGTTGGTGCGCCTTGAGGACTGGAGTTGGTAAACCCTGCTATAGACCAATGTTAATTTTGAAGTCAAATTTCAATTTAGTTTTAGTCTTAGTCTTTTGACTAAAATGGCATTTTAGTTTTAGTCCCATTTTAGTCTCTTGACTAAAATGGCATTTTAGTTTTATTCGTATTTTAGTCATCCGAATTGTTTTAGTTTTAGTCGTATTTTAGTTGACTAAAATGTTTTAGTAATTTTAGTAGACGAAATTAACACTGCTCCCACCACAACTTTTTTTTCTAGTTTTGGATAGAGTGGGGAAGGTATAGAAACTCTACCATTGTCACAGAGGGAGGTGAAATGTAAGGGAACATCCAACATTTTACAGCTGTCAATAGAACAGGAGAAGATTGAAAATCTCTATGGGGCAACTGTCAAAAGTGAGATTTTTCTCAATTTTGGTGAGATTTCTACCCAATTTCTATTGTATCTCTCTGGACAGAGAGTGAAGAGATCTCCCTGTTAGGAGCACAAAACACAATAAAAGCCCGGCAGTCAAAAAAAGGGGGAAGGGGAGTGCTATTATTAACCAACGGAAAATGCAAGTTGCGGGCTGTCATGAGATGATCCTCCTAACTTCATTGCTCCTTGGATCACTGATCCAAAACAAGATTGCAGGTCAGAAAAGTCAGAAAAAAGTCGAGTCCTTATCATAGTAACTGATCTGGTTCATTGATTTATAGCAGCCTTTTTTAACCGGGGTGCCTTCGGGTTTCTTCTGGGGTGCCTTGGCAAAATACCAAAAAGTGCCCAAAATTGTATACGAGCCAGCGGGTGGATAATCAAACCTGCCTTTTAGTTTCAAAAAGCCACGGGTTTTCATTGTGCACCATTTCAACCTTCTAGTTGCCGGTGTCCTATCCACCACTGACATCATCGGATGATAAGGAGGACGTTGGGTGCCTACACAGCATCCTTGTTTGCCCCTCACCTGCCCCATCAGCACTGGGGTCACATTAGCTGATTGAGGGAGAGAAACGGAGGGAGAATAGAAACATTGGAATACTAGTCAGTACCCGTGTGCTTTGGAAGAATAAGTCTTGGTTCACACTATGAATCTCATGTGAATTGTACAGGAACCACACCGCATTCCTGTTCAATTCACATGTGATTCATTGCGGTGCGGTGCGATTTGAGCCCATTCATTTTGAATGGGCTCAAACCACACTGCATCGCATCCAAACTCATGGATGCACCAAATTTGGAACCACACTGCAACCAGACTGCAACCCACTGTGTTTGCAACCTGCGTTTGGAGTGTCGCTACATTGCACTGACATACGCTGCAGATCGCAAGGGCAATGCAATTCGAATGCAGTGTGGGAAACGTGCACGGATCGTGGAGTTTCCTGCACTACATTTGTGTGAACCTAGGCTTAAAGTGATTGTAAAGTCTTGTTTTGTTTTTTTTTCTATAAAAATAACAAACTTCGTTACATAGTAGGTGAGGTTGAAAAAAAACACAAGTCCATCAAGTCCAACCTATGTGTGTGATTATATGTCAGTATTACATTGTATATCCCTGTATGTTGTGGTCGTTCAGGTGCCTATCTAATAGTTTTTTGAAACCATCGATGCTTCCCGCTGAGACCACCGCCTTTGGAAGGGAATTCCACATCCTTGCCGCTCTTACAGTAAAGAACCCTCTACGCAGTGTGAGGGGGTTAGCTCGGCAGCGGGTGTGTGTGACCCCCGAGATGGGCTCCCCACACAAAAACAGGCCCAGCAAACGGAGGTTGTGGTTTTCAAAATCAAAAAGGTGCGGTTTATTTTCTATTTACAGTGACAAAACACAGCAAAGCAAAAGAAACATAAACAAAATAAATCCTGGTCAACTTGACCTCTGACTAAACATACAGGTTTCCTAACTAACAACTGGGATCAGCCTAGTGCTGTCCTAGTCCCCAAGTCCCTGGTTTTAAATGTCCA
This sequence comes from Rana muscosa, assembly GCA_029206835.1. NCBI lineage: Eukaryota > Metazoa > Chordata > Amphibia > Anura > Ranidae > Rana > Rana muscosa. The sequence continues at coordinate 176,586,783 of CM055122.1, read as the reverse complement.
AGCAAATAGCCACACAGGCTTTGTCTCACCGCACAGGGGTTCACTCTCCCTAGACAGTCCACACAGGTCTGGGTCCAGGCATGAGCTAACATCTAATGAAGCTGGGAGTTCTTATAGAGGCCTAAATGAGCTGACAAGCTTCAGCTGGTCTCATCAACTCCCTGTCTGCACGACGCCCCACACTCTCCCTAGAGGTATGAGTCATCCATGAGCCCACTAGCCCCAGCTGGGCTTATACAACTCTCCACCTAGTTGTATAAGTCGGCGTAAAGCCTGAATCTGGGCAAAATATATCTACCCCCCTGGATGCAACCAGGTGACTTTACCTTCCTGCTGTCACATACCCCCCCTCTTGTTTTAACCTCGGGGTTGGAACACCAGCAATCAGGCATTCATGTACTCGAGACAAAGCATCCACATTCCCCATTTGAACGCCAGGGCGATGCTTTACTGTGAAGTTGAATTCCTGGAGGGCCAGGAACCACCTATTCACTCTTCTATTTGTTTCCTTGTTTTGAGCCATCCACTTTAACGGAGCATGATCCGTAACCATATCAAAGTGCCTACCTAGCAGGTAGTACCGAAGGGAATCTAGAGCCCACTTCACCGCTAAACACTCCTTTTCAACGGTGGCGTAATTTACCTCATGGGACTTCAACTTCCTGCTGAGGTAAATGACTGGGTGCTCTTCCCCGTTCCAGACCTGGGACAATACTGCTCCTAACCCCACATCTGACGCATCACTTTGTACGACAAAGTCTTTAGAGAAGTCGGGTGAGTACAACACTGGCTGGCTACATAAGGCTTGTTTCAAGAATTGGAATGCTGCCTCAGCCTCGGGGGTCCATTTAATCATGCCCGACCCTTTCCCCTTCGTCAGGTTGGTTAGGGGCACAGCCTTAGAAGCAAAGTGGGGAATGAATCGCCGATAATACCCAGCGATTCCCAGAAAGGCTCGTACCTGCTTCTTGCTGTTGGGACGTGGCCAACTCTGGATGGCCTCGACTTTGTTGAGTTGGGGTTTTATTACTCCCCTCCCAATGGTGTACCCAAGATATTTGGCCTCCTCCTGCCCAATGGTACACTTCTTGGGGTTAGCCGTAAACCCCGCTTCCCGAACAGAGTCCAGGACTGCTTGCACTTTTGGCAGATGTGAGGCCCAATCTGTGCTATGGACAATTACGTCATCCAGGTAAGCCGCAGCATACTTCCGATGGGGCCTCAGCATCTGGTCCATTTTCCGCTGGAATGTGGCCGGCGCATTCTGTAACCCGAACGGCATTCTTTTATATTGGAACGCCCCGTCTGGGGTTACAAATGCGGTTTTCTCTTTGGCCGACTTGGCCAGGGGGATTTGCCAATACCCTTTTGTGAGGTCAAGAGTCGTCATGTATCGGGCTGTTCCCAGCCGGTCGATCAACTCATCTATACGTGGCATGGGGTAGGTGTCAAATTTTGTAACTTTGTTCAACTGACGAAAATCGTTACAAAATCGCCAGCTCCCATCCGGTTTAGGCACCAACACAATGGGACTAGACCAATCACTTTGGGACTCCTCTATCACCCCTAAGTTCAGCATTTTCTGTACTTCCTCCCGTATTGCCTCCCGTCGGGCCTCTGGGATCCGATAGGGTTTTAACTTCACCCTTTCACCGGGCGGGGTAATGATGTCATGCTCTACCCCAGATGTTTGTCCCGGCAGCTCAGAGAATACCTCCTTGTTGCGAAGCACAAACTCCTTAACCTCCTGTTGTTGGGGTTGTGACAAGGTGGCTGCTATTCCAACCTCAGGAATCACGCAACCAGTTTGAGCTGGTGACCAAGTGTCTGCGACTAGGGACTCTCTATCCCTCCAGGCTTTCAACAGATTAACGTGATAGATCTGTTCGGGCTTTCGCCTTCCTGGTTGTCTGACCTTGTAATTCACTTCGCTCACTTTTTCCATTATCTCGTAGGGGCCTTGCCATTTGGCAAGGAATTTACTTTCAACCGTAGGGACAAGTACCAGTATCCTATCCCCCGGGGAAAAGGTACGGGTCTTGGCTCCACGGTTGTACACTCTCTGCTGTGCTAACTGCGCTTGGGCCAAATGTTCCTTCACGATGGGCATTACCTGTGCAATTCGGTCTTGCATCAGGGCGACATGCTCAATCACACTCCTGTGGGGAGAACTCTCACTTTCCCAAGTTTCCTTGGCAATATCCAACAGCCCTCTTGGGTGTCTCCCATACAGTAACTCAAAGGGGGAGAATCCCGTAGAGGATTGGGGCACCTCCCTAATAGCAAACATCAGATAAGGAAGTAGACAGTCCCAATCCTTTCCATCTCTATCCACCACTTTCTTCAACATTTGTTTTAGGGTTTTGTTGAATCTTTCAACCAGCCCATCGGTTTGGGGGTGATACACAGATGTACGTAATTGCGTCACTTTGAACAATTTACACAGCTCCTTCATAACCCGGGACATAAAGGGTGTACCTTGGTCCGTAAGCAGTTCTTTACAAATACCCACCCGGCTAAACACAAGAGATAGCTCTTTGGCTATGGTTTTGGCCGAGGTATTTCGGAGAGGGATCGCTTCTGGATAACGGGTGGCATAGTCCATTATAACTAATATGTACTGGTGCCCCCTAGCGGACTTGATTATAGGACCTACCAAATCCATTGCGATTCTCTCAAACGGGACCTCAATGATGGGTAGAGGGACCAGCGGGCTACGGAAATGTGGCATCGGGGCCGACCTCTGACACACAGGGCAGGAGGAACAATAATTTTCTATGTCCTTCATCACCCCCGGCCAATAGAATCTCTGTAATACCCTCTCTCGGGTTTTCTCTGTCCCCAGATGACCTCCAAGAATGTGCCCATGGGCCAACTCCAACACCAACTTCCTGTAAGGTTTGGGCACCACAAGCTGCTCAACGGTTTCTTCTGCCCTTTTTGCCACCCGATACAGTAGGTCCTTCTCTACGCTGAAGTATGGGTAAGTGCAGGTATTATCTGGGTTCACTAACTCGCCATCTATTTTCACTACGTTTTCCCGTGCCTTTATTAGGGCGGGGTCTTTCAACTGTTCTGTGGCAAAGTTTTCCCTGTGAACCTCAAGATCAGAAAACTCCACAGACGGTAGGTTTTCGTCTGAGGAGGTGGGCTCCTCTCCAGTTTCTTGAGTCTCCCCTGCCAATACTGATAAGGGAAATTCCGGAGAGTCCTCACCACTCTCAGGGGAGTTCTGGCTATCACATTCCTGGTACATAGGGGCACCAGTGGGGGGCTCAGGATCATCCCACAGTTCCCAGAACTTCGGAAAATCCCTTCCCACAATGGCGTCATGCGGTAACTGAGATACTAAGCCCACTGGATGAGAGAGGGTACCTTTGGGGGTCTCGAAACACACTGTAGTCACTGGATACTCTCGGGTGTCCCCATGCACACAAATAACAGCTACCTTGCTATTCCCAGAGACCTCTGTTTTAACTAACTCAGCCTTTATCAGGGTCACAAGGCTACCTGAATCCAGCAATACCACAACATTTCTACCATTAACACACATTTTGCATAAATGTTTCTCAGTTCCTCGAATGGCAGTGCATGCGACTGTCACACACAGCGACTGACGTCTGCCCGTCAGAAAGTCACACTGCATGGGTTCCTCCACAACCGGGCAATTGGCTGCAATATGTCCCGCTTGCCGGCAGCGGTAGCAAACGATCCTTCTTGCGGCCTCTTGAGCCGCTGATTTCCCAGGCTGTTCTCGCCAAACTTGGGGTAGAGCTCCCACCCTCTCACTCTCTCCACCCTCACCCCTTGGAATCCTCTTATCTGCCCCTGGGGATGGTCTGGTCTTAGGGTGGAAAGTCCGAGTGTCTCTGGAAGAGGCCGTCAGGTTCTCTGTAGCCAAGTATTTCTCCACACGATTCACAAGACCATCGGCCGTCTCTGGGTCTCCATGGCTTACCCACTTTTGGATGGCAGTAGGAAGAGCTCTCAAAAACCGATCCATTACAACACGTTCCACAATCTTTGGTGCGGACAAAGTCTCTGGCTGTAGCCACTTTCTGCTCAGGTGAATGAGATCATACATTTGAGACCTGGGGGGTTTTCCAAGCTGGAAAGTCCAGTTATGCACACGCTGAGCCCGGACAGCCTGGGTGACACCCAGCCTTGCCAATATTTCAGCTTTTAGCATCACATAGTCTTTTGCTTGGTTAGGCTCTAGGTCATAGTAAGCTTTCTGCGATTCACCAGTTAACAGAGGAGCCACCAGTCCAGCCCACTGCTCCTCAGGCCACTTTTCTCTTTCAGCGGTCCTTTCAAATGTGGTCAAAAATACCTCTGGATCATCCTCTCCAGTCATTTTTGTCAATAAACGACTCACCCCAAAGGACGCGGTATTAGTGGGACGGCTTTCCTCACTGGTCTGCGGACGTTGCTGCATTACTGCTTCCATCTGTTGTTGTAGTCTCTGCTCTTGCTTCTGCAACAGGTCTATGAAGCGGGCCTCAGATTGCTGCTGGGCTTGTTGCTGAGCCTCCAGACTCTGTTGCAAAGTTACGTTTGTCTGCTGCTGGGCTGCAAGGCTCTGTTGATGAGCTTGCTGCTGGGCTGCAAGGCTCTGTTGATGAGCTTGCTGCTGGGCTGCGAAGTTCTGTTGTTGAGCTGCAAGGCTCTTTTGCAAACCTGCATTTGTCTGCTGTTGATTGGCATTTGCTAGAGCCAGCTGCTTCAGTATCTCCTCCATGCTGGCTTAAAAAAAAACTGCCACTGGTTCTCCACCAACTGTGAGGGGGTTAGCTCGGCAGCGGGTGTGTGTGACCCCCGAGATGGGCTCCCCACACAAAAACAGGCCCAGCAAACGGAGGTTGTGGTTTTCAAAATCAAAAAGGTGCGGTTTATTTTCTATTTACAGTGACAAAACACAGCAAAGCAAAAGAAACATAAACAAAATAAATCCTGGTCAACTTGACCTCTGACTAAACATACAGGTTTCCTAACTAACAACTGGGATCAGCCTAGTGCTGTCCTAGTCCCTAAGTCCCTGGTTTTAAATGTCCAAGCAAATAGCCACACAGGCTTTGTCTCACCGCACAGGGGTTCACTCTCCCTAGACAGTCCACACAGGTCTGGGTCCAGGCATGAGCTAACATCTAATGAAGCTGGGAGTTCTTATAGAGGCCTAAATGAGCTGACAAGCTTCAGCTGGTCTCATCAACTCCCTGTCTGCACGACGCCCCACACTCTCCCTAGAGGTATGAGTCATCCATGAGCCCACTAGCCCCAGCTGGGCTTATACAACTCTCCACCTAGTTGTATAAGTCGGCGTAAAGCCTGAATCTGGGCGAAATATATCTACCCCCCTGGATGCAACCAGGTGACTTTACCTTCCTGCTGTCACAGCAGTTTAAGGTTAAACCTCTTTTCTTCTAATTTTAGTGAGTGGACACGTGTCTTATTAAACTCCCTTCCGCAAAAAAGTTTTATCCCTATTGTGGGGTCACCAGTACTGTATTTGTACATTGAAGTCATATCCCCTCTCAAGCGTCTCTTCTCCAGAGAGAATAAGTTCAGTGCTCGCAACCTTTCTTCATAACTAATATCCTCCAGTCCCTTTATTAGTTTTGTTGCCCTTCTTTGTACTCTCTCCATTTCCAATACATCCTTCCTGAGGACTGGTGCCCAGAACTTGACAGCATACTCCAGGTGCGGCCGGACCAGAGTCTTGAAGAGTGGGAGAATTATCGCTTATCGTCTACTTGGACCCCCAGGTCCTTTTCCATCCTAGATTCCCACAGAGGTTCACGCCCTAGTGAATAGATTGCATTCATACTTTTTGCCACCCAAATGCATTATTTTATATTATAACTTGTTATACTTACTTTCTCTGTGCAGTCGATTTGCACAGAGCAGCCCAGATTCTCCTCTTCTCGTGTCCTCCTGCTTTGCTCCTGGCCCCTCCCTGCTGTCGAGTGCCCCAACAGCAAGCAGCTTGCTATGGGGGCACCTGAGCCGAGTCACAGCTCCGTGTGTCAATTCAGACACAGAGCTGTGGCCTGGCCCTGCCCCCTCTCACTCCTGATTGGAGTGTCCCGGACGGCTTACACATTGGTGGACATCGCTTGAGAGAGATGGGGCTCAGGTAAGTAATTAGGGGGTTCTGGGGTGGCTGCTACACACAAAAGATTTTTTATCTCATTGCATAGAATGCATTAAAATAAAAAACCTTCTGCATTTACAACTCCTTTAAAACTAAAGAGAGTTAATATGGCTAACCCTATGTTTCTTTCCAAGCCTGGGATCACACTAGCGCGTTCTCAGATCGCATGTGATTCGCAGCTGCACCGCAGATGCTGATCACGTGCGATCTCTGAGCAATGTGAGTTTAGCCATACAGTTGTATTTGCACAGAAAATAGTGCAGGGACTTGTTTTTCCCTGCATTAGAATCGGATCGCATGAGTGTTCTCACGTACAAGATCCGATTCATGTGCGATCTGAACTAAACTGGGGGTGTCATTAACTTTGTTAACTTTGTTAACTTTGTTAATGACACCCGCAGCGGTTCGCACAAGGCAGTATGAACTGCCTGCGGGAGAGGAGCGATGCGGGAACCGGCGCTGTAATCGTGCTGATTCATGCATCGCACTAGTGTGAACACCCTGTTAAAGGGTTTACTTTTACATGCACATAGAAGCTGCTTTTATTTACCCAAGGAAAATGGATGTTGATAGGTTAAATCACACACTCAGGTGAATTCCATAAAGCAATAACGTCACTTTTCTGGCGGTATGGCCCCTTTAACACAACCTGCGTCCAATTCATGAAAGCCTTGTGCCAGTTTCAGTACAATTATTGACACCTGTTCTAGATTCAGGTCGTTTTTTGTTTTTTTTTCACTACCGCCCCTTTTAAAATCTGTCATTATGGATGGGAAGAAATGCTGCCAGTTTACATATAAGCAAGCCTGATGGGGAACTCCGAGAACCGTTCCCCATCAGATCTGTCTTGCCAATTATTGATAGCAGTGGTGCTTTCCATAGGTGGATTCCATAACTGCTATTCAGTCCAAGAGCGGATTTGGAATCCGTCCACTGCTATCGGCTGTCAATCACAGACATTGTGGACGTGATAGGGAACTTGGTTCTCAGAGTTCCACATCGGGTTCTGCTGACTCTACAACTCGAATTTTCCAGCACTGTACCTGTTGGGTAGGTGGAGTCTGATGGGGAACTCTGTGACTAGTTCCCCATTAGGTCCACTTGCCTGTGAATGAGGCAGATCCAAAAGCTGCTATTGGACTGAATAGCGACTATCAATTCGACCACTACTGCACGTTGTCAAGTCCCCAGACTTGATGGGGAACTAGTCTCTCAGTTCCCCATCAGGCTCTGCCCACCCCACTGCAAAACGCCTTCACCATGCGCCTATCAGTGTGAAGGAAAGAGTGTTCAGTATGTCGGCATCGACACATTTATGTGCCTGTCCCTGACAGGTATACGAATATGGTGCAAGCACCGTCACTTTCGGTGCAGCAACAAAACTGATTTCTAAAGGGTGTCTACAAAAAGGACATTTATGAATTGACCAGACTGTCTTTGTACATCTGTAACATTGCTGGCAAAAGCTCCCTGCCAGAGTTTTCTGCCTCCCCAGAAATCCACCACAGCCAAAGCAAAGCCAAGAAAGCGAGTGTCTGTCTCCCTAGCAGGGGCCTCTTCATGTAGGTTTCCTTGTGCACTCTCCATACCTGAAACTGAGAATCTGTTCATCTTCTCATGAGTGCTGCAAAAGATAGGTGGACCTAACTGGCTGTAGCAGGTGGACAGGCACCAAACAGTTTAGCACCCAAATCATTACATGATATAAAACTTATGGCTGGTCTACCAAAAACGTACCTTGAACTCTGGGTGGATTGGCTCTTTAATAAAAGGAATGTAGATGTTCCAGCATAAGAACAGCAGTGCATATCTATTCATATTAAACCTGTTATTACTGCTGTTCTTTACATTTTGAAAAAGATGTAGTGATGTCTTGTTGCACAGCTGTATGTTGGAATTATATGTTTCTATAGAGCAGACACACTACTGGTGCAGCTAGAGCCAAAAACACATCCATCACCGCCTGGGATCAATGAGCCAATCAATCAACAATAAAAGCAACTATGCAGGAAGGCACCATGGAAGTAATTTAGCGCAACTGCCTGCATGAACGACAACAGAGATGTTACCACCTGAAAATCCAAGAGAAATATGCCCATAGAAATAAAAAAGATCATTGCTCACTTTGTCATTTTGGTTTGTATTGGGAGATAACTGTACATCTATCAACAATATGGTCTTGTCTGAAAAATCTAAAGGAAAGGACCAATTGGCTAGGGTGGATTTTGCTATTCAATTGCTCCTCTTTACCTGAAAGTTTGGGTTGCTGTACCTTTTTTATAGTCTGCTCTGTGGGCACCTTAAAGTGTAACTTCACTTTCAGGGGAAAAAACTAGCAAATACAAAAATATTAATGTAGCGGGGTCTTTAAATTTAGTTGGGGTACACCTGGGGGTAGTGTGACCCAGGTGTGTAATTGTGAAAGGTTCTGGACCCCTTTTGAAATTCTTGGAGGATTGGGTGGTGTATTATTCTCCTTGGCCTGTGGGTGGCGGGGTACCTACAGGCTCAAGGTAGAATCACTGCCGCAGTGCTAGCCTTTTTGTCCCTTTCCGGAGATGGTACGGCTGGGGCGGGGAACCTGCCGTGGTGTTGATGGGAGGAGATAAAAGGGGGAGACGCCCTCGCCACGAGGTCTTCGAGGATTTTCTCTTCCGCACCCAGGCACCTTAGGCTTGGGTGCGGGCGGTTAAAAGGTTCCGGCCCAGGCGCCCTAGGCCTGACCGGAATGAAGTTGGGGTCCATCCCAGGCACCTTCAGCCTGGGGTGAGGTACTATATCGTAGGCCTGGGGCCCAGTAACTTCGACTGGGTCCCGCGAGGGCGAAGTGATCCGAGGGTGCCGCCTTGCGAGGGGACCTGCATCTGAGGTGAGGAGGCCGGGGAGGTCACCCGTCCGGAGATTCCGGAGCAGCATCAACCCGGTGACGGATGGGCCTCTGGTAACTCCCTTAGAGGGACATCTTCCCCTGATAGGGGCCGCAACGCAGCGAAGGTACTCCCATCTGTGTTCTATGGAGTTGCTAGTAGAGACTCACAAGTTCTATGTTCTGTGCTAAGCAAAGCTGCTATAACCCCTGGTGAAACCACAGGGGTTTAGATTGAAATCAGGATAGTGCCTCGGCCTGCTCATCCCACCGTTTGCGTTATGTTATGGGTCGCAACTAATCGGCTGTGAAATAACTTTTTGTTGTGGAAGTATAATAAACAAGTGTTGGACCCTGCATCGGTGTATGGACTCTGGTTAATGGGAGCAAGGGAGGTTTCAGCATAGCAGGACTGAGCTTCATAACTAACACACATTGGCCCGAGGAATGTACTGATACTGGCCTTCACCTCACCCACAGCTATGGGGAGGACATGGGCCGTAGCGCATCTCACCCTGTCACGTGACATACCCCTAGAAAAAGGAGATGGGGTGAGGCCGCTACATTAATATATCGTATACAATTGTGACACAAGTCATATTGTAATTGAATGTTATTAAAAAATGACCTTTCCTTTTAAAACTGCAGTAATGTTCTGTAAAATGCAATGCAATATGGCTACCTGGATATGTTCTGTATGCAGAATGTGTACAGGAGGCCCCAAGAAACATTTCCTGCTTGTGTGATGGGCTTACTGATTTTCCCAGAAGTCTGCACTAAGATACAAATCAGATTTTAAGCATCCCCTGAGATACTCCCCAAGGAAAACCGTGTCTAAAGGGATGCAGACCTTTTAAATTTCCTCATTAGAGCCTTGCAGGTGCAGCAGCTGACTTATAATTCTAAAACCACTCCTGGGGCTGGCTTAGGAGTGAGGATGAGCCAGGTGCCGGTCCAGGGTTGTGGGCGGATGCCGACCATATTGTCAGGGTCTTGCTTCAGCCTGGACCGGCTCTGTGACGTCAGCTGACAGTAGGCTTCGGCCCGTTGTCTGCTGAAAACGAGTCACAGGAGTGCAGAACAAACTGCACTCCTGTGATCCACAGGAGAAGTACAGCCAAATGAGCCCCCCCCCCCCCCCCAAGAAACATAATGTCCTGCTTGTGTGATTGGCTTACTTCTACTTCTCCTTTAAAAGCAATAAATGTCATTTATTGTAAGGAGGCTAAAATCCAGATGTCAAAGTTTGCTTGATGGCTATAGTTCAAGTTCTAAATATTTTTAGGCCCCTTTCACAAAGGTGTCATCTATTCAGTCATGCTTTTTATCACAACACTGGCCTGTTAGTTGTAGGGGTCTGCGGGCTGGAGGCTTATCGGAATCCATCAAAAGATGGATGAAAAATGAACAGTCGGAACGCCCGTGTGAAAGGGGCCTTCCAGAACAAAATCCAGATTAAATTGTGCATTTATATCTCTCTAAAGTTAAGTTTTAATATACATAGATTGATTAAAACTTTTCTGGAGTTTTGATGTGAACTTCTAACATTAAAGCAGAAGGTTATATAGAGATGGGAACTCTTGAGAATGCTTTGTGTTTCTTTGCCAAGATCTACTCTGAGTTTATGTACAACCAACAGACAGGCAAAGCTTAATTCTTTTGATATATAATCGTTTGATCTGCAATTTTTGTAATGATGGCTAATTAGCTGGACCTCATGTCTCTTATCCAGAGGCAGACAATTTTTTAAGACAGGTGCACGGTAAAGCCTCGTACACACGAACGGATTTCCATCGGACAAATTTGTGGAATTTTGTCCGAAGGGCGTTGGCCGTGAACTTGTTCTGCATACAGACGGCAGAACTTTTTCAGCCAACATACATCAAACTACATGGTTTTTCTGCTCTTTAGCGCAACGTCTGCTAATGTTTTCTTATGGTTAGCATTGGTTCGGAGCATGAGTGTTTGTACTTTGGATTTTTTTCCGACGGACTTGTGTACACACAATCGGATAATCTGACAAGACACATTTGGACGATTCAAACGGTCGGATTTTCCAACAAAACCCTGCCATCACACATTTATGTGCATGAGGCTTAACAGATTATGGAAAACTCTTTAAAGAAACTACAACGTTCTTTAAACCTTTTTTTTTCTTCATGTTTTGGATAGAGTGGGGGGAGGCTTAGGCTGTTAGATAGAAAAAAAAAAAACGACTTAACAGATTTATCCATCCTCAGACATTGTATTCTGAAAGCAGGCCTCAGTGCTGTCAGAATTAGCTGCTGATCACAATAGATCAACTTTTGTCAAACCGACAAGTTGAAAAACTAACAATTGACTTCTGGCAAAACAGTGACGGCTACACATTAATTTAAAGTTGGATGGTCCCTGCTGAACTGACGGAATTTCGATCCCTCTCTGGCCAGCTTTAGGCTGGGTTCACACTAGTGCGACACGACATCCGTCCTACTTTGGATCCGACTTTGCCCTGCGACATGAAGCCGACATATGTCCGACTTTCAATGAACGGGGATCCGACTTGGATCCCCGCCAATATCAGGCACTGTGTTTGGTATGAATCTTGAGGGGGAACTCCAGGCCAAATTTTAAATAAAAAAAAAACGGCGTGGGTTCCCCTCCAGAGGCATACCAGGCCCTTGGGTCTGGTCTGAATTTGAACGGGCGCCCCTACGCCGAAAAAACGGCGTGGGGGTCCCCCCAAAATCCAAACCAGACCCTTATCCGAGCACACAACCTGGCAGGCCGCAGGGGAAGAGGGGGGACGAGAGAGCGGCCCCCCCTCCCTCCTGAACCGTACCAGGCCGCATGCCCTCAACATGGGGGGTTTGGTGCTCTGGGGCAGGGGGGCGACCTGCGGCCCCCCCACCCCAGAGCACCCTGCCCCCATGTTGATGAGGACAGGGCCTCTTCCCGACAACCCTGGCCGTTGGTTGTCGGGGTCTGCGGGCAGGGGGCTTATCGGAATCCGGGAGCCCCCTTCAATAACGGGGCCCCCGGATCCCGGCCCCCCCACCCTATGTGAATGAGTATGGGGTACATCGTACCCCTACCCATTCACCTGGTGGAAAAAATTGCAATAAAAAAACACTACACAGGTTTTTAAAGTAATTTATTACACAGCTCCGGGGGTCTTCTTCCGACTCCGGCGCTCTTCTTCCGACTTCCGGGGGTCTTTTCCGACTTCGGGGGTCTCCGGTGTCGTCTCCCGCTCTCCGGTTCTTTCTTCCGCCGGGCCTCCGCTAACTTCTTTTTAGCTCTTTTGCTAACGGAGGCGCGGTCTTCCCGTCGTCGCCGTCGGCTTCTTCTTCTCTCTTCTCCTCCTCGATGTTGACGCGTCGCTTCCTCCCGCTGTAATACTGGCTCTCCGCTCCGCTCCGCATTAATATAGGCTTCTCATGACGTCACAGTCACATGTTCCGGGGCACATGGCCCCAGAGCATGTGACTGTGACGTCATGGGAACATGTGACTGTGACGTCATGAGAAGCCTATATTAATGCGGAGCGGAGAGCCAGTATTACAGCGGGAAGAAGCGACGCGTCAACATCGAGAAGGAGAAGAGGGAAGAAGAAGCCGAGGGGCGACGACGGGAAGACCGACCCCTCCACTAGCGAAAGAGCTACCAAGAAGTTAGTGGAGGGGCCGGCAGAAGGACAACGGGAAGACCGGGCCTCCGTTAGCAAGAGAGCTAAAAATAAGCTAGCGGAGGCCCGGCGGAAGAAAGAACCGGAGAGCGCGGAGACGACACCGGAGACCCCCGAAGTCGGAAAAGACCCCCGGAAGTCGGAAGAAGACCCCCGGAGCTGTGTAATAAATTACTTTAAAAACCTGTGTAGTGTTTTTTTATTGCAATTTTTTTTCCACCAGGTGAATGGGTAGGGGTACGATGTACCCCATACTCATTCACATAGGGTGGGGGGGCCGGGATCCGGGGTCCCCCTTATTGAAGGGGGCTCCCGGATTCCGATAAGCCCCCCGCCCGCAGACCCCGACAACCAACGGCCAGGGTTGTCGGGAAGAGGCCCTGTCCTCATCAACATGGGGGCAGGGTGCTCTGGGGTGGGGGGGCCGCAGGTCGCCCCCCTGCCCCAGAGCACCAAACCCCCCATGTTGAGGGCATGCAGCCTGGTACGGTTCAGGAGGGAGGGGGGCCGCTCTCTCGTCCCCCCCTCTTCCCCTGCGGCCTGCCAGGTTGTGTGCTCGGATAAGGGTCTGGTTTGGATTGTGGGGGGACCCCCACGCCGTTTTTTCGGCGTAGGGGCGCCCGTTCAAATCCAGACCAGACCCAAGGGCCTGGTATGCCTCTGGAGGGGAACGCACGCCGTTTTTTTTTAATTTAAAATTTGGCCTGGAGTTCCCCCTCAAGATTCATACCAAACACAGTGCCTGATATTGGCGGGGATCCAAGTCGGATCCCCGTTCATTGAAAGTCGGACATATGTCGGCTTCATGTCGCAGGGCAAAGTCGGATCCAAAGTAGGACGGATGTCGTGTCGCACTAGTGTGAACCCAGCCTTAGACCCTATGTCAAATTAGTAGTTTGGGTCCCAGCTGAGAAGATCTACTCCTCAATCTGTCTTGGTGATCACTGGTCACTGAAACAGAAAGTGAGGAGAAAATTCAAAATTCTGTCACCAGAGGAAGATGTGAGGGGAAGTCATCCAATGAGGGTAAATGTAACGACGACAACTGTCTAAGATGCTTTGGGGAGAATTCCTCTCATTCCCATTTACAGGTACTAAAGGAAACTCAGCATAAAATAAAATAATAACAACTCAACAGTTGTTTTACACTCTCCCCTACTCTATTCAAAACTGAAAAAATATTTTGGCTATACATACACTTTAAAGGTAGCCTATATTTCCAAGTGAGGCTGAAGAATCAAGAGCCTCTTGTGGCAATTCAGCAGTGTATATGCAGGGCTGGTGCAAGGATTTTTGACACCCTAGGCAAAACCTAATTTTACCGCACCCCTGACCCCACCCCCTTTGCCCTGCCCATGTATACCCCACCTTTTTAATGAAGTGGCAATTAAATGCAGCCTCAGCAGCGCCCATCAAATGCGGCCTCAGCAGCGCCCATCAAATGCAGCCTCAGCAGCGCCCATCAAATGCAGCCTCACCAGCGCCCATCAAATGCAGCCTCACCAGCGCCCATCAAATGCAGCCTCACCAGCGCCCATCAAATGCAGCCTCACCAGCGCCCATCAAATGCAGCCTCACCAGCGCCCATCAAATGCAGCCTCACCAGCGCCCATCAAATGCAGCCTCACCAGCGCCCATCAAATGCAGCCTCACCAGCGCCCATCAAATGCAGCCTTCACCAGCGCCCATCAAATGCAGCCTCAGCAGCACCCATCAAATGCAGCCTCAGCAGCACCCATCAAATGCAGCCTCAGCAGCGGCCATCAAATGCAGCCTCAGCAGCGGCCATCAAATGCAGCCTCAGCAGCGGCCATCAAATGCAGCCTCACCAGCGGCCATCAAATGCAGCCTCACCAGCGCCCATCAAATGCAGCCTCACCAGCACCCATCATTGCAGCCTACCAGCGCCCATCAATGCAGCCTACCAGCGCCCATCAATGCAGCCTACCAGCGCCCATCAATGCAGCCTACCAGCACCCACCAATGCAGCCTCAGCAGCACACATTAAATGCAGCCTACCAGTGCCCATTAATGAATGAATGTTTGCTTGCTTCCCTTCATTCGGGAGTGGGGACACAGACACAGTCCTCCGCCTCTGACACTATGTGTGAACAGGGCGGCGGCTGCCTGCTGATGCGGAGACATAGTTGCTTGCTGCAGAGAGAAGAGAGTAGGAACACCAGTGGCCAGGCACCCTAGTTTGCCTAGTGGCATCACCGGCCCTGAGTATATGTGACTTTTCTTTGACAGCATGATTGCGCAAGAATGATTTCCACCGCCCATGTAATTTACGTATAAACAGAAATGTCTTTGTGGGTTGTATCTGTTCATAGTTGTCAGTCTATTGATGACACTTTTGAGCAGTGTAAATTTGGGCTCATAACAGGTGCAGACAGTAAGCGCAGTGTAACTTTTAGCGGGCACATAGCTTGCAAACCATGCAAGGTTTCATTATAGCTGCTAATGCTAGTTTTACAAAAAAAATAACACTAAAACAACAGAGAAATTTGATTTTTCTGTGGTACATGAGAGATATAGATAGATGACACCTGTTACCACTTATTGATTTAGGCTCAAAATAGGAAGCCCTGTGGGACAAGGCAAAGAGAGTAATTTTCTACAATCAATGCACAGTTCTTACAAGCTACTAATGAAATGCAAAATGCGCAAACAGCAATCAGCTTTATGACATCCCCTGTACTGCAGACCCTAGTAAAAGCAATTTGCCTAAAGTGGAAGAAAAAAAAAGGAGGTTTTGGCCTTAGCAACCAACCAAGTTTTTCATTTTATAACCTCCTGCACTGACAGATGAGATCTAAGAAATTGTCACATATATAGTGTCCAGTAAGACGGAAATCCAGTCTTCAGAAGTTAGCTATAAACAGGGTTAGTCTGACAATTACAACAAGATGATTAGGCAGGCCATAAGCTTCAACGGGGCAGAACTACAAGACTGATAGAAAACATGTGAACAGTTTTAAAGCGTATCTAAAACCAAAGCCAAAAATGCAGTACTTGCATTTGTTTTCATTTTTAAAGCCCTGTACACACGATCGGATTTTCTGTGGATTCTAATCCGATGGATTTTTCCGACGCTGACTTCCATCAGTCTTGCCTACACACCATCAGTCAAAAATCCGACCGCCCCAAACGCCGTGATGTAAAACACTCCGACAAGCTGAGAAAAATTAAGTTCAATGCTTCTGAGCATGCGTCGACTTGATTCTGAGCATGGGTGTTTTTTTTGTCCGATGGAGTTCCACACAGACGATCGGAATTTGCTATCGTTTTTTTTCCCATCGGATAAATTTAAAACATGTTCTATTTTTTCTCACCGATGGAAAAAAGACCGATGGGGCCCATACACGATCGGTTTGTCCAATGAGAAAAAGTCCATCGGACTGTTTTCATCGGTAAAACCGATCGTGTGTACACGGCATTAGACTCAGAAATTTTTCAGCAAATCCAGAAAATACTTGTTGATCTTGTCAGAAATGCGGTGGGTGACCTTTTCACTTACTTTGAGCTTAAAAGAAAACAATTTTGCGTAAACTGGAAATGGACAAAGGAAGACATTTTGAAGTTCAGCTCATCTGACACTATGGCTCCCTTCAAAAGGTGCAATGAATAATTGAGTGTAGACATGAAGGGACAGGAAGTGCATTATTTGCAGGGGTACAAGGTGAAAATTAAGGGAAAAAAATTATCAAAAAAAAAACAAACAAAAAAACTCCATTGAAGGACTGATGAACTGCAATATATAAAATTCTTGTTTTGGGCTTATATGGATTTTAGCATGCTTATACTTCGCTCACTATCAGTGATGAGCTTGGGTTCAGTTTGAACCTGCGAGGAAGCTGTTAGTGCAGACGAAATCAGCCTGAGCTGTACGTATACAAAAGGCATGGGGATACTCGTGACATCAAAGTCCTAATATGACTACATGGCAATAAAAGGTCTGGAGGACCAAACCCAAGTTCATCCCTACCCACGTGAAAGCAAAATAATGTGCCTTTGGCGTGGAGGCATCAACCTTTGACACACAAGTGGTGAGGAACCACAATCAGTATAAGGGATGTCACTCTAAATAATACTAACAGCCAAAAGGGTCACTTCACACTTTAACAGTTTTTGATATAGAAGATGTGGCTGTACGTAGTTGTGCAGCGAGGGTTGCGCAAAGCACCGACATGCACACTGACGTATGCTTCGAATGCAGATAGTGTTCTCGTAGTATATACCAGTGAGCATTCCAGTGCTTTATGCAAATCCTGGTGCACAACCACATACAGCCACCTCTAAAGAATCTCAATTATCAGGTGTATGTGGCGGTAGCAGGTCCCAGGAATTTCATCATGTAGGCTTTGCACACTGCATGGCTGTTCCTGCAAGACAAAAGGCATAATAAGCTAGTATGCATAGCATACTAGCTCATTATGAAATACTTACATTGGATCGAAGCCCCCGCAGTGGTCCCGCCACACCGCTGTGGCCGGCGACATGTCTCCCGGAGTTATTTCCGGGTATCGCAGGGCTCCGGCGGTGTGATTGGTCAGAGCCACGATGACGTCACTCCTGCGCATTCGTGCGGGAGCCACCGGTAATGGCACAGCAGCTGAAGAAACGGCACGAGCGAGCGGTTTCTTCAGTGCGCATGACGTCGGCACATGCTGATACAGTGAATATATCCTAAACGGTGCCGTAATGCCTTGTACACACGATCAGATTTTCCGTCGGGATAAACTCAGACAGATTTTTCCAACGGAATTCCGTTCAAGCTGTCTTGCATATACACTGTCACACCAAATTCCAACCGTCAAGAACGCGGTGACGTACAACACTGACGAGCCGAGAAAAATTAAGTTCAATGCTTCCGAGCATGCATCAACTTGATTCTGAGCATGCATGTTTTTTTTTCTCCGTCAGAGTTCCCTACAGACAAACGGAAAAAATTCCTATTGGAAATTCCATCGGAAAAAAAGAGAACATGTTCTCTTTCTAAATTCCCGATGGAAAAAAGTCCGATGGGGCACACACACGGTCGGAATATCCGCTGAAAAAAATTCCGTCTGACTTTTTCCATCGGAAATTCCGATCGTGTGTACAAGGCATTAGGAGATATTCAGTTTAGGAGATATTCACGTACCTACAGGTAAGTCTTATTATAGGGTTTACAACCACTTTCTCTCTCTCAATCAACGTTGACTATTTTTAATCATTATGCTGCTAGCATTAGTAAATAGATAGGAAAGCATTGTTGTTTACTGGTTTTACACATTTTATTTACATTTCTTTGGTTACTTCCTGGTTTTCAGGCCTAGGCAATTTATGTTATACATCCCAGAAGTCTTCAAGGAGGGGAGGAGGGGTTTTCTCAGCTAAGCACACCCCCTCTGTCTGCATGCTTGAGCTAAGGGCAGATGGATTCCAGGAAGTAAATTCTACATGAATCATCTGCCCTTACTCAAGATGGCCACGGCCAGAAATGCTAGGGGGTTGTTTTTCAAAGTGATATCTCAAAGTGAAGTTAATTTATGGAGGCATGGATGGATGGATGGATGGATGAGTTTGATTTGAATAATAAAAAATAATTGAATAATGTTTTTTGGTTTGTGGTGTTCAGATGCAGTGTAGTTCTGCTTTAATACTGCCCACAGCTCTACCAGGGGTTTATAAAAGTGCAGCTGTTCCATTTATGTTTGCAGAATTATCATGCAGGTTTCATTTGTATATATTCTGAGTTCATGAAAAACATGGGATCACTGTGAACAGAGGGGCACAAAGTTTATTTTGGCAAAATGGATTCTATTTGGTTTGATAAACAGTATAATGTAAGAATAATTTCTATCAAATGTGTTTCCTATACAGTATGTTTTGCTACATAAGCCTTTCTTTAATATGAACAGCGATTTCTATCTATATACATATATATACCTGCGGAGATGAGATTGGATCAAAGCTAGATGCAGACTCTGTAGTTGACAGCATAGGGAAAAACTGAGAATTCGTATCATGTGGGAAAACAGATATTTCATTCTGACGGAACAACCGATGGTCACGGAGCTTTGTTATCCAATCCTCAAACACTTCTGGAGATTTCACCTGAAAAACAGCATATGCAAGTCATGAAGTTCTTATGCTGGGGAATTCTGCTTTTTCACATCTCCTGCCATTTGATTTTAAAACGTGAGCTTTAAAAAAAAAAGAAGTATAAAGCTTTAGGCAAGAGTTTTTCAGGCGGTATTTAGGCGCTATTTTTAGCGCTAAAACGCCTGAAAAACTCATCAGCGTGAAAGGGGCCTTACTCTAGTCTAGTCAGATATAAAGTAACACAGCTTTGCAATCATGATTTTAGTCATTGGATTTCTATAGACTTTTTTTTTATTTTTATTTTTATAAGAATACGTTTTGTTGAAAACATTTTGCAGATTAATACGAAATTCATTAGCAGGAACATACAGTACATTATTAGGTAATCTTCTATATGGGTTTATATAGACTTAAACGTTTAAACTAATTAAGAAAAAAATAACCTGCTGACTCTGTACCTATGATTATTGTGTATGTACCGTGGAAAGTAAAGAAAAAAAAGATCGAAACAATCATGAAAAATGTACCATTTATATACCATCATCCTTTGTGGCCAAGTGTTATCATGACAAGAGAAGGCAAATACTGTATGTTTATTTCAAGTGTTTGTCTCAAAAATTATACACGTGTTGTTTTTTCACCTTCAATAATGAGAACGTTTTTGCATAATCAATAGGCCCATGGCAGAAATATAAAAACTGATCTGGCCCACAAGGGACAGAAAGGTGTAAAAACATAAGTAGTTATAAGGTGAAGAGTAATAATCACAGAATATTACCATATATCTGTCAAACACATTTCACTTTTCTGACCCCTCTAGACTGATAAATGCTAATTAGTTGGTAGGTGCTATTAAAATTCCTGTGTAACCCAGCAGTTTTTACTTCCCTATTAAAGTTGTTGTAAACCTAGTTACACCACTTGTACCTACAGGTAAGCCTATAATAAGACTTACCTGTAGGTACTGAAAAGATCTCCTAAACCTGCACGGTTTAGGAAATATTTACCATATACACTTGCGCAGACGTCATCGGCGAATGCGCACTGAAGAAACGGCTCGCTCGTGCCATTTCTTCAGCAATAGTGCCATGACTGGCTGCTCCCACGCGCATGAACGGGAGTGAAGTCATCATGGCTCCGGCCAATTACAGCGCCGGAGCCCGCAAAACTCGGAAATAACTCCGGGAGACATGTCGCCAGTCACAGTGGGGCCGCTGCAACAGCGTTGATCTAAGGTCAGTATTTCATAACGAGCTAGTATGCAATTCATACTAGCTCATTATGCATTTGTCTTACAGGGTTTGCTTGGTTTTTTTTTCTTCGGGTTTACAACCACTTTAAATAGAGCCAAATAAGCCCAGTAACATACAGTGCAAAGCTGACTATAAGCAGTAGTAAACTCTTGTTTAAAATAAAAGTTTCCTCCTGCAAGGCAGTATCATATGCTAGTATGTACTGCATACTAGCACATTATGAAAGACTTACCTTGCAAGGAAGCCCTCCAGCAGTGTGCTGTCACTGCTGCAGAGGCTTTGATCTTCACCAAAATTTCTTCCAGGTTTGCAGGCTACAGCCGCTTGAATGGCCGAGCCACGATGAAATCACTCCTGCACGTGCGTAGAATTTTAGCCACGTCACATACCTCTGATGGAACCGCACGAGTATGCCATTTCTTTAGAGTGCATGCGCCGGTGACTTTTCCGGCTGCTGCTTGCTAGAATATCTCCTAAATGGTGCACATTTAGGAGATATTGATTTACCTACAGGTAAGCTTTATTACAAAACCTTACCTGTAGGTAAAAATGAAAAAAAAGAGTTTACTACCGCTTTAAGGTAAAACTGAACTCCAGGGGAAATCTGTACAGCTAGTACTGTGATCTAGGCAACCAGCACTGCGCTCTGCACAGGCTTTGTACAACACAGTGGTGATGATGTGGCTGCTACTTTTACAGGGTAATATTTGGGTTTGCAAAGACACAAAGTGGATTTATATCTCTTGTGACTGTTGATGGATATATTTCAGTGAAAGTTTTTTTTTAACTTTAAAAACATGTTTAACATACAGCTCCAAAAGAGCAACACATCTTAGAGTTCTAATCTTCCTTGATGCCATCTGGGTGAATTTGCTGAATGGTAATCACAGCGACTAACTTGCTGTGTGTCCACCTGCTCACTTGTGTGATCGGAGTAGACTCGTCAATGTGTGTGTGATAGCTGAGAGACGCAGAGAATGAAATCACCCACAAATGTGTGCCCATCATCATCTGTCAGATGGCAGATGCCAAACAATCATGCTGTGACTATACTGAAATCTTCCAATGTCAGTTAAACACAGCATGGATTTGATGAATTCATCCTAGAGGAAGAAGTTTTTTTCATACTCTTGGATTAAAAGAACGGATCCAATCATTCATTCTAAACTAGCACACTGCCTAAAGCTAGCCAGATAATACCCAATTTTCCCTAGTGATGATTAAAGCTTTGCTAGCAGTACTTACTATCATATAGTCTGAAAATCAATGGGTAACAGATATCTGTAAGACCCATCACCCTCCTAACTGCTTTATAATACCTAGCGATTTCAAGTGCTGCTCAAATCTTGGCTGCATCTGGGGAGAACATGCACAGTGCATTGACAGTGTAGAACAATCATTAAAGAAACTTCTACTGTCATTTGCAGAGCAGGAGGATTACTGAAACCTCTTATCAATCCAGATCTTTACTACGTTTATGTTGAACATCCCCAGAGACCATCTGCATTTATAGTCATTGATCTAGTAAGACTACTGCTAACTTCTATCATTTCTAAGCTGTCCTAATTTTCTTAGCACAGAACAAAGTGTCATTACAACTAATAATCTCTAGTTAACCACTTCAATACTGGCCACTTTCGCCTCCTTCCTTCCTAGGCCAATTTTCAGCTTTCAGTACTCTCGCACTTTCAATGACAATTGCGCGGTCATGCAACGCTGTACCCAAATTACATTTTTATAATTTTGTTCGCACAAATAGAGCTTTCTTTGGTGGTATTTTTACGACGCAGTTTTTTATTTTTAGCGATATAAGCGGAAAAAAAAGCGGAAATTTGGGGGAAAACAACAATATTTTCTTCTTTGTATTTTAAAAGAAATCCAATAAAATCGAATGTTGTCATAAATTTAAGCCAAAATATACGTATTCTGCTACATGTCTTTGGTAAAAACAAATCCCGTTAAGTGTATATTGGTTTGTGTGATCACGGTCAGATGTACGCAGATGATCATGTACAGATGTGCGCAGGTGATCACGGACATATGTGTGCAGTTGATCAATGGAACATGTGATTTTACTGGGACATATATGTGGGGACATGTGTGGGGACAGTGTTTTGGGGACACTATTTTGGGGACTTTGTGTGTTTACATTGTGTTGGGACATGTGTGTGGACACTAGGCTGGTGATCAGTGTGTAAAAAGCTGTAAAAAGCCCTCCTGCCGATCAGAGATGCGCCGTGTCCAGGTGACACAAGCGCATCGGGATCGCTCTGCTGCGCGGGCACGCACGTTCCCCCTCCTTCTGAGGGACGTTTCTGAACGTCCATTTAGAAGGAGGAAGCGACCACCCGGCCGTATATGTGCAGTGGCCGGGTGGGAGGTGCTTAAAGCATATCTAAACCCAAAAACAAATAAAAAAAAAAAGTAATTATTGCAGGTTTTCATTTTCTTTTTTACAGGCTTTTCTCTTTTCATTTTTACATGGTTAGGCCCCTTTCACACAGGCGCCTCCATTCTGCGGGATCTTCTTGCTCAGCGGGGCAGCGCTCTGCTGATCCCCACTGAGCAGGTGGGTGACAGGTTTGTCTCCACTTACTGTGCAGAGCGGAGATGGACAGAGTCCCGCTCTATGAAAAATAGGTCCTCCATCCATCTGGTTTTGGCAGAGACGATCGGATCGAATAGCAGCGGGTGTCAGCTGACATGTCACTGCTGACATCTGCCGCTCCATAGAGGTGAAATGGAGTGTACGATCAGGTCCGCCTAAAAAACTGACAGGCAGATCTAAATCGGACAGTCCGTGTGAAAGGGGCCTAATAATGCAAACAATACACTTTCTGTCCCACGGTGACTACACTCACCACTCCTTTGTACCTATGGAGAAGTGTAGCCACCCAGGCTGGATTTCAAACATACCTGTACCTGCTTTTTTTTTTTTCATATACATTACATAGGAGTTGATGGAATTAGTAGCTTACAAAAGAGAGGTAGCATTGTTTTATGCTTCTAAGTTAGCTCACAGAAACAGACAAGGACAATGAATTTCTGGCAAGATCAACAGGTATTTTCTGTATTCCCTTTAGGGCTCTTTCACACGGGCGGATCCCGTGATGATCCGCCCCGTGAACATCCGCTTGCTCGCTCCGTTGATCCCCGCTGAGCCGGCGGATGACCTGTCCGTCTCTGCACACTGTGCAGAAACAGACCGGTCAGATCGCCGCTCTCCTCTATGGGGGGGGGGGGGGATCGGATGAAAACGGACCGTCTGTCCGTTTTCATCCGATCCGATGACGGATGGAAAAGTAGGATTTTCCTCCGTCATGCTAAACAGAGCATAGCGGAGACTAATGTCATCGGATGTTCATCCGCTGACATCCGCTATCCCATAGGGATACATGTATGTCAGTTTTTCATCCGAAAACGGATGGATGAAAAACAGTCCGCCTGTGTGAAAGGGGCCTAAATTGTTTTTAGCATGAAAAAAAGAAAAAAGAAAAGAAAAACAATATAGCCACCACAGTGAAGAACTGGTAAGCTGCAGTATATTTAATTTTTGTTTTGGGTTTAGTTATACTTAAATATGATGAAATGTGAGGTTAGAAATACTATTTATATGTTTAACAATTTTAATATGAAATGAGTGATGTTACGCTCACCTTGAGGTGGTATATATGTTCCTCTGTATCCAAATCAATGCACTTGGTTGATTTTTTAACTGACATAACAGAAAGTCCAACATCAATGCGGCCATGTAGTTTTCCCTTCTCCATCTGTCATCAGATAAAACACATACATGTAATAAAAAATGATAACAGACTTAAAGTAGAATTCTTGGCTAAACCTAACTAGTTTTAGCAATGCCCCCTCATCTCTCCTAACACCTATGCTGACTAACTTGTGTAAGAAAGATGTAAATACTTACCTATTTTCAGGCCACTTCAGTCTGGTCATGTGATCTCCCCTGTGTCAATCAGCGACGGCTGCAGGGGAGAGGAGGCAGCACTGGCAATGGCTGGGACATGGGAGCCAATGAGTGACATAACCGGATTCTGGCCCCATTCACATTGTTGTGTTGTGGGAACACATGTGTTCCTGTGCTTGCTTTTGCACTGGCTGGCACCACACGCTACTTGAGATGCAGTGCTACTTATTCTAAATGAAACTCCAATGTATCTTGCCAATGGAGGTGTGCGGTACCGCAGTGCAACACACATTGTGCAGTGCAGTGCAGTATGCAGTCAAAAAAAGGTGCAGGTCTGATTTCTGAACTGCTAAGCTGTATAACAGCCTATTCAATGCAGTGCAAAATAGTATGTGCTTTTAATGTACTGCACATCAACAGTAATGCGTGAATCTAAACTAAAGGTGGGGAGAAAGAGAGAGAGAAAAAAGAAAAAAAAAAGAGAGAACGAGGAAAAAAGAGAGAACGAGGAAAAAAGAGAGAACGAGGAAAAAAGAGAGAACGAGGAAAAAAGAGAGAACGAGGAAAAAAGAGAGAACGAGGAAAAGAGAGAGAGAGAGAGAGAGAGAGAGAGAGGAAAAGACAGAAAGCGAGCTCTGGGACCGAATGTGAAGGTTAATTTTAAAGACGGGAAAAAAAGCCTGACAAGGGGAACTTAAAACAGCCTTAAGCCCTGTACACACGATCGGATTTCCTATGGATTTTAAACCGATGGATTTTTCCATTGGTAATCCGATGAAGCTGACTTCCATCAGTCTTGCCTACACACCATCAGTCAAAAAACCGACCGTCCCAAACGCCGTGACGTAAAACACTCCGACAAACCGAGAAAATGAAGTTCAATGCTTCCGAGCATGCGTCGACTTGAATCTGAGCATGCGTGGGTTTTTTCTCCGATGGAGTTCCCCACAGACGATCGGAAATTGCTATCTTTTTTTTTTCCATTGGTAAAATTTAAAACATGTTCTATTTTTTTATACCGATGGAAAAAAGACCGATGGGGCCCACACACGATCGGTTTGTCTGATGAAAAAAGTCCATCGGACTGTTTTCATCTGTAAAACCGATCATGTGTACACGGCTTTACTCCATCCAATTGTTGGCTTTATATATACCTTAGCAGTATTACACAACATGCAATTGCAGACAGCATTTAGGAAGCTGACATGTGGGCCATGAGCCACTGGATGGGAACCCCAATTAAAACATTTCATCATGGTATCAACTATAGTTGCTACATACAACAGAACCTAATTTACCTCGTTTGGTCCTTTTGCATACTTCAAGATTCCTTTGTCCAAGTAGAAATACCTCTAAACAATAAAAAGATAATCATGAGAACAAAGTAAAGAAAGAACTTTCAGAAAGCTATCTTAGGGCTGTTTGTGACACCACTTATTATGTATACAGTATATTTTGTGCTTATTTTGCTGTCATCACAAAAACAGAGGAAGGACTATAATTGCAGCATGAAAGCAGAATACATTTTGACAGAAAAATTCACTTTGATATCATCCTGGTTAATGAGCTCTGTGACTGAAGCATACCATTTACATAGAAAATATGAATTTCAAGGCAATGTGCAGAACAAAGATTTCATAATTCACCAGGCACTTGAGCAGTTACTGACATTCCTAACAATCAAGTTACTTGATTTATTTGGCTCTTGCTCAGTCTTTTAAGCAGCCAAGAACTCTACTATTCTATAACCAGTCTGGATCACAAAGTGAAAAGACAATTGGACAATTGAACAGATTTTCCAGCTCAAGCATGCAATATTCTAGTTCCTCTGTTGAGCACAATGGCTGGCAGGCAGTTCTAACCTGAGGCTAACCAACCAGCCCCTGGCACAAAGTCTAAGTTGTGTCATTTGTCATAACTGAACGATATGCTTTATTTCCAGGGACAGCTCCTTGCAGGAAGGATTAAAAGCGCTACTCGATGTTGTCTGTCCCTGAATACTTTCCCCAACTTCCACTTCCGACACCTAGAAAAACAGAAAGGGGCCACAATGGGCTTCTCCAATCAACCAATTAAAATAATTTGCATTGCTGTGTCACCATTGGGGAGATTTAGGCCAGCCATACACAGAGCAAATTTTTTTCCTGCAACTACGATAATCACAAGAGAATCCAGAAGGCTGGTTGTACCGAAGTTGATCGATCGATTAACTTGGTACATTTAGCTTGCCCATTAACAGTTCAAATCTCGGCTGGTTCCTGCTGAACCCTCCCGAGATTCAAACCATGTATGGCCGGACTTACCCTCACTTCCTATTCTGCGTAACAGCCATAAATACCGGATACCGGTAAGCAAAAGGAGACAGAAAGTCTCCCCAGCTGGGACACAGACAGCAATAGAGGGTTATGACAACAATAAATATGTTGTAAGATTAATTGTTTGTAGGAACTGTATGACTGAATTCATTTTTCGATGCACAGTAACGCATGGTTTGCTTCTGACCTTAGTGTCCCGGCCATATTCCCTGAAGACTTATTGGTAAGACTGCATTAATTACAGGGATTTTGGGCATAGAAATACAATTATTTCTACTGAAAGAAGTTCAAGTATTCCTAAAGGGGGATTCGCCTTCTCTATTTGTTCTGTTCAGCGTCCTCACCAAGAGTGAACGAAAATGGCCACTTTTTGAGCGGTCACCATAACAGAAATAGAGAGGAAATCTTCCGATGTGAACACTAGTTCTGGTGACAACCAGGGATTTCTACGTTGTGGAGGGATTTCCTCGAATTCTCGTTTTGGCTATAGGACAGGAAATCTCCCCAATGGGACACAGATGGCAAAAAAAAACTGACAGTGGTTATAACAATACCTTACTTTAACCCCAAAAATAGGATTTTTTGTTGCTCATCGTAACCAGAATAAAAAAGAAAATGGTAGCGGGCAGCGGCTGCCAGCCATTTTGAACATAAGTTAGGGCGGCCTGGGAGTGCTGAGCTGAGATCGCTGAGGTGAGAGACCCTGACACCCCTAGCTGACCCCCCATCTCCCCCACCATACACCACATGTAACCTGCCCCAGTGATCAGGCTTCATTGATGGGCACTGGAGTTGGTGGCACTGATGGGCACTGGTGAGGCTGCATTGAAAAACCAGGTGGGCCATGGATGGTGAGCTGATTCGGCGGTTCAGTGGGCCACTTGACTGGACTTGCCCCCCAGGCCTAATGCTACCAGCCCTCCCCTGGTG
Organism: Rana muscosa; assembly: GCA_029206835.1. NCBI lineage: Eukaryota > Metazoa > Chordata > Amphibia > Anura > Ranidae > Rana > Rana muscosa. Next base: position 176,559,586 of record CM055122.1, on the reverse strand, counting down.
TCAGATGACCTTTAAGCAGCCAACCCAAGAATGCAGAGGCAGCCAAATCACCCAAAGTTCCACAAGTTAATCAGGAGATGAGACCTAATCCCTTGCAGGGACAGGGTGCCCAGGACTCCTGTACAGCAAATGTACTGCTTATCAGTTATCACTGTGCATTCCAGACATTCTCAAAATCTATCTTACTTTCTTTACGCAAGCAAAGTATAGAGCATGGATGTGTTTGTGCTCATTTCCACACGTTCTCTGCTGAAAGAGAGGTGCCTCATCAAGTTGCTGGAGAGAAATAGTGAGAAAAATTAAACTAAAACCATTCCTCTTCTATAGTCTCAAGCAGAAAAAAAAAGAAAGAGGAGAGCTTACCAATTACCAACTTGAAAAGGACATACAAGAAAAGTAAGCTCAGAAAGAAGAGGAGAATCCTCTCACAAAATGGCAAGTCAGCTACAGTTGCTTCAGTAGCAAATACCACATACAGAATATGTAGTCTAAGGCCAAGTACACACTATCAGTTATTTTTTCGATCAACCCAGCGGGCTGAATGAAAAAAAAATGAAGCCGCTCAGGAGAAGCCGCTGTACTAACTATCTGAGCTTAGTACAGCGATCTGTCCCCCCACCCCCCCCTCCCGCCAGAACACTGGTCAGAACTGGCAGCCAGCGCTGATCGGATGCCAAACGGATGCTGGTTTTCCAGTTTCTGTTGAACCAGCCAATACCAGCTGATATTCGGCCCATGTGTACCAGGTTTAAGACCCAAAAGAGAAAAAAAAAAAACTCAATGCAGCATAAGCCTGCTAGACAAGAATAGGAAAACTGCCTCAGCTCTGGACAGATAACTCTATAAGGCATCCCCAAACATACTGGCCTGACCAGAGTCCTGTTTGAACTGGAAAACAGACGTTAGTCAGTGTCAACTGGATGACTGTCGGAAAGAGAACACCAGAGGACGTAATTACAATAAACTGGGAACCTGTACTGCTTAGCCAACAGGAGATCTGTACAGAATTTCCAATATCTGGCTTGAATCCATCAGTAGCTGTAGAAGATGATTGATGAAACTTCCATAAATTCAAGGCTGTCACAAACAGAACATCAGTATGAACTAGGAAACCTGAACTTGGTGGCTAACTGAAGAGATTTCCAGGATTTAACATATGCAGCAAAAATCTACCAGTGCACATTGGCTATCTGGAGAGACTTCCAGGGTTTAACATATCTGGCAAGAATCTATTAGTGCTCCTTGGCTAACTGAAAAGACTTTCAGGATTTAACATATCCAGCAATAAACCAGCAGCAGCTGTTGATAGTTGAATTTCCAAAAAACACAGAACAGCAGAGCTGAAGAAAACCATGCCCATTCTCCTGAGGACACAAGCAAAAACACTTGATGGTTGTAGAGGGGGTTATCATGTTTTTAAAAGCACAAAACCTAATTATCAATCAGCCCAGCCACTGCGTGATAATAAAATAATAACGTTCAAAACAAAGTCCAAAGTATTACGATTCTCCACCAAATTATCCACGTGTACCACCAAATTATCCACGTGTAGCATTTCCAGTTCAGGAGCGGGACACAATGTCACTCCCGGTTCACTGGGGGTTGCTGTGGTAATGGCTTGGAGGGAATACAAGAATGTCCTGCTGGCCAGCTCCGGTCCTACTGAGGAAGCACATTGATTGGGCGCAACGTGTATAGGCATAGAGCGGGGTCATTTGGCGACCATCAGTGGATGTGGTGAGACAGAGAGCTGCCTGTGTTTGGTATGCGTTGTACAAAGCACTGTGTGCGTCTTGTGAGTGTCATTTTAAATATTGACTACATTTTTTTACTGTATGGAGAGCAATATCAGTCACTATTCTTCTTTCATAATTGAAAAAAAACTTATGTGAGTGGGGGAACGGTGGGAGTCATCTGTGGTGGAGTGAATTTGGAGCCATCCTGTTTGCAGCCTGGGAAGAGAACAAAAACGCATGTGGCTCTTGACTAGCCATCAAGGTCTAGTCTGGAGGTGGGCAGATGTTGTTCACAAGAGGTGTATGCAAGAGTAGCACTGGGGATAAGACGTAGAAGATATTGATGCACGGAGATATTGGGACATGTGGATTCTTTGGTGGTACACGTGGATAACTTGGTGGAAGATCTTACTACTTTGGATGTTATGTTTTGGACTTTATGTTCTGTAACACATTTTGCTGCATTATTTTCTGTGCTGGAAAGTGTTTTTTTTATTTTGCTAGTGTGCATTTCTCTTGTAGGTGGCATTGTAACAGTCTATGAAACCCGGTGTCCCTCAATGGAAGTAAAAGCAAAAAGTTTGATGTAACATACACTTTCACAACCCTCGAAAAATATCTTGTTGTGCATGTTTGCTGCAATGTCAAAAATAATAATTTTTTTCTTTGTATCCCCCTTCAAGACATACAACACAAAATTTCCGCATTGTAGTGCTAAAAGTTAACAAGCTCAAAAGTCATGTAAGCAGAATGGGTAAACTCCTTATTTTAAGTGTAGCGGGTACTTTAAATTTAAGGGCGCATCTGGGTGGTAGTATGACCCGGGTGCACTGATTGTTAGGGAATTTGGGACCATTTTCCAGTCGTGGAGGACTTCAGTGGTGTGTAGTTCCCTGCGGCCTGTGGGTGGTGCTGTTGCCCTGGACTGGGGTTGAACCATTGCTGCAGTGCTGTGCCCTTTTTGTCCTGTTTCGGCAGTAATACGGCGGGGCGGGGAACCTGCTGTGCCTGTCGGGAGAGGAGATAAAGGGGGCGGACGCTCTCAGCATGGGGTCAGTCGCCCTCAGCCTGGGTGCTGGTGTTCCGGAGTTCCAGGCCCAGGTGCCCTTGACCTGGCCGGAGCGGGAGATAAGAGTCCATCCCAGGCACCTTCAGCCTGGGGTGAGGTACTACCGAGGAGGCCTGGGGCCCAGTACCTTCGACTGGGTTCCGCGAGGGTGGAAGAGTCCGAGGGGCCCTAAGGTGTTGGGCGCTCAAATCTGAGATGAGGAGGCCAGGGAGCGTAACCCTTCCGAACAGTCCGGTGCAGCATTGCTGGTGACGGTGGGGCCTCTGGTAACTCTCTTGGAAGGATGTCTTCCCTCTGACAGGGGCTGCACTTAGCGAAGGTAAATTCTGTTCCTTTCCTACATGGTCGGTGGCAGCGGCTGTAAGCCAAAATCGCCGGTGACACTTCAATGGTCAGTTCTTTTTAAGGATTGTGCCTTGACCTACTCCCCACCTATACTGAACTGTTCTTTGGGTCACAACCTGTCTGCTGTTAAAGGACAATTTATTACCGTCAGAGAATAAATAAGAGTTGGACCTTTCCAGTGGTGTGGAACTCTAGTTACTGGGAGTAAAGGGGGGTCATCTGCAGAACCAACTTGGCTCTGGATTATACACACAGCCCGAAGGTAAACAGGTGTTGGCTTTCACCTCTACACATTAGAGGACATAGGCCGTAGTGTACCGCATCCCTCCTCCCTGATCCCCCTAGACAAGACAGCAAGCCAAGAAGAAGGGGTGAGAGGGGTGAGGCCGCTACATAAGTATTTATAATAGTTGCATAGTGATATTTTAATACCCTTTGTTTTAAGGCTAGATTATGCACTTTACAATAAATATAACACAAACTATAACAGTCTTGCAAACCTAAAAGCAAGATAAAGTTATACACGTACTTTGTGCCAGCCTTTGAGAGGCCATTTCCTTCTCTTCAGCAGGAAACCTTCTTGTTTCTGTGGTTCCTGGGTGCAGTTATTGCTTCCCCGAAGGCCTTCTACAATCTCCCAACTATCCTAATAGAAAGAAAGTAAAAAATTGAACAAATTAGTCAAATAATTTCATTCTGCAATTTAGGGGACATGTGCTACGAAAGTGTACCTAAACACCAAAACTTTTTGTTGTGCGTGCTCCTGCAATGTCAAAAAAGAAATAATTTTCTCTTAACCCCTTCTTTCAATTAAGTTACAACTGGGAATCAGTGCCGGGACAAGGTTATTTAGAGGATGTATGAGCATTATGGGTCAGCAAAATCCCCCCCCCCCCCCACATATAAAAAATAAATAAAAAATGAGCACTAATCTGCATCCTTTGAATTCATCCTCTACAAATAAATTCCCTTTCCTCCCGGTACAAATCCCCCCCTCCAAGCAGAAATCTTTGCACCCTCCCCTCCATTCACATCCTCTCTCTCCCAAATCTCACCAGCACAAATCCCCTCTTCAAAAACAACAAAAAATAAATAAATCACAAATCCTGTTCATACAAAAATGTACAGGATGTGCACAGTGCAGGGAGCACAAACAGGAACAATGTAAGGGGGAAAGCGGTATTTTTTAACTTACAGTAATCCACAATACTATTCTTCTGAAAGAGTTTTGCCTCGTACACACAACCGGTTTTCCTGACATGCCAAAACCGAAGTTTTTCCCGACGTGAAGCCTGCCTTGCATACACACGTTCAGGCAAAAAAACGTTCGACCAAAGCGCAGTGACGTACAACGGCACTATAAAGGGGAAGTTCCATTCAAATGGCGCCACCCTTTGGGCTACTTTTGCTGATCCTCGTGTTAGTAAAGTTTGGCGAGAGACGATTTGCGCTTTTCAGCCTTGTGCTTTTCAGTCCGTTACAGCGTGACGAATGTGCTATCTCCATTATGAACGCTAGTTTTACCAGAACGAGCGCTCCTGTCTCATACTTGATTCTGAGCATGCACATTTATTTTCCTCTCGGAAAAGCATACACACGAGTGGTTTTCGCGACGAGAAAAAGACAGATGGGAAACACGACGGGAAAAAATAGAGCAGGTTCTAATTTTTTTGCGGGCAGTTTTCTCGTCGGGAAAACTGCTATGGAGCATACACACAACCGGTTTTCCCGACCAATCTAAAAAAATGGCAGTTTTCTCGTCGGGAAAACCAGTCGTGTGTACGAGGCATAAAGTTCTACTTTAAGGGCAGAGGCGGTAAATACTAAAAGATTGCAGTTGGAACTCATTGTTCAGAGAAAAAAAAATAAAAATCTTACTTGTATAATTAATAAGGCAACAAACTGAAAGAGTACAATCATGTCAAGGATAATAATAAGCAGTAGCGGTGGAACGTTAAAAAAAAAAAATTGCAGGCTGCACTAGTTAGAAGTACATCCAAGGCAATTTTTACCACCGTCAAAATGATCAACAATGGACAAATCAATATAATAAAATTTCTGCTCTTTGATGCAGCATTTGTCAACCTTCTTTTCAGTTGTGGCATCCTTTAAAAATATGCAAATTCTGAAGGCACGGAAGTCTAAAATGTAAGAAAACATAAATGTTATTTATCAATGGGAAACCTGAGCCTGGGACGATGCACACAAAAAAAACGTCATATCAGAAGCCCCCCTTTGCATCAGAGTCCCCTCGTCACATCAGACTAATGCCTGGTAGACATGGGGAGGTATTTTTTTCGTTCAACCCAACCTGACAGATCGCTGTACTAACACAAGCGATGTTAGTACAACGATCTCCCCGTTGTGCTATTGTGTTCTGACCTGGGGACTAACCCCCCCCCCCACACACACACACACACACCAGAACACATTGATCAGTATTTACAGCCATTGCAAGTGCTGATCGGATGTTTTCCGGCATGCCAGTTTAATAAAAAGCCAGTTGTTAGGCCGGTTTCTGTCAGACGGACTGTTGTACACGCGGGATGAATGTCGGATGCTTTCTATACAAATGGCCTATATTCGGCCAATGTGTACCAACTTTAAAGCCGTGTAGATATTCGCCAGCACACCATGGACCTTCAAGTTAAGTTCAAACAGTTTTTCATTGAAGTATGTTCACAACACAAACAAGAGTGTGCAACATTTTGGATTAACGCAGGACCCCTTCGTCGGGTATTTGACGCCATCACGTACCTGACGAAGGGGTCCTGCATGACCCTGAAATGTTGCACTCTTTTTTGTGATGTGATCATACTTCAATGAAAAACAGTTTGGACTTAAAGAGGAGCTCCAGTCTCCTGTGTAAAAACTAAAAGCCAGCAGCTACAAAAACTGTTGCTGCTGACTTTTAATAGACAGCCATTCACCTGTCCCACGATCCAGCGATGGGCTCACCCCAGCATCAAAACTGTGGGCACCTGGCTGTGACAGTTTGCAGCTTTACAACCTTGTGCCCACTGCACATGTGTGAGCCGTAATGAGCATTATGAATGCCCCTGCAGTGTCAAAATCAGGTATCCGCTCCCCCTCTTCCTCCCTAAAAGTGCCATTTCACAAACAGGGGAGGAGGACATAAAGCAAAACTTCCCCTTTTGGGTGGAGCTCCATTTTAACTTGAAGATCCATGGTGTGCTGGTAAACATCTACCCTGTGTCATGCATGATCCAGTCTCCCGCTGGTGGTTGCTGCAGCACCCAGTATCCTAGAGCTTCTTCCAGAAACTTGAGTGATTGGAATATGGATGGTTAGCCTTAAAGCAGGGTACACATGCACAGTTTTTTTCATTCAATCAGCAGGTGGAATAAAAAAAAACTGACAGGTCCTCGCATCCTCATAAGCAATATGAATGCAAATATCTCCCCTGTCACACGATTGTATGCTGAAAGTAAGGTCCCCCCCCCCTGTAAGAATACACAGATCAGTGCTGCAACCATTAGCTGCATGCTCTGATCGAGTGCTGGTTTTTCAGAATGATTCAAAAGAAGCCAGTCGTTAGAGACGAGTACACACGGACCGAAAGTCATCTGGTTCCTGCTGAACCAGCCAATTTTCGGCACGTGTGTACCCAGCTTGTACCCAGAGGGGGCATCATATTAGGAGGTCCCCTCCATCACATCAGACCCCCATTCATGTCAGAGGTCCTCCATGAGATCAGAGTCTCCCCTATACATGAGAGCCCCCATGACAAAGTCTACCCATTACCACAAAGCCCTCTCATCCATCTCTGATCAAGTGCAAATTGGGCGTCATGCTTGTGGCACCCTGGGGGAACCCAAATGGCACCCCAGGGAGCCAGGGCATCCTGGTTGAGAAACACTGATCTAAAGGGCTAAATAATGTACATGGAATAATTTGGCTGATGTCAATATAAAAAAAGAAAAAAAACATTCCAGCCAACTGGAAAAGATGGAATGATATCACTGTATCTAGGCAAACTAAACACAGACTGAAGGTAAAGTCTATTTTTACACCAGGTTTTCATAGCTGCTATAGTGTTGTAGCAGGAGATAGGGAGGAATAATGAGCTTACAACATCCTCTATGCAAAAAGAATGGAATGGTTTACTTTAAGTAGGTATATTAATCAAATCATAAAACTGTTGTGATCATTTAGGGTATTGACAATATTTTCTCTTTGTTGTCAAGTTCTCACAAAAGTACTAATGATTTGTGATCCAGTGTCCTGAGAAGTGGATTCATTTATCAAAAGCCCATCAGCTTGTACCAGGTTGTTAAAAACAAGCAGTGATTTAGTGCAGCAGACTGTCATATTTATAAAGCGCTTTGCTTACATCACAAAAGTAAAAATCAAGCACAGAAGACATTTCATTTCTAAATGAAAGAGGACATGCCGTCAGCATGCGGCACAGGATGATTTAATATTAAATAATGATTCTGATGATTGATGTTCTGGCCTGATCTCAGGCCAAGCCAAATACTCCAGTGGTTTAATTAGTAAGGCAGAGGTAGACCATTGCAGCAAGACAGCATATTCACCTGTGTTCCTATGCAACAGCCCACAATCTACACACAATGAAAAAGAATGCCACCACGGTGACAAGACCTACCAAGCATTTAACCGCATCATTTCACCCGATACACAAACTCATGAGTGATTTCAATGTAGCAATTTTTTTTCCCAAATAACTTTATTTAATGAATGAAAAGGCAATTAACTAAGGGCCAACATTTGGCCAATGAAGATGACAGAAATTAATCATGAAAGAAGAGTCTGTGCAAAAGCCATAACAGTGGGCCAATAAAAATTGAAGGTTTCAATCACATGGCGGTATAAAAAGAAAATCGTTAAAAAATGTGTTTGTTTTATTCATTTGTTTTTAAAGCAATCCCCTGAGCCTTCTCTTCTCGGGTCCCCCACCCCACCGCTCGCTTCCAAGCTGGCTGTGTGCCCATATAGACAGAGCACGGCTCACCCTGCCCAATGTTCCTCCTCACTGGATGTGATTGACAGCTGTGGGAGCCTGCTGTCTCTGAGCCTGTGAGCTGGGAGAGAGCTGCTGCTCTTGTGCATATCAATAGCAGAGGTAACGGTGAAATTCATAAAGCTTTATGTATGTTTTGAATAGATCCAGGTAGAAGGAGTTCAGTTACACAAGTTATAATCCAATCCACAATACAGTACTAAAAGATAACAGGATAAGAAGTTAAAACGTACAGTATCTATACCCATATACTTTTTTTTATAATGGAGATGGGTAAAAACCGCTGTCAGGTTTTACTGCTATAAAGGGCTGCATTAAAGAGATTCCCCTCACTCTGACAAAGTTGTACCAGACAGGATGTGAGGGAAAATCTGCAATGGGGAAACAATAAAAAGCCGACATAATTTCTAGCTTCCCCTACTTAAAAAAAAAAAAAAAGAGTATTTTTACATGTGTCTGTGTTGCTGGTAAAGAGATTTCCTTTCACTTCCTCTCCTGAGAACAACCTTTTAATCTGACAGAAATTGAAGGAATGTCTCCAACGAGGCCTACAACAATACTAAAACTTGATCTCCAACGAGGCCGACAACAATACTAAAACTTGATCTCCAACGAGGCCTACAACAATACTAAAACTTGATCTCCAACGAGGCCGACAACAATACTAAAACTTGATCTCCAACGAGGCCTACAACAATACTAAAACTTGATCTCCAACGAGGCCGACAACAATACTAAAACTTGATCTCCAACGAGGCCGACAACAATACTAAAACTTGATCTCCAACGAGGCCGACAACAATACTAAAACTTGATCTCCAACGAGGCCGACAACAATACTAAAACTTGATCTCCAACGAGGCCTACAACAATACTAAAACTTGATCTCCAACGAGGCCTACAACAATACTAAAACTTGACCAGATTTGGAATCCTTTCCCACTCTCCCCAAAATAAAAAGAAAATAAAAAGACTATAAAATAACCCTTTAAGGGAAAACTCCCAAAAAGACATGTACAGCTTTCAAAATCTGGCACAAGTTCCAACCCCTGATGAAGAGTTCTCCTACCATTTCTCTTTAGGTGAGCACTAAGAGAAAGTTCCCAACAGAGACAAGTACAGCAATACCCGACTTATTCTAAAAATATTAGGGGGAGAGGGCATATCACTATCTGCCCTCCACTATACAGTACAGCACAGTGTTACTGCACATCAAGGTCTGCATTTTATGGCCCATTCATAAAACGCAGGCTGCTGTGTGCAGCCTAAAAAAAAAAAAAACATACTAGAAATCGCACTGGCAGGTGCAAAATTAGCTGCTGGCAAAAAAAAAAAAAAAAAAAAGACAACCTGTGTACCAAAGTAAACGGCTATACGTGATGCTGTAAAACCGTATGTTGGAAAATTTATTGATCAAGCAAATAAAATTTAAATACAAAATAAACAACAACATTTAGTCCAATAACGAATATAGAAAAAGCATATATGTGGAACTGGTGTAACAGGCCTAGTTAGTTGCAGAACCACCACTGTTGGTAAAAATATTATATTAAGCCAGTACTTGTGATCACCAAGTGCACTGTTACCTCCATAAATAGACTCTTACCGGAACAGGTAGACCCAATAAAGAGTCAAATTAGCCTGTAAATTGTAATCTCATCATAAAGGGGTTCAACAGACGCCATATAGGAGGATTCCTATGGTATATCACAGTCTCCAGCATGTGTTGAATCAATACCATCCATGTATTTCCAGAGATTCATCATAAAATTATAATAGAGAGACCCACATAGTATAAAACTTTTAACAGATTTCAGATACATAGAACTACTCACAATTTTAAAATGAATAAGCGCTTATATGCAGAGTACATTCCTGGGCAATGTTGGACATCACGTGTGTTAGCTCTGCACCTACGCATTTCGTCATAACTGACATCATCAGGGGCAAAGTGTGCAGACTGCCTCATGTCATGGGGATCTCTCTGCCTAACACAGCAGAGGGAGCTCACGATTGGAGGAAAGGCTGTTCTCATGATATTGACAGGCCATCCGAAAGTGCTCTGCTCCCAGTCTTTGTTCTCGTCTTTGGAGTCAGTGTACTAAACAAGTCTTTTTTGCCAAATCTCTGCTTTACACATAGGGCCCTATATTTTCAGTCAAAGCTGAAGTAACTATTTGAATTAATCTATTAGAAGCAACTACTGTATATGCCTAGAAATCCTTTAATCCTACATTATAAAAGAGCTAAAAGAGCGGTCGCGCTAAAACAGATAATGAATGTGACAAAGGACCGAGTTACATAAACAGTCAATTAATTGAAGATGCTTATCCACTAAAGATTATCAAGCAAAAAAAAAAAACAGAAAAAAAAGGACTGTGGATTTTGTAAAAAGTCCAAGTTGAAATATAGTTGGATAGCTATTAACTACGAGCAGGAGAATGTTCGGGATCAAAGGAAGTAGACAGGGATCTGATCTTACAGCATCTAGGAAGCCTTTTCACTGGTTGCAACAGAATGTTAAAATAATTGGGTTGAATGATGACTCAACAGCCATAACTCTGCAACAGTAACATTCAGAAATCCACACAAAGGTGGTAAAATGATATATTTAAACATTTGTAATAATAAAAATGTTTGAAGTGTATCTAGAAAGTCTTTAAAGATTGTAAGAAATGATTATATTATGGTTTGCTTCAGGGGAAATTGCAAGAACGTGGTTTCATAAGAAAATGAAAGAAATTCATTAAATACGTATGTTCCATTATTTTATTTATGTATAAAGAAACCCGTGACCATGAAATGGAGAAAATAGGATGAAAAGATCAAAATGCAAATCACTGTAGTTATGGCACAGTATTCTACCATGAATATATTATTAAAGAATCATAAACTTTTATATCATTAGCAAGAATTGCTAAATATCACCATGCCAATTACTTTTCATTAGGGCTGTTACTGATTAAAATTTTCGTGTTCGATTAATCTTTTTTTTTTTTTTCATTGATTAATCGACTAATTTTGATTAATTATAACGCACATACAGATCCAACTACTTTTAGCTGATCTCCTTGCAGGCTGATTCCCAGTGCAGCTACCAACCACTGGAAAAATGGATAGCAGGATACAAAAAACACACAAAGGCAGTGCTCGATGGGAATAGCATTAAAACTTTTATAGTCTTCAAGTAGGTAACAAAATAAATATTGCACTGGAGATAAAAATCGATGTAGCTACATAAACTGTAAAAATGGTGCGAGTAATACCAAACGGTAGCAAAAGCAGTCATAAAAACATGTAGCTAAGTACTGGTATAAAAATGTGTACAACGATACCACTGCTGAATCCAGATGAGGAGGGGTTAGCATCAGTCCGTTGGCATGTAGATGTCCCGTGAAGGGAACTATCACAACTCCCAGTGGATGGCTGTAGAATCACAGGTTGATAGAGGGAAGTGTACAAGCCCTTGCGTGTGGCAGATAGTAAGGTCCCGCTGGCATGCAGATATGAAGGCACAGCAAAGGAGCCCTTCAGATGGACACGGCAAGCTCCGCCGGTGTCCGTGGTGTCACCGGATCTCCGAAGGAACTCCCTGAAGACCCGGAAGCCGGCGGAGAGGTGAGTACGGATCAAAAGAATTTTGATCGATCAAAAAACTTAATCGATTAATCGAGGAATTAATAGTTAATTTCCACAGCCCTACTTTTCATCAAAATACACCAACATGATCTGTAATATGGAAAATGTGAGTGGACATCGCCAAAAGTAAAACGCATTTGCAATAGATATAAAAACCAATTCTTGCCATCCTAAGGGGCACATGACAAGATCACGAAGGGCGTTATTCATGTTTTTCTGCATTGCATTTTACTGGCAATACTGTGCTGTGAGGTGCCATTCATTTTGAAAACGCACTAATACAAGTAGTGCACAAAGCACTTACATTGCAGGAGTAGAAAAATGAATGGGCTGTCTTGATGAAACGCATGTTAATGTGCGTTTGTTATTTTACTGCAACGCAGAGTTAGGTGTGCATGGGGGTTGATTTACTAAAGGCAAATAGATTGTGCACATTGTAGGTGCAGTTGCTCCAGTGCTTAGTAAATGAGGGGAAGCGCTGCTCACTTCCATTATCCAATCATATGCAAGCTTAAAGGTTGTTTTTTTTTTTATTGTCTTTGAATGCGATTGGGTATTCTTTGCCAAGTGAAGCTTTGCGTAATTTATTAAGCTCTGGAGCAACTGCACTATTTGCCTATAGTAAACCAACCACATGGGCTCTAACAGAGCAGAGCACTAATTTTCTCCATCACAGGATGTGGAGCTGCAAGAAAGAGTGGACTGTGCATGCATGGGTAGGGATTGTAGCCAAGTGCTCGTTCTTGAGTTTCAGATTTTACACATCCAGCGTGCAGTACGTTCTGTCCTCTGCAGGACCGAAGGAAGGGAAATTAAATAAGCAGATGAAAAAGTAAGCATTATTTCGAAAAATTGGAGCATTGCATAGTGATACACGGAGGACACTAATGCTTGGGGATGTTTTTGGCAAAAATCTGTAAAAGGTGAAACAACCATTTAAGTAATAGTGCTGATAGACTCTTCGGAACCAAGTTTCTCAACCTCTCCCAAAATAAAAATAGGATTTTTATAACAGCTTACCTGTAAAATCCTTTTCTTGGAGTACATCACGGGACACAGAGCGACATAGTCATTACTAATGGGTTATATAGATACCGTCAGGTGCTGGCACTGGCAACTTCCAAAACCGGAAGTACCCTCCCCTATATAAGCCCCTCCCATCCGGGAGCACCTCAGTTTTGTAGCAAAGCAATAAGTGTCCCCAAAGAGGGGCGGGAGCTCTGTGTCCCGTGATGTACTCCAAGAAAAGGATTTTACAGGTAAGCTGTTATAAAAATCCTATTTTCTTTCTCGTACATCACGGGACACAGAGCGACATAGTCATTACTAATGGGATGTCCTAAAGCAATGCCAAATGAGGGGGGGGATACACCATATATAAGCTGAGCGCTATCAGACATGAGGATCTTTTGCGGCCTGCAACACACTGCGCCCAAAGGCGACATCCTCCTGACTTCTAACGTCCACCTGGTAGAACCTAGTAAACGTGTGTACTGAAGACCATGTTGCGGCCTTACAGATTTGAGCCAGGGAGGCCTGGTGATGCACTGCCCATGAAGTTCCAACTGCTCTCGTGGAGTGCGCTCTAACTTTGAACGGAGGCGGTCTCCTTCTCAAGCCATAAGCTTGCATAATGACCTGTCGAATCCACTTGGCTAAAAAAGATTTTGACGCTGCCTGACCCTTTCTGGGGCCTTCCGGCAGTATAAACAAAGTATCCGTTCTGCGAATCTGAGCAGTGGCTTTTAGATAAGCTTTAACTGCTCTTACTACATCCAAAGAATGAAATAACTTTTCCTCTACCGAAGTAGGTTTGGGGAAAAAAGAAGGAAGAACCACATCTTGGTTCAAATGAAACCTCGATACCACCTTAGGAAGAAAGGCTGGATGAGGACGTAACACTACTCTGTCCTTATGGATAACCAGATATGGCTCCTTACAGGACATAGCTGCTAATTCCGACACTCTTTTAGCCAAACAAATGGCTACTAGAAAAATCAATTTCCTGGTGAGAAGCACCAAGGAAATATGCTGTAATGGTTCAAATGGTTGTTTCTGTAGAACTGACAGAACCAAGTTTAGATCCCATGGACATATGGGAATATTAACCGGAGGACTAATACGCATCACTCCTTGTATAAAGGCTTTGACTAGTGAATGCGAAGCCAAGGGCCTTTGAAAAAATATTGACAAGGCCGAAATCTGACCCTTGATAGTACTCAAGGCAAGCTTCCTATCTACAGCCCATTGTAGGAAGTCCAGAATCCTACCTATTACGTATTTACGTGGATGCCATTTTCTGGCCTCACACCAGGCGATGTACGCCTTCCAGATTCTATAGTAGATCTGCCTGGATACCAGTTTCCTGGCATTGATCATGGTAGACACCACAGCATTAGAGAGCCCTCTCTTTTTTAGAATGTGGGCTTCAATATCCAGGCCGTCAAACCTAGGGCTGGTAAGGAAGGGTGGTATATCGGTCCCTGCGAAAGCAGGTCCGGACGATGTGGGAGGGTCCAAGGACTCCCCACAGACATTTTTACAATCTCCGCGTACCATGCTCTTCGGGGCCACGCTGGAGCCACCAGAATCACTGGTTTCTTTTCTACCCTGATTCTGCGGAGTAATCGAGGTAACAATTGTGGCGGTGGGAATGCATATATCAGCTTGAACTGATCCCAAGGGAACACTAGGGCATCCGAGCCGCAAGCTAGGAGATCCCTTGTCCAAGAGACAAACCTGTCCACTTTTGTGTTGAATCTGGATGCTAGCAGATCTACATCCGGTGTTCCCCACCGCTGACATATTGTCCGGAAAACCTCGGGATGAAGGGACCATTCCCCTGGGCATAATTGTTGGCGACTTAGAAAGTCCGCCTTCCAATTCTCCACTCCTGGAATGAATACCGCAGATATGGCTGGGACATATTTTTCTGCCCATCTCAGGATGTAATTTACTTCCCTTTGGGCTGCACGACTCCTGGTGCCCCCCTGATGATTGATATATGCCACTGCTGTGGCATTGTCTGATTGAATTCTGACAGGGGACCCTTGGAGTTTGGATGTCCATGCTACTAGGGCATACCGGGCTGCTCGTATCTCTAAGAGATTGATGGGCAGGGCCTTTTCTGCATCCGACCATCTGCCCTGGAGAGACTATTGCTCCAGTACTGCTCCCCAGCCTATAAGGCTGGCATCTGTAGTGACCACCTTCCAAGAAATCGGACTGAAGGATTTCCTTTTTTCCAGATTCTGGGGAACCAACCACCAACGGAGGCTCTTGCGAACGGAAGGGGACAAGGACATTGTAAGTCTAGGGCCTGAACTTTTTTGTTCCAGGCTGACAGTATGGCCCCTTGCAAATTCCTTGAATGGAATTGACCGTAGGGTACTGCTTCGAATGATGCCACCATTTTTCCCAGCAGCCTCATATACAGGCGTATGGACGGCTGGCTTTTTTGTACCCACTAAGTGGATCAAATCTTTCAAGACAACACCTTTCCTCGAGGCAAGAATATTTTTCTCTGGCCTGAATCCAACCTTAGCCCCAAGTATTCCAGACTTTTGACTGGTTTTTAGGGCTGACTTGTCTCGGTTGATAATCCAACCGTGAGATTCCAGATACTTGATTGTCTTGTGAACGACCACGTCTAGTTTTTTCACTGAGTGGTCTATCAGCAATAAGTCATCCAGATATGCCATTATCATTACACCTTGTGTTCTTAGATTGGCCAATAAAGGTCCAGAATTTTTGTAAACACTCGTGGTGCTGTGGCCAAACCGAAGGGTAAGGCTCTGAACTGAAAATGGCGCCCTTCTACTGCAAAGCGTAGAAATTTTTGGTGTACTGGAAAGATGGGAATGTGCAAATAAGCATCTTTGATGTCGATCGCGGCTAACCAATCCTCCCCTTGTAGGGCAGTGGCCACCGATCGGATCGACTCCATCGGAAAGTCCTGATATACAGGAATTTGTATAGCCCTTTTAGAATTAATATGGGCCTCCCGTCCGCGTTTGCTTCGGGACTGTAAAGAGGTTTGAGTAAAACCCGAACCCTCATTCTTCCAGGGGAACCTCCATAATTACTCCTTGGAGCAATAGTTGTTCTAGTGCCAACAGGAGGGACTCTCTCTTCCGGGGATCCCTTGGCACGTTTGACCTCAAAAATGGGAAGGAGGAGAGTCTTTTAACTCCAAACTGTATCCCAAACCTACTGCGGAGAGCACCTATCTGTCTTGATCGTGTCCCGCCAGGTCTCTTGCGAACAACTGGAGTCCTCCCCCCACCCGACTGAGTGGGGGCTTCAATGAATTTAACTTTGGGGGAGGTTTTGTACCTCCCCTGACCCAGGGTTTCTCATTACCCTGCTACTGTCCCTGTTTTTTACCCCCGGGATTTGACCGAGGAGGCCGTCGGAACTGTTACACAGCCGATGGCCCAGGGACTGGAGAAGCAGGCCTCTCAAAGAGGGACCTCTAACTCTGTTTTTAAACGGCAAGAGCGTATTTTTACCGCTGGAAATTTTCTGGATATATTTGTCCAGGTTTTCCCTGAATAAGCGTTCACCATGAAACGGGACGCTAACCAGCCATTTTTTACAGGGAGCTTCAGCAGACCAGTTTTTGAGCCATAGGAGCCTACGCATATGTACTATAGACAGCGTAAGGCGGGAGGCCTGATGGACTGAATCCTCTATGGCGTCAACCGCAAAGCCTAAGGCTCTAGGTAGATCAGCTAGGGCAAAGCCTGCTGATCTGTCAAGTCCCTCAAGACCTGTTTCAACTGATCCTTCACTGCTTAGCAGACCCCAATAGCTGCTACTGCTGGTTGTATCACCAAGCAGATTTTCATAAGAACTCCAATCTTTTATCTATTGGGTTCTTGAACATTTGGACATTATCCACTGGACATGTCAGTGATTTATACATACAAGAGATGGCTGCGTCCACTGTAGGGACCTTCCATTTTTTTTTTTTTTTTGATGAACTTATCCTCCATGGGATAGACCACCGGAAATCTCTTGGGGGAATTAATATTTTCTCAGGACGTTCCCAATCCTGGTAAATGAGCCCTTTCAGTAAAGGGTGAAGTGGAAAAGAACAAACAGTCTGGGGGCTTCCAGCGACCCCAACGAGGATACAGTAGTGGTTGATGGTTCCGCAAGGTGCATTTTTAAATGCTGATCGGACCATGTTAGTCAGAGACTGAACCCATAATCTTTCAGCTTGAGATGCTGAGAAAAGGTTCCCCCACTGTTGATTCCTCTATAACAGAATCAACCTCATCCTGATCCCCTTCAGGCAGGTCGATCCCTGTATGGGACTGTTGCTCTGCTAACAGGCACTCTGAAGGAGGAGACGGAGATCGGGCGTGCTTTCCCTGACAGGGAGGCAGCCTCTCTAATCCTCCCAGAGCTGAGGAAAAAACCTCCTCTGTTACATACACAGGAGCAGGTGAACTGAGGACAGCCACAGTACCAAGTACCCCTGCGGGGTCTCTACGGTCACTTACCTCTGAACTTCAGGGGAGACTGGTGCAGCAGAAGTATGCCCAAGATCCTCCGAGCCCGATGAGACCCCCTTCGCTTCCTGGAAGATTCAGTTCCGGAGCTTCTGGACGGCATATTCCTAAGCCTAAAGCTGAGGTATTCCAGCCGTAATACACCACTTTTACTGAGAATAGTCTAGCACAATTGCTGCTATATCACAGTTGGTGTCTACTAATGTGCCTTTCTAGGGGATGCCTGTATCAACCGCTTGCTGTATGCCTTTAAATGTTGCCAGCTCTGTCTCTGTACTTCATAGCCAGCTCACTACAATATTGTGGTTTTTTTAAACTGCTGGGACGCCCGCACATGCGCAGAAGCGCTGCGGCGCGCACAGAGCGTCATCCCCCAGGCTCCGCCCCCTTTCCCGGCTCACCTCTATATATAGAGGCGCGTGCACGCGCGCGGCCACGTGCGCCTTCGGCGCTAATTTCAAAATATGGTAACAAGGGACAGGAGCCAGGGCCCCTCTTTGCCGCAGGCCGGGGGATGGACGAGCACTGCAACATGGCAGAGGAAGCAGTTTCCTATAAGAGAACTCACCATCTGCCTGGACTTTGCTCTGCTGAGAAGAAGCTAGTCCACATGACAAGAAAACATTCCACAGCGGCCTCTAGTGGACAAACACAGGTACCGCAGTCTAATATATTAAATATATATAAAAAAAAATTTTTTTTTTTTTTTTTTTTCTTGACCACCATTAAAAATTATTACATTTTTTTTAGTAGTTACAGGCATGCACAGAATTTTGCGGGAATACCATTAGGTAACAGACAGAAAGACAAATTAGGCTTGGGGGTCCCCCAATAGAACCAAGTTCCTGGGGGCCCCCACTTATCTGTTCCCCGCCGCAGGACTTTGTTTGGTCCACAAAAGCCCAAACTTCACCTATCACGGCAGGCATTGTAATCAAACCTTCAGGGACCGGGTTCCCAAGGATTCCACTCCCCTGGACCTGTATAGCACCCTGCACAGAAAACATCTTGGTCGTGGGTATGACCAGAGCTCTGGATCCCAGGGTCCAGCTCTCCTAAGAGAAGCATTACAGGCAAAACCTTGCTCTTCTCTGCAAGGCCCGGGTACCGACCGTTTAGCTATGAAGCTTTTTTGGTCGGATCCGGAATAGCTTACTGAGGCCCAAAAGAACCTGTACGCAAGCTCAGTGAAAAACACATGTTTCTTCTTGGCCAACACCTTAGACACTGGCAAAAAACTGAGGTGCTCCCGGATGGGAGGGGCTTATATAGGGGAGGGTACTTCCGGTTTTGGAAGTTGCCAGTGCCAGCACCTGACGGTATCTATATAACCCATTAGTAATGACTATGTCGCTCTGTGTCCCGTGATGTACGAGAAAGAAATACAATACCCAGATATTAAGTACATAGTAGAAAGATGTTACATTTCTATCTATTTATCCATTTTTCGATAAATGATTTGTTTTTTCAAATATTTCTATAATGCTCTAATTTCTCATCTTTTTGGGAAAGAAACCCGCTACTTAAAATGAACTTGTGTTCTAACCAGCAGAAACAACAGTTTTACTGTTCATGTTAAAGTAGAACTATAGGCAAAACTTTTTTCTTCAAGGGAGGGTCATAACCACCGTCAGATTTTTTTCTCCGCCATCTGTGTCCCATTGCGGAGAATTCCCTTCAGTTTCTCTCCCAAATTTGGGATTTTTTTTTTTACTTTCACTTTTTAATGATAATGGTAAACAGGATAAATAGAGGGGGTGAATCTACCTAATGGGGGCACAGACAGTAATAAAAACAGGTGTTCTATAATCTCTCTCTACTCTATCCAAAACTAAAAAAAGAAATGTGCCTTTAGTTATACTTTAAAGGAGAAGTATAGCCAAAGCTCACTGTACTTCTCCTATGGATCACAGGAGTGCAATTAGTTTTGCACTTCTGTGACCCATTTTCATCAGAGAGCGGGGGCAGAAGTCCGCTATCTGTTGACGTCACAGAAATAAAGAAAAAAAGCGCAATCCCAACAATGGGTTTCTGGATCCGCCAGGTGCCTGGACTGACACAACGTTGATCAACACGGCTGGCTTGCAGTACACAGGTTAATATAGTGTTCCCTGATAGGGCCTGGGGTGGATCCATACTTGGAGGAGAGATTATTTAAGCAGCCAGGTGAGAGTGGCTGGCCTCTAAGGTGAACACATGGAGAAGGGGTAAGCTGAGAGACAAACATTATTGCATAACCATGACAATATGTTGATGTGGTTCACAGAAAGTGACAGTTACAGAAATTGTTTATTGTGAAAATTGAAGAAAAGTAACCTTTACTAATTTTTCTTTTTTTAGTGTAGGTTTGAAATTTACACATCAGAAGCTACAATTTTGTTTTCTTTTTTTTACAAAGGGTGGGGCGGGGATCTAAGAAAAAGTTAAATTGTACAGACCACAAATAGCCCAGAGGGAAGTAGATGCCATCAATTACTTAGCTAGAAGCAGCATATTTGGGGAAATAGAACAGTTTCAATGATGGCCTGTGAACTAATCGAAGGCTGGCCATAGATGGATCTTTTTTTTTCAGCCAGTGGCCTGATAAAAAAATAAACTGAACGGATTCCCCCAATTTACACAATCTGTGCTATTTTATTATGACAGCGGGGACTCCTCCCCCGAACAGAGCAACAGTTGATTGGCTACAGGTGCTGAGCGAATGAAAATTTTCCAACATCCAGAGAAGCTAATCATTTGATCGACTTCTCTTGAGCGAGAAGGGCCATAGATGAATTGAAATTTGGTCGGTCCTTGCTGAACCGGCTGATTTTCGATCCATCTATGGCCAGGTATGGCTCACATATACGAGTCTACTGTAAAAAACGGCCAGCTGGTCCTTTTTCTGCTAAGCTTTGCACCGCACCATGGTTTCATGTTCACCTATGGCAGCTCCTTCTTGCAACATGGCAGTCTCCTGTAATATGACAGCAAAGCAGCACTCTCTGGTTCTTTCTTTCTTGTAAAATTTTTCTACAAGGTCATATACAAATATAATAAAAATTGTTCCAAAAACATGGTATATTTTCACAATACTATGATTCACACTGAGGAATGACAAAAATGACACTCTGATTACTCTTTGATTTGTAGTTATTTTTCACATCACCAGTTTCCGGATTTTACAAGATTATGTATAAAACCAACCAATAATTTCTGCCTGGTTAGGAGCCTAATACCCACTAAATAATGACATTTACTTGCTCTACATTCATTCATTTTAAAAGCGTTGATATCCCTGAACAGCAGCAAAAGTCTCAGGAGTACAACTTTTTCTTTGAAGAAGGGAGGAAGCATTTGGAAGCACAGCTTAATATACGAGCAATATATTGATTTCAAGAAAAGTTTTCCTGGCCGTGTGTGACCTTCAGGAAAACTCTCTGCAATTTGTTCTCCGCACCACCAGCCGCAACTGAAGGACAATCAGCAGACATCACATTCATTTCATCGGCCTGGTTTCCAATGACAATGCATGTTAAAACAGACAAAACAAATTCAGCTTTTAACCTCCCCAAATAATTCAAGCTGAAATTCCATCATTCTGCATTATTATATAGATAATGGCACTCCCGAATAAATGATGCAATATTGTAGGGGGCACTGTGAAAGTGACACAAAATAATAATATATATAATGTGACCCAATCTGTTACCAATTCTCTAGGGCAAAAAAACAAATATAGAACAATTCCTGTGAAATAATGTGATCCACAAAGAGTCCGTGTTTGTGTCCATCACACCAGAATTTATCATATAAAGTCCCAACTTCTATCAAAACAGATTTGAATAAAAATATTTGAAATTCAGTGATGAAATTTTGCTGCATGAAAACAAGGTGATTTCATCAAACATGCGGTGTGCAATGCTCTCCCAACTTCGTGGTGGCGTGCGTTCCACGGCCGTTAGCGGTATCCAGATGGACCGGACGTGGCATAGGACAAAGACGCGTGACCAGGTACCGCAACCCCGCCCCATCTTCAGACGCCCCCTGAAGACGTAAGCAAACGAAACGTATGTCGGCGGCGGTACCTGGTCACGTGTCTTTGTCCTACGCCACTTCCGGTCCATCTGGATACCGCTAACGGCCGTGGAACGCACGCCACCATGGAGGTGGGAGAGCATTGCAAACCAGACAAGCCTGCAGCACCAGGGCCGGGATAGGCACTTTTTAATGTAAGCAGCCACTTGGTTAACTTTTTATACTCTTATGCCGTGTACACACGATCGGTTTTACCGATGAAAACAGTCCGATGGACTTTTCTCATCGGACAAACCGATCGTGTATGGGCCCCATCGGTCTTGTTTCCATCGGTGAGAAAAAAATAGAACATGTTTTCAATTTATCTAATGGGAAAAAAAACGATAGCAAATTCCGATCGTCTGTGTGGAACTCCATCGGACAAAAACCCACGCATGCTCAGAATCAAGTTGACGCATGCTCAGAAGCATTGAACTTAATTTTTCTCGGCTTGTCGGAGTGTTTTACATCAGGGCATTTGGGACGGTCGGATTTTTGACTGATGGTGTGTAGGCAAGACTGATGGAAGTCAGCTTCATCGGATTTCCGATGGAAAAATGCATCGGATTAGAATCCATAGGAAATCCGATCGTGTGTACAGGGCTTTAAGCTTTTAATCAACAATATTGCGCCATGGAATCTTTTCGTTTACGTTACATGTCCTATCCATAACTCAGAGGAAGAGGTTACCGTACATACTCCTGTCAAACAATATGCATGCAGGCATTATCCTGCTCAAGCGATTTCTGACTTGCTTTTTAAATAAAGAGGTCCAATATTTCTGGTAAGCACAATCTATATCCTGTGCACTTTGGGTGTCGCAATATATAGTGTATGGTGAAGGATTACACAACGCATGTTTGAAGAAATCACCTTGTTTTCATGCAGCAAAATTTCATCACTGGATTTCAAATATTTTTATTCAAATCTGTTTTGATATAAGTTGGGACTTTATATGATTAATTCTGGTGTGATGGACACAAACACTGACTCTTTTTGGATCACATTATTTCACAGGAATTGTTCTATATTTGTTTTTTTGCACTAGAGAATTAGTAACAGATTGGGTCACATTATATATATTATTATTTTGTGTCACTTTCACAGCGCCCCCTACAATATTGCATCATTCACTAGATAGACGTTACCCACTTCATCTCTAGGGGAGCAGCTTAGCATATTATGGTGTTTTCGTTTAGATTTACTTTTGGCGTGGAAATATTTTAGATCACTCCCGAATAAATATACGAAAAAGAAAAAGGAGGTTTTGTCCATCTAATCCAGCCAGATAGTATATTTTGTTAGTGCAGAATAGGTGATGAAGTATCTGTTTGGCCGATATGGGCAGCACTTTCACTTTCCAATTTAAAGGCAAGACGTTTTTAAAATATAAAGCATTCCCTGCAACAGAGTAAAACATTTCTAATTACTTGCTCATCTTTCCCCTTCCCCCAAATACTTACCCGACACCTCTCCCGATCCTGAGCTGTGCCCATCTGCAGCAGTGCTGTTCTCTCTCCCTCTTCTCACAGAGCACACATGTAGCAGTGGGAGCCATTGGCTCCTGTTACCATCAATCTAATTCTGTGAGGACGGAGCGGGGAGCAGGCCCAACTGCACTGTGTGTCTCTATGGATACACAGCACAGCTCGGGAGCAGGCCTGTACGAGTGCACACGGCTTGTTATGCAGGAACTCAGAGAAGAGGAGAAGTAGAGATCACCAGCCGGGGACCCCAGAAGAAGAGGTAAGGGACTACTCTGTGCAACACCATTACACAGAGCAGGCAAGTATAACAGGTTTATTATTTTAAGGGAAAAAAAGAGCCTTTACAACCACTTTAATGTGGAACTCTAGATACTTTTTTTCTTATTACAGAATCTGTCAAGTTTTTCTTGCCGTTTGACCTTGTTGTAACTTGAGTAGAAACTACGTGGAAATTCCGCTGTTGGCAGTTGACACTTCAATAAGTGTGATTTACCCTCACTTTGGATATACAGTATATTTTGTAAACAGATCTTCATAAAATTATATCCCATTTTAACTTATAATGTATGTAAAGCTAAAACATTTTTTTATTTTTTTTATTTTAGAGCAGAGAATGGTTAAGACCCCCATTGGGCTTTTTTTTTTTACTCTCTGTGCTGCTTGAGCGAGATTCCAGTTTACTTAAAGTGGTTGTAAACCCACTTTTCAAAAAATAAATAAAAAATAACACCTGCAAGATAAAGGCATAATGAGCTAGTATGCTATGCATACTAGCTCATTATGTGGCACTTGCCTCAGAACGAAGCCTCCGAAGCGCTTCTCGTCCCCCTCCGCCGCCATGTCCCCTCCGACCGTCTTCCGGGTATCGCCGCTCCGGCACTGTAATTGGCCGGAGCGGCGATGACGTCACACGCATGCGTGCTGGGCCGGCATTCTCCCAGTCAGAAAACCGGTACGCTCAGTGCGCCTGCGCCGTTTTCTACGGCACGCATGCGCCATAGACATCGGTACAGGGTTTCTGCAAATATCTCCTTAACCGTGTAGGTTAAGAAGATATTTCTTGCACCTACAGGTAAGCCTCAATCTAGGCTTACCTGTAGGTGCAAGTTGTGTGGTTGGGTTTACAACCACTTTAAAGTGGTTGTAAACCTCAGACATTAAATATGAACAAAGCATATTCCTCTATAGCAGGGGAATTGAATTAAAATTTATGGAGGTCGGGCCATTACATTTTTTATCCAGTCCGAGTCATGTTTGTACTACGACTTGGTTTCTTCACATTACAGCTCCTCCCCCTTACATTACAGTTTCCCATTTGACATCAATGTCATCAGTCTTTTCCTTTATATCACAGTCCCCTTTACACCACAGCGCCGCCTTTTACATTGCAGAACCCCCCTTTACAATACAGCACACATTTACATCACAGTGCCCCCACTTTTTACATTACAGTGCCTGCTTTACATCACAGTGTCCCCTTTGCATCCAAGTCCCCCCATTTACATCACATGGCCTTCTTTACTTAACCCTTTCATGCCTAAACCTATTTCTGACATGTGTTGCTTACAAGTTAAAATTAGGGATGAGCTCCGGCGTGTTCGCATTGAACACGTGCAGAACCCGCCAGGAAGTCGGCACCCTGCTGCGCTAATCACATCCAGGGAGACATTTCCCGATCTCTGCAGCCGAGCATGCGAACACGCCGGAGCTCATCCCTAGTTAAAAATCTGTATTTTTTGCTAGAAAATTTACTTAAGAGCCCCCAAACATTATATATAATTTTTTAGCACAGACCCTAGAGAATAAAATGGTGATTGTTGCAATATTTTCCGTCACACAGTATTTGCGCAGCGGTCTTTGAAACGCATTTCACCTTCATAAATAAAAAAAAAGTAAAGTTAGCCCAATTTTTTTGTACAATGTGAAAGATGATGTTACACCGAGTAAATAGATACCCAACATGTCATGCTTTGAAATTATGCACACTTGTGGTATGTGAAAAATCTCCATAGGCGACGCTTTAAAAAAAATAATTAACGGTTACCAGGATAGAGCTACAGTGGAGGTCTTTTGCTAGAATTATTGCTCTCGCTCTAATGATCGCGGTGATACCTCACATGTGCGATTTGAACACTGTTTACATTTGCAGGCGCGACTTACGTACGTGTTTGCTTTGCTGCACGAGCACGCGGGGATGTGGGCGCTTTAAAATATGTATTTATTTTTTTCTTATTTATAAAATTTTTTACATTGTCCCTTTAAAAAAATAAATAAAATTTGATCACTTTTATTGCTGACACAAGGAATGTAAAAATCCCCCGTGACATAATAGGTGGTGACAGGTACTCTTTATTGAGGGATCGGGGGTCTAAAAGACACCAAATCCCTCCTTTGCACTTAAAAGTATTCAGATTGCCAAAATTGGCGATTCTGAATACTGTAATTGTTTTTTAAATTGGCGCCATTGGCAGCCAAGTAAACCGGAAATTAGGTTGCAACATTGCTTCTGGGATTTTACATCGGAGACCCGATCAGAGCCAAATCCGGCTCTGTTTGGGTCTCAGCCTAGCCGGCGGATGCACCGGCTGGTGGCCCTGGTCTCCTGATGGGATGGGAGGCCCAGGAAGAGTGGCAGAAGGTGGCGGGGGTGTCCCCTCCCGCTCCTTTACGATAACAGTTGAGCGGCTTTTAGCTGCATCGGTTGTTATCACTAAAGAGCTCTAGAAAATGGTAACAGCTGCACGCATCATCCCGGTATAACCCCTTCAAGCCATGAACGCAAATTTCCGTATGGTTGGCATGAAGGGGTTACATTTTTTTTCTGTCCCCCTTCACATCCCAGCACCCACACCTTACATCAGAGACCTCCACTCTTTACATCAGCCCCCCCCTTTCTTGCATCTCAGTGCCCTTCACAGCCCCCCTTCCTTGCACCACAGTCCCTTTTGTAACCCCTCTTTACTTGCATCCCAGTCCCCTTAACAGCCCCCTTTACTTGAACTCCAGTCCCCTTTACAGCCCCCATTACTTGCACCTCAGTCCCCTTTACAGCCTCCCCCTTACGTGCATCACAGTCCCCTTTTCAGCCTCCCTCATTGTATCCCAGTCCCATTTACAGCTTTCCATCCTTGCACCCCAGTTCCCTTCATAACTCCTCTTGCCCCCCCAGTCCACTTCACAGCCCCCACTTCCTTGCACCCTAGTACACATCACAGCCATCTTTCCTTTCTCCCCAGTCCCCTTTACAGCCCCATCTTACTTGCATCTCAGTCCCCATCACAGCTTCCCCCCTTTTACTTGCCCCCCATTCCCCTTCACAGCCCCTTCTCCTTGTGTCCCACTACCCTTCACAGCCCCCCCTTTACTTGCATCTCAGTTCCCTTTATAGCTCCCCCTCCTTGTATCACAGTCCCCTTCACAGCTCCCCTTCCTAGACCCCCCCAGTCCCCTTTACAGCCCCCTTTACTTGCATCTAAGACCCCCGTTTACTTGCA
Source organism: Rana muscosa (assembly GCA_029206835.1). NCBI lineage: Eukaryota > Metazoa > Chordata > Amphibia > Anura > Ranidae > Rana > Rana muscosa. Next base: position 176,533,236 of record CM055122.1, on the reverse strand, counting down.
CCCCAGTGACAGTCCCCTTCACAACCCCCCTTCCTAGCACCCCAGTCCACTTCACAGTCCCCCTTGCTTGCATCCCCTTGACAGCCCCTCCCCTTCCTTGTATCCAAGTCACCCCTTTTTTTTGTATTCTGGTCCTTTTACAGGTCCCGCTTCCTTCCTTGCAATCCTCCTCCCACCTTTCCGATCCTACCTTACACAGAAGGTAGAAGACACGGCATGTCCAGACAGAGGTGCGGGACATGTCGTCAAAAACGACCATGGATAAACTAAAATTTGGCCAGTCCCTGCTGAACCAGATGAATTTCAATCCATCTATGGCCAAATTAAGATGGAAACAGACTGCCAATATCAGATATCAAATGACCAGCTGACAAGGAACCACAACAGCATGAAACTGTGTTCGCTAATCATCATGGGACATCGACACAATTCTGATCTTTTTGGCTCTATACACCACTACAATTAATTTGAAATAAAACAAACAAGATGTGCTTTAACTGCAGACTGTCAGCTTTAATTTGAGGGTATTTACATCCAAATCAGGTCAACGGTGTAGGAATTGCAACAGTTTGTATATGTGCCTCCCACTTTTTAAGGGACCAAAAGTAATAGGACAGATTAACAATCATAAATCAAACTTTTACTTTTTAATACTTGGTTGCAAATCCTTTGCAGTCAATTACAGCCTGAAGTCTGGAATGCATAGACATCCCCAGACGCTGGGTTTCATCCCTGGTGATGCTCTGCCGGGCCTCTATTGCAACTGTCTTCAGTTCCTGCTTGTTCTTGGGGCATTTTCCCTTCAGTTTTGTCTTCAGCAAGTGAAATGCATGCGCAATCGGATTCAGGTCAGGTGATTGACTTGGTCATTGCATAACATTCCACTTCTTTCCCTTAAAAAACCCTTTGGTTGCTTTCACAGTATGCTTCGGGTCATTGTCCATCTGCACTGTGAAGCGTCGTCCAATGAGTTCTGAAGCATTTGGCTGAATATAAGCAGATAATATTGCCCAAAACACTTCAGAATTCATCCTGTTGCTTTTGTCAGCAGTCACATCAATAAATACAAGAGAACCAGTTCCATTGGCAGCCATACATGCCCACACCATGACACTACCACCACCATGCTTCACTGATGAGGTGGTATGCTTTGGATCATGAGCAGTTCCTTTCCTTCTCCATACTTTTCTCTTCCCATCACTCTGGTACAAGTTGATCTTGGTCTCATCTGTCCATAGGATGTTGTTCCAGAACTGTGAAGGCTTTTTTAGATGTTGTTTGGCAAACTCTAATCTGGCCTTCCTGTTTGAGGCTCACCAATGGTTTACATCTTGTGGTGAACCCTCTGTGTTCACTCTGGTGAAGTCTTCTCTTGATTGTTGACTTTGACACACATACACCTACCTCCTGGAGAGTGTTCTTGATCTGGCCAACTGTTGTGAAGGGCGTTTTCTTCACCAGGGAAATATTTCTTCGGTCATCCACCACAGTTGTTTCCGTGATCTTCCGGATCTTTTGGTGTTGCTGAGCTCACCGGTGCGTTCTTTCTTTTTAAGGCTGTTTCAAACAGTTGATTTGGCCACATCTAATGTTTTTGCTTTCTCTCTGATGGGTTTGTTTTGTTTTTTCAGCCTAATGATGGCTTGCTTCATTGATAGTGACAGCTCTTTGGATCTCATATTAAGAGTTGACAGCAACAGATTCCAAATGCAAATAGCACACTTGAAATGAACTCTGGACCTTTTATCTGCTCCTTGTAAATGGGATAATGAGGGAATAACACACACCTGGCCATGGAACAGCTGAGCAGCCAATTGTCCCATTACTTTTGGTCCCTTAAAAAGTGTGAGGCACATATACAAACTGTTGTAATTCCTACACCGTTCACCTGATTTGGATGTAAATACCCTCAAATTAAAGCTGAAAGTCTGCAGTTAAAGCACATCATGTTTGTTTAATTTCCAATGCATTGTGGTGGTGTATAGAGCCAAAAAGATTAGAATTGTGTTGATGTCCCAATATTTATGGACCTGACTGTAAATGCACCATCAAGTAGCCTGGGCCAGGCCTTTCCTGCAATTTTGTCTATGCTTCTCTGAAACAACCAAGCAACATCACTGTCAGGGCCCGGACTGGTGGCTAGTGAGGACACAGGAGGTGGATCCTCTGTGCCAGAGAGGCGAAGGCACGGGTCGCACTGGAGGACCGGTTCTAAGCAGCTACCGGTTTTCACCAGAGCCTGCCGCAAAGCGGGATGGACTTGCTGTGGCGGTAGCAACCAGGTCGTGTCCCCCAGTAGCAGCTCGACTTCTCTGGCAGCTGAGATAGGCACGGTACACAGGGACTAGGCAGAGGCAAGGTCAGACGTAGCGGAAGGTCAGGGCAGGCGGCAATGGTTCGTAGTCAGGGGCAACGGCAGAAGGTCAGATACACTGGCAAGGCAACTACAAAACGCTTTCTCAGGGCACTAAGGCAACAAGATCCGGCAAGGACAGGAAGGGGGAGTGGGTTTTTAAGTGTTTTGGGTGTGTACACAGTAATTGGACCAGGCACCAATCAATGGTGCCCTGGCCCTTTAAATTTAAGAAGACGTGCGCGCGCGCGCCCTGGAGAGCAGCGGGACCGCGCGCGCCGGGACAGAGCAGGAGGAGGAGGCCGGTGAGCAGGATGGAATGCAATCCGCGGGCGGACAGGTGCCGCCGCATGGATCGCATCCCCGCCAGCATCAGAGCAGCGCTCACGGTCAGAGGGGCCGACTGGAGCGCTGCAGGGGAACAGACGCCGCGGGTGCTCCGGGATGGATGGGACACCCGGAGCGCTCGGCGTTACAGTACCCCCCCCTTAGGTCTCCCCCTCTTCTTGGAACCCAAGAATCTACGGATGAGCTCTTTATCTAAAATGTTGGCCTCAAGTTCCCAGGATCTTTCCTCAGGACCACAGTTCTCCCAATCAACTAAAAAACATTTTTTACCTCGGATGACCTTGGAGGCGAGGATCTCTTTCACCGAGAAGACATCAGAAGAACCAGAGACAGGAGCAGGAGCAGTGACCTTAGGGGAAAATCGGTTAAGAATGAGGGGTTTAAGAAGAGACACATGAAAAGAGTTGGGAATACGAAGAGAAGGAGGAAGGTGGAGCTTGTAAGAAACAGAATTGATTTGGTTTTTGATTTTAAATGGCCCGAGGTAACGAGGACCCAGCTTGTAGCTAGGTACCCGAAACCGAACATATTTGGAGGAGAGCCACACTTTGTCACCAGGGGCATAAACAGGAGGGATTCTTCTTTTTTTATCTGCATGTCTCTTCATGCGGGCAGAGGCCAGTGAGAGCGACTTTTGAGTCTCTTTCCAGATAGAGGCAAAGTCCTGAGTTAATTCATCCACGGCCGGAACTCCAGAAGACGTGGGAATGGGGAGGGGGGGCAATGGGTGACGCCGTAGACCGCAAAGAAAGGCGGCTTGGAGGAAGATTCAGAGTTCTTGAAATTGTATGAGAATTCTGCCCAGGGCAATAGGTCGACCCAATCGTCTTGACGGGCGGAGACAAAATGTCGTAGGTAGTCGCCAAGGACCTGGTTAACTCTCTCCACCTGTCCATTGGACTGCGGGTGATAAGCGGAAGAAAAATTCAACTTAATCTTTAGTTGAGTACAGAGAGCTCTCCAAAATTTTGAGATGAATTGAACGCCTCTATCCGAGACGATATGTGAGGGCAGCCCATGGAGGCGGAAAATTTGAAGAAAAAAAATGCTTCGCCAACTGAGGTGCAGTAGGCAGACCAGGGAGCGGGACAAAATGAGCCATTTTAGAAAAGCGGTCAACGACCACCCAGATGACAGTGTTACTACGAGACAAAGGGAGGTCCGTGATGAAATCCATGGCGATGTGGGACCATGGTTGTTCAGGCACAGGTAGGGGAAGGAGAAGACCTGCAGGCTTCTGGCGAGGAGTCTTGTCACGTGCACAGATAGTGCAGGCCCGTACAAAGTCAGACACATCTTTCTCCTGGGTAGGCCACCAATAGTGTCTGGCAATCAATTGTATGGATTTTTTGATCCCAGCGTGACCGGCTAGATGGGAGGAATGGCCCCACTTGAGTATCTGAAGCCGAAGGCGTGGAGGAACAAAAGTTTTTCCTGGAGGAATTGGCACTTGAGAAGCGGGAGCAGAGGAAATCAGACACTCAGGGGGTATGATGTGTTGAGGAGGAGTCTCGGTTTCAGAGGTATCGGAGAAACGGGACAAGGCATCAGCCCTGACATTTTTGTCTGCGGCCCGAAAATGGATCTGGAAGTTGAAGCGGGCAAAGAACAATGACCACATGGCCTGGCGAGGATTTAGGCGCTGAGCGGACTGAAGGTAGGACAAATTTTTATGGTCAGTGTAGATGGAGATAGGGTGAAGGGATCCTTCCAGGAGATGTCTCCACTCTTCTAATGCCAACTTGATGGCCAACAGTTCACGGTCACCTATGGAATAGTTTTTTTTCCGGAGGGGAGAAAGTTTTAGAGAAAAAACCACAAGTGACGTTTTTCCCTCTAGCGTTTTTTTGAAAAAGCACAGCTTCAGCTCCTACAGAGGAGGCGTCAACTTCAAGGAAGAACGGCTTTAGAGGATCTGGCCGAGACAGGACAGGTGCAGAGGAGAAGGCGGTCTTAAGGCGAGTAAAGGCTTCCTCCGCTTGAGGCGGCCAGGACCTAGGCTTCGCGTCTTTTTTGGCTAACCCAAGACTGCGGAGAGTTTGTCAGGGTCCATTTGAAGACCTTGTCCAGAGACCAGATAACCTAGGAAAGGAAGACTGCTGCGCTCAAAAAGGCATTTTTCAAATTTAGCGTAAAGATGATTTACGCGGAGGCGCTGGAGCACTTGACGGACATGGAGCCGATGTTCCTTAAGGTTGGCAGAGAAGATTAGGATGTCGTCAAGATAGACAACCACACAGGAATACAGTAGGTTCCGGAAGATTTTGTTGACAAAATCTTGAAAGACTGCAGGGGCGTTGCAAAGTCCGAATGGCATGACAAGATATTCAAAGTGACCATCTCTGGTGTTAAATGCAGTTTTCCATTCATCTCCTTTACGGATTCTGATGAGGTTATAAGCGCCCCTGAGGTCCAATTTAGAAAAAAAACTTTTGCTCCGTGCAGACGGTCAAAGAGCTCCGAGATGAGAGGCAGAGGGTAGCGGTTTTTAATAGTGATTTTATTGAGACCACGATAGTCTATGCAAGGGCGTAGAGATCCGTCCTTCTTGGCCACGAAGAAGAACCCCGCTCCGGCTGGAGAAGATGATTTCCTAATAAAACCTCTCTTGAGGTTCTCCTGAATGTATTCAGTCATGGCCTTGGTTTCAGGAGAGGAGAGAGGGTAAATTCTGCCACGGGGTGGTGTAGTACCTGGGAGCAAGTCAATGGGGCAGTCATAGGGTCTATGTGGTGGTAAGACCTCCGCCTGTTTTTTGCAAAAGACATCAGAAAAGTCCTGATAGGCCTTTGGAAGGCCAGGCAAAGGAGTAGTGATGGGGACTTGACAGGTCGGTACAGACTTAAGGCAATGCTTGTGACAGGAGTCACCCCAGGATTTGATGTCCCCGGTGGTCCAGTCGAGGGTAGGAGTGTGACGCTGGAGCCAGGGTAGGCCAAGAAGGATGTCAGAAGTACAGTTCGGCAAAACAAAGAATTCAATCTTTTCTTGGTGAAGAACACCAACGGACATGAGCAGGGGTTCGGTGCGGTAACGCACGGTACAATCCAAATTCTCTCCATTTATGGAGGAAATGAAGAAGGGTTTGATGAGACGGGTAACAGGAATGTTGAACCTGTTGATGAAAGAGGCTTCAATAAAGTTTCCTGCAGAACCAGAGTCCAGGAAGGCCACCGCAGGGAAGAGGGAGCCCGCAGAAGGAGAAATCCGCACAGGAATAGTCAGACGTGGAGAGGAAGAATTCACACCTAGTAACGCCTCTCCCACGTTCACTAGGTGCGGGCGTTTCCCTGACGCGGAGGACGAATAGGGCAGTCTTTTAGGAAGTGATCAGAGCTTGCACAATAAAGGCATAAGTTCTCGTTCCTACCGCGAGACCTCTCTTGTAGGGTCAGGCGAGACCGGTCCACTTGCATGGCCTCCTCGGCGGGAGGCACGGTAACAGGATGCATTGGATTCAGAAAGAGAGGAGCCAGGCGCGGATAACGCTTGGTGCGAACGAGATCTTTCTCCTGGCGAAGCTCTTGGCGTCTTTCGACGTAGCGCATATCGATGCGGGTAGCTAAATGGATGAGTTCCGTCAAGGAAGAGGGTATCTCTCGTGCGGCCAGACAATCCTTGATGTGGCCGGATAAACCCTTCTTGAAGGTCGCGCAGAGAGCCTCATCATTCCAGGCTAACTCTGAGGCCAGTGTGCGGAACTGTATGGCATATTCGCCCACAGAGGAGTTTCCTTGGACAAGGTTAAGCAGGGCGGTTTCAGCGGATGAGGCTCGGGCTGGTTCCTCAAAAATGCTGCGAACCTCAGCAAAGAAGGACTGAACGGTGGCTGTAGCAGGGTCGTTGCGGTCCCAGAGTGGCGTGGCCCAGGCCAAGGCCTTTCCAGAGAGACCACGAATGCCACTTTAGACCGTTCTGTGGAAAACTGGTCAGACATCATCTCAAGATGCAGGGAACATTGGGACAAGAATCCCCGGCACATCCTAGAATCCCCGTCAAATTTCTCCGGAAGAGACAGGCGAATTCTCGAGGTAGTAGCGGCAGCTCGGAGAGGGGAAGATGCTGGAGGCTGTGGCGGCAGAAGCTGCTGGACCATGGCGGTCAACTGCGACAGCTGCTGTCCTTGTTGGACGATCTGTTGCGACTGCTGGGCAACCACGGTAGTGAGGTCAGCGAGATTTGGCAGCGGTACCTCAGCGGGATCCATGGCCGGATCTACTGTCAGGGCCCGGACTGGTGGCTAGTGAGGACACAGGAGGTGGATCCTCTGTGCCAGAGAGGCAAAGGCACGGGTCGCACTGGAGGACCGGTTCTAAGCAGCTACCGGTTTTCACCAGAGCCCGCCGCAAAGCGGGATGGACTTGCTGCGGCGGTAGCAACCAGGTCGTGTCCCCCAGTAGCGGCTCGACTTCTCTGGCAGCTGAGATAGGCACGGTACACAGGGACTAGGCAGAGGCAAGGTCAGACGTAGCGGAAGGTCAGGGCAGGCGGCAATGGTTCGTAGTCAGGGGCAACGGCAGAAGGTCAGATACACTGGCAAGGCAACTACAAAACGCTTTCTCAGGGCACTAAGGCAACAAGATGCGGCAAGGACAGGAAGGGGGAGTGGGTTTTTAAGTGTTTTGGGTGTGTACACAGTAATTGGACCAGGCACCAATCAATGGTGCACTGGCCCTTTAAATTTAAGAAGACCGGCGCGCGCGCGCCCTGGAGAGCAGCGGGACCGCGCACGCGGGGACGGAGCAGGAGGAGGAGGCCGGTGAGCAGGATGGAATGCGATTCGCGGGCGGACAGGTGCCGCCGCATGGATCGCATCCCCGCCAGCATCAGAGCAGCGCTCATGGTCAGAGGGGCCGACCGGAGCGCTGCAGGGGAACAGACGCCGCGGGCGCTCCGGGATGGATGGGACACCCGGAGCGCTCGGCGTTACAATCACTCAAGCTACAAAATTTTCCATCCTGTTGAAAGTAGAATTTTTTTTATCCTAAAAATAAGCCAGATTAGATGGAGTCCCAGCAGTGTGCTGCTTTCCTGATGCTTCCAGGACACATCTGTAATATGGACAGATGCTGGATAATGAACAGGCACTGACTTGAGTTGACCAAGTGGTAAACATGGCCTCTGCTCAAAGCACCCAAAAGTTCGATATTCCAGTGGTGTCCAGGTTAAACTGTATGTTTAACTCAGAACCCTGGCAGATATTGTCTCTGCCACCCGGTTGCAGACCTTTGATGATCTGAAGAGGGAGCGCGGATTACTCAACTTTATGTTCTTCAGGTACATCCAGCTCCGGCATGCATATAGGTCTCAACCTATCGTGCTGGAAGTGAGTGGGGTTGAAAACATGATATCTTTGGCTGCGGATCTCAAGCCCCTCTCGGCCCTTTATGCCGAGCTTAATGGTCTGGTCACCTCTGTGGTCTTAAGCTTGTTCTCAAAGTGGCAGGCGGATATACCGACTATGGCTGATGACAACTGGGAGGAGGAAGTGCAGCAGTACCTTCCTCTCGTGATCTCGGCAAGAGATAGATTCACCCAGCTTAGGTTCCTCCACCGGGCCTATTACTCCCCAGAACGCCTGGCCAAGATATACCCTGATAGGAGTCCTTTATGCCCAAAGTGTGCCTTAGAATTAGGCCCCTTCTTTCATGTGGTGTGGTCCTGTCCGCATCTCTGGTTTTTCTGGGAGGGGGTAGTGGCTGACATTAACTCTATAGGCAAGCTTAGTGTCCCGTGTGACACACTCCCGCTGTTGTTGGGTGTTGTTGACACCCTTGAGACAACACAGGCTAAAAAACACTTTGTATTTTACGCTGCCTTCTATGCGAGGAAAGCGGTCCTCCTGCAATGGAACGACCCCTCCCCCCCAACGGTACAACAGTGGAGAGCCCTGGTGGACAATGCAATACCAGTCTACAAGCCGACATACCTGGGACGCAATTGCCCCACAAAGTTTGACAAGATCTGGGTAGCGTGGGTTAAGAGGAGACAGCTCACTCTAGATTGAGGGTTGTGTTTGAGGTGGCTGGTGGGGGTGTGAGTGTGACTTTACTATCACTTTGATCAGACCCCCCCCCACTGTCATTAATGACTTAGGAACTCAACATGTCTATGGTTCTTACCTCCTTGGGCCCCCTTCCCCCCCTTCTCTTATTAGCTATGGTCTAAGACGGGCTTGGGCCCAGTCCTCCAACCTGTATAGCCTACGAGGGATGCTCCCCCATTCTCCCCTGTGTCTTTTGTATACTTAACTTCATGCTGACCTTTTAATGACAGATGATTGAATCAGTAGTGGTGCACTTAATTGTTCTAATCTCCTACAGATGATATACCCCAGTGCTTGATGTACCTTGTCGCTACAATGTTTACTGCTGTATTGTTGATGGATTTGTCTTATCAGAGATAGCTAACGACTGTCGACTGTCGAGTATGTATCACTGTATCTTGCTGTGTTTTTTTTTTGTCAAAATAAACTTTGTTAAAAAAAAAAAAAAAAAAAAAAAAAAAAAACTCTGTTTAACAGTGAACTTTTTATTTGCTCCATTTTGGTCTGTCAAATATACCAATGAAAGTGGTTTGTCATATCTGTTCAATATACCCGTTGTTCCTTCCAGACTTCTTGGTTTCACTCACTATGCTGCACCCTTATCAGTTAGTACTGTTTCCTGTTCTCTCTGTGGACTGCAGAACATTTACCCCCTATGTTATGTAGATAAGGAGCAGGGAGGTGTTTTACAGTCCTATCACACTTTTTATCCTAGCCAGACAATACTGCTCCTTCATAGATAGAGTATAGAGCGTGAGTGTTGTCACCCTTAACAAGGATGTGTGTTAATGGCAGGATCGAATGGTGAAAATAAATGAGAAAAAGAATGCAGCCACCACATCACCTATGGAGGGATAAGCTAAATAAAATTAGTTTTTTTTACTTAGAAACACTTTAAGATAGTTAGGGAGCAGAAGCTGGGTGGGAAATAGTGAACTTCAGTGGTAAACTAAGGTCAGTTTTTGGTGATTATGTAAAGTGGCTGTAAAACAAGTCTTTTCTTACCGTAATGCATTCCCTGCATTATAGTAAAAAAATTCCCAGTACTTCAATCCCCCCCCCCCCACCCCATCTACCTGTATACTTACCAGAGTCCAATTTCAATCCAGCGCTGTGCCCATTGGCTCCTGCTGCTGTCAATCAAATCCTGTGATTGAGAATTAGGAGGCAGGGCTGAGGTGTGCTGTGTGTATCTACAGACGCCTGACTCAGGAATGAGCCCACAAATGTGCCACCATAGTAAGACTTGCTATGGTGGCAGACATAGAAGAGGAATAGCCAAGAGCGAATGCGAAGGACCCCAAAGGAGGAGGTTCAAGGATGCTCTGTGCAATACAATTGCACAGAGCAGGCAAGTATAATATGTTTGTTATTTATATAAAATAAAAATAAATGTAGCCTTCTGTACTGAAAATGCATACTTTGCGCTCTCACTGCATGCATTAAAAGCTGAAGCCCACCTCATTTCCTGGCTAAGGACCATCAAGCTTTATCTAGTCCTTTCCTGCCCAGCCTTCCTTTGCCTTGCAGGCCCATTTCATTTACTCAATCTCACTGCTTCCATCAGGATTGAGAGCTCTTGAGAGGAGCAGGGTAATATGACATAAAGCTATGTCAGACCTAACAGACCTGCCTACCAGCCATACACTACCTTTGTTGCATAGAGAAGCACAGAGACCACTGCGTCTAAGATAAAGTATGTAGCAAAAACGGTTTTATTTAAACATTTCATTAACATATTAATGGGGGTAGAGGGAGGAACCAGGGAAGGAAGAATATAAGCAGATTAAACTTTACATTTAATTATAATATTATTAATGGGTGGAACTGCAAATATGATTTCACCACAGATCAGTAAGTTTAATCATGTTTTGTAAAGCAATGAATGTACTGCCAAAACAAAAGCACTAAGGCATTAAATAATAATTATTTAAAAGGTCCACCCAGAAAATCAAGTGACCTCCACCCATTGCCAAAAAATAAATATACCTGAAAGACAGTTTAGGCAGCAGAGTACATTTATAGAAAGGTAAAGAATTTGAAGTGACTTACTTTTAGTTGGTATATGCAGTTGTGCTCATAAGTTTACATACCCTGGCAGAATTGACAATTTCTTGGCCATTTTTCAGAGAATATAAATAACACAAAAATATTTCTTTCACTCATAGTTAGTGTTTGGCTGAAACCATTTATTATCAATCAACTGTGTTTACTCTTTTTAAATCATAATGGCAACAGAAACTACCCAAATGACCCTGATCAAAAGTTTACATACCCCAGTTCTTAATACCGTGTACTGCCCCCTTTAATATCAATGACAGCGTGAAGTCTTTTGTGGTATTTGTGGATGAGGCTCTTTATCTTCTCAGATTGTAAATCTGCCCATTCCTCTTGGCAAAAAGCCTCCAGTTCCTGTAAATTCTTGGGCTGTCTTGCATGAACTGCACGTTTGAGATCTCCCCAGAGTGGCTCAATGATATTGAGGTCAGGAGACAAAGATGGTCACCCCAGAACCTTCACTTTATTCTGCTGTAGCCAATAACAGGTTGACTTGGCCTTGTGTTTTGGATCATTGTCATGTTGGAATGTCCAAGTACGTCCCATGAGCAGCTTCCTGACTAATGAATACAAACGTTTCTCCAGTATTTTTTGATAACATACTGCATTCATCTTGCCATAAATTTTGACCAAATTTCCTGTGCCTTTGTAGCTCACACATCCCTAAACATCAGAGATCCACCTCCGTGTTTCACAGTAGGAATGATGTACCTTTCAACATAGACCCTGTTGACTCCTCTCCAAATGAAGTGTTTATTGTTGTGGCCAAAAAAATAAATTTTGGTCTTATCACTTCAAATGACTTTGTGCCAGAAGGTTTGAGGCTTGTCTCTGTGCTGTTTGGTGTATTGTAAGCGGGATACTTTGTGGCATTTGAGTAGTAATGGCTTTCTTATGGCGACTCGACCATGCAGCCCATCTTTCTTCAAATGCCTCCTTATTGTGCATCTTGAAACAGCCACACCACATTTTCAGAGAGTCCTGTATTTCATCTGAAGTTATTTGTGGGTTTTTCTTTGCATCCCGAACAATTTTCCTGGCAGTTCTGGCTGAAATTTTAGTTGGTCTACCTGACCGTGGTTTGGCTTCAACAGAACCCCTCATTTTCCACTTCTTGATTAGAATTTGAACACTGCTGATTGGATTCCTTTGATATCTTTTTATATCCCCTTCCCGTTTTATACAGTTCAACTACCTTTTCCTGCAGATCCTTTGACAATTCTTTTGCTTTCCCCAAGACTCAGAATCCAGAAAACATCAGTGCAGCACTGGATGAAAGATGCAAGGGTCTGTCAGGAGTCCAGAAAGTCATTGACCTTTTATACACACACTAATTACAAGCAAACACAGGTGATAATGGTTACCTTTAACCACTAGAGGCCCGCGCTATAGCCGAATGACGGCTACAGCGCGGACCTACAATACCGGGAGGCCGTCAATTGACGTCCTCCCCTTTCCCCGCGCGCACTCCCGAGCGTGCATTGGGGAACTTCTGTGCCCGCCGTGTCACGTGGGTGCCGTTGCGCGTGTCTGGCGACCGCAATGTCCGCCAGGTGGGTGGATCGGCATTTTCAGAGCAAGTGACGTGGATCTGTGTGTGTAAACACACAGATCCACGTCCTGTTAGGGAGAGGAGACCGATGGTGTGTCCCTTGTACATAGGGACAACCATCGGTTACCTCCCCCAGTCAGTCCCCTCCCCCCACAGTAAGAATCACTCATGAGGGAACACATTTAACCCCTTCCTCGCCCCCTAGTGTTAACCCCTTCCCTGCCAGTCACATTATACAGTAATCAATGCATTTTTATACCACTGCTCGCTGTATAAATATGAATGGTCCCAAAATAGCGCCAAAAGTGTCTGATGTGTCCGCCATAATGTTACAGTCCCGATAAAAATCGCTGATCGCCGCCATTACTAGTAAAAAAAAAAAATATTAATAAAAATGCCATAAAACTATCCCCTATTTTGTAGACGCTATAACAAAAATATGAAGAAGAATACGTATCGGCCTAAACTGAGAAAAAAAATAGTTAAAAAAAAATAAAAAATTGTATATTTATTATAGCAAAAAAGTAAAAAATATTGTGTTTTTTTCTAAATTGTCAGTCTTTTTTTGTTTATAGCGCAAAAAATAAAAAACCGCAGAGATGATCAAATACCACCAAAAGAAATCTCTATTTGTGGGGAAAAAAAGGGCGTAAATTTTGTTTGGGAGTCACGTCGCACGACCGCGCAATTGTCATTCAAAGCGTGACAGTGTCCAGTAAGTGTCCAGTAAGCAAGTGGTTAATAGCCATTCAAACCCCTTTGTGTCAACTTGTGTGCATGTCATCAGGCCAAAATCACCAGGGTATGTAAACTTTTGATCCGGGTCATTTGGGTAGTTTCTGTTGTCATTATGATTTAAAAAAAGTAAACACAGTTGATTGATAATAAATGGCTTCAGCCAAACACTAACCATGAGTGAAAGAAAAGTTTTTGTGTTATTCATATTCTCTGAAAAATCATAAATTCTGCCCGGGTCTGTAAACTTATAAGCACAACTGTATCAACAAGACAAATAAAGAATGACATTTCAACTGTTTCAGTATTAGGTCACAGCATGAGACTTGATTATAACTGATTTAACTACTGGTCAATCAGATCCTTGCGTTTCATACATGGGGAGCCATTACATAAAAAGCAAAAAACATGTCCAAATCATGAATTCTTAGTAAAGAATGTATACTACATCTGTTGTAAAAAGTGCCAGCCCGGCCATGCATTCAAAGCACAATTGCGCTGCCCCCACTGTTCATACCTATGGATGGGGCCATCCTATGGGTGGCTATGCTTTTTAACCTATTTTCTCATGTTATTTCCACTTTAGCTCTGATGAAGAGGGTGCACCTTTAAAATGCATAAGCCAGGTTGTTGCATTGAGTCGGTGTTCATGTTGGTGGTCTATCTATGAGGGTTGGACAGCTATTCCGGTTAGTCGAAAACTTTATGGATAGTTTAGTGACATGCATGTGCATGTGACTCTTTTGCAACTATAATATATAGATAAAATACAGATTTTATTGAGGGTTTTACATTATTCCTATGTGCTAATTTTTGTAGTTTTTTACTTTATTACTAATACGAGCTGAGAAGCCCCTTACCCATGTGAGAGTTTTGTGCAGGTGACAGATCCTCTTTATGGAGACATGGGGTCTATAGGATCCCTAGCGCCTCCCCTGCACCTATAGCTCAAGCAGCTGATAAATCTGCATATAAATATATAATAAAATAACGAGCCTTAGGTTTTAGAATTAGAACTGCACAATGGCAGGTAAGGGATGACCTCCCTAGATGTAACTAAAAAGGTACCAAAGAATGTCATGGACTTCTAATGTACATGAATAAGCTACATATGATCAGACAGAAATGACTAGGAGTTATATAAACAATTGATTGACACTGCCAAGCAACTTCTGCTCTGTGAAAATGCCTGGTTGGTTCCTCACATGGATGGGGATGATTGGGACGATGTGTGGGGTTCTTCATTCACCAAACTTGTGTCCGCAAGAATCAACTAAAATTTTTGCACAGAACAGTCACTATCCCAGATTTATCAAATCCTGCTTAAAGCCTCCTATCCAGCTCCTCCGCCGTTCCTATCTAAATGGGAACGAGAGTTGAGATATGGAATGGGACAAAACATGGGTGCTTTCTTTTAAATTATATATATTATCCCACGACCAGGAACCTAATTACCACATTGTGTCTAGATCGGGGGTCCGCAACCTGTAGATCATGATCTACCAGTAGATCGCAGTCTGGGCTTGCTTACCCACTATCCTAGAGCATCAAACAGAGTGCAATGCAGAAGGACTACTTGTAAAGTTGGAGCTGTAGTAGAGAGAAAGAGCCGATGCCTCCTTTGTAATGCTGGCTCCTGGCCCGTGCAAAGTGATACCAATTACACTCCACCTCTTATCCAGGTTAGTGGTCTCCAGAGTGGTGCCAGCAGCAGTAAAGAAGAGATCTTCAGGTCAGTGTAAAGCAATACACTGGGCATAATAGTATAGGGCTTTATACCGACACCGCGGGTGAAGCACAATGCATTTGCGACTTTCCTGTGTTAGCTGCACTTTGCTATAGACTTCTATTATATCCTGTGGGTTTGGTGCACTTTCTGACGGAAGGAGTTTTGGTGTGCTATCAGAAAGTGCACCACACCTGCAGGACATAATAGAAGTCTATAGTAAAGTGTACCTAACCCAGGAAAGTTGCTAATGCAGTTTGGGGGGTGGGGGGCAAAACCCCATTGTTAAGACGTGTTTTACCACCCTCGCCACAACCGCACCCTCTTTAGCTGCAGTGGCAAAGGTTGTACACATGTCGCAGCAGGAGTTACATGCCCTGTCATGGTTGGTGTATGTAGCATCTGCCAAGCATGACCCTTTTAAGTGAATGAGGCCACTCTGCAAATGCCCTGCAACCTTGTGTGGCACAGCAAAGAAGGGGTTAAAGCAGGCAGCGTTGTGTTGCTTTTCCACCACCTGCTTTATCTCCTTGGACACCGCAAAAGCATGCAGAGTGGCTCCATTTACTTGAATGGGTCGGGATTGGCAGGCGGTAGCGCACAACAAAAGCAACAGGGGCTTTAATTCCTGCCGCAGCGGCAGTACGTGTACACCTTTGGCTGCTGCTTTAGCAGCTAAAGAGGGTAGGGATTGGGGGTGGTAAACTCAACTGAAGGGTTTTACCACTACCCAACTTTACATGTGAACAAGCCCTAAGGGTGCCACTGGGGAATGCAACTAAGGGCTCATTCACAAGTGCAGCGGGCACTGTTGCTCCTCTGAAAAGCGATCAGAGCATGTTTGACAGGTGGTGAGCAGGCGATATGTTGCCTCTTCACCACCTGATTTAAATCTATCATTGCCATGCAATGCGCAAAATTGCAATGCAGTAGCATGGCAATTAGAGGGTTAAATCAGATGTGAGGAGGCGACGTGGGGTGACACTGCCCGTGATCTTTGACTTCTACCATGTTGTTCAGGTAGTTTTCCGCCTCTTTAAGCTGCCTACCCCTGGTCTTGATGCTCTAATATCCTGCAAAGAATTGACCCCACCATCCCAGATATGTGCTGGAGATGTTTACAGGCCACTGGCACCATGACGCATATCTGGGGCACCTGTACACGCATTATCCCTTTTGGGATAAAATACTACAATTATATGACAAACTTGTAGGGGATAAGTTCCCAAATGAACGTCTCATAATTGTACATTCTATGTTGCCAGACTACCATAAACAAATCAAGAAAAGCTTAATAAGACATTTTCTTACGGCAGCCTGTTCTGTTATCGCTAGACATTGGCGCCAACCATCTGTTTCTTCCTTAGCCAATTGGGCTTGTGAGATAGACAGGACCGAACACCTGGAACGCATGATAGCCTGGGAGAATAATAAGACTGATTCTTACAAACTTATGTGAACTGTCTGGTCACATTTTCAGTTTTCCTCCAATTTTGAGGCTTTTGTAACTGTGTCTTCTGGAGCCTCTCAGGTATAGGTAATGTTCTTCTCTGCCCCATACTCCCTCATTGTTACTATTCCTCTCCCCCCCCCCCTTTTTTTTTCTCTTTAGCCCTGTACACACGATCGGATTTCCTATGGTTTTTAAACCGATGGATTTTTCCATTGGAAAACCAATGGATTTTTCCATCGGAAAACCAATGGATTTTTCCATCGGAAAACCGATGAAGCTGACTTCCATCAGTCTTGCCTACACACCATCAGTCAAAAAACCGACCGTTCCAAACGCGTTGACGTAAAACACTCTGAGCCGAGAAAAATTAAGTTCAATGCTTCTGAGCATGCGTGGGTTTTTTAACCGATGGACTTGCCCATAGACTATCAGAATTTGCTATCGGTTTTTTATCTATCGGAAAAAATTAAAACATGTTCTATTTTTTGACACCGATGGAAAAAAGACCGATGGGGCCCATACACGATCGGTTTGTCCGATGAAAAAAATCCATCGGACTGTTTTCATCGGTAAAACCGATCGTGTGTACGCGGCTTTTCTCACTTCTCTATGGAATTATTAACTTTTTTCACCTGTTTCTCGTATAAATGGCGCTCTGGAATGTACTGCTCCGTTTTTCATATTGATCTCCAACATTACAATACTAGATAGCTATGGGGCCAACTTTGTATACTGATGTTCTGTTAAATTGAACAGGTATTAGTGACCTTTACTCTAATTATAATCATCGTGAGGTCTTGTATTATATTACTTTTATCTCTATGCATATTTGTAAATTTACTGGAACTTGACATACTTTTAGGTTTAGGCTCCATGTACACAGAAGCTCAAAAACTGTTGTTTTTAAAGCAGCAGAAAAAGCTAGCTTTTATCAGCGTTTTTCAGTGTAGCTTTTTTTTTTTTTAATGGACTAAAAAACGCTAAAAAACGCTCACGGCCAGCGTTTATGAGCGTTTTTTCTGCCGAAAAACGGCACTTTGAACGCAAATTTCTTGCGTTCAGAAAAAAGCCCATTAACTCCACTGCTCATTAAAGCTAAAAAGAACGTTATGTGTACTTGAACACATAGGCTAACATAGAGTACAGTTAATGGGCTTTTTAAAAAAACGCCAATAAACTGCAGTTTATCAGCTTCTGTGTACATGGAGCCTTATGTTCTGTATTGTTTCAACACTGAATAAAACAATTTCAACATAAATTTTAACACTAGCTAGATTAGCAAAACAATTTCCCCCACAATCCTGTAGTTGTTGGCGATGTAACTCATGCCATTCAATGTGTGCAGTCAGTTACAAAAATATGTTTGCCCCTCTGTGGAGATTTGTTTGCTAGGATTAGTGGACCCTGTGTTCCCTACAAAAGGTGTTCCTTACTCTCCTCCTCACCTTTTTGTTTTCCTTTGCCAGGAAAATTATTATCCTCCCATGGAAGAAATCTATTGCAGCCTGGAAGGCCCTAATCAATAAAGCCTAACCTCTATATAAAGCTACATATGCCAGTAGAGGTGTGCCGGCTAAGTTTGACAGAGAATGGGGTGGCTGGGTGAATAATATGTCTACTGTATGATACCGAGAGTTAAACCTCAGAGTAAGTGGATGGGTTCTCTGTATTAATACTGTGTTTCATTTGCAAGCCCCTCTTATAATCCTATGTGGAAAATGTCTTATTGAACCCAGTGGGAGTTATGTATGTATTTTCCTTTTTATACCAAGATTATATTATGGGGAATGGTACTGGGGATGAATTTCTGTAAAATCCTATGTTGATATGATTTATATTCCTGTTTTGAATTTCCTCTTCATTTTTACCTGGGCTATGCTGGCCACTAGTGCTGTTGCATGACTTTTTTGTGCAATATATCTGTTGTGTTTTATATACACCTTGTAAAAAAAATAATAATAATAATAATTTTTATTTTATTTTTTAAATGGCTAAGAGTACCAAGTAACTAACCTGCCGACTCCCAAACTTCGAGGAGGAACTGCTTGTACTCCGAGATGGAGAGAGCATCTTCTGGGACACTCCCAGGTTCCTTTCTTCTCCCATTATTAATAATCAGAGGTAGTCTCAGGAAATGTAGCAGCATTCACTGAGCTGGGGAACACCAGATAAATATAACTTCTTACTCATCTTCTATGAAGCCTGCATACATTCCATCAGCACCTAGTGAGATAAAGAAAAGTAATCAGATTTAAACTACGCTGTTATAATTTATACTTTTCTACAAAAACCCATGAGCAAAAAACACAACTTACTGCACAAAAGCATGGATAGAACTTGGTAGGGCAATGCTATAGGTCTACTTTAATGCCAACTCTTTCCTTAACTTCACTCCCACTGCCATCAGGAGGGAAGAGAAGGGCCTGGCACAGGCGCTGCATGTTCATCACTCCCTTTCCCCCCCATGTGACAGCACTGGTTCTTGACGATTGGTTGTCCAGGTACTGCTGCGGTCACACAGGAAAAATACAGAGTCTTCAGCCCTGTGTAAGCTCCAATTAGGACTGGCTTGAAACTTACCCAGGACTTCTCCTCACTGCCATGGGTGATAGGGTTGCCACATAATCCCTTTAATCCAGGACCCACATTAATTACACAGGTTCTGTGGCTGATTAAGGTGGAACTTAAAATTACATGGTGCCTTATCTGCATTAAATCAGCCACAGAACCTGTGTAATTAATATGAGTCCTGGATTAAAGGGATGATGTGGCAACCCTAATGGGTGAAGGTAGACGTGGGGGGGGTAAAGGGAATCAAGATAAACAGCTGTGGTTGCCGGCATTACCAAGAACCTGTTGGACTCTATGGACAAAATATAGGTTCACTTAAAAGACAAATTCCTCCAAAACCTGATTTGACCTCTGAATCACATGCCAGCTATTATATGTCTTATCAGAGATTTCAGTGCTGAAATATCAAAAGACCATGTAATGTTAATCAGGGAAACACAATCATGGGGCCAATAGATTATGTGCGGAAAACGTTTACTTAGTGGAGGTCATTTCTCCTATTTGAGTTAGCTTCAGATCTTGTGTAAGAGAGACCAGCTTACAATAAATTATTTTACTTATGCATGTTGATTAGTTGATTTTAAAAAACAAACAAACAATCTTGTTTCTGTGTGTGTGTGTGTGTGTGTGTGTGTGTGTGTGTGTGTGTGTGTGTGTGTATGTATATATATATATATATATATATATATATATATATATATATATATATAGCGCCCACCCCCTTTTAGGGGTGCTATATACCCAAATTTAGGGGGCTGGTCTGAGTTAGTAGTTAGGCTCAGACCATTCTCATTGATAGGTCGTGCTACTTTGTTTCTGCAGGTGGTATACTGGTGTGCAGTTCTCTGTGGCCTGTAGGTGGCGCTGCCATGACAGGTCAGCGTTGAACCACTAGTAATAGTGCTGCGCCTTAGGGTGTCCTCTCTCGGCAGCGGTACAGTGGGCGTGGTTGGCCTGCTGTGCATGCTGGGAGAGGATACATAAGGGGCAGACGCCACCTGGCAGGTGGAGTCAGGAGAAGGGAGTCCGATTCCAAGTGCGCGGTGCCCGGCCCTCCAGGCCATGGGGCCACGTGCGCATCAGTCCCAGGCACCTTTAGCCCTGGGGCTGCAACTTCAACACTGGGCCCAGCACCTTTAGCTGGAGCCCACTTCTGGGAAGAGGAATCCCAGGGTGCCCCTTGCGAGGGGACCCGCTCTAAGAGGAGGCTGGGGGAGGACCTTTCTGGGGACCGGTGAGAGTTCACGGTGAAAGAAGGGGCCCGGTAACTTTCTGGAGGGATTCATCTATCCACCAAGGGCCTAGTAATGTGCTGTTGCTGGCACCTGTCCTTGTATTGCAAAAGCTGAGAAGTTTGGGACGTGAGATTCTGTGGCAGAGAGTCTCCCAATCGTATCTAAGAAAAGAACCTAATTAAGCGTCCAAGCATCACTGCGGCTGCTAGGATCCACTTTTACAGGAGACTATCCGGTTGAGCTGAACCCGCTCTGGGATTGAGTGGTGATTGTAACATTTACTTGTGCCTGGACCTACCTCCCAAAACCTTGCTGTCCTGTTTCTTATCCACCCTTTTCTATCTGCTGAATATTGAGGAAAAATAAACTCAACTTTGGAGTTTAGAGGGGTGTGGAATTACTTGGGGGGGAAACATAGACTTGTCCCTATATCCTAGGAGATGAGAACCAACCAATGGAGAACCTAGCTGTGGGACCCAAAAACATGACACCGCTCAACCTCTTCAAACAGGAGGGTACGGGCATATAGTACGGTGTGCGTTTTTCCTGCAAGTGAGCCAAAGGTAGGAAAAAGGGTCCGTGTGCTACATCTATATATATTTTTTCTGTACACGGGGACAGCAATAGTTGCCAATTAAACACATAGGGGTTGATTTACTAAAGGAAAATCCACTTTGCACTTTGAAAGTGCACATGGAAGTGCAGTCGCTGTAGATCGCTGTAAATCTGAGGGGAAGCTCTGAAATTAGGGGAAGCTCTGCTGATTTTCTCATCCAATCATGTGCAAGCTAAAATGCTGTTTTTTATTTTCCTTGCATGTCCTCCTCGGATCAACAGCGACTGCACTTCCATGTGCACTTTCAAGTGCAAAGTGGATTTTCCTTTAGTAAGTCAACCCCATAGACTCTGCCTTCTTCTACACAACAGATTTGTGGTTTACACCTCTCTCTCACTATACCAGTCTAGGACTTGTCAAACTTACTGAAAACAAAGACTCCTTTTGAGGCAGATCTCTTGTTGTGACATTTGTTAAAGCCCAACTCCAGGATAAAGACTTAACTCCTTAAAAGCCAGCAGATTTTTGTAACTGCTGCAATCCCTTTTTATTTATTTTTTTATCGTGAGAATGCGATTAACAAGAACATTATCCATTATGATGCATGTGTTTCCACTGTGAAGGCTCTCAAAAATGTATAGTTAAAACTGCAGGCAATACTGGGGTGCCATGAAGTGGCTCTTACGCATGTATTTGCAAATGTGTGCAAACGAAACGCTCAGGGCGTGGCCGGAAATACAGAGCGGACCGAAAGTGACATAAGAGGCATCTGAAACGCCGTTGTTGCACTTTACATGCTTTTTAAATATTTTTTTAGGTAAGAATCCATTTGGCTTTTAATACATTTTCAGTGGTTTATACAATTTACACTATGGGAGGCATTTATTTTATTTCTGTATGGCATCCGGAATTCTGAGCTATCCGACGATCCGGAGTCTGGAAGTGGAAGCCTTTCAGTGACACCGGATACTTTGTATGCCGATCTAACATCATCCACAGCCGAGATTTGGAGCAACCCCGCTATGGCTAGTCTGGAAGTGGGAGCCCGCCACCATCACAGGATACCTATAAGGCTGAGTTCTGTGAGCATTAAGCCATTGTGTGAAGTCACAGGAATTCTTTATTTATTTATTTTTATTTCTTTTGAAACATTACTTGAAGGACTATTTCACTGACACTTTGAAAGATACTTTTTGGACTTTTTGTTTCTATATCACTTATTTATATGCCACATTATGATTGAGGATATTTAGCACGTCACGGTTACTGATTACCATATATACTCAAGTATAAGCCGACCCGAATATAAGCCGAGGCACCTAATTTTACCACAAAAAACTGGGAAAACGTATTGACTCGAGTATAAGCCTAGGGTGTCCATCTGCATGTCTCACTTTGCCTCACTGTGTCCAATGTGCATGCCTCACTGTGCCCATGACTAGACTGACGTTTAACATGGGAGTCTATGGAAGGGGTGCCCGGCTTTAAAAAAAAACAAAAAAAAACGGTGCTCCCCGGCCGTAGGTCCTCCAGACAACAAACTTTGCACACTTGTAGAGGAGAAATGGGGCTACATGTGTGCCAAGTTCTGGGTACAGGGGACCTACTACCGGCCAGTACCGGGTCCCCAAAAATCACCGGAAAAATTACCGTTTAACATGGGAGTCTATGGAAGGGGTGCCCGGGTTTTGAAAAATCGGTGCTCCCCGGCCGTAGGTCCCCGGACAAAAAACTTTGTACACTTGTAGAGAAAGAGTGGGTCTACATGTGCATCAAGATTGGGGTCCAGGGGATCTACGGCCGGCCGGTACCGGGTCCCAAAAGTCCGGGAGATCAGGCGCAAAAAGGTGACTCGAGTATAAGCCGAAAGGGGCATTTTCAGCACAAAAAAAATGTGAAAAACTCGAGTATATACGGTATTTGCATTTTATTATTTGTGTATTTAGAAGTTGCGCTGATCACTTTATACCTACATAAGATGACTGTTGCCTGATAAAACAAAGTGCATCCTCAGACTTCTTTGCCAGACCCATTTTTGTGAAAAAGTCAATCCTCCAGGCTAGATTTTCCTGCCAAATGCTACTGTACCCAGAGCCAATGATTTTATTTTCCTCCATGCATAAAAATGTACACTTGGCCGCACAAAGCATCTCTATCAATGTCATAATTGCTCTAAAGGACAATCCTGCAGAGGTCAGTCTTCTATTTGCTGTCACATGTTTAGAGGTGGTATGGCAAAGAACAGAGAAAAATCTTCCTCTCCTCCAACAATATGGTGACTTCCAGTAAGTACTTTATTATATGATTTTTCCAACAAGAGGAAAAAGAGCACTCATCCATGCGGTCAACCTGTTCTTCACTCCCCTTGGGGAAGGATTTCTCCACATTATGCCCAATAAGTTCCCTAATCAATAACAAGACTTTCCGGCATCAGAAGCACGCATTTTCATCTCCTTGATGCGCTGTGAACAGGTTGTTGAATGGAGAAGAATTGGCCACCTTAAAGTGTTTGTAAGCAGTTGGGGTAGGTGTTTTTTTTTTGTGAGGGTGGCAAACAACCACCCATTCACCCACGCCCCACAGTTTTTTTTTTGGAGGGGTGGGGGGTGACAGGCAGCATGGTGCAGCGAGCTCCGGTCCTCTCCTCCATGAGGATCCAATAGGATCGCCTGGGAGGTTCAGCCAATCGGGTGACCAGTGTCAAAACACGCTTCCTGATTGGCCGGGAGGAGGATCAGTGTTACAACATTGAATATTAATTTTTCTGTTGCAACACACCTGGGTGGGATCGGAGAGCACTCTCTGCGACCCGAACCCACCCTATATTGAAGCCTATTATAGCCTTTGGCTCTAATCCATGCTTCAGAAAAAACAGCCCCCCCCCCGCATTGGAATCCATGCGCCGATGTCCTGAAAGGGGCCGGATGCATGGATGGTGGAGGCTGTGATGGAGGGGCAGTGCCCGTGTGCCCTCGATGGACGGGCCACCCATGTTTGTAAGCCCTCAATTTTTTTTCTTTAATAAAAATAACGAACCTATCTATAGCTACCTTCTCTGTGCAATGGTTTTTCAAAGAGCAGCGCCCGATCCTACTCTTCTGGGGTTCCCTGCCGGCACTCCAAGCCCCTGCTCTTCATTGGGTGCCAGCATGGAAACCCATGAGGGCACCCGGACAGGGGTCGCTCCCGAGTCCCACCGTTGTGTCCATTGACACACACAGCAGGACTCGGCCCCGTCCCCCACTCCAGTGTCACAGCTTTTGATTGACAGCAGCAGGATGGCTCCTTCTGCTTTCAATCTGTCCAGAGAGGAGAGCGACAGCAGCTGGAGCCGATGCGCTCGTGCACATCACTGGATCAGATCAAGCTCAGGTATAAATAAAAAGGGGGGGGGGTGCAGCACAAAAGGTTTATTAGCCTTCATTCATAGAATGCATTAAGGTGAAAAACCTTAGGGCTTTCCAACCACTTTAAAAATGTTATAATAAATTAACTGGAGCCATTTGGATACATTTGAAAAGGCACGCAACACTTCCATTAGCACTTGTTATGTTACACAAAAGTTGATAGCCATATAATGACCCTTTTCACACAGTAAGCACCGCACCAAGATTCCTTGCTTTGTCAAAATACAATAGATTCATCCATTCATGTTGTTTTTTTGGAAATTGTTATTGAGGTTTTTTTCTTTTTTGAAAACTGTTATTGAGGTTTTTTCTTCTTTGAAAATTGTTACAAAGTCCAAGTAGCGCAGCCCACACAGGGGAATTCTTTTGTGAATTCTATTGTGTTAGAAAAAGAAGAGTATCACATCATTGCCAGATCTCCCCGAGGAGGATGCAAGGCAGAGAACATGTTACAGGTCTTGTCGGGTGTCAGACTGAAAGCTTTAAAGAGCCTATGTCTGTGGCTGTCAATGAGTCCTCCAACCATCTCGCCCAGACATTTGTGAATTTACCTGTCCTCTATTTCCACACTTGAAATAAAAATATAGAGTTCATCGGATGTTTCTAAAATGAGATAAAGGGATTTGCTGTGTTAACTCGTAGTGATGGCCTTCCTGTCAATCCCATCCATGCTGTTTAGTGTGGTTAGGGAATCTATGGATTTCTCGGTGGGCTGATCATGAGAAATCACTGCATGTATGGGAGGATTGAAAGTGGTTGTAAACCTTAGACATGAAATATGAACAGAGCATATCCCTATATTGTGTGTACTTGTCTCAAATAAAAGCACAAAGTGACATTTCTGTCTGCTGCTTCATTTCTTTGGTATCAGCATGAGTCATTTCTGCATGAGTGACAAGTTTTCCTGACACCAAGAAAAAAAATGGTGACAGAGGAGGGATCTCCAGCAGAGAGAGGTGTGTCCCTCCCCTCCAATCAGCTCTCAGAGCTCTCCTCACTGAGCTCTGCAAAGTGTAATTTCAGCTCTCCGCCTCCTTTTTCTGAACTCTCAGACAAGCTTTAAAATTTAGCAATTTGACAGGATGCTGCACCCCACATTGCTTTTACCTTTTTACTTTGTGATCACCTTTTTATTTGTCTAATGTCTGTAAGACAAATTTTATTCAATAAACCCCCCCATTGATTTTATTGACCTGCATCATCTGGAGTTTTTCCTTTTCTCCTACTCTTGTGTCCACCCTGGACTAATTCGGAGCCTGTATGATCGGAGGAGTTTCCATCGTGTGAGTTGTTTATCTAACCACCCTGTTGGAGTCAGTCTGAGGTATCCAGGATATCCATTTTCATCATTTCTGGTCACGGTGACCACCAAGCTCGATTGACCCACTATCGTACGACAGGTGGGTCCACCATCTGTGGTAAGAGTACCCAACTGTATCATCTGTGCCTTATATTGTGAATCCCACCATCAACATTGGGGTCCCTCTGCTAGTTCATGCTGCGGTGGTGTTGTCCATGAAAAGACATCCATTCAAATTATACACATATTGTTTTGGACTCTTTTTTGTTTATTCATCACAGTTTTATATAACCTCAAGGGGTTACACTTTTCAGCACCTATGGAGGACAGCTCATATGTGAGACCATCCATTGGAGTGGACTGTTTATGAACTCTATTCATTAGTTCACCAACACACAGTGAATATCAGTTATTCACGTATTTTTGAGTTGCTTTCAGTAGCAATTCCAGAATTATTTCCATATTTAGAGCGCTGCACTATTTTGTCTATATTTGTTTCATACTTTGTTTGTTTGAGTGTTAGCAGCTCATGTTTTTGGTTTAGCGCAGTTTTTTCACTTTTTTATTGTATTTTAAATTGTTTTTACACTCCTAATAAATTGTATTTTGGACAATTCACACTTCTGTATCAAAATAATACTGATCACAGTACTGGCATCCCTTAAAATGGGCTGCACCTGTAATAAGGAGAATGACAGCACATTCAGGTTATATCAGGATCTGCATACTTAAGCGCGCCTGCAGACATGCCAAAAAAAAAAACAGATAAGTAGCACAACTATAAATAGTGGGAACCTGGGGAAATATTAATAGAATTTTCAAATGGAGAGCCAAGGAGGAAGTAAGTGAAGAAAAAGCCCTCGCCACTGGATTTCAGTGTGGGAACCCATTGCCATGGAGATTAAGCACTTTTTGTAAAGCAACCATTTAAAAATAGGACAATACCTGTAAAGTTGTACTGCATGTGCACAAAGGTATTTTTAACACAGAAACAAAACACGTCATACATTGAAGAGCCATATTCTGAGTACATGAATACAACGCAGAGGCCACTGCTAATCCTAAAATCCCAAACTTCATATACTCTCTAATAACACTGAAATAAATCCCAGGAGACCCACACAACATGAACTTAAAGGGTAAGTTACAGAAAAATCTGTAAGGTGAACTTACACAGGTCCCCCTCCTCGCCCCCCCAGTCCCGCTCACCTGGACTGCGGTAATCTCCGGTTCTAGGCCCCGGCATATCCGCGCCAGGAGTCCAGGGCTTAAAAATACCCTGAGCTGAATGTCCAAAACGTCCCTTGTCAGGAGGGACGTTTTGGAGCATTCTAATTGGTCAGCGCTGTCACATGGGCGGCGTCAACCAATCAGATCAGCAGCTGCATAGCCTGTCCTGTCAGCTATGGGAGAAGACGCGTGGCCGCAGAGAGGATTTCTAAGACCCGGACTCCTGATGTGGAAATACCAGCGCTTAGAACCAACTAAGCCGGAAGTGGGAGCGGGTACCTGTCAAAACCAGGTACCCGCTCCCCCACCCCCCAAAAGATGTCAAATGTGGTAGAGGAGAGGGGGGGGGAGGCAGACAAGCGGAGCTTCCCCTTTCTTCTATTTTCATCTTGTGATGTAGCCAGTAAGTCTGTTTTTGCAAAAGAACAAGCTCTCTTCCAGATGTATCAGTTTACATAAATGGACAAACCATTTAACACTGGCACTTACAATGATCAGCTTTTTTGTAAAAGCTTTAACCCAAAAAGGAAAAAAAAACTGTTTGCTGTAACCGATTATAAAGTGTGAGCTGGAATTTGTCAGATAAAGATGACATATTGCATATTGATATTGTGCATCCTTCTATAAAGTTTCATTTTTTAGTTTTAGAATTGGATCTTTGCTTATACAATGTTGTAAAAAACCCTGGTTACAGAACACCATGAGAATACAATGAGTTAAAGCAGTGACTTGCACTACGTTCACACCTGAGAGATCAGAATCGCAGCGATTCTGCCCACGATTCCAAATCGCGGGACACTTGTGCAACGCCATTGCTTCTTAATGGCACCCCAATTGCATCACAATGTTAATCGCGCTGCAATCGTGGCAAATTGCAACACTCGATGTTGTAGCTCAAAAGAAACGCCTGCTCCTTTTTGAACGACAAGCATTGCGATTTGTCGCGTTTGCAGTGCAATTTATCACGCGGAAAAATCGCGCCACAATTGGGGTGCCATTAAGAAGTAATGGCATCACACAAGCGTCCCGCGTTTTCGAGGTGATTCTGCCTGCAATTTGGATTGCTCAGGTGTGAACGGAGCCTTATCCTTAATAAAACGGCCCAGTAGGAGGTTTTAATTAAGGGAGAGTTGCTGTGTCTTTAGCTAACCAAGACAGCTCTGGAAATCCTTTGTCATGCATTATTTATTTGTAAAAGAAAGGCTGTAAACAAAGAATGAAACAGAAATAAAACAACAGTTTAAAATGTAGAAAAAAAATAATGATAAAAATGTACCCTTAAACACATAAATTAATACTAGGCTGTATCGGTTTCAAAAGTATTTGCCCATGCTGTGCTGAAAACATACCTCTTCTTTAGGCTATGTTCACACTGATCCGACACGAAAGTCGTACAACTTCCGATCTGACTTTGCCCTGTGACTTCAATGAACGGGATCCGACTTTGATCTGACCATACCAGGCCGCCCTTTGAGTCTGGTATGAATCTTGAGGGAAGCACCCCATGCCAAAATTGAAAAAAAAATGGTGTGGGGGTTCCCCCTCAAGATCCTCAGAGCACAAGTTGCATGCCACAAGTCAGATCAGTTAAGATGATGATCCCGACTTCCATTCAAATCAATGGGCTGAAATCATGCCCAAGTCAGACCAAAGAACTGCAGGAAGCATTTTCAAAGTCGGACCGACACAAGTCGGACCAGTTAAAGTGGTGTTCCGGCCTGTGACGGGAAAAAAAAAAAATATGAAAAGCCAGCAGCTACACATACTGCAGCTGCTGGCTTTTAATAAATGGAGACTTACCTGTCCTGCGGTCCCTCGATGTCGGCACCGCAGCTGATGTTTATCATCAGCTGTCTGGTGCTTCCATCGTCATTGCGGGTAAGGGAGCCCGGCAGTGTAGCCTTTCGGCTTCACGCCGGGAACCCTACTGTGCATGCGCGAGGCCCGCTCCTCTCTACTATTAGCCCGGCGGCCAGGGGAGGAGGAGGAGGGAGCCCCGCGGTGACGGCACGGCCGTGGTCGGACTCCAGGAAGTCTCCAGGTATCCTGTCCCCCCTCCCCCCCGAAAAATGCCAATTGTGGCACTGGAGGCTGGGGGGGAATCCGATAAGTGGAAGTTCCACTTTTGGGTGGAACTCCGCTCTCAGACGGCTCTCATAGGGAACCATTGATTTTTGACATGTCAGACCAGTGTAAACAGGCTCTTCATTTTTTTGTTTTCAGGTTGAAAAAGTTTAAGAGTGAGCAGCTACAAATACTAGGACACTTACCTGTCCAGGGAGCCAGCGCCGTCCTCACCTGAGCCGGCTCTTTGGCCATCTTTGGGTCCACGCGCCGGTAAGTTTACTTTGGGAAGCCGGCTGTGACTGCTTGCAAGTATGTACTATTGAAGTGGGGGGTATTAAACCTGTTGCTTTGCCCTGCATATGGTTAGTAGAAGAACGCTCCCCACACCTACAAATTCTCTCTGCACCCCGTCCCCAAAGTGGAGTGCCCACTTACTGAAGGGAAAGTGAGCATGTGTGGCTGGGGACGGGGCAGTTATGTAAATCTATTGCTTCGTCCTGCATGGGCAAATTTCCTTGTTAAATTTAATGTTCAATGCGTAGAAAAGTGATATTTCAGTTCTGCAAGGACACCTCCAGGTTCACTAATCCACCATCTTCTTCTATCCCTTGGGACAGTGGTGTTCATTAAAGATTCTGCTATTAGAAAATTCTCTTGTGCTTTAGATGAGAATAATTGCTTAGCTATGACTAACAGTTACAGATTAGTTACTAAACGAGAGAGCCAGGATTTAAAGGAATTATATAGACTTTTCAGCAAGATTTGTGTTTCCCATATACTCGGTTTAAAGTGGTTGTAAACCCACTTTGTAAACAAACACCTACAGGTAAGCCTAGATTAAGGCTTACCTGTAGGTGCATGAAATATCTCCTTAACCTACACGGTTAAGGAGATATTTGCATTTAAAAGCGGCGACGCTGACGTCACGGGCATGCGCATGGGGTTAACCCCATTCACAAATTCGGCTAGGTCGCAGCATTCGACGACTTAGCTGAATTCGACGGCTCATGCGCACATGCGGAGTCACGTCTTCGCCGCTCCGGCCAATCACAGCGCCGGAGCGGCGCTGTGATTGGCTGGTGCGGCGATACCCGGAAGTAACATTCCGGCTATCGCCGCAGCGATGGATGCGGCTGAAGAGGGAGACTAGGACGGCTTCGGGGGCCCCGATCTAAGGTAAGTGATGCATAATGAGCTATTATGCTAGTCATATTAGCTAATTATGCCTTTCTCTTACAGGTCGTTGGGGGAAAAAAATAAAAATAGTGGGTTTACAACCACTTTAAAACACAGTTTTATTTTAATTCCTGTACAAGAACCAAAGCAAAGTATTACTGCGCTCAAGGTCCGAGTACAGAACACGGCGGATACTGAAATAGAACTGTGGACAATAACCTTGTAAAAAAAAGGCAATTTATGAATTAAAAGAGAAGTATGGCTAAACCTTTATCGGTTATACTTCCTACTACTTGGGGTCACACATTTACTAATCATCCTCGTGACCTAAAATCAGTTCATAGCAGGCTATTGCAGAGCTGGGCCAAGATCGGGAAGGAGGATCACGACTAGATTCTCAGCATCCACCCACTTGCCTGATATTTTCAGCGGGATCCACCTTTAAGGGCACATCTGAAAGAGCCAGCCACACACCTGCTCCTTTATATTCATTCATATTCAATATTTAACCATCTCAGCTCCAGAAGGTTTTACCCACTTCCCGACCAGGCCATTTTTTGCGATACGGCACTGTGTCGCTTTAACTGACAATTGCGCAAGCGTGCAATGCTGTACCCAAATAAAATTGATGTCCTTTTTTCCCCCACAAATAGAGCTTTCTTTGGGAGGTATTTGATCTTTTACGCGCCATTTATTTTTTGCACTATAAACAAAAAAAAGAGCGACAATATTGAAAAAAAATAATATTTTTTTACTTTCTGCTATAATAGTATCCCCCCCCCCCAAAAAAAAAAATGTCAAAAAAAATGTCTTCATCAATTTAGGCCAATATGTATTCTCCTACATATTTTTGGTAAAAAAAAATCCCAATAAGCGTATATTGATTGGTTTGATTGATTGGTTTGCGCAACAGTTATAGTGTTTACAAACTATGGGATAGATTTAGAGACTTTTATTTTTTTTTATTTGTAATGGCGGCGATCTGCGATTTTTAACAGGACTGCGACAAATCTGACACTGAGTGACACTTTTTGGAGACCAGTGACACCAATACAGGGATCAGTGCTATAAGAATACACTGATTACTGTATAAATGGCACTGGCAGGGAAGGGGTTAACACCAGGGGTGTTTAAAGGGTTAAATGTTCCCTAGGGAGGCGCTTTCTTACTGTGTGGGGCAGTGTCACACGGAAGGAAAAGACAGATCCGTGATTCAGCTTAGCTGAATCACAAGATCTCTCTTTCCCTTCCTGACAGATCTGTTTGCCTTGTTTACACAGGCAGGCGGCTTACCCATCTCTCCCGTGAACGATCAGCGGTTCGTGGCCGCCGAACCCGCCGATTGGCTCCTGCTGTGTCCAATCGCAGCAAGAGCCCCCTAAACTGCTTGCACGAAATCACGCACAAATACGTGATTTTGCACAGCCGGGTCGCCATGTATGCTGGGTGGTTCGGAAGCGGTTAATCAATGCAAACTCCTAATCACTCAGTGCCAGACACAATTGGCACATTATTAGCTGTATCTATCTAAGCCCACAAAAAAACATGGACAGTAAAAAGGATGGCGATGAAACCCACGATCTCCACTGATGCTTGGGAGGCCCAAATCTTTTGCCTTCAATTCTTGTCAAATGGTCTACACAATTAAGAGGCACCATTAGCGAAAATAACAGATGTACTGGATGCAAGTTACAAATCATACTCAGCACAGTATTCCTTTCATGTAGCGTCCCAGACTGATACATTTCCTCACCAACCATCTGTTCCAAATACAATGTAGCATTATCTTATTTTCCCAATTCCTCGGATGCTAGCGGGGGTTAAAAGCGCCTCGCTAGCAGCCGAAAAGCACCGCTATAACAGCTTTGTGTAGCGGGGCTCCCGTTTTTTTTTTAGCCTGTTTTTCACACATAGGGCAGCCCATTCACTTGAATGCTCTTTTCAGGCATGCAGCTTTGTAAGTTTGCCACATGACGAAACGCAAGTCTGCCAAGTGTGTCTGGGGTGCCATTAACAATTAATGGCACCACAAGCGCTATGCGAGTTTGCAGTGTATTTATAAAATGTATTGCACTTTGTCACATATTTAGGAAATGCAAGCACTCTTTCACATGTGCGGCTGAGCCATGGATTTACCGCCATCCCTTGCTACCCACCCAAATCCTAACAATACAGTCAGACAGGGCTGTATACATGCTGTGGCTGCAATGTTTTACTACACAGCTGCTGCATTTTTAAACACAGGCTGCATAGTGTGGAAGTCAGCACCACCTATCAAACTCCCTGTTGAGTTCAATGGGGCGTTCTGCAACTGCAAGCCAAACACTAAAGAGGAAGTAAACCCGGTTTTAAAAAAAAGCTGCAAAAGAAAGGCATAATGAGCTAGTCACACTAGCTAGCATAGCATACTAGCTCATTATGAATGACTTACCTGAGATCGAAGCCCCCGAACTGCTCCTCGTTCCCCTCCACCGCCATCTTGCCTCGATGTCCCTTCCGTGTATCGCCGCTCCGGCGCTGTGATTGGCTGGAGCGGCGATGACGTTACACGCATGCGCGCGGGGCTGGCATTCTCCCATTCAGAAAACCGGCACCGCTCAGTGTGCCTGCGCCGTTGTCTACAGCATGCATGCGCCGTAGACATCGGTGCAGGGTTTTCTGCAAATATCTCCTTAACCGTGTAGGTTATTATTATTATTTAGGTACTTAAGGAGATATTTCTTGCACCTACAATTAAGCCTTACTCTAGGTTTACCTGTAGGTGCAAGTTGTGTGGTTGGGTTTACAACCCCTTAAGCTCACAATTCTAGTGCGATCTCACAATGTAAAATTACCATTCAGCAATTTAAAAAAAGTAAAACAAAAATCAGGGTGTGGCTGTAGAATGTGTATCATTTCTGCCATTGCTGCAAAACAGCATTGCAACCATCGCATTTTAGCAGAAACCTCACTTGATATTTTTTTTGGGGGGGGGGGGGGGGCATCATGTAGGCTATACGGGGCCCTGCAATTTCTATCACCTGCCTGCCATCCAATCCAACAAAATCCGCTCAAAACAGATGGATGGCGATACGTTCGCCATCCGTCCAGCAGATCGGATTGGATGAAAAATGGACAGACGGTCCGTTTTCATTCGATCTTCCCATAGAGAACAGCGGGGCTCTCTGTACAGTGAGCGGAGACAGACCTGTAATCCGCCTGCTCAGCGGAGATCAATGCAGCGATTCCCCACTGAGCTAGCGGAGTCTGCCCAGTGGATTCGCTCCGTGTGAACCCAGCCTAAAGCCTCGTACGCACAATCGGTCTTTTGTCCGAAGGGCGTTGGCCAGGAACTTGTATTGCATACAAACGGCAAAGAATTATTGACCAACAAACACAAAACTACGTGGTTCTTAAGCTCTTTAACGCCACCCTTTGGGCAACTTCTGCTAATGTTGTGTTATGGTTAGCATTGCTTCTGAGCATGCGTGTTTGTACTTTGGATTTTTGTGCGACGGATGATCCGACATCACACATTTGTTGTCGGAAAATTTTAAAGCACGTTATCCAACATTTGTTGGCGGAAAATCCGACAATTGTCCGATGGAGCATACAAACGGTCGGATTTTCCGACAACAGCCTGTCATCACACAATTCCCGTCGGGAAAGTCCGATTGTGTGTACGAGGCTTAAGGTTGCTGGATGTGAGCAGACACATTGAATCCACACAAGGCTCACAGCCATGTTTGATTGTTTGCTATACACTTAAGCACTTTGAGCTCTTTGCACGGACTGCATAAACCCAGAGAAGACCGCAGAATTCTTCCGTTATACTCACTGAGAAATAATTAGTAACATTTCCTTTGAGAAAAAAAAAAAAAAGCTGCCGTTTAGTCATAAGAGTCTGCCACACGGATATTCTATACGTCTCTTTTACTAGAAAAGAAAGTGACTGTACAGTAATTCATGAATAGTACAACACGTATCATTCCCCTGACAGTCTACACCTTTCCAGGAAATGCATAGGAAAAATAAATAAAATAAAAACATTTTTAAATGCAATGTCTAAGAGAGAAACTCACCTTCTGTAAGCCGTATCTGTGGCCACTATAGGATATGACTCTACACCAACTTCTAGGGTGTTGCCTAGCAACATGTAAATGTAAAAAAGTATACACCCCGCATACATTGTAACGTATGACCGCAGGCAGGTTATTACATTCCATTGACAACGCAAGACTTCCTGGATTTCTGCCGTCTTTTTCACAGTGACATATAACCAACATAACAAATGCTAACAGCTAAAATAATAAATAAAATAATTTTAGCCTAAGCCTGTATTCATATTTAGCTTTTTGTGAACGCACGCTAAATTACGGCGAGCAGGTGCGTGTTTTTTAGCTTTGGGTGTTAACTGCACATTTTGCCACATTTCAGGAAATTCTGAACTCACAACAGTAAAATCAGTCTGTATATGCAGTAAAGCATGTTTGTTATACTTACTGTGGAACCTAAGGGGTTAATCCCCTGCATTGTGTAAAAAGGCTGTTTGATACCGTCTTCTTTGATCCTCCCCTTCTTCCACTGTCCCCAATCCATCTCCTGATAGTACAGAGCCTTTGGAGTCACTCTGCACATGCTCAGTTTGGTGTGCATTGCTAGAGTTTTTTTTTTTTCTTTCTTGAGAAGGCACATGTGATAAGCACAGGGCCAATCAGCACTGTGCAGACAGAGGGTCAGGGGTCATGCAGCCTCATGGGACAGTCAGAGTAGAACGAAAACTCCTCCAGCAAGTTTTTGCCCCTGTTTACATTGAACGCGGATTTGAAGTCTTGCAACTTTGTCTGAAATAGCACAATTTCAAAGCCGCATCTCAGTGCGACTTCAGGTGAGACTTTGAAGACATCTGTGCGGCTTCATGCACAGATGTCTATTTAAGTAGCACCTGAAATCGCCACAAGTAGTGCTACTTTTTCAAATTGATGCAGCACCGCAAAGTCGGCATTGCAATGATTTGAACATGGCCATTGCCGGCGATAGGGTGCGACTTGTCATGTGATCTGACAAGTCAAATTGCATGACAAGTCACCCCAATGTGAACGGGGGCTTAACCAGACACTGATAGAAGTCACAAAACTGCTATATACTGCTAATAAGAAAAGGTATTTAGCAGTTTATAGTTAGTAAAATAATTGAATTTCCATGTTCTGTGGGAGACCAGATATAGTGATTGGAGGGTCCTGGTAACACTTTCATGCATGTTTTTTGTGTGGAAAACACGTCTTTTTTGTTGTGTTTGGGTGTCATTAAAAAGAAATGGCAATACAAGGCCCTATTCATACGGTACAATCAGGCCTTCCTGTCAGTTTTATAGGTGGACTTAAAGCAGAACAAAAAGCACAGATACCTCTGTTCCAACAGTCCAGCTCTCGCAAGGTCCCTTGCTAGAACCAGCATTTTTTCAGTAGCTGCTTCTGGATACTAGTCTTCACCTGCAGGAGTGCAGTCATCCCGGCACATAGTGAGTGTCCCAGAGTGTAAACTGAGCTGTGCATGTGCAGCTCAATGTACATTCTGCAGGGGTTTGTGAACAGGCAGGTGTATTTTATTGCAGAAGAGCCATTACATGTCTCTTCTGGAAAAAAGAAAAAACTGCCTGTTTGCAATAATTAACTTTTGTCTTTAGTTCCACTTTAATCGCAAACTCCATGTTAGTCTAGGGGCAAGTGGATGTAAACAACATGCGTCCTTCCAGGTCTTATAAAAAAGGAAAAGTTCTGCATCCTTCTAGATTTTTCTAGACCTAAACATGATGAATCTGAGGTAGTCTGATGTAAAAAGGACACAAATCCATTTACATCCAGCTGCCCATAGATCCGACAAGGTTCCAGAAAGCAAAATTAAAAATACAGAAAAAAACTGAACAGGCATGAATGTCACAAAGTGATATCCGTCCCGCTCTACTCCGATTCTGATTTTGTAATAACAGATACCGTATATACTCGAGTATAAGCCGAGTTTTTCAGCACATTTTTTTGTGCTGAAAATGCCGCCCTCGGCTTATACTCGAGTCACCTTTTTGCGCCTGATATCCCGGACTTTGGGGATCCAGTACCAACCAATCTTGGCACACATATAGCCCCACTCTTCCTCTACAAGTGTGCAAAGTTTGTCTATTTTTCAAACCCGGGCACCCCTTCCATAGACTCCCATGTTAAACCGCCATTTCTCTGGTGATTTTGGGGACCGGTACCGGCCGGTCGTAGGTCCCCTGGACTCGGAACTTGGCACACATGTCTCCTCTACAAGTGTGCAAAGTTTGTTGTCTGGGGGACCTACAGCTGGGGAGCATCGATTTTTCAAAGCCGGGCACCCCTTCCATAGACTCCCATGTTAAACGTCAGTCTAGTCATAAACAGAGTGAGGCATGGGCACAGTGAGGCTTGGGCACAGTGAGGCATGGGCACAGTGAGGCATGGGCACAGTGAGGCATGGGCACAGTAGGACACAGTGAGGCATGGGCACAGTGAGGCATGGGCACAGTGAGGCATGCAGATGGACACCCTAGGCTTATACTCGAGTCAATACGTTTTCCCATTTTTTTGTGGTAAAATTAGGTGCCTCGGCTTATAGTCGGGTCGGCTTATACTCGAGTATATACAGTACCTAAGAAGAGATTATAAACATAAAGCTGTGTTCCTTGAAACTCTCTGGAAAACTTCTACCTCCTACCGGAATACTGTAAACGTTTTGGGAACCTAATGGCAATCGCCTAAGTTCACATTGGTACGATTTGGCATGCGATTTGATATGTCAAATCGCATGCCAAATCGACGCCTATTGCCGGCAATGGCACCTTTCCGAATCGGTAATAAAAATCCCTAACAGAAAGAGTCATTCCAAATAACAAGTGAATCAAATCAGCATGCCAATAATGGTGCCCGGCAAGCTATGTAGCTGTGCTAAAGCCAGAAGGTTCAATCATTTTATCGTGCTCTAATGCCCCATACACACGATCGTTTTTCATGCCGTTAAAAATGCCATTAAAAAAATGGCCATTAAAAATGATCGTGTGTAGGCTCCAGAGCATTTTTAACGACGTGAAAAACGGCCATTAAAAATTTCGAACATGCTCTCTTTTTTCACGTCGTTTTTCATGTCGTTTTTTTTAACGACGTGAAAAACGATGGTGTGTATGCTTTAACGACGTGAAAAAAACGCGCATGCTCAGAATCAAGTATGAGACAGGAGCGCTCGTTCTGGTAAAACTAGCGTTCGTAATGGAGATGGCACATTCGTCACGCAGTCACGGACTGAAAAGCACGAGACTGAAAAGAGCGAATCGTCGCTCAACAAACTTTACTAACATGAAGGGTGGCGCAATTCGAACGGAACTTCCCCTTTATAGTGCCGTCGTACGTCACTGCGCTTTGCTTGATCGTTTTTTTAAATGATCGTGTGTACGCAAGACAGGCTTGAGAGGAAACATGAAAAAAAACGACGTGAAAAACGGCAAGAAAAAAAATGGCAAGAAAAACGATCGTGTGTATG
Source organism: Rana muscosa (assembly GCA_029206835.1). NCBI lineage: Eukaryota > Metazoa > Chordata > Amphibia > Anura > Ranidae > Rana > Rana muscosa. Next base: position 176,495,893 of record CM055122.1, on the reverse strand, counting down.
GGGCATTAGGCCTCTGGAATTCAGCTATAGGCATTTTTCCATTGTATGCATTTCAAGGCTTTTCAAAAGGCCAGAGCGCATGTTTAACAAAATAGCTGAATTTTTAAATTGTATCTAAACCCTAAACGAGAACAATATAATTGCAGCTTACCAGTCCTTAGATGTGGTGGCTACATTCAAATTTTACATAAAAATATCCGCTGATCCAGAAATCCAGTGTTCTTGCAACTTATAAACTACAAAGCAACCCCCCCCCCCCTCTATGTAATGACGTTGAGCAGAGTGGAGGCGTTTATAGTCCAAACTTGGAGAGGCGCTTACAAGAACAATGCTGCTCCTCTATAGATACAGCCGAGTGAGTCCCGTCACCCCAGAACAGGAAGTGGGCTATTGGCAGGATCACCGGGTGAAAATAAAGAGAAAGATCCTGAAAAAATAAAAATGCAGCCCCTACATCCATGGATTGATAAGCTGTAGTATAAACATTTTTTGGGTTATATCAGGGGTCTCCAAACTGTGGCCCGAGGGCCAGATGTGGCCCTTTGCTAGCCTTGCTTTATTCCTCCCACTGATATGAGGTACTATTCTTCCAACTGACTCCAACAAGGGGGCACTATTTCTTCCACTGATACCAATGATGAGATACAATTACTCCTACTAATAGGGGCACTACTCCTTATCCTACTGACCGCAAACCCTGAGGCCATATTTATTCCCACCAATGCTGGGCCCGGGACATTTTCTACCCCTGCTGGCCACAATCCAGCCCTCCTAAAGGCTGAAGAACAATAAACTGGCCCTGTGTTTGACCCCTGGTTTAGATAAACCTTAAAAGTTTATACATTTTTCAATTGCAAGTCTGGACTATTTAGCAATTGCACATCAGAGTTATGGAAAATCTACAAAATACTTGTAGCTCAGCAGTCAATTCCAACATACCGTATATACTCGAGTATAAGCCGACCCGAATATAAGCCAAGGCACCTAATTTTACCACAAAAACTGGGAAAGCTTATTGACTCGAGTATAAGCCTAGGGTGTGCCTCACTTTGCCTCACTGTGTCCATGACTAGACTGACGTTTAACATGGGAGTCTATGGAAGGGGTGCCCTGGCCGTAAGTCCCATAGAAAAGAAACTTCGCAAACTTATAGTGGAAGAGTGGGGCTATATGTGTGCTAAGTTTGGGGTCCAGAGGACCTACGACCGGCCAGTACTGGGTCCCCAAAGTAACCAGAGAAATGACCGTTTAACATGGGAGTCTATGGAAGGGGTGCCCGGTTTTGAAAAATCGGTTCTCCCCGGCCGTAGGTCTCCCGGACAAGAAACTTTGCACACTTGTAGAGGAAGAGTGGGGCTATATGTGTGCCATGTTTGGGGTCCAGGGGACCTACGGCCGGCCGGTAACGGCTCTCCAAAGTCCGGGAGATCAGGCGCAAAAAGGTGACTCGAGTATAAGCCGAGGGGGGCATTTTCAGCACAAAAAATTGTGCTTAAAAACTCGGCTTATACTCGAGTATATACGGTATGTCGATAAGCATGTTTTGCTCCCACACCATCTGCTTGGTGTCAGCCCTCACCAATCACAGTACAGACGCAAAACAAAGACGCACATCCACTTACAAGGGACAAGAAAAGAAGAACAGCACAGATGGAATACATACAGTACAGTATATGGAAGCTGCTTTACCAGCTAAACAACTTGTGTCTCTATTCAGCTACTCCTGAAATGTACACAGATCACTGTACTGTACAGCATGGTGACTTGAATTAGGGGCTGTCATAAATGCCTCAAATTCATGCTGAATCGGCCAGAACTGTGGGTAGCCCGGTCAGCACCAACCAGCTCGAGAAAAGTCACGTGAACAAATCGACTTTTGTTGAAGGAGCCAGGAGAAAAATTGTCAGCCAAAAAGAGAATGCATCCAATCAGATGCAGGCACTGCTTGGGTATGCTGACAGCCGTGGGTGGCGGCTGTCAGAATACAATAATCGCAGCAGGAGTTTCGTCTATATGTGCCGTTAAGAGTGAAATCGATTAGATTTCTTCCATTCAGCCTGCAGGCTGAACGAAAATAATCTACATAGTTTGCCAAACACTGACTGAAATTCGGCTGGTCCAGCAGGGACCAGATACATTTTTTTTTTGTATGAGAGCTCCGCAGAAGCTGATTCTTTACTTTACTTTACAAAGAGAAATGCCGGAAAACATAGCGATCAGCGGCTGCAGCCTCTAATTGGTGTATTCTGAACAGCGGTGGGTGCTGCTGACAGAAGTGAACGGGGGGTGTCCTCGATTCACCTCGTTTGTGTGGATGGAGGAATCTGTTAGCCTGCTAGCTGGGGGGGGTGGGGGGACTGTGTATGGCCAGCTTTACTGCATTTAACCACTGGCCTATGGGCACTTTGACCCCATTCCTGCTCAGGCCAATTTTTTCACACAGATAGAGCTTTAATTTAGTGATTTTTCATGACCACTGGATTTTTGTTTATTTTTTTGCAAAATAAACTAAAAAAAGACAGAAAAAAAAATGGTCTTAGTTTCTCCTATAAAATTTAGCAAGAAAGTAATTTTTCTCCTTCACTGATGAGGCAGCACTGATGGGCTGCACTGATGAGGAGGCAGCACTGATGGGCTGCACTGATGAGGAGGCAGCACTGATGGGCTGCACTGATGAGGAGGCAGCACTGATGGGCTGCACTGATGAGGAGGCAGCGATAGGAGGCTGCACTGATGAGGAGGCAGCGATAGGAGGCTGCACTGATGAGGAGGCAGCGATAGGAGGCTGCACTGATGAGGAGGCAGTGATAGGAGGCTGCACCGATGAGGAGGCAGCGATATGCTGCACTGATTACTACTGTTGCACACTGATGATCACTCCAATACATACAGATCTCTCTATAAAGAGTACCTGTCACATGCCTATTGAGGTCACAAGGGATGTTTACATTCCTTGTGACAACAATGAAAGTGATTACATTTTTTAATGCAACAGTGTAAAAATAAATAAATTACATTTTTATTTTTAAAAAGTGTCCCCATCTTTTCGTGCACACACGCAAAGGCGAAACGCACATGTTGGTCCCCCACGCACGCCCTTAAAAGCCATTTGATCATACCAAGATCAGTGTGAGCAAAGGCTTTTTATTTTTATAAATGGCACTGTTCACATTCACCCTACTGTAAAGTCATTGCTTCCAGTTCCCTAGATCATAGAGACGAACAGAGCGGTTCCAGTATTTGTACGTCTCTATGATCAGCCAGCGAAAGCGCTGCCTGGTCGACCAGGGGGGCGGGACAGCCTGATTAAGCCGCGGGAGGGGAGACGCTAGTGGGCAGCTAGGATTGCTTTCACAAGAGAGACGACCATCGGCTCTAAAAGAACAATACCGGAAGGATGCCCTGCAGCTGCTGGCATCATCCCGGTGTAAACAGTTGAAGTCCAGCGACAGACCGGTACATCGCCGGTCGTCAAGTGGTTAAAGCGGAAGTAAACCCATCGGTTTAACAGTTTCAAAAAGCAGTTACCGTACATGCCAACTGTCACATTGGTTGTGCTCTCAACCAAATTGTCAAACCATCCAATGGCTGGTGTCATAACTGATCACATGTGCAGCATCATGGCAGTTGAAGATTTAACAGAGGCCAAGATGGCAGCTTCCTTGCCTGGAAATGATAGGAGGGTTTACTCCTAGGAGCAGCAACAAACTGATGACCCATTGGCCCTACCAAAAGTTATAGTAATTCTCGGCATGTCAAGTACATCATCCAGCTTCCGCCAACATTGCCTACGGCGCGCATTTACAAAACTGTATAACTGTGATATGGATATCAGAGGGTAAGCTCCTTAGAGGGCAAGAACGGATGTGAATGGTTCAATCTCCTTCCTAAAGAGCTGTGAAATCGGTCAGCTCTTTATAACAGAATACAATAAAAAAACATTTAGCACTGCCAGCAATTAGAATTTCCAGGCGTTTTTGGAAATGTAATGACCAGCATGCTATGGCTATTTTAAATGCATATAAAGTACCGGTATATAAAATTATATAATACATGAGTTCTTTTATCTAGTGCTATACAAAATCAACAAATATTTTTGTGGTGACAGGTACTCTTTTAATCTAATGAATGTATATGTAAATCAGATCTAGACAACGTTTGTGACAAAATGGGGTCAGAGTGGAAGGTCAGACTAATCACTGACCCCATATTTCTTGTGTGAGAAGCTGGGACACCAACTGTCTACATCCTACAATGTAATTACACCCAGAAAAACACGGTCACTGCTCATACAGCAGGTAAATAATGCAGCCCATGCTGAGTAATGAAGAGGAGCTTTTTCTTCTTGTTCTGTCAGCCTAAAAGAGGTGAAAGATCAGCGTCAAAGTCTTGTTATTCAGATCACCTCCTGCATTGAAGCACTTAGCTACCCAATGACTCATTAAATCTAATGAACACTTTTTTGATTACAAGGTGCTGAGTTGACACGGTTCTACCCCACAGCAACCAACTACAATTCTCATTACTGATGACAGACCTATAGAAATGGTTTCTGATGTCACTTTTCTCATTTCTTTTTATTGAACAGGCTCCAATCGGTTATATACCGTACCAAGGTTTGTAAATGATGGCATGCTGCTTGCACATTATTAGCAGAGACGTATAGCGGCGACAAAGCATCAAACACAAAATCATGTCAGTTTATTCCCTTTAAAAAAGTTCTGGTCATGAGAGCCTTCTTTCAAATTACTGTATATACTCGAGTATAAGCCAAGTTTTTCAGCACATTTTTTTGTGCTGAAAATCCCCACCTTGGCTTATACTCAAGTCACCTTTTTGCGCCTGATCTCCCAGATATTTGGGGACCCGGTACCGGCCGGCCGTAAGTCCCCTGGACCCCAAGCTTGGCACACATGTAGCCTCACTCTTCCTCTACAAGTGTGCAAAGATTGTTGTCCGGGAGACCTACGGCTGGGGAGCACCGATTTTTCAAAGCCGGACACCCCTTCCATAGACTCCCATGTTAAAATGGTAATTTCTCCATTGACTTTTGGGACCCGGTACCGGCCGGTCGTAGGTCCCCTGGACCCGAAACTTGGCACACATGTAGCCCTATTTCTTCTCTATAAGTGTGCAAAGTTTTTTGTCTGGGGGGACCTACAGCCGGGGAGCACCGATTTTTCAAACCCGGGCACCCCTTCCATAGACTCCCATGTTAAACGTCAGTCTAGGCATGGGCACAGTGAGGCATGGGCACAGCGAGGCATGGGCACAGCGAGGCATGGACACATGGACACCCAAGGCTTATACTCGAGTCAATAAGTTTTCCCATTTTTTGGTGGTAAAATTAGGTGCCTCGGCTTATATTCGGGTCCGCTTATACTCGAGTATATACGGTACTATAGCTATCAGTACATATCTATACAATACTTTTTTTTTTTTTTAAATGCCATTTTAACTTTATAGCGACTTTACCTTGAGTAGAGACTAGTGATTTTCTACTTTTTGAAGCCAGAATCTAATTTGTTTGCAGTCCCCATACTCTTAACATTGCACATTTCCATATAAAATAATGGCACTAGGTACTGTAAACTTAAAGTGGTAGTAAAGCCTGCTTTGAGATTGCTACCTACGGGTAAGCCTATAATAAGGCTTACCTATAGGTAAAATGACTATCTCCTAAAACATACACCGTCTAGGAGATATTAACCCCTAATGCAGACGCTGACGTCATGGCGCATGCGCTCTGAAGGTCCGGGCATATCCTCCTGGACCTTTAGAGCTTCTTCCCGTGAACCAAGGGCTCCTCTCGCATGTGCTGGAGTGATGTAATCGAGGCTTCAACCACTCACAGTGCTGGAGCCCACTCACCCAGAAGAAAGGCCGGGGGAAGATGTCAGTCCTCTCAGCAGTGACAGCGTGTCGCTGGAATGGCTTTGTTCTAAGGAAAGTATTTCATACTAGCACATTATGCCATTGTCTCCTGCTGCAGTGTGAGCCAATCAGAGAGAGACCCGGGAGAGCTACTGCTCTCATGCACATTGCTGGATCAAAATGGGGCTCAGGTAAGTATAAGGCCTCATGCACACTGGATGTTTTTTGACGTTTTTACAGCAGCTGTTTTTGGCAGTAGACGTTTTTTTCTACAGTCATTAAACTCTCCATCGTGTTATCCTATGTGTCCATGCACACATATGCTGTTATCAGCAGTTTTGGGCAGTGGCGTTTTTGAGCAGTAAAAAAAAAAAAAAAACAAGTGGGTTCTGAGAGACGTTTTTCAGCTGTAAAAACGCTCTAACGCTGACAAACGTAGATAAACGCTCAAAAACATCACTCACCAGTGTTTAACGTTTTTGATCCATTAAAAAAAAATAAAAAATTCCTCAAGAAAAAAAAACGCAAAAAGACGCTAACGCGGAAAAAGCTCTAAAAAAAAAAACGCAAAAAAAACGCTATGTTGAAAAAAGATGAAAAAAGTTGAAAAACTCACTGCAAAGCTACTGGCATTTTTATAACGTCCAGTGTGCATGAGGCCTAATGAGAGGCTTGGGGGGGGGGGGGGGGGGGGGTTGCACCCAGAAGGTTTTATACCTTAATGCACAGAATCCATTAAGGTAAAAAACCTTCTGCCATTAGAACTGCTTTAAGAGTAAGGCTAGACATACATTGTCAGATTTCTCTTCTTTAGCCAAGAAATCAATCCAAAATAAACAGTGTGGATGGAGGAATCTCCGGTGCTGGCTATAGTTAGACAACCACAGCACCTGCGGCTGCCTAAATACCCCAATGGCGACTAAATCTGTTCATATATAAATCACTGTTCAGTGGACAATTTTTTCCGCATTGAATTGCAATCTGCGTAGGGGGTTCTTTAGTGTGAGTACAGTAAGGATGTGGAACTCCCTTCCACAATTGGTGGTGTCAGCAGGAAGTGTCAATAGTTAAATAAAAACAAAAAAACTCTTAGATGGGCATCTTGGCAAACGCAATATACAGGGCTATGGGAAATATTATTGACAAACACACACTTACACAGGTTGAACTGGTGTCTTTATTCAACCTTATTATGTAACCGATTTCTGTCAAGCTAGGTGGTGCAGACAGGACCCGCAGCTTGAAATCTGTGTAAATCAGCAGGAAATCTGACAAAATTTGAGCTGTGTATGGTTAACTTCAGAGGACACAGGTAATCGCTCCATGTGTGATTACATGCACCATTGATTTGTGAAAGCTTCCTGCCTGTAGCTGATCGGAAAAAGGATGCCCGCCTGTCGCAGCGCTGCCCGCCCGGGAACCTAGAGGGGGTAAGTGCTGGGTGACCAACCGACGACAAGACGGATCCAAAAAAACAAACAAACCCATAAGCCACCACTGCTGTGGTTAGTGTTCTCAGCAGTATGCAGGAAGAGGCAGAAAGGTCGAGATACTGGCAGGATCACCAGGTTATTATTCGCATGTACAGTGGAACCTCGGATTGCGAGTAACGCAGTTAACGAGCATTTCGCAATACGAGCACTGGATTTGAAAAAATCCTAACTCGGTTTGCGAGTGTTTTCTCGCAAAACGAGCAGGATTCAGGCCAAAGCGGTGTGCAGTACCGCGTTTGGCCATAGGGGGGCTGGAGCCGAGCGCAGCCGATCGGCCATGTTCGGAAATGCTCGGAAAGACACAGAAATACTCAGTTTCCGAGCCTTGCCGAGGTCAGCCAAGGTGTCCTCGGGCGTTTCTGGCCGTTTCCAAGGCTCTCTGGTGCCCCCCCCCCGACCTCTGGCCGCATGCGGTATTGCATGCCATTGAAGTCAATGTGGAACAAATTATTTTCGTTTCCACTGAAGTCAATGGGGAAACTCGCTTTGATATGCGAGTACTTTGGATTACGAACATTCTCCTGGAACAGATTATGCTCGTAATCCGAGGTTCCACTGTATAAAAAAGAAAGAAAGAAAGAAAAGTATGGCGTTAGATTTAACTGACCATAGGACCAATTCAAGTTTTAGGTATCTTCCATACATGCTGCTGGAACATACTAAGTTTAGTACGCCATTACTTTATATATGTTAGCCGTCCCGTTTTTGGGAATAAATGACTTTTTTAGGTACACATTGTAGTGTAGTAATTTCCCTGACAATCTTGTGTTTGTTCTCAGCTGCTAGGAGATGTTCTTGGCGGCTCCTCCTTGTAAGACGGGGTACGTGTTGCATGTCTCAGTACTGTCATAGGATCACCAGCTATGGGGGACAGGAATTGTACTGACACAAGGAAATACTGATCACAAGAATCTGGACTTAATGAAGAATAAAAGAAGTAAACACTGCTCTAAACTGTATTTAACAAATCCCAGATTGAATGAGGCAGTTATGCAATCTACTGTCCATTAATTCATTAAATGGCTCTGTGCAACGCCAATGCAAATGCCACAATAAAACGTAGAGGAGATGAACAGGTTTATATGGGCTTTATGCATCAGGCTGGGATTTAGAAAATTTAAGTGTCAACAGCAGCAGTCTGAGTCAGTGTATATTCTCTGGGACTTCAGAAGTCAAGCACAAGGCTTAATGTACACGGGACCTTTTACAACCTCTCCTGAACGATTTAACTTGACAGATAATTACCGACGTTTAAAAAAACGTCAGTTTTGCCGCGTTTAGAAGCTTTTTGTTTTAGTTATAATAGTCAAAAATTAAAAACGCCTGTAAAAACGCCTGTAAACGTAATACGGCTAAACGCGAGTTACCGCGTTTACAAACTGTTACAGATGTTTGGCGTTTCAAATGCCTCTGAACATCCATCCTGAATGCATTTTTTTGCGTTCCAAAAAATGCTTCTAAACTCAACTGCCTAGAAACGACTATAAACAACTCTGTGTACATGTACTGATAGGATAACAGAAGAGAGTTCAGGAGCAGCTGAAAAAAATGCCCCAACTGCTCCTAAACATCCGTTTACCAGCAGCAGTGTACATGAGGCCTTAAAGCGAAGGTTCACACAAAAGTGAACCTCCGCTTTTCGGAACCCTCCCCCCCTCCGGTGTCACATTTGGCACCTTTCAGGGGGGAGGGGGTGCAGATACCTGTATAAAACAGGTATTTGCACCACTTTCGGGAGCAGACTCCCGCGGGAGTCCCGCCCCTTCGCGTCACCCCCCCCCCCCCGTTGTGTTCTGGGAAACACTCGGCTCCCAGAACACAATGGGAACCAGTGAGGACAGCGCAGCGCGACTCGCACATGCGCCGTAGGGAACCAGGCAGTGAAGCCGCAGCGCTTCACTTCCCGATTCCCTCACCGAGGATGGCGGCGGGGGAAGCCGAGAGCCGAGCGGTAGCTCGGCTTCGGCGGGCGACCTGGACAGGTAAGTGTCCTTTTTTTGAAAGTCAGCAGCTGCAGTATTTGTAGCTGCTGGCTTTTAAAAAAAAATAATTCTGGTGAACCTCCGCTTTAAGCCTCGTACACACGGTACAAAAATCAGAAGGTAGGCTGTTGTCCGAAGTTCTTATCGTTAATACGCTCCTTTCAACAATTGTTTTCCAATTTTCGGCCAACAAATGTTGGATGACAGGCTAGTAAATTTTTGTCAAACGACAGCTGCACGTCAGATTTTCGTATGGTCAGTACACAAATCTGTCACACATAAAAGTCGAAAGTACAAACACGCATGCTCGGAATCAATGCTCACCAAACACGAAATTAGCAGAAGGGGTCCAAAGGGTGGCGCTCAAGAGCTGAAATTCCTCGTAGTACATCACTAGGTTTGTGTTTGTGGCATGACAATTTGTGGAACGTTAGTATGCAAGACAAGATCTTGGCACACGCCCTTTTGACAAAAATCAGACGCTCGGTTGTCTAACAATCGTACCGTGTGTACGAGGCTTAAGAATACTCTTTCTGTACAGACACAGAAAAATACATTGGTGACATTTCAAGACATTCCTTGGAGAGTCACTTGCTCCTGACAGATGTGCAATGCCTTATAACACGATAAGCTTTGAAAACCTCTGCTTTGGAACATGATTTTATTTATTTTTTTGCATTCTTGTCTTCAATTATTGCCAATACGAGATATCTTCAGAACATAGGATTAACCCTCATACTAGATTATGGATCTGCCCCACAGCCACTTATAAAACAGAATGTATCTTGAGGAAACAGGGAATTGGTGTTTAAAAAATTCCACTCCAACTAACATTAACCCACCAGCAAAGGTCCTTTAAAGACATCTGCTCTACTTGCAGCAGACAACACCCCACTTACCTTCACACTTCTGCGGGAGTGAGGAGAAGAATCCCTTGTGTAAGCTCCAGGCAGGGCTAAAGATGGTCTTCTCACCCCCACATGACAGATTGACAGCACGAGTCCTGGAAATTAACCACCCAAGTATCCATCACTACATTATTGAAGGAGCCACATGCTCCTCCATACCTGGAAGTATGAGATATCCCTCCACTTCAGGCAACCAAATGAGTTGGTTTAAAAGGGAAGGGAAGGAAAGTATAAGCTTGGGGGTAGGGTTTAAGAACAGGCTTACTTTAAAGCGGAGGTCCGCCTAAAAAAAAAATTATTAAAAGTCAGCAGCTACAAATACTGCAGCTGCTGACTTTTAATAATCGGACACTTACCTGTCCCAGGGTCCAGCGATGCGGGGGAACGAAGCCCCGCTCATCTCCCCCTCCTCTCCGCGCCGCCGGCATTGTCACTGTGGGCGCCCGGCTGTGGCTTCACAGCCGGGCACGCACTGCACATGGGCGAGCCGCGCTGCGCACTATGATTGGCAGAGCAATCACCTGGGAACTGTGACGTGTCCCAGATGATTGCGGAGAGGGAGGGGGGAGAGGTGACTTGGGAGCTGGAACCTTCTAAAAAGAGGGTTTCCGCCCCCCCCAAACAACTGACATGCCAAATGTGGCATGTCAGGGGGTCACCTTTCTTTAAAGTGGAAGTTCCATTTTTGGGTGGAATTCCACTTTAAGGCTGCTTTCACATTGCAGCCACCCGAGCGTTAGGGGTAAAGCATCACTCGTTTTAGAGGTGCTTTACCGCTGTTTTGGCGGCGCTTTAGCACCGCTCTTCGAGCAGTAGCGGGGCGCTTTTAAACCCCAAGAAGGGGTTAAAAAGGGGTAAAAGTGCCTGTGTTGCGGCGCTTCCGAAGCAGTTTTTAGCCACTTCGCAAGCGCTGCCCATTTATTCCAATGGGCAGGGGCAGTCTGGGAGCACTGTATACACCACTCCTAAACCGCCTAAAGATGCTGCTTGCAGGACTTTTTCTAACATCCTACTAGCGCACCGCCCCAGTGTGAAAGCACTCAGGCTTTCACACTGGGGTGGCAGGGGAGGCAGTTTTCAGGTGCTTTAGAGGTGTTATTTCTAGCACTAAAACGCCTGAAAACTGCCCCAGTGTGAAAGGGGTCTTAAGCTGAAGAATTGGTATAGACCATTTTGCATAGTTACATTGGTCCAGCTTGGATCAATGTAAATATACATGTTCATACAGTAGTAGGCACTCCTACTACATTGATAACTAAGAGTTGTGATCTCATCCATGACATGCAGCATCTATTGCTACTAGACGCTTGGTCTGTTTTTCATAGTTACATCGGTCTAGCTAGGAACAATGTAGCTAGCTATGCATGCTCCATACCTGTGGGATCCCGTGGAAGCTGAAAATCACTGTAGTAGCCACTGCCACTGCAGTGATCCTCACCAGATTCCATTTATTTTTTTTGCCTAGTAAGTGCCCTGTTGCCTAGTAAACACGGGAGGGTGCTCATTTGGCACGGGCGCCATATAGAGAACACTTTGCATTTCCTCAATTAATATAAAGTGTTTTCTGATTGCACAAGGTGAAGACATCATGACATCACCACCCTGCCTCTCCACCTCGTCCAATTGAAGAATGCTTTGCATTCATTGAGAAAATCCGAAGTGTTCCTTGAATGTTCCCCGCACTTTGCATAATGAATGAACAAAAAAAAAAAAAAATGGGAATTTTGACTTGCCTGCAAGTTTCTTATTATGAATTATAGTAAAAGACTTGTATTCATAGACCATGGGTTATATACAGGCTTTCTACAAGTGATTGGACACTGGCAAAAAGAAAAAATCTGCAAGGACTTACCCTGTGCACACTCATAGAACACTACCCACTCCACGCGACTCCAATTTTTATGCAAGTGTAGCGGGGTCTCCGTTGAGGCCCCATGGACTACGTTACCCAGAACCCCGTTTGGCACCCAGGGTGCATTGGGCTGCCGCAGAGACTCATGGGTGGGGTATAAAAGGGGAGGGCGAGGCTCAGCCCGGCCTCTTTGGACACCACGCGGCTGGCAAGAGGACTTCCTGTGCGGACTTGCTGTGAGTGCAAGGCCTGAGGCCTGAGCATTGTGCACTTCCAGAGAGCCTTCCACCTTACTGTGGAGCCTGTGCGGCGACAGACATCTACCTGCTTGAGGGACGTCAGTGAACAGGAGATCAGGCGGTGGGAGTCCCGGACTGGAATCGAGTCCGGAGGGGTGAGAGAGCACCTGCTCACAACCATACTTGAGTACTTTACTAGGCCTATAGACTGCCTTGGCTCATCGGGTGATATTCCCCTTTTCCTGTCAGGAGACTAGTTCGAGGACGGAGTCACATAATCTCCGGGGAGTTGTTCCATTACCTTAGACCTTGTTGGATTACAAATATTGTTCCTGCATGTGCACCACCGATCATCTGGCATGCGAAGATTCCTTCTCTAGAGACTGAGTTTTAGCCAAGTCAGGCCTGACTGGGAGTTGATAATACTGTTGGGCACCATATTGCTAACGGGGACCCAAGCTTATCTTTAACTACTGTTAGTATAACTGCAGGGCTTTGCATGCATGTGTTATATGTAATATTAATTGTTCACCCCCTTTTATCTACAAGTAAACCTTTTTCCTTTTCTCAAATCTGGTGTTGGAGTCCTTATATATATTATTCTGGGATTGTGTGTAAACTGTTATAGAGTTATATAGAAATACCACCCCTAGACTAGCTGTGCCAGAGAAGGGCTGAGTAGATTGCCGGGGGTTGGCTGTGCTGTGTACAGGGCCCAAAAGCAAACCAGCGGCTCCCTTAGTTTGGGGGGTATCGCTACACAAGCAATAAGGAGTGATGACAAAAGACAGGGGGAGGGCCTGTGTCCTGTACTGTACTAAAAGATAAGGAATTTACAGGCAAGTCAAAATTCCTATCATCTTACTCATGCAGCTCAGAACACATGACTTGAATTCATAGAACATCCCAAAGCAATAAACTGAGGAGTGAGCAACTACCTAACTAAAAAGAACTGCCAACTGGCCCACAAAAACAAGAGCTAAAAAAGCTCCCAAAACACTCAAATGACATCTTGAAGCACCGTGTAGCTGAAGATTGATCAGTCAAGGCCTGAACATCCACCTAGTAGAACATGGAGAACATGTGAACAGAGGAGAAGGGGGTAGCCTTGCAAATCTGGAATATATAGTGCGTATAGAAAATAATCACCAACACCCCCCCCCCCTCTAAAATAATCACATTTTGTTGCTTTTCAGCCTGAAACGAAGACAGACGTAGTTTTTGTTGTATACAGCTGTATTTAGTCAGTACAACTTATAACATCCAAGTAGAAGCTATAATACCAACATGTCAGAATATAAATAAATATCAAAAACTCAATCAGGTGTAGCCAATCACCTTCTCAATGGCACACAAAGCCATGTGACTTTCAACTGTGATCAGCTGTGGTCATTTTGATTAGCTCAGCATATAAAGAGCTTTCCTGGGGCATTTCAGTCGCTGGTAGTGCAACTGAAGCAATCAACTATGGGTGGCAAAGCACTGTCACCGGGATCTCCGGGATAAAGTTGTGGACAGGCACAAGTCAGGCAATGGATACAAAATTATGTGCAAGGCTATATCAACGCCTAAAAGCACAGTGAAGTCTAGTATTAGGAAGTGGAAGGTATTTGGTACAACACAGACCCTCCCTGGATCAGGACATCGCTCCAAATTGGAGAAAAGATTCAGGAAGAAACTGGTCAGAGAGGCTACCAAGAGGCCTACAGCAACTCTGAAGCAGTTGCAGAAATTTATGACAAAGAGTGGTCATTGTGTGCATGTGACAAGATCACAAATTCTCCACAAATGTGGTTTGTATGGGAGGGTTGCAAGAAAAAATTCACTCCTCAAGAAAGGCCACATACAGTCACGACTGAGCTTTGCCAAAACGCATCTTGACAATTCTGAGGCCACATGGAAAAAGGTGTTCTGGTCAAAAAGGCTAAACATGAATTTGTTGGCCCGACACCAAACAGTATGTCTGGCAGAAATCCAATACAGCTCACCATCCAAATAACACCATTCCCACAGTAAAGCATAGAGGTGGTAATATCCTGTAATGGGAGTGTTTCTCTGCAGCAGGGACTGGAGCACTTGTCAGGATAGAAGGAAAAATGAATGGGGCAAAATACCAAATTCTTGAGAAAAATCTGCTGTCATCTTCCAGAAAGTTGGCAATGGGAAGAAGGTTTACCTTCCAACATGACAATGACCCAAAGCACACAGCAAAAAATGACCACTCAATGGTTGAAAAAGAAAAGGTGAATGTCCTTGCATGGGCTAGTCAGAGGCCAGACTTAAACCCCATTGAAAATCTGTGGAATGACTTGAAGACTGCGGTCCACAAACGGTCATCATTAAAGCGTAACTCCACCTTTGTCAAGATACAAACATTCCCCTCTGGGTGATCTATGTACATTGCAAGGATTATAACAAGCTTTGTTGCAGATTCCTACCTTTTGTTATTCTGAAGAAATCCCTCTGTGTTTCTCTGTGCCTCTGTTCTGAGTGGGGCTAATGGGAGTAATTTCATAATTAACTGTCAGGTGTGCAGATGCAGGGCACTAATGAGGAAAGCTGCTGGGCCTGCATCCCTTTAGACGTGTTCCTATTGAAAATATCTCTCCAAAAATGTCATTTTTGTTGCAGGGGATGCCTGAAATCTGACGTGTATCTTATGCACTCTTCTGGGAAAATTGTTGAGCCATTCACACAAGCAGGAAATTATGTTTCTGGGGAGTGGTCAGTACACACTTTGTGTACAGAACAACTCCAGGTAGCCATATTGCAATGCATTCTCAGAAAATTACAGTGGCTGCAGATTGGAAAGGTAATTTTTTATAATATTCCATCACAATATGATTAGTGTCGCAATTATATGCGCCATATTATTTTTTCTTTCGTTTCTATTTTTTTTCCCCACGAAAGTGGAGAGTTACCCTTTAAATTTAACTGAACTTGAGCAGTTCTACAAAGAAGAGTGGGAAAATATTGCAAAGTCTAGATGTGCAAAGTTAGTAGAGACATATCCCAACAGACTAAAGACTGTAATTAAAGCAAAAGGTGGGTCAACAAAATACTGACACAAGGGGGTGATCCTTTTTCCAACTCAGTGATTCTGTTTTTTCCTTGGTATGTTTTGGAGCAGGACAGAGGAAGGGAGGATAATATCCTCATTGTAAAAAAAGTGGGAAAGGAGAGAGCGTGCACCCGGGGCGGCACTAGCAAGTATTTTGCCAGTGTCCATTTACCTGAAAGTAGCCTGCATAAAACACATTGTTTAAAAATGCAAGCCCTGTGTCCTGTACTGTACAATTAAGTTATTCTCATTTAAAATGTGCATAAAACGAATGCAGTGACAGACGTCAAAAACGCTTATTACTGCATCTGCAAAGGTGTGACAGGGCCCTAAGGATTACCAAACTGTAAGGAATAATATAATCTCCACCCTCTAGAGACTCCTCAAAGACGAGAAATCATTCAAAAATAATACAAAGTAGTTCATTTGTATATCCTCTGCAACCCAGAGGGGTTAATTAGAACACTTCATACATGTGAGGCATAATACATACAATAAGCACAGACCTCATCTTCATTCAATCTATCCCAATGACACCTGGCACTACACACTTTCTCTGCGCCAATTATGAAAACCCAAGTTTATTCAATAACAATATCAATAGAGAGTTGCTAGCTACACATCTTTCATAAACTTAAAGCCGTGTTCCGCCCAAAAACAAAAAAATTAAAGCCAGCAGCTACACATTCTGCAGCTGCTGACTTTTATTATAATAGGACACTGACCTGTCCTGGAGTCCAGCGATGTCGGCACCCGCAGCTGATGTTTCCATCAGCTGTCGGGTGCTGCCGCTGTCATTGCGGGTAAGGAAACACAGCAGTGTAGCCTTTCGGCTTCACGCCGGGAACCCTACTGCGCATGTGCAAGGCCCCGCTCCTCTCTCCTATTGGCCCGGCGTCCGGGGGAGGAGAAGGGAGCCCCGCGGTGATGTCACGGGCCGCGGCCTGGACTCCTGGAAGTGGGAAAGGATACCTGTCAAAGACAGGTTACTTTCCCCCCTCCCCCCCCCAGGAATCAGATGAGCGGAAGTTCTACTTTTGGGTGAAACTCTGCTTTAAGAAAAAAATAAAAATGAATTAAAATGTAGTTTTAATATAAAGAGCATATTGGTTTACTTTTGTGCATATAGCCAAGGCTGTAAGAGCAAAGAGCTGTAATATGTGTGTGGTGATAATACTTATGTAGCAATACCCCCAGAGAGCTGCTGGTATTATTTTCGGGCCTGTAACACTCTGCCGTCAACCCCCAGTAACTGGCTCTATCCTCCCTTGGCACTGCTAGTGAGACTAAAGGATGGCGAGACCCGTAGGCTATGGGTATCACAATCCTGCAGATAACATACATAGTAATCACACCACACAAAGTGTCTGCTTAATCACTAACGCGTTCACTGAGTAAAATAAAAGATCAGATTAAACAGTAGTACATCTATTAATGCAGAGCCCTGCGATAAGATCTAGTCAGCATATAAAAAACAGGTATACAATCCCCTCTATCCTATGCGCATCAATTAATAAACCCCGCTTGCAAGCTTCCCCCTTGTGGGCAAGATGGAGCCCAGCAATGTCTCTACTCTATTCAGTCAGGCCTGACTACTTAGTTCACAATGTTTCTGTAGAGAAGGATCTTCGCTAGCAATGGTGGTGCACTTTGTAGGTTATTTGTAATCCACAGGGTGTAAAACAATTAGCTGCTGAATGTGCGACAAAGGATTCAACTAAGGCTGCACGGCACACTGTCCCTCTGGTGAGCAGCTGAACTTGATAACGATGGGCCCTAAGCAAAGGACACTGGGCCCAAAGAGTAACTTAAGAAATCTTCGAGCAAGTGCTCTCTCACCCAACCGAACCAGTCCGTGCGGCCGACTTCCACCACTGTGCGTCCCCCACACAGTCTCACGACACCCGGGGACTCTGATTCTCCCGACAAGCCTTGGAAGGTAGATACTCGAGACGTCTCAGGGATTCTTCCGTGAAGGGTAGAAGGCTCTTTGGATCCACAGGGCCCAGCTCTCAGGCCTAGTCCGGAACAACAGACACAGCACAGAGTTCCACTTGCTAGGCGGGCGATGTCCAAAGAGACCCCCTGTCCTGCTCCGCCCCTCCTTATATAGTCCAACCCCAGCAGACCTTGCGCCGGGCCCAAAGGAACTGTGGGTATCCCATTGCATACTGGGTAAGGTAGTCTTTAGGGCTACCTAAAGCAACACCCCGCTATACTTACAAGTGATGCAACATACAGGAAGGGACAAGTATGGGGGGGGGGGATTAGGAGTGGTCTGTGTACTTTGTAACCTATCCAAGTAGGCGTCAAAGTTGCCAATCCCTAGAACCGGCAATACACGGTTCGAACCATTAATGGGTACAACCAACCTGCTGGATTCGCTTGGGATTGTCGCAAGAAGCTGCTATAGCCACTAGCGATTGTCACTGGTGGGGGCGGCTTCCTGCCAGAAGGGATTCCCCTGTCAACATTGTCTGTGGGGGAATCGTGCAAATTTCTTTCCTGCAACCCGTGGTTGCAGGAAAGAAATTTGCACCATCTATGGCCTTCTTAAAAAGACAGTTGTGCTCTCCTCTACAGAGAGATCTAAGACTGTCATCTTTACTAAAGTTAAGGAAGAGGGAAGCATGATACACCTGATCTTGCTTATTGAATAAAAGATCCGTGATGACAAATCCTTACTGTGAAAATCATCCTTTAATTGCCACGTGCAGCAGCTATTTTAATCTGTAACATTCCTGCCTACATATGACTATCAGCATGTTTCTTACTTTGCCAAAATAAAGCTCCTATGGTAATGGCTGCTTACATTATGTGAACTGTAAGGTAATGAAAGGTGAAGACATTTCCTCCCACTGCAGTCTTTTATCCTCTGCATTCCTGCAGTACCCAAGTGCTATATCCCCCACTCTTCACTCATTAATAACAGCAGCAGCTTTAATGGTCCTATTGTCTGCCACCCACCTACTAGGTAAACACTGTTCATTGTGAACATTCCTCTGATCCCTCATTTTTCATGACAGTGCCTTTGCTTTTTTGCCCTTATATTAAAACCTCTGATGCCACAATAAACGGAACTCAAAGTATCTTCATCACACTTAATTAACCAAGCTGGAGCTGCCAGGCCCTACCCTTCAATAGAATAACACGTGCCTGAACAGGAGAGTAAACATTTATTGTTCAATGATTGCTTTAATAAATGAACTTTGCAACTGACAAGAAGATTATTTTCTACATATATCAAGACAATCACAGTTTATGTTGGGATGACCCATTAGCAGAGAGTTCTGATGTCAAAGACCAGCTCTGGGCAATATTTTTTTAATGTTTTGCTGAAGCACTAATTAAAAAAAAAAAAAAAAAAAAAAAAAAAAGCATCTTTGGCTGCAAATCGCAACTCCTCTCCAGCGTGGTTCTTTGTAGTAATTTATTTTCACCACTAGATGTCCTCAGTTTAAGGGCTGAGAACATCCTTTGTCTTGCCACTTGAGGGCACAACGTCCTGCACTCACATACAGCACAGGGGTTCATTTACTAAAACTGGAGTGCAAAATCTGGTGCAGCTGTGCATGGTAACCAATCAGCTTGCTCCAATAAAGTAGAGCTATAGGCAAACCTTTTTTTTTTTTTTTCCATTTTGGGCAAAGCAAGGGAGGGTTATAACCCTTATCAGATTATTATTTTTGCCATCTGTGTTCCATTGCGGAGATTTCCCTTCATTTCCTGTCCCATAGCCAAATAGAAAGTGAGAGTAAATTGTTGTTTGAGCATCTGCTTTTTGGACGTAATTTCAGGCATTTCTTTTGCCAGGATATGCATCTTCACGCATAAGTGCGCACACTACATCCCTAAAAAAAAAATACATTTGAGTATTTGTGCGCATTCCAGTGCAAAAAACTGACTGGGAACAGATTTTTCTATTATTTTTTTTACTCAATACGCAGCGTTTGTTTACGTGCCTGTGTGTACTGGCACATTGTAAACAATGGGCTGCATTGTAGATCAGTAAAAAAAAAAAAAAAAATGCTGTACTGAGCTTTTTCAAGCTGCATTGTGCAAGAGGCCTTATGCCGCGTACACACGACCATTTTTCTCGTCGGGAAAACTCATTTTTTCACTTGGACGAGAAAAACGCCTGTGTGTAGGCTCTCCAGCAGTTTTCCCGACGAGAAAACTGCCAAGAATCACGACGAGAAAAATTAGAACAGGCACTAATTTTTCTCATCGCAAATCGCAGCATTTTTTTCCTCTGCAGTTTTCCCATAGGGAAACACTGCTAGGGAGCCTACACACGGCCGGTTTTCTCGACCAAGAGAAAACATGTCGTGAAAAACGGCCGTGTGTAGACTGGGAAAAGGGGACCAAGTCGGTCCTCGTTTTTCCCGTCGGGTTTCACGGCAGTGTTTTCACCGCTGAGAAACTCGGTCGTGTGTACGCGGCATTATAATTAGTCTGTCAGTGAATTGGCAGATCCCATATTGAACTATAATCAGCCTGCACTCTCTGGTTCATTCATTTCTCGGGGGAGCCCAAAAAAAGAAAAAAAAAAGACACACTAGATCGATCGGACCCCTCAGATCCAGGTTCATCAGCTGGTGGGGTCTTCTGAGGTTTAGAGGTGACCACAGATTGTCAACTCCCATTAAAAGTCCATGCTATCAAAAAATAACCAATGTCTGTTGGTAGATTTAAAATACAGCGCAGTTAAGGCAGTCATACGAAAAATGCAACACCTTATGTAACCGTGACCCACTCAAGCAGATAGAGTTATCCTAATACATGAATATCCATGAGTCACAGCCTGGTTATTAACATAACAGCAAATGAAGTACCGTATGTTAATAGCTATCTGATGGTCATAAAACCACTGATGGAATTGTTCAACTGTGAAGAAAGCAGGACCTTAGCAGCTTCCAATAAATCTCATTTAAATCACAGAAGATGTGGTAATATAATGTTAGACCATGAAAAGGCAACCAATGTAAAATGTAGGTGCCTCTCAGGCTCCAGAGGGTCCTAGTCCATCGCCAACTGCTGGGAGCGCCGGCCAGGAACGGAGCTCATCTTTGCGCTAAATGTCAACGTGTAGTGATGAAGATATCCCTCGAGTCGCACATCGCTGCAAATCCCCTATGAAAGAGTATTTGGCAGTCTCAGCCCTGGCTCCAGACAGGCCATGCCAACGCATTTCACTCTACCCCCTGGAGCTTAGTCATGGGAATGGGGAGGTAAAATGCATCATCGGCAGCCGATGTAGCATTTAACCTCCCCTTGCCTGGAATCCTCATTACTAAACTCCAGGGGGTAGAGCGAAACGCGTTGGGCATGGCCTGGCTGGAGCTGGGGCTGAGACTGTAAAATACTCTTTCATAGCGGATTTGCAGTGACGTGCAGCTCGAGGGATATTTTCTTCATCATTAAAAGGCAAAACACACACCCAAAAACAATCAGCTGCAGCTGGCTTCTGTGACTTCTCTTCCACCATCAAAAAATGTTCTGAACCAACGTCTACTATGTGGAGATGGGCTTGTGCCATATTGTGTTACACCGAATACTATGTAGATTATGGCAAACTAACCTCCAACCTGCCCCCCCTGCAGGGATGACAGGTCCATCCATGATCTGCCATCTTTGCTTCCTCCTGGTCCTGCCATGCTCCTGGCCATTGCAAATAAGAGTAACATCATCCCCAGCACCTGGCTCTACTCTCAGCATGCCAAGAATCAGCTGGGATGTATACTGCGCATGCACCGCGCAGTGTACACAAACAGGAATAAAATGTTATGAACCTGGTTCAGCATTTTTGTAAAAAAAAGACTTTGCATGTCTCTTCTGCCAAAAAACTCCAAGCTATTGTTCACAAAGGCTTCAGCTTGTACAAGAGCAAGGTGAACAGCAAGCTTTTGGAAAGCAATTGCAGAGCTTTTGGCAAGCATCAACTATTTTTCTTTAGGTCTTGAGGCTGGGATGACACACTAGTGTGAATTTGATGCGGGTTTCCCCGCTTTCAATTCGCATGTCAGGAGATTGTGACTGGCTCTCAATGGAGCTGGTTCACATATCTCCAGGACATCTGCGGAGCGAGAGGCACAGGAGTTCTATGTGTCTTCTGGTCAGAAATTCGGACCAGAAACGGAGAACAGGGAAGCACCAGACCCCCCCAGCTGCGAGCCGCTCTGCACGGCAGTGTGAACCCAGCCTTAAAGAACACTTTGGTTCCAGTTTTGGATTGTTAACCACTTGCCGACCTCCTCCAGTATATATACGTCGGCAGAATGGCACATCAACGTACCTTTAACTGCCTGACGTGGGGGTCGTGCGCGGGCCGCCGCCGGCGGCGCGCTCGCGACCCTGCTGCCTACCCCGTGGGTCCCACGGACTCGATTGCAGCGATGGTCTCACGGAGGCATAGAGCAGGGAAATGCTTGTGTAAACAAGCATCTCCCTGCTCTGTCTAGTGACAATGACACGGATCTCGGCTCTTTGTACTTGGAGCGGAGATTGGTGTCATGTCACACAGAGCCCAACCCCCCCCTCAGTTAGAAACACTCATCAGGGCACACTTAACCCCTTTAGCGCCAACTAGTGGTTAACCCCTTCACTGCCAGTGTCATTTTCACAGTAACCAGTGCATTTGTATAGCACTGATTGCTGTGAAAATGACAATGGTCCCAAAAATGTGTCAAAAGTGTCCGCCTTAATGTCGCAGTCACATAAAAAAAAAAAAAAAAATCACAGATCGCCCCCATTACTAGTAAAAAAAAAAAAATATAATAATAAAAATGCCATAAAACTATCCCCTATTTTGAAAACGCTATAACTTTTGCGCAAACCAATCGATTCCAATCAACCGATTGCGATTTTTTTTTACCAAAAATATGTAGAAGAATACGTATCGGCCTAAACTGAGGAAAACAATTGTTTTTTATATATTTTTGGGGGATATTTATTATAGAAAAAAGTAAAAAATATTGAATTTTTTTCAAAATTGTCGCTCTATTTTTGTTTATAGTGCAAAAAATAAAAACCACAGGAGGTGTTCAAATACCACCAAAAGAAAGCTCTATTTGTGGGGAAAAAAAGGACGTCAAATTTGTTTGGGAGCCACATTGAACAACCGCGCAATTGTCAGTTAAAGTGACGCAGTGCCGAATCGCAAAAAGGGGTCTGGTCATTAACCAGCCAAAATGGTCCAGGGCTTAAGTGGTTAAACACAGATCTTAAAAACAAAACTAAAAGTTCCGCTGTTGCATACTATGGCTTTTTATTACTGAAGACACATGCAAGATCTCTTCTGCAATAAACTACACCTACTAGCCTGCTTACAGGCAAGTAGGTGTACTGGTGTGAAAACTGAGCTGTACATGCGCAGCTCAGCCTACAGCGGCCGGCCGGATCCTTGTGTGCCGGAATGACTAACCCCTGCGAATGCGTAGGAGACATCATCCCACGCCAGCCAGAAAGATGGCTGGAAATTGGCACACAGGAGATGCCGGTGCGGGATCATTGGAAAGGTGAATATTCATCTGTTTAGTTCTACGTTTTAAGTGAGGATTAAGCAACCCGATCTACTGCTTAGGTGATCACTTACAGTACATGCTGCATTTTTCATTATGGTAGTGGCCCTGTCCTCTGGATGGGTCCCTCAGCACTAGTGAAGGTCTAACTTCCAGAATGGCCCCTATTCTCTTACAAGGCCCTATTAAGCCACCCATGCATGCGTACTCCCATCCAGGAGCTGTGTGCATCCGCAGCAACACAAAACTCGCATGCCCTAGGACGGCAAGGAAGAGCATGCAGCTGCTCAGAGTTGTACACAACCCATGGGCCATGGCAAAAAATTTACAGCATGTTGCTTTCGGCCGGCGGTACCCACCGGCAAGCACAACCCATTCAAGTGCAATGCAATGCACCCAGTTGCAACGTGGCATTTTGAGGGTTAGGAAAAATAGAGAAGGGTAAAAAAGGGTAAAGCTCCATAGCAGGGGCCAGGGTGGACTTGATTTAAATCAACTCAATTCAAATCATAGTTTTTAAAGAGCAACTGACATTTTCTGTCCCGCAGCGGCTCCTCCTCTTACCCGCTGTGGACTCACCGACAGTCCCATTCCTTAATGGGACAGCTGGTGATGCGGCAGTGACACAACAAGGTGGGGGACGTGGCGGCAGCAGGTGAGTGGATGCCCGCTAACAAACATTGACATGATGGATCTGAAATGACAGGTGCTCTTTAACCACTTAAGAACCGGAAGGATTTGCCCCCTTAATGACCAGGCCATTTTTTGCGATACGGCACTGCGTTGCTTTAGCCGACAATTGCGCGGTCATGTGATGCTGTACCCAAACAAAATTGATGTCTTTTTTTCCCCACAAATAGAGCTTTCTTTTGGTGGTATTTGATCACCTCTGCGGTTTTCATTTTTTGCGCTATAAGGCCCCTTTTCCACTGGGGCGGGCATGTGCGGTGGCGGTACAGCGGCACGATTTTCAGCGGCGCTATACCGTCGTATTTACCGCGATATTCGGCCGCTAGCAGTGCAGTTTTAACCCCCGCTAGCAGCCGAAAGAGTGTTAATACCGCCCGCAAACCGCGGCTACAGCAGCGGTTTGCGGGCGGTATCCCATTGATTTCAATGGAAAGGAGCGGTATACACACCGATCCAAAGATGCGGCTTGCAGGAGATTTTTTTTCTCCTGCCAGCGCATCGCCTCAGTGTGAAAGCCCTCTGGCTTTCACATTGAGAATGCTGGGGCAGGAGTATTTCAGGCTTTTTTATGCGCTATTTTTAGCGCTAAAACGCCTGAAATACACCTCAGTGTGAAAGGGGTCTAAAGGAGTGACAGTTTTGAAAAAAATATATATATATTTTTTACTTTTTGCTATAATAAATATCCCAATTTTATTTATTTTTTTATAACACAAATTTCTTCCTCAGTTTAGGCCGATATGCATTCTTCTACATATTTTTGGTAAAAAAATCAAAATAAAAATAAAATAAAAAATCGCAATAAGCGTATATTGATTGGTTTGCGCAAAAGTTATAGTGTCTACAAAATAGGGGAAAGATTTATGGCACTTTTACTATTCTTTTTTTTTTCACTAGTAATGGCGGTGATCAGCGATTTTTAGTGGGACTGCGACATTCAGATCAGACACTTTTGACACTTTTTTGGGACCATTGACATTTATACAGCAATCAGAGCTAAAAAATAGCCACTGATTACTGTATAAATGTCATTGGCAGAGAAGGGGTTAACACTAGGGGGCGATCAATGGGTTAAATGTGTGTCCCAGGGATTGTTTCTAACTGGGGGGGGGGGGGGAATGGGACTGACTGGAGGAGGAGACCGATCACTGTTTATAACCAGTATGAACAGCAGATCTGTCTCCTCACTTCTGACAGAACAGAGATCTGTCTATTTACATTGACAGATCTCCTTTGTCTCTCTCCGGAGCGATCGCGGGTGCCCGGCAGACATCGCGGCCACCGGCTCAGTCGGCGCGCGTCCCCTAATGCTCTTAAAAGCGGCCGACGTACAGCTATGGTGATTCGCCCAGGGAAGCCAACCTGCCACAGTATAACTGCGGCAGCTGCTCCTTAACTGGTTAAATGTAAGGACTCATTCTTGCTGGTAGTAAGAATCTTTAATATTTGCAAACAAAATGAAGGTTTCCTATTTAGAATAATAAACTGTCAGATTAGTAAAACAGCGATATCAGAACCAATTTAATCATACAGTTTGTAGTGTACATAGATTTGCAAAACAACGGGATAAAGGAATATTCTCAAACTTTAATATTTGTCATGGTTACTGTGAATTGAATGCATCAATGCAGTGCATGTTATCTCCGCTTGCAGAACTTGGATTCATTGAATGAGTTTACCAAAAATTTAATTATTGCAGAATATACAGCCTCATTCTACATAACCAAGCTCCATTTCATACTGAATAAACTAAATTATTAATGCATCTTAAATAGAAAACTCTTTAGCTAGATTTTTAATCCAAAAGCATTTTATTAAAATAAAATTAAAATAAAAAAAAAATCAGATTTAAAAAAAAAAAAAAAAATATCATCGATTTTTATCCACCCTGGCAGGGGCACAAACAGGGATCTACCACTATTTTATAAAAAAAAAAAAAGAAAAAAAAGAAAAAAAAAAAAAATAAGTTTTGCCTATAGAAACACCAACTACATTATATTTTCAAGAAATCGATAAGGGCCGTTCCCGACATGCATCATTTAGTCTGATGCAATACACCATGTATTTCTGTGTGTTGTGGGGCACTGCAATGTGGGTACTTTGGCATTGCATTGTGTTATATTATTGCGCTGAGGTTCCATTGAAATATGGGTTACGCATGACAGAGCTGAATTTTGAATATTTTCTTGCTGGCTGAAAAAAAAAAAAAATAATAAAAAGAAAAAAAAAAACGAACAGTGTCTGGGCAGCTAAAGCCAGTGACCTAGAACAAGTAGGCTTTCTGACACTTGCTCCATGCTTATTAGTCCAGGTCGGGGACTCGATGCATTGAAGTCAGATGATCAGCATGACAGCCAGGCAACTATTCCCCGCCGGCCCCGCCGGTCCTCTCTCTGCACAGGTTTCTTTTAACCGGACCGATATCTGAGCACAGGAAAGCCAATCTATTTTTACAGTTTAAATCAATTATGCTAGAATAAACGAGGACAAAGCTGCCTTTTTGGAGACATTGGCTTCCAGCAATGGAAAAAGTCTGTATTTCCGTGTTTAATAGAACTCCTATGTAATAAACCATCAGTGTGCTGTGCAGATACCAATTCGGAGAGGCACATTCCCATTCAACGTGGAAGCGAATGTTAGACAGTGAGAGAAAAAACACATCTGGGAACATCTTTAGGGAGAGAAGAAAAATGTAATACAATCGCTTCTAGCAATTACCGCCAGAAAATAGAAACGGACCTTTTCAGCAGTCTTCCTTATTAAGAAGCAATTATACTACTAATGCTTGGCGTCACTGAACATGAAATCTCTGCTGCGAACCACTCTTATCAGGAGGCTAATGGTAGGTACTTTCTGTAATGTAGGAAATCAGATACCCTTACCAAGTGGGAATTATTAAAGTATGAGTGATGTATAGAAAAGATTTTCATCCTATATGATGTATTATGTAAAAGAAAGGTCCAGTACCTAAAATAAACCTTTTTATTTTTTTTTAAAGCGTATGTCTGGGTGAAAAAAAAAAGGGAGGTATGGTCAAAGTTTTTTTGCACGGGAGTGTACCCAGAGTTGGCTGACAGCACGTTATTGCCCACTATACATTGATGTGATAGAGTTGCTTCAGAATTTGAAAGGATCCTGACAATATTGTCAAGATCCACTCACCTGCCTGATAGCTGGCTCTGCCTCTCGACACGAAACATTGCATCGTTACAAATGTAAATTTGTCGGTAGCACTGATGGCCAATTACAAACAGCACATGACACAGTCTGCTCTTAGTGCGACTCTTGATCGGAGATTAAAAGTGTCTAATGACATGATGAAAAGTGGACTAGGAATCTATCTATCTATCTATCTATCAGATGGATCCGTCTAGTTCGTCCCCGACCACTGACATAAAGAGGGTGTACTCATTAAAAATGTTTTAATAGACATACAAGTAAAGAAATCAGATAATTGTTAATAATCATAGTAATGTTAATACTTTCTGTGCATTATTTGTAGTTCTCTCCGTACACGGAGCACATTACATACATGGGCTCTGGGTTCTGTGTTGCAGTCACGCAGTGCTATATAGTGGTTGTACTTTACTGCTTCTTCTCACAATGCTATAGGTCTGACAACCCACAAGAATGCATTCCTACATGGGAGATACCTTCTAGTTGTTATGGAGAAATAATTGCTTACACAGAGATGCAGATCACTCTCTAGTGGGCACATTTTTTAAATTTATTATTATTATACACGATTTATATAGCGCCAACAGTTTACAATGTAGAGGGGGGACAGCACAATTACAATACAGTTCAATACAGAAGGTACAGGAGGGCTCTGCTCGCAGAGCTTACATTCTAAAAGGGAGGGGGTGGTGGTACAAAAGGTAATAAATGCGGAGAATGATTTGATGGGGGTGGCTTGGGGACAGTTGTTAGGCTTCCCTGAATAAATTAGTTTTCAGGGATCTCCTAAAGGTGGAGAGGTTAGGGGCTGATCGGAAATACCGGGACAGGGAGTTCCAGAGGATGGGAGAGGCTCTGGAGAAGTCCTGAAGGCGAGCATTGGAAGAGGTAACAAGGGAGCTAAAGAGCGGGAGGTCCTGGGAGGAGCAGAGGGGATGATTTAGGCAATATCTGTAGATAAGTTTGGTGATGTAGATGAGGGCGATGTTGTGAATGGGCTTGTATGTTGTGGTTAGCATTTGGAATTTTACACGGTGGGGTAAGGGAAGCCAGTGAAGGGATTGGCAGAGAGAAGCAGAAGTCACGGATCATTTAGTGAGGTGTATTAGTCTAGCAGCAGCATTCATAATAGACTGAAGGGGGGATAGCCTGCGTAAGGGTAGGCCATTAAGGAGAGAGTTGCAGTAGTCAAGGGAAATAATCAATGAATGAATAAGCTTCTTTGTGGTGTCATTAGTCAGGAAGGGTCGAATTCTGGAGATGGTTAAGGCGGCAGGATTTAGCCAGTGATTGGATGTGGGGGGCTGAAGGAGAGGTCAGAGTCAAGGATTACACCCAGGACCTTGGCATGTGTGGAGGGACCAATGGTTGGGTTGTTATTAATGGTAAAGTCATGGGGGGGGGGAGGGGATCGGGGAGGAGGAAATATTACAAGCTCAGTTTTAGAAAGATTGAGTTTGAGGAAGTGGTGTGACATCCATACCGATGTGTCATTCAGTAAGTTTGAGATCCATGAGGAGACCGAGGGGGTGAGTTGAGGAGTGGAGAGATAGATGTGGGTGTCGTCGGCATAGAGGTGATATTGGAAGCCATGGGAGGTTATCAACTGACCCAGGAAAGAGGTATAGAGTGAGAATAGGAGAGGCCCAAGAACGGAGCCTTGCGGTACCCCAACCGAAAGAGGAAGAGGAGAAATCTTTTAGAAGAATGTGATCCCTTTGTGATAAGTGCCCCTGACGAAGGGACATGCTTTGTCCCAAAACGCGTTGGGCCCCTTAGACCACTACACGGAACCAACTACAGTCCATCACATATGTTGTTTTTATTGGTATGGTGATGTTATACACCATATTTCCTGTTTACGTTTGTTCAAAATAAAAACCTATATTTTAAATATTTTCTCGAATGTTACAGTTAAAGTCCCAATAGCACCGAGGGGGTACTTTCTGTTCTATATTCATACCAGGGATGTTGGAAATGCTATATGCTATACGGCTTGCATAGGTGTTCATTTCTCTATTTAACAGAAGTTGATCTGACAATTGACTTCTGTTGAACAAGGAAGGCCACACACACACCAATTGAAATTTGCCCAGTCCCTGCCAAACCAGCCGAATTTCAAGGTGGCTATATCTAGCAGTATTAAACCCAAAAGCAAATATTTATTATATTGCAGCTTACCAATTTTATAGATGTGATGGCTGCATTTGTTTTCTTTTTTAGACTTGCTTTCTTCTATTTTGATTTGTTAAACCAGCCAGTAAGAAAGGAAGATCACCGGCATCACGGTCAAGTGAAGCAAGACATCAGCGTTATTAATGCATTGGTGTATACGGAACAAACAGTCAACGCGTTTCCGCCATAATGGCCCTACTTATGACTTAGTCATGCCAGCCTTACTAATGACTTGATCATGAGTACGACCGTTATGGCAGAAACGCATTGACTGTTTGTGCCGTATACACCAATGCATTATTAACGTTGATATCTGGCTGCACTTGTCCGTGATGCCTTTCTTCTGTTCTTCAATTGCAATTTGTGACTGAGCACCGGCCATTCAGCCGTGGATGTTTAATTAGGGAGGTAGAAGCGCTGCTTTTTGTTTTTAGTTGATCCAGCTAGTAAGATTGTTGTTTTTCAAAAGAAAAAACTGATGTATCATTTACAGGGATGAGCAAACCACTTAACACCCTTATCCTAACACTTCCCTCTCCCCAGATCACCAATACTGCTGTCCAAAGTTGCCCCTTTGCTCATTCAGGGCTCCCTGAGTAGAGAGCTGGCGACTGTCAGTCAACGTGCTCTGCTCTCGCCCCGCCCCCCGCGCTCACTGGAGAGCAGAGTTGTGGAGGGGGTGGGAGCAGCCACATCTGGCTCTTAGCAGCTCGCTGAGAGGCTGAGCCAAGTGCCGGTCCAGGAATGTGGGCGGATCCTGACTTCGATGTTGTAATCTTGCCCGAACCTGGACCGGCTCTGTGACGTCAGCTGACAGTGAGCTTCAGCCCGCTGTCTGCTGAAAACGGGTCACAGGAGTGCAGAATGAACTGCATTCCTGTGATCCACAGGGGAAGTACAACCAAACAAGCTTTGGCTGTACTTCCCCTTCAACTCCTTTATAGAGAACCCTTTAAAACTATTTAAGGCCTGTGCACGTGGACTTTTACGTGCTCCTGTCTTTAAAATGTCTGGGCATTCCTGTGCCTGCAGTGCCACATACAGCCGCCAATATAAGTGAGCCAGCTGCTTGTAAATGGCGATGGCTTCTGCATCAGTGTTTACTTGCACAGGCGTGTACAGAGTATTTCCATGAACATGTGCATGAGGCCCAATACAAAATAACACTGACATAAGGATCAATTACAGTCATTTTGCATTATATCTGTGTATGGCCACATAAAACAAAGTAACCAATAAATCCACTAAGAGCATGTGCTTTGCTAATTGCACAGCTATAGAGTCTGACTCAGCAGGGACCTCTGCAGATTGACCACTGCTTCTGTCTCACCTTGACATAACATACTATAAGTGTCCAGTATAGGTTACACAGTGTTGGAAAATAATTACCGTATATACTCGAGTATAAGCCTAGGCACCTAATTTTACCACAAAAAAATGGGAAAACGTATTGACTCGAGTATAAGCCTAGGGTGTCCATCTGTATGCCTCACTGTGCCTCACTGTGCCCATGCCTCACTGTGCCCATGACTAGACTGATGTTTAACATGGGAGTCTATGGAAGGGGTGCCCGGTTTGAAAAATCGGTGCTCCCCGGCCGTAGGTCCCCCAGACAACAAACTTTTCACACGTGTAGAGAAGAAATGGGCCTACATGTGTGCCAAGTGTTGGGTCCAGGGGACCTACGACCGTCCGGTACCGGGTCCCCAAATCACTGGAGAAATTACCATTTAACATGGGAGTCTATGGAAGGGGTGCCCGGTTTTGAAAAATCGGTGCTCCCCGGCCGTAGGTCCCCCAGACAAGAAAAAAAACATGTAGGGGAAGAGTGGGGCTACATGTGTGCCAAGTTTGGGGTCCAGAGGACATACGGCCGGCCAGTACCAGGTCCTCAAAGTCCGGGAGATCAGGCGCAAAAAGGTGACTCGAGTATAAGCCGAGGGGAGCATTTTCAGCACAAAAAAAGTGCTGAAAAACTCGGCTTATACTCGAGTATATACGGTATCCCAATTATGCAGAACAATAAATGTCCCAGGCTGCCACGTTTGCTACTTAAAGCGGACCTTCAGTAATTTTTTCAACTTTCCATCTATTAAATCTTCTGCCCTTGTTGTTTTAACTTTGGATAGTAAAAATTTTTTTTTTCTGCCAGTAAATACCTTATATAGTCCATTTCCTGTTTCTTGTCTGGTAAAAACCCTAGGCTTATGACATCATGCACAGCTCTCTCTCTCTCACTCTTGTGAAAGTTTGCCAAGAAGGGATGGGGGGAGGAGTCATAAGAGGGTCAATGAGAGCTACAGGGCTGGAGGTGTGCCTCTGTGTGTCTGTGTAAATCCAGGAAGTGAACAGGCAGCAGCTTCAGCTGCCCACAGTTAAATTGATTGCAGCCAGACGTGGAGGAAGATTTCTGCAGCATATTTGGCAAGTACAGAATCACGGTACATATAAAATAATATGCAAAGTGGTTGGAGGGAAGCTTCAGAATGGCAAAGATGTTTTTATTACAAATTATGTGAGCAGACTGCAGTTGGTCTTTAAGCAAGAGAGCTCTTCCAACCCAAATAATAGGATTTTTATAACAGCTTACCTGTAAAATCCTTTTCTTGGAGTACATCACGGGACACAGAGCTACATAGTCATTACTAATGGGTTATATAGATACCGTCAGGTGCTGGCACTGGCAACTTCCAAAACCGGAAGTACCCTCCCCTATATAAGCCCCTCCCATCCGGGAGCACCTCAGTTTTGTAGCAAAGCAATAAGTGTCCCTAAAGAGGGGCGGGAGCTCTGTGTCCCGTGATGTACTCCAAGAAAAGGATTTTACAGGTAAGCTGTTATAAAAATCCTATTTTCTTTCTCGTACATCACGGGACACAGAGCGACAGTCATTACTAATGGGATGTCCTAAAGCAATGCCAAATGAGGGGGGGGATACACCATATATAAGCTGAGCGCTATCAGACATGAGGATCTTTTGCGGCCTGCAACACACTGCGCCCAAAGGCGACATCCTCCTGACTTCTAACGTCCACCTGGTAGAACCTAGTAAACGTGTGTACCGAAGACCATGTTGCGGCCTTACAGATTTGAGCCAGGGAGGCCTGGTGATGCACTGCCCATGAAGTTCCAACTGCTCTCGTGGAGTGCGCCCTAACTTTGAACGGAGGCGGTCTACTTCTCAAGCCATAGGCTTGTATTATGACCTGTCGAATCCACTTGGCTAAAGTAGATTTTGACGCTGCCTGACCCTTTCTGGGGCCTTCCGGCAGAATAAACAAAGTATCCGTTCTGCGAATCTGAGCAGTGGCTTTTAGATAAGCTTTAACTGCTCTTACTACATCCAAAGAATGCAATAACTTTTCCTCTACCGAAGTAGGTTTGGGGAAAAAAGAAGGAAGAACCACATCTTGGTTCAAATGAAACCTCGATACCACCTTAGGAAGAAAGGCTGGATGAGGACGTAACACTACTCTGTCCTTATGGATAACCAGATATGGCTCCTTACAGGACATAGCTGCTAATTCCGACACTCTTTTAGCCGAACAAATGGCTACTAGAAAAATCAATTTCCTGGTGAGAAGAACCAAGGAAATATGCTGTAGTGGTTCAAATGGTTGTTTCTGTAGAACCGACAAAACCAAGTTTAGATCCCATGGACATATGGGAATATTAACCGGAGGACTAATACGCATCACTCCTTGTATAAAGGCTTTGACTAGTGAATGCGAAGCCAAGGGCCTTTGAAAAAATATTGACAAGGCCGAAATCTGACCCTTGATAGTACTCAAGGCAAGCTTCCTATCTACAGCCCATTGTAGGAAGTCCAGAATCCTACCTATTACGTATTTACGTGGATGCCATTTCCTGGCCTCACACCAGGCGATGTACGCCTTCCAGATTCTATAGTAGATCTGCCTGGATACCGGTTTCCTGGCATTGATCATGGTAGACACCACAGCATTAGAGAGCCCTCTCTTTTTTAGAATGTGGGCTTCAATAGCCAGGCCGTCAAACCTAGGGCTGGTAAGGAAGGGTGGTATATCGGTCCCTGCGAAAGCAGGTCCGGACGATGTGGGAGGGTCCAAGGACTCCCCACAGACATTTTTACAATCTCCGCGTACCATGCTCTTCGGGGCCACGCTGGAGCCACCAGAATCACTGGTTTCTTTTCTACCCTGATTCTGCGGAGTAATCGAGGTAACAATTGTGGCGGTGGGAATGCATATATCAGCTTGAACTGATCCCAAGGGAACACTAGGGCATCCGAGCCGCAAGCTAGGGGATCCCTTGTCCAAGAGACAAACCTGTCCACTTTTGCGTTGAATCTGGATGCTAGCAGATCTACATCCGGTGTTCCCCACCGCTGACATATTGTCCGGAAAACCTCGGGATGAAGGGACCATTCCCCTGGGCATAATTGTTGGCGACTTAGAAAGTCCGCCTTCCAATTCTCCACCCCTGGAATGAATACCGCAGATATGGCTGGGACATATCTTTCTGCCCATCTCAGGATGTAATTGACTTCCCTTTGGGCTGCACGACTCCTGGTGCCCCTCTGACGATTGATATATGCCACTGCTGTGGCATTGTCTGATTGAACTCTGACAGGGGACCCTTGGAGTTTGGATGTCCATGCTACTAGGGCATACCGGGCTGCTCGTATCTCTAAGAGATTGATGGGCAGGGCCTTTTCTGCTTCTGACCACTTGCCCTGGAGAGACCATTGCTCCAGTACTGCTCCCCAGCCTATAAGGCTGGCATCTGTAGTGACCACCTTCCAGGAAATCGGACTGAAGGATTTCCCTCTTTCCAGATTCTGGGGAACCAACCACCAGCGGAGGCTCTTGCGAACGGAAGGGGACAAGGACATTGGTAAGTCCAGAGCCTGAACTTTTTTGTTCCAGGCTGACAGTATGGCCCTTTGCAATTTCCTTGAATGGAATTGACTGTAGGGTACTGCTTCGAATGATGCCACCATTTTTCCCAGCAGCCTCATGCACAGGCGTATGGATGGCTGTCTTTTTGAGCCCACTAAGTGGATCAAATCTCTCAAAGACGACCCCTTTTCTTGAGGCAAGAAAAATTTTCTCTGGTCTGAATCCAGCCTTAGCCCCAAGTATTCCAGACTTTTGACTGGTTTTAGGGCTGACTTGTCTCGGTTGATAATCCAACCGTGATATTCCAGATACTTGATTGTCTCGTGAACAACCACTTCTAGTTTTTCCACTGAGTGGTCTATCAGCAACAAGTCGTCTAGATATGCCATTATCGTTACGCCTCGTGTTCTTAGATTGGCCAATAATGGGGCCAAAATTTTTGTGAACACTCTTGGTGCTGTGGCCAGACCGAAGGGTAAGGCTCTGAACTGAAAATGGCGGCCTTCTACCGCAAAGCGTAGAAATTTTTGGTGGGCTGGAAAGATGGGAATGTGCAAATAAGCATCCTTGATGTCGATCGAGGCTAACCATTCCTCCCCTTGTAGGGCAGTGGCTACCGATCGGATCGACTCCATCCGGAAAGTCCTGATATGCAGGAATTTGTTTAGCCCTTTTAGATTTAGTATGGGCCTCACGTCCCCGTTTGGCTTCGGAACTGTAAAGAGGTTTGAGTAAAACCCGAACCCCCACTCTTCCAGGGGAACCTCTATAATTACTGCTTGAAGCAATAATTGTTCCAGTGCCAACAGGAGGGATCCTCTCTTCTGGGGATCCCTTGGCACGTTTGACCTTATAAAGCGGGAAGAAGGGGAGTTTTTTAACTCCAATTTGTATCCCAGATTTACTGCGGAGAGCACCCATCTGTCTCGGATCGTGTCCCGCCAGGTCTCTGTGAACAACTGAAGTCTTCCCCCCACCCGATTGGGTGGGGGCAACCCTTCATGCATTTGACTTTGGGGGAGGTTTTGTACCTCTCCTGCTCCAGGGCTTTTTGTTACCCTGCAACTGTCCCTGATTTCTACCTCCGGGATTTGACCGAGGAGGCCGTCGGAACTGTTTCACAGTCGATGTCCTAGGGACTGGAGAGGCCGGCCTTTTTAAAAGAGGGACCTCTAACTCTATTTTTAACCGGCAAAAGTGTACTTTTACCGCTGGAAATTCTCTGGATATACTTGTCCAGGTCTTCCCCGAATAAGCGCTCCCCATGAAATGGGAAGCTGACCAGCAATTTTTTACAGGGAGCTTCAGCAGACCAGTTCTTGAGCCATAGAAGCCTGCGCATATGTACTACAGACAGCGTAAGGCGGGAGGCCTGATGGATTGAATCCTTTATAGCGTCCACCGCAAAGCATAAGGCTCTAGGTAGATCAGCTAGGGCAAGAGCCTGCTGATCCGGCAAGTCCCTTAAGACCTGTTTCAACTGATCCTTCACTGCTTGGCAGACCCCAATAGCTGCCACTGCTGGTTGTGTCACCAATCCTGCTGTAGAAAAAGCAGATTTTAATAAGGACTCCAATTTTTTATCTATTGGGTCCTTGAACATTTGGACATTTTCCACCGGACATGTCAGTGATTTATTCACACAAGAGATGGCTGCGTCCACTGTAGGGACCCTCCATTTTCTGATGAACTTATCCTCCATGGGATAGACCACCGGAAATCTCTTGGGGGGAGTAAATATTTTGTCAGGATGCTCCCAATCCTGGTAAATGAGCCCCTCCAGTAAAGGATGGATCGGAAAGGAACAAACAGTCTGGGGAGCTTTTAGCGACCCCAACGAGGAGACAGAAGTGGAGGATGGCTCCGCAAGTGGCATTTTAAATGCTGATCGGACCATATTAGTCAGGGACTGAACCCATAACCTTTCAGCATGTGATGCTGAGAACGGCTCTTCCACTGTTGATTCCTCTGCAACCGAATCGACCTCATCCTGATCCCCCTCAGGTAGGTCGACCTCTGTATGGGACTGTTGCTCTGTTAACAGGCACTCTGAGGGAGGAGACGGAGATCGGGCGCTTTTCTCCTGTGACAGGGAAGCAGCGATCAATGCTGACAATCTCTCTTCCAGTCCTCCCAGAGCTGAGGAAAAAACCTCCTCTGTTACATACACAGGAGCAGGTGAACTGAGGACAGCCACAGTACCAGGTACTCCTGAGGGTGCTCTACGGTCACTAACCTCTGATTCTTCAGGGGAGACTGGTGCAGCCAAAGCATGCCCAAGATCCTCAGAGCCCGATGGAGACCCCCTATTCCTCCTGGAATTTCTAGTCCCGGAGTTTTTAGACGGCATATTCCTAAGCCACAAAGCTGAGGTATTCCAGCCGAAATACACCAGTTACTGATAATAGTCTAGCATAAATGCTGCTATAAGAAACAGTTGGTGTCTACTAATGTGCCTTTCTAGGGGATGCCTGTATCAACCGCTTGCTGTATGCCTTTAAATGTTGCCAGCTCTGTCTCTGTACTTCATAGCCAGCTTACTACAATATTGTGTTTTTTTTAAACTGCTGGGACGCCCGCACATGCGCAGAAGCGCTGCGGCACGCACAGAGCGTCATCCCCCAGGCTCCGCCCCCTTTCCCGGCTCACCTCTATATATAGAGGCGCGTGCACGCGCACGCGCGCGGCCACGTGCGCCTTCGGCGCTAATTTCAAAAATGGAAACAAGGGACAGGAGCCAGGGCCCCTCTTTGCCGCAGGCCGGGGGATGGACGAGCACTGCAACATGGCAGAGGAAGCAGTTTCCTATAAGAGAACTCACCATCTGCCTGGACTTTGCTCTGCTGAGAAGAAACTAGTCCACATGACAAGAAAACATTCCACAGCGGCCTCTAGTGGACAAACACAGGTACCGCAGTCTAATATATTAAATATATATAAAAAAAAAATTTTTTTTTTTTTTTTCTTGACCACCATTAAAAATTATTACATTTTTTCAGTAGTTACAGGCATGCACAGAATTTTGCGGGAATACCATTAGGTAACAGACAGAAAGACAAATTAGGCTTGGGGGTCCCCCAATAGAACCAAGTTCCTGGGGGCCCCCACTTACCTGTTCCCCGCCGCAGGACTTTGTTTGGTCCACAAAAGCCCAAACTTCACCTATCACGGCAGGCATTGTAATCAAACCTTCAGGGACCGGGTTCCCAAGGATTCCACTCCCCTGGACCTGTATAGCACCCTGCACAGAAAACATCTTGGTCGTGGGTATGACCAGAGCTCTGGATCCCAGGGTCCAGCTCTCCTAAGAGAAGCATTACAGGCAAAACCTTGCTCTTCTCTGCAAGGCCCGGGTACCGACCGTTTAGCTATGAAGCTTTTTTGGTCGGATCCGGAATAGCTTACTGAGGCCCAAAAGAACCTGTACGCAAGCTCAGTGAAAAACACATGTTTCTTCTTGGCCAACACCTTAGACACTGGCAAAAAACTGAGGTGCTCCCGGATGGGAGGGGCTTATATAGGGGAGGGTACTTCCGGTTTTGGAAGTTGCCAGTGCCAGCACCTGACGGTATCTATATAACCCATTAGTAATGACTATGTCGCTCTGTGTCCCGTGATGTACGAGAAAGAAAAGATCATGGTATAGCTGGAAGCTAAGGTGTGCCTTTGTAAGTGCAGAATATCCTCCAGGCATTGTACAGTATGTAACTATAGAAAACGAACGTTCCTTTATGACAGACAGAATACTTAGAAATCAGATATACATGTTATTCCAGTTGAGGATCGAGGTTATATGCGTTCAAGAAGAAACACACACACACACACACACACACACACACACTGACAGCAGACGAGTAAAGGTCAATTGGAATTATCACCTCACCTTCCATGCTGTGGACCGTAAATAGACCTTTCCCACCCAACCACATAAATCAGTTTTTTGAAAGCTGAACTGAAAGTGCAGATTTGCCATGTTATAGAAAAAAAATTTGAGGTATTATTCGTGCCTTTGTAGTACCATGATTTTTTTTTATTTTGTCTGGAATTCCTCCTGAAAATATGCAGTGTGTTTCCTTGTGAGGGTGTCTAGGTCCTCCTGTATATCCTGGATATCTGCAGCGTGAGCTCTACAGACAAGCTGCCTCTGACTACTACTCTTAAGCCTGTTACAGAATTCGTTTTTCATCCTTTTACCCAGCGGGTTGAGCGAAATAAAATAAAAAAAAGCACTCAGGAGCAGCCACGGTACTAACTATGCAATGTTAGTACAGTGATCTCCCCCATTGAGCTATTGTGTTCTGACAGGGGGACATATTTTTGAAACTGCACTGCGGTTGACCTGCACATATGTGAACCGGCTCCATAGAAAAGCCTTTTAGTTCACGTCATGTGAATTGGATGCGGTTCAAAACACCTCCAATTCGCATAAATGTGAACTGGAAGGTATCGGTTTTAGTATCGGAGTATTTGTACTCCGATACCGGTGTTGGTGCAACATTACTATTTAGTGGCTTTCTTTCATCTGGTGAACCTCAGCCAGCAAGTTTGTTGTTTTTCAAAAGCTCAAACTCTCCAGCAGAATGCATCAGTTTACATGGATAAGACTTAACACTGGCAGGGGTGATTAAATGATCAGCTTTT
Organism: Rana muscosa; assembly: GCA_029206835.1. NCBI lineage: Eukaryota > Metazoa > Chordata > Amphibia > Anura > Ranidae > Rana > Rana muscosa. Next base: position 176,457,401 of record CM055122.1, on the reverse strand, counting down.
ATTTATTTTGTTTGTCTGCTGTGCCTCATGTGCTCATTCATCATTGCTGTAACTGCTAATAAAGTGTGAGCTGGAGTTACAATACATTTGATTTTTGGTTATGGGTTTAATACCGCTTTAAAATCCAACACTGAAATGCAATGTATTTGATGACAAGGTATAAAGATAAATATTACACCTTGGTCCTCAAACCCTAGAGTTACAAGCATTTAATCTTTGCAATGGGGGGGGGGGGTATGGTGTCAAGCAGTGGCAGTGCTTCCATAGTGGGCGCAGGAGCGCCGCCCCCTCTCTCCTGCATCCGTCACTCAACAGTAGATAGATTCATGCATTGCATGAATCTATCTATTGTCGCCGCTGCCGTCCACTATTCAGGTGTCAGGCCAATGGTCGAGCACCGGCCATCTGAATTACAGCGGTGGGGGTGTTTTGGAAGTGCCTGATTAGAGCCATAGGCTCTAATAGGCTTCCCGATTAGAGTCTGTGGGCTCTAATAGGCTTCCAAATTGTTAGGCAGCGGGCACTGCTGTGCGTTCTCTGCTTATTTAGTGCTGTGTTAGGGAATCGCTTCCCTAACACTGACCCGCCTCTCAGCCAATCAGGTGCACCGGGTCTGGTTACCGGTCACCTGATTGGCTGAAGCTACAGGCGCTGTGACACAGCCTCACTGTGTCATAGCAGATGACGGAAGAGGATGGGAAAAGGAAGAAGACATCGAGGACTCGGAGGACAGCTTTGACCGAGACAGGCAAGCGCCAGGCGGGGGGGGGGGGGGGCTGGGGCTCACTGGCGGTATTTGATGGGGCAAATCTGGCAGCACACTGGCAGCATTTGATGGGGCAAATCTGGCAGCACACTGGCAGCAATTGATGGGGCAAACTGGCAGCACACTGGCGGCAATTGATGGGCACACTGGCAGCACACTGGCGGCAATTGATGGGCACACTGGCAGCACAGTGGCGGCAACTGATGGGCACACTGGCAGCACAGTGGCGGCAACTGATGGGCACACTGGCAGCACAGTGGCGGCAACTGATGGGCACACTGGCGGCAATTGATGGGGCACACTGGCAGCAATTGATGGGGCACACTGGCAGCACACTGGCGGCAATTGATGGGGCACACTGGCAGCAATTGATGGGGCACACTGGCAGCAATTGATGGTTACAGTAGCTGTGTTTGATAGCACAGTGGCTACATTTGATTGTTTTTTTTTTTCAGTTTGTTTGTGCCCCCGCAAAAATTTTGAGCACCAGCTGCCACTGGTGTCAAGGTTCTATTTTTGTAATTCCCAGAGTTACCATTAGAAGTAGATTCAAATAAGTATCCCTTCAATTATTCTTCCAAGACAAGTAAAAATATTCACAAGGTTACCACACAATTCAGTGATGGGATCTATCAAGTCAGCAACAGCTGTATACAAGTCAAAACTAAACAAGCAACAGCCAAAAGAGAAAGTTGGGAGTACATTCTGAAATCCAAATGTACATTTGTCCCTTACAATTGAAGTTCAGCAAAACGTGGGAATTACGAGTGAACACAGAACAGGCCATATTAACAATGCAGTCCTCCTTCACTTCTGCTGCCACCCCACAAATGCATTAGAAGATTGAACGCACTGGTCTTTAAAACGGGTGCTTCATGAGCAGTGGGGAAAATTATTATTTGATCCCCTACAGATTTTGTAAGTTTGCCTACTTACAAAGAAATGAAGGGTCTAGAATTTTTATCAGGTGTATTTTAAATAATAGAGACAGAATATCAAGCAAAAATAAAGAAAAAAAACACACGATACAAATGTTATAAATTGAATTGCTGTTCAGTGAGTAAAATAAATATGAAACAAAACATGACTTGGTACTTGGTGGAGAAACCCTTGTTTGGTAAGCACAGAGATAAGACGTTTCTTGTAGTTGGTTACCAGGTTTGCACACATCTCAAAAGGGATTTTGGTCCACTATTCTTTACACATCTTCTCTGAATCCTTAAGGTTTCTTGGCTGTCGCTTGGAAACTCAAAGTTTCAGCTCCCTTAATACATTTTCTATAGGATTAAGGTCTGGAGACTGGCTAGGCCCCTCCATGACTGTAATGTGCTTCTTCTTGAGCCACTCCTTTGTTGCCTTGGCGGTATGTTTTGAGTCATTGACATGCTGGAAGACCCATTCACGACCCATCTTAAATGTTTCGGCTGAGGGAAGAAGGTTCTTATCTAAGATTTTACAATACATGGCCCCGTCCATTGGCTCCTCAATGTGGCAAAGTCAGCCTGTAACTTTAGCAGAGAAACCGACCCAAAACATAATGATTCCACCTCTGTGCTTGACTGTAGAGATGGTGTTCTTAGGGTCATAGTCAGCATTTTCGTTGCTCCAAACACGGCGAGTCGAGTTAGTGCCAAAGAGCTAAATTTTGGTCTCATCTGACCACCGCACTTTCTCCCAATCCTGCTCTGAATCATTTAGATCTTCAGTGGCAAACTTCAGAGGATCCTGTACATGTGCCTTCTTGAGGAGGGGGACCTTGCGGGTGCTGCAGGATTTAAATCCATGGTGGCGTATTGTGTTACCAATGGTTTGTTTGGTGACTGTGGTCCCAACTGTCTTATCATTCACAAGCTCCTCCCGTGTAGTTCTGGGCTGATCCCTCACTTTTCTCATGATCATCCTTACCCCATGAGGAAAAATCTTTAATGGAGCTCCAGACCGAGGGCGATTGATGGTTATTTTGAATTTCTTCCATTTGTGAATAATCACTCCAACATTTGTCTCCTTCTCGCCAAGCTTCTTGCTGATGGTCTTGTAGCCCATTCCAGCCTTGTGCAGGTCTACAATCTTGTCCCTGATGTCCTTTGACAGCTCTTTGGTCTTGGCCCATGATGTTGAGGTTTGAATGGAAGAAAGAGATTCTGTGGACGGGTGTCTTTTATACACATAATAAGTTGTCATTAGGAGCACCTTCTTAAATTGATGGGACTAAACTGTGTACCACATGAGCACACACTGTAGCCAGTCTGTGGGAGCCAGAATTATTGTTAGTTGGCAGGGGATCAAATACTTATTTTACTCACTGAACTGCAACTCAATTTATAACATTTGTATCGCGTTTTTTTTTAGGATTTCTGGTTGATATTCTGTCTCTATCACTTAAAATACACCTATGAAAAAAAATTATAGACCCTTCATTTCTTTGTAAGTGGGCAAACGTATAAAATCTGCAGGGGATCAAATAATTATTTTCCCCACTGTATGTCTGCTTCCTCGTCTACTTGTATCTGCAGCACACCAAGACTGAATAAATGAATACAAGCAAAAAAAAGGATATGTGGAACGTTGCCCCTATACGGCCGTAGCAACAAATCAACATAAATATTTAGCACAATGTGTAAAATTGATTATCCAGGCATGAATAGAAATCTGAGGTTTTCCAGAGATGGCATCTTTCTGCAATTTGGAATAGTGTGCTTAAAATATATCCGAGTTTCAAAAATGACGCATGTGTTCCAACACGCTGCCCCTAGCATTCCTAGCCTCATTAAAGGGAAAAAGCCATTAGGAAAAGCATAGCGTGAAGTGGTTTCAGCCACTGCCGTCCTGACGTGTATAAGAGAAAGAAGAGCGGTCTCCTCCAACACAGAACAGATGACTCCACGCAACACTACATTTACACTGTATACAAGGGAGTATCAATTTTACCTTTATAGGTTCCATCACCTTAACCCCTTCACACCTAAGGGTAAAACAAATCTAAATACCCAAGCACATTTTTGCAACTTTGACATGCGTCGTACTTATCACCACAACTACTTTGTGCATCCAGGTGAATTATACTTTGTTTTTTCAGGACAAATTGACCTTTCATTTGGTAGTAAATAGTTATGGATATCTCCTGATTTTTTATTATCAAAAGGAAAACGGGCCCAAAATAGTAAAAAAAAAAAATATATATATATATATATATATATATATATATATATATATATATATATTTTGTAAATGTAGCTGTACATTTCTTGCTACTACCATAACCTACCACCAAAGTATAACCCAAAATAAATTCTCCTGCTCCTGACAATCGCAGTGATACCACATATGTGCGTGTTATTTGTACCCATAGTACAGCCCAGTGCGGCCCCATAGAAAAAACCCAGTGCAGTATACTGTATGTGTTACGTCGGCAGGAAGGGGTTAAACAACTTTGTGACATATCCAAGTTCATGAAGGGTGGCAGAGGGAAAAAGTGTGCATTTCATGGGTGTTGATTATCAGTCTTCTTCAGTATGTCACGGACATATCCTTTGTGCTCATTCAGAATTATCCATAGTGGAGATCAGTTTGTAGCTTTGTCAGGCAGTGGGGTCTCTGTGACTGAACATGGATATACACTGCTGGACAACATTGCCATTTATATTGAGGACGTTGTTATATTTGTTTGTAATGTCATTTTATTTAAAAAAAAATTCAGTGTTCCGGGTGAATATCTGGGGGCCCCCTTCCTAAGGGGGTTTCCAGATTCCTATAGCTCCATTCCCCACAAACCCCACATTTGGTCAGTGAAATTGCCCAGGAACCCAAGCTGCTTTATTTAAATTCTATCACCTGAGCATTTAGGCAGGAAAACTGGCCAAAATATGGCCACTCTGTTCGGTGGGTTGCCAAACCGTGAAGAGTCGGGTTCTGCTGAGTTTACACATGGTTGTGTGGTCATGGCTCTGGCAGGTGATTAGGACAGAGCGAGGAAGGGAGCAGAGGAGGTGGAGTATCAAGAGAATCTTTTACTTAAATGGGAAAAGTGACTGGCTCACATTAATGGAAAATTAAAGTTGTATCTTTCTCAATATAAGGGTTTAGATGGCCTGCTGGACTCTAGGCCAGGGGCAATGAATTAAAATTCATGGAGGACAGCTCAGTAAAATTTTCTTCCAGCAGAGGTCCTAATCTCACGTTTGTGCGATGATTCAGATCCTTCACATTACACTGCCCTTTAGCAGATTGGTGGGGTGCCATTAATATTCTGCACCAACAGTGCATTTTTACTCACAACAAACCACAACTGCATGTGGCTCGGTGCAGCACAATTTAAAAAAAGGATTGTGGACTTCTTTATCCGTGCTTCTCCTAGATAGGGCAGCCCATTGCATCAGTGTCCTTATCCCCCCCTGCACGGCAGTGTCCTCAGCCCCCACTCACCATCATCCCCTCTCTACCCTTTCACAGTAGGGTTCCAACACTCCCCTTCACATCAACCCCCCACAGTAGTGTTCTCAGTCCCCTTCACATTACTGTCCCCAGCCTCCTTCACATCGCCCCCACCATCCCTCACAGTAGTGTTCTTAGCCACACTCCACATCACCCCCCCCTACCCCCCGCCCCGCTATCCTTCACAGTAGTGTCCTCAGCCTCCCCTTTACATCTACCTCTTCATCTTTCACAGTAGTGTCCTCAGCCCTTCTTCACATCACCCCCCCACAATTCTTTACAGTAGTGTCCTCATTGACCCCCCTTCATAACATCCCCCATCACCATTCTTTACAGCAGTGTCTTCAGCCACACTTTACATCACCCTGTCCCCCCGTCTTTCACAGTTGTGTCCTCAGCCACACCCTCTATTTTTCACAGTAGTGTCTTCATCCCCCCTCACATCACCTCCCCATCCTTCATACTAGTGTCCTTAGCCCCCTCCTTTACACAGGGCAGAGGGTGGGAGGCAAAGCAGGCCTAGGCGATCCGAGTGGAAGTGGGTACCTGTCAAAACCAGGTACCTGGCCCCAACAAAATATATATAATGTGCCAAAAGTTGAAAGAAGGGGGGAGGGGGTGCAGTTCCACTTTGAACAATAACTCCACTTATTATATTTTCTAGGATTACCAGCCATTAAAAAACAAAATTGATCATCAGGTCTACCACCACTTTGGTTGTCATCTTTGGTAACCAAATGTAGCGGCCTCACCCCATCTCCTTTGTCTAGGGGTATGTCACACGACAGGGTGAGATGCGCTACGGCCCATGTCCTCCCCATAGCTGTGGGTGAGGTGAAGGCCAGCACCAGATATTTCCTCTGGCCTATGTGCTTTTGTCTGGAATACAGTCCTGCTGCGTCAACACTTCCCTCTGCTCCCATTAACCAGAGTTCCACACACCGATCACAGTCCAACTCTTGCTTCATTGTACATCTCACAATAAACAGTGCTTCAGTAGCCAACTGGTTGCGACTTAATAACATTTTGATACGGGGAATGAGCAGGTCGAGGCACTATCCTGGTTATTAACTAAACCACTGCGATCTCGCCAGCGGTTACTATAGCATTCAGCTAGAAAGGACTTAGAATCTGAGAGTCTCTACCAGCGACTCAAGAGAACGTAGATAGGAGTACCTTCGCTGCGCTGCGGCCCCTGTCAGGGGAAGATGTCCCTCCAAGGGAGTTACCAGAGGCCCATCCGTCACTGGGTTGATGCTGCTCCAGACTCTCCGAATGGGTAACCTCCCCGGCCTCCTCACCTCAGACATGGGCCCCATCCACCTCAGGGACCCTCGGACGTCTCCACCCTCGCGGGATCCAGTCAAAGTCACTGGACCCCAGGCCTCCTAGTTTAGTACCTCACCCCAGGCTGAAGGTGCCTGGGATGGACTCCAACTCCATTCCGGTCAGGCCTAGGGTGCCTGGGCCGGAATCCAGAACCGCCTGCACTCAGGCCTAAGGTGCCTGGGCGCGTGAAGAACTTCCTCCAGAAGACCTCGTGGTTAGGGCGTCTCCCCCTTTTATCTCCTCCCATCGACACCACGGCGGGTTCCCCGCCCTCGCCGTACCATCTCCGGAAAGGGACAAAAAGGCTAGCACTGTAATGGCAAATCTACCTTGAGCCTCCAGGTACCCCGCCACCCAGAGGCCAAGGAGATTATTACACCATCCAATCCTCCACGAACACAAATGGTCCACTATTCACATACTTACACACCTGGGTGTCCCACCTAAATTTAGAGACCCCGCTACACAAATATAAATCAACGATGCGTTGCACTTTCCAGTATTGTAAGCAGTATTAATACCATCAGCGCAGAGTAGGACAGTGTCTCCGGGGAAACCATAAACATAAGCAGATGGCTCCTGCGGCAACCTCACAGTACATAAACTCCACGGGCATCTGACCTTTTGTGGCAACTGGCTTGACCGCTACCAACTATGGGCAAGAAAAAAGTTTTCCCATGCATTGGTGTTTTGCCCACACTGCATGGGTCAACTGCTTGTTTTTTCTAGGGGTGAGGAGAAAGCTTATACTCACCCAATCCTTCTTTCAATCAGAAAACGCCACTCCCTCATGGTCCAGCGGAGGACTGCTACATAGTTAGTCAGGTTGAAAAAAAAGACACAAGTCCATCCAGTTCAACCATAAAAAATAAAAATAAAATAATATCATACAATCCCATATACCCAATTCTAAACCCACTGTTCCTGGTCTATAGAGCAAACTCTGGGCCTGATGACATCAAGAACAATCCACAACTCAAGACCGCTGAAGCATGGGGGTGCTGGACTGGTGCTGTAAGGATCAGAGAATTAGGTAAGTAAATCTCCTTTCTCCTTTCCTCCAGACAAAAACAAGCAGTTAAAGGGGTTGTAAAGGTTCGTTTTTTATTTTCTAAATAGGTTCTTTTAAGCTAGTGCATTGTTGGTTCACTTACCTTTTCCTTCAATTTCCCTTCTAATTTTTTTTCCCTTTGTCTGAATTTCCCACTTCCTGTTTCTCCTCAGTAAGCTTGCCCCCATCATCCGAGCCATTCTGGCTGGGAGTTAGTCAGCCAGAACAGCTTACTGAACAGCTTACTGAGGAGGAACAGGAAGTGAGAAATTCAGACAAAGAAAACAAACATTTAGAAGGGAAATCGAAGGAAAAGATAAGTGAAACAACAATGCACTAGCTTAAAAATGTATTTAGAAAATAAAAAACAAACCTTTACAACCCCTTTAACCTGTGCAGTGCAGGCACTGCATGGAAAAACTTTTTTACCCCGAGACAGGCTTTAAATACACTGGTGTCATCTGGTAATTCCACCAATGCCAGTTTTTTTTTCCAACACAGTGTTTGGCAATACAGAATTTTCAACTCTTTCTTCAGCTACAGATATGAAATCTGCTGTGTGGCCACTCTTACCTGGCTCTTTAGTCTTGTGAGGGATATTGACTGCCGCAGCAAGCGCACCCTTATCTGTCAGTTGTTCAGCAGCCCTTTGATCTTGCACAACAGAAAGTTCCTCCTTTCAATGTCATATGGAAAGACTTCTTTCAGTCCTGCTAATAAAGTTTGTGCCAAACCATTCCTATCTACTTCATCTGTGCTCCCATCATGGGTACTCTGCAGTACCAAATCATCCATCCAAAGAAAACAAAACGTTCTGCTGGCTAAACAATAAACACATTATATTCATCTCTGACATCACGTCTGTCACAAATCTACAAATTAAATTTCCCTTGGGTACACTCGTGTGACTGAGCATGTAGAGAAACTTATTGGCTGACATTTCTAAGGACACATTTAACCATTGCATATTCTCTTGTCTCATTTTCTGTTGTTATGTCAGATTGCTTTATCATATTCTCAACAATGTGAGCCTGTGGCTCTTCATGCCCATTCCCTGTTTCCCCGACATAAGCCCTACCCCGAAAATAAGACCTAGCGTGAGTTTCTGGGATGGCTGCAATATAAGCCCTACCCCGAAAATAAGCCCTAGTTAAAGTCCTTGTAAAATCATGTAATCCGTTCTGTAAAAAGATTATATAATGTGCAGTGTGTCTTCTTTTGTAACTTTATTGTATAAAATACCTTATTTACAGCGCTGCCGGGCGCTCACATGACCTGCTGAAGCTCTTCTCCTTTCCTCCCGGCTGACATCAGCAGCCCCTCACTCTGAAGCGCTCAGAGTGGGGAAGAAGAGCTCCAGCGGGTCACGTGAGTGCCCAACGGTGCTGTAAATAAGGTATATTCCACCATAAAGTTACACAAGAAGACACACTGCACATTATATAACCTGTTACAGAACAGATTAAGTGATTTGACAAGGTCTTTAAATAAGGTTTATTTTTGGGACTACAGAATTTCACAGCTGAGCTGTTAGGGGAGAAACCTTTTTGTGCATACCGTAAATAAATAGGACATCCCCTGAAAAAAAGCCCTAGTGTGTTTTTTGCAGCCAAATTTAATATAAGACCCGGTCCTATTTTCAGGGAAACACAGTAGTTACATAGTTGGTAAGGTTGATTAAAGACAATAGTCCATCCAGTTCAACCTGTGTTGGTGTGTGTTCATGTAGATAATAATTTCCCATATCCCTGTATATTGTGTTTGCTAAGATGCACATACAATCTCATTGTGCGGCCCCGTGTCCTCTTATGCCGCGTACACACGACCATTTTTCTCGTCTGGAAAAATTTCATTTTTTCTCTTTGACGAGAAAAAGGACCGTGTTTGGGCTTTCCATCATTTTTCCCGACAAGAAAAATGGCAAGAATCACGACGAGAAAAATTAGAACATGCTCTAATTTTTCTCGTCGTGATTCACGGCATTTTTTTCCGCTGCAGTTTTCCCATAGGGAAACACTGCCAGGAAGCCTACACACGGTCGTTTTTCCCGACCAAGAGAAAAAATGTCAGGAAAACCGGCCGTGTGTAAAGGGACCAAGGCGTTCCTCGTTTATCCCGTCGATTTTCTCGACAGTGTTTTCACTGTCGAGAAAATCGATCGTGTGTACACGGCATTACACTCTCTGAGACTGAATAGTTTCCTACCTACACTGGGATCACCATTGAGATATTTGTATATCGCCATCATATCTCCTCTCAGGTGTATCTTCTCCAGAGAGAATACATTTAGCACTTGTAGTCGTTCCTCATATTTGAGGTCCTCCATTCCCCTTATTAATTGTGTTTCCCTTCTTTGAACTTTCTCCAGTTCCAGCACATCCTTTCTGAGGATTGGTGACCAGAACTGGACGAAATACTCCAGATGTGGCCGAACCAGAGTTTTTTAAAGTGGTAGAATTATCGTTTTATCTCTGGAGTATATCCCTTTTTTAATGCATGCTAATATTCTGCTGGCTGTTTGCTGCAGCTTGACGATCCATGCTATTGCAAAGTCTGTCATCTACTAGGACGCCCAGATCCTTCTCCATACTGGACTCCCTCAGAGCTTCTCCCCCAAGTAAGTAACTAGCGTTTATATTTTTAACCCCCAAGTGCATTACTTGAAATTTTTCAATGTTAAACCTCATTTGCCATTTAGTTCACATTCTGTTCACTCTTTGCAGAAACACTTTCGTCCAGCAGGGTGGCGACACAGTTGCTCTGTAGAAATTTGTAAGTGTTTTTTACTCCAGCATTTCATATTTCTGATCTGTGCCTGCTGTACCATGTACTTATTTGGAAAAGTATCCTGTTCTCTTAGTATTGCTTCCTTTGTGTGAATCCCCTAGTGTTCCTGCCAGTCCCTCAGCTTTCCTATTTAAAACTGACCACACTAAGCAGAACACACCATGCTCAGCCTGCACTCCTCCAATGATCGGATGTGTCCTGACACACCCCCTCTACATAGCCTGTCACTGTGAAGCTCAATGTGCTGTTGCTTCTCCATCCCCCAGCTTTAATACAGCTGAGAACAGAGGGATCGTGATCACTTATAAAAAAAGGGAAAAAGGGTATTTATTTATTTTTTAGATCTATACACAAATGTTTTGCCTTTCATTTCAGTTTTAAACTGAATGGGTTGTTTTACAATGTGATTGTTTACAATCACTTTAAGTTCTGACACACCGCATTGAAATCCACATTTTGTTTAAGGGCTCTTTCACACGGGGCGGATCCGTGCAGATCCGCCCCGTGAAGCTCCGCTTGCTCAGCGGGGATCGCTCCGTTGATCCCCGCTGAGCCGACGGATGACTGGGCGGTCCCCGCACACTGTGCAGGGACCGCCCTGTCAGAGCGCCGCTCTCCCCTATGGGGAATCGGATGATGACGGACCGTAGAGTCCGTTGTCATCCGATCCGCTCCGCCGACGGAAGGAAAAATAGGGTTTTCCTCCGTCACACTTTGGCGGAGCGGAGCGGGTCGGATGTCAGCGGACATGTCTCCGCTGACATCCGTGCCTCCATAGGGGTGCATAGAGGATCCGTTTCAGGTCCGCCTAAAAAACTGACAGGCGGACCTGAACGGACCTCCGTGTGAAAGGGGCCTTAGTGGTTCAGGTTTATACACAGAGACTTTTATCATCAGTAAGCATTTTTATTTTTAATCTTTGCCTTTTCACTATACAAGGAATTTTTATTTCCAAATACACAGCGGGTCCCTGGACAGGGGTCTCTCCCACCTCACAGCAGCCAGTCTTTGTAATAATTGTTTTAGCGGTCCATTAAAGAAAGCCTTGACCACTATTGCAGTAAATGTTGCCTTCACTTGAGAGTAGGGATGAGCCGAACACCCACCAGAACTTGCGAACAGGCAATAAATTAGTTCGAACATCTGAACACCGTTAAAGTCTATGGGACTCAAACATGAAAAATCGAAAGTGCTAATTTTAAAGGCTTATATGCAAGTTATTGTCATAAAAAGTGTTTGGGGACCCGGGTCCTGCCCCAGAGGACATGTATCAATGCAAAAAAAGTTTTAAAAACTGCAGTTTTTTCGGGAGCAGAGATTTTAATAATGCTTAAAGTGAAACAATAAAAGTGAAATATTCCTTTAAATTTCGTACCGGGGGGGGGGGGGGCTGTGTATAGTATGCCTGTAAAGTAGCACTTGTTTCCCGTGCTTAGAACTGTCCCTGCACAGTGTCATTTCTGAAGGAAAAAAAGTCATTTAAAAGCACTCGCGGATATAATGCATTGTCGGCTCCCGGCAATACAGAGGAAAGTCATTGATTAAAAAAAAAAAAATGCGTGGGGGTCCCCCCAAGTTCATTTGCCAGGCCCTTCAGTTCTGGTATGGATTTTAGGGGGAACTCCACGCCAAATAAGAAAAAAAAAAATGGGGTGGAGTTCCCCCCAAAAACCATACCAGACCCTTTATCCAAGCACGCAACCTGGCAGGCCGCAGGAAAAGAGGGGGGACGAGAGAGCGCCCCCCCTCCTGAACCATACCAGGCCACATGCCCTCAACATGGGAAGGATGCTTTGGGGGTCTGTGACCCTTCAAAGCACCATGTCCCCATGTTGATGAGGACAAGGGCCTCATACCCACAACCCTTGCCCGGTGGTTGTGGGGGGGCTTATCAAAATCTGGAAGACCCCTTTAACAAAGGGGACCCCCAGATCCCGCCCACCCCCTATGTGAATTGGTAAGGCCTACCATTTCACAAAGAAAGTGTAAAAAATTGTAAAAAAAACCCAAAAAAAACACAGACACTGTTGGGAAAAGTCCTTTAAAAAAAAGAAAAAAAAAAAGAAGAGAGATTCCAGAGGTGGTAATCCACTCTCGGTATTCTTCGATGGATCCTCTCCTCTCCGGGGTCCAGTGGTGGATGATCTCCTCTCCATCCAGGTCCAGGCTCCAGCGATGAGATGTCCAGCGCAGCGCATCCTGTCTCCACCGTAGACACCCCGGCAGCCTGACAGGTCTCTTCTGAAGCGGAGGGCGGGGCCACCCGTCACGTGACCCCATCCCCCTCTGACGCAAGGGGAAACCCGGGCTTCCCCAGTGACACGTGGCGGTGACCCCGCCCCCCTCAACGGAAACCTGCATTACATCAGAGGGGGGCAGGGTCACCCGCACGCACTGGGGAAGCCCGGGTTTCCCCTTGTGTCAGAGGGGGACGGGGTCACGTGTCGGGTGGCCCCGCCCTCAGCTACAGAAGAGGCCTGTCAGGCTGCCGGGATTCCTGGGGGGGGGGTCTGGTGGAGACAGGATGCGCTGCGCTGGACATCTCATCGCTGGAGCCTGGACCTGGATGGAGAGGAGATCATCCATCGCTGCACCCCGGAGAGGAGAGCATCCATCGCAGGATACCGAGAGTGGATTACCACCGCTGGAATCTTTTTTTAATTTTTTTTATTTTTAATAAAGGACTTTTCCAAAACGGTGTCTGTTTTTTTACAAGTTTTTACACTTTCTTTGTGAAATGGTAGGGGTACAATGTACCCCTTACCAATTTACATGGGGGGGGGCGGGATCTGGGGGTCCCTTTTGTTAAAGCCCCCCGCCCGCAGACCCCCACAACCACCGGGCAAGGGTTGTGGGGATGAGGCCCATGGGGACATGGTGCTTTGAGGGGTCACCGACCCCCACCCAGGTATGAATTTTTTTTACTATACACCCCCCCCCTCCACCCAGGTATGAAATTTAAAGGAATATTTCACTTTTATTGTTTCACTTTAAGCATTATTAAAATCACTGCTCCCGAAAAAACTGACATTTTTAAAACTTCTTTTGGCATTGATACATGTCCCCTGGGGCAGGACCCGGGTCCCCAAACACTTTATATGACAATAACTTGCATATAAGCCTTTAAAATTAGCACTTTAGATTTCTCCCATAGACTTTTACAGGGTATTCTGCGGCTTTTCGAATTTACAGGCAATGTTCGAATCAAACATGAGTTCGACTCGAACTCGAAGCTCATCCCTACTTGAGAGCACTGGGGTATTAAGGACTCTGTCGACTTCTTGGCTCCACTTGGACCTGCAATCCAATACATACAACCACGGTGCGAAACAGCCACAGAAACAACATGCACTTTAGCACCCCTTAAAAGGTTTAACAGGAACTTTCTCACCATTGCAAGGGGTGACTAAAGACACTTTTGCACAAGAAATGGGCTTGGCCTCCTGCCCAGCAGCATCATCTCCAGCAGAATTCCACAAAATAGGACAAGCCACACCACCATGCCCCCTTGTGTCAAGTATTATACTGGACAATTTTCTTTAAAGGAGCGTCCCACATAGAATAAGGTGACCAGATTTTTCAAATGAAATCCGGGGACATATTTTATATTTTTACTAGTAATGGCGGCAATCAGTGACTCTCTGCCCATCGCCGCCCGCCTCACAGCCTGTCAAGTCTTACTCTCCGGGCCCCGGCTACTACTGGGTGGGGAGCGGAGGAAGATCACTCTGCCATGGAAGGCAAGGAGATAAGCCGGCAGGCGGCTGGCCGGGACTTGAGCCAAGGCAGAAGAACATGCGAGCGGACCTGAATGGGTATGCACCCCAAACTGAATAAATATTCCCTCCACTCCGACCAGCACATGCTCATCAGAAAGGGGCACATATAATGGAAAAAATACACCCCCCTAAGCTAGTAGGAGCGGCGGTGTGTAATTCCGCTTTTTTTTTTTTTTTTAATTCTGCACTGACTGTCTTTGAAATTGCTCCAGCCCCTGTTCAAATCCAATCCGGGGACAAAACCGGGGACAGTGTCCTCAATCCGGGGACTGTCTCCTGAAACCGGGGATGTCTGGTCACCCTAACATAGAAGACCCAGCCGGCGGAAGCACAAACACATCTTTATGGGGATTCTGAGCCACAGCATTGCTATGGGAAACCACACTCTATTTCCGCTTCTGGTAAGCCTCTTGCTCTCTCATTGGGGTTACAGTTGCAAACAGACCTCTCCACTGGTCTCCAAAAGACTCATAAACAGGCAGAGATTGTTTGGGCACTTGTTTGGGGACTACACTTCCAGCCACAAATCTCTATCAACCATCTTCATTCTGTTTCTGTAGACCACAGCACTTGATATATCTCAGCTAATTGTTTAAGGATCCTCTCTCTCCTGCAGGTTCTCTTCGCCTGCTACAGAAAATATGTCAATAGCCCTTTCTTCTTGGGGGACTCCAAATCTTTCAGCATCCTTCACCAAATGTGGGAAAATTAGCTCAAGTACAACTCTTCCAAGGACACAATCCTCCCACCAAATCTTTGTTTTAGGGCGTTCTTCCCCACGTTTGATTAAAATAAACTTGGAAGACTTTAATCATTCAGATCAATCCTTCCTTCAGCCTCTTTGCCATCTCTTGCAGGGCTACTGCTTCGACCCTTAGGCTTAGGGCTTCTGTCTTTTCCTTGACAGACAATTCTTAAACTCTGTGGACACATGCACCTCTGGCTGCTCCCTTGCAGCCACAAGGACTCCCGGGGGGGTCCTGAGCCCTGAGCTATAGTCTCCCCCAAAAGTAAAAGTTTGTGCACAATGAGTGGGAGAACTGCTGGTCAAGAAAACACATCCCACAAAAGACTCATCTCACCCAAGACTCTACAAGGCCTTTGAACTTTAGAAGCTGGATCAGGATTTGCCAATTCTGGAGAAAACTGAAAAGTCTGTTTTCTCCCTATGATACATGGAACCCTGTATGGGTGAGAACCCTAGGTGACACCCTTTCCAGAGCCTATGATTTTTTTTTTTACCTTAAATTGCTCTTTAAATGCAATTTTTCACTGCGACATGGCATTGTCCCATCACAATATTTGGAAAAAAAAAAAAGAAGTAAACAAATGCTTTGGCTGACACGCAACCAATGCTAGGTCTTGTCTGTAAATTGCAGACAAGGAGACAATGGGGGTTATTTATGAAAGGCAAATATACTTTGCACTACAAGTGCACTGCAAGTGCAAAGTGCACTTGAAATTGCACTGAAAGTGCACTTGGAAGGGCAGTCACTGTAGATCTGAGAGGGACATGCAAGGAAAATAAAAAACAGCATTTTATCTTGCACATGATTGGATGATAAAATCAGCAGAGCTTCCCCTCATTTCAGATCTACCCCTCAGATTTACAGCGACTGCACTTCCAGTGCAATTTCAAGTGCACTTCGCACTTGTAGTGCAAAGTGGATTTGACTTTCGTAAATAACCCCCAGGGTGTTTCGTAAAGAGTGAGGGTTAGTTAACCGATGCAGATTTATTTATTTTTAAGACATTTCAAACCATGTGTTTTTACATATGTTATTATCTGCATTTTTTGTGCATTTTGGTGTTTTTTTTAACATATAGTGAACATGTCCTTGCCTGTTTTAGAACATGATTTTTTTTCCAGGTTGGCTATTGTGTAAGGCTTCCTTTTATGTGAGGTTGCAATAAAAAATGACAAGCATTCTAATCCCTCTCCACTCTATCCAAAACGAAAAAAGATGTTTTTTTTTTTTAGTTACAATTTAAGCAAACGTGTCAGCAAGAGAGCCAGGAAACTAGCATTCTCAATAGAAAGGGGAAGTAATGCAGTCTCCATTATTCTCTCACCAGAGATCTCCATTAACATTGGATACACAATATTATCTGAATTGGTCAAATCAGCAAAACTTGCCAACAAATTTATCTAGGGAACATCACAAAACGGCCTCTTCAGCCATCTTCATCACTGGTTGTTATCAGTTTAAACTAACCTGCCATTTTTTAGAGAAAGGCTTAGTGCCCACTTTTGTGACCATGTTTCCTATTAAGCCCCGTACACACCGGACAAAAATGCCAGCCGTCATCGGCCGGTTCAATAAAAAACGGTTGGCTGGCTTCTGTCGGACGAGCATGCTGGAAAACCAGCAGCCGACCGCCTCCCGATCAGCGCTCTCAGCCAATGCCATTTTCAGAAAATTACAGAGCTGCAAATTGAAAAGGAAAGAATTTTTTAATAACATTCAATTACAATATGACTTGTGTCGCAATTGTATATGCGAAAGTGGAGTTACTGTAACCTTTAAGGCTAGTAGCATAAGGATTAAAAATAGTCAATGCTGATTAAGAGCGTAAAGTTCAGCTTCCACAAGTCCCTGTCTTCATTCATTTGTATATAACCCTAGCAGCTGAGATTCCTAGGAGCTTTACCAATTACCATTGTTGGATTTGGGTGGGTCTGCTTTTTACTTACACCACACAGTCTTCACTGGTGTGCATGGTTACAGAAATCTTAAGGCCCCCTTCACACTGAGGCGGGGAGGTGCGCTGGCGGTATAGCGGCGCTATACCGTAATTTTTGCTGCGATATTCGGCCGCTAGCGGTGCGGTTTTAACCCATGCTAGCAGCCGAGAAAGGGTTAAAAACCGCCCGCAATGCGCTGTCCCATTGATTTCAATGGGCAGCAGCGGAAAAGGAGCGGAAAACACACCGCTCCAAAGATGCGGCTAGCAGGACTGCTGTGTTCCCACCAGGAGAACACAGTGATTACTGCTAGTGGCTATAACGGCTGCTAGCAATACTCGCATGTAAAATGCGACAGACGCGGTGTACCCAAGTCGATCGATCAAAGGTGTTTTCGAACCTAGCCAAAATAAAATTGTATACAGTCAATCAACTTGGGTACATTCAGCCTGCCCATTTATGGTTTGAATCTCGGCTATATTAGCAGGAATTTGAACCGTTTATGGCTGGCTTTATTGTCTCTAGCATGTTTTTGTTGTTTTTTAGGGATATGGTATTCCAGATCAGATGTGGATCATTAGCTTAAAAAACAAACAAAGGGCACACACAGGTATGCAGCTATTCGCATGGCTTATTATAGAATTTTGCATTCAATGTCATATAGGTTACTGCTGACTATCATTTTCAGTGATTCTTCCCTTTGTGACACACACTGTACTGACATGTATACGATTTTATTTTGGCTAGGATCGAACACACGTTTGGTTGGATCTAAGAACCGCATGCCCTCCATGCCAGCCACCAACCGTTACTCTCCACACTGACATCTGTACTGTCTGGACTGCGGCTCCTCCTCAATCTGTATTATTCACACATCTGATTCATGAAACATGACAAACAGAGCTCACAGTACCCAGTCACAAATAGTGAAATCCTATTCAACTTCCTTCCCTCGGAGATAACAGGTCACATGTTAACGGACCTCAGCGAATAGGTATTTTATTACACAAATGAACAAAAGCATTATCAGTCTTGTGGATGAAGGATTTACTGGCACAGCGGGGCTCAATATTGCATCAAGTGGGAAAATGGGCAAGAAAACAAACATATCCGCCAGAGGAGCTCACTGCTGCTCTCAAGATGATCAATATGTTTTCATTTTATGGGCAATCAGAGGAAAGAGCTCAGCCACTGCACTTAAAACAGTATTCCCCTGTGTAATTCAACAGTTAATAAATGTTTCTTGGCAGCCTAAAATTGTCAATCCAATATTTATGCACTGTTATGCTCTGGTAAAGCATGGAGCAAAAGAACCTCCATCAAAGCGATAAAGAGAACCTGTCATATTCTCACTAACACATAGGGTACACATTAAAAAAAAAAAAAAATGGCCCGGACTAAAGCTGGCCATTGATGGATCAGGTTTTTTTTGTTTTTGCTTTTCATTCAGCCAGCTGATCCATTCATTTTTATTGATTTCCCCATCCACACAATGGAGGTGGATGGAGGGAGGAATTCTTCCCGCTGCGCTATTGTATTCTGGCAGCAGGACTCCTCCACTGTTAGAACCACACTGATCATCGCTGCAGCCAATTGGCCAGAGGCGGCTCTTTAATTAGGCAAATTAGGCGGTCGCCTAAGGCCTCGCACTCACAGGGGCCTCGCGACTGCCTAACTTACCCCATGTATTACCCCAGTTTTGAGCGACAGGGGACCTTAACACTGTTGTGCTCAGGCAGCGTTAAGAGCCCTGACTCAGGAGCGGGGGCCGCCAGCGTCCCTAACAACCAGTGAATATCGGTGACACCACCCCTTGTGACGTCAATGACCCAGCATGCCCTCAGTCAATGACGTCACAAGGGGCCGGGTTCACCAGGTGACATCACCGGGTGGCCCCCGCCTCTTAGTTATTAAAGAGCAATTCTTTTTCCCCATCATGGGCGTGAGTGGGGCCCCATGTCAAGTTTTGCCTAAGGCCTCACAAAGCCTAGTGCCGCCTCTGCAATTGGCTCCATGTGCTGATGGAGTGAAAATTTTCCCACAGTCTCCTTCAAGAGGGGGGGCGATTGTTAGAGAGGAGCAGAAACGGCCATAGATGAATCAAAATTCAGCAGGTCCCTGATGAACCAGCAGAACTTTGGTCATTTTATTGCCAGCTTTAGAGGAGCGAGGCCATGTATCCAAATTAGGTTTCCACCCTTGGAGCAGCCTCCCTAACAGATGAGAGGACATGATGGGACATCACCTGAAGTTGGCATTATCAATAGAAGGGAATACGGAGGATGCCATTGCTGATCTCTCCTTATGAAAAAGTCTGGCTGTCACGCTTATTCAATGGCTTTAGAACTTTCTAAGTCACTGACCTGGAACAAACATGCAGGTCAGTAGTTCTTTCTGGCTTCGCCTTGCTCCAGATCAGTGACAAACTAACCCAAAGACAGCCAAGCAAGCAGTGATCTTCGGAGATCAGCAATGCCTAGCCCCAGTATTTCTCACTTTAAAGTAAAGTAGACCTGTCATCAATATCTATCAAGCCTCGTACACACGGCCGAGATTCTCGTCGAAAAAAACATGTCGTTTTTTTCGACGAGATTCTTGGACAAGAAGCTACCGCGCATGCGTCAAATTCATTTCGAACATGCGCGGGCTTCCCGGAGGACAGGTAAGTGTACACACACTCACTTTTCTCGTCGAGAAACATGCCGACGAGAATCTCGACGAGAAAATAGAGAGCAGGTTCTCTATTTTCTCGTCGAGATTACTTGTCGGTTTTCTTGACGAGAAACCATACACACGAACGAATTTCTCGGCAAGACATCTCTGCCAGCAAGATTCTTGCTGGTTCTTGCCGAGAAACTCGGTTGTGTGTACGAGGCCTTAGTCTTGGGCAATTTGTGAGATAAATAAAAGCCAACATCTATTGTCTCTGCAATATCAGAATACAGCATATTTTTTGTCTGCCTTACATTACCAGCAGATAAATCAACTGAAAAAAAAAAAAAAAAAAAATCGAACACTGCACTTCTCAATCACAGTAATCAATAGGAGCTGTTGTAAGTACTGGTAGCAAGTGGGCCTTAACTGTTTCCATTTTTCCTGGAAATTCCCTTTAAGTTGGAACAAATTGCAAATTTTCCTATACATAATAAAACAGTCAGTCATGGTTAATTAAAATACGTTCTCCGACTTTGAAAGCATGACTTGTCACTTAAATTATTTATCAAAGGCTTCCCTTAACGCTTTTAATTAATTGCTCACCTTCAGTTTCTGTCTTTAAAAAAATAATAATTTACCTTTGAAATGTGTTATATCTATTTAAGTAGCCAAAGCGGACATGAATGACTGCAACAGTGGCTTGACTTTACCTATTTAATAAATGATGAATAGCAAATTGTGAGTGAGATCTAATGCCGCGTACACACGACCGTTTTTCCCGTCGAGAAAAATGTCATTTTTCCCTTTGGACGAGAAAAGCGATCGTCTGTGGGCTTTTTGTCGTTTTTCTCGACGGGAAAAACAGCATTAATCACGACGAGAAAAATTAGAACATCCTCTAATTTGATTCCTGTCGTTTTTTTCCGCGGCAGTTTTCCCATAGGGAAACACTGCCGCGGAGCCCACACACGGTCGTTTTTTTCGACCAAATAAAAAATATGTCATTTAAAACGGCCGTGTGGGGGGGGGGGAACAAGCTGTTCCTCGTTTTTTACGTCGATTTTCTCGACAGTGTTTTCACCGTCGAAAAAAATGATCGTGTGTACGCGGCATAAGAGAAAAGCTTAGTCCTCATTCACAAACTTAGTATGGCAAACCTGATACAAGAGAGGAAGTACAAAACACCTTTTTCTACCTTAAGGCCCCTTTCACACGGGTGGACCGCTCAGGTCCGCCTGTCAGTTTTTTTCGGCGGACCTGAACAGGCGCTCCATGCTTGTCTATGGAGCGTCGGATGTCAGCGGTGACCATGTCCGCTGACATCCGATCCGATCTGATCTGCTAAAATCAGACGGATGGCGATACGTCGCCATCCGTCCTGGCGGATTGGATCGGGTGAGATCTGATGAAAACAGACATGCTGTCCGTTTTCGTCCAATCTCTCCATAGCAAGCAGCGGCGCTCCACAAGTCCCTCCCCGCTAAGTGAGCAGAGAGGGACCTGTCATCCGCCGGCTCACCAGAGATCAACGGAAGGGATTTCCCGCTAAACTGGAGGACGCCGATGACGAATCCGTCCCCGTGTGGAAGGGGCCTTAAACAACAGGAGGATTAAGTGTTTAGGTCTAAGGGAAACCCTCACTAAAATGATCAGACCTACAAAGTAGATTTGCATAATCAAAATGTTGAAGAGATTTTTAAATAAAAAGAAGAAAGGGGTCCGTTTTTATTGCTGTCTGTGCCTCCGTTGAGGAGATTCACCCTCTCTATTTGTCCCATTTACCATTATCATTGAAAGTGAAACCTAAAGAGAATCCCAAATGTTGGCTTGTCCCCAAAAAGGTAAAAGCTGGGGAAATCTTCCAATGAGGACACTAGTTCTGGTGACCTGGGGGTCCCCAAGAAATTCCCTTAATTTGCAGGGATTTCCTCTCACTTCCTGTTTGGCTATGGGGCAGGAAGTGAAGGCAAATCTCAGCAATGGGACACAAATGGCGAAAGAAAAAAAATCTTACAGGAGTTGTAATCCTCCCTTACTCTATCTAAAGAAAAAAAAAAAAAAGAAGAAGTTTTGCCCATAGTTCTACTTTAACTGAGCCCCATCTTGATCCAGCAATGTGCATTTGAGCAGAGGCTCCCCCGCCTCTCTCTCCTCATTGTTTCACACAGCAGCGGGAGCCATTGGCTCCTGCGGCTGTCAATCACAGCCAGCAAGCCAATGAGGCCAGAGTGTGTGTGTGTGTGTGTGTGTGTGTGTGTGGCGATAAACCACGCTCTGTGTGTAAATGGACAATGTGCATTCACAGGAGCATGGCTCGGTTGCGAGCCTGCTCGAGTGCCCCCATAGCAAGAGTCTTACTATTGAGGGCACTCAGCAGGGGAGAGGAGCCGGGACTGGAGGCACTGGATCCAAAAGGTTCGGGAGCGAGCACGGTCTAGCAAGTATAACATGTATGTTTTTTTTTGTTTTTAATTTTTAATTTTAACACTTGGGATCAATTTAACTTTTTAAAGGAGAGGGGCAAACTATTGCTGTTATGCCAAAAAGGGATTTGTTTCTGAGGCCATCATTCCAGCTATCTGCTCATCTTCGCAGCTGGAAACCAACTTGAATGCCAATGTAATGGCATTGTATACTGGTGGCTTTTTTATTGGGTAAAAGCTAAGTGTTCACTTGGAATGGTGAGTGGTAAACTCTATTGCTGACCTGCCAAAAAGGCTTCTGGTTCTTGGATCATCATTCCAGCAGTTAAATTAAGCATAGCTGAAAACTGCATGAAGATTTTAGAACACCTTAAATGGGTTTCACACTGCAGAAAACATAACTTGCTTTTTTAACCAATGCTGGTTATCCCTCATCAGTAGAGTATCAATGGACATAATGGTTTCTTTTAAATGAGATTTCAGTAGGGGATTGAGATAGTATATAGCCCCTTTATACCAGTCAGATTATTATGAAGGGGCCCAAACACAAACCAAACTCTCTACAAAAATTACAATTAGGGCTCAATAGTGTTAATTTTTTTCCACATACGTAAAAATGGCTGAAAACAAAAAGGAGGGAAAATTCTCAAACGCTTACTAAAAAAACGAATAGCTTACATTTTCACCTTCCTGGTTTGAAGCAGGAAGTCTGGTTGAAGCTTTTGGCCGGTAACAATTTAAAAGAGGTTAAAATTATCTGGAAGGACTGTGGTACCAGCATTCTTTTTTTGGTCACCATAGTTACTGAATCCCTGGGATTTGTCATGCTCGGTCGAGAACGTACCTCTCCTGGCTGACAAAAAACACCCAACCATAAAACTGAAGCATCCATAATCCTATGCACCTCCTAAAGCAGTACAAGGAAGAAATTCATGGAAAAATTAATTAAAGGCAAAGAGGATTAACCAGATTGAAATAATGAAAAAATACCATAAAATTTACTTACCAGGTTTAAACAGTAATGGTTACTCTATGACCATCAATGTATAACCAATAGGACTGGATGTAGCATAATCAAAAAAAAAAAAAAAAAGACTTATTCTTGGACGTTGTTCAGTAGGGTGTTTGAATGGATCTTGGAATAACTGCAAAAAGAAGAGAAAGATTTCACTATAGACTTTAAGCTTATAGTATGAACAGATTTTACCATATAAAAATCTATCAGGCTCCATGCACACTGGGCTTAAAAAAAATAGGATTTTTATAACAGCTTACCTGTAAAATCCTTTTCTTGGAGTACACCACGGGACACAGAGCTAGTCATTACATAATGGGTTAAGGGTCACCAGCGGTGATTGGACACTGGCACAACCAATGGAAGACAGTTCCCCTCCATATAACCCCTCCCATCAGGGAAGTACCTCAGTTTTGTAGCAAAGCAGTAAGGTTCCCATAAGAAGGGTGGGACCTCTGTGTCCCGTGGTGTACTCCAAGAAAAGGATTTTACAGGTAAGCTGTTATAAAAATCCTATTTTCTTTATCGTACACCACGGGACACAGAGCTAGTCATTACATAATGGGACGTCCCAGAGCAATGCTCATATGAAGGGGGGGAGACACAGATCAAACCGACCGCTTGCGGACCAGAAGCCCTATACTGCTGCCTGCAGCACACTTCGCCCGAAGGCGGAATCCTCATGTCCTTTCACATCTATTTGATAGAATTTAGAAAAGGTATGGACTGAGGACCAAGTTGCAGCCTTACAGATCTGAGCCATCGAAGCCTGGTGGTGCACTGCCCATGAAGCACTTATCGCCCTGGTAGAGTGCGCCTTAACAGGAAAAGGAGGAGTCCTGTTCTTTAAACCATAAGCTTGAACAATTACTTGTCTAATCCACCTGGAAATGGTGGATTTTGATACCGCTTGGCCCTTCTTGGGACCATCTGGTAAAATAAACAAAACATCTGTTTTACGTATCTGAGCGGTTGCTTGCAGATACACCCTTACCGCTCTTACTAGATATAGAGAGTGTAATAATTTTTCCCCCGCCGTCCGCGGGTTTGGAAAAAAGGAAGGCAGAACAATGTCTTGATTCAAGTGAAAAGCCGACACCACCTTAGGCAGAAAAGCCGGATGGGGTCGTAGTACGATCTTGTCCTTGTGACAAATTAGATAAGGCTCTTTACAAGAAAGAGCTGCTAGCTCTGATACTCTCCTAGCAGAAGCTATAGCAATCAGAAAGGCCAATTTCCTACTTAATATAATTAAAGGAATATGGCGAATAGGTTCAAAAGGTTGCTTTTGCAACACTGACAATACCAAATTCAAATCCCATGGACACAAGGGAGACCTGACTGGAGGATTTATCCTCAGTACCCCCTGAATGAATGTCCGAACTAGGGAGTGAGATGCCAATGGTCTCTGAAAGAAGACTGATAGAGCCGATATTTGCCCTTTGATGGTGCTAAGGGCTAATTTCATATCCACTCCTAACTGGCAAAAAGCAAGAATCCTACTTATTTCATATTTCAGAGGATTCCAACTTCTGGATTCACACCAGGAAACGTATGCTTTCCAGACTCTATGATAGATGAGTCTGGAGGCTGGCTTTCTAGCATTAATGAGCGTAGAAAGAACCAGGCCAGAGACCCCTCTCTTTTTCAAAATGTGGGTCTCAGCAGCCAGGCCGTCAAATTTAGCCTTTGTAAGGAAGGGTGGAATACTGGACCCTGTGACAACAGGTCGTGTCGAAGTGGAAGCTTCCAGGGCCTTCCTATCGCCATTTTTACGATCTCGGCATACCAAGGCCTCCTGGGCCAGTTTGGGGCCACTAGGATTACTGGTATTCCCTCCTCCTTGATCCTGCGAAGCAGTCTTTGTAGAAGAGGGATCGGAGGGAATGCATAGATCAGTGAGAACTGATTCCATGGAGTTATTAGAGCGTCTGTCCCGTAGGCTAGAGGATCTCTCGTTCTGGACACAAAGTTGTCCAATTTCTTGTTGAACCTGGAAGCTAGCAGGTCTACATCTGGGTTTCCCCATCTCAGACATATGGCCTGAAAGATCTCTGGGTGAAGAGACCACTCTCCTGGTAGCAGCTGCTGACGACTCAGGTAGTCTGCTTGCCAGTTTCCTATCCCTGGAATGAAGATTGCAGAGATGCAAGGTACATGCTCTTCTGCCCATGCCAAGATCCGGTTCACCTCTCTTTGGGCTGCCCGACTGTGGGTGCCTCCTTGGTGATTGATGTAAGCTACTGCCGTAGCATTGTCGGATTGAACCCGAACTGGGTAGCCCTGTAACCTGTATGTCCAGGTTTTGAGGGCTAGATATACCGCCCGGATCTCTAGCACATTGATGGGCAGGATCCCCTGAGTCTTGGCCCAGGTTCCCTGGGTAGAAGCCTCCTCGAATACTGCACCCCAGCCCGATAGGCTGGCATCCGTAGATACCACCTTCCAGGCCACTGGGAGGAAGGACTTTCCCTTCCGTAAATTCCTGGCTTCTAGCCACCAATTGAAGCTGTGGCGTACTTGTGAGGACAGGCGCATGGGTATATCCAGAGCTTGGCTCTTCCTGTTCCAGGAGGCTAAAATATTGCCTTGAAGTAGTCTCGAATGAAACTGGGCGTAAGGGACCGCCTCGAAGGAGGCTACCATCTTTCCCAATAGTCTCATGCAAAGGCGAATAGACGGCCTCTTGTTTGCTTTGACCTTGTGGATCAGGTCTTTCAGAGACTGTATCTTTGGCTCTGGCAGGTATACCCTGTTTTGGGCTGTATCTATGATCATGCCCAGGTACACTATCCTTCTTTGGGCCTGGAGAGAGGATTTTTGTAAGTTTATAATCCATCCTAAATGCTCCAGGTATCCTACTGTAGTGTCTACAGCGTGATCCAATCCCTCCTTTGACTGATCTATTAATAGTAGATCGTCTAGATAGGCTGTTACCGCAATGCCCCGTGTTCTTAGGTTTGCTAACAGAGGAGCTAGCACCTTTGTGAATACTCTGGGCGCGGTGGCTACACCAAATGGCAGGGCCACAAATTGAAAGTGGCGATCTTCTACCGCAAACCTTAGGAATCTTTGGTGAGCGGGGAGGATTGGTATGTGTAGATATGCGTCTTTGATATCTATGGACGCAATGAATTCTCCGCCTTTTAAAGTAGCGACCACGGATCGAATCGTTTCCATTCGAAAATGGCGAACGTTCAGAAACTGGTTTAGATTTTTTAGATCCAGGATGGGTCTGACTTCTCCGTTCGGTTTTGGAATCACAAAGAGGTTTGAGTAAAAACCTGAACCTTGCTCCTTTTGGGGTACCTCTGTAACCACACCTTGAGCTATTAAGTGATTCAAACCTTTGAAGAAGGATCCTCTTTTTTGTGGATCCTTGGAGAGTCTTGAACTTCGGAATTGAGAAGATGGGATCTCTCGAAATTCCAGTCTGTACCCTGAGGATATTGTGGATACCACCCATTTGTCCTGGGTTTCTGTCCGCCAAGTCGCTGAGAACTGACGAAGCCTTCCCCCCACTCGGCCGAGCGGGGGCGCCCCTTCAATGAGAGGTTTTGGGGGCTTGCTTATTAGCTCTTGAACCCCACGGCTTCTTGTTCTTCTGAGCCTGTTCTTTGGCTTTTTTGGGCGGCTGAAAAGGCCGTCGCCACTGGCTGGAGTCAGATTTCCCGGGAGCTGGGGAGAGAGTGTGTTTAAAACAAGGTCTCTTGTTTTTCTTTCTCTCAGGTAAAAGTGTCGTTTTACCACTTGATATCTTTTGGATATATCTTTCTAAATCTTCCCCAAAAAGGCGTTCGCCATGGAACGGGAAACTTGCCAACAACTTTTTGCATGGGGCTTCCGCTGACCAATGCTTAAGCCAAAGTACTCTGCGCATCTGTACCAGCTGGAGTGTAAGGCGTGATGCCTGTATGATAGAATCTCTCATGGCATCCACTGTGAAGCATAAGGCTTTAGGCAAATTCTCCCAATTTTTAGCCTGCTCTGAAGGCAGCTCCTTCAGCCCCTGCTTTACCTGTTGGCTGACGACCTGACACATACCGACTGCTGCTACTGCAGGTTGGGTAATTGAGCCGGCCAAAAGGAAGGAGGATTTCAGTAAGGATTCCAACTTCTTCTCAGAAGGATCTTTAAACACTTGTACATTATCCACTGGACATGTCAGGTTTTTATTTACACAAGAAATAGCCGCATCTACCGTAGGCAGGCTCCATTTCTTTAAAAAAATTTCCTCCATAGGATAAAGAATGTTAAACTTTTTTGGAGGTGAAAAACGCTTATCTGGATGTTGCCAGTCTGCGTACAATAGATCCTCTAGTAACGGATGAACCGGGAAGGAGCATGCACCTTGCAGGGATCTTAATGATCCTAGGGAGGAGACAGGTGATTCTGTTACCTCCAAAGAGGGTAACCTAAATGCAGCTCGCACGGCTCCTGCATAGCATTGCACCTGTGACTTTAAAATCTGGGATACCGAAAAAGGCTCATCCGATATCCCTGATCCGTCTGACTCCTCATCCTCTGCTGATGTAGCCTCCTCCTCATCCTCCTCCTCCTCAGGTACTTCTGAAGGGAGGTCCAATACTGGAGGAGATCTGCTTCGCTTATTGTCCTTTTTAGAGGATTTAGCGATTAAAGTAGAAATTTTCTCCTCCAGATTATTTAGGGCAGCTGATAAAGTGTCCTCAGTGACATATGCAGGCCCAGGCTTCACTGGGGAAGCCGCCATACCTGACAGAGGTAATGGCTCATCCTGTACAGGTGCTTTTGGCAACACAGGAGAGGAAGGTACCGAGTCAGCACAGCTAGAGCCCCCTGTCTCAGGCGGCGGTGCTCTTTTATCTCTTTTTGTCCGCATTACTTCCCCTGGAAGGCTTACTGTTTAGACAAAATACAAGGTACCTAAATGCATATACTACCGTGTTCAGTTTAGCAAATACATTAAGTATGCAACTTTTAACACATAACTATGCATAACATGGATGTCTTCTAGGAAGTACCCAATCCAACCACATGGAGTCTTACGTCCCTGTATAGCTGCTGTGTTTCTCTGCCAGGAACAAGAGAACTAACGAGCTTGCTTGCTGCTGCAGTGCTTTTTACACTGACAGTCTTTTAAATTTGGCGCCGTTTCTGTGCCTGCGCGCGCCACGTGCCCACGCACGCCTCGGCCCCCCCCCCTCCGATAAAGCGCGCTCCCGCGCGGCCTTTAGCGCTATGGTGGTGGCCATAGTGAGAGAGGACTCTCATCAGCCCCTGTCCCCACTTACCTGCATCTGCAGGTGTCTGTATCGGCCACCGGAAGGAGGAGCGGGGTGCTCAAGCAAGCTCAGCAGCGGAGGTGACGAGCAGTGTACTTCGCCGAAGCCGACACTGAACAGAGTGAGGTGAGTATATTCAGCTCTTTACTCCCCCCAGTGGTGGAAAAAAAGAAGACATCCACTTTTTGAAAAAGGTCCCAACCTAGTTATGGACCTTCTAATCTCACCTTATCCACGCCGCAGGTTTTTCTGCTGAAAGTTTTCAGACAGATACCAAACTTCACCCTTCACGGTGGGCTATGTGTGCCAACCTTCAGGGATATGGGTTCCTATTTAAAGGATACCTCTCCCCTGGGCCTTGTACAAGACTCTTACCAGGACTTTATAGCGAAATAGCGAAAGTGCTGGATCTTAGAGCCCAGTCCTCCGAAGAGAGACATTACAGGCGACGCCTCATGGATGAGGCCCGGATCCCATCCAGATTCAGCTCATTTGTAGGCGTCTTGGATGGATCCGAAAGCATAGCTCTTTTACCCCCAGAGGGTCTCTTTGGTAGAGCTTTCCTTTAGCACCTCCTAACGCGTCCAACACCTTTCGACACTGGCGAAAAAACTGAGGTACTTCCCTGATGGGAGGGGTTATATGGAGGGGAACTGTCTTCCATTGGTTGTGCCAGTGTCCAATCACCGCTGGTGACCCTTAACCCATTATGTAATGACTAGCTCTGTGTCCCGTGGTGTACGATAAAGAAATGTCTGTTCTCTTTGGAGTAAAAAACAATCATTTGGAGCATTTTGTTTTACAGAGTTTAGGGGAGTTTTAAAAAAAAATTCTGCTTCAATCAGAAGCACAAATGAGAAGTTTTTTTTTTCTGCCTCTAAACGTTGATCTCAAAATATGCCTGTAAATGTCCTAATGTGCATGGACACATAGGAGGTTATTTACGAAAGGCAAACCCACTTTGCACTACAAGTGCAGACTACAAATGCAAAGTGCACTTGAAATTGCAGTCACTGTAGACCCGAGAGGGACATGCAAGGAAAATAAAAAACAGCATTTTAGCTTGCACATGATTGGATGATAAAGCAAAGCTTCCCCTCATTTTAGATCTACCCCACAGATTTACAGCGACTGCACTTCCAAGTGCACTTTCAGTGCAATTTCAAGTGCACTTTGCACTTGTAGTGCAAAGTGGATTTGCCTTTCGTAAAGAATCCCCATAGGATAACATTGAGTTTCTTCTAGAGGCAAAACACAAAACTCCTGTAGAAGCTTTCTAGATTGTAAGCACTAACGAGCAGGGCCCTTTGATTCCTCCTGTATTGTAATTTTACTGTCTTCCCCGATGTTGTAAAGCGCTGCGCAAACTGTTGGCGCTATATAAATCCTGTATATTAATAATAATAATAATAATAATAATAATAATGTAGCGGGGTGCTAAAAACTTAGGGGAAGTGTTTGGGTGGTAGTTGTGCCCAAACACCCCAATTGATAGAGTTCTTGAAACCATTTTGTCCACAGGTGGAGAATTGGTGTACAGTTCCCTGTGGCCTGCAGGTGGCGCTGCCATGATGGGCCAGGGTTGAACCACTGATACAGTGCTGTGCCTTGTTGTGTCCCCTCTCGGAAACCATACAGTGGGTGTGGTCTACCTGCTGGGCATGCTGGGAGAGGATATAAAAAAGGGACAGACGCTGCCTGTTGGGGGTTCTCGTTCCTGTCCGACCTGGGCACCTTTAGCCCAGGGGCGGGTCTGCGGTTCGTTGTCAAGGGTCCCAGGCACCTTTAGCCCTGGGACTGCGCCAAAAGGTCTGGGCCCAGCACCTTCGGCTGGAGCTCATCTGGGATCGAGGAATCTCAGGGTGCCGCCTTGCGAGGGGACCCGTATCCTAGATGAGGAGGCCGGGGGAGGAACCATTCCGAAGGACTAGTGCGGAAGTCACAGTGAAGGAAGGGTCCCGGTAACTCTCTGGAGGGATGTCTTCTCCTTGAACAGAGACCAAGTTCACCGGGTCTGTGGCAGAGACCAAGTCACCGGGTCTGTGGCAGAGACCAAGTCACCGGGTCTGTGGCAGAGACCAAGTCACCGGGTCTGTGGCAGAGACCAAGTCACCGGGTCTGTGGCAGAGACCAAGTCACCGGGTCTGTGGCAGAGACCAAGTCACCGGGTCTGTGGCAGAGACCAAGTCACCGGGTCTGTGGCAGAGACCAAGGGTAAAGTTCGAGCATCATTTCGGCTGCTAGTCCCAAGCTAGGGAGACTATCTGAATGGGCTGAGTCTGCTTGAGAATCGGAGCAGTGAATTGTGTAACGTTTGTGCCTGGACCTCATCCACATCTTAAGCTGTCCTGTTCTCCCTCCAACCTTTCCTGTCAGAGACTGTGTTTTATAAGAAATAAACCTCTACGTTGGAGTGCAGCTGGTGTGGACATTCAGGTTACTGTGGGGATACAAGGACTTGTCTTTATTGAAAATAGAGGTGAGAGACATTCTCTGGTTGTCTAACTGTGGAAGACCCGTCAACAACACCGCTCAACCTCTTCACATAGGAGGGTACGGGCTTGTGGTGCGGTGTGCCTCTCTCTTCCTGCAAGGAGCCAAAGTTAATGCAGGTAAAGAAGGGGGTCTGTGCACAATAATAATAATAATAATAATAATAAATAAAAGCAACGTTTTTTACGCCAGTGTGCATGGAGCCTCATAGCGAGGGAAGCAGAAAGTATTCCAACCTTGCAGGAAATGGTAACAAAGGATGAGTGTGCAGACTTTCCTAATCTCACTACTCCTTTGAAGTTTAAGGTCTTTTCAGGTTTTTGGAGACAGAATATGTGTCTGTATATTGAGCAAGAAAACAGCACCTGGAACCAGAAATTCAAGCCTTTGGCAGTATTCATGTGTGTAGACAAATTACACAGTTGCAATCTCTTGAACAAAGTGTTCACATAAGGCGAAATACCGGGATTCTGAGTTACCTAGAGATATGAAAAACAAACACCCAATCCAGCCCAGACGAAGCAATCCTTTCTATCATTATCTGACCGGTACGGCTGAAGAAACTGGTTAGAAAATCTACTCCTACTTGTCCACCCATGTTCACCCTGATAAGCTGGGTCGAATTTTGGCCACATCCTGATAAAATTCACCCATTGGGTGGCTCTGTCAGCAATCTCCTGCCTGACATCCCTCGATTTAAAGGAGTTGTAAAGGTTCGTTTTTTATTTTCTAAATAGGTTTCTTTAAGCTAGTGCATTGTTGGTTCACTTACCTTTTCCTTAGATTTCCCTTCTAAATATTTTTTTTCTTTGTTTTCTTTGTCTGAATTTCTCACTTCCTGTTTATCCTCAGTAAGCTGTTCTGGATGACTCCACACCACTCGGATGATGGTGTGGAGTTCAGTGAGGAGAAACAGGAAGTGAGAAATTCAGACAAAGAAAACAAACCTTTAGAAGGTAAATCAAAGGAAAAGGTAAGTGAAGCAACAATGCACTAGCTTAAAGGAACCTATTTAGAAAATAAAAAATGTACCTTTACAACTCCTTTAAGAGCTGGGGGGGGGGACTGTCAGCCAAACAGCGGTTGCATTCAATCAGATGAAGCTTAACACAAATGGCACATTACAGGTCTCAATTACTATGATCCTTTCCCACATGATATCTCCCACTACTAGTTAGAAGTAGCGCACATGCTTTTTCTGTACACAGCAACTCCACCGCCCATTTTATTCCTAGAACCCCCTTCTTGGCCCTCAAAACCTCCTACTAAAGGTTCTCACTCCCAACCAATGCAAGGAGGGACACCGCGCTGCCATGGAAGCCATCTCTGAACCCAGCAGGTTCTTGCCTCCAATTAAGGAGTCCATATTCACATATACATGTTTCAAAACTCTGTATTAATCTATTCCTTAAGGTAATGTTACAAGTAACGATAAGGATGAACATGCTGGAACAATAACACCAAGATTAAATCAGATGCATTATACAGGTGGGCTGTATCCTCAAGTCCATACAAGGGCCATATTTTTGTCATTGACTGGGGAGTATCTTTAAAACTAGTACAATCCCAGTAAAAACCTCCACTGCATGCAAGCCCTAAAGCACTTGGGTAACCATTTAAATACACAAGCAACCCCTTTGTTTACACTATATACAGTTAGGTCCATATATATTTGGACACAGGCACAGTTTTCACACTTCTGGTTCTGTATGCCATCAGAAAAAAAATAAAACAAAACAAATCCAAATTAATTTGAAATGCAGACTTTCAGCTTTAAAAGGGGTTGAACATAAATATGAAGTACACATTTTAGCAACTGCAACCATTTTTATACACAGTCCCCCTATTTTCAGGGGCTCAAATGTAATTGGACAAATGAATATAATCATAAATAAAATTATCATTCTTAATATTTTGTTGAGAATCCTTTACTGGCAATGACTGCCTGAAGTCTGGAACCCATGGACATTACCAAAGACTGGGTTTCCTCCTTGCCAGGCTCTAACTGTAGCCGTCTTCAGTTTTTTTGTTTGTGGGTTTTTCTGCCTTTAGTTTTGCCTTCAGAAAGTGAAATGCATGCTGAATTGGGTTGAGATCAGGTGATTGACTCGGCCATTGCAGAATGTTCCACTTCTTTTCCTCCAAGAGCTCCTGGGTTGCTTTTGCAGTGTGTTTTGAATCATTATCCATCTGTACTGTGAACATCGTCCAATCAACTTTGCTGCATTTGGCTGAATCTGGGATGGCAGTATATCTATAAACAAAGCAGAGTTCATCCGGCTGCTTTTGTCTTCTGTCACACCATTAATAAACACCAATGACCCAGTGCCACTGGAAGCCATGCCATCACACTGCCTCCACTATGTTTTACACATGACGTTGTGTGCTTTGGATCATAAGCTGTTCCAAGCCTTCTCCACACTTTGTTCTTCCCATCATTCTGGTACAGATTAATCTTAGTTTCATCCGTCCAATGCTTTTCCAGAACTGGTCTGGCTTTTTTTGATGTTTTTTGGCAAAGTCTTTTCTGGCTTTTCTATTCAGGCTTATAAATGGTTTGCACCTTGTGGTAACTCTGTATTTGCCCTTGTGAAGTCTTCTCTTGATTGTAGACTTTGACAATTATACGCCCACCTCCTGGAGAGTATCCTTCACTTGTCTGGATGTTGTGAATGGGTTTTTCTTTACCACAGAGAGGATCCTGCAATCATCCACCACTGTTGTCTTCCAGGAACAGCCAGGCTTTTATTATGTTGCTGAGCTCATCAGTGAGTTCTTCTTTCTACAGAATGTACAAACTGTTGATCTGGCCACTCCTAATGTTGCTGCAATCTCTCGGATAGATTGGTTTCATTTTTGAAACCCTACAATTGCCTGTTTCACTTGCATGGACAGCTTCTTTGATCGCATGATGTAGGTTCACAGCAATAGATTCCAAATGCAAATACCACATCTAAAATCAACTCCAGACCTTTTACCTGCCTAATTATTGAACAAATAATGGAGTAGCCCACCCCTGGCCATGAAACAGCTTTTGTTTCAATTGTCCAATTACTTTTGGTCCCTTGAAAAGGGGGATGGCTATTCTTAAGAGCTGCAATTCCTAAACCCTTCCTCCGATTTGGATGTACATACCCTCAAATTAAACCTGAAAGTGTGTACTTTCAGCCCATTCATTATATAACTATAGTTTGAATATGTTTTGGTAAATACCTGAAAAAAACTAAATTGTGCCTGTGTCCAAATATATATATGGACCGAACTGAAATAATTGGCTTCAAGATCAGAATTACTATGAAATAAATCTTTGTCGTTCACAGTGTTTGCTCAGCCCAACTGCCAAAAATCTGCAATAATATGCTCTAAATGCTGACACTAAAGTGCCCACTATAAGGGTTCTTTCACACGATGGAAGTATACAGTGCCAATGCGCCTATCCCAATGCATCGCCCCCTTTACTTTTTTGTTAGAACTTTATTCAGAAATCAGAGGTGACATTTCATTAAAGTGTTGCTAAAACCAGGACCCTGTATTCACTATATCTGGTCTCCCACAGTACACAGAATATGGAAATGCAATTATTTTAGTAAATATAAACTGCTAAATACCCTTTCTCGATAGCAGTATATAGCAGTCTTGTAACTTCTATCAGTGTCTGGTTTATCAGTGTCTGGTTAAAGCTTGCAGGAGGAGTTTTTATTGTCCCATGATTGTCCTGTCAGGATGCAGGACTCCTGACCCTCTGTCTGGACAGTGCCGATTCGCCCTGTGCTGATCACATGCACCCTCCCAAAAAAAGCAATACACTCCAAACTGAGCATGTGCAGCTTGTCCCCCAACTCTGTCTTATCGGGAGATATATTGGGAACAGTGGAAGAAAGAGGAGGATCAGAGGAGACAGGATCAAACAGCCTTTTTACTCAATCCAGAGGATTAACTCCTTAGGTTCCATAGTAAGTATAGCAAGCATGCTTTACTGCATATACAGACTGATTTTACTGTTGTTAGTTTAGTAACACTTTAAGTTCTACTGGAGGCAGCATGGTGCAATGCGTCACGCTGCACAAAAAAAATAAAAAATTAAAATAAGTACTGCGTCCTGTACTTTTTTCAGCGCACACCACCGCAGCACATGGGGTTGAACTGGCCCCATAAGGAACAAGGATTTTTATTACAACAAAAAGGCCCGTGGAGGTGAATCACAGAATTTTGTTTTGTACGGACACAAAGTTGAGTTGTCATCTACTGCTGTCTTTTATGTTTAGGAACCCTCAGATCTACTTTGCTATAAAAACACCCTTCTCTCCTTCTGTAATCTATATAATAGAAAAATAAAAAACCTAGACAAAATTTAACAGATCATGATTTTGGGAGTATCAGAGTGAACAGTAGATAGATGATTTCACCCAAACATATTTACCCAACAATGAATCAGCAGACTAAAGCTAGCCATAAACTGATTGAATTTTGGTTCTTTCTTGGGTGGCCACGCGGGCATGCTGCCGCCTGACATCCCCTGACTTAAAATATCAAAGAAGCCAGGCAGAAATTGTCGGCAGAACAGCCACTGCATAGGTAGAATGACAGGTAGGAAAAAAGTACAGCAACTAAAAATGTCATGGTACTTGTTAAATGAAAAGCTGGTAGACATTTTTCATGATAAATTCAAAAAAGGTAAAAAGTTCTGGAATCCGTGACTATCGTTCATTTGGGGGCAATTCCAACAAGTTTCTATGGACATCTTAACTCTCCATAAAGATTTGGGGAGTCACGTCACATGTAGACATCCATGCCGGCCCAACTCCAACTCTTTATCCCAATCCCTTCCCCCACTTTCTACCCTTCAGCAAATTTGTTCTGTTTTTAGCTCATCTCTTCTTTTGGGGTGTTTTTTACCCTCACAGTACACATCTTTCTTGTTTTGGAACATGTGGGAGGATTTTCCCCCACTACAGTACTCAAAGTTTTGATAGAGGTACTCCAACTCACCTGTCGCAAGATCATCCCGGTGATAACTAAACCACATAGAGCCTCCTTGAAAGAAATGTTCACCACTTATGATAAACTAGGGTTTTACTGTATATATTTCATCATGTGCGACGCATCAATGTACTTATCGGTGTTTGCTTGTACCCTATGTCAAAAAGGTATATTTTTATACGCCTGAAGTTCATCTAAGCTTTTGTATTTAGATTATGTAAAAAGCTTTTACAAGTCTATTGAAATGGAAAGTACAGGATAGGTTGAGTAGGTCGAAGAAAGTACAGCATTACAAAGACAGGGATGTTATTGTGTAGTAGAAAACCCAGAATTAGGGAGACTTAAGGAAGCATTTTTCTAAACATGGAGACATTTCACTAAAATAAAGGACTGGTAACCTGACATATGCAAGTAGGCAGTTGCCTGGTGTAGCACGCAGTGTACAGTACTTGTCCTAAATCCACTCAGAGGCTTTCAAAATGAGTTTCCCTGGGGGGAACAGGCATGCATGTGCATGCTGCTTTTATGTCACTGGTGTCTGAAAATAAATATGTACTTCTTACACTTTAAAAATAACATTCTGACAAGTCTACAGCTTATTCTCAATTTCTAAAATATAGCTTGACTCTGGGGCACGGTGGTGACTATATTTTTTCACATCAGACTCCTAGCCCCTCATCTACTCAAACACTAAAGTGGAAATCATCTATAAAAGGAATCTATAATTATTGTTTTATATTTATTCACATGAATACAAGGTGAAGGCTATATTTAATCATTATTTTAGGTACGGTTTGTTGCGCTTTCTGCATAGGCCACCTTCACACTTTACCTCAAAGCACAACATTCTGGTTGTGGTCTCCTTCATTCGTTCGTTCAGTAACCACTATTCAGGTACCACTGATGGTGGAGGTCTGTCTGCTGGGGCTGGTGGACCCGCTGGCCTATCACAGAGCCTCTAGAACCCTTATCAGGCTATTGTTTTATGCTAGGAAGGCTATTGTGCTCCAGTGGAAATCCCCAACTGACCCCACTTTCAATTTTTGGAAAAAGCTAGTCAATTCGAATCTGCCACTCTAGAAGGCCACTTTTTTATCAAGGGGATGCTCCAAAAAATGTCATAAAGTGTGGGATATCTGGGTTGCCACTCCTTCCACTAATGCAGGCCCCAAACTTTCTGACAAAATGAACTGGCTTCATGGTGAACCTTTTGGTCCTACTGGTATCACATTACTTTGGTATTTAGAATGAATCATGGAAAGTGCCTTTTATATCCTAGCCCTGGATAGAGTCGACCCTGGCTTTTATGAGCCCTTGTATATTGATGAGGGTACTATTGTTTAGTTCAGGGGTCCCCAAAACTGCGGCCCGAGGGCCAGATGTGGCCCTTTACTAGCCTTTATCTGGCCCTTGGGGCACAATTCCTCCCACTGATATGAGGCACTATTCATCCCACTGACACCAACAATGGGGCACTATATCTTCCACTGATACCAATGATGGGATACTATTCCTACTTCTAGTAGGGGCACTACTCCTCCTCCTATTGACCACCAACCCTGAGGCCATATTTATTCTCACTGATGCTGGGCCCGTAACATTTTCTGTCACTGCTGGTCACAATCCGGCCCTCCTAAAGTCTGAAGGACAATAAAGTGGCCCTTTGTTTGAAAAGTTTGGAGACCCCTGGTTTAGTTGACAGTTAGA
This sequence comes from Rana muscosa, assembly GCA_029206835.1. NCBI lineage: Eukaryota > Metazoa > Chordata > Amphibia > Anura > Ranidae > Rana > Rana muscosa. The sequence goes on along the minus strand of CM055122.1, from coordinate 176,420,035 downwards.
GTGCACATGTTGTGTTTTTTTATTGTGTGATGAACCCGTGTACAGTACCAAGCCTGGGAATGCCCAATAGGCTCTGTTTTATACTTTAAATCTTGAAACTGAATAAATAAATAAAATAAAAAGCATGAAATTCTGTGTGGTGTATTCATTTAGAAGGGTACAATAACACAAAGTACAGTAAATGCTGATAAACCCACACTGTGGCATACCAAACATGCCCCGTGTTGTGGCAAGCTACATAAAATAAGATCCAGGTTTTGATCCATTGTTATGCCTTGTTGGCCAGTATGGTGTGCAAGAGCTCTAAAAAAAAAAAAACATAACATTCAGGGCCGGTTCCCACTGCTGCGCTGTCAGACATCGCACGTGATTCGCACCGTACTGGTTTGCAAAACAAATGCGATGTCTGTGCGATGCAAATTTAGCCATACAGCTTGTATGGCTGAATTTGCATCGCATTCGGACCAAATTCACACAGAACCCTATTTTTTGGTCCGCACCAGAATTGGATCGGACCAAAATGAATTGGGTTTTAATAAATGGATACATACAACCTTAATTGTGCCATTTGCTGTACAGTGTAGCTTTAACATTCATTTCACATTGAGATCTTTTACTTGTTCTTCTAGTGACATTTATTTCACCGTGAAGTCTACTTATGTAGCAATCCTTCTATAGGAACTCCAACATGAACAATAGAAAATGTACTTGGAATTGCTCTATCAGTTTCTCGGAGACGTTGGAGCCTTTGTCAACACCGACAACTGATATGGTTGATTAGTTCAAGCTAAAATCAGAAATGTAAAAGAACCTTAACACAAGGATCTGACTGAACCATTACACCAGGGCGGAATTCAACATTCTGCATTTTGTAATAATATTAAAAATACTAGAAATCCAGTTAAAGATAGACAAACCTGCCTGGTCATACGCATATACAGTATGTAGCAGCACAGCAGCGGGCTTCATGCCATGTTACATGTATATGTGTACAGCCAGTGTAGCTGATTTGGGCTGGGGAATGCTCAATCGCAAATCTGCAGCAGTCTCACTGAGCTGTCACGACAGCTCCAATTCACGGTTTACATCAGGAACCAGTAGGATGGGCTCCCAACCATCGAGAAGTTAAGGAAATACCTCTGGGATTAAGAACACCTTTAAGGGCTGTCATACAGAGAATAGGTGCAGGTACGTACACCCATCCACCTACCGCCAAAAAACAAAACAAAAAAAACATCAATTTAGTGGACACCACCATAACTCCTGGGAAAATTAAAGGCTTTAGTGCACACGGGCGGAATGCCAGGCGACGTCAGCTGGCGTTTTGGCCTGTGTATACCAGCCACACCAACAGAAGCCAGCTATCGGACGAGCATGCTGAAAAACCAGCAGTCGACCAACTCCCGATCAGCACTCTTAGCCAATGGCTGAAAGCACTGACCTGAGTGTTCTGGCAGGGGGGCCATCCCCCTGTCAGAACACAAAAGAACAGCAGCGGAGATCGCTGTACTATCGCTGTACTAACGTTAGATCGTTAGTACAGCGGCTCTGACCAGAGTGGTCAGGTTTTTTTTAGGTTCAACCTGCAGGGTTGAATGAAAAAAAACAACAACAAACTAGTGGTGTGTACCAGGCTATAGGCTTAAGAACAAAATCCCAAAAAGTCCTCAAACTAGCCCTGTTGCCTGCTGCCAATCACAAATATCTAAATGTCTGCCCAACATTGTCAAAGTTGACAAGATAAGGCAACGATCATCTCATATCTTGTCTAATGCCGTGTACACACTTTCGGAATTTCCGATGAAAAAAGTCAGACGGAATTTTTTTATTGGATATTCCGACCGTGTGTGTGCCCCATCGGGCTTTTTCCGTCAGAAATTCAGAGTTAGCAAGAGAACATGTTCTCTTTTATTCCGATGAAAAGAATTTCTATCGGAAATTCCATTCGTCTGTATGGAACTCCGATGGAGAAAAAACCATGCATGCTCAGAATCAAGTCGACGCATGCTCGGAAGCATTGAACTTAATTTTTCTCGGCTCGTCATAGTGTTGTACGTCACCGCGTTCTTGACGGTCAGAATTTGGTGTGACACTGTGTATGCAAGACAGCTTGAACGGAATTCTGTCTGAAAAATCCGCCGGAGTTTATCCCGACAGAAAATCCGATCGTGTGTACAGGCATAAGGTTTATTTTAAGAAGTATGGACAGTAAAATGTACTATTTTTCAAATATTCTATTGGTCTCCTTTTTAAAGACGCCATAGCCCCATGATCTACAATCTGAAACATGTACAGAATGTGTAAATATACTCTATAGCAGTGGTTCTCAACCTTGCTAGTGGCGTGACCCCTTCAAATTTCCCAAGTTGTGGGGACCCCTAACAGTAAAATTTTCATAGCGTGGGTTGTCAGCACCCAAGGCAAGACAAGTAATTTGCGCCCCTAACCCACGGACATTTAGCGCTCCCCGAGTCTCTCCACTCGTAGAGTATTAAAACCCCTTAGACCCCTTTCACACTGGGGCGCTTTGCAGACGCTATAACGCTAAAAATAGCACCTGCAAAGCGCCCTGAAAGAGCCGCTGCTGTCTCTCCAGTGTGAAAGCCCTCGGGGCGCTAGCAGGACGGTAAAAAATAGTCCTGCTAGCAGCATCTTTGAAGCGGTGTGTAAACCGATCCTGCCCATTGAAATCAATGGGCACCGCGGCTATACCGTCGGCAAAGCGCTTTGCGGTGGTTTTTAACCCTTTCTCGTGCTACTTTTTGCTAAAAAAAAGTAGCGGCTCTTTACCACCGACACCCCAGTGTGAAAGGGGCCTTCTGGTAAATTTTAGGATGTACCACTCTCTCTTTGATCTCCTTTATTTCCCTTTTATCTCTCTCTACCCTACTTTCTTGTCCCCCCCCCCCCCCAATCCCTCTCTTTAGCCAGGTTTCTTGCTTTCACTTTTTTCTCTCCCTTTTTCTTTGTTCCTCTCCCTATTTTCCTCTTCCTTCCATGTATTATGTATTTTTATTCCTTCTCTTACTCCTTGGTGGGGGGGGGGGGGTGGGGGTAATGGGATAAGTGGCAGTGCTGGTGGGTGGTGGGATCAATGGCAGTGCTGGGGGGAGTTCTGATCCGCCAACTTAGGTGCTCTTGATCAAGGTCATCTGCTGATCTGAGAACTGTTGTGGGGAGATTTAATGGCAACTCTAATCACAGGTAGTGTTACTCACTGTGACTCCGGCTTCACAGAGTCTCCAGCTCTGTGGTGTCTCGCAGCAGTGACAACTCTGCCGAAATCAGGAGATAGGGTCTCCTTCAGCCCCTCCCACTTCACTTTCCTCACCAGTCAGCTGACCTCTAGTCTCTGCCCCCCCCCCAGACATGCCGTGAACTGAATGGGCAGCTGCAAAGAGGCTGAGTGGGCGACCACGGACTCCAGGACAAGCCCAGCTGGGTGGCCACGAAAAGGCTAGGAAAGCAGTGCGGGCTTCAGGAACAGCCCAGGATTCAGTGACCCCTGGCAAATTGTCATTCGACCCCCGAGGGGGTCCCGACCCCAGGTTGAGAACCACTGCTCTATAGACACAACTTTGTGGACACCTGACCATCACACCTATGTGAGCATGTTGAACATCCCATGCGAGCATGTTGAACATCCCATGCCAAAACGATCAGATCTAATACGGAGTTGCGCCCCATCCACCCACCTATTTTTCGACAATAAGAGCCTCCACTATTCTGGGTAGGTATTCCTCAAGATTTTGGAGTGTGGATGTAGGAATGTATGCCAATTTAGCCATTTTAGCATTTGTTACAAAAAGTCCTGGCTCTCAAATCAGTATTCCAATTCATCCTGAAGATGTACAGTACAAGTCAGGTCTCTGAAGTTCCTCCACACCAAAACTTGTTAAACCAATGCAGACCTGGCTTTGTACACATGGCACAGTAATGATGGAATAGAAAAAGGGCCTTCCCAAAAATGTTACCACCAAGTTAAAACTGCATAAATAGTATTATTATTAGTAGCCCCAAAATATTCAACTTTCAATTGCAAATGAGAAATTAAAAAAAAAAACAGATATATGCTCAACCAACCCTCAAGTAAATGTCAAAAAAAGAAAAGAAAATTATATTGGACTCACTGAGCTAAATGGAAAAAGTTAATTGATTACAAAAACCATTGACTGTATATAAAAAAAACACATTGGTACCACATCTCAAAACACACTTATACTATTAAAAAACCCAAACATCCAACTCACTCACAATCTAGCTAATAGCCAATGACCATAAAGCTTCAAAAAATTAAAATGCATAACCCATAGAATTGGAGTCACCTAGTGATCCTAAAAGGATCCAATAGATATAGGATGCTCCAGCACATAAATTTGATAAATCACATATGTGGGTGATCATACATCATGAGTCCGCCATTATAAAGAGTGTAGAATAGTTCAAAATACAACCTTGGTGTTAATGATTGGAACTGACTCCATAGTCGGTACCGGTGTGGATGTAATGCACAATCGGTTGCAGTGGTCAAGAGGGGGCCCCTTGTCAAAGCATTATGTAGTATGAACCATCTGGCTATGCCAAGACAACACAGTTCATGCTTGTATAGTTCTGCCATCACCCACATATGTGATTATCCCATTTATGAGCTGGAGCATCCTATATCCATGTCACTTTTTTGACACTTATGGTCGTTGGCTATTAGCTAGATTGTGAGTGAGGTGGCTGTTTGTGTTTTTTAATAGTATGAGTGTTTGTGAGATGTGGTACTAATGTGTTTTTTTATATACAGTTAATGTTTTTTGTAATGAATACACTTTTTCCATTTAGCTCAGTGAGTTGAATATAATTTTATTTTTTGACATTTACTTGAGGTTTGGTTGAGCATAAATCTGTTTTTTATCTCTCAGTTAAAAATACTGGGGCTACTAATAATAATACTATTTATGCAGTTCTAGCTTGGTGGTAACATTTTGGGGAAGGCCCTTTTTCTGTACCATCATCAGGGTTGGTTGAGCATTAATCAGTTTTTTTTAATCTCAGTTGCAGTTACATGTCTTTTACTGATGGCTCCCACCTCTATTCATGGGAAATACTGGTTAGTCTTTCCGCCTTTTTCACTTTGTCTTTTTTTTTGTTAAATTAATATTTTTACCATTCTCTCTATATATAGAATGAGCACTTGGATGTGGCATTACCCTATCTATAAAAGGAGTATGATTCCAGTATTGTTTGTACAAGTATAATAGATTGGAAAAATTAAGACAGTTGATACTCTTGATGTATATATCCACAGTGTCATACATTTTGTCATGTATAAGATGTAATGCCTTGTGCTCTCATTAATAAAAAACCTTTTTGTTGATTAACCACTTCCCGCCCAGTTAATAGCATATTGACGTCAGGGAAGTGGTTCAGTTATCCACACTGGACGTCATATGACGTCCTGTGGGATAACAGCCGCCGCGCGCACGGGCGGGGGCGCGCATCGCGGCGATCGGTGGAGCGGTGGGTCAGCCTGACCCACCGCTACACTGATCTCGGTTAAAAGCCTCCGGCGGAGGCTTTTTACCACGTGATTAGCCGTGTCCAATCACGGCTGATCACGATGTAAACATGAAGAGCTGTTGATCGGCTCTTCCTCACTCGCGTCTGACAGACACGAGTAGAGGAGAGCCGATCGTTGTTTATCAGCGCAGCCCCCCCTCGGATACCCCCACTGGACCACCAGGGAAGCCCCCTAGGACCACAGGGAAGTCCCAAGCATGTGGATGGCCCCCATGGCCATCCACATGTAGTAAAATAAAAATTAAAAAAAAAATGCCACAAATGGGCACTGACTGGCACTATGATGGCACAACCACAATGTGTGGTGGCTGGCATTGCTGGGCATCAGTGTCCATCAGTGCCACCTACTAGTGTCCATCAGCGCCACCTATCAGTGCCCATCTGTGCCCACCTATCAGTGCCCGTCCGTGCCACCTATCAGTGCCGCCTATAAGTGCCCATCAGTGCCGCCTATAAGTGCCAATCAGTGCCGCCTATAAGTGCCAATCAGTGCCGCCTATGAGTGCCAATCAGTGCTGCCTATGAGTGCCAATCAGTGCCGCTATGAGTGCCACATATCAGTGCCCATCAGTGCCACCTATCAGTGCCCATCATCAGTGCCCATCAGTGCCACCTCATCAGTGCCACCTCATCAGTGCCCATCAGTGTCGCCTTATCAGTGCCCTTCAGTGCCGCCTTATCAGTGCCCGTCATTGAAGTAGAAAAAGGTACTTATTTACAAAAAATTTTTACAGAAACAAAGAAAAACATAGTTTTTTTTCAAAATTTTCGCTCTTTTTTATTTGTTGTGCAAAAAATAAAAATCGCAGAGGCGATCAAATACCACCGAAAGAAAGCTCTATTTGTGGGAACAAAATGATAAAAAATTTGTTTGGGTACAGTGTAGCATGACCGCGCAATTGTCATTCAAATTGCGACAGCGCTGAGAGCTCAAAATTGGCTTGGGCAGGAAGCTGTATAAGTGCATGGTATTGAAGTGGTTAAAAAAAAAATATATATATATATATATATATATATATATATATATATATATATATTTTCATTAAGGAGCAGTATTTGGAGGGTCCAATTTTTCTAGTTTGTTGTCTATATTGAACTTCCACCTTGCAGCACTAGGGCTGCCGGTTTAAATCCCAACCACTGCACTTCTAGCCTGGAGTTTGCATGTTCTCCCCGTGCCTGCATGGGTTTCCTCCGGGTTCTCCGGTTTCCTTCCACACTCCAAAGATATGCTGGTAGGGTAATTGGCTCCTGTCTAAAATGGTCCTAGCAGGTGTACGTATGAATGTGAGAAAGGGACCTTAGATTGTAAGCTCATTGAGTGATGCGAGTGAATAATATAAACATAAAGCACTTGCCAAATTGACAACGCTATACAAGTACCTGTAATCAATTAATAAATAAGTGTCAGACTACCGGCCTTTTCTTCTCAAGGAGATATTTATGATTCTATGGCAACCCTTAGTGAAAAAACAGACAGAAGATTTTTTCGGGTGAATCGAACTTTTGAAATCTTCGAAAGGCATTTATATGAAGCTGCTGGTCAAAGATGAAATATTTATTTGGGAGGTGGTGGAAATGTATCACTATATATAGCTGCATAACAAAACAGGTTCTCTAGGTTACACGTGTTTTGTAAACTCCATGGAGATTCAATGACCTAAGACCTATAATCCCTGTGAGGTAAACAGAATGAGCTGTCATCAATTCACCGACATTCATTCTCAACAACAGAGAATAATAGAAACGCTATATATTTCTACTGTGCAACTTTATGTATGTAAATGAGTCACCCTCTTCACCCACGACCGAATCATAAAACAAAACAACACAGGACAGCGATGACAGGAAAGCCAATAGTCACATCTGGTGCTGGAGATTATCTTTTGGCTCAAGGTACTGTGGTTCAAAGGCAGCTGGCTGGGCACCCAAGAAGCCCAGTTAAAACCTGCTTTTTAATTATTAATTATGTTATGCCTGTGCTTTGGTGCACAATTAGCAGATAAAAGCTCTCATAATGAAGCAGAGTTTAAAGGCAAATCTTTAAACAACCAGTAACAGGAACATAATGAACATTGTGAACATAATGCTTACATAATACTGGGAACTTTACTGCAGGAAGTAAGAACGTAAAAATAGAGCATGTATGTAACCAGCTTTCACATGAACTTCATTCATTTTGCGATACCCAAAGAAATCAAAAGGACAGCTTGATTTTTACCAAAAAAACTGTGTGCACCTTCACAAATATATAAGGACCGGGATGTACATGCTCTGTCACAGGCCAGGGAGCCACTGACATTATTACAGGTGCTACGTGATGACGTCTTCAAACTCTTCATTTTTTTCAGAAATTGTGAGCCTCCGAGGCTCAGGTAAGTGTTTAAGGGGGGGGGGGGGGGGGTCTGGGGATACCTTAATTTAGAGAATGTATTAAAAAGGTATGAAAACCTTTTTACTTTGGAACCACTTTAAGCCCTCTGTAAGGGGGAGACCTTTGAGCCCCTGAAATGTATTGGATGTTTGTTGTCCATTCTGTGGTCATTTACTGAACCAATAAATCCAATGATAGACTCTTGGTGTAACAGTAGAAAGAGTACCTAACTAGGATGACTCCTAATTTTCAAGGGCCCCCACAAGCCTTTTTGCTCCACTAAGAACTTTTTTTCTGTTGGTAGAGCATCCATATCCAGCACCTTACTTACACCCTGCCTTGGATTTAAATTTGTAAGGCACTTTCTAAATAAATCAAAATGTGTATATACCTCACTAATACTATAAAAGTATGGAGAGAACCTGTGAAAAAAGAAGCAGCGACACAAACATGGTATCCAACTGGAACATTTTTTACAATAAATTAGCTGCGTTTGAAAACAATAAACACACTATTGGAGCCTTTGTCCCTTTGTATTCTTCACTTTCACTAGGGAGATCGTACATGGGAGTATGGTGGACAGATGGTGGCTATTGAATGAGGAGGAGGCTCGGGGCCAGTGGCGTACTAAGTAGGGGGCGGGCCGCACCAGGTGCCACTCACTGGGGGGGTATCAGGCCGGCGCCCCCCCTCCACGACCGAAGAGGACGGGCGGCATGGCGCGGTGACAGGTAGGCAGAGGGGGGGTGGGGGGGTACGAGCCGCACCCGAGTGATACCCGTCGGCACGGCCGCAACGATCCCCTTCCCTCGTGGCCGCAACGATCCCCTTCCCTCGTGGCCGAACCGCGGCTTTGATAAGCCTCGGCTGTGACTGTCTCACAGTCACAGCCAAGCAGAGTGAACGAAGCCGCCTCCCCCTCCTCTGTGTAGTCTGTCAAGTGCACGAGGCGCGCTGATCATTACGGGTCTGAAGGGGGGGGTGTCTGCACTATTGTAGGGGGGAGGTTCTGTATTGTAGGGGGGTGTCTGCACTATTGTAGGGGGGGTGTCTGCACCATTGTAGGGGGGTTCTGTATTGTAAGAAGGGGGTGTCCGCACTATTGTAGGGGGGGTCCGCACTATTGTAGGGGGTCATTCTGTATTGTAGGGGGGTTCTATATTGTAGGGGGGATCTGCACTGTAGGGGGAGGGGTCTGCACTGTAGGGGAGGGGTCTGCACTGTAGGGGGAGGGGTCTGTGTAACATGCAGGGGGTCCAGAACTGTTAGGGGGTGTCTGTGTAACATACAGGTATCTAGAGCTGTGGGGGGCTGTGTAATGTAAAGAGGTCCAGAGGTACAATGGCTGTGTAATGTAAAGGGGTCCAGAAGTGCAGTCTAATGTAAAGGGGTGCAGTCTAATGTAAAGGGGTCCAGAGGTGCAGTGTAATGTAAAGGGGTCCAGAGATGCAGGGTGCTGTGTAATGTAAAGGGGTCCAGTGGTGCAGGGTGCTGTGTAATGTAAACGGGTCTAGTGATGCAAGGTGCTGTGTAATGTAAAGGGGTCCAGTGGTGCAGGGTGCTGTGTAATGTAAACGGGTCTAGTGATGCAAGGTGCTGTGTAATGTAAAGGGGTCCAGTGGTGCAGGGTGCTGTGTAATGTAAAGGGGTCCAGAGGTGCAGTTTAATTTAAAGGGGTGCAGTGTAATGTAAAGGGGTCCAGAGGTACAAGGGCTGTGTAATGTAAAGGTGTCCAGAAGTGCAGTCTAATGTAAAGGAGTGCGGTCTAATGTAAAGGGGTCCAGAGGTGCAGTGTAATGTAAAGGGGTCCAGAGATGCAGGGTGCTGTGTAATGTAAAGGGGTCCAGTGGTGCAGGGTGCTGTGTAATGTAAAGGGGTCTAGTAATGCAAGGTGCTGTGTAATGTAAAGGGGTCCAGTGGTGCAGGGTGCTGTGTAACGTAAAGGGGTGCAAGGTGATGTGGACTGTAAAGGGATCCAGAGATGCAGGGTGCTGTGTAATGTAATGTAAAAGGGTCCAGAGGTGCAGTGTAATGTAAAGGGGTCCAGAGGTACAAGGGCTGTGTAATGTAAAGGGGTCCAGAAGTGCAGTCTAATGTAAAGGAGTGCGGTCTAATGTAAAGGGGTCCAGAGGTGCAGTGTAATGTAAAGGGGTCCAGAGATGCAGGGTGCTGTGTAATGTAAAGGGTCCAGTGGTGCAGGGTGCTGTGTAATGTAAAGGGGTCTAGTAATGCAAGGTGGTGTGTAATGTAAAGGGGTCCAGTGGTGCAGGGTGCTGTGTAACGTAAAGGGGTGTAAGGTGATGTGGACTGTAAAGGGATCCAGAGATGCAGGGTGCTGTGTAATGTAATGTAAAAGGGTCCAGAGGTGCAGTGTAATGTAAAGGGGTCCAGAGGTGCAGGGTGCTGTGTAATGTAAAGGGGTCCAGTGATGCAGGGTGCTGTGTAATGTAAAGGGGTCCAGTGATGCAGGGTGCTGTGTAATGTAAAGGGGTGCAAGGTGATGTGTAATGTAAAGGGATCCAGAGATGCAGGATGCTGTGTAATGTAAAGGGGTCCAGAGGTGCAGTCTAATGTAAAGAGGTGCAGTGTAATGTAAAGGGGTCCAGTGGTGCAGGGTGCTGTGTAATGTAAAGGGGTCCAGTGGTGCAGGGTGCTGTGTAATGTAAAGGGGTCCAGTGGTGCAGGGTGCTGTGTAATGTAAAGGGGTCCTGTGTAATGTAAAGGGGTCCAGTGGTGCAGGGTGCTGTGTAATGTAAAGGGGTGCAAGGTGTTGTGTAATGTAAAGGGGTCCAGTGGTGCAGGGTGCTGTGTAATGTAAAATGGGTCCAGTGATGCAGGGTGCTGTGTAATGTAAAGGGGTCCAGTGGTGCTGTGTAATGTAAAGGGGTCCAGAGATGCAGGGTGCTGTGTAATGTAAAGGGGTCCAGTGGTGCAGGGTGCTGTGTAATGTAAAAGGGTCCAGAGGTGCAGTCTAATGTTAAGGGGTGCTGTGTAATGTAAAGGGGTCCAGTGGTGCAGGGTGCTCTGTAATATAAAGGGGTCCAGAGATGCAGGGTGCTCTGTAATGTAAAGGGGTGCAAGGTGCTGTGTAATGTAAAGGGGTCCAGAGCTGTGGGGTGCTGTGTAATGTAAAGGAGTCCAGTGGTGCAGGGTGCGGTGTAATGTAAAGGGGTCCAGAGATGCAGGGTGCTGTATAATGTAAAGGGGTCCAGAGATGCAGGGTGTTGTGTAATGTAAAGGGGTCCAGTGGTGCGGGGTGCTGTGTAATGTAAAGGGGTCCAGTGGTGCGGGGTGCTGTGTAATGTAAAGGGGTCCAGTGGTGCAGGGTGCTGTGTAATGTAAAGGGGCCCAAGGCTGTGGGGTGCTGTGTAATTTAAAGGGGTCCAGAGCTGTGGGGTGCTGTGTAATGTAAAGGGGTCCAGAGCTGTGGGGTGCTGTGTAATGTAAAGGGGTCCAGAGGTGCATGGTACTGTGTAATGTAAAGAGGTGCAGGGTGCTGTGTAAAGAAAAGGGGTCCAGAGGTGCAGTCTAATGTAAAGGGGTGCCGTGTAATGTAAAAGGGGTCCAGTGATGCTGGGTGTTGTGTAATGTAAAGGGGTCCAGTGATGCAGGGTGCTCTGTAATGTAAAGGGGTCCAGTGGTGCAGGGTGCTGTGTAATGTAAAATGGGTCCAGTGATGCAGGGTGCTGTGTAATGTAAAGGGGTCCAGTGGTGCTGTGTAATGTAAAGGGGTCCAGAGATGCAGGGTGCTGTGTAATGTAAAGGGGTCCAGTGGTGCAGGGTGCTGTGTAATGTAAAAGGGTCCAGAGGTGCAGTCTAATGTTAAGGGGTGCTGTGTAATGTAAAGGGGTCCAGTGATGCAGGGTGCTGTGTAATGTAAAGGGGTCCAGTGGTGCAGGGTGCTGTGTAATATAAAGGGGTCCAGAGATGCAGGGTGCTCTGTAATGTAAAGGGGTGCAAGGTGCTGTGTAATGTAAAGGGGTCCAGAGCTGTGGGGTGCTGTGTAATGTAAAGGGGTCCAGTGGTGCAGGGTGCTGTGTAATGTAAAGGGGCCCAGAGCTGTGGGGTGCTGTGTAATTTAAAGGGGTCCAGAGCTGTGGGGTGCTGTGTAATGTAAAGGGGTCCAGAGCTGTGGGGTGCTGTGTAATGTAAAGGGGTCCAGAGGTGCATGGTACTGTGTAATGTAAAGAGGTGCAGGGTGCTGTGTAAAGAAAAGGGGTCCAGAGGTGCAGTCTAATGTAAAGGGGTGCCGTGTAATGTAAAAGGGGTCCAGTGATGCTGGGTGTTGTGTAATGTAAAGGGGTCCAGTGATGCAGGGTGCTCTGTAATGTAAAGGGGTCCAGTGGTGCAGGGTGCTGTGTAATGTAAAGGGGTCCAGAGATGCAGGGTGCTGTGTAATGTAAAGGGGTGCAAGGTGCTGTGTAATGTAAAGGGGTCCAGAGCTGTGGGGTGCTGTGTAATGTAAAGGGGTCCAGTTGTGGAGAGGGGGTACACAGTAGTGACAAAGATATTGAAGGATGCAGGGGGCAAAGTAGAGTGTTTTTACATTTTACCGTGGGGGGGGTGCCGGATATTGGATCCGCCCGGGTGCCAAATGCTCTAGGTACACCCCTGCTCGGGGCTCACCACATCAAGCAACTCAAACCCATCCCAGACCCCGCAGAGGGCTATATCTGCAGGAGCAGGCAACCTTGCTACAATAGGACGTCCACCCTTTCCGGTAAGAGTGTCCATTTCTCCCGGTGTGCGTTCCACGAAGAGTCCCATCCCTTTTTCTCTTTGGTGGCGGTGGAAATTTGAACATTCCCCCATGGTTCTCGGATTTATACCGAAGAACCTGATCTACTTCTCACCCTTTATAGACATTGCTCTTAGGAGTCACTATTTATCCCTTCAGAGACATTGTCTTAAATTTTCACATATATGGTGTTTATATTGTTATGGTATAATTTTAAGGATATATACTTGTTATGTTTCACACTATCACAGGATTTAAATTCACACTTTATATTATATTAGTTAGCGCGACTATTTCCGTTTACTTTCTAAATAAAAGAGGAACTTTATTCAGCCATGCAAAAATTATAAAATCAGCAGCTACAAGTAGTGTAGTTGCTGACTTTTAAAACACATACTTATCGACCCATGAAGTCCAATGCTGTCTTCCTGGCATCCAAAGTGTTCACATCTATTTATGTCCAAACACTGCCATCTTGGATTGAGAAGCCAGCTATGATCTCCTGATCACTCACAGATGGCCCCCACTTTGCATGTGGGTGAGCTGACTCAGGGGAGACTGTCCTGAAGTCTCCTTGGATGTGTGACATGTATCCCAGGAAGCTGTGGTCTGGGGGAAGAGGGGGTGGACTAAGCACAAAGTCATCCTCACCAAGGTGGACAATGAGGCCATGGAGGCAGGTACCTGCTGAAAAAACGTACCCGCTACCAAAACACAAAAAAACAAACATTCATTTACTCCTTAGGCCCCTTTCACACGGAGGGTCCGTTCAGGTCCGCCTGTCAGTTTTTTAGGCGGACCTGGACGGACGCTCCATGTAGCCCTATGGAGCCACGGATGTCAGCGGTGACATGTCCGCTGACATCCACTCCGCCAAAGTTTGACGGAAGAAAACCCTATTTTTCCATCCGTCGGTGGAGCGGATCGGATGAACACGGACAGACGGTCCGTGTTCATCCGATTCCCCATAGGGGAGAGCGGCGCTCTGACAGGGTGGTCCCTGCACAGTGTGCGGGGACCACCCAGTCATCCGCCGGCTCAGCGGGGATCAACTGAGCGATCCCCGCTGAGCAAGAGGAGCTTCACGGGGCGGATCTTCACGGATCCGCCCCGTGTGAAAGAGCCCTTATCCTCATAACTGAGTTCCGTGTTGGGCAAAGCACTCAACTTCCTAATCTAGGCGGGGGTAATTACTGAATGAAGCTGGTAAAAGTAAAAAAGACAGTAATAACAAAATCCAGCACACCAAAGACCCAGATACTGATGCTTATTTTGGTAATCTGTTGTGTGGGATTTGTCAAGCCCTTGGAATCCGATGCATTAAGAGCACCTGTAAGGTCCAGTTGAAATGTACGCTTTATAATAGTGTTATTGTTTCGGTCCACTGGGGTAATATCCCTTCAATTCCTGTCCCATAGAAGCAATAGGAAGGTAGAGGGAAATTTCCATCTTAGACAGTTGTCCCTGAAGCCGGTAAATCCCATTGGAAGATCTTCCCTTGCCTCTTATTCTGGGGCAAATCTAAAATTTTGGTTTTCCCTTGAGTTTCTCTCGGTTATAGTCATCATCAGTTCAAATAGAGTGGTGACTTATGCCGCGTACACACGACCGTTTTTCATGGCGTGAAAAATGCAATTTTTTAAATTGGTCATTAAAAATGATCGTGTGTAGGCTCCAGAGCATTTTTAACGACGTGAAAAATGGGCTAAAAAAAATTAGAACCTGCTCTATTTTTTCACGTCGTTTTTCACATCGTTCTTTTTAACGTCATGAAAACAGGTAGTGTGTATGCTTTTACGAGGGGAAAAAAAATGTGCATGCTCAGAATCAAGTATGAGACGGGAGCGCTTCTTCTGGTAAAATTAACGTTCGTAATTGAGATAGCACATTCGTCTCGCTGTAACAGACTGAAGAGCATGAGGCTGAAAAGCACAAATCGGCTCTCACCAAACTTTCATAACACGAGGATCAGTAAAAGCGTCTCGTAGGCAAGGCAGGCTTGAGAGGAAACACGTTGAGAAAAATGTTGTTTTTTTCAATGACATTAAAAACGGCCATGTGTACGCGGCATTAGACAATGGGGACACAGGGTCTAACACTCCCCTACTTTATCAAAAACCTAAAAAACAGAGACAATTTCTGTCATCTGTGGTTACCCAACAGTTCAGATCTTACAGATCTCTTTACAGACAAAAAAAACTGTTCTCCTACAAAATGATCATCTTAAATTGGCCATAGACCAGTAGAATTGTGTTTGAAAAAAAAACTTGTTTTCAAAATGTTTGGTCAATTTTCTAATAGTAGAGTCAAATCGACAGCGGTTTTTAACTGTAGTGACAAGGAAAATTTAAGGACAGAAAATTTTTCGCGAAAAAAAAAACATTTCTAAAAAGTGAATATGGTTTTAGTTTGGGAAATATTTTATTTAACGAAATATTAAATTGAACGTAGAATTCAAAACACGGTCATGGCAATCAGAGGGAGATCACGGCCCCTCCCACAGAAGACATCTATCAGAGCTGGAAAGCGGCCGCGAGTGACAAGACCGGCCTGAAGACAGCTGATATACAGTATTTACTAGACATGTGCACACTGAAATATTTCATTTCGGAATTTCGTTTTCGTCCGAAAAATACATTTATTAAGTTACTCCCGAAATTCGTTTTTATTTATGTCGTTTTTCGTTAAAAATTGCATTCGTCCGAAAATCTGAATTAATTAAGGTCGAATCTGTCATTGAAGGCTTATGGTGTCTGTCGAATGTTCAAAGAAGATTCGACGGAGCAGCGAAACTGTACGACTCTGCAATCATATATTTCCGGTCGAATGTTCCGCCCACAAGCAGTGATCTTTTCTCTCTATGTCGAATCTTTTCTCTCTATAATAACGAATCTTTTCTCTCTATAATGTCAAATCTTTTCTCTCTATAATGTCGAATCTTTTCTCTCCTATGTCGAATCTTTTCTCTCTATAATGTCGAATCTTTTCTCTCCTATGTCGAATCTTTTCTCTCTATAATGTCAAATCTTTTCTCTCCTATGTCAAATCTTTTCTCTCCTATGTCGAATCTTTTCTCTCCTATGTCGAATCTTTTCTCTCTATAATGTCAAATCTTTTCTCTCCTATGTCGAATCTTTTCTCTCTATAATGTCAAATCTTTTCTCTCCTATGTCGAATCTTTTCTCTCCTATGTCGAATCTTTTCTCTCCTATGTCGAATCTTTTCTCTCTATGTAGAATAATCTTGGACTAATAGAGTTAAGGTTAGGCACATTCGACCACAGGTTCGATAGACACAGATTGTTATTGTCAGCGTCACGTTGAATCTCCTATCTATATCGAACTGTTGTAGCAACGAAAACGAAAATAAAGCATTTGTTTATGTCGGATCTTTCGGTTTTCGGATTCTGTGCTTTCGTTTTCGTTTGTTAAAACGATAACCAAAATAGCTGAAATTCGGACGAAAATGCATTCGGACGAAAACGAATGCACATGTCTAGTATTTACAGCGCTCATTTTTAAATAAAATGTACACAGTGTGCTATGCCAGCCTCTAATAGAGGGGCTGATATAGACAATTATATATGCCTTAACAAACACTTTAAAGTGTTACTAAACCCAGGACCCTGCATTCACCACATCTGGTCTCCCACCGTACACAGAACATGGAAATGTTCTAGCAATTAGCAAAAAGTAGTTTTAGCAATATAAACTAGATACCTTTTTTTCATTAGCAGTTAGAGCAGTCTTGTGACTTCTATCAGTGTCTGGTTAAAGCTTGTAGGAGAACAGTGCTGATTGGCCCTCTGCTGATCACATGCACTTTCCCCAAGAAAAACAAACAAACTCTTTAGCAATACACACCAAACTGAGTATGTGTAGCCGGCCCCAAGAATCTGTACTATCGGGAAATGGTTTGGGGACAGTAAAAGAAGGGCAGGATCAGAGGAGACAGGATCAAACAGCCTTTATAAACAATGCAGAGGATTAACCCCTTAGGCTCCACAGTGAGTATAACAAGCATGCTTTACTGCATATACAGACTGATTTTACCGTTATGGGTTTAGTAACACTTTAAGTTAAAGGACCTTGCTTAGGCTGATGTCAGACAGGTGATTCTGCCTCTAGAGACAAATTGACAGTGGCAAGACCGCTAAGGACGTTGTCTGTTTGTTCCTATGGAATCACTCCCTCTGTAGCCAGATGCAGCAAAAAGGTCACTGTCGCTAGGCTCTGCTGAATCTCAATTACTAGCAATGGGAGCGACATCTTTCTGCTTCAGCTTCATTATGCAGCAAAACACCCACAGGAAAAAAATAAGCAGCCTACTAGAAATCCTGCTGCTGGAAATTCAACAAATTTTGAGTCGCCTGTCTGACATCAGCCTTAAAAGTAGCACCAATATAAAACACGCTCCGACTACTTCTCACGCACGTGTAAATCTAAAGTAAAAAAAACTGTCACATGCTTAGACTTTTGCAGACGGCTGTCTCGGATAGAAGACACAGGGGTCACAAAACGCACTGAGTGGCTGTTGCATATCTTTTGATAAATGAAAGGGAGCCTGCTTTTAACAAGCTATCACTGCTTCTGTAGAGGCTGTGCTTGATCAATCCCTTCTCACAATGTCTAGGTATTTCTCAAGCTTGTCCTGTCATTTAAGCTCCGAAAGTACCCATTAAATGTGCCAAGCTTGGAAAACTTTCCAAAATGTGCAGCTCATATTGTCTGACAACACAGAAAGCACCCAAACTGTCATTGGACCAAAGCGTTCAATAGATAAAAAAATAATTATTAATTAAATATATATATTTAAATGTTTATTTTAAAGTAAATTTTGATATTCCTGCCTCAAAGAAAGAAATACTGCATATCTTAACCACTTAAAAGTGTTTAAAAAAAATAACAAAAATGTTATACTTGCCTGCGCTGTTGCAGTGGATTTGCACAGAACAGCCCAGATTCTCCTCTTCTCGGGTCCCTCTTCGGCTCTCCTGGCCCCTCCCTCCTGTCAAGTGCCCCCACAGCAAGCGGCTTGCTTTGGGGGCACCTGAGCCGAGCTGCAGCTCCGCGGGTCCATAATTTGCAAATAAATTCTTTCCAAATCAGACAATGTGATTGTCTGGATTTGTTTCCACATTTTGTCTCTCCAAGTTGAGGTATACCTATTATGACAATTACAGGCCTCTCTCATCTTTTTTCTTTTTAAGTGGGAGAACTTGCACAATTGGTGGCATAGAGATAGAGATATCTATATATATCTATACACACACACACACACACACTATATATATATATATATATATATATATATATATATATATATATTTACACACACACACACACACACACAACATAATATGATATACTAAATATATAAACTAAAGAGTATTCAATATTTTGGAGAACCCCATATGGGTACCAATGGCTTAAACAGGCATATAGGCACACTATCACTGATGGATATGTCTATTGGCTCAGCTCTAAAATGTTCTTGCGGCTGCCCATATTTCTTAACTGTCTTTTTTAAAACTTTGCATTTTCAGTGTTTGCAAAGTTATTATTTTTAGCAGATTATCAATTCACACAAGTAGCTTCCAGTGCTCAAAACATATTTTAGATAAGAAACCATCTCTTGTAAAAGAGGACTCAAATCCCAGACGGATACATCATTCCTCAAATGAAGGCACAACAAGCTCAGAAATTCTCATGATCTGATACCAGCAGGATAAAAGTTGAAACGAGAAACCAGCATATTTTCAGACCAGTACATTGGCCGGGTGAGAGCTTCACCGTTCTGAATGGACGTACAGGAATGTCCCTCAGAACGGGAGGCCATGCTGCGTCGCGAGACTACAAGATTTTAGTAATGAGAACGGTATAAGCAGGAATTGGCATGGATTCATGAAGAATCGTTTTTGCCAAACCAATCTATTAACCTTCTATAAGGAGGTGAGTTGCCATCTACATAAAGGAAGGCCCGTATACATCGTGTATCTGGACTTTGCAAAAGCATTTGACACAGTTCCCCATAAAGTTTACTGTACAAAGTAAGGTCCGTTGGCATGGACCATAGGGTGAGTACATGGATTAAAAACTGGCTACAAGGGTGAGTTCAGAGGGTGGTGATAAATGGGGAATACTTGGAATGGTCAGGGGTGGGAAGTAGGGTCCCCCAGGTTTCTGTGCTGGGACTAATCCTGTTTAATTTGTTCATAAACGACCTGGAGGATGGGGTAAACAGCTCAATCTCTGTATTTGCGGACGATACTAAGCTAAGCAGGGCAATAACTTCTTCGCAGGATGTGGAAATCTTGCAAAAAGATCTGAACAAATTAATGGGGTGGGCATCTACATGGCAAATGAGGTTTAATGTAGAAAAATGTAAAATAATGCATTTGGGTGGCAAAAATACAAATGCAATCTATACACTCGGGGGGAGAACCTCTGGGGGAATATAGGATGGAAAAGGACCTGGGGGTCCTGGTAAATGACAGGCTCAGCAATGGCATGCAATGCCAAGCTGCTGCTAACAAAGCAAACAGAATATTGGCATGCATTAAAAAGTGGATCAACTCCAGAGATAAAACGATAATTCCCTGACTTTACAAGATTCTGGTCCGGCCGCACCTGGAGTATGCTGTCCAGTCCTGGGCACCAGTCCTCAGGAAGGATGTACTGGAAATGGAGCGAGTACAAAGAAGGGCAACAAAGCTAATAAAGGGACTGGAGGATATTAGTTATGAGGAAAGGTTGCGAGCATTGAACTTATTCTCTCTGGAGAAGAGACGCTTGAGAGGGGATATGATTTCAATTTACAAATACCATACTGGTGACCCCACAATAGGGAAAAAACTTTTTCGCGGAAGGGAGTTTAACAAGACATGCGGCCACTCATTAAAAATTAGAAGAAAAGGAGGATTAACCTTCAACTGCGTAGAGGGTTCCTTACTGTAAGAGCGGCAAGGATGTGGAATTCCCTTCCACAGGCGATGGTCTCAGCGGGGGGCATCGATGGTTTCAAGAAACTAATAGATAAGCACCTTAAAGACTACAACATACAGCGATATACAAGGCAATACTGACATATAATCACACACATAGGTTGGACGTGATGGACTTTTTCTTTTTTCAACCTTACCTTCTATGTAATCTATGCGATGGCTGTGATCATCCGACACAGCCAAGCACAAATCCGGATATGGGCGCTGTAATTGGCCCTCTAGATCATGTGATGGCTGTGTCCAATCACAGCCTTCACCGGGTAAACAGAGACACGTGTCTCTGTGACAGTTCTCTCCACGGAGCTCAGTGTGGGGGGGGGGGGGGAAGCAGGGGAAGCTGCAGCCTCTGTGATATGCTTTTGGGAGACGTCAGATGTGTTTTTGCTAAATTTAGCCGAGCTTGGATGTTTTTCTTCGTAAGAAAAGGCTTCCCGTCTTGCCACTCTACCCCATAGCCCAGACATATGAAGAATATGGGAGATTGTTGTCACATGTACCCCACAGCCAGTACTTGCCACATATTTCTGCAACTCCTTTAATGTTGCTGTAGGCCTCTTGGCAGCCTCCCTGACCAGTTTTCTTCTGGTCTTTTCATCAATTTTGGAGGGACGTCAAGTTCTAGGTAATGTCACTGTTGTGCCATATTTTCTCCACTTACAGTAATGACTGTCTTCACTGTGTTCCATGGTATATCTAATGCTTTGGAAATTCTTTTGTACACTTCTCCTGACTGATACCTTAGATCCCTCTGATACTTTGGAAGCTCTCTACAGGCCATGTTTTTTGCTGTAGGATGCGACTTATGCCGCGTACACACAATCGGAATTTCCGACAACAAATGTTCGATGTGAGCTTTTGGTCAGATATTCCGACCGTGTGTAGGCTCCATTGGACATTTGCTGTCGGAATTTGCGACAACAAATGTTTGAGCAGGTTCTCAATTTTTCCAAAAAGAAAAGTTCTTGTGTGTAGCCATTTCTGACGCACAAAAGTGCTGTGCATGCTCGGACTCAATTTGACGCATGCACGGAATCATTGTACTTCATTTTTCTCAGCTCGTTGTAGTGTTGTACATCTCCGCGTTCTTGACCATCGGAATTTCCAAGCAACATTTGTGAGACCGTGTGTAGGCAAGACAAGTTTGAGCCAACATCCGTCAGGGAAAAAACAAACAAAAAAAACATGGTTTTGATGTTAGAAATTCTGATCGTGTGTACACGGCATAAGAAAAGGTCAGGAAAGACCTACTAGAACAGCTGAACTTTATTTGAGGTTAATCAGAGGCACTCCAAAATGATGGCAGGTGTGTACTGACTCCTATTTAACATGAGTTTGAATGTGATTGCTTAATTCTGAACACAGCTACATCTTTAGTTATAAGAGGGTGTGCACACTTAGTGCCGGTTCACACAGGGGCAACGCGACTTCAGCGCGACTTGGAGCGACTTACAACGCGCCTTCAAGTCGCCTCAAGGACAGGCGACTCTGCCAGTGACCAATCAAAGAATAATCAGCTCTGTGGGAGGGAGGGGTTTGCCTGAGAAAACAATTTTCTTTTCCTGTAAAGTTGCTTCAGTTAAGACAGGGGATCCGACTTTGGAGGCGACTTCCATTGAAATCAATGGGTACAAGTCGCCTAGAAGTCACCTTGAAGTAGTACAGGAACCTTTTCTGAAGTCGGAGCGACTTCAGTAGTGTACATTAAGACGGCTCTCATTCATTTCAATGTAAATTCTCATGTCGCGCGACTTGGGGCGACACAAGTCGGATCCCAAGTCGCAGTAGTGTGAACAGGCACTTATGCAACCACATTATTTAATTTTTTTACTTCTCTCCCCAAAAGATTTCAGTTTGTTTTTCAAATGAGTTGTACAGTTTTATAGGTCACATTAAAAAGGTGGAAAAAGTTCTGAAATGATTTATTCGTCTCATTTTTGTACATCACAGAAATCCAACATTTTAAACAGGGGTGTGTAGACTTTTTATATACACTGTAAGTGTTTACAACCTCTTTAGTAGTGTTTTATACCTGCTTGGAGTTAAAAAAATTTAAGGAGATAAGCCCGATGTATGTCAATGCACAATACACAATGGACATTGTTTCCATGAATAGCTTGTAGTTATATATGCATATGGAGACAAAAAAATAATATAACCATTACATATGCAGGCTTTGCTTCCTGCTATAAAATGTTTTATTTTACTGCTCCCACAATGTAACTATGACACAACCAATTCAATGAAACAAATGTGTGTCCCTTGTAAGAGAGAAAGAGTAGGTGCAGCGAGCCACTCAGAGTTCCCTCTAGTGGCTAATCTACAAATCTTTCCATTCTATACAAAACTAAACGTAAAACAGAAAAAAAAGGAAGCAAAAAATAAATAAATAAATGAACAAGCCTTCCAAAATATGAAAGTCATTCCAAAAATTTTATACAAACAATCAAAAAACTGCATGTATTCACAGAAAATGTGTCAGATTTTCACTTTATTAAGGCAATGTAAGCATAAGCCAGCAGTCACACTTTTAAAAAGCATCAACCAAAAATCTATTAAATTATGCATCTAGCTTATTTCTGGATAGTTAGCCCTTGGCTGAACTAAAAACTTTACAGGAAAATGCAATTCCGGTTTTTGAATAAGAAGTCATCAGAATTAAATAACGATACGCAGACTTTCTATCTGTAAATTAAATATGATGTCGCTCTTTGCCAAAGATACAACCGCAGATTAAAGTGGTTGTAAACTCTATTTTGTAACTTCTACCTATAGGTAAGCCTTATTCTAGGCTTACCTATAGGTAGTGGAAATATCTCCTAAACGTGCGCCATTTAGGAGATATTTTACTTGTAGTTCGCCGATAATGTAAACAGCGAATGCGCTGGGAAGAAACAAAACTCCATGCCGTTTCTTCCCTAGCGTGTGCCGCTAAAGGCGGCTCCCGTGCACGGGAGTGACATCATGCGGCTCTGGCGGATGACAGAGCCAGAGTCCGCGGCCTGGAAGGAAGAGGGGCAAGAAGATGGACGCAGCCTGCACAGGGGACAGCGCTGGATTCTTTTGCAGGCAAGTGTCACATAATGGGCTAGTATGCAATGCATACTAGCCCATTATGCTTTTAATTTGCAGGCTTTGCAGGGAGCAAAAGAGGAAGTAAAACCCATCAGGGTTTACTTACTCTTACTCTGCATGATACACAAGGCAAAATAATATTAGCATACATTTAAATCTTAACATAGGCTAAAACAGCCAAATACACAGTTGCAACACATATACTGTATCATTGTCAACCTTTTTACTTGGCAAAGATTTGCAATTTTATTCAGCCACTTTTGTGATACAAACACACCTCTTACCCCACAAAGTCAGGAGGGTGACACCACTTTCACTAGTACAGTTAAAAACTATGCTGGTGTCACCTCCCTCCCCAGCCTGGTAATAGGACAATAAAAAATCTGCATCATCTCTATGCGCTCATTTAATGTAAGCATTTGCCCAGTGTAGGACAAACAGCACTGTGCAATATAATACAGCATGGCCAGATGCTACTCCTTAGGCTTCATGCACACAGGACGTTTTTACAACCTCTACTTAACGATTTAACTTGACAGACAGTAACCCACATTTAAAACATCCGCTTTGCCGCGTTTTAAAAAAAAAATAATAATATTCAAAATAGCCAAAAATGAAAAACGCCTGTAAACGAAAAGTGGCTGAACGCGAGTTTCCGCGTTTAAAAGCGCTTGTCGCTTGAAATGCCTCTAAAAACTCAGCTTCTGAACCCATTTTTTTGCGTTCCAAAAAAAGCCTCTAAACTCAACTGCCTAGAAACGACTGTTTAAGGATTAATTTCTCAGTCAAAGTCCTGCTCTGCTATTATAGAAAACTCATAAAAACACAAATCAAGGTACTTAAAGTCCAGAATAAAAACAAAAAAAAGTCAGTGCTACTACCCATACATCAGATGGAAAGCAAAGCTCCCGGGTACTCGATCCACAGTCGCTGGCTGAGTAGAGTAATGAGGAAAAGATGATCCGCACTCCAGTTGTTGCTCTTAAAAATTTGTAGTATTTATTAACAAGCCACAGTGGACAAATGCAAAAAGAAATGGTTGACGCGTTTCAGCCTATAAGGCCTTAGTTATGACTAAGGCCTTATAGGCTGAAACGCGTCAACCATTTTTTTTTGCGTTTGTCCACTGTGGCTTGTTAATAAATACTACAATTTTTTTAAGAGCAACGACTGGAGTGCGGATCATCTTTTCCTCAAGGCACTTAAAGTGACTGTGCCGCGGGAGTGACGTCATTGCGGCTCAGCCAAAACGGCGGCTGCCCACGAACCCAGGAGGGAAGACTGTTGAAGATGGAAGCCCTGTCAGTGGTGACAGTGTACTGCTGAAAGGCTTTGTTTTCAGGCAAGTCTTTCATAATGTGGCAAAAGCAACCATGAACTTCTCTGAAGACAGAGTCCCTTTAATTGAATTATATGTTCAGTAGAATCATTAAGACCACAATTTTTCACTTTTTGTGGTACACCAGGTTTGTGTCACATTCTCTTAACCATTGATCTCTTGGAGTTACTCTCTATTCCACTCCAAGCAAAGCATTTGAAAAGAGAAGAACAGAATGCTGTAAAAAGAGATCATGCTAAAGCTAGAAGGAAGAATTCTGGAATGTCTGCAATGTGAAAATTGCAGGAAGCCCACATTTTTATGCCAGGGTCAAGCACATTCAGCCATCCATTTTACATTATTGCATGCAGGTAGATACAGAGTAAAACAATTCAGGTTCAGTCTCTATTAGGATTTTGTTACTGAAATGACCTTATAGGCAGATTAAAAAAAAAAAAAAAAAAAAAAAACATGTTTCATAAGTTATCCATTAATGAAGATTTGTTGAAGGATCAGTTCCCTCTAAATTGATAGTTTAATTTCCGGCTTATGCAGAATTTTGCAGGCCAAACAGATTGAATTATGACCGACTCCCACTGAATTAACCGAAATTCAAGCTGTGGGTGGCGCTGTCAGCAGCACCTCATTTAAAAACTTTCTTTGAAAGATCAACTGATCCGGGTAATAAACCGACACCTGGATAGCGGCTGCATCATCCACTGTTCGGGCATTCTGAGAGGTGGCACTGATGGGCACAGAGGTGGCACTGAAGGGCATTGATAGGTGGCACTGATGAGGCATTTATTGGCACCACTGGTGGGCATTGATAGGTGGCACTCCTTGGTGGCACTTATATACACTGGTGGGCACTGGCAGGTGGCACAGGCAGGCGGTACTGGTTTCCACAGATGAGGCGGCTGTGCCTCTTCCTCTTCAGGACTGTTGTCCCTTACACAGAAGCCGGTGATCGGCTTTTTCTTCTCCTCACGCTGTCAGCGTAAGGAGAAAAAAAAACGATTACCGATCTTCAGTTTACATCATGTGATCAGCTGTCATTGGCCAACAGCTGATCACGTGGTAAGGGGCCGGGATCGGTCCCTTACTTCCATCTCTGATCACCCAAGTCTCATTGGCTCAGTGATCACAGCGCACACCGTGCGTGCCCTGCAGGGGGCGTACAGGGGTGTGCAAAGTGGAGGACATCTATTGACGGCCTCCCGGCAATGTAGGTCTGCGCTGTAGCCGTCATTCGGCTATAGCGCGGATGGGAACAGGTTAAAGTGGTTCTAAAAGGCAAAAGTTTTTTTACCATGCATTTTCTGCATTACAGTAAAAACCTCCAAATACCAGTTCCCTTCAGCTACACACTTACCAGAGTCCTCTCTCGATCCTGCTCTGTGCCTTTCTGCAGCACCATTCTCTTCTCTTCCTCTTCTCACAGGACACACAGGCAGCAGAGGGAGCCATAGGCCACAGGCAGAAGAGGGAGCCTCTCTGTGTGTATGGATGCTCCTCCGATTTCTTCAATTGATGGAGGTGGCTACCAACTGAACGAAGTTTGGCTGGTTCGTCATTTCTTGTACAGTCAGCTTTAGGTAGAATTCAGGGATTTACCCAAGTAATCTTAAAAACGCTCCCTTCCCACCTCCCCTCCTAACCCCTATTCTGGCACTCAAACATGACTGGTAATGCCTGGGAGCGGTGATATCACCCATAGGCTTACTGCGGCCCATCCATTATCGGCGCTCCCCCTCTCCCCTGCAGCGGCTGCTGGATCACACATCGAAGCCAAATCAAGTTAAACTGCGGCCAGACATACGTGAACCGACCCTTAGACTAGTTACGTGAACTCAGAATTTTACATTAAGTAATATGCAGAGAGAACAAAGTGATGACATGATCAGTGTGCTGCTTCACTACCCAGTCGTAGGTAAGGAAAAGGTAACTGACCAAGCCGGGCAGAGGAAGCGCATTTAAGACTAGTTAGGTAAAGATCAGAATTCTTCTTTAAGTAATAAGCAGAGAGAGAAGAGTGATAACATTATTAGTGTGCTGCAGTCATAGGCTGGGAAAAGGTCACTGACCAAGCTGTATGGTTAACTGAAGAGTGAAGTCAGGGATCTGGCTATACTGTCTGGCAGGGGTGAATGAATTACACATCTTTGCAGAGGTGAAACACTTTCTACGTAGCTATACTATTTAACTGCCTGTGTATAAGCACCACATAACTGAAAAACCATCAGCCAAGCGATTCTTGATTGAGGCAAGGCCCTAAACATCACCAGTGTACTAGGTCAGTGACATCTAGGGAAAGCCACTTAGTTCATCATGCAACAGAGCATACTGAGAAAACAGTGACCTTGAAGTGCTCAGTACATACCCTCATAAATATTAAATCTAGTTTCCATCCATTTAGAGCTCACTCTCCAATTAACCATGCACTCAGATGCCGAGATAGGAAAGACAGAGGTCTCTGAAGTTGTCAATAGCAGACTGCACTTCTTCATCATCAGAGACTGGGTGGAGTACATTAGTATGGGATATGGTTTAAATTGAGATGGAATATGTATTATACCTGTAAATCATGTCCCAGGAGATGGAATATGTAATGCACCTGTACATCATGTGCCTGGAGATGGAAACCACCCATTGGTTATTCCCAACATCGGACAGCAAGCAATTGGAATTTCGGAAATAAACCAACCACTGAAATAGACACTCAGATCATCTTATCTCTGCCGTAACATGATGTTACCTGGAAACTTTTATCTTGGTCAATAAAATATTTAGCCCCACAGAGAGGATCCCATTAATTTCTAGGGGTGTCACTGGTAACCTACAGACAGGCTACTAAACATGAAGCTTACGGGAGGATAGGCACGTAGAGAGACCTTAACCGCTTGCTGACCGCCTCCTGTAGATATACGTCGGCAGAATTGCACGGCTGTGCAAAGCAACAGACCTGTACGTTGCTTTGAATTTGCCGTCGTGCAGGCGCGTGCCCCTGCCGCGTGCTCCATGCCCACGGGACCTGTGGACTCGATGTTCGCCGGTGCCCCGTGATCGTGTCACGGAGCTGCAGAACAGGGAGATGCCCATGTAAACAAGGCATTTCCCTGTTCTGCCTAGTGACAGGACACTGATCTACTGCTCCCTGTGATCGGGAGCAGTGATCACTGTCGTGTCACTGGTAGTCCAGCCCCCACAGTTAGAATCACTCCCTAGGACACGCTTAACCCCTTCCCCGCCTCCTAGTGGTTAACCCCTTCCCTGCCAGTGTCATTTACACAGTAATCAGTGCATTTTTATAGCACTGATTGCTGTATAAAATACAATGGTCCCAAAATAGTGTCAAAAGTGTCTGATGTGTCCGCCATAATGTCGCAGTCACGATAAAAAAAAAAAAAAAAAAAAAAAAAAAAAAAAAAATCGCTGATCGCCGCCATTACGAATAAAGAAAAAAAATTATAATAAAAATGCCATAAAACTATCCCCTACTTTGTAGACGCTATAACTTTTGCACAAACCAATCAATATACGCTTATTGCAATTTTTTTTACCAAAAATATGTAGAAGAATACGTATCGGCCTAAACTGAGAAGAACAATTGATTTTTTTATATATTTTTGGGGGATATTTATTATAACAAAAAGTTAAAATATATAGCTTTTATTTTCAAAATTGTCGCTATTTTTTGTTTATAGCGCAAAACATAAAAACCGCAGAGGTGATCATATACCACAAAAAGAAACCTCTATTTGTGGGGAAAAAAAGGACATCAATTTTTTTTTTTTGGGTACCACGTCGCACAACCGTCAGTTAAAGCAACACAGTGCCAAATCGCAAAAAGTGCTCTGGTCAGGAAGGGGGTAAATTCTTCCGGGGCTGAAGTGGTTTTAAAGAGAAACTCCACGCCAGCTCTGGATATTTACAGGAAAAGGAGAAGGTAGGGAGAGCTTTCCAACAGGGACACAGCAATAAGAACACATTTTTATTAAATAAGGAAGGCTTAGAACCTTCGTCAGGTTGTTCTGCATCCCCATTAGAAGACTTTCACCCAATATTTTGTCTCCGGGATTTTCAGTGTTTACCAACAATCTCTTATTAAAAACTATGCGACAAAGGTTCTACCTGTTTCCCACTCTTACCAAATAAAAACAAATTCCGCTGGATAAAATACAGATGAAGAAAATTTTAAACAAATAGCAGGGATGCACCGATCTATCGGGTGCTGAATATTAATGGCTGAAAATAGGGTTATCTGTGTTTTGCAGAGAAAAAAAAAAAGTGGCAATAATGACCACTATAAAACGTGTGCAAGTTTGCGGAAATCTCACTGTGATTTTTCTGCAATTCTACCACGTGTTTTTCATAGGTCAGGTGACTCAAAAAAAGCATCAAAAATGCAACACGGTTACATTTTTGATGCCTATTTGTGGCATTTTCAATGGCGAGGTGAATGATTGTAACTGACCAAATACGCACCAAAAATGCGCAAACGGAAGCGCAACGTGTGAAGACATACATAAGAATTTAAAAGAGATTAATTTTTCTTGAGTTTTTTTTTTTTAACACAAAAGCGCTTCAAAAACAATTAAAAAGTCAACTACAAGACAATAAAAAAAAAAAAAATTAAAACTGTCCATTTCGGTTTTCGGCCAAGTGCATCCTGAATGTTCATTTTCAGGCCAGAATTTTCCTTTTGATGCACCACTAATAGTAATTTACTTCTTTGCCCTTAATTCACCTGTCAACAGCTTTAGAATCCTGCAGCATATCCCGTTACATCATCCTATTCTGCACCAGTGTTCTCGGTGATGGGGATTTCCCATGTACATGTATGAGCCTGGTACATAACAGGAAGCTGCCAAAAGTGCCAGAATTCTGCAGATCAGACAATGGCCCTGGAAAATGTGGACCCAGCTTAGCCCTTTATGAAATCTCTCAGCCTGGGACATCATTCTAGAGACATAAATTCAACTACTTGCTTCCCCGCTCTCCAATCCTGCAAAAACTGAAAGCATTACACTATGGTATGTATGTATGCATGTATGTATGTATGTATGTATGTATGTATGTATGTATGTATGTTAATATGAATGTTGCTTATCTCCTTCATAGTCAGAGGCAGTCTATTCCTGGTCAAAATGTTTTAGCTGCGTCTGAAACATTACATCTTTTTTACAAAGCGATACAATCTTTGGGGAAAAATGTTTTAAAGTGGCTTTAAAGGCTCAAGGTCTTTTACTGTCATGCATTCTATGCATGAAGGTAAAAAAAAACAAAAAAAAACCAAAAAAAAAAAACCACACAACATCACTGTCCAGCAGCCCACCCTTATAATTACCTGAGCCCCCTCTCGATCCAGGGACATGTACAAGAGCCTCAGCTCTCTGGGGACTCTCCCTCCTCATTGGCTCCCCCCAGCTCTCAATCACAGCCAGTGAGCCAATAAGAAGAGAGGGGAAAACACATTGAAAACGAAAACACATTGAAAAACAGCCTCAGCTAAGCATATTTGCCTATGAAACTGTGTAGACGTGTCCATTCTCTCCACTCAGGTCTCAGATTACACTTGGCTCCCTGCCCTATGCTGTACAGTGTAAGATGTCAGATCCCCATCCCCTGCTTCTGGAAGCTCAGAAATGCTGTGTAAATTATACAATTTGACCAGCTCTGGAGAACAGAGGACCTCAGATAAACAGATACAACTTATATAGGAGGATTTTTTTTTTCATCTCTGTGTATCACCTGAGGTCAGTCACTTCAATGGGTATATGTAAGGGTTTACAACCGCTTTAAGGACACTGAAGTGTTTATTCCACACTGCACCTGCATTTTTCAACTCATATTATGCATGCCACGTGACGTATATGAGGTTATATAATTAGGCACAACTCCCCCCAACAATTTTATTTTTATTTTTTAAGTAGCAATATGGCCACAGTAAAGTGCATTACACTACTTCAAAAGGTTCACACTGATGCGAGACGGATTTTGCTCAGGCATGGCAGCCAATTCATTTGAATTGGCTGCCGTGCCTCCTGAAATGCAGGAAAATGGTCCCTGTTCCATTTTTTGGAATTGCAGCCCGCACGGGAATTGCAAGTGCAGTGCAGTTCCCAGTGCGGGTGCGATTTCCAGTGCGTGTGGCATGCCATTAGAAATAATGTCACCCACACATATCTACAGCATTTTTCTGTGCGGATGGTTGTGGTTTCAGAAACAGGTGCCAAACCGCAGCAGGAACCACCCGTACAGATGTGAACCTAGCCTTATAGATGGGCCCTAAATGTAATAATCATTGATTCCTCTTTTATCGTCTGAATACTGTATATATTTAAATTTAAGCCGACCCGAATATAAGCTGAGGCACCTAATTTTACCACAAAAAAAAAATGGGAAAACGTATTGACTCGAGTATAAGCCTAGGGTGTCCATCTGCATGCCTCACTGTGCCTCACTTTGCCTCACTGTGCCCATGACTAGTCTGACGTTTAACATGGGAGTCTATGGAAGGGGTGCCCGACTTTGAAAAATCGGTGCTCCCCGGCCATAGGTCCCCCGGACAACAATCTTTCCACACTTGTAAAAGGAGAAAATGGGCTACATGTGTGCCAAGTTCCGCGTCCAGGGGACCTAATACCGGCCGGTACCGGGTCCCCAAAGTCCGGGAGATTAGGCGCATAAAAAGGTGACTCGAGTATAAGCCGAGGTGGGCATTTTCAGCACAAATAAATGTGCTGAAAAACTCGGCTTATACTCGAGTATATACAGTATTTTGGAACCGGAAATCTCCAACAATCATTCATGAGGATTTAGCTGATTGACTGCTATTTACTAAGTGGAGCCCTACCAGGTGTATCGGATAATAAGCTTATATCTATGGGTGGCCCTCGAATCAAAAAGGCTTGTCACTTTTAAGGCTACCAACTACACCCCTTCCCCTTTCCATTGGTCAGATGAGCTTGGAAGAATTAACATGGTACTCTGCACCATTCTGATGAGCGCTTACCCTGTTGACAATCAACAGCCATTTAAAGCGGAGTTCCACCTATAAAAATAATTTTTCATCACTGTGCAGCAAATAATCTAACAAATGACATTTGGAGAAAAATATATTTTTTTAACTTACTTTTTAATCCCTGTTGCTATGTGGTCCCTTCTAATCTTCCCCTTCCTCACCGCGGCACCTCACGTCACTTCCCTCTGTTTCTCTGCTCGCTACTACTCCGGGGAGATGTGTGTCATCATTTCCCAGGAGTCAGTGGGCATCGCCGAGAGCTAGAATCACGTTACTTCAAAACCGGAAGAGACGTGGGAAAAGACGCCAATCTTTCTTCTGTTTCTTTTAGTGTTTTGATTATCTTCATTGCCATCACAACGGGGCGGGCACTTCCGACGACGACGCCCGTTGTGATGGCAACGTGAGAGGATTACGGAGCTGCGAGCCTGTCATACTGCTCGTGCGCGAGAACGGGCGGTGCATGTTGGTCACTCAGCTGCACCGTATCACGGAACATTATGCTTGTGGGCTTCACATGCCCACAAGCAATATGGGAACTACCAGGACAGGATAATATAAAATTACTTTTTTATCTTAAAGCGGACATCGAGCACTGAAATTTTCAAAAAACCTGGAGTGGTTTCTGATCCTAAGATGTGCATAAAAAAGAAAAAAAAAAAATTCTAACATGTCGTTGGAACTCCGCTTTAAACTCTAGTGGTAGCTTTTTGGCTGGACTGTCACAGGAAGGGCATACATAAACGCACATGTACTGTAGACTGCCACAACAACTCCAGTGCCACCCTTCTTCTTTTCCAGCCATGCAAATACAGTTTTAGCCCAGGTTCACACTGGGCTGCGAGAGTAAAGCCGTGCGAGTTCAGCCGATTTCACTCCTGCTGGTCAGTCCCGATTTCGGCCACGATTACAAAGACATCTGTACAGGTTTCTGCACAGATGTCAATGAAAATCGCGGGCAAAAATTGCAAAAAGTAGTACATAAACGACTTTTTGAAATCGGTGCAGCGGCGCAAATGCGGCGTCGCACCGATTAGGACGGTGTCATTGCCGGCAATTTGCCGCAAATACCGCCGCTTTGACATGCGATTTGACATGCCAAATCGCATGTCAAAACGCACCAGTGTGAACCAGGGCTTAGTGTTTAGCGAGAAATGTACACTCACCGGCCACGTTATTAGGTACATCTGATCAACTGTTTGGTAACACAAATTGCTAATCAGCCAATCATATGGCAGCAACTCAAGGCATTTAGGCAACTAGGACATGGTGAAGACAACTTGCTGAAGTTCAAACAGAGCATCAGAATGGGGGAAGAAAGGGAATTTAAGTGACTTTGAATGTGGCATGGTTGTTGGTGCCAGACAGGCTCGTCTGAGTATTTCAAAAACTGCTGATCTACTGGGATTTTCACACACAACCATCCCTAGGCTTTACAGAGAATGCCTCGTTGATGTCAGAGGAGAATGGGCAGACTGGTTAAAAATGATAGAAAGGCAACAGTAACTCAAATAACCACTCGTTACACCCAAGGTATGCAGAATACCATCTCTGAACGCACAACACATCCAACCTTGAAGCAGATGGGCTACAGCAGCAAAAGATCACACCGGGTGCCACTCCTGTCAGCTAAGAACAGGAAACTGAGGCTACAATTTGCACAGGCTCATTAAAATTGGACAATAGAAGATTGGAAAAAGGTTGCCTGGTCTGATGAGTCTCAATTTCAGCTGCGACATTCAGATGGTTGGGTCAGAATTTGGTGTAAACAACATCTAAACCATGGGTCCATCCTGGTGGTGGAGATGTAATAGTGTGAGGGATATTTTCTTGGCACACTTTGGGTCCCTTTGTACCAATTGAGCATCGTTTTAACGCCACGGCCTACCTGAGTATTGTTGCTGATCATGTCCATTCCTTTATGACCACAGTGTACCCGTCTTCTGATGGATACTTCCAGAAGGATAATGCACCATGTCACAAAGCTCAAATCATCTCACCACTGGTTTCTTAAACATGACAATGAGGTCACTGAACTCCAATGGCCTCCACAGTCACCAGATCTCATCCAATAGAGCACCTTTGGGATGTGATGGAATGGGCGATTCGCATCATGGATGTGCAGCTCACAAATCTGCAGCGACTGCGTGATGTTATGTCAATATGGACCAAAATCTCTGAGGAATGTTTCCAACGCCTTGTTGAATCTATGCCAGGAAGAACTAAGGCAGTTTTGAAAGCAAAAGGGGGTCCAATCCGGTACTAGCAAGGTGTACCTAATAAAGTGGTCGGTGACGGTATATTTCAAGCCAAAAATTAATAGTTAGGGCTCATTCACAAAGGTGTCTGAAAAACAACAGAGATCATCTGTGAAAGCATCATGTAATCTCTACCATTTCCCAGAGACAAAGATGTCTGCTCAAAGCACAGACATCCACTGTCAGACCTAGACATCTAGTCAAAAAACATTTGCTGACTGTAGATCTTGTTCACATCACAAGTGATGAGACAAAACCAGAGACAGCACCTTATCCAGGATGATTCCCTAGATGCAGTCCCATCACTGGTTTCCATTCAGACAGATTTTTGGTTCCCAATGATGGCGTAAAATGACAGACTACAACTGAGCTTGGTCATCTTAAAGCCTAGCAGAACAAATCAGAAAATCGGATGAAAAATACCACTTTCCGAGTGATCGCCCGATAATCTGCTCGTTAGATTCCGAGACCCAATCACGACAGTTCATGCGAAGGGACAAACACGAACATTTTTCTCGTACATTACCAGAAGGAATGATTTTTGCGTAATTAGTATTGTATTTGTACGGAAAACAATATTGTATGACCAAGACCGCGCATGCTTGAAAATAAAAGAATACAATACATCACCTTCGAATTTGTATTCCGTCGTACAAGAAGTTGTACTTTAGTAAGCCATTGGGTTTCAATATGAGATTAGCATGCAAAAAAGACAGACGATAATTTGTCGGATATTCTCATCGTGTATACGAGGCTTTAGGCCCCTTTCACACTGGGGCGTTTTTCATGCGGTTTAGCGCTAATAATAGCGCTGTTATACCGCATGAAAAAATCCTGCCCTGTGCCTTCAATGTGAAAGCCCGAAGGCTTTCACACTGAAGCGGTGCGCTAGCAGGACCGCTCCAAAAGTCCTGCTAGCCGCTTCTTTACAGCGGTAAAGGAGCGGTGTGTTCACCGCTCCTTTACCGCGGTCTCCCATTGAAATCAATGGGACAGCGCGGTAATACCGCCCGCAAACCGCGGCAATAGCCGCGGTTTGCGGGCGGTATTAACCCTTTTTCGGCCACTAGTGGGGGTTAAATTAACCCCCCTAGCGACCGCATACCGCGGTAAGAACGACAGTATAGCAGCGCTGAAGATCGCGCTGCTATACCGCCACCGCTCCTGCCCGCCCCAGTGTGAAAGGGGTCTTAGACTCAGTTCACACTGTCCAGCGACTTGCCGTGCAACTTTGCCAGGCGACTTCCTGACAACTTGAGTACTACTTTGAAGAAGTATAGAATAGAAGAAGTCGCCTTGAAGTAGTACAGGAACCTTTTCTGAGCGACTTCAGTAGTGCTAATTGGGACAGCTTCCATTGACCAACATAGGATTTCACGTCACACGACTTGGGGTCTTCACAAGTCAGATGCCAAGTTGCAGCAGTGTGAACCGAGCCTTAGGCCCCTTTCACACTACTGCGACTTCAAAATCTCGTGATTTTACCGCGATTTGGCGGCCGCGATTTCAGGGAATGCCTGTGTAAGTGGCATCAAAATCAGACCAAAGTAGTGCAGGGACTACTTTGAAGCCGGAACGACTTGAAGTCGTACTAGTATGAATGGTTGTCATCAGAAATCATGGGAAACGACTTGTCATGCTACTTTGCCATCACAAATCGTGGGACAAGTCGTATAAGTCTGAAAGGGGCCTTAGTGTACATTCAATGAAGGTATGTGTAAAGGGTCAGTTAGTAAAGTATCTGCACTAAATATCTGAACTCCACAGAGAACAGAAAACTATTGTAAGATAGGATAAGATGTACAATGATCACAGGCAGGAAACATGTTATCACATTCATTTTACCCAGGCAGATCTCTGTATTTTAGTCTGATCCTAAATCAGTGCTAGTAAATCCCAACTGAACTTATGCTGCGTACACACGATCGAAATTTCCGTCGGAAAAAACTTGGATCGTTTTTCCGACGGAATTCCGCTCAAGCTTGGCTTCTCTGAACTTTCGACCGTCAAGAACGCGGTGACGTACAACACTACGACGAGCCAAAAAAATTAAGTTCAATTCTTCCGAGCATGCGTCGAATTGTTTCCGAGCATGCGTAGGAATTTTGCCCGTCGGAATTGGTACACACGATCGGAAATTCCGATCGGAATTTTTTCCGTCGGAAAAATAGAGAACCTGCTCTCAATCTTTTGTTGGCGGAAATTTCGACAGCAAAAAAGTCAGATGGCGCATACACACGGTCGGAATTTCTGACAAAAAGCTCACATCGGACTTTTGCTGGCAGAATTTCCGATCGTGTGTACGCGGCATTACAGTTCAAAGATGTCCCAGGTACATGAAAACAAAAAAGGTCTGCAAAGGGCTCGTTCACTCTGGAAAAAAACACAGGTTTCTGCAAGGCCACCCAGAAAACAGTTGTGTCATGGTCACAGCAAAAAGCTGGTGTCATGTGCAGTGCAGAGCTGTGTAGAAATATCCAGCATTTCTGCATTTTTTTGCACTGTGACGCACATAAACACATGTAAAACCAGGGCTTTTTTTTCCAGAGGGAACAAAGTTCTGGTTCCTCCAGAACAGAATGTATGTAATGGCAAAGGGTGCGGAGGTGTGTTGGAGGGTCAATTGATAATGACTGCTGAGGATTTATTGCAGCTGGGGGTTGTAGTGTAGCTGGGGGTGTCCATTGTTGATGGAGGGATCAACAGGTTCAGGGGATCCATTGCTGCTTGTTGGGGATCTTTTTGCTCTGGAGAGCCTTCCCTGCTGGCAGAACACAATCACTGCTGGTGGCTATAGCCGCCGGCAATGATGGCATGCAAAAAAAAAAAAACATTTGACAGGCAGGTTGTTATAAAGTCGATCGATACGTTGACTTCAGTACAACCAGCCTGCCCATAGAAGGATCAAATCCAAGCTGGTTCCAGCTGAAGAAGCCAAGATTTGAATTATCTATGGCCGGCTTAACACAAGTCCTGAAAAATACAGCAAGGCTGTACTTTAGAAACCTTTTAGGCCAAATAAGGTCCACTTTAAGGCTGGGTTCACACTATTGCAAATTGGATGCGGGTTTTGCATAGCAGGAGTTTGTGACTGGCTCTCTATGGAGCCGGTTTACACATCTCTGCAGTGGCTCCGGTGCAAATTGCACAGGAGCCCTGTGCGTCTTTTGGTCCGTTTCAGGTCAAAAATTTGTGCTGAAATCGGACCTGAAACTGAGAATGGAGACGCACCGGACTCCTGCTGTGAGCTGGAGCGTGCTGCAGTGTGAACCCAGCCTAAAAAAGGGACCTGGGCACTTTCACCCATTTCCTGCCCAGGCTAATTTTCAGCATTTTTCATTGCTCTCACACTTTGAATAAAAGTTGCGCGGTCATGCAAAACTGTACCCAAATGAATTTTTCATCATTTTCTTCACACAAATAGAGTTTTTTTTTTATTTATTGCTTAAAAAAAAAAAAAAAGGGGGCAAAAATTTGGACAAACAAAAAAATATATTTTCTTAGTTTCGGTCAGAAAATGTTGTACATAAATAACTTTTCTCCTTCACTGATGTGCGCTGATGAGGCTGCACTGATGGGCACTTCTAGGCTGCACTGATAAGGATGCACCAATATGCACTGATAGGTGGCACTGATGGGCAATGATAGGCGGCAATGATATGCAGCACTGATGGGCAATGATAGGCGGCAATGATGGGCACAGACTGGCATCACTGATGGGCTCTGTTGGCACTGCATTCTAATCAGGGCACGGATGATCAGTGCCCCGATTACCTATACACATCTCCCCTGTGAAGAGATGCGGCTGATCGGCTCTCCTGTCCTCACACTCGCCTCACATGTCAGTGTGAGGCGAGCCAATAAACGGCCTCTCCTTCTTTACATGTAATCGGCTGACATCACAGAGCTGGTCCAGGCTTGGGAAAGATCGTGCCCATATGGTCTGGATCCGCCCACATGCCTGGACTGGCACCCGGCTCAGCCTCCCAGCGAGCCGCTGCTCAGAGTTTTCAGCATTAGAGGTGGCGGGGGACTGGTACTGCATCCACCTAGGTAAGTATAATCCTTAAATAAACACAAATCCCATACAGTACTTCTATTTTAAATATAGGCAGCCATTGCGGACCACTGCCTTAATACGCTAAGGGCCTAGCGGTCTCCGGCTTCAGCACTTTGAGAGTCACTGACCTGGAACAAAATGATGACACCGCCGCCTCTACCAATCCCCTTCGAAAAATGCTAGTTATACAAGTTCAAAACTCGTTTAGCCACTATTTGAAAAACTTCTGTATATCTTCTTACTTTTGTTCTGCAGGCTTATTCCAGGTCAGTGACCACAGAACGTACTGAAGCCATTGGATCAGTATGACATCAAGGCAATTAGCTGAAGGAGGTCCGCAATGGCAGCCTCCTCATTTCTCGACAGGTTTCCTTTAACATCATTAACTCTACCAGCCCATTAGGAAGCAGACACGTCCCCATGCTGTCACGCTTTATCTGTCTGGTGTCAAATGGAAGGATCCTGGTGCCAAGGGAACCGATAAGCTGCATTCTCTAAATTATTGGAAGAATCTCCTAAATGACTGTCCCAGTCCTTTATGGGCACAGGTCCACTTTAGATTGTAAGCTCCTATGAACAATGCTGGATTGTATTATAACTGTACTGTCTCCATTTGTTTTGTAAAGCGCTGCACAAGCTGTTGATGCTATATCAATCCTGTAAAATAATACTATTTATCTTCATGTGCTCATTTGCATGGATTGTAAGCTCTGCGGAGGAAAACACTTTACTAACACAAAAAAGTGTGCCGGGCGGAATCCTGCGGAGACCCCATCCCATCCAGCAGAATGACCCCGAGTGTCCCAGCCCACAGCATCCTATAAATGAAGGCTCATTACCTGGCAAGTCCTTGCACTGGGCTGCCTTGTGCTGATCTAGGAAATAATACAAAGATATACTGTGAAGCTGCAAGCCAGTGCCAGCAAAGCATTTCCTCACCGATGACACAAGACTTGGAGGGAAAGAACTACGGCTTTGCTGTACTGTGTGCTCAGGCAAGCTGAAAACGACCTTGTTTTATAGAAATAAACTACTTACTGACAGGTCACAGCTAGTTAGAATGGGGCACCTTAGCAAAACCAATTAGGTCCCTTCTAGATCTCCAGCTCCATCTCAAAGGCAATTTCTCTAGCAATTCCACTTCACAGCAATTGTATAGAGCAGCCTTTCTTAAAGCCTCGTACACACGGTACGATTGTTGGCCAACCGAGCGTAAGATTTTTGTCAAAAAGGCGTGTCTTGTATACTAACGGTGCACAATTGCTGTGCCACAAACACAAACGAGTGACGTACTACGAGGAATTTCAGCTCTTGAGCGCCACCCTTTGGGCCCCTTCTGCTAATTTTGTGTTTGGCGAGCATTGTTTCCGAGCATGCGTGCTTGTACTTTCGACTTTTGTGTGACAAATTTGTTTACTGACCATACAAAAACCAGGACGTGGAGCCATTGTCCGCCGAAAATTTACTAGACTGTCATCCAACATTTGTTGTCCGAAAATTGGACAACAAAAAAGGAGCGTAGTAACGGTACGAATTTAGGACAACAGTCTGTCAACAGACAATCCCCTTTCAACAATCGTACCGTGTGTACAAGACTTTAGAGCGGACCTTCACTATCCCCATTCACTTGCTGTCATTCCACCCCTACCCTCCTGCTTTTGAAACAATCAAAATCTTCTTTTAATAAAACCATTCAGGGATCCCTCCCCACACTTCCCAGATTATTGCCTAGACAGAAACGACTTATTAATTGCCCGCAGCCTCCTGAGATATATTACTGTGGCGTGTACACTACGGCACGCCATTAGGGGGCAGGCTGCAGAAACCCTGAAGAAACAGCTGACCCCCCGACTTCTACAGAGACAGATCCCTAGAGCAGTGTTTCTCAACTCCAGTCCTCAAGGCGCCCCAACAGGTCATGTTTTCAGGATTTCCCTCAGATGAAACGGCTGTGGTAATTACTAAGGCAGTGAAACTGATCAAATCACCTGTGCAAAATAATGGAAAGCCTGAAAACATGACCTGTTGGGGCGCCTTGAGGACTGGAGTTGAGAAACACTGCCCTAGAGAACACCACTGGATCATTGAGCATGTGGGTATGTTTATTTGTGCACAACCCAAAAAGGAAAAAAAGAGCCGGGGTAAAGAATCTTTTTATTTCAGAGGTAAATTAATTTAACAAATTTCAACCCATCGGGTGGGCAGTTAAAAAATGCCTCTGAGGCTTTACACTAAGGCCTCTTTCACACGGACCTCATCTGTTCACTCACATTTTTTTAAAGAAGAAATGGATTCAGTTTACATCAGTTTGCACCTCCGTTTTCAATTCAATTCAGTTTTTTATCAATTATGTTCACATTAGATCACGAGTCCATGCATTGTTGGTGTCAAGCTTAATTTAATTGCGGGCCACATCAGCATTATGGTTGTCCTCAAAAAGGGACGGTTCTATCTGTAAGATTATATAAATGTATGCAGGGCTTTTTTCTCAGAGAATAGGTGCAGGAATTCAACCACGCCCCCCCGCTGAACCGCATCAAACGGTGGGGCCAAACTGCACTAAAAGTGGGAGGATCTTAAAGCGGTAATAAATATCAGACATGCGCTATGTGCAGAGTTCAGGGGTGCGCTATGTGCAAAGTTCAGGGGTGCGCTACGTGCAAGGTGCAAAGTTTAGGCGAGTGCTACGTACAAAGTGCATAATTCAGGGGTGCGCTACGTATAACATGCACAGTTCAGGGGTGCACAACATCCAAAATGCATGTTTAGGGGTTTGCTATGCACAGAGTGCAGTGTTCAGCTCTCTTTCACATGCTGTTCACATCTCACTTCCACTTCTCAGGGG
Source organism: Rana muscosa (assembly GCA_029206835.1). Taxonomy (NCBI): domain Eukaryota; kingdom Metazoa; phylum Chordata; class Amphibia; order Anura; family Ranidae; genus Rana; species Rana muscosa. Next base: position 176,379,775 of record CM055122.1, on the reverse strand, counting down.
TGCGCTATGTGCAGAGTTCAGGGGTGCGCTTTGTGCAGAGTTCAGGGGTGCGCTACGTACAAGGTGCAGTCTTGCAGAGTTTAGGGGCGCGCTACGTACAATGTGCAGAGTTCAGAGGTGCACAACATCCAAAGTGCAATGTTTAGGGGTTTGCTACGCACATGCTGTTCACATCTCACTTCCACCTCTCGGGGGTGGGCTATGTGCAGAGTTCAGGGGTGTGCTATGTACAGAGTGCAGCATTCAGGGGTGCAGTACATACAACGTGCAGAGTTCAGAGGTGCACAACATCCAAAGTGCAAGGTTTAGGGGTTTGCTATGCACAGTGTGCATGGTTCAGCTCTCTTTTGACATGCTGTTCACATCTCACTTCCACCTCTCAGGGGTGCGCTATGTGCAGAGTTCAGGGGTGTGCTATGTACAGAGTGCAGCATTCAGGGGTGCAGTACATACAACGTGCAGAGTTCAGAGGTGCACAACATCCAAAGTGCAAGGTTTAGGGGTTTGCTATGCACAGTGTGCATGGTTCAGCTCTCTTTTGACATGCTGTTCACATCTCACTTCCACCTCTCAGGGGTGCGCTATGTGCAGAGTTCAGGGGTGCGCTACGTACAATGTGCAGAGTTTAGGGGTGCTCTGCGAAAAAAGTGCAGGGTTTTAGGGGTTTGTTATGCACAGTGTGCAGAGTTCAGCTCTCTTTCACATGCTGTTCACATCTCACTTCCACCTCTCAAGGGTGCGCTATGTGCAGAGGTCAGGGGTGTGCTACGTACAGAGTTCAGGGGTGTGCTACGTACAGAGTTCAGGGGTGCACATCCAAAGTGCAGGGTTTAGGGGTTTGCTATGCACAGTGTGCAGGGTTCAGCTCTCTTTCACATGCAGTTCACATCTCACTTCCACCTCTCAGGGGTGCGCTATGTACAGAGTTCAGGGGTGCGCTACGTACAATTTCCAGAGTTTAGGGGTGCGCTACGTACAGAGTTCAGGGGTGCTCTGCGAAAAAAGTGCAGGGTTTTAGGGGTTTGTTATGCACAGTGTGCAGAGTTCAGCTCTCTTTCACATGCCGTTCACATCTCACTTCCACCTCTCAAGGGTGCGCTATGTGCAGAGGTCAGGGGTGTGCTACGTTCAGAGTTCAGGGGTGTGCTACGTACAGAGGCCAGGGGTGCGCTACGTAACAGAGTTCAGGGGTGCGCTACGTAACATAGTTCAGGGGTGCGCTACGTAACATAGTTCAGGTTAAGTGGTGCACATCCAAAGTGCAGGGTTTAGGAGTTTGCTATGCACAGTGTGCAGGGTTCAGCTCTTTTCACATGCTGTTCCCCCCACTTTCTGTCATTTCACTCCTATCGCCTCCTCTAAAAACATTTGGATAGAGATATATAGAGATAGATAGATAGATAGATAGATAGATAGATATATATATATATATATATATATATATATATATATATATATATATATATATATATATATATCTATCTATTTTTTTTTATATATAGTTCTGGGAACTTTCCCCTGCACTTCCTGGATCCTTGCCTAGGCAGGGATGACATTTGTGGATATCCCAGAAGGGCTGGGAAACATCACACATCCCGGAAACACTGGCTTAAGTACTTGACTGATGTGACATTGCATAAGAGAAAAAAAAAATATGTTTGTAAACGAGTGCTGGTGACATCTCATTGTTCCACTGTAGTTCACATCCAGGGACTGTTTCTTTCCACAGCTAATCACCCAGTTTGTATGCAGCCATAGCACAGTGTGCTGGTGAGCCCATTCACCCATCTGAATGAGACCTTACATTGGTAGTCAGAATGCCATCCTTACAGACAGCTAAGAGGATCATTGCCAGTGGCTCTGCTAAGGGGCCTTGACCCTGGAACCATGCAGGCACCTCCAGATGGGAGGTCTATCGGCCATAGCACATGGAACCCCTGGTACCCTTCCTCAAGCATGGTTCCTCCAGAAGTTGATAGAACAATATCTACCTCTCAGATAAGTAACCAAAGGCAGTGATGCTCTTGTAAAGGAGGCATTCCTCCCCCCAACCCCCATGGAAGATGAATTCTTCCCACTGAGCACCATGATTACATACAATGATCATTAGCAGAGCTCCCCTGAGACCGGACGGTTGTTTGAAGGGTTCCTCTGTGTTACAAAGGTTTGGAAAGGCTGGAGGGACCCCGGTTCCTGGGTTCTGAATGGCTGGTATAGAGTTTCATTAACTACACTGATTAGCCACAACATTATGACCACTGACAGATAAAGTAAATAACATTGATTATCTTGTTACAATGGCATCTGAAAATGGGTGAAATATATTAGGCAGCAAGTGAACATGTTGTACCTGAAGTTGTGTTGGAAGCAGATAAATGGACAAGTGTAAGGATTTGAGGGTCTTTGACCAGGGCTAAATTGTAATGGCGAAACGACTGGGTCAGAGCATCTCCAAAACTGCAGCTCTTGCGGGATATTCCTGGTCTGCAGTGGTTGGGATCTACCAAAAGTGGTCCAAGGAAGGAAAACTGACAAACGTGGCCAAGGCTCATTGATGCACGTGGGGCTGTGTATACTGATCCAATAGAAGAGCTGCTGTATATCAAATTGCTGAAAAAGGTAATGCTGGTTCTGATAGAAAGGTGTCATAACACACAGAGCATGGCAGTTTATTGTGTATGGGGCGGTGTAGCCAGAGACTGGTCAGGGTGCCTATGCTGACCCATGTGCACTGCCAAAAGTGTCTACAATGGGCACATAGCATCACAACTGGACTGCGGAGCAATGAAGGAAGATGGCCTGGTCTGATGAGTCAGGTTTTCTTTTACATCATGTGGATGTCTGGGTGCATGTGCGTTGTTTACCTGGGGAAGAGATGGAACCAGGATGCCGTATGGGGAGAAGGCAAGTCGGAAGAGGCAGTGATCTGCCAAGGACACCATCCGATGTCTAGTGGGGGACCTACCCAATGTCAGGTGGGTGGTCATAATGTTAAGGCTGATCAGTGTATGTACAAACTCCCTTCATGTCAATGTATTGGCCAAATGCTATTACTCCGTACACAAATCTCAGTATGACCGGAGAGATGTGGGTCCCCTGGTCTTGTGGGCCCTGTAGCTCTCCCATGGTGATCTTTCAGCTCTGAATAAGTATTTTTATGTAAACCTTAGCCCCGGATCACTGGAATTCTTTGTGCACTGTGCTGTGTAAACACATACTACATCTTATTCCGAGGACTAGTCATAAAAACATTACTGTGCCACAATCTTTCCTGGTGATCAGTGGTGACCCCGGGTGTCCCTTGATGACTGGTGGTGACCCCAGGTGCCCCCAACAATCAGTGGTGACCCCAGATGCCCCTGACAAACAGTGGTGACCCCAACAATCCCAGGTGTCCCCCGATGTACAGTAGTGACCCCAGGTGTCGCCGATGATCAGTGGTGACCCCGATGATCAGTGGCGACCCCCCGGTGTCCCCGATGATCAGTGGCGACCCCCCGATGTCCAGTGGCGACCCCCCGGTGTCCCCGATGATCAGTGGCGACCCCCCGGTGTCCCCGATGATCAGTGGCGACCCCCCGGTGTCCCTGGATGATTCGTGGTGACCCCCCGATATCCCCAATGAGCAGTGCTGACCCCCGGTGTCCCCGATGAGCAGTGCTGACCCCCGGTGTCCCCGATGAGCAGTGCTGACCCCCGGTGTCCCCGATTAGCAGTGCTGACCCCTGGTGTCCCTGGATGATTCGTGGTGACCCCCCGATATCGCTGATGATCAGTGCTGACCCCCGGTGTCCCCGATGAGCAGTGCTGACCCCCGGTGTCCCCGATGAGCAGTGCTGACCCCCGGTGTCCCCCACGAGCAGTGCTGACCCCCGGTGTCCCCCACGAGCAGTGCTGACCCCCCATCTCCCCCACGAGCAGTGCTGACCCCCCGTCTCCCCCACGAGCAGTGCTGACCCCCCGTCTCCCCCGCGAGCAGTGCTGACCCCCCGTCTCCCCCGCGAGCAGTGCTGACCCCCCGTCTCCCCCGCGAGCAGTGCTGACCCCCCGTCTCCCCCGCGAGCAGTGCTGACCCCCCGTCTCCCCCGCGAGCAGTGCTGACCCCCCGTCTCCCCCGCGAGCAGTGCTGACCCCCGGTCTCCCCAATGAGCAGTGGTGATCCCCGGTGTCACCCATGATCAGTGCTGACCCCCGGTGTCCCCAATGAGCAGTGGTGATCCCCGGTGTCACCCATGATCAGTGCTGACCCCCGGTGTCCCCAATGAGCAGTGCTGACCCCCGGTGTCACCCATGATCAGTGCTGACCCCCGGTGTCACCCATGAGCAGTGCTGACCCCCGGTGTCACCCATGATCAGTGCTGACCCCCGGTGTCACCCATGATCAGTGCTGACCCCCGGTGTCCCCAATGAGCAGTGGTGACCCCCGGTGTCCCCCATGATCAGTGCTGACCCCCAGTCTCCCCCATGATCAGTGCTGACCCCCAGTCTCCCCCATGATCAGTGCTGACCCCTAGTGTACAGAAGGTGAAGCTGATGTCAGTCCCGGAGCTCACACATGTAGTGATCTGTCAGTAGCCGATCCTTCCCCTCCGCACAGCACATGGTAATCTGAGTGTAACCCGCCCGGTGTCCCCCCGGCTGCCCTGTACACAGATCGCTCTCCCGATGACAGCTCTAATTCCTACCTGTCACAGCCGCGCCATGTAATCTCCTTTGGGTTGCCGAGTTACAGGGGATAGAGTCACAAGAGGCTTTCCAAGTGCACACTACTGAGGTGTACAGACCGAGGTGTACAGGAAACTGACAGCACACAGCGGACACCTCCTCTACTTCTTCTACAGACTACTGACACCAGACCTCCGCCGCAACTTCCCCGTACACTCCGCTCCCGGGCACACTCCTCCCACTGGGCGGGCACACACGCGGGGGCGTGGTCTTCCCTGGGTAATTGACAGGCACGTTAGAGCGGAGTGGGTTCAGGGAGGTGAGTGATGTCAGGGAGAGGGTGTGGACGTGGGCGGAGCTTGGTCTCCGGAGGTGTGGCTTGATGTGGGAGAGCGCTGCCGGTGATCCGGGTGTGTGTAGTATCCGCCCGGCGGGTGTGCACTGTGATCACTATGGACGGGGCTCCTCCCGAGGAGGCAGGTGGACCGTGTGATTACAGAAGCCACTTCCTGTGACATCATGACCCGTGTGATCTCTGAGTGATGTCACAAGAGACGGCATGACAAATGTCACAATGATCGGGATCGTGGCTGCATTCCTCACCTGAAAATACTGCTTTCCTGGCTGCCATGCTGATCCACATACTTCCAGCTCACACAGCTGCTTGGATCCATTTTCTTCTATTAAAAATATTTTTTTCTATCCGTTTGACACGTGCAAAATATATATATATATATAGTCATGGGCAAAAATATTGGCACTTCTAATACACCGCCTTCGCCCAGAAAAGTGCTGCAATTACACATTTCTAGGCATTCTCATATTTCTTTTGTTTGTATTTGTATGACACAAAAAATGAGAGAAACAATACGCCAAATCTGACACATTCCACACTAATCTTCTACAATGGACCGGACACAATTATTGGCAACTTCTCAAAATTGTAAGAAATAATTGCATTCCAAATTTGTGATGCTCCTGTAAGGACCAGAACGCATTTGCCCCCTTAATGACCAGGCCATTTTTTGCGATACGGCACTGCATCGCTTTAACTGACAATTGCGCGGTCGTGCGACCCTGTACCCAAACAAAATTCACGTCCTCTTTCTTCCACAAATAGAGCTTTCTTTTGGTAGTTGATCCCTTCTGCGGTTTTTATTTTTTGCGCTATAAACAAAAAAAGAAAACAATATTTTTAACTTTTTGCTATAATAAATATCCCCCAAAAAAATAAACAAATTTCTTCAGAAGTTTAGGCCAATATGTATTCTACATATTTTTTGTAAAAAAAAATTGCAATGCATCTACAAAATAGGGAATAGATTTATGGCATTTTTATTATTTATTTATTTTTTACTAGAAATGGCGGTGATCTGCGATTTTTGCGGTGGACAGATTGGACACTTTTTTGAAACCATTGACATTTATACAGCAATCAGTCACTGATTACTGTATAAATGTCACTGGCAGGGAAGGGGTAACACTAGGGGGCGATCAAGGGGTTAAATGTGTTCCCTGACTGTGCGTTCTAACTATATGTCAGCCCCCCCCCCCCCACACACCTGTATATATGTCTTCCCCTCCACACACTTATATATATGCTAGCCCCCCCCACACACACCTGTATATATGTCAGCCCCCCCCCACATACCTGTATATATGCCAGCTTCCCACACACACACCTGTATATATGTCTTCCCCTCCACACACCTATATATATGCTAGCCCCCCCACACACCTATATATATGCTACAGCCCCCACACACAGACTTGTATATATGTCAGCCCCCCACACATCTGTATATATGTCTTCCCCTCCACACACCTATATATATGCTAGCCCCCCCCACACACCTATATATATGCTAGCCCCCCCAAACACACACCTGTATATATGTCAACCCCCCCACACACACACCTGTATATATGTCAGCCCCCCCCCACATACCTGTATATATGCCAGCCCCCCCCACACACACACCTGTATATATGTCTACCCCTCCACACACCTATATATATGCTACCCCCCCACACACCTGTATATATGTCAGCCCCCCACATACCTGTATATATGCTAGCCCCCCACACACACACCTGTATATATGTCTTCCCCTCCACACACCTATATATATGCTACCCCCCCACACACCTGTATATATGTCTACCCCTCCACACACCTATATATATGCTAGCCCCCCCACACACACACCTTATATGTCAGCCCCCCACATACCTGTATATATGCTAGCCCCCCACACACACACCTGTATATATGTCTTCCCCTCCACACACCTATATATATGCTACCCCCCACACACCTGTATATATGTCTACCCCTCCACACACCTATATATATGCTAGCCCCCCCACACACACACCTGTATATATGTCAGCCCCCCCCCACATACCTGTATATATGCTAGCCCCCCACACACACACCTGTATATATGTCTTCCCCTCCACACACCTATATATATGCTACCCCCCCACACACACACACACCTGTATATATGTCAACCCCCCCACACACACCTGTATATATGTCAGCCCCCCCCACATACCTGTATATATGCCAGCCCCCCCACACACACCTGTATATATGTCTTCCCCTCCACACACCTATATATATGCTAGCCCCCCCACACACCTATATATATGCTAGCCCCCCCCCACATACCTGTATATATGTCAACCCCACACACACACCTGTATATATGTCTGCCCCCCCCCACATACCTGTATATATGCCAGCCTCCCACACACACACCTGTATATATGTCTTCCCCTCCACACACCTATATATATGCTAGCCCCCCCACACACCTATATATATGCTACAGCCCCCACACACAGACTTGTATATATGTCAGCCCCCCACACATCTGTATATATGTCTTCCCCTCCACACACCTATATATATGCTAGCCCCCCCACACACCTATATATATGCTAGCCCCCCCAAACACACACCTGTATATATGTCAACCCCCCCACACACACACCTGTATATATGTCAGCCCCCCCCACATACCTGTATATATGCCAGCCCCCCCCACACACACACCTGTATATATGTCTACCCCTCCACACACCTATATATATGCTAGCCCCCCCACACACACACCTGTATATATGTCAGCCCCCCACATACCTGTATATATGCTAGCCCCCCACACACACACCTGTATATATGTCTTCCCCTCCACACACCTATATATATGCTACCCCCCCACACACCTGTATATATGTCTACCCCTCCACACACCTATATATATGCTAGCCCCCCCACACACACACCTGTATATATGTCAGCCCCCCCCCACATACCTGTATATATGCTAGCCCCCCACACACACACCTGTATATATGTCTTCCCCTCCACACACCTATATATATGCTACCCCCCCTCCACACACACACACACCTGTATATATGTCAACCCCCCCACACACACCTGTATATATGTCAGCCCCCCCCCACATACCTGTATATATGCCAGCCCCCCCACACACACCTGTATATATGTCTTCCCCTCCACACACCTATATATATGCTAGCCCCCCCCCCCACATACCTGTATATATGTCAACCCCACACACACACCTGTATATATGTCAGCCCCCCTCCACATACCTGTATATATGTCTGCCCCCCCCACATACCTGTATATATGCCAGCCCCCCACACACACACCTGTATATATGTCTACCCCTCCACACACCTATATATATGCTAGCCCCCCCACACACACACCTGTATACAGGGGAGGGCTGGGCCAGGGGGCAGGGTGGCAATTGCCTCCCAGGCCACCCTAACTTATGTTCAAAATGTCCGGCAGCCGCTGCTTCTTTTTTATTCTGGTCTAGGAAGTCAGGCCAGGGGCATGGCCATGGCGGCCGACCACTAGCTGTTGCATTCCAAGAGTTGTAGTCCGCACTAAAGCTTCTGGTGGGTGGAAAACACAGCAACGCAGAGGAAACTACAACTCCCTGGGACCGGATTCTTGGAAGCAGGCAGAGGTAGGGCGTGCCAGGGAGTCGGGCTGCAGGGCTGGGTGCTGGCTGCAACTTGACCCCAGGATCAGGAGCGTTACCCCCCCAGGAAACTGTGGCATGCAAAGACTTACTGAGCTGAGATCGCTGAGGTGAGAGACCCTGACACCCCTAGCTGACCCCCCAGCTCCCCCCCATACACCCCATGTAACCTGCCCCAGTCATCAGGCTGCATTGATGGGCACTGGAGTTGGCTGCACTGATGGGCACTGGTGAGGCTGCATTGAAAAACCAGGTGGACCATGGATGGTGAGCTGATTCGGTGGTTCAATGGGCCACTTGACTGGACTTGCCCCCCAGGCCTAAGGCCGCCAGCCCTCCTCTGCCTGTATATATGTCAGCCCCCCCCCACATACCTGTATATATGCTAGCCCCCCACACACACACCTATATATATGTCTTCCCCTCCACACACCTATATATATGCTACCCCCACACACACACACACACACACACCTGTATATATGTCAACCCCCCCACACACACCTGTATATATGTCAGCCCCCCCACATACCTGTATATATGCCAGCCCCCCCACACACACCTGTATATATGTCTTCCCCTCCACACACCTATATATATGCTAGCCCCCCCCACATACCTGTATATATGTCAACCCCACACACACACCTGTATATATGTCAGCCCCCCTCCACATACCTGTATATATGCTACCCCCCCACACACACACACCTGTATATATGTCTTTCCCTCCACACACCTACATATATGCTAGCCCCCCCCACACACACAACTGTATATATGTCAGCCCCCCCACATACCTGTATATATATGTCAGCCCCCCACACACACATCTGTATATATGTCAGCCCCCCCACACACACATGTATATATGTCAGCCCCCCCACACACACCTGTATATATGTCAGCCCCTCTCACACCTGTATATATATGTCAGCCCCCCCACACACCTGCATATATGCTAGCCCCCCCCACACACCTGCATATATGCTAGCCCCCCACACACCTGTATATATGTCAGCCCCCCACACACACCTGTATATATGTCAGCCCCCCCACACACACCTGTATATATGTCAGCCCCTCTCACACCTGTATATATATGTCAGCCCCCCCACACACCTGCATATATGCTAGCCCCCCCACACACCTGCATATATGCTAGCCCCCCCACACACCTGTATATATGTCAGCCCCCCACACACACCTGTATATATGTCAGCCCCTCTCACACCAGTATATATATGTCAGCCCCCCCACACACCTGCATATATGCTAGCCCCCCCACACACCTGCATATATGCTAGCCCCCCCACACACCTGTATATATGTCAGCCCCCCACACACCTGTATATATGTCAGCCCCCCCCCCCCCTCACACCTGTATATATATATAAAAAAGAACAGGGTGTAAAATTAAAGGCCTACAATACACCACTCAGCGCCAAGGAAAATAATTGCTGATTGAAGTACATGGTTCAGACGAACACTTCTCCTAAAGGCTGTTGTTATATAACGCTCTGGTGAGTTTAACCCCCTGAGGGGAGTGTGTTTTCACGTGGTGGATTTTGAGAGTTCAGTGGAAGGTGCACACTGTGACTATCTTTAGGATCACCTATGGACACTTCCTGAATCACTGTGACCTTCATCACTTGTTCCAAAGACTTTATTGTGGAGTTGGCCACATGCCTTTATCACTCAACATTAGCGCTGTTTGTAGTATCTGACTGATACAGTTTTGGACTGTTTATGTTTTTTCTACTATTTTACACCTGTATATATGTCAGTCCCCCTCCCCCTTTATATATGTCAGCCCCCCACACATCTGTATAAATGCTACCTCCCCCCCCCCCACACACACACACGCACCTGTATATAGTGGCGGCTGGTGCTCAACATTTTTTGGGGGGCGCAAACAAACTGAAAACTTCAGAAAACATCAATTGTAGCCACTGTGCCCATCGAACGCAGCGCTCTGCGCTCGTAATTCACCTTTTTAACCCTATTAGAGCCTATGGCTCTAATCAGATGCTTCAAAAATACACTCCTGCCGCTGTAATTCAGCGCCTGGCGTACGAAAAGGGGCCGGACGCCTGAATAGGGGGTGGCGGCGGCGGCAGCCATAGATAGATTCATGCAATGCATGATACATAGAGGTGGGTGACTGGGGAGAGGGGGCGGTGCCCGCCACTGCCTGTATATATGCCAGCCCCCCACACACACCTATGTGTGTGTATATATATATATATATATATATATATATATATATATATATATATATATATATATATGTTAGCCCCACACATACACATCTGTAAACACACAAGGCTCTGGCCACTCCCTGTACACCAACAGTCCCCCTCCCTTTCCTTCACAGCCCCTACTTGTAAAGAATTTCTTCCTACCTGGTCCCAGCTCGTTTTCACAAAGCTGACATGTTGCTGACACAGAGAAGCACAGTACACGAGGGGTGCACATGCACATAGTAGCCAGAGGTGGCAGTAAAGATGTCTGAGCTCAATACCACAAAGAGCACACACGCTGTGAGATCGTTTCTGTAATGCACAACACGGCTCCCTTCTTCTGGCCCAGGCGGGCCCCGGGCCCCTTACAGCTGTAACGGCTGTACCCCCCTGATGGTGGCCCTGATCTCACAAAAGTGAGTACACCCCTCACATTTATGTAAATATTTTATTATATCTTTTGATGTGACAACACTGAAGAAATGACACTTTGCTACAAAGTAGTGAGTGTATGTCAATGTGTTGTCCCCTCAGAATAAATCAACACACAGCCATTAATCTCTAAACCGCTGGCAACAAAAGAGAGTACACCCCTAAGTGAAAATGTCAGAATTGGGCCCAAAGTGTCAATATTTTTTGTGGCCACCATTATTTTCCAGCACTGCCTTGACACCCTTGGGCATGGAGTTCACCAGAGCTTCACAGGTTGCCACTGGAGTCCTCTTCCACTCCTCCATGACGACATCACGAAGCTGGTGGATGTTGGAGACCTTGTGCTCTTCCACCTTCCCTTTGAGGATGCCCCACAGATGCTCAATAGGGTTTAGGTCTGGAGACATGCTTGGCCAGTCCATCAACTTTACCCTCAGCTTCTTTAGCAAGGCAGTGGTTGTCTTAGAGGTGTGTTTGGGGTCGTTATGTTGGAATACTGCCCTGCGGCCCAGTTTTAGAAGGAAGGGGATCATGCTCTGCTTCAGTACATGTTGGCATTCATGGTTTCCTCAATGAACTGTAGCTCCCCAGTGCTGGCAGCACTCATGCAGCCCGAGACCACGACACTCCAACCACCATGCTTGACTGTAAGCAAGACACACTTGTCTTTGTACTCTTCACCTGGTTGCCACCACACACGCTTGACACCATCTGAACCAAATACGTTTATCTTGGTCTCATCAGACCACAGGACATGGTTCCAGTAATCCATGTCCTTAGTCTGCTTGTCTTTAGCAAACTGTTTGCAGGCTTTCTTGTGCATCATCTTTAGAAGAGTCTTCCTTCTGGGGCGACAGCCATGCAGACCAATTTGATGCAGTGTGCGGCATATGGTCTGAGCACTGACAGGCTGACCCCCCACCCCTTTAAACCTCTGCAGAAATGCTGGCAGAACTCATACGTCTATTTCACAAAAACAACCTCTTGATATAGCATTTGCACTAAACTTCTCTGGTCGAACATGGTGAGACCTGTTCTGAGTGGAACCTGTCCTGTTAAACCACTGTATGGCCACCATGCTGTGGCTCAGTTTCAGGGTCTTGGTAATTTTCTTATAGCCTAGGCCATCTTTATGTAGAGCAACAATTCATTTTTTCAGATCCTCAGAGTTCTTTGCCATGAGGTGCCATGTTGAACTTCCAGTGACCAGTATGAGAGAGTGAGAGAAATAACACCAAATTTAACACACCTGCTCCCCATTCACACCTGGGACTTTGTAACACTAACAAGTCACATGACACTGGGGAGGGAAAATGGCTAATTGGGCCCAATTTGGACATTTTGACTTAGGGGTGTACTCGCTTTTGTTGCCAGTGACTTAGACATTAATGAGTGTGTTTAGTTATTTTGAGGGCACAGTAAATGTACACTGTTATACAAGCTGTACACTCACTACTTTACATTGTAGCAAAGTGTCATTTCTTCAGCATTGCCACATGAAAAGATATAATAAAATATTTACAAAAATGTGAGGGGTGTACTCACTTTTGTAAATTACTGTAAATATAAAGGATTTGTATGACACCAACAGTTTGCATAGCCCTTTAGAAAATTAAGGCAGACAGTGTTGTTAGGCAGCCCGTAGATGAGTCCATTTTCTTCATTCAACCAGCGAATTGAATGAAAAAAACTGATTCAATTTCCCCATTTAAACATTCGATGTGGACAAGGGAATCCCCTCCGCTGAACTGTTGTACTCTGACAGCAGGAAGCCTTCACCACCATCAGAATACACTGATCAGTGCTTCCGGCTATAGACTGGGGCGCTGATCGAGTGGGGAAACTCCAACAGGGTGGTTGTACAGAAGTCGATCAGTAGACTTCTGTACAACCTCTCTGTCCATATATGGATTGAAATTTGTCCAATCCATACAGAATTGTGTGCTAACCAGTGTTTTACTATACTGTGGGAGGTGCTTTTACTAGGGGAAGACATGAAATTGATTCCCTGCTTCGCAGGGACACAAGTTGCATCTCTTCCCTCCTGTCAGACCGCCATTCTGCCAAATGTTTGATGATTGGCGGGCGCTGGCGAACATCAAGTCCCGCTTGGCTCCCACTTTGTGTGCTTACAGCAGGAGCGAGTCTCCGACAGCGCGTATGCATGCCCCCTACCCGGAAAAGCCGTATCATGTATTTATACGTGATCCGGCACAGAGGTGCCCTCCTATAGCAGTAAAACTGCTATAGGGCGGACCTTAACCACTTCAATACCGGGCATTTTCACCCCCTTCCCCTGCTCAGACCAATTTTTCGTTTTCAGCGCTGTCGCACTTTGAATGATAATTGCGCGGTCATGCAACACTGTACCCAAATGAAATCTTTATGTTTTTTTCCCACAAATAGAGATTTCGTTTGGTTGCATTTGATCACCTATGCGGTTTTTATTTTTTGCGCTATAAACAAAAGAAAAGTGACAATTTTGAAAAAAACACTATTTTTTACTGTTTGATTTAATAAATATCAATTTAAAAAAAAAATAATAATAATTTTTTCCTCAGTTTAGGCCGATATGTATTCTTCTACAAATCTTTGGTAAAAAAAATATTGCAATAAGCGTATATTGATTGGTTTGCGCAAAAGTTATAGCGTCTACAAAATAGGGGATAGTTTTATTGCATTTTTATTTTTTTACTAGTAATGGCGGTGATCTGCGATTTTTATTGTGACCGTGACATTGCGACGGACATATCGGACACTTTTGACACATTTTTGGGACCATTCACATTTATACAGCGATTAGTGCTATAAAACTGCATTGATTACTGTGTAAATGTGACTGTCAGGGAAGGGGTTAACACTAGGGGCCGCTGAAGGGGTTAAATATGCTCCCTAGTGAGTGATTCTAACTGTAGGGGGAGGGGACTCACAAGAGGAGGAGACCAATCTATGTTCCTCTGTACTGGGAACACACATCGGTCTCCTCACCTCTGACAGGAGGTGGATCTGTGTGTTTACACACACAGATCCACATTCTTGCCGTGATCACGGGTGCCCGGCGGACATCACGGCCACCGGGCACGCGCACCGGGTCCCGAGCGATGCCGCCGGCGCACGCCCCCTAGCGGCCGGAAAGCCCAGGACATCATATGACGTCCACCCCGAGGGAGACATGGTTCCTGCCAACGTCATTTTATAATGGCTCGGTAGGGAACTGGTTAAGTATTAAGTATTTAGAATTTTATTCATTGGGTGAGCGGAAGTGAATGGAGGGATTGGCAGAGAGGGGTGGCAGACACTGACCAGTTGGTAGGGCGCACGAGTCTGGCAGCAGCATTTGTGATAGACAGAAGGAGGGATAACCTATGTAAAGGAAAGCCAATCTCTCCCCCGTCCACCCCTCCTGGTTCCTGTATACCTTCTTTGACCCCCCCCCCACCCTTATACCTTCTTCTCCCTCTTTTCCTGCCCTCCCCCCCTCACCTCTTACCCTTTACCACTCCTTTATTGATACTGCCTGGGTAATTCGTACCAAGATACTGATAGATATGCCCTGAAGTTTTTTTATATCTTTGCTTTAGCCTTTGGTTAGCTGTAAGATGACTTGTATAGTATATCAGTGTTACTCCTTGTAAGTGTTTATTTAAAAACTGCAATTGAATGCATATATGAACTAGGGTTACCACCTGTCCGGGATTCACCCGGACAGTCTGGGATTCACCCGGACAATCTGGGTTTTGAATCATGTGTCTGGGTTCCAGTCCACCTGAAACCCAGACACATTATTCAGATAGGAATATGGCTCGAAACAGGTCTTGACAGGAGGGTGAGGGGGCACTATTACTATTCTCTTTGAAGTGCCCAAAGATGTCCCAGGTCTGTTACAATCCTATAATGTATACTAAAACCCAAAATGTTTTACTGTGCTCGTGAAAGTGTTCAGGTTTGGCTTGGAGAAAAAGAGGCAACACTAATATGAACCTGTATTGCAATGTTTGTCCTGCCTACTGTTTACATGTGCAATGTTGCAGATATCTCAAAAAAAAGAGTTGCAATAGTTTAGGCAAGAAATAACCAGGAAGTGAATTAGAAGCTTTGTGGTATTGGTAAGAAGGGGTGTATTTTGGAGATGTTACACAGGCAGGATAGCCTGTTGATCCTGCTGGAAATCCAGTGAGCTGACAATGGTAACATCTGAGGCTGCATTCACACAATAGCATTTTGTAAACGTGCAAAAAATATGTGTTGCGCTTTCAGTATCATTCATTGTTAATGGCACCCTAAATGCAGCAAGTGGACATGCAAACAAATCAGCGACAAATGTGGCAAAACGCTTGACCTATGCCGCAAAGGTATTTGAGCTATGTCGCATTTGTTGCACATAGGGTAGCCCATTGAAATTAATGGACTGCCCTGCACAACAATATGTAAAAAAACATACATATGTGCGTCATATGTCAGTGTGAATGGGGCCTTAGTTCTCTGAACCAGTGTTTCTCGACTCCAGTTCTCAAGATGCCCCAACAGGTCATGTTTTCAGGATTTCTCTCAGATGAAACAGCTGAGTTGAGTTGAGAGGTATCTTAATATAGCGCGGTCTTACCCCGAAGGGTCCCGACGCGCATAGCAGAGTTTCTGGGAAAAGAGGAACCAGAAGCAGCACAGAGTGGCAGAAAGGGTGGAAGAGGGAGGCTACGCAGGGAAGGCTTGTGTGAAAAGCCAAGTCTTCAGTAACCCGCGGAAGACCAGAATAGTAGGGGCCTCCTGGAGCTCGACAGGGAGGCTATTCCACAAAACGGCACCCTGGTGGGAGAAGGCCCGACCACCAGTAGTGTATTTAGGTTTTGTGCTGCCCTAGGCCTGACTAATCTCGTGCACCCTGTAATCTAAAAATGACCCACCCCTTTCTGTCAAGGCTACACCCCTTGCTGTTTAAGACCCGCCCTGAATTTTTCAAGTGGGGACACTAGTTCTTAGGGCCTGGGGGAAGGGCAATGAATTCCCTTAATTTGCATAGATTTCCTCTCACTTCCTGTTTGGCTATGGGGCAGGAAGTGAAGGGAAAGGGATGGTAAAAAATAAACTGACAGGGACTATAACCCTCCCTTACTCTTTCCAAAATGGAAAAAAAAAAGTGTTGCCTATAGTTCTATTTTAAGCACAAATTTTGGATAATTTTATGGAGAGGACTAAGAAGATATAATCATTCCAATGGTGCAGCAGAAAACATATAGCACAGAGAGGAAGGTTTGTAGTCCAGGATGATAGGACAGTCAAAATTAGAAGCAGCGCCCCCCCCCCCACCCCAGTTGAGGAATGCCGGCTGTTCGCATACTAGAAGCAGTGCGGACGCTTTATGGGGGCTCTAGACTAACTTGCCTCTCAGCCCATTCCGCCCCATTAGACTGGCGCTACACTAACAGTGTAGCGCAAGCCGGCGGGGACTCTTTCCGTGCTGCCCCCCCTGCAAAGTGCTGCCCTAGGCCTGGGCCTTGTTGGCCTAGGCCAGGATACAGCGTTGCCGACCACCACGCCGGATCTTCTTGGGCACCGAGATGTGG
This sequence comes from Rana muscosa, assembly GCA_029206835.1. Taxonomy (NCBI): domain Eukaryota; kingdom Metazoa; phylum Chordata; class Amphibia; order Anura; family Ranidae; genus Rana; species Rana muscosa. The sequence goes on along the minus strand of CM055122.1, from coordinate 176,362,840 downwards.
AGGAGATCTCTGCCGGTAGATCTGAGTGATCTAACAAAAGCTTGTTTATGAAAACGAGAGCAGAGATAGCTTGGGGCCAGGCTGTGGTAATTACTAAGGCAGTGAAACTAATCAAATCACCTGTGTAAAATAATGGAAAGCCTGAAAACATGGCCTGTTGGGGCTCCTTGAGAACTGGAGTTGAGAAACACTGCTCTGAACTGTAGAACGTCTTTCCTCTTAAGCCCCGTACACACGGTCGGACTTTTGGCCAACAAACTTCATTTTAAACAAGTTGGACCAACAATCCGACCGTGTGTACGCTCCATCGGACAAACTTTTTTGCTTTTTTTTTGTTTTCATCGGACAAAAGTTTGGTCTGCAAACGGACAAACTTTTGGCCAACAAAAGTCCGATGGAGCAAAGTCCGACCGTGTGTACAGAAAACCATCGGACTTTTGTCCGATGGACAAAACAAATAATGTTAAAATCAACCAACAATATCAGAAGTTGACCAAAGGGTGGCAGTAAAGAGCAGAAAAGAGCAGAAAAACCACGTGATGTTTGAAGAAGTTTTGGGAAAGTTTGCAGAAAAGTCCTGTGGTGTGTATGCTATGGGTGTTCCCGACCAACTCCGTTCGGACAAAAATCCACGGAAAAGTCAGATGGAAGGATGAGGAGAATGACTGCACTGCTCCTCTATAGGTACGGTACATTTGTCACCCTTGAACAAGATGTGTGGCGGGATCACTGGTGGAAAATGAAAGAAAGAAGCTACAGTATAAAATACAGATAACCAATGCAGCCATCTAAGGAGCGGTAAGTTACTATATAATACATTTTTCTTCTTTGTAGATTTATCCCTGGAAATGTTCTTGTAGTGGACATTAGACATGCTCAGCATACCATGATAAAACCTCAGAATTCTTGGAATGGTACACTTAGTTCCCACTAGGACTGCCCTTTAAGAAATTATGTTAATGACTTTTTTTAAACGCTAAAAATAAAAATGGTTTACGAAGAATGCTATGAATGGATTGTGCTGCACTGCAGTCCTGTGAGAAAGTTAGCAATAAATATTGCTTAGCTATTTTGCTTCAACAGCAAATTAGTAAAACTGGAATTATTTTTCAAATGTTGAGATCTATGTATGAGGGTACAGTGCCACGAGATATTTTGCTGCTAGAGCGATGAACCATAGATTCCTTATTGCTTATCATTTAAAGCAGTAATACATATAAAATATATATATATATATATATATATATATATATATATATATACAGCGCCTTGAAAAAGTATTCATAACCCTTGAAATTTTCCCCATTTTGTGACGTTACAACCAAAAATGTAAGTGTATTTTTATTGGGATTTTATGTGATAGACCAACACAAAGTGGCACATAATTGTGAAGTGGAAGGAAAATAATAAATGGTTTTCAATTTTTTTTTTTTACAAATAAATATGTGAAAAGTATGGCATGCATTTCTATTCAGCCCTCCTGAGTCATTACTTTGTAGAACCACCTTTCGCTGCAATTACAGCTGCAAGTCTTCTTAGGGATGTCTCTACCAGCTTTGCACAGCTAAAGAGTGAAATTTTTGCCCATTCTTCTTTCCAAATAGCTCAAGCTCTGACAGGATGGAAAGCGTCTGTGAACAGCAATTTTCAAGTCTTGCCACAGATTCTCAATTGGATTTAGGTCTGGACTTTGGGCCATTCTAACAAATGAATATGCTTTGATCTAAACCATTCCATTGTAGTTCTGACTGTATATTTAGGGTCATTGTTCTGCTGGAAGGTGAACCTCAGCCACAGTCTCAAGTCTTTTGCAGACTCCAACAGGTTTTCTTCTAAATTTGCCCTGTATTTGGCTTCATCCATCTTCTCATCAACTCTTTCCAGCTTCCCTGTCCCTGCTAAAGAAAATAATGCGTTTCAAAGGCACATCCTAATCTTCTTCATCAGCTGATTAGGAAGGCGAGGCCGTGCCTTCGAAATGCATTCTGTTTGGCCAGACAGCATGTGGGCAGCTCCCCAGTTTGACAGCCCTGGACCACTCCCACCCAGAGACACACAGCCGACAAGGGGTATAGGGGCGTGCACGTGGCCGGCGGACGCAATTTCCACTGGCGACACGCGATCGCTGCTAAGAGAGACAGAACGGGGATCTGTCAATGTAAACAGAGATCCTCATTCTGTCAGGGAAGTAGAGAGAAATCTGCTGTTCCTAGTAATCAGGAACAGCGATCTCTCTCTATTCCCTGTCAGTACACTGCCCCCACAATTAGAAACACCTCCCTAGGGAACGCATTTAACCCCTTGATCGCCCCTAGTGTTAACCCCTTCCCTGCCCGTGACATTTATACAGTAATCCGTCGCTATTTTTAGCTCTGATCGCTGTATAAATGGTCCAAATAAGTGTCAACAGTGTCTGATCTGTCTGCCACAATGTTGCAGTCCCGCTAAAAATCGCTCATCACATTACTAGTAAAAAAAAAAATTAAATCCATAAAACTATCCCCTACTTTGTAGACGCTATACTTTTTGCGCAAACCAATGAATATACGTTTATTGTGATTTTTTTTTAACAAAAATATGTAGAAGAATACATATTGTCCTAATCTGATAATCTGATGAAGAAATTAGTTTTTGAGGATATTTATTATAGCAAAAAGTAAAAAAGTTTTTTTTTTTTCAAATTTGTCTGTCTTTTTTTGTTTATAGCGCAAAAAATAAAAACCGCAGAGGTGATTTAATACCACCAAAAGAAAGCTCTATTTGTGGAAAAAAAAAGGACGTCAATTTTGTTTGGGTACAGTGTCAAAAAATGGCCTGGTCATTCAGGGGGCTAATCTTCCGGTCCTTAAAGGGGTTGTAAAGGTTCGTTTTTTATTTTCTAAATAGGTTCCTTTAAGCTAGTGTATTGTTGGTTCACTTACCTTTTCCTTCGAATTCCCTTCTAAATTTCTCACTTCCTGTTTCTCCTAAGTAAACTTCACACCATCATCTGAGCGGTGTTTAGTCAGCCAGAACAGCTTACTGAACAGCTTACTGAGGAGGAACAGGAAGTGAGAAATTCAGACAAAGAAAACAAAGAAAAAAAAACATTTAGAAGGGAAATCTAAGGAAAAGGTAAGTGAACCAACAATTCACTAGCTTAAAGGTACCTATTTAAAAAATAAAAAAACGAACCTATAACCCCTTTAATTGGTTAAAGAGCAAATATTCTATTTGGGGTTCAGGCGCTTAATTCAAATTTCCATGATTTTCAAACAGGTCATTCAACTCTTCTTCCTCATAATCCTTATCTTGTCCACTAAATGCAATTAGAATCTCTTTGTCTATCTCATTTCCTAAAACATAAACCATATTTTAGGATTTACAGTATCTGAGAATCAGATACCCCTACCAATGGGGTAATTGTCCAATTTAGGTTTAAGAGTACTAAAGCTGGCCATACACTAGTAGAATTGTGTTCTAAGTTTTTCATTTGTAATGCATTGATTCAAATTCTTAATCATTAATGGGGTCTGCAGTGATGGGGACATTTGAAGGAGCAGGATGGAACGTTTGTATTTATCTAACAGTAAAAAAAAACTGAAAAGGTCCATTTGTTCCAAAATCAAATGTTAAAAGCAAACGAAATTTTGAATTGCCTTCAAACGACAAATCATCAAATATACTGAGAATGTTTATTTGAAAATCTGCTATTGTATGCCCAGCTTTAAGCAGAGCAAAAGGAACTTCTCTGTATTCAGCTTTATAAATCAATATAGCAGTAAATAATGACCTACATTTTTTTAAATTCCTTTACTTTCATTAAAGTCAGTACTTCCACCCTATCATATAATTATAAACTAAAATGAAAGGGTATTACAAAATGTCAATACTTTATTAGTACTAAAAATTCCTTATATCCAAAAGTTCTACAAAAACCTAAACACAAGTAAATAATCACTATAACCTCCCGAATTAAGCTAAAAAGATTCTAAGTACGCTTCATGCACATCAGCGGTTTGCTCGATAACGCACTGAATCATCTATAAGGGTATAATAAAGGTCTTATGGTATATCCTTGCAGAGCTGCTTGGAGATCAAAGGAAACCAATATCAGCATTCCATTCTGATAAATGATACACACCAACTTCCCTGCAAAATGTATCACCCGCAATTTGGCTTTAGAGATTTCATATATGCAATTAGAAACAAAGTATAATAATTTAGATTGCCTGCAAATTGCAACATTGACCATACATAAGCATTTGAAAAGTAGAATTATCTGTTAGCTAACACCGGGGTATGTTTATGAAGTGTGTGTGGTTGCCTTGGCCAATGTTGCTTAGAAACTTTTTTAAACTTAATGGTAGTGGTTATAGTGGTTATTTAATTGTGTTTGGATTTTTGTGGCATGCTTTGATATAGGGATTTTTACTACTAATAAAATATTGAAATTTTGTGGTGTAATTGTAGAAACCATTTGTTCTCCTTTGTGTATAATAGTTCAGTTTTGCAAATTATATGATAGGCTGACAGTGTTGCAATGTATTTTTAGGTATGGGAATTTAAAACAGTTGAGGTTGTTTGTATTACTTCCTTATTTGGGTTAAATATTTAGGTATGCTTATTATAATCCGAATGAACGCAACAATTAGTTTACACTTGCATTAGGGGGGAGCCATGTGTTTCGACCCTCCTTACTGAAAAGGAGATCTGGAGCACTCTGAGAATTGCCACAGGTGATAGGATGTGGGGCATGCCTGAATCAGGAAACATTTTATACATATCTCAAGCTTTATAATAACAGTATGCAAAGCCCTTTCCTCTACCTTGTCATGTTCTAAGTTCTAATTAAGTTATGCAGGGCATTGTCTGCAATTTAAGTACAGGTTATGTTATGCAGGGCATTGTCTGTACTGAATATACATGACGTGTACATATGGGGGTACTGTGGTGCAGTGTTAATTTAGTCGACCAAAATGACTAAAACATTTTAGTCGACTAAATTAATACTATTTTAGTCGACTAAAATACGACTAAAACTAAAACAATTGAGATGACTAAAATACGACTAAAACTAAAATGGCATTTTAGTCAAAAGACTAAAATGGGACTAAAACTAAAATGCCATTTTAGTCCTAAGACTAAGACTAAAACTAAATTGAAATTTGACTTCAAAATGAACACTGGTCTATAGTGCATGTTCATACCACAATAAGATAAATAATAAGATATTAGATTTTTCATTCCAGCAGTAAATAATGAGTTTGGAAATTGTAGAGAAATGTTAACTAATGCATTACAATTTAATTACACTCATTAGATTTTAGACGACTAAAATTAGTTTTAGTCGACTAAAATGCACTGGAGATTTTAGTTGACTAAAGCGTAGGACATTTTAGTCGACTAAAATGTACTGGAGATTTAGTCGACTAAATACGACTAAAACTAAAACAATTGCAGAAGACTAAAATGGGACTAAAACTAAAATGCCATTTTAGTCCCAAGACTAAGACTAAAACTAAATCGAAATTTGCTGCCAAAATTAACACTGCTGTGGTGCACAGCAGCTCCATCACTTCTAAATTGGCATATTAGGGGCTTGTTCAGATCAGGTGCTGATCAATGCACGAACACACAGATTTTTTTTTTCCTGTGTGAAATAAATATTGGGGGCTTTTGGATTCCCCCTATGTATTAGAAATATGTATTAACTTGTCTATTCCTGTAATTAGCTAGTCTATCAAAGCTCTGATAAGTTTAACGGTGATGATATAACAACAGTATTAGCTGTAAAAATAAATACACTGTTTAAATAATCAAGAGTCTTATTTATTTCCCAAGAAAATAGGAATGCTAACATAAAACACTAAAATAAATTATTACAGCGCATATGAAACAAAAGAACATCAATGATACTTTACGTAAGGTCATCCTCTGTGTTCAGTAGCTTTTAGCCAGTGAGTACTTTTAAAGCCCACTCAGACACCACCCACACAAACACCCACTATCCAATGAAAATTTCATAAGAGGCAGTTCCCTTAAAGCATGAATAACAGCACAGTGCTTGTGCTGTGTAATTTGGCCCCCTGTATCACCTAAAAAACCTGGCTGATCCTGCCTGGATATGCCCTCCCCCCTGTAAACTGACCACAGTTTATCATGGCCACTGAGCTCTGACACGGTGGTCTATTTACGTGCCTCCATCATCCGCAGCTCTGCTTTCTGCTCTACCCCATCCTCTCCCCCTCCCCTCCCTGCATGTAAGCTCCGTCCATTACCCAGCCCTCCCCTCCTGCTGCTATCATAACTACAGTATAACCATACAATCCCCTCTGTAAAACAACATTATGTGCCCCAGTGTCTGTGTTATATAAAAAAGATGACGATTTCTACTATATATCAGAGCATCTCCCGGCGCTCACGTGACCGCTTAGCTCTCTCTCCTTCCCTCCTCCCCAGCTGATGTCAACGGGAGTTCTCGGCCACTCCCACTATAGCTGTCAGCCCGGGAGAGGAGAGAGCTAAGGAGTCACATGAGCGTCAGGAGACGTTCTTATATAAGGTAGAAATCTGCATCTTTTTTTATATAACACAGACACTAGGAAACATCATGGTATTTTACAGAGGGGTTTGTATGGTTTTACTGTAGTGGGTTAACAAACACTTTAAATATTTATTGTGCTGCACCCAATCCTTGGGGAGGTGTGCCCAGCAGGTGGCTGAGGAAAACATAAACAATCTGGGATTTGGAGCAGCCAGATTCTTGTACTGCTGGAGAAGCTCCCAGCCTCTCGGACTGCTGCACCTTTGAGGCAGTTCTGCTGGAGTCTGCTGATGAGCTGTGGGAGAGCTGGGGACCTATTCCTAATTATCTTTGGAGCTGACTAAGCAGCTTCCCCTAAGGATCTGGTTGGGAGAACCCACTTAAGGATGCTTAGTGAAAGCCGAAAGGTGTGTAGCTGTCCTGAGACATTGTCAGTACTGACCTGGGTCTCAGTTCTGTCCTTTCCCTTATTTCTGGCTTGAAGACTGTTAAAAAAAGTTTAACCTAGTGAAGTGTGTCCTTCTGTTACAAGTCAGCAGTTTTGGAGTATCCCATTCCACCATAACCTCTCTCCTGGTACAAATTCTACAAGCATTAAATCATAAAAAGATATCCCCTAGAATGTTTTACCACTTGCCCACTGGGCACTTAAACCCCCTTCCTAACCAGACCAATTTTCAGCTTTCAGTGCTCTCACATTTTGAATGACAATTACTCAGTTATGCAACACTGTACCCATATGAAATGTGTGTCCTGTTTTTTCACACAAATAGAGCTTTCTTTTGGTGGTAATTATTCACGATTTAAATTTTTTGCGCTACGAATGAAAAAATACGGAAGATTTGGTAAAAAAAATGCATTTGTCTTAGTTTCTGTTATAAAATTTAGCAAATTAGTAATTTTTCTTCATACATTTTGGCCAAAATGTATACTGCTACATATCTTTGGTAAAAATAACCCAAATAAGTGCATATTATTTGGTCTTAGTGTAAGTTATAGTCTACAAGCTATGGTGCCAATCATTGAAAATTGATCACCTGATCACACCTGATGTACTGATGTACTGACGGCCTATATCAACAAGTCAGGACAATACAAATGCCCCTCAAATTACACCTTTTTAGAAAGTAGACAGTCCACGGTATTTAGTGAGGCATGATGAGTTTTTTGAAGTTTTAATTTTTTTCACACATTTCTTTGCAAAATTAATTCTCTTTCTTTTTCTTTTTACACAAAATTGGCATATTAACAGGTTATTTCTCACACACAGCGTATAAATACTTGCAATTACACCCCAAAATACATTCTGCTACTCCTCCTGAGTATGGCGATACCACATGTGTGAGACTTTTACACAGCCTGGCCACATACAGAGGCCCAACATGCAGGGAGCACATATAATTTCTAGACTACCTTTTACACTTTTGAAGGTTCTGGACCAGGGCACTGGAAACGCCCAAAAAATTACCCCATTTTGGAAAGTAAACACCCCAACGTATATTCTATGAGGCATAATGACTCTTTTGAACATGTCATTTTTTTCCACAAATTTTGGGAAAATGTGGAAAGAAAATGAAAACACATTTTTTTTTACACAAAGTTGTCAATTTATAAGATATTTCTAACACATAGCATGTACATAGTAAAAATTACACCCCAAAATATATTCTGTTACTCCTCTTGAGCATGTCAATATCCCATGTGGGAGACTTTTACACAGCCTGGCCACATGCATAGGCCCAACATGCAGGGAGCATCTTCAGGTGTTCTAGGGACATACATTTCAAATCTAATTTGACTAATTTGACTACCTATTACACTTTTGTGAGGCACTGTAGTTGTATGGATGAGTACTGATGTGGCATGGATGAACACTGATGTGGTATGGATGTGGCACTGGTGTGAACTGATGTGGCAAGGATGAGAACTGATGTGGCATGGATGTGGCACGGATGAGCACTGATGTGGCATGGATGAGGCATGGACAAGCATTGATTTGGCATGGATGTGGCACGGATGAGTATGGATGTGGCACGAATGAGCACTGATGTGGCATGGATGTGGCACGGATGCTCACTGATGTGGCACGGATGATCACTGATGTGGCACTGATGAGAACTGATGTGGTATGAATAAGCACAGATGTGGCAAGGATGAGAACTGATGTGGCATGAATGTGGCAAGGATGAGCACTAATGTGGCATGGATGAGGCACGGATGAGCATTGATGTGGCATGGATGAGTACTGATGTGGCATGTATGAGAACTGACTTGGCACGAATGAGCACTGATGTGGCATGGATGTGGCACAAATGAGCACTGATGAGGTATTGATGAGCACTGATGTGGCATGGATGTGGCACAGATGATCACTGACGTGGCATGCATGTGACACGGATGAGTACTGATGTGGCATGGATGGGCACTGATGTGGCATGGATGAGCAATTATGTGGCAAGGATGTGGCACGGATGATCACTGATGTGACATGGATGAGCACTGATTTGGCACGGATAAGCACTGATGTGGCATTGATGTGGCACGGATGATCACTGATGTGGCACGGATGATCACTGATGTGGCATGGATGAGCATTGATGTGGCATGGATGATCACTGATGTGGCATGGATATGACACGGATTATCACTGATGTGGCATGGATGTAGCACGGATGATCGCTGATGTGGCACGGATGTGGCAGGGATGATCACTGATCATATGACTATCCGACTGCGCTATAGCCGTCATTCGGCTATGGCCCGGGCGGCAAGTGGTTAATGACCAGGCTATTTTTTGCGATACAGCACTGTGTTATTTAACTGACAATTGCATGGTCGTGCAACGCTGTACCCAAATAGAATGAAAGTCCTTTTTTCCCTACAAATAGAGCTGTCTTTTGGTGGTATTTGATCATTTCTGTGTTTTTTATTTTTTGCGCTAAAAAAAAAAAAAAAACTATTTTGAAAAAAAAAAAATTTTTTACTTTCTGCTATAAAACATATCCAATAAAAAAATAAAAAAATTTAATTTCTTCATCAATTTAGGCCAATATGTATTCTGCTACATATTTTTGGTTAAACAAAATCACAATAAGCGTATATTGTTTGGTTTGTGCAAAAGTTATCGCGGCTAAAATCTATGGGATATTTTTATGGCATTTTTATTTATTTTACTAGTAATGGCGGCGATCAGCAATTTTTAGTGGGACTGCAACATTGCGGCGGACAAATCGGACCCCTAACTGAAACCTTTGACACTTTTTTGGGAACCAGTGACATTATTACAGTGGACAGTGCTACAAATATGCATTTATGTGTTTCTGTACTAATGACACTGGTAGAGAAGGGGGTTAACATCAGGGGAGATTAAATGGTTAAATGTGTCCCTAGGAAGTTCTTGCTAACTGGTGAAACACAGAGATCCATGTTCCTGCTTAGCAGGAACAGAAGATCTGTGTCCTCCCCTTACAGAACAGCGATCTGCCTTGTTTACATAGGCAGATCGCCGTTCTGCCTCTCAGGGTAATGATTGCTGGTGGCTGGCGGACATCGGGTCCACCTGACCCACTGATTGGTTCCCTCTCTGTCCAATGGGCGTGCACGCGCCCACAGTATCTATTGCACGAAATGATGTACAGGTATGTGATTTCACACAATAGAGCTGCCCTGCTGCAGTATATATGCGGTAGGCGGTCTTTAAATGGTTAATGGAGCCAGAGGGGATGGACTGTTTTCTGTGTGAGTGGTAGCTTCTGCATGTTTGGGGAAGAACCAATTAAAATCAGCAGCTCTTATGCCGCGTACACATGCTCAGAATTTCCGACAACAAAATCCGTGTGTAGACAATTCGGGCGCACAAAATTCCACGCATGCTCTGAATCAAGTACGAGACCGAACCGCTCGGTCTGGTACAACTAGCGTTCGTAATGAAGATAGCACATTCGTCATGCTGCAAATTTTTTTTATCTTTTAATGCAGCGCATTCTCTTCTTCTTTATAATGCTAGAATAATGAAGTTGTTTTGCTGCTGATATTCTCGCAGAGCTCTGACAAACGTGATTCTTTATTATTTCTCGTGATCTCCTGAACAATCTTTTTATTTTTTAAGCCAGATCTCCATAATATTGTTTAGAATTAATTTTTTATAGTGATCTTTTTTTATCAAGATCTCCTGTTTTGTTTTTTTCTAGTGATCTCCATAATATCTGAAGAGCAGTAATGGACTGAAAAGCACGAGGCTAAAAAAGGGCGAATCGTCTCTCACCAAACTTCTACCAACACGAGATTAGAAGAAGGAGTACAAAGGGTGGCGCACTTGGTATTGAACTTCCCTTTTATAGTGCCGTTGTACGTGTTGTACGTGACTGCGTTCTTGGCGATCGGAATTTCCGACAACATTTGAGCGACCGTGTGTTTGCAAGACAAGTTTGAGCCAACATCCGTCGGAAAAAAATACACGGTTTTGTTGTCGGAATGTCCGATCGTGTGTACGTGGCATTACAGTGGTAGCGCTACATCTTCTTACACCTTACATGCACATACATGTATAGTAGTGTGTCTTGTATAAAGATGCAGAATGTCTGCTCAATACATGTCACCGCAGTTCAGCACACCGGAGCATATCACAATGCACTGTGGTGCATAGAGTTGAATGAAATGTAATTTTGTGACATTTAAATTTTCTCATTCAATGGTTTTTATGTGTAGCGACCTCACCCCTCTCGCCCCTTCTCATTCACGGCTTGTCTGTCTCGTCTAGGGGTTAACACTGGGGGAGGGATGAGATACACCACGGCCCATGTCCTCCAAAGCATAGAGGTGAAGGCCAGAACTATCGGGCTTTTGTGTATGTGTCCCAGAGTCAAATCCTCTCCTCGGATTGACTCCCCCTTTGCTCCTAGTAACCAGAGTTCCACACACTGAACAGGTCCAACTCGTATTTATTCTTCCCAATAAATAGTCATACAGCACAGATAGGTTGAGACCCATGTAACACTTCAGTATTTGCGGGGAGTAGGCCAAGGCACAATTCTTCTAGATAAAGCTAACCACTGTAGTATCACCAATGGCGAATAGTCACAGCCACTGACTATATGAGGTAGAACGTGAATTACCTTCGCTAGCACAGCCCCTGTCAGGGGAAGGAAATCCGTCCAAGGGATTCACCGGGGACCTCTCTGTCACCAGCAATGCTGCGCCGGACTCTTCAGAGAAGTTCCGCTCACCAGTCTTCTCGACCTCAGACACAGGCACCCAAGGAGTTAGGGCCCCCTCGGATTTCTCCACCCTCGCGGAACTCAGTCAAAGGTACTGAGCTCCAGGCTTCTGCCATAGTACCTCACCCCAGACTTAAAGGTGCCTGAGATGGACTCCATCTCTCGCTCCGGCCAGGTCAAGGGCACCTGGGCCCGGAACTCCGGAACGCCAGCACCCAAGCTAAAGGTGCCTGGGTGCGGCTGCGTCCTCCGACTCTGACCCTCACGTCAGAGCGTCCACCCCCTTTTATCCCCTCGCCTGTTGCGTCACAGCAGGTTCCCCGCCCTGCCGTACCAGCGCCAGGCAAGGACAAAAAGGCAGCAGTCCTGTGGTGAGTATTCAACCTCGGCCCATGGCGTAAACGCCACCCGTAGGCCACAGGGAACCTCACACCACCAGAGTCCTCCAAGAACCACAAAATGGTCTCAGATTCCCTGACAATCAATGCATCTGGGTTACACTACCACCCAGATGCTTCCCCAAAAATCAAACACCCGCTACATATGTAAAAGACTTTTCAGAGTTATAGAATTACATATTGATCATTATTACCCTTAAAGCGGAACTTCACTTATAGCAACTTGACAAAAAATTATTTTCTTTAGCAAGGAACATACATTCCATATTAATAATTGTGCTACCAAAATTAATGTGTGCTGTAAACTGCTTCCAGCATTTCTCTCTTTTCTTCTTAGTGGGGCTGCTATTTTGCTAAAGCCCAGAGCCCCTGAACAGCAGTAAATCATAAAGCGGAACTAAACCCATCAATTTAACAGTTTCAAAAAGCAGTTACATTTCTCATTAGAGTCACCAATTAGTGCCCATCAGTACCACCTATCGCTGCAGCCTCATCAGTGCCCACCAGTGCTGCCTCATCAGTGCCCATCAGTGCAGCTTCATCAGTGCCACCTATCAGTGCCCATCAGTGCCGCCTCATCAGTGCCTATCACAGTGCCCATCAGTGCAGCCTCAATAATGCACATCAGTGAAGGAGAAAAATTACCTGTTTGCAAAAAAAATTAACAAACTATGAAAAATGTTTTTGTTTTTTTTTTAGCAAAAAATGTAAAACCCAGTGGTGGTTAAATACCACCAAAATAAAGCACTATTTGTGTGAAAAAATTGATAAACATGTTGTTTGGGTACAGTGGTGCATAACTGTGTAATTCATTCAAAGTGCTACAGCGCTGAAAGCTGAAAATTGGCCTGGACAGTAAGGGGATATAAGTGCCCAGTAAGCAAGTGGTTAACCCAATATCTTTCACATGTATTATTGTTTTTTTTTCAAAATGGTACTTTCCAAACCAGTTCCACTAATATACTATGCTGTTTGTACTGTGTTATGCTAATCCATGGCAGTATGATAAATTATTAAATTCGTAAAACCACTTTGAGGGCAAAGTGCTTCTAAAAATTATGCTATTATGTTGGCACCTATGTTGATTAATATAGATTAGAGTTTCATCAGGTTAATGTTTTTTTTTTTTTTTTGTTTAAGGTCAAAAGGTGCAGTGCTGTCATTGTATGCAAGTTTATTGGACTACATTCCTAAATTATGGGCCGTACAACGTGGCCTCAAATGGTGTACAAATCCATACAAAGTACAAACAGAAGCCGAGGAACCAAACCTATCATGTGATTCCTTTTATCTATTACACACAATGTGCTGTATTCGAGTGGACTGTAATCACAAATAACTATGTGTATTTACCTAAAGTAGAATGGAACCTCACCATTTATACTTCCATTTATTGCAGAATTGCTAGGAAAATGTGTATTAGGTAGAACTATGGCCTCTCATTGCAAAACAAAAAAAAAAAAATTGGAGGCTCTTCCACTTCTGACCGCCTTTGGATATTTGTGGTTATATTCAGCGGATGGAACTGCAGGGGTTAGGGGATGTTATGTATAGAAAATAAAGAAACCATCTCCCATTTCTCATGTTTGGTCGTCTGTATAGTTGAAAGGTAGCATTGCAACCCCGCGGAGTGGCATAGCCTGGCGCAAGGAGCTGCAAAATCAATTAAAAACACCTCCCTAATAGAAGCGAACTACAAAGTACTAATGCGATGGTACTTAGTCCCCGCTAGAATTGCCCAATGGGTGCTGGGAGCTTCCCCTTGTGTTTTCGAGGGTGGGGCCAAGAGGGAACGGTGTATCACGTTTGGTGGATGTACTTTACTGTAAACTCAGCATAACATATGCAACAGGGTAAAATGTTCTTTCCCTAACTAACATTAGTTGTAGCTGCCCTAGCGTACCTGTACAGGTAAATTCCTTAAAGTGGATGTAAACCCACTCTCATCCTTTCTAAACTACTGCCATAGTGCTGATCTATAAGGATATACATGCCTCCTGCATGTATCCTTATCTGTCAAATGTCTCCCCTCTGTCTGTTATGAGACCTGAAAAACTGCAGATTCTGTGGGTGGATCTGTTGTCTGGAGCTCGGTGGGTGGAGTCGTGATGTCAGTAGACTCCCCGCCCACCTCTACACTCCCCTTGTCAACATGCATTTTCTCCTGTGTATTCCTTCTGCTATGATCACTAACATCCAGTCAAAATCCAGAAAAGTAACCACATGACTTCAGAAAAGCTAGTGCACGAGATATGAAAATAACCTGTCACTCAAAGCAAGGGGGCGGAACGGACAAAGGTAACTCTGTTTGTCCGTTTTATCTCACTGAACAATAAAAGAGGATTGCTCAGAGCTGGATTAACTCTTTGTGGCAAGACCTGGCACAAATGATAGGAAATCTTATACACTACATTGTGACAGCAAAAAATAAATAAAACATTTCGGGTTTACATCCACTTTAAGGGTTTAGTCCATGGTTGGAGAATCCAGAGTGGAGGTGTCCATTGTTATGAGGTTCTGATGTGTCAGTGTCCTGAAGGTGGATGACAGGTCCCAGTAAGCCTCTTCAGTTGTCCCCGTTCTTTCACTTGCGCTCTCAGGACCCAAACCTCTTCCCTTTTACATATGACGGGAAGGGAGGCCGGGTCACAGAAAACTCACAAACATGACCAGGGAAGGTGATGAAAAAACATTAACCCCTTCCCTCTGATCTGGCCAGCCAAGCTGGCTAACTAAACACAGTAGGCAACTTGCCTACATGCCGCTTCTACAGAGAAAACTGAGCAATCAAAGACCACTAATCTCTCTGTTCTCTGTCTTCAGTGACAGTCACCAGATCTCTTCTCTGCCCCTCCAGCACTCACTGGAGTGCCAGGCTGTGCTGGCTTAGGCATCTGGGTGGATCCTAACATTAACCCCTTGCTTACTGGGCACATAAACCCCCTTCCTGCCCAGGCGAAATTTCAGCTTTCGGCACTGGCTCGCAAACAAAATTGACGTCCTTTTTTTCCCACAAATAGAGATTTCTTTTGGTGGTATTTGATCACCTCTGCGGTTTTTATTTTTTGCGCTATAAACCAAAAAAGAGCGACAATTTTAAAAAAAAACACAATATTTTGGGATTTTTGCTATAATAAATATCCCAATTTTTTTTTTAAAAAACAATTTTTTCCTCAGTTGAGGCTGATACGTATTCTTCTACATAATTTTGGTTAAAAAAATCCCAATAAGCGTATAGAGATTGGTTTGCGCAAAAGTTATAGCGTCTACAAAATAGGGGATAGAATTCTGGCATTTTTTTTTTTTAATAGTAATGGCGGCGATCTGCAATTTTTGTCAAGACTGCGATATTGCGGCAGACACATCGGACACTTTTGACACATTTTTGGGACCATTCACATTTATACAGCGATTAGTGCTATAAAACTGCACTGATTACTGTATAAATGTGACTGGCAGGGAAGGGGTTAACACTAGGGGCGAGGAAGGGGTTAATATGTTCCCTAATGTGTGATTGCTACTGTGGGGGGAGGGTACTGACTGGGGGAGGAGTCCGATCTGTGTCCCTATGTACAAGGGACACAGCATCGGTCTCCTCTCTCCCTGACAGGACATGGATCTGTGTGTTTACACACACAGATCCATGTCCTTGTCTGTGTACCGGCCGATCGCGGGTACCTGGCGGACATCGCGGCCACTAGGCTTGTGCATTGGCATCTCAGTGATGCGCCGGGCATGCTCGCCTGCCCCCCAGTGGCCGGAGGAGTGAAGGCCGTATAAAGACGGCCTCCCGGCATTGTAGAACCACTTTGCGGCCGTCATTAGTCGTATGACGAGCGCAAAGTGGTTAAAGTCAGGATCTCTCCAAAGTCTAGAACCAAATGCAATCCTGTGATTCCCAGGAGAAGTAGGGAATCCTTTAAAATTTTGCAGCATGGCCTCCTAAAATCCCATGGCCTATGGCGTTACAGAGTGGTTACAGATTTCTGTGGCTAACGGCGTTATGACTAGGTAGCAGGATTCACCTTACTGGAAAGGGCCATGCAATTTTAGGGCAGGTAAATGTAAATGGTAAAGGCATTTTCTTCCATTTCCTGTGCACCGGCTCCCTGAAGTCACTCTTGTTTTTATAATATTGCCATTAGTCAGCCACATTCCCCCTTGGCTGGTCCCTGAATTGCTAAAAGCAATTACATCCGGATCCAGAAACTGCATCAGTATTCCCACCTGGGAAACAATAAGCATTCTCGATTGTACTTACTTCTTTTGTCATCCACTTTCTATGTGCTATTCTGTGTTATACATGGACACACCCAAACTTGTATTTCCTTTATACATGGAAGAATAATATGCTTAAGTATCTTTCTTTCTGGTTATTTAGCAGAAGTGCTTTAAAATTTTCTAGCCTATCTCACGGACGTCTTAGTTGATGGTAACCATATACTGTGATGACTTTCCCTCTATACATTTTCAGATGATGTCAATAAGAATCACATTAAGGGCTTGCTCACACTTTATGCATTATCCATGTGATTACAGCCCAGTCAACAAGCACATATGACAGAGAAAACTCATTATTTTCAATAGTCCCTGTTACGTTGTGTTACTTGATAACCCTCCCATCTTCTCCTATATTCTCTACTTTTCCTATTCTCTCTCAACTTTCTGTACACTTAACGATGCCAAGAAAAACATGGCATTGTACATCCCATTAACGCCCATCATACTGTTAAGTAAACACCTGACAAGGATTGTGGCAAAGATTCAGCCATGGCCACTTTATTGGGTTTAAATCAATTTTAATTATGAAATAAACTTTCACCTTTATAACCAAACAGAACTGCTGTTAACCATTAACAGACCAACATTCTTAGTCACTAAAGCTGGGTATACACTTTTTTTTTTCATTCAACCCAAGGCTTAAGCAGCAATATCTTACACCAACCAAATAATAGTTTACCAACCACTGTCCACCCACAAAGTGGGAGACATTACCCCATAAAGATGGACCACAACAAGGAAAAATAACATTAGAGAGGATGAGGAGCAGGTCAAAAGATTCAAAGGAAAGCTGAAGTCCATAGAAGAAGCACATACTGTATAAGAATAGATAGATTAAGGGCAGGTATACCTGGAGGGACCCCACCCCTTCTGCATCCAATTCATTCAAAAAAGTGGCAACCGCCCCAACCTATAACTGGCCTATGCAGCAAGGTGCACATAGAAGGGCAATGCACATCACAAACAAACAAAAGATTTCTCAGCACACTTACCAGCCAGCCTGCAAAACAACCTTACTGGCCCTGTCTAACACTTTAATGTTAAGTGTTAGACAGGGCCAATTTTGTTGTTTTGCAGGCTGGCTGCACTTAAAAAAAAAAACTGAAGAGCTCGGGAGGAGCTGCTGCACTAACTATGTTAGTACAGTGATCTCTCCGGCTAAGCTATTAAGGTTCTGACAGGGGGGCGGCAATCAGCAGACATTTTTTGGTCACGCCCCTTCGACAGAAGCTGGCCAAATGTCATATGGTGTTGTGCAGTCTCACCACGATAGCGGGCTCTGTGTCCCTGGGACAAGGCGTGACCCCGATCTCGGTAAACACCTCTAATATCACTTTAAATCTACTTATTAACTGCCTTCCGCCCGCCGTATAAACAAATGACTGTGGACGGGATGGTCTCTTGTTCTGGGATGATGTCATAGGAGGTTGCGCAGTCTCACCGCAATCGCGGACACGATGTGTCCCTGGGACCCCGATGACGGGGCTCTTTACCCATGTGATCAGCTGTGTCCAATCACAGCCGATTACATGTAAACAAGGAAGTGCCGTTTACTGGCTCTCCTCGCCTCACACTGACAGAGTGTGAGTAGAAGAGAGCCGATCAGCTGCATCTCCTCAGAGGGCTCTGATTATCAGTGCAGCCCCAACAGTGCACAGCAGTGATGCCAATCTGTGCCCATAAGTGATGGAAGTCAATGCTGCCTATCCGTGCCTCCCATAGGCGTGCGCAGGGGGTGTGCCAGGTGTGCCTAGGCACACCCTAATCATTATGTGTGGTGCCCATTCCCCCTACTTCTCGGGATTTTGCCCCATGTTGGCCCCCCTGCTCTGCAGTGCTGCTGGCTTCACTCCTCTCCCCCTGGCTGCTGTGGAGAATGTTTCAGGATGGATAATAGGAGAAGGGGCTAGTAAATATGTAATTTGCCAGCCCCTTCCTTTTCTAAATAAACACAGTGAATACACTCGCTCACTGTGTCCATTAATAGCTGAAGAATAGCAAACTGTGTTTAATATGCTTCAGTTTTTAAATGAATGGGAAGCCACAGAGCACTTCCCATTCATTCACTGTCCAGTGCAGCTGAGGCTGCAGAGAAAGGCTTGTATGTTTGAGCTTTGGGGTGCACACCCTAATACAATGGGCTGCGCACACCCATGGTGCCTCCTATCATTGCCCATAAGTGCCGCCTATTAGTGCCACCTATCAGTGCTGCATATCAGTGCCGCCTATCAGTGCTGCATATTAATGCCTCCTCACCAGTGCCCATCAGTGCCGCCTCATCAGCACACATCAGTGAAAAATTACCTAATTTACAAAATTTTCTGACAGAAACTAAGGAAAACCAATTTTTTCCAAAATTTGGGGTCTTTTTTTTAGCAAAAAATGAAAAACCCAGCAGTGATTAAATACCACCAAAGAAAGCTCAATTTGTGGGAATTTTTTTTATAAAAAATGTATTTGGGTACAGCGTTGCATGATCGTGCAATTGTCATTCAAAGTGTGACAGTGCTGAAAGCTGAAAATTGGCCTGGGCAGGAAGGGGGTAAAAATACCCTGTAGGCAAGTGGTTAAATATACTTAGATATGACTTTGAAATGATGTATTTTTAATAGAATAGGGAAGGGTTACAAGCACTGCCCGTGTACTTTTTGTCGTTTGTGTACCTGTGGAAAAATTTCCCTTCAATGCCTGCACCAGAGACCCATTGTAAAATGTCCCCTTATCTTTGTGAAGTTTGTTAGATGAATGAAGTACAATGTACTGTATAAAGGTTACATGGCCCTATATGGAGAGGCCTGAGACAGGACATCATTAATGAACCTTTTAAATAGCTTGTGCTGAGTACTGTAATGTTCTGTCTACTGGCAAGGTTGTAGCACTACATTTAGAATGATGTTAAATTATATTAATTGCTTTATATTAAATAGCTTTGTTTAATCAGCTAGTAGCAGAAGTCTTATAACATCATCAAAATGATAAGATCTTCTATCATCAAAATTGATTAAACTACTTACTGAACATCATAAATATAAATATAGAATGTGGAAAAGTAAAAAATTCATAAGATGCAGCATTTAAATAACAATGTGTTATTTTCTTATTTTAAAGTGGATCTGAACTAAAAAGTACCCAGATAAATGTCATTTCGTCATAAATTCCATTATAAGGGCTCATTTACACTGGGCTTTGGATTTTTTCCTGCCTGTAAATGCACAACATAATAGTCCATGTGTCCATACACACATAGACATTTGTTACAGGCAGAAGAGAAAACCCAGTGCAATCACGAGAGAAGCTGCTGGGTAGAAAAACGCTTGACGCATCTAACCACCTGTAAAACACATCTAAAAGTGCTTAACCCTTTCACGCCTAAGCCTATTTGACATTTGTTAAAATAAAGACAAATAAATAAAGACATTTGTTGTATGTGTTAAAATCAGTATTTTTTGCTAGAAAATTACTTAGAACCCCCAAACATATATATATATATATATATATATATATATTTAGCAGAGACCCTAGAGAATAAAAATGATGAGCGTTGCAATGTTTTATGTCACATAGTTTTTGCGCAGCGGTCTTTCAAACGCATTTTTGGGGGAAAAAATACACTTTCATGAATTAAAAAGAAAATTAAACAGTAAAGTTAGCCCAATTTGTTTGTATAATGTGAAAGATGATGTTACGCCAAGTTAATAGATACCTAACATGTCATGCTTTGAAACTGCGCACACCTGTGAAATGGCGACAAACAGTACCTAAAAATCACCGTAGGCGACATTTAAAAAAAGATTTAAGCCGTGTACACACGATCGGTTTTACCGATGAAAACAGTCCGATGGACTGTTTTCATCGGACGAACCGATCGTGTATGGGCCCCATCCGTCTTTTTTCCATCGGTGTGAAAAAATAGAACATGTTTTAAATTTATCCGATGGGAAAAAAAACGATAGCAAAATCCGATCGTCTGTGTGGAAATCCATAGGATAAAAAACCCACGCATGCTCAGAATCAAGTCGACGCATGCTCAGAAGCATTGAACTTCATTTTTCTCGGCTCATCTGGGTGTTTTACGTCACCGCATTTGAAACGGTCGGTTTTTTGACTGATGGTGTGTGGGCAAGACTAATGGAAGACAGTTTCATCAGATTTCCGATGGAAAAAAACATCGGATTAGAATTCATAGGATATCCAATCGTGTGTACAGGGCTTAACAGTTACCAGGTTAGAGTAACAGAGGATGTCTTTTGCTAGAATTATTGCTCTCACTCTGATGATCGCGGCAATACCTCACATGTGTGATTTGAACACCGTTTACATTTGTGGACGTGACTTATGTATGCCTTTTCTTTGTTGCGCGAGCACGCGGGGACAGGGGCGATTTACATTTTTAATTTTTTTTCTTATTTCTTTTTTTTTCATTGTCCCTTTAAAAAAGAGAAAAATCGAATCACTTTTATTTCTGTCCCAAGGAATGTATACATTCCTTGGGACAGTAATAGGTGGTGACAGGTAGTCTTTATGGAGGGATCGGGGGTCTAAAACACCCCAAATCCCTCCTTTACACCTAAAGGTATTCAGAGCGCCAAAATAAAAAAATAAATAAATTGGCGCTATTGGCAGCAGAGTAAACCGTCGCTTCCAGGATTTTACATGCTTAGTGAGCAATAGGCCTAAATCTAGCAGTGCTCCTCCTGGTATGTGAGGGTGCTTAGGCACTCCTGTGCACACATCCACATAGCTGTATATCTGCAGTGTGCGAGAAACTGCTGCCTGTGACTTGAAATGAAATTTGGTGATGTCACCAGTGTGCTGCTTGCTGGAGAGTAATCTCCACTGGTAAGTCAGCAGTTGAAAATATCTGCTGCAAGGAGCCACAGGCAATACATTTTGCCTTGTTTAGGTTTGCCGGACAGTTCCATACAAAGTGCACCTATTATTCTAACCCTGTTGTCCTGACCTAAACCATCCCTACCTACCCCTCCACAGATGCATCCTTACTGAGACGTAACAGTCGCAGCCTTTAAGGATCCAGCACCATGGGTCCTTTCTCTTCTTGCCACACCGGTGCAATACAGTCCTATAGAGTTCTATGGTGCTCACCTACCTTCATTTCTGGTCTCAGTTGGCGAGCCCTCTGGTCTAGGGGCTGTAATGCAGAGGCACATCCATGAGAGAATTTGCAGCACTGGCTATAAACAATCCCCAGAGGACATGGCTGTCGGATCTTGGTAAATATGCACATGTGGAGGGGGAGAGCAGGATGTTTGTTGACAGCCCTGATTCACGACCAGTTCCCCCACCCACGAGTAAAGTATAACATCAAATTTCTTTCTTGAGGGGAGACAAGTTAGTTAATTTACCTAATATCCTCGTATGTGTCTTGAGAACTCCAAGACAAAGGTCTTTAAACCACTCTTCAAGCATCTTAAGAAATACCATAACATTTCTCATTCTACCTGCCTGATTTTCAGTTTGTTGGTGTATACCGTAATATATAATGGATATTGCAGCAGGATGTGTAAAATACCCATCATGGGTTTTTATGGACAAAAGATATGTCACTCGTCATAATCCACAATAACAGCTCAATCAGTATTGGACAATTTATGGACAACTGAAGTTTGTGAACGAAACCACTGCCATTATCTGAACCAAGTAAAGTTTGTGCTAGGCCATTAGCCAGTTGGGTATGGAAAATCTAGCATCCATGGGCTGATGTATTGTAACTACAGTTGCCTAAAGCTTAGGTAGATTGCCATGGAAGAGCATGGGGAACACAGGCATGTAAAAAATAGATTATAATGAAAGCTAACAACTCTCCTTTACCCAATCTCCCAAAATAGAGTCTTCATTTTTGTATTGAATATGACCTTTGGCCTTTTTAATAGAAAATGTAATTTAAATTTGTTTGTTGAGCGTTATCATATAGACACTAAAATATGTTATACATCCCCAATTGCTAACATTAATGAACTGAGCAATCATGTTTCCTTTTAACAGATACACAAAACAAGTTTATGTAATTAAATAAAGTTGAAAAAGCTTTCGATACTGACATCTCTGAGGCTGTTCTCATACAGACATCATTATTTTTGTGTGATTAAGGGAAGGTCCCCAGCTAAATGTCCCAGAATATAAATGACCAACCAGCCCAAGCATTGCTTCTGTCTAACACAATAGTTAGGTATTTCTATTGTAGCAGGGTGACCTCGTGCTACTCTGTAAAATGGTGGTTTACACCAGATTTTGTAGGAAGCAAGCACACTGATGGCACAGGTGTATGCTGGCTTCATATGAGAGCCAAAGATAGAGCTCAGAGCCAACGCTGTATCCTGGCCTAGGCCAACAAGGCCCAGGCCCAGGCCTAGGGCAGCACTTTGCAGGGTGTCAGCACGGAAAAAGTCCCCGCCGGCTTGCGCTACACTGTTAGTGTAACGCAAGCTGCTTCTAATTTTGACTGTCCTATCATCCTGGACCACAAACCTTCCTCACTGTGCTATATGTTTTCTGCGGCACCATTGGCATGGTTATATCTTCTTAGTCCTCTCCAGAAAATTATCAGAAATGTGTGCTTAAAGTAGAACTATAGGCAACACTTTTCTTTTTTTCATTTTGGATAGAGTCAGGGAGGATTATAGCCCCTGTCATTTTATTTTTTACCATTCCTGTCCCATTGCAGAGATTTCCCTTCACTTCCTGCCCCATAGCCAAACAGGAAGTGAGAGGAAATCTATGCAAATTAAGGGAATCCATTGCCCCCCCCCCCCGGCCCTAAGAACTAGTGTCCCCACTCAAATTTTTTAGGGCGGGTCTTAAACAGAAAGGGGTGTGGCCTTGACAGGAAGGGTGGGTCATATTTTAATTAGGGGGTGCACGAGTTTAGTCAGGCCTAGGGCAGCACAAAACCTAAATACACTACTGCTCAGAGCCCCACCCCCTTCAGGAGGTCAGTGTGTGAAGGGAGTCGTATGAAGTGCTGTTGTGCACCATGGTGTCCAGGACAGAGCGAGGCCCGAGCCTGAGAGAAAGTTCATGAGGGACAGAGCAGCTAGGAAGCTGTAAGGAAGACACAGAACTGAGGTGCAGCATCTATGAATAAACACTGGGACGTGTTTCATGGTCAGGAGGACCAAAAAGGTACTAATGTTTAGGAGGGACCCTAAAGAAGTACTTGGAGCATTAACGCTGCCACAAGAGAGCCAGGAGGCTGAATGTTATGTTTTTGCAGTGATAGTGAAAACACCCTGTGTGGGAAGACATACCTGTGTGAAATTTTACATTTTTTTTATTAAAAGTGCATAGGAAAGACCTGAAAACT
The DNA here is from genome assembly GCA_029206835.1 of Rana muscosa. Classification (NCBI taxonomy): domain Eukaryota; kingdom Metazoa; phylum Chordata; class Amphibia; order Anura; family Ranidae; genus Rana; species Rana muscosa. Next base: position 176,339,098 of record CM055122.1, on the reverse strand, counting down.
ATATCTGGCGTGGAGTAAACTCACGGTTTTGGCACTACCATTAGGCTGAGAAACCCCACAGTCACAATTGGTAGAGGATAGCCGTGGGCTGGGCATCAAATGGCAGAGTTCCAGATCCTTGCATACCAAAAAACATGAGTGTTTTTTTTTCTCTTTTTGAAGAGATAGGGGGGAAGCTAGATATAGGGGGTAAAATGGTTAATAGGTGGGGTGTGATTTATCATCTATTTGAGAGCCCGCCACACAATGGAATGAAAGGGAGATTGTTGGGCTATGTTGGGTACTGAGTATAGAATAGACACTATGGTCAGTAAAGAAGGGTATAGGAAAAGTTCCTCTCCACTCCATGAATGGATGGGGTTATACACCAGAGAAGGGAGTGGAAAGGGATAGGGTGGAATGGAGGAGGGAGGGGAAGTGAGTGTAAGGGGGGAGTATGTAGTGGATCAACAATGGTGTGGTTTAAGGACCCTATGGATGCCTCCTGTAAATACCAGGGGGCATAAGATATGGTGGAGGTATCTATTCCTCCCATACTTTCTGTATAATATCAGGTAAAAAAGTAACTGCTATTCGGTACTATCCTGGAATGTTCGAGGATTAAATAAAGTTAAAAACAGCCTGGATACAAAAAGTGTATCATGCAACTTATTCTTCCTACACCAGAGGGGTATCGGTTTTGGTAAATAAATCCTTTCCCGGAGAAATAGAGAAGGCCTATATATATCTATATATATATATCTATATATAGATATATATATATACAGGGAAAGTATGTTATTTTGTTATATATATACGATTGGACAACAGATGTATATTACAGTGGCATTATATATTCCGCCTCCTTTTTCTGTGGGAGTTTTGAATGAGATAATGGGAAAAATCATTCAATATCTTCCAGCAAAGTTATTACTTATTGGAGATTTCAACTCGGTATTATCCCCAGAGTTGGATAGACCAAAACCTCCTAAGCAGCATTCAGCAGATCTGTATAACTGGGCACAGGCGATAGGGGTAATAGAGATTTGGAGATGGAGGAATCCAGAAAAAAGGACCTACTCCTGCTTCTCTACCTCCTATAAAACGGCATCGAGAATAGACCTTGCATTTGCAGATCCTGTAATGTTAGCGGACGTTGCGGAAGCCGCATATCTGCCGAGCGGTCTTTCAGATCATTCCCCTTAATTTTTGTCGATACGTATCCCTACTCTGAGGAATGATTAACTCCACAGTGGGTGTTATACCCGGAAATAGCGGAAAAAAATACATCTATAATAACGGAATACTGGGAGAATAATGCAGGATTGTCCTTGGTAGATATTGTCTGGGATGCATTTAAAGCGTATCTGCGAGGACAATATATCTCAAATATTTCAGCGGTTAACAAAAAACAGAAGGCTGGGATACAGGAGCTGCAGATGCAGATAGAACTTCAGAAGGAAAAATATGGTCAAGATTCTAGTGGTACCAATTTTGATCTAATGATGGATGCACAAAGAGATTTACATCTGCATATGGAGGAAATAACAAGGCTAGGATCATACAGAAATAGACAAAATATTTTTGAGCAGGGGGATAAAAGTGGGAGATTTTTGGCGAGATTAGCACAACAAGAATATCAAGCCACAACTATATCAGAAATCGAGAATTTAAATGGACAGAGAGTGAAAGAACCTGAGGAGATATTGGAGACCTTTAGAGAGTACTACAGTCTGTTATATGCCTCGTCTCTCCCATCCGACTTTCCCCGGGGACTATGACGGACCTTCTGGACCAGGTAGCCCTTGGGTGGTTGTCGGATGGCGAGAGGGAGGCATTGGTTTGCCCAATCACAAGTGAGGAGATCATGAATATTATACATACATTTCCAGGGGAAAAGGCACCAGGCCCAGACGGAATTCCGGTGGAATTCAAAAAAAAATACGGAGCATTAATAGCCCCAAAACTCGTAGAAGTATTTACAAATGGATTATCGAAAGGGGCCCTTCCAGACTCAATGAGAGATATAACTTTAATATATAAAGAAATGAAGGATCCAAAATTATGCTCCTCATATAGGCCAATAGCATTATTAAATATAGATTTTAAAATATAAAATATTGACAAAAATACTAACATTAACCACTTAAGCCCCGGACCAATATGCAGCTAAAGGACCAGGCCCCTTTTTGAGATTCGGCACTGCGTCGCTTTAACTGACAATTGCGCGGTCGTGCGACGTGGCTCCCAAACAAAATTGGCGTCATTTTTTCCCCACAAATAGAGCTTTTTTATGGTGCTATTTGATCACCTCTGCGTTTTTTTTTTGCGCTATAAACAAAAATAGAGCGTAAATTTTGAAAAAAATGCTATATTTTTTACTTTTTGATATAATAAATATCCCCCAAAAATATATAAAAAAAAAATTTTTCCCACTGTTTAGTCCGATACGTATTCTTGTACATATTTTTGGTAAAAAAAAATTGCAATCAGCGTTTATTGATTGGTTTGCGCAAAAGTTATAGCGTTTACAAAATAGGGGGTAGTTTTATGGCATTTTTATTAAATTGTTTTTTTTTACTAGTTATGGCGGCGATCAGCGATTTTTTTCGTGACTGCGACATTATGGCGGACACATCGGACCCTTTTGACACATTTTTGGGACCATCAGTGCTATAAAAATGCACTGGTTACTGTGAAAATGACACTGGCAGTGAAGGGGTTAACCACTAGGTGGCGCTGTAGGGGTTAAGTGTACCCTAAGAAGTGATTCTTACTGTTAGGGGGCGTGGCTACATGTTACACATCACTGATCGTCTGTTCCGATGACAGGGAACAGACGATCACTGACATGCCACGGAGAAGAACGGGGAAAGGTTTGTTTACACTCACCTCTCTTCCCGTTCTTCAGCTCTGTGACCCGATCGTGGGACACCGGCGGCGATCGGGTCCGCGGGTCCCGCGGTCACGGTCACGGAGCTCAGGACTGGGTCGCGAGCGCGCCGCCGACGGTGCGCGCGCGACCCACGGCTGAGCTCTTAAAGGACAACGTACCTGTACGTTGATGTGCCCAGCCGTGCCATTCTGCCGACGTATATCGGCATGAGGCGGTCCTTAAGTGGTTAAGATTACAACCCCTGCTTATAAATATTATAGATTTAGATCAGACAGGATTCATGCCACAGAGAACAACGGATGTTAAAGACAAAGTAAACCCTTTTTTTTTCCCTGAAAAAAAAAACCCTGCAAGAGAAAGGCATAATGAGCTAGTATGCATAGCATACTAGCTCATTATGTGGCACTTACCTGAGATCGAAGCCCCCGAAGCGCTACTCATTCCCCTCCGCCACCGCTATTGTCCCCTCCGAGCGTCTTCCGTGTATCGCCGCTCCGGCGCTGTGACTGGTCGGACCGGCGATGACGTCACTCCCGCGCATGCGCGCGGGAACGGCAGATCCCCGCGCATTCGCGTGGTTCCGGCATTATCCAATTCAGAAAAACGGCCCACGCAGTGCGCCTGCGCCATTGCCTACGGCTTACCTGTAGGTGCAAGTTGTCAGAGTGGGTTTACAACCACTTTAATCTACGTAGGTTATATACAAATATACATACTCATCACATCCAGGAGGGATCTAGGACAGTGGCCTCCCTAGATATAGAGAAGGCCTTCGATACAATTGAATGGCCTTTTCTATGGGAAATACTTAGAAGGATGGGATTTCCATTGGTATTCATTAAATGGATACAAATAATATTTAGGAAACCCATGTCAGCAGTTAAATTGGGTGGAAAGCTATCATCTTATTTTCAGCTATACAAAGGCATGAGGCAGGGCTGCCCTCTCTCTCCGCCACTCTTCGCGATAGCAATAGAGCCAGTGGCAGAGGCTCTTAGGACTTCGCCAAACACTCAAGAACTTTGAGTGTGGGGGCTGGAGGAGAGGGTAGCCCTGTATGCCGAGGATATGCTGTTAATCCTGAGAGACGTGGGTCCATCTTTGGAAGGAGCCTAATGCCGTGTACACGCGACTGGTTTTCATGACGAGAAAAATGCAATTTTTTAAATTGGTCATTAAAAATGATCGTGTGTAGGCTCCAGAGCATTTTTTTAGAACATGCTCTATTCTTTCTCGTTGTTTTTCACGTCGTCGTTTTTCTCATCGTGTGTACGCTTTAATGACGCTTTAAAAACGCGCATGCTCAGAAGCAAGTTATGGGACGGGAGCGCTCGTTCTGGTAAAACTAGCGTTCAGAATGGAGATAGCACATTCGTCACGCTGTAACGGACTGAAGAGCACGAGCTGAAAAGCGTGAATCGTCTCTCACCAAACTTTACTAACATGAGGGTGGCGCCATCCCAATGGAACTTCCCCTTTATAGTGCCGTCGTACGTGTTGTACGTCACCGCGCTTTGCTCGAGCATTTTTTTTCACGATAGTGTGTAGGCAAGGCAGGCTTGAGAAGAATCACGCAGAGAAAAACATAGTTTTTTTCAATGACATTAAAAACGTCCGTGTGTACGCGGCATAAGAATTATTAGATATTTTTTCACTATATACAGGGCTCAAAGTAAATTGGGGTAAGTCTTTACTATTTCCCATTGACCAGGGAGCACAGGACACTGCTGCCTCAAATCTACCACTGAAATGGGTAACAGAATTTAAGTACCTTGGTATAATAATATCTTAACAGGTGGAAGATTTTCGAATGTTAAATTTGGAGTTTAGGAAAAAATTTAAGGTATGGGAAGCGCTACCCCTCTCGCTACTAGGACGTATAAATTTATTAAAGATGAAGATTCTTCCCAAATTTTTATATTTGTTTAGAAATTCTCCACAATGGTTACCTAAAAGTTTTTTTGTACAGCTGCATAGTGTGTTTTCTACATTCATATGGACAAACAAACCAGCTAGAAATAAACTAAGCACACTTATGCGACCGGCAGCACAGGGGGGATCGGCCTTCCCAGACTTCTATAAGTATTATTTAGCCACACAGTTAGTGATGGTGGGGAGATGGTTGAACCCCGATGGATGGATTAGACTCTGCTACAATGCTGGAGGCAGCAGTGGTTCAATCGGTGGAGGCACTGCAGGGACTATTATACCGGGGGATAAAATCTAGGTGGGATTTGACCCCTTCAATGAAAACAACAATAAAAATATGGAGAGCAGCCGTAGTAAAAGAGGGATACTCGAGAACCAATATGTTCCTAAATACTCCATTATGGAGAACCCTAGAGTTGCCACATCTTGATTCTATTCAAATCCAGGGGCATGGACAAAATTTGGAGTTAAAAAACTATCACAAGTAATATCTGGGGAAAAATTCCTCACATTCGCAGAAATGAGGCAATCTTGGAATATACCTGAGAGGTATACTTTCAGATATATGCAGCTTGTCTATGCTCTTATCAGCTCAATTTCCTGAGGGTACCCCACAACTAATAGAACTAGGTTTAGAGCAAATGTTAAGGAAAGAAAGTGGAAAGAAGTCAATCTCAGCCTTGTATACCTATTTATCAAGAACTACATTCTCAGACATAAGCAAATTATGCAAATGTTGGATAAGAGATGTCCCAAATTTACTAGAAGAGATCTGGGAGGCGATATGGAGATTTCCATTTCAGATATTAGTATCACTTCAAAACAAACCAATACAATTTAAAATAACACACAGGAGCTACTATACACCATATAAGTTACCATATATACGCGAGTATAAGCCGACCCGAGTATAAGCCGAGGCCCTAATTTTACCACAAAAAAATGGGAAAACATATTGACTCGAGTATAAGCCTAGGGTAAAAATGCAGCAGCTACTGTAAGCGGAAAAGAGGGTCAACAATGCCCATTTGCAGCCTTACTGTGCCCATTTGCAGCCTCACTGTGCCCATTACATCACTGTGCCTATTACCTCACTGTGCCCATTACCTCACTGTGCCCATTACATCACTGTGCCCATTACATCACTGTGCCCATTACCTCACTGTGCCCATTACCTCACTGTGCCCATTACCTCATTACCCTCCACACTCACCTTCTGCTTGCTACAGCGAAGATCAAGCTTCTAAGGATCACCTCCCATGTCCATCGTGCTGCGGGCGTCCATTTTTTAAAATTTGCGGCTTCCTCCTGGTCCCGTGCGGTTCCGTGATAGGCTATTGACACTGTGTTCAGTGTTCCGCCTATCACGGCCATCTTCTCATCCCCGGACTTTCCCAGCAGACACTGTGTTTAGTGATCCACCAATCACGGACGTTCTTTCATCCTCGAACAAGAGGAGAACCGCGCGGGACCAGGAGGGAGCGCGAAATTTAAAAAATGGACGCTCAAGGTACACTGACTCGAGTATAAGCCGAGGGGGGGGACTTTCAGCCCCCAAAAAAGGGCTGAAAATCTCGGCTTATACTCGAGTATATATGGTATATAAGATTTCCCCATTAAACTCTCAAAACTGTTGGAGATGTGCAGGCATTCCAGGAAATTTTATCCACATATTCTGGACTTGTCTGAGGATAGTGGTATTTTGGAGGGAGGTCTTGAGAATAATCGCTATAGTAACATCAGTATCTTTGGAACAAGAGGCAGAGATCTGCCTATTGGGATTAGTAGGGAAGAAAATTATGTCTACAGGAAAGAGAACATAGGTGGGCCTATTATTTTTTTATGCAAGAAAGACAATAGTGTTGAGTTTGAAGAAGGCGGAAGCCCCCTCGTTGGTACATTGGAAAACTTTTGTGAATAGCAATCTGCCATTATATAGGGAGACATATTGCAATAGAGGACAGGGAGAGAAATATGAAAGAGTATGGGCAAGTTGGATAGAGAACCCAATGACGACTTCAGGATAAAGAGGGTAGGAAGATACGGTAAACCACACCATAGAATGAAACGGGAGAAATTAATGTATAAATGTTTTTTTGTGTTAATGAAATGAATGTCAGTGGAATTTTATAAATGTAAGTTCTGAAATGTATAAGTTTTTTGTATGGAATTTTTTTTAATAAAGAGATATATATAAAAAAATAAAAAAAATACATGAGTGTCAGACTGTGTGTTGTTTCCAAAAAGAAAAGAAAAATGTTCCATGCCTGGAATGTGGTCAATTAGGGCACAGTATTTTTACTTGCCCCAGATTCTGGAATACAGCTGGATGTAGTGTGTTGTAATGTTTTGGAGGAAAAGCATGTACCTGCAATCCCAGGTTCCTGTTTCAAAGTGTTAGCTGTTACCATTGGAAACAGGGAATCTGTTTGGCCTGCAGGAGGTGTTGGAGAGTTTAAGAAGGCTGCAATGTTGCCCTGCGACCTTGTGGGGGAACTGGCCTGTGAAAGTGCTGCAGAAGAAGGGTTCCTGGAGTGACACACTCAGAGGAATTTTTTGACACCTACCAATGGGAATGGAAAGACTGTTTCTATTACATGTGAAAAAAAGACTGAGTACGTGTTTAATATCGGTGAAGTGGTGACAAGTCCGATGAGGTGATCCGCTTCCAAGAGAGACTTGCTGTTGTGTAGTGGGGAAGCACGGGTTAAAGCTGAACCTGCAGCAAGACTGATAAGGACTTTTCTCCAGGCAGTGTACTATGTATCAGAAAGACAAGTGGTGAAAATGTGTGTTATTTGTTAATCAGATTAAAAATGCTGCGGTAAATAATGGGTTAATGCAGCCTCATAGTGTATGAGCTTGATGTTTCCCAGGACGACTATGTAGCTGCCCCGACGGGTGAGTGTGTTTCACATGAGGTGAAAAGTGTTGTATTAAGTGTCCCACAGGCTCAAACTGGTAATGAGTAGGGATGAGCCGAACACCCCCCGGTTCGGTTCGCACCAGAACCTGTGAACGGACCGAAAGTTCACGCAAACCTTAGAACCCTATCAAAGTCTATGGGGCTCGAACGTTCGAAATCAAAAGTGCTAATTATGAAGGCTAATATGTAAGTTATTGTCCTAAAAAGGATTTGGGGACCCGGGTCCTGCCCCAGGATACATGTATCAATGCAAAAAAAAGTTTTAAAAACTGCAGTTTATTTGGGAGCAGTGATTATATTGATGCATAAAGTGAAAAAAAAAGTGAAATATTCCTTTAAATATCGTACCTGGGGGGTGTCTATAGTATGCCTGTGAAGTGGCATGTGTTTCCCGTGTTTAGAACTGTCCCTGTACAAAATGACATTTCTAAACGAAAAAAAAGTCATTTAAAACTGCTTGCGGCTTTAATGTAATGTCTGGTCCCGACAATATGGATGAAAATCATTGAGAAAAATGGCATAGCTACCCCATCACCCCCCCCCCCCCCAGCCCATTACCAGCCCCTTTGGGTCTTGTATGGATATTAAGGCGAACCCCGCACCCAAATAAATAAAAGGAAAGGCGTGGGGCCCCCAGGCCCTATATACTCTGAACAGCAGTATACAGGCGGTGCAAACAAGACATGGACTGTAGGTTTGTTGTTACGTAGAATCTGTTTGTAATTTTCAACTGGTACATTTTTAAAGTGTAGCTCCAGCAAAAAAATCAGTTTTAAGCTTTTTGGAAAACATAGGTAAGGGTTATCACCCCTGTAGCATTTGTTTTGCTGTCTGTGCCCCTGTTCAGAACATTTCACCTCACTTTCCGTCCCCATGACAAATGTTTTTAGAAAATTTGGGGTTTTTATTGAAACAAGGATTGGTGATAAAGCATCAGTGGAAAAGAAGACACCTTTTTCCCATATTAACTCTTACAGGAGAGAATTTCCCTTCCTAGGGGTAGATTTCCTCTCACTTCCTGTTGTCTCATTCCGTTTGCAAGTAGGAGTCGTTTGTAAGTTGGATGTTTGAAAGTAGGGGCCTGCCCTATATACTCGGCAGAAATTTGGCCCTTAGGTGTTGGTGTTGCCACAACACTGTAAGCCCTCACAGTTACTCTTGGTGGGCGCTGGAACGCCCTACTGTGAACTATTATATCAAGAATTGTAATTACATGCCTTTGTTGAACAGTGGTAGAAAAAATTGGGCCTTTGGTGGTGGTGCTGGTGCCACAACACTGTAAGTCCTCACAGTTACTCTTGGTGGGCGCAGGAATGGGCCCAGCAGCTCCCTGCCTGTGGTATTTGTATGAGAACACCATCAATTGTATTAAGGTAAGCTTTAGGTGCACACTGTGCAATGGACACTAAAGCAAAATACTGCAGCTCCCTGCCTGTATTTGTATCAGAACACAAGCAATTGTATTGAGGTAAGGTTTTGGTGCACACTGTGCAAAGGACACTTAAGCAAAATACTGCGGCTCCCTGCCTCTATTTGTATCAGAACACCAGCAATTGTATTCAGGTAAGCTTTTGGTGCACACTGTGCAAAAGACACAGTACACTAAGTGAAACACTGCAGCTAGCACAATCACCTGCCTGCCTGTCAGTATAGAGAATAACAGGAACGGATCGAGCTAAACTGAATACAGTGTGTAAATATATATACAACACCTAGGATGCATATATATCCTCTACACACTGTAACTGCAGCTAACTAACTTGCCTGCCTGCTCTATCTAACTCAAATCAAATTACACTGTCTCTCTCTCTGTCTCTTTCCTTTAACCAATGCCAACATACTACACAAGGCCGCCAAGCCGGCGGCCTTATATAGTGTGGGGCGTGTACCTACTCCTCTGAGCCATGATTGGCCAAAGCCACCCTGGCTTTGGCCCATTACGGCTCTCTGTACCTACGGCGCTGTGATTGGCCAAGCATGCGGGTCATAGTGCATGCTTGGCCAATCATCAGCCAGCAATGCACTGCGATGCCACAGTGAATTATGGGCCGTTACGCGCCACTCGAATTTGGCGCGAATGGCCCATAATGTTCGAAATTCGACGAACGGTCGAACAGCCGATGCTCGATTCGAACATGGATTCGACTCAAACTCGAAGCTCATCCCTAGTAATGAGCTAAGACAGCCTGTGAAAGTCAGGAAGGATGATAATGAGGAATGTATTTCTGACAATGTTGATGATGGTTTTGAGAAGTGTATTACTGACAAGTGTAGCGTGTCAGATGGTGTTGAGCCTCTCTGTCCTCCTGTGTCTCCTTGGGTAGATGGAGAAGTGTTACAGAGTGCTGGTAATTACAGCACAGACAGGATAAACTAGGATAGTCTGGCTATAATGGTATTAACGTGCTGGAAATACATTTCTGTAGGTAATATTGAGGTGGACACTATTGCTGCTGTGGCAAAAAGAGAAATGGCAGAAAAATCTGTAATTACGAAAATCTGTTGCAGAAATGAACCCCCTCCAGTTAGAAGGATCAGATAAGGGCGCATACCTGGCAGAGGTTTAGTCCACAGCCCAACAGATGAGTAGTGTTGAGTGTCAGAATGACAGTGTACCTGATAATGACTTGGAAGGTCTCAGTGTTGCTGAAAATGAGAGGATGAGTATAACACATGTGTTTGGCAGTGCTCAAGGGGAGCCGAAAGTTGTGTCAGTTGCTTCCAGAAAGGTGGAGGTCTCTTTAAATGTCTCTCCCTCTCGAACCCTAGCGAACGAGCCCCTCCATGTCACCAGTAAGGGAAGAGTCCTCAAAATTCTTTGCTTAGATGTGGAGTGTATAGCAATAACTGAGATGTTATTGGACAAGTTGGAATTGGTAAAAACCCTTTTGCTGTACACCTGCGCATATTCACCGCAGATGGGCGACCAGGTACTGCGTAATACTAATCAGTGGAGACAGATGGTACAGGCGATGTTAATCAATGTTGGTAAAAATTGGTATTAGTTACTGCAGTACTGGTTATTTATGTGGAAAGTGGTCTCACGGTTCTCTGCGAGAGTGCTTCCAGCGGACATTTTGTGCAGAAGTCGCTCAGGGGAACTGTTAGAGAGATCAGAAATGGATAAAGAGACTTGTGTACGAAATTGTGTTGAAAAAGGTTGAACAATCGCTTATAGAGCGTTGGACAGCAGGGGGCGATGTGAAACGGAGTAACTGCTTGCCTGTACGTGGTCCCCCCTCAGTAACTGTCCTAGCAAACAAGGGGACAAGAGTTCCTGATGACATTGACAATATTGATGTGTGTAATTCCTGGTGGGATATTGCTGTTGAGGATTAACCGGGTAATGTGTAGTGGATTTCAAGAGAAGTTGATTGCCAAGGGTAACCACACAGGGGTTAGTGAACCTGAAAAACAGATGATGCTGGTTAAGGTTAAGTCAGGTAGTGAGAGAGGTCAGTCCCTGACAGGTGTCATAGAAATAGGTCCCCTACAGTCCTGAGAGGGTAGGTCTGGGGGAGGTAAAACGAAATGTAGAATCCCAAGGCCAGAAAGTAGAGGGGATAGTAGAGATACTAGTGGGATCACTGGCGTTGCAAGGCAGGTGCGGGGGGTGCGGGTCGCACCCGGGTGACACCCGCCAGAGGGGTGACACCATTACGGCGCTGGATTGAGAGAGGCACCTTTTCCTACTTCCCCTGCGCACTCCAGTGTCTCCTTCGCTCCCCGCAATGTTCGGGGAGGGAGGAGAAATTGTGTTGTGACTCGAGGCAGACAGTGCCATAGTCCAGTGCACAGCGCCCGGCACTGCAATCCGCCTATTGACGCTCAGGCAGGTGGGGAGAGGTGCCGGCTCACAACAAATACATTCCTCAGACCGACGGAGCCTAGTCTCCTCCTCCTCCACACTGACAGTATATTCACAACAGGAGGAGGAACGTCCATGTGGACAGAGCGCGCTGATCTGAGGTCTGTGACTGTAGGGAGAGAGGAGATATAAGGGGGGGGGGTTACATTAGGGAGATTGCAGGGGGGGTTACATTAGGAGGAATACAGGGGGGGGGGTTACATTAGGAGGAATACAGGGGGGGGTTAAATTAGGAGGAATTGCACAGGGGGGGTTACATTAGGAGGAATACAGGGGGGGGGGTTACATTAGGAGGAATACAGGGGGGGGTTACATTAGGAGGAATACAGGGGGGGGTTAAATTAGGAGGAATTGCACAGGGGGGGTTACATTAGGAGGAATACAGGGGGGGGTTACATTAGGAGGAATACAGGGGGCACTGGCGTTGCAAGGCAGGTGCGGGGGGTGCGGGTCGCACCCGGGTGACACCCGCCAGAGGGGTGACACCATCACGGCGCTGGATTGAGAGAAGCACCTTTTCCTACTTCCCCTGCGCACTCCAGTGTCTCCTTCGCTCCCCGCAATGTTCGGGGAGGGAGGAGAAATTGTGTTGTGACTCGAGGCAGACAGTGCCATAGTCCAGTGCACAGCGCCCGGCACTGCAATCCGCCTATTGACGCTCAGGCAGGTGGGGAGAGGTGCCGGCTCACAACAAATACATTCCTCAGACCGACGGAGCCTAGTCTCCTCCTCCTCCACACTGACAGTATATTCACAACAGGAGGAGGAACGTCCATGTGGACAGAGCGCGCTGATCTGAGGTCTGTGACTGTAGGGAGAGAGGAGATATAAGGGGGGGGGTTACATTAGGGAGATTGCAGGGGGGGTTACATTAGGAGGAATACAGGGGGGGGGTTACATTAGGAGGAATACAGGGGGGGGTTAAATTAGGAGGAATTGCACAGGGGGGGTTACATTAGGAGGAATACAGGGGGGGTTACATTAGGAGGAATACAGGGGGGGTTACATTAGGGAGATTGCAGGGAGGGTTACATTAGGAGGAATACAGGGGGGGGTTAAATTAGGAGGAATTGCACAGGGGGGGTTACATTAGGGGGAATACAGGGGGGTTACATTAGGAGGAATACAGGGGGGTTACATTAAGGGGATTGCACAGGGGGTTTACATTAGGGGGAATACAGGGGTGTTACATTAAGGGGATTACATTAGGGGATTGCACAGGGGGGTTACATTAGGGGATTGCACAGGGGGGTTACATTAGGGGGATTGCACGGGGGGGTCACATTAGGGGGATTGCACGGGGGGGTCACATTAGGGGGATTGCACGGGGGGGTCACATTAGGGGGATTGCACGGGGGGGGTGTTACATTAAGGGGATTACATTAGGGGATTGCACAGGGATGTTACATTAGGGGGAATACAGGGGTGTTACATTAAGGGGATTACATTAGGGGATTGCACAGGGGTGTTACATTAGGGGGAATACAGGGGTGTTACATTAAGGGGATTACATTAGGGGATTGCACAGGGGTGTTACATTAGGGGGAATACAGGGGTGTTACATTAAGGGGATTGCACAGGGGGGTTACATTAGGGGGAATACAGGGGGGTTACATTAAGGGGATTGCACAGGGATGTTACATTAGGGGGAATACAGGGGTGTTACATTAAGGGGATTACATTAGGGGATTGCACAGGGGGGTTACATTAAGGGGATTACAGGGGTGTTACATTAAGGGGATTACATTAGGGGATTGCACAGGGATGTTACATTACGGGGATTACATTGGGGGATTACATTAGGGGATTGCACAGGGGGGTTACATTAGGGGATTGCACAGGGGGGTTACATTAGGGGGATTGCACGGGGGGGTCACATTAGGGGGATTGCACGGGGGGGTCACATTAGGGGGATTGCACGGGGGGGTCACATTAGGGGGATTGCACGGGGGGGTGTTACATTAAGGGGATTACATTAGGGGATTGCACAGGGATGTTACATTAGGGGGAATACAGGGGTGTTACATTAAGGGGATTACATTAGGGGATTGCACAGGGATGTTACATTAGGGGGAATACAGGGGTGTTACATTAAGGGGATTACATTAGGGGATTGCACAGGGATGTTACATTAGGGGGAATACAGGGGTGTTACATTAAGGGGATTACATTAGGGGATTGCACAGGGGGGTTACATTAGGGGATTGCACAGGGGGGTTACATTAGGGGGATTGCATGGGGGGGTCACATTAGGGGGATTGCACGGGGGGGGGGTTACATTAGGGGGAATACAGGGGGTTACATTAGGGGGAATGAACAGGGGGGTTACATTAAGGGGATTGCATTGGGGGGGTTAAATTAGGGGGATTACATTAGGGGGATTGCAGGGGGCTTACATTAGGGAGGTTGTACGGGGGGGAACGTGACATTAGGGGGATTACAGGGGGGGTTCCATTAGGGGAATTACACAGGGGTTCCATTAGGGGGATTACACGGGGGGAGAGCTGTGCTGATGTGTTAGAATGCTCAGTGCCCCGGGTGGCTCAATGAACTGGGGGAGGGGGGGGTGACACCAAATTTTATCGCACCAGGTGACACCAACCCTAGTGACGCCACTGACAGGGGGGGTTACATTAGGGAGATTGCAGGGAGGGTTACATTAGGAGGAATACAGGGGGGGGGGTTAAATTAGGAGGAATTGCACAGGGGGGGTTACATTAGGGGGAATACAGGGGGGTTACATTAGGAGGAATACAGGGGGGTTACATTAAGGGGATTGCACAGGGGGGTTACATTAGGGGGAATACAGGGGTGTTACATTAAGGGGATTACATTAGGGGATTGCACAGGGGGGTTACATTAGGGGATTGCACAGGGGGGTTACATTAGGGGGATTGCACGGGGGGGTCACATTAGGGGGATTGCACGGGGGGGGTCACATTAGGCGGATTGCACGGGGGGTCACATTAGGGGGATTGCACGGGGGGGTGTTACATTAAGGGGATTACATTAGGGGATTGCACAGGGATGTTACATTAGGGGGAATACAGGGGTGTTACATTAAGGGGATTACATTAGGGGATTGCACAGGGGTGTTACATTAGGGGGAATACAGGGGTGTTACATTAAGGGGATTACATTAGGGGATTGCACAGGGGTGTTACATTAGGGGGAATACAGGGGTGTTACATTAAGGGGATTGCACAGGGGGGTTACATTAGGGGGAATACAGGGGGGGTTACATTAAGGGGATTGCACAGGGATGTTACATTAGGGGGAATACAGGGGTGTTACATTAAGGGGATTACATTAGGGGATTGCACAGGGGGGTTACATTAAGGGGATTACAGGGGTGTTACATTAAGGGGATTACATTAGGGGATTGCACAGGGATGTTACATTACGGGGATTACATTGGGGGATTACATTAGGGGATTGCACAGGGGGGTTACATTAGGGGATTGCACAGGGGGGTTACATTAGGGGGATTGCACGGGGGGGTCACATTAGGGGGATTGCACGGGGGGGGTCACATTAGGGGGATTGCACGGGGGGGTCACATTAGGGGGATTGCACGGGGGGGTGTTACATTAAGGGGATTACATTAGGGGATTGCACAGGGATGTTACATTAGGGGGAATACAGGGGTGTTACATTAAGGGGATTACATTAGGGGATTGCACAGGGATGTTACATTAGGGGGAATACAGGGGTGTTACATTAAGGGGATTACATTAGGGGATTGCACAGGGATGTTACATTAGGGGGAATACAGGGGTGTTACATTAAGGGGATTACATTAGGGGATTGCACAGGGGGGTTACATTAGGGGATTGCACAGGGGGTTACATTAGGGGGATTGCACGGGGGGGTCACATTAGGGGGATTGCACGGGGGGGTCACATTAGGGGGATTGCACGGGGGGGTTACATTAGGGGGAATACAGGGGGTTACATTAGGGGGAATGAACAGGGGGGTTACATTAAGGGGATTGCATTGGGGGGGTTAAATTAGGGGGATTACATTAGGGGGATTGCAGGGGGCTTACATTAGGGAGGTTGTACGGGGGGGAACGTGACATTAGGGGGATTACAGGGGGGGTTCCATTAGGGGAATTACACAGGGGTTCCATTAGGGGGGAATGCTCAGTGCCCCGGGTGGCTCAATGAACTGGGGGAGGGGGGGGGGTGACACCAAATTTTATCGCACCAGGTGACACCAACCCTAGTGACGCCACTGAGTGGGATTCCATGGTTCAGGAAGAAGTGCTTTTGGATGCACACCTGGAAAAAGTTGTGGGTGGAGTGCTCCTTTAGAAAGAAGGTTAGACTCTTGGTTGTGATCGCTGGCGCAGAGGGGCCAAGGTGAAGTGCATGTGCAAACATACCCAGAAAAAGAATTGGGCCTACGCAGCTAACAGTTGGCACAGAAGTGTCCCAACCACAGTGACGGGTTTATGTGTTCCTCTGGTTTGAAACAAGGGGGGGATATGTAGCAGGGTGACTCCGTGCTACTCTGTAAAATAGTTGTTTACATCAGATTTTGTAGGAAGCAAACACACTGATGGCACAGGTGTGTGCTGGTTTCATATGAGAACCAAAGATAGAGCTCAGAGCCCCACTGATTCGGGGAGGTCAGTATGTGAAGGGAGCTGTGAGCGGTGGTGTTGTGCACCATGGTGTCCAGGTCGGAACACAGCGAGGCCCGAGCCGGAGAGAAAGTCCATGAGGGACAGAGCAGCTAGGAAGCTGTAAGGAAGACGCAGAGCTGAGGTGCATCATCTGTGCATAAACACTGGACCGTGTTTCATGGTCAGGAGGACCAAAAAGGTACTAATGTTCAGGAGGGACCCTGAAGAAGTATTTGGAGCAGTAAAGCTGCCACAAAAGAGCCAGGAGGCTGAATGTTATGTTTTTGCAGTGGTGGTGAGAACTCCCTGCATGGGAAGACATAAATGTGTAAAAATGTTGACGTTTCTTTAACCTATTCAGCCCCGGAGGATTTGGCTGCCAAATGACCAGGCCACTTTTTGCGATTTGGCACTGCGTCGCTTTAACTGACAATTGCGCAGTCGTGCGACGTGGCTCCCAAACAAAATTGACATCCTTTTTTTCCCCCACAAAATATAGCTTTTGGTGGTATTTGATCACCTCTGCGGTTTTTATTTTTTGTGCTATAGACAAAAATAGAGTGACAATTTTGAAAAAAAGCAATATTTTTAACTTTTTGCTATAATAAATATCCCCAAAAAATATATAAAAAAACAAATTTTTTCCTCAGTTTAGGCCGATGCATATTCTTCTACATATTTTTGGTAAAAAAAATTGCAATAAGCGTTTATTGATTGGTTTGCGCAAAAGTTATAGCATCTATAAAATAGGGGATAGTTTTATGGCATTTTTATTAATATTTTTTTTTTACTAGTAATGTCGGCGATCAGCGATTTTTATTGTGACTGTGACATTATGGCGGACACATCGGACACTTTTGACGCTATTTTGGGACCATTCACATTTATACAGCGATCAGTGCTATAAAAATGCGCTGATTACTGTATAAATGTAACTGGCAGGGAAGGGGTTAACCACTAGGGGGCTAGGATAGGGGTTAAGTGTGTCCTAGGGAGTGATTCTAACTGTGTGGGGGCGTGGCTTACTGTGACACGACACTGATCGCTGCTCCCGATAAGATGGAGCAGACGATCAGTGTCTAGTCACTAGGCAGAACGGGGAGATGCTTTGTTAACACTGGCCTCTCCCCGTTCTGCTGCTCTGTGACCCGATCGCGGGACACCGACGGTCATCGAGTCCGCAGGTCCCGCGGGCACGGTCACGGAGCTCGCGGGGCGGTGCGCGCGCACCCACACGGCGCAAAGTTGAAAGTAACGTAAATGTACCATTCTGCCAATGTAAAAGTAAAGGAGGCAGTCGGCAAGTGGTTAAATAAAAGTGGTCAGGAAATCCCTGAAAAGGATGAGGAGGATAAGGATGGTTTAGTAAGCCAGTCCCCCACCTCCTCTGCCTGCTGTGGCTGTATAGCACGAAGAACATCACTAAACAGAGAAAAACATGCCCTGCCTGAGGACAGACTACATCCAATTTTGCCTGTGGACACAGGTGCTTCTGGCCCCCTCATAGTAGCATGGGAACGTCTGCCTCTCTGTGCACATTTTTTGCACTGCGTTCAAAACGCACTGCACTTGCGATCTGTAGCGGGTGTCAAAGTCATGCTAACGACACCCCAAACGCAAGTCGCTAATGCAGTGCGTTTGTCTGCATCAAATTGCATGGTACAGAACTACCATGCGATACGGTTTAAGTGTGTTTTTTAAAGTACTTCCTTTGGCACTGTGCAGCGCGATTTCAGCACATTCAAATGAAGCGTGTTCCTGTGCGATTGCTGGTGTGAACCGACCCTGAGACAAGAAACATTTTTTGTTTCTACGTTTGTCACCTATGATTTATGCAACAACTAAAAAAAAGGATGCAAAAATGGATATAGACTGATCTGATGTAAACTGAAGCTGGATAAACAAAATGATTAAAACTGATTTAAACTGTATCTGTTTTTTCTTAACAAAAACGGGACTGAACGAATAACACCCATGTGAAAGCACCCTCAAGAAGTAAGCCTGTTCTGCACCTAGCGTCTCCTAGCGTCTCTTCAACTCTTCAACTGAAACGAGTCATTCGTAACAGCGTATTGTCAGTTTGTATAGTAATGACTTGTACCTTTTTATATTGAGAAGAGTAAATAAACACTGTGTTTAATTCTCAGCACTGCTCAAACATCCTCCATCTGGTATCCACAGAGGCTCCTTTATGCAGGTGAAATATTTGTGGGAGCATACACTGTACATTCAACAAGCTTATATTTATTCACAGATTGCTTGCATATTAGAGAGATCATTTCTAATGTTTGCAGTAGGAATCATTAGCACAGCATTCAATCTTTGATACAAAAATAGGATGTTTCACCTTGACTGAAATAGCATTTGAGTTCAATGCAAACTGCAGATGGCTCATCATTTTCCTGGGAGATATGGACACTGGAAAAAAATTTGACTAAGCCCAGGGAGATTTGATTTGGACACTGGTAAACCTGTGGGCTATGCACAGGAATTGAATTGCACATTTAAAGGGCTAGCGCAGCATATTTGTTGAATGAATGTATGAAGTTTAGAAGAAACAGTCCTCCTTTAACCACTTCCCACCCACCATATGCAGAATGATGGCTGGGAAGTGGTTCTGTTATCCTGACTGGGCGTCATATGACGTCCAGCAGGATAACATGCCAGCGCGCGCCCGTGGGGGCGCGCAGTGCGGCGATTGCGGCGTGTCTGACACCCCGCATCTCCGATTGTGATAAGAAGCCTCTGTCAGAGGCTTCTTACCACGTGATCAGCTGTGGCCAATCACAGCTGATCATTGTGTGAACCAGGAAGTGCCGGTAAACAGCATTCCTCGATTTGCGCTGTCAGGGAGAGCCGATTGGCGGTTCTTCCTGTCAGAGAGGGGGGGTCTGTACTGATAATCAGCACATTGATTATCAGCACAGCCCCCTCAGATGTACCAATCACCTGCCAACCAGTGCCCAGCAATGTACCAACATTAAATTCTGCCAGTGCCCACCACAGTGCCAATCACTGCCCACCACATTACCAATCACTGCCCAGCAGTAACACCTGTCAGTACTTATCAGTACCTCATCATCAGTGCTGCCCATCAGTGCCACCTGTCAGTGCCACCTGTTAGTGACAATCAGTACCGCCTATCAGTGACAATCAGTCCTGCTTGTCAGTGCCCATCACAGCCGCCTGTTAGTGCCCATCAGTGCCACCTATCAGTGCTGCATATCAGTGCCGCCTATTGGTGTCCATCAATTCTACATATCAGTGCCTCCTCATCAGTGACACTTTATCAGTGCCTACCTATCAGTGCCCATCAGTGCCACCTCATCAGTGCCGCCTCATCAGTGCCCATCAGTGAAGGGGAAAACAACATTTTATGACAGAAACTAAGAAAAACAATTTTTTTTTCTCAAACATTTTGGTCTTTTTTAGTTTGTTTAGCAAAAAATTAAAACCCCAGAGGTGATCAAATACCACCAAAATAAAGCTCTATTTGTGGGAAGAAAATAATAAAAATTTAGTTTGGGTACAGTGTTGCATGACCGCGCAATTGTCATTCAAATTGTGACAGCGCCGAAAGCTGAAAATTGTCCTGGGCAGGAAGGGGCGAAAGTGGTTGTAAGTATTGAAGTGGTTAAAGTAGAAGTCCAGGCAATAACTATCTACACCTAAATCTGGTCCCACTCCCCTTCTAACTCCTAGTCTAACTACCCTGTAGAATGAGGAAGTGTATACTTACCTATCTCCTCCAGGGTGTTCCAGTCCGGTCATGTGACCTCCTCAGCGGCCGGCTTCAGGGGAGCAGAGAGAGCACTGACAACAGATGGAATGCCTCGGTGGTGACGTCACCCATAGGCTTACTATGGGGCATCTGTTGTTGGCTGTCCCTCCTCTACGCTGAAACCCCCACTGGGATTTGATCTTGTGACCAGACCGGAACATCCCGAGCAAAGGTAAGTACAAGTGCAGCAGGTCTTTACTTTTTAGGGGTGTTATGTGCCTAAATTTAGGGGTTTGGTCTGAGCTGGTAGCCAGGCTCGGACCGCTTTGATTGTTAGGTATTTGCTTCTGCCTGTAGGTGGCGTTGCCATATCAGGTCAGGGTTGAGCCATGGATGGCATTGCTGGCCTTAGGGTGTCCTCTCTCTGCTGCGGTACAGTGGGCGTGGTCGACCTGCTGTGCATGCCGGGAGAGGGTACATAGGGGCAGACGCCTTCTTTTTATAGAGTCGAGGAGTCAAGGAGGAGGAGAGAGTTGGAGTGGAGTGGAGGAGCCGGAGGGGTTTCCCCCCCGGGTGTGCGATGGCTGGCCGAGAAGTCTCGGGTACCTTCCAGGTAGGCCCAGTACCTTTAACTGGGTCTACATTTCGCCTATTGGAGTCCCAGGGTGCCCAGGTGAGGGTACCCGCTCTGACTGTGAGGAAGTCAGGCAGGGATCGGTCCCACTAAGGAGATGAGTAATGGAAGATTGCATTCTCGGGAGAGGCCTGGTGACCTGTCAGAGGGAAGGATTCCATGTTTGGGAAGACTAACCTGTAGAGTGCCCATTGGTATTATTCTGTTCTTAAAAGTCTACAGAGGTTAGAGGATTCCCTGTCCCTGTCCCTGGAGGGGGATAGGGTGAAAGAACAGTTTGAGCTCCACACCGGCTGCTGGGACTGTGAGAGAGGACTATCCGGGTGAGCTAGACCCACTCAGGATCGAGTGGCGACAAGGTTACTGGTTGTGCCTGGATCTAATCCCTCACACTTATTCCTTCTTTCATCCATCTGTCCCTGTCTACTACGCAGCAAATAGAAAATAAACTCTCTGTTGGAGTTAAAGTGTTTCTGGACATTGGCTTCTTTGGGGGAAGAAATAGAGACTTGACCCCATACTCTGGGGAAGAGAACCAGTGCAGGGAGGTAACTCGCTGCAGGACCCAAAATTTGTGAACACCGCTTAACCTCCTCAAACAGGAGGGTACGGGCATATAGCACGGTTTGCCTTGACCTGCAAGTGAGCCAGGCGAGAAAAAGGTTTGTGTGCTACACAAGCATCTTCATTCTATAGAATAGTTAGAATAGGTGTTTGAAGAGGGTTGGAGAAGATTTAAGATTAGACAGTTAGAGCCATGAAATTGCTACTTACCAGTAGCTAAGCCCATACAAAACATTGCCTATGGGAAGGTTTATATATAAACCAAGGTGTGTCAGAATGAGGAAAAACCAGACCTCAAGAATATTATCATAAGCAAAGCAAAATGAATGTGACCTGTAACATTTGTGTACACCATAACAATCCTGAGTTAAAAAAAATAGAGATCAGTGAGCTAAATTTGTTTACTACTTGCTACTATTAGACTAGACCTGTTCCCGCAGCCGCAAGCACCCGCACAGCAAAACGCACTGGATGCGTGCAGATGCCATTAATCCTAGTGCCCAAGAGCAGAACCCAGAACAGCCCCAGAAGTAATCAAATTCTGCTCCACTTGCTACAGAGGAGCCAAAAAACGAAAGTTACTTTAACTTATTAAATAAGTGCAGCACTAAAAATAAATACAGTGAATGATTAGCCAACAAAAATCTCCTGCTGTGCGAATTGGATGCAGTGAAACCTGCATCCAATTCGCACTAATGTGAACCCAGTCTCACTGTATTTATTTTTAGCTCTGCACTGTATATTGTTTGAGAATTGTATATTCACCTTTTTGTGCTAGCGGCTTTTTCATTGGTACACTGAGCGCTCACTTATTTTTGAATTTATTTACATAAAAACTTATTAGCAACGTAACTAGGAGGGTGCTACATATTGATATGTCAGATGCCTGATCCTCTGGTTCCATATCTGCTGGCTCCTGCCACAACTAGCTAAGAGGATACCTAAGAAAGCTGCTTGTCCCTATGAAATCACTTTCTCTGTAGCTAAGGCAGCAAAATGTTGCTCCCCATTTTATCAGTCGAGATTCAGCAGCATTTGGACCAGCATCAGAGTGACATCTCGCCGCATCTGGCTACGGAGGGAGCAATTTCATGGGTGCAGGCAGGCAGCTGCTTTAGTGATCAAGTCACTGGTGATTTGTCTCCAGCTGCAGAATTGCCCATCTGACATCAGTCTATGACCAAGGCTTTTCATAGATTACACAGAACAGGTGACTGTAAATACTGATTCCAAGCTTTTCATTTCAGTGGGATTATTCTAAAGAATAGCAGGTAGTATTTCAGTTATTGAAAGCAGCCCACATATGCCCAGGGCGGCATGTTTCATGCTTTTTTTTTTTTTTTTTATTAAAGTACAATTATACTTTAAAGTGGTTGTAAAACCTTACATATACTCAGTGGTGTGACCGGCCTCAGGTGATACACAGAGATCCTCCTACATAAGTTGTACCAGTCTTTCTGCGGCCCTTTTTTCTCTACATCTGTTCAAAGTGCTTAATTTTAAAGCTTGTCTAAGATTTCAGAAAAAAGGGAGCAGAGAGCTGAAGTCACACTCTGCAGAGCTCAGTGAGAAGAGCTCTGAAAGCTAATTGGAGGGAAGGGACACACTACACACAGGATTAGAGCTGAGACTGTCAATCAGCTGAAGATCCCTCCCCGTCACCATTTTCTCTTGGTCTCAGGAAAACGTGTCAGAAGTAATTCATGCTGATCGCAGAGGAACAAAGCAGCAGACAAAAGTGACACTTAGTGCTCCTAACTGAGACAAGTAAACACTATAGAGGTATTGGTATATGCTTTATTCATATTTCATGTCTGAGGTTTACAACCACTTTATGTATAAGACAAGGCTATAGCAGGCTTAGAGAGAGGAAATTATGTGAAATCGTAAACACACTGTATTATATTTATACGTTTAGACTTTAGTCTGTGAAGATAAAGTATACCAGCAACTGTAGGGATTTGGTCAACAGGCCATTAAGGTGCACAAGCAGGATGCCGGGATGAAATTTACAATCAGTAGGTAGATAGTCTCCTCTGACTTGGTTTAAAAACAATGAAAGTGTAACTATTATTTTACATCAACTCAGTGGGGGAGCTTTCAGGGTCGCTGCAGTCGCACTTGCAACTGGGCCCTGCCGTTCTGCCACTGTGGGGGGGCCCAAGACCCAGCATCTCCCCTGCACCTGGGGACTCTGATGTAAGGGGGGCTCTCTGGGGACCCTGATGTAAGGGGGAGGGTCTCTGGGGACCCTGATGTAAGGAGGGGCTCTCTGGGGACCCTGATGTAAGGGGGGCTCTCTGGGGACCCTGATGTAAGGGGGGCTCTCTGGGGACCCTGATGTAAGGGGGAGGGTCTCTGGGGACCCTGATGTAAGGGGGAGGGTCTCTGGGGACCCTGATGTAAGGGGGAGGGTCTCTGGGGACCCCGATGTAAGGAGGGACTCTATGGAGACCCTGATGTAAGGGGGGCTCTCTATGGACCCTGATGTAAGGGGGACTCTCTGGGGACCCTGATGTAAGAGGGGCTCTCTGGGGACACTGATGTAAGGAAGGGGCTCTCTGGAGACTCTGATGTAAAGAGGGGGCTCTATGGGGACCCTGATGTAAGGAAGGGGCTCTCTGGAGACCCTGATGTAAGGAGGGGGCTCTCTGGGGACACTGATGTAAGGAAGGGGCTCTCTGGGGACCCTGATGTAAAGAGGGGCTCTTTGGGGACCCTGATGTAAGGAAGGGGCTCTCTGGAGACCCTGATGTAAGGGGGGGCTCTCTGGGGACCCTGATGTAAGGAAGGGGCTCTCTGGGGACCCTGATGTAAGGAAGGGGCTCTCTGGGGACCCCGATGTAAGGAAGGGGCTCTCTGAGGACCCTGATGTAAGGAAGGGGCTCTTTGGGGACACTGATGTAAAGAAGGGGCTCTCTGGGGACCCTGATGTAAGGAAGGGGCTCTCTAAGGACCCTGATGTAAGGAAGGGGCTCTTTGGGGACACTGATGTAAAGAAGGGGCTCTCTGGGGACCCTGATGTAAGGGGGGCTCTCTGGGGACCCTGATGTAAGGAAGGGGCTCTCTGGAGACCCTGATGTAAGGAAGGGGCTCTCTGGGGACCCTGATGTAAGGAAGGGGCTCTTTAGGGACACTGATGTAAGGAGGGGGCTCTCTGGGGACCCTGATGTAAAGAGGGGCTCTCTGGGGACACTTATGTAGGAAAAGGGCTCTCTGGGGACACTGATGTAAGGAGGGGGCTCTCTGGGGACCCTGATGTAAGGAGGGGCACTCTGGGAACACTGATGTAAGGAAGGAGCTCTCTGGGGACCCTGATGTAAGGAGGGGGCTCTCTAGGGGCCCTCATGTAAGGAGGGGGCTCTCTGGGGACCCTGATTAACTCAGTGGCGGAACTTTTAGGGTCGCTGCAGTCGCACTTGCGACTGGGCCCTGCCGTTCTGCCACTGTGGGGGGGCCCCCAAGACCCGGCATCTCCCCTGCAAGGGGCTCTCTGGAGACCCTGATGTAAGGAGGGGGCTCTCTAGAGACCCTGATGTAAGGGAGAGCTCTCTGGGGACACTGATGTAAGGAGGGGCTCTCTGGTGACCATGATGTAAGGGGGTCTCTCTGGGGACCCTGATGTAAAGGGGGGGCTCTCTGGGGACCCTAATGTAAAGGGGGGGCTCTCTGGGGACCCTGATATAAGGGGGACT
This sequence comes from Rana muscosa, assembly GCA_029206835.1. Classification (NCBI taxonomy): domain Eukaryota; kingdom Metazoa; phylum Chordata; class Amphibia; order Anura; family Ranidae; genus Rana; species Rana muscosa. Next base: position 176,314,256 of record CM055122.1, on the reverse strand, counting down.
CTCTGGGGACCCTGATGTAAGGGGGGCTCTCTGAGGACCCTGATGTAATGAGGGGGGCTTTGGGGATCCTAATGTAAATAGGAAGGCTCTCTGAGGACCCTGATGTAAAGAGGGGGCTCTATATATATATTATAAATACATACACACACATGTATATTATATACATGTGTATGTCCACCCAAGTGTATGACTTTCTTTACTTCGCTGCTATGGGCTCTAGCCCGAGATCTTTTGTGGACCTAGCAACGCCCCTGGTGGGGGCCCTTCATGGTTTCTTGCACCGGGGCCCTGGAGATTCTAGTTACGCCTCTGCATCAACTAAATATATTCCAGGTAATATTAAAATATGACTTTGTTTTCTTAGAAAGTGGTCACAGCCTGAGTAGAACAGCTGCAGGGAAGGACCTTTGCTCTCTGTGTGCAAGCAGTGGTCTCTGTAGAGGTCCAACATATCCCATCTTGAGGCAGACCTATAGCTCTGAAATCTGTGGATTGGATAGCTTTAGCTCTCAAAAGGGAATGTGTTTCCAGAGAAACCACTGCTGCTTTCAAACCACAACACCGATCGCCGCACTGCACGCCCCTGTGGGCGCACAATCACAGCTTATCCTGCTGGACGTCATATGACAGCACTGATGGGCACTGGTAGCAGGCACTAATGGGCACTGATAGGCAGTACTGATAGATGACACTGATTAGGAGGCACTGATGGGCACTAATTGGCATCACTGATGAGCACTGATTGGCAGCACTGGTGGGCACTGTTGGGACTGCGCTGATAATCAGGACACTGATAATCACGGCCGTTGTCCCTTTTACACAAGCCGGTTATCGGTTCACTTCTCCTCTTCTCACGCTGTCAGCGCAAGGAAATTAATGCCGATAACCGAATTGTATTTACATCCGTGATCAGCTGTGTTTGGACACAGCTGATCTCGTGGTAAAAAAACACTAATTGGCTCTTTACCCCGATCTGTGATCAGCTGTGTCCAGAGGCGTGATCACAAGAGGACGTCATATGATGGACTCCCAGAACTGGCCAGCCACGCTGTAGCAGCCATTCGGCTATAGCGCGGTTGGCAAGTGGTTACTGAAACCTATTTAATTGATACAAACTGAAAGTTCACTTGGACTTTAGGTGATAACATGTCATGTTTGACTGTAGTATACCTTTTACCTGCAGTCATCTACTTTTATAATTATTCATTAGGTAGTTGGCAGTAAGTTGTTTTATAACAGTTTTTTTCACAGTAACCATTACCAACCTGTTCAACTTTAGGCTGTACAATTGTGTCCTGTCTGATGAAGCAATTCAGATTAGATATGCTTATTCTGTCATGTAATATGTATTTACAAATGTTTCACTTGTATGACAGGTTAATGCTTAGTAATTGTGTCTAATTGGTTGGTTTTGCTTTCTTTTGGAATTTTTGCCAGGAACTGAGCGTGCAGCAAGTGTTTAGGAACAAACCCAGCTATACATAAGTCTTGGCACATATCCATCTTTTGTGGCAAATACAAAAGTGTTTCTTAATTTCCCTTCTCACTTTCAATAGGCTCTGGGAGGTAGGAAATTCCAGGACTGGGAATTTTGCCAACTTTGGTGCTAGGACAATAGGGACTCTGGGGAGAATGTACCTTACACACTATACACTCAGAGTTATTATAAGCACTTTTTATTAAAATGTTTGTTCACCTTTACAGAAAAAAGGTGAACTAATACTGAACATGCTTCCCATGCCTCTGGTCCCCGCTGTATTTAACTCTGGGGTTGCCCAACTGTCAGAACCCCTGCAGCAGCTCCAATGCTCTGGGGATTTGGAATCTCCACTCTTCTCCATCAGTACTTCCAGCACAGACCAGATCTTTTCTGATTGGTCAGCACCATCATTGTGAGGTGAACTAACCCTTTAACTGATGTTGCTTTTGGGCGATCCATAAACCTGATTCTAATCCATAAGTAGTAATCTCTATTTTCATTTTCTTTATTACATTTAATTAAGTTTTTATTACATTTTTTAAATAACAAATGTGGGCATTTTTCCATCAGTCATCAGACTTTTTCTAGATGTAGATTTTGAAGACTTTAATGGATGAGAAAGATGTTTCAGGATCACTCCATAGTCATGAACTTTTCAGTGTTATTCAGCGTACAGCTACAACATTACTGAGTGTTGTATTCATTTCTGCGCAAATGATTGAATAAATCTATGTGAAATAGTATAAATCGAACATGAAATAAATGAAAAACTCATAAATCAATATGTGGAAATCTCATAAAAAACATGCTCCAATAGTGGAAAATAAATAGGTGAAAAAAAGGGAGATGTGTGTGTACACCATAGGTAAAATCATAGAAAAATGTCCAGCCAATATTGAATAGGTAAACCAGTCCAATGATTAATTGTACAGTGCAAGCACAATGGATAAAAGTCTTGTGTAGAAGGAAAAAAAGGGGTGAACCTCAGTATTGCACCAATGAACACACCTGCACCACCACCTTAAGGATTATTCGCTTACCAGAGGCAAGCTGTAACAAGCTCAAAGATATGGTCCCACTCCTGGTCTGTGACAATCTCCAATACACGAACAGGCAAGCAGTCAGACTGGATGAACTCGATGTGTCCAGCAGCCGCGGAGATCAGCAACCCAAGAATAGAGAAACACTCACATAGTGTGTACCGCTTAAGTAAAGAAGTTTAATGTCTAAAAGTGGTAACTTACACAGATCGTAGCATAAAAACATCCGTAAAAACAATGGAGAGTCGGCCGGCATGCAGTCTCCCGTCCAAAGCGCTGACGTCAGCGCGTCTCACATCTCCCTTTTTTTTCACCTATTTATTTTCCACTATTGGAGCATGTTTTTTATGAGATTTCCACACCACACCTTGGGCCAGGAGGGCCACATGGCAAAACGAGCCCAGAACAATGGTGTCTGCCCCTTAAGTACCCTTCCCCAGCATGCTCAGCGGGGAGACCGCTCCCACTGAGCTGTTCCCGGGGAAGGACACCCAATCCGCTGTGGCCTGGTTGTGTTCCAACACTGGCCTGTGGTGATAACGCCACCCACAGGTGAACAGTGGGAAGTCCTTCCAACACAGCCAAAACAGAGGCCAATTTAGCCTTCCTGATCAGATCTGAGCCAGTAAGCGGCTCAGATACCCACTAGATTTAAATATAGCGCCTGATCATCAGGAGCAGGGCGCTACACACTAAAAATAGATGAACCCTCTGCACCCTGTTATACCCTTTTAAGCAAACTTTGCAATAAGAATGGCCGTGCAATTTTCTGGGACCTGTGGGAGGGAGGGGGGAGAGGTGAACTTCCTTCCAGCGCCAGGAGAGGAAGTGGGAGCTGGGTACCTGTGAAAACTAGGTACTCACTCCCCCCCTCAAAAAATGACATGCCAAATGTACTTAAAGCTGTACTTAAAGCGGAAGTTCCATTTTTGGGTGGAACTCTGCTATAAACATGTATTGCAATATGTATTGCAGCGAATCTACTGGATATACATTGAATAACAAATGCAGTACGATGCTTTGTATTGTGGGTGTATGAATGTATTATGAAATAGTGTCACTTGATATGGATCTGACAAGAAGCATATCAGAAAAGTCTGTTTTCATAAACCAGAAACATAGAACCTGGTATACTGTTATTCCGTGTACACACGATCGGTTTTACAGATGAAAACAGTCCGATGGACTTTTCTCATCGGACAAACCGATCGTGTATGGGCCCCATCGGTCTTTTTTCTATCGGTGAGAAAAAATAGAACATGTTTTAAATTTATCCGATGGGGAAAAAAACTATAGCAAATTCCGATCGTCTGTGTTGAACTCCATCGGACAAAAAACCCACGCATGCTCAGAATCAAGTCGACGCATGCTCAGAAGCATTGAACTTCATTTTTCTCGGCTTGTCGGAGTGTTTTACGTCACAGCGCTTGGGACGGTCGGATTTTTGACTGATGGTGTGTAGGCAAGACTGATGGAAGTCAGCTTCATCGGATTTCCGATGGAAAAATCCATCGGATTAGAATCCATAGGAAATCCGATCGTGTGTACAGGGCTTTAGTTTTTTCTTTAAAAACATCATGAACTATATAATTATAACAATCTCTATACAATCTTCTTTAGATAAACCAAAACTGTGTAATAGGAGGACAGACCTAAAAACATCTATGCAAACAAACATTGGTTTGATATATCTGATCAGTACATTAGTTGACTTTTCTAATGTTGTTCAAAAGTACTTAAACATTTTGTTTGCTGTTAACATTTGATTTTGGAACAAATGGACTTTCCCAAAGTAAAACCACATTCACAGTTAGAAATGTAATTATAAACAACTGCCAAATGTTGTGAAAAAAAGAATTTTTGCATAAAAGTTATACTAGTGTATGGTCATCTCAACCACTTGACCTCCAGAAGATTTTGTTTTTCTGATGGAAAGCCACTTTAATTTGCAAGGAAAAATACAATGATGGAGCTTATTTATTAAAGGCCATTAAGCCCACGTTCACATTGGGCCGATTTGGCATGGGATTTGACATGTGAAATCCCATGCCAAATTGGATCCTTTTGCCGGCAATGGCACCGTCTGAATCAGCGATTTCGGCAAATTTGGGGGAAATTTGAATAGACATCTGTGCATGAACCTGCACAAATGTCTGTCCAATCGCCCTCCTAAGTCGGACTGAAATGCCGGTTTGAAATCGTGCGCGTTCAGCTGAACTCACATGATTTCAAACCGGCCCTCAGTGTGAAAGTGGGCTAAAGGTTATTTTTCACAGATTTTTGCCATCAGTATTTTATTTGGCAGACTTGTAAAAAGTATATTCTGCAATAATTTGATATGGGATTTTTGCTTTTCTTGCTATCTAGTCCCAGCTGTTTTGTGTTGTGAAACTGTAGAAGCTATTTTCATCCTGGAAATCACTAAGTACAGTGTATATATTAACCTGCAATAGCTTTCAGTATTAACATTCTGCCAGAATGGGTTTTTTTTTCAGATCAGCCTCCGATGCTAAGGCCACTCCATTATGGTCCCCCATGGTTTCTTATTGGCCCATCACTCTAGTGGCCTGCCATACTGGCCAATAGAAATGTGAGTAGATAGAGGCGATGGTCAAGTTGGGCTGGAGCTAGCATGGTCAGGAATACTGCTGAGGCTTCTGCTGTCTTCTCACATGTTAGGTATATGACCTCCAGAGATTTTACTTCCTTCTTGACCAGGCCAGTTTTTGCTATTTAGCACTGCGCTATTTTAACTGGTAATTGCGCCGTCATGCAACGCTGTACCAAAACTAAATTTATATCATTTACCCAAACCCCTCCTTACTACACCAGCTCTTCAGCCACTTGTTTACTTCCCTAATCTCCCTCTGCCTTTCTGGTGTGGCTCGATGTACCGGTAGTATTCCTGAGAATACTACCTTGGAGGTCCTTTTCCTCAATTTAGCTCCCAAGTGCCTAAAATCGTTCTTTAGGACACTCCATCTGCCTCTGACTTTGTCATTGGTGCTAACATGCACCATGACAGCTGGGTCTTCCCCAGCCCCTCCCAGTAATCTGTCCACCAAATCAGTGATGTGCCGAAACCGAGCGTCCGGTAGACAACATACAGTTCGGCGCTTCAGGTCTTTGTTACAGATTGGTCTCTCTGTCCTTCTAAGAATTGAGTCCCCTACCACCAAAATCTGTCTTTCCTTTCCCTTCGCTTCTCCCACTCTCATGGCGCGTACACACAACCGTTTTTCATGACGAGAAGAATGCCATTTTTTAATTTGGTCATTAAAAACGATCGTGTGTGGGCTGCAGAGCATTTTTCACGACGTGAAAAATGGGCATTAAAAATTTGGAACATGCTCTAATTTTTCTCGTCGTTTTTCACGTCCTCGTTTTTCTCGTCATGAAAAATGTCCGTGTGTAGGCTTTAACGACGTGAAAAAAACGCGAATGCTCAGATGCAAGTGATGAGATGGGAGCACTCGTTCTGGTAAAACTAGCGTTCGTAATGGAGATAGCACATTCGTCACGCTGTAACAGACTGAAGAGCACGAGGCTGAAAAGCGCGAATCGTCTCTCACCAAACTTTACTAACACGAGGATCAGCAAAAGCAGCCCAAAGGGTGGCGCCATCCGAATGGAACTTCCCCTTTATAGTGCCGTCATACATTTCGTACGTCACCGCGCTTTGCTCAAGCATGTTTTTTCATGATAGTGTGTAGGCAAGGCAGGCTTGAGAAGAATCACGTCGAGAAAAACATAGTTTTTTTCAATAACCTTAAAAACGGTCGTGTGTACGCGGCATCACTGGAGGAGTTTTTCCCCCGGCAGCTAGTAGAGTCCCTAAGCTCCAGCAGTGCTGGTCCCTGACTGGTTTCACCAATGTCACTCAATGGAGCATACTTATTGGGATGCTCCAGCCCTGGATCGGCCTCCCTGGCACTTCTCCCTTCCTGACTGTCACCTATCTACTATTTTCTAGTGTCTGCACCTCTTTGTCTCCACCCACCTCTGTGCTGGCCCCTGCCGTCACCTGGCGGGTACATTTCCGGCTCTCCTTTAGTGTGGAGGGTCTTCCCAGTGCTGACAGTTGCTTCCAGGGAAACAATGTGCTTACATTTTGCACAGCAGTAATCGCCCTCGATCAGATGATCAAGGAACGCATACATGCCGCAAGATGTACACCGAGTCGCCTCTACACACCCATTGTGTCTATTAATTTATTGAGGATTAGAGATTATACCCTGTCCAAATTACCTAACAACTAGCTTCCTGACACTAATACCCAACAACACAGTACACAGGTACTCAACAAGACAGTACATAGGTACTCAACAAGACAGTACACAGGTACACACAGACCTACGTGCACTGGCAGACCAGCGGACCTACGTGCACTCGCAGACCAGCGTGCACTCGCAGACCAGCATACCTAAGTGCACTCACAGAGCAGCAGACCTACATGCACTCGCAGACCAACGGACCTGCGTGCACTCGCAGACCAACAGACCTACGTGCACTCGCAGACCAGCATGCACTCGCAGACCAGCGTGCACTCACAATACACAAGTACTAACAATCCACAAACACTACTCAGACAACACTCAGGTACTCGCACTACACAGGTACTATGACCCCTGTTTTAAACTCTTGATTTTAACTCACCACTTAGTCCAGTTCCATTTGAACAGAGTTCCAGCAAACTCAAAGATGAGCAGGCTCAAAATGAGTTCTACAGAAATCTATATAGGCCTCAAGCACCTGTGACCAATCAACCAGTCCCCTTAATTAGTAGGCTGAAGGTAAAATAGAAAAAAAAGGCTGTTTAAAAAGTGCCAGAAAAGGGTATTAAAAAGCTGCAAGGAAAAAGACCCAAAAAATACCTAAAATGCAACACAAAAGTCAAAAGCAAAACTTGTTCACACTCTCCACTCAAGGTCCCCACTGTCTAGCCTCCAACCAACAAGGTAACAGTCTGTCGAGGTATGTGCTGAGGAAGAAGTGTTTCTGAGGTAAAATACTGTCAAGTTTAGGGTCAGCCATCTTGTTCTACTAAGAAGTGTGACGCAGTTACTTTATTCTACAAAGTACTAATTTATCCTATTGGCATCCCATGTCCCTTTTCCCCAACCAAGTTCAATCCCCTAATAAAAACAACAAAAACAAAAACATAAAAACAAGCAAAAGACTGTTCATTGACTGAAAAGTATGTCTAATGGAGGTCTGGGAGCAGGGTGAAATGTGAGGATGCTGTACCACGTAGCAACCCATCGCTACACACACATCTCTGCCAACAGGCTCTGATGAAAGGGTGTGTCCCCACAAATGGGTAATTAGCCATTTGTCCTGCCACACACTTTTTTCAATCAGAGGAATACGACTGTGGGTGCTGAAACTCTGAAGTGGTTTTATGCCTCTGTGGTTTTACACTCACTGCTCTTGTCTATTTACTAATAGCTTACTGCACAAGGCACTTTATTCCTCTTTTTTTATGCGCTACAGACTTTCTATCTTTTGATGTAAGCTACCTGTCATCACTGGTGGGATCTTGGAATCATGATAATAGTACAGCACAGTCATGTCCATAATTTGCCTTCATTAGTGTCGAAGACTGTAACTTTGGACATTGCACTTCACAGCCATCTTGGCCATCTAAGGCCACCTAAGGCCATCCCAGAATGGCACTGCTGGACTCTGTAATCCACAAAATACAAACAATATTCGCGCCGCTAACACATATAAGCAGCTACAATACCTGTGGAAAAAGGCAACAACAAACAATATACAAAAATGCAGCGCTATGCGTATAACAATGTAAAACACCCAAGTGCTCGAAATTAAACTAAATCACAAATGATTAAGTATAAGTCCAAATGTATATGAAACTCCAAAGGATGTGAGAAACATAAATTCGAATCAGTTCCAGTTTGAATCAGTCCCAAATTGTAAAGGTGAATCTTCCAAAGTAAAAAAGTGACTTGTAACGTAACCACCACCACGTGAAAGGGAGGCTTACCAGATGTAATGGACCCAATGCACGTATGTGTAAGGGGTCAGACAGGCTGAATATGTATATGTCCATACATATGGAAACCAGGCCGGCACAATGCACCCTTGTGTCCAAGGTTCAAACTCAGGAAAAAACACCGGAAATTCAAGCCAATAGGAGTATTGACTAGGCTCACATAAAGTTCATGTGGAAAAAGAAGGGAGAAGGCACATAGCGTAATAACGCAAAGGAATTTTAATGAATAAAGGCAGATACACTTACATCCAATCCATGAATATAGCGCTTTGCAAAGACACTCAATGGCAGCAATGGAGACTCCATTGCTGCCATTGAGTGTCTTTGCAAAGCGCTATATTCATGGATTGGATGTAAGTGTATCTGCCTTTATTCATTAAAATTCCTTTGCGTTATTACGCTATGTGCCTTCTCCCTTCTTTTTCCACATGAACTTTATGTGAGCCTAGTCAATACTCCTATTGGCTTGAATTTCCGGTGTTTTTTCCTGAGTTTGAACCTTGGACACAAGGGTGCATTGTGCCGGCCTGGTTTCCATATGTATGGACATATACATATTCAGCCTGTCTGACCCCTTACACATACGTGCATTGGGTCCATTACATCTGGTAAGCCTCCCTTTCACGTGGTGGTGGTTACGTTACAAGTCACTTTTTTACTTTGGAAGATTCACCTTTACAATTTGGGACTGATTCAAACTGGAACTGATTCGAATTTATGTTTCTCACATCCTTTGGAGTTTCATATACATTTGGACTTATACTTAATCATTTGTGATTTAGTTTAATTTCGAGCACTTGGGTGTTTTACATTGTTATACGCATAGCGCTGCATTTTTGTATATTGGACTCTGTAATCAACTGTACATGTGCAGCACTACTCAGGAGGCAAGCCAGCTTTTGTTTTCTGGCTTGTGGCCACAGAGCCCAGTAGTGCCATTATGGGGTGGTCAAGGAGCCTGCAGAGTTTACCTCAAGTTACACTGCCAGGGGTGAGAAGTATGAAGAGGGATCCCTTGTACCCTGGTGATCCATTTGTTGGGAAAAACATAAAATACACAAGTTTCCAGTGTTACTTACACCTGATCCCTGCACTTTGTTCGTTACACACTCTTGACGTATAGCAGAGTAGGCTCAAGTTTTATATAACTATGCTCCTTTAAGCCCCTCCCACTGTCAACACAGTTTGGCCACACCCACAATTTACTGTGCCACATAATTTTTCTACTCATTTTTCCCAAGGCATTTTGTCTTTATAGCTTGAATGTCTGCCTCTTGTTTCTGGGACCAGTTGTTTTAGGGCATGTTTAAAATGGAGGCATGCTTTATAGGTGTGGCTACAAACGGGGACAAGGTTTTGTCAGTGAGCTATAGACTTGCCATATAATCATAATAATAATAATAGTAAAGTATGTACATGAATTGTACATCTTATTATGATTATATATAGGGGGATTTCAACACTATTTGCACATTGCAGCTCTGCAATATTTCTTACCTTTTGCAGAGAGGGTGGCACCATTACTACTATGTTCTAATACACGGTTTGATTTGCATCTCTTTTATTATTGTATGTAGCGGGTTTCTCTATTATTTGCACATTGAAGCTCTGCAATTTCTCAAAATAGTTTTGCAGAGGGGGCGACACCATCACTACTATATTGCAATACATTGGTCGATTTCCACTGGATATTTATTCAAAGGTTTTACCATTGCACTTATAAGTCAATTTGTAGAATTTTATAAAAGACGTGTAGGGTTGTGCTGCATTTTTGGGCTTTTTATTGGAATACAGAGGCCAGGACATACTGATCACCATTGTACGCCATGAAGAAACCTCCACTTGATGACTATGCCCACTTTCTGGCCACGCCCACAGGTGTGCGGTAGCACGCCACATTAGCACCTCACTTTTACCTCAAGCACCACCATAGCACCCCTCAAATAAATTGTCTGGAGCTGCCCCTGCCCGGATTGGATTTTAATTTTGCCACCTCATCCCTCCCTCCAAGTTTTTTCTCTATATTACCTTAACGTTTGGTAGTCACATCCCAAAAAATTCTAAGAAGTATTTTATTTTTTTATCTCATGGACGAAATGTGAGAAATAACGTATATATCATAAATCATTCCATAAACACATACCACATACACTGCATATATAATTTGAGGAAAATATACTAATAAAATAGTTTATCATTTGACAATAAAAAAATATATGTCCCGGATTTCATTTTTCAAATCAGGTCACCTTGCTATATGTCATTGTCAAATAAATATATTTTGAAAAGGATATTTTCCCGTTTTATTTTTGGGTAAATAGCTCAATCACAGTCACACAAAAAAAAAAAAAAAAACTTTTCTCACTCATAAATATAGTTTATTTTATGATCAACTTCAAAAATTCAATTAGCATTCCGTTATTATAAATAAACAAAGCAAGCTTTCTGGAAAAAGTAAACCCGTGATGGGAAAACACAACATTTCATAATATGCAGCGGCTTTCCCTAATTAACACATATATTACAGATAAGTCCAAGATGACATTTCATTGTTGAAAGGAAAAATAATTTGACTTTATAATTAAGGCGGATCTCCAGCCAAAATGGATTTCTTTGTTTGGGGATATAGTGGGGGAGGTTTTCGACTCACTTTTAGATTTTAGGTGCTGTCTGTATCCATGTTATGCCCTGTATACACGATCGGATTTCCGATGGGATAAAATCCGATGGAATTTTCCGTCGGAATTCCGATGAAGCTGACTTCCATCAGTCTTGCATACACACCATCAGACAAAATTCCGACTGTCCCAAACGCCGTGACGTACAACACGTACGACAGCACTATAAATGGGAAGTTCAAATCCAATGGCACAACCCTTTGGGCTGCTTTTGCTGATTTCGTGTTACCGCGTGTTAGTAAAAGTTTGGTGTCAGCCGATTCGCGCTTTTCAGTCTCCGTGCTTTTCAGTCCGTTACAGCATGACAAATGTGCTATCTCCATTACGAACGCTAGTTTTACCAGAACGAGCGCTCCCGTCTCCTAATTTAGTCTGAGCATGCGTGGATTTTTCTCCGATGGAGTTCCACACAGACGATCGGAATTTCCTATCGTTTTTTTTTCCATCGGAAAAATTTAAAACATGTTCTATTTTTTTACACCGATGAAAAAAAGTCAGATGGGGCCCACACACGATCGTTTTTTCATCGGAAAAAACGATCGTGTGTACAGGGCATTAGGGCTTTTGGAAATGCTCTCTGCCAAGCTTTGAGCATGCTTTGGAAAGGCCAGTCATAGGTGGAACTACAACTATAGTACCTGCAGCTGTTATGAGGCCTGAAGGGTTGACAAAGTCAATAAAGTCCACAGCCAGCTTTCCTTACCTTCCCCATCTATCCCCACTGAAAGAAATGATCTTGGCTGACATCAGGGCTTCTATAGCGCCACACTTTTGAGGATGCATTGATTTTTCCACTAATGTCTAAACTGTTCTGGTGTTGCTATGGGAGGTATCAAAAGGTAGCAACAAAGATTGCTGACCACCAGCCGTAAAGGGGCTTGTTGTTGGGGTGCAAAATGCCAAGTGCTGCAAAAATGTTATTAACCACTTCAGCCCCAGAAGAATTGGCTGCCCAATGACCAGGCCATTTTTTGCGATTCGTCACTGCGTTGCTTTAACTGACAATTGCGTGGTCATGCGACGTGGTACCCAAACAAAATTTACGTATTTTTTTTCCCCAAAAATAGAGCTTTCTTTTGGTGGTATTTGATTACCTCTGCGGTTTTTATTTTTTGCGCTATAAACAAAAGAAAAATGACAATTTCGAAAAAAAAAAACACAATATTTTGTACTTTTTGCTATAATAAATATCCCCATTTTTAAAAAATAAAATAACATTTTTTTCCTTAGTTAAGGCCGATACGTATTCTTCTACATATTTTTGATAAAAAAATCGCAATAAGCGTTTATTTTGTTTGCGCAAAAGTTATAGCGCCTACAAAATAGGGGGTAGTTTTATAGCATTTTTATTATTTTTTTTACTAGTAATGGCGGCGATCTGTGATTTTTATCTGGACTGCGACATTACGCCGGACACATCGGACACTTTTGACACATTTTTGGGACCATTGTCATTTATACAGCGATCAGTGCTATAAAAATGCACTGATTACTGTAAAAATGTCACTGGCAGGGAAGGGGTTAACACTAGGGGGTGATCAAGGGGTTAATTGTGTTCCCTAATGTGTGTTCTAACTGTAGAGGGGTGGGACTGACTAGGGGAAGATATTGATCGGTGTTCATACATAGTATGTACACACGATCAGTCTCCACGCCCCTGAGAGAACCGGCATGTGTCTGTTTACACACACACATCCCCGTTCTCGCTCTGTAACGAGCAATCGCGGGTGCCCGGCAGTCACTGCGGCCGCCGGGCACTCGCATCGGCTCCGGGGACATGCCTCGGGCGCGCGTGCTGCAGGAGGTGCCTTAAAGAGCTGATGTACAGCTACGACGGCTCACGCAGGGGGGGCCAGCCTGCCGCAGTATAACTGCGGCGGCTGGTCTGGAAGCGGTTAAACTTGAGAATTTGAAGAAGAGGAGTACACACCAATATATTGCTGTGAGGTCCAGTGACATGTAGTTATGTCCCTCTATCTTGTCAGGAAGTTTAAATGATTAATCAAGACAGTAGAACCAATTATTTAATCAAGATATGACAGTGGCTCCAGTCTTCTGGTGTGGTAATTAGCATAAAATAAATTGGTAAGTATAAACCACGCTGGCTTGATTAATTTCGGTTTAACTCTATGTAGATAGTTTTTTTTTTTTAACACAATAAAATTATTAATGAAAGCATTGACTATGTAATGACAAAATAAATAATAATTAATTTATCATCAAGTCGTGACAGTCTTATATATTTGAGGATTTATCATGCAATGTAAAAACACCTTATGTCAATAACACCCACTGTAGCAATAATAAATATAATTGTACAGTATACCTGACAGTCACCAGCTCTCTGCCCATGGAGCACTGAGAACCGAGCGATCAGCGGTGTTTGATCGCTCTGTTCTCAGTCTTAAGCCTCGTACACACGATTGGATTTCCATCGGACAAATCTGTGGAATTTTGTGCGAAGGGCGTTGGCCGGGAACTTGGTATGCATACAGACGGCAGATTTTTTTCAGCCAACATACAGAAAACTACGTGTTTTTTCAGCTCTTTAGCGCCACTCTTTGGGAAACTTTTGCTAATGTTGTGCTATGGTTAGCATTGGTTCGGAGCATGCGTGTTTGTACTTTGGATTTGTTTCTGACGGACTTGTGTACACACGATCGGATAATCCGACAAGACACATTTGTTGTCGGAAAATTTGAAAGCATGCTATAAAACATTTGTTATCGGAAATTCCGACAACAATTGTCTAATGGAGCGTACAAACAGTCGGATTATCCGACAAAACCCTGCCATCACACATTTGTTGTCGGAAAATCTGATTGTGTGTACGAGGCTTTAGAGCCAACGGGGGACAGATGATGCATCAGACCTATGCTGCATCCACCTAGGTAAGTATGATTTCCAAAACACAAACAAAAACAAAGCTCAACCTCTTTTTTAAAGTCAATTCACCCTGATTTGCCCCCTTTCTGGATTCTTTCTGTTTTTATTTGTAAAGAGAATCCAAAGAGTCCCATTATGTTAATGATTAAGTGTTTGCCAACATAGTTTGTTAGCATGTGGATAAAAGAAGAAAAATGTTCGGACTTTACTTGAGACATGCAATGCCAATGATGATATATATATATATATATTGTGAGGGGGTTAGCTCGGCAGCGGGTGTGTGTGACCCCCGAGATGGGCTCCCCACACAAAAACAGGCCCAGCAAACGGAGGTTGTGGTTTTCAAAATCAAAAAGGTGCGGTTTATTTTCTATTTACAGTGACAAAACACAGCAAAGCAAAAGAAACATAAACAAAATAAATCCTGGTCAACTTGACCTCTGACTAAACATACAGGTTTCCTAACTAACAACTGGGATCAGCCTAGTGCTGTCCTAGTCCCTAAGTCCCTGGTTTTAAATGTCCAAGCAAATAGCCACACAGGCTTTGTCTCACCGCACAGGGGTTCACTCTCCCTAGACAGTCCACACAGGTCTGGGTCCAGGCATGAGCTAACATCTAATGAAGCTGGGAGTTCTTATAGAGGCCTAAATGAGCTGACAAGCTTCAGCTGGTCTCATCAACTCCCTGTCTGCACGACGCCCCACACTCTCCCTAGAGGTATGAGTCATCCATGAGCCTACTAGCCTCAGCTGGGCTTATACAACTCTCCACCTAGTTGTATAAGTCGGCGTAAAGCCTGAATCTGGGCGAAATATATCTACCCCCCTGGATGCAACCAGGTGACTTTACCTTCCTGCTGTCACATACCCCCCCCCCCTCTTGTTTTAACCTCGGGGTTGGAACACCAGCAATCAGGCATTCATGTACTCGAGACAAAGCATCCACATTCCCCATTTGAACGCCAGGGCGATGCTTTACTGTGAAGTTGAATTCCTGGAGGGCCAGGAACCACCTATTCACTCTTCTATTTGTTTCCTTGTTTTGAGCCATCCACTTTAACGGAGCGTGATCCGTAACCATGTCAAAGTGCCTACCTAGCAGGTAGTACCGAAGGGAATCTAGAGCCCACTTCACCGCTAAACACTCCTTTTCAACGGTGGCGTAATTTACCTCATGGGACTTCAACTTCCTGCTGAGGTAAATGACTGGGTGCTCTTCCCCGTTCCAGACCTGGGACAATACTGCTCCTAACCCCACATCTGACGCATCACTTTGTACGACAAAGTCTTTAGAGAAGTCGGGTGAGTACAACACTGGCTGGCTACATAAGGCTTGTTTCAAGAATTGGAATGCTGCCTCAGCCTCGGGGGTCCATTTAATCATGACCGACCCTTTCCCCTTCGTCAGGTTGGTTAGGGGCACAGCCTTAGAAGCAAAGTGGGGAATGAATCGCCGATAATACCCAGCGATTCCCAGAAAGGCTCGTACCTGCTTCTTGCTGTTGGGACGTGGCCAACTCTGGATGGCCTCGACTTTGTTGAGTTGGGGTTTTATTACTCCCCTCCCAATGGTGTACCCAAGATATTTGGCCTCCTCCTGCCCAATGGTACACTTCTTGGGGTTAGCCGTAAACCCCGCTTCCCGAACAGAGTCCAGGACTGCTTGCACTTTTGGCAGATGTGAGGCCCAATCTGTGCTATGGACAATTACGTCATCCAGGTAAGCCGCAGCATACTTCCGATGGGGCCTCAGCATCTGGTCCATTTTCCGCTGGAATGTGGCCGGCGCATTCTGTAACCCGAACGGCATTCTTTTATATTGGAACGCCCCGTCTGGGGTTACAAATGCGGTTTTCTCTTTGGCCGACTTGGCCAGGGGGATTTGCCAATACCCTTTTGTGAGGTCAAGAGTCGTCATGTATCGGGCTGTTCCCAGCCGGTCGATCAACTCATCTATACGTGGCATGGGGTAGGTGTCAAATTTTGTAACTTTGTTCAACTGACGAAAATCGTTACAAAATCGCCAGCTCCCATCCGGTTTAGGCACCAACACAATGGGACTAGACCAATCACTTTGGGACTCCTCTATCACCCCTAAGTTCAGCATTTTCTGTACTTCCTCCCGTATTGCCTCCCGTCGGGCCTCTGGGATCCGATAGGGTTTTAACTTCACCCTTTCACCGGGCGGGGTAATGATGTCATGCTCTACCCCAGATGTTTGTCCCAGCAGCTCAGAGAATACCTCCTTGTTGCGAAGCACAAACTCCTTAACCTCCTGTTGTTGGGGTTGTGACAAGGTGGCTGCTATTCCAACCTCAGGAATCACGCAACCAGTTTGAGCTGGTGACCAAGTGTCTGCGACTAGGGACTCTCTATCCCTCCAGGCTTTCAACAGATTAACGTGATAGATCTGTTCGGGCTTTCGCCTTCCTGGTTGTCTGACCTTGTAATTCACTTCGCTCACTTTTTCCATTATCTCGTAGGGGCCTTGCCATTTGGCAAGGAATTTACTCTCAACCGTAGGGACAAGTACCAGTATCCTATCCCCCGGGGAAAAGGTACGGGTCTTGGCTCCACGGTTGTACACTCTCTGCTGTGCTAACTGCGCTTGGGCCAAATGTTCCTTCACGATGGGCATTACCTGTGCAATTCGGTCTTGCATCAGGGCGACATGCTCAATCACACTCCTGTGGGGAGAACTCTCACTTTCCCAAGTTTCCTTGGCAATATCCAACAGCCCTCTTGGGTGTCTCCCATACAGTAACTCAAAGGGGGAGAATCCCGTAGAGGATTGGGGCACCTCCCTAATAGCAAACATCAGATAAGGAAGTAGACAGTCCCAATCCTTTCCATCTCTATCCACCACTTTCTTCAACATTTGTTTTAGGGTTTTGTTGAACCTTTCAACCAGCCCATCGGTTTGGGGGTGATACACAGATGTACGTAATTGCGTCACTTTGAACAATTTACACAGCTCCTTCATAACCCGGGACATAAAGGGTGTACCTTGGTCCGTAAGCAGTTCTTTACAAATACCCACCCGGCTAAACACAAGAGATAGCTCTTTGGCTATGGTTTTGGCCGAGGTATTTCGGAGAGGGATCGCTTCTGGATAACGGGTGGCATAGTCCATTATAACTAATATGTACTGGTGCCCCCTAGCGGACTTGATTATAGGACCTACCAAATCCATGGCGATCCTCTCAAACGGGACCTCAATGATGGGTAGAGGGACCAGCGGGCTACGGAAATGTGGCATCGGGGCCGACCTCTGACACACAGGGCAGGAGGAACAATAATTTTCTATGTCCTTCATCACCCCCGGCCAATAGAATCTCTGTAATACCCTCTCTCGGGTTTTCTCTGTCCCCAGATGACCTCCAAGAATGTGCCCATGGGCCAACTCCAACACCAACTTCCTGTAAGGTTTGGGCACCACAAGCTGCTCAACGGTTTCTTCTGCCCTTTTTGCCACCCGATACAGTAGGTCCTTCTCTACGCTGAAGTATGGGTAAGTGCAGGTATTATCTGGGTTCACTAACTCGCCATCTATTTTCACTACGTTTTCCCGTGCCTTTATTAGGGCGGGGTCTTTCAACTGTTCTGTGGCAAAGTTTTCCCTGTGAACCTCAAGATCAGAAAACTCCACAGACGGTAGGTTTTCGTCTGAGGAGGTGGGCTCCTCTCCAGTTTCTTGAGTCTCCCCTGCCAATACTGATAAGGGAAATTCCGGAGAGTCCTCACCACTCTCAGGGGAGTTCTGGCTATCACATTCCTGGTACATAGGGGCACCAGTGGGGGGCTCAGGATCATCCCACAGTTCCCAGAACTTCGGAAAATCCCTTCCCACAATGGCGTCATGCGGTAACTGAGATACTAAGCCCACTGGATGAGAGAGGGTACCTTTGGGGGTCTCGAAACACACTGTAGTCACTGGATACTCTCGGGTGTCCCCATGCACACAAATAACAGCTACCTTGCTATTCCCAGAGACCTCTGTTTTAACTAACTCAGCCTTTATCAGGGTCACAAGGCTACCTGAATCCAGCAATACCACAACATTTCTACCATTAACACACATTTTGCATAAATGTTTCTCAGTTCCTCGAATGGCAGTGCATGCGACTGTCGCACACAGCGACTGACGTCTGCCCGTCAGAAAGTCACACTGCATGGGTTCCTCCACAACCGGGCAATTGGCTGCAATATGTCCCGCTTGCCGGCAGCGGTAGCAAACGATCCTTCTTGCGGCCTCTTGAGCCGCTGATTTCCCAGGCTGTTCTCGCCAAACTTGGGGTAGAGCTCCCACCCTCTCACTCTCTCCACCCTCACCCCTTGGAATCCTCTTATCCGCCCCTGGGGATGGTCTGGTCTTAGGGTGGAAAGTCCGAGTGTCTCTGGAAGAGGCCGTCAGGTTCTCTGTAGCCAAGTATTTCTCCACACGATCCACAAGACCATCGGCCGTCTCTGGGTCTCCATGGCTTACCCACTTTTGGATGGCAGTAGGAAGAGCTCTCAAAAACCGATCCATTACAACACGTTCCACAATCTTTGGTGCGGACAAAGTCTCTGGCTGTAGCCACTTTCTGCTCAGGTGAATGAGATCATACATTTGAGACCTGGGGGGTTTTCCAAGCTGGAAAGTCCAGTTATGCACACGCTGAGCCCGGACAGCCTGGGTGACACCCAGCCTTGCCAATATTTCAGCTTTTAGCATCACATAGTCTTTTGCTTGGTTAGGCTCTAGGTCATAGTAAGCTTTCTGCGATTCACCAGTTAACAGAGGAGCCACCAGTCCAGCCCACTGCTCCTCAGGCCACTTTTCTCTTTCAGCGGTCCTTTCAAATGTGGTCAAAAATACCTCTGGATCATCCTCTCCAGTCATTTTTGTCAATAAACGACTCACCCCAAAGGACGCGGTATTAGTGGGACGGCTTTCCTCACTGGTCTGCGGACGTTGCTGCATTGCTGCTTCCATCTGTTGTTGTAGTCTCTGCTCTTGCTTCTGCAACAGGTCTATGAAGCGGGCCTCAGATTGCTGCTGGGCTTGTTGCTGAGCCTCCAGACTCTGTTGCAAAGTTGCGTTTGTCTGCTGCTGGGCTGCAAGGCTCTGTTGATGAGCTTGCTGCTGGGCTGCGAAGTTCTGTTGTTGAGCTGCAAGGCTCTTTTGCAAACCTGCATTTGTCTGCTGTTGATTGGCATTTGCTAGAGCCAGCTGCTTCAGTATCTCCTCCATGCTGGCTTAAAAAAAACTGCCACTGGTTCTCCACCAACTGTGAGGGGGTTAGCTCGGCAGCGGGTGTGTGTGACCCCCGAGATGGGCTCCCCACACAAAAACAGGCCCAGCAAACGGAGGTTGTGGTTTTCAAAATCAAAAAGGTGTGGTTTATTTTCTATTTACAGTGACAAAACACAGCAAAGCAAAAGAAACATAAACAAAATAAATCCTGGTCAACTTGACCTCTGACTAAACATACAGGTTTCCTAACTAACAACTGGGATCAGCCTAGTGCTGTCCTAGTCCCTAAGTCCCTGGTTTTAAATGTCCAAGCAAATAGCCACACAGGCTTTGTCTCACCGCACAGGGGTTCACTCTCCCTAGACAGTCCACACAGGTCTGGGTCCAGGCATGAGCTAACATCTAATGAAGCTGGGAGTTCTTATAGAGGCCTAAATGAGCTGACAAGCTTCAGCTGGTCTCATCAACTCCCTGTCTGCACGACGCCCCACACTCTCCCTAGAGGTATGAGTCATCCATGAGCCTACTAGCCTCAGCTGGGCTTATACAACTCTCCACCTAGTTGTATAAGTCGGCGTAAAGCCTGAATCTGGGCGAAATATATCTACCCCCCTGGATGCAACCAGGTGACTTTACCTTCCTGCTGTCACAATATATATATATATATATATATATATATATATATATATATAAACAGTATTGGGATACATATGGTCTACTTTAATTTATTTAAGTGTCACAATCCTGTGAAAAACACGGGTGGACACATAACAAATTGATTCGTACTGATAATGATAATAATAATATTTATAAACATACTACTACTAATAATAATAGAAGTAATAATAATAATAATAATAATGTAATAATTATATAATTTTAATGTTTATTCAATAATTAATTAACATAACAATTGATAATCTTGGAATATTTCATACAAGTAATCAGTAAACATAATTGATAAGGATCGAAATCACAATAATCATGATTGATGGATTAAATGCAGAAGGATAACATACATCCAATACAAATTATTACATGATACTGGAAATGTAAAAATACACAAAAAAAAAATCCAAAATTCATCATAAAGTAAAATCCCAACAATTTTCTTATTTTATCCACATTTACATATCAGGGATGGAGGCATGCTCTTGCTAGGTGTGTTGGGTCACAATCGTTCTCAAGTTCTCAATAGCCCAGGTTCACACTGGGGCTGCGGGAGTGAAGCCGTGCGAGTTCAGCTGAACTCGCACGATTTCACTCCTGCCTGTCAGTCCCGATTTCAGCTCGATTACAGAGACATCTGACACAGATGTCAATGTAAATCACGGCTGAAATCGCAAAAGTAGTACAGAAACTCCTTTTTGAAATTGGTGCAGCGCCGCAGATGCGGTGTCGCACCGATTAGGACGGTGCCATTGGCCGCAATTTGCGGCAAATTTCGCTGATTTGACATGCGATTTGACATGTCAAATCGCATGTCAAATCGCACCAGTGTGAACCAGGGCTTAGTTTGTTAGCGGTGTTCGACAGAGAAACTGAGAGTCTCTGACATTATGATAAACATACAAAAAGTGTTGTTCCTCATCAGCTGGATAAATAGACTTTGGGGTTGATGTACTAAAACTCGAGTGCAAAATCTGGTGCAGCTATGCATAGAAAACCAATCAGCTTCCAGGTTTTCAAAGCCTAATTGAAAAAGATGAAGTTATGCTGGCCATACACTCTACGAAAAATCGTCCGAAGGAACTTTCGGAAAACGGAGAACATTTGGCCATGAGCGCAAACGATATTGCCATCAAGTAATGACCGATAAATCGTTCAGTGGACATAGATAAAAACATTTATTTATTTTTTTACATATACCTATTGCAGAAAGTTCGGACGGGAAACACATTAACCTTCCGATTTATCGTTCGTTCGGCAGAAAATTTCCAAACTTGTCCTTAGTTTTTTCGGCTCAAAAACGTCCCAACGATTATCGATTTTGTGTCCATTAACTGTTCGAAAAACGAAAGAGCTGTCTGAACGACCGATTTTTGCCCGATTTTTCGTATAGTGTATGGCCAGCATTAGAAGCTGATTGGCTGCCATGCACAGCTGCACCAGATTTTGTACTCTGCAGTTTTAATAAATTAACCCCTTTGTCTCTTCCAAACTATAAAACTGGTTGTTAAATATCCAATCTACACTTGTCCATCAGCTCTGAGTGTCTTTGGCTAAGGCTAGGTTCACACTATTGCGAATTGGATGTGGGTTTCTCCGCATCCAATTTGCATGTCAGGAGATTGTGACTGGCTCTCAATGGAGCCGGTTCACACATCTCCGGAGCGAATTGCACAGCAGTTCTGTGCATCTTCTGACTGTTTCAGGTCTGAATTCAGCCAGAAATTGGGACTGAAATCGGAACTGAAACGTTGAACAGGGAAGCACCAGACTCTGTGCTGTGAGCCGCTCCGTACTGCAGTGTGACCCCAGCCTTAAAGGGGTTGTAAAGGTTCGTTTTTTATTTTCTAAATAGGTTCCTTTAAGCTAGTGCATTGTTGGTTCACTTACTTTTTCCTTTGATTTACCTTCTAAATGTTTTTTTTCTTTGTCTGAATTTCTCACTTCCTGTTTCTCCTCACTAAACTTCACACCATCATCCGAGCCGTGTTTAGTCACCCAGAACAGCTTACTGAACAGCTTACTGAGGAGGAACAGGAAGTGAGAAATTCAGACAAAGAAAACAAAGAAAAAAAATATTTAGAAGGGAAATCTAAGGAAAAGGTAAGTGAACCAACAATGCATTAGCTTAAAGGAACCTATTTAGAAAATAAAAAACAAACCTTTACAACCCCTTTAAGTTTCCTACGTGTCTCAAGGCCTTTGTTTTGAGATTTGTGAACATGTGTGATACTGAGTTCATATGAGGTCATACTGCATATTTCATTAATATTTGTATTATTCACAAATTTCATACAAGAATAACCTTGACAATCTGAGCATTCTCTTTTGCTTGAGCACAGTCATATTATACATGCAGGTCCAACCAGATTCTTAACAACTTCAATACAGGGAACTTTCCCCCCTTCCTGCCCAAGCCAATCTTCAGCTTTTTGGGGGTTTTTGCTAAACAAATAAAAAAAGACCAAACATTTTGAAAAAAAAAAAGGTTTTCTTTGTTTCTGTTATAACATTTTGTAAATAAGTAGGTTTTCACCTTCACTGATGGGCACTGATGAAGCTTCACTGACAGGCACTGATAAGGTGGCACCAATGAGTTGGCATTGATAAGGTGGGACTGATGGGCACTATTATGCAGCACTGATAGGTGGCACTGATAGGCAGCACTGATGGGCATTGATAGGTGGCACTGATGGGCACTGATAGGCAACACTGATGGGCACTGAAAGGCGGCACTGATGGGCACTTATGGGTGGCACTGATAGGCGGCACTGATGGACACTGATAGATGGCACTGATAGGCATCACTGATAAGGAGTCACTGGCAGGCATTACTGATGGGTACTGATTGGCATCATATATGGGCGCTGATTGGCATCATTTATGGGTTCTTATTGGCATCCTTGGTGGTCATAGGTGGCATACCTGGTGGTCATCAGTGCGAATGAGAGGAAAAATCTGGACAGCCGCACTTCGAAAATGTTGCCTTTATTTGTAAAACAGGATCACACAAAACATGCCACAGCAAACAGGATCACACTGACGTGTTTCACACTATTACTTAGTGCTTAATCATAGCTGTGTTCGGAGTGTGGCTGTCCAGATTTTTCCTCTCATTTGCATTGCTACATGCATTGCCAGCACCTGTGGCTTCAGATTTGGTGAAGAGGTTCATCATTCACATCTTCTGCCTTGAGCGGTGACTCCCTTTCTTTATTTGGTGGTCATCAGTGGTGGACATCCCTAGTGGTCCTGGTGGTCTGCGCTGATAATCAGCGCAGACCCCCCCGGTCAGTAGAGCAGCCGATCAGCTCTCCTCTAGTCGCGTCTGTCAGACGCGATAGAGGAAAAGCCATTACACAGCTTTTCCTGTTTATACAGTGTTTAGCTGTGATTGGACACAGCTAAACATGTGGTAAAGAGCCTCCGTCAGAGGCTCTTTACCTAGATCAGAGTTGCGGTGTGTCAGAATGACACACAGCACCACCGATCGCCGCCACGGGCGTGCACTGGCTTGTTATCCTGCTGGACGTCATATGACGCCAAGTCAGGATAACTGAACCACCGCCCGGCCGTCATTCTGCTATAGGCCTGGGCGGGAAGTGGTTAAAGTCAAAATTTTGTGTCAAAATATGCAGCAACTATATACTGTATATAAATGTTTTTTTTAATTCTGCGTGTTATTATTACAAAGCAGTCAGGCTCCAGTCAATAAACTGGGATAATGTCATTCTTCTACAGGAAGAATTTCTCTCTCTCAGCGATTAGACTGTAAGGTGGGTTCTGTCCTTTGAACCAACATCTCATCTCAGTGCTGATCCTAGACAAAGATGATGCTGTCCTTCTAGAGCAGTCTCCAAACTGTGGCCCGGGGCGAGATGGGGCCCTTTACTTGCTTATATCTGGCCCTTGGGGCACTATTTTATCCACTAATATCAACAATGGGGCATAATTCCCCCCATTGACCCCTATAAAGGGAAACAATCAATGACACCAATAATGGGGCATAATTCCTCCCAATGACACCAACAATGGGGAAAAAGTCCTACCACTGATACCAACGATAGGGCACAATTCCTCCCACTGACACCAAAAATGGAGCATTGTTTTTTCCACTGACATCGGGAGATTTTCTATTCCCAATGACCATGGTCCGACCCCCCAAAAGTCTGAAGGACAATAAACTGGCCCTTTGTTTAGAAAGTTTGGACACCCCTGTTCTAGAGAGAGAGAAAAGCAGATAATAGCATGTTGGTCTTTCTGCAAATGTCTGACACTACACTTGCCCAGTCAGACCTAAAGTTCTGCAATTAGCCTAGCTCATGCTCTCTGCTATTTGGAGCACTCTGACTCTGTCACAACAGGGGGCACGTCAGACCTCTGCATAGAGACCACTGCTTCCACACCTACAGCAAGAGTATTTCTCTTTAGCATGCTGGCAGGTGACAGACTTTTTTCTTCATTGTGTGCCTACTTTGTAAAGAAAATAAACTTGATGAACTTGTAATGTATTTAACTAATTCAAACGAAAATTTGTTTGGGATTTAAAATAACTTAAAAAGCATGTGATCACTGAAAATACATTATAGTTTGCCTTTATGGCTGTGTTCAACCAGCAAAAAAAAACTATATATACCAGCCAGATCTGAGTTAAATGAAAACATCTATGACAAGCCATCAGCACCACCTCTGAATCTACAAATTGCTTTTTTACGGAGGTGCAGAGTAATGGCCTTTACCTTGCGTTTTCACTCATTAAAACTGCAAAGCGAATGTATTATTCCTAATAAGACTGCTTGGGTATGTTCTAAATGTGTTGGATGCTAAAACTAGCAAGGTCCTAAAAGCTTTCTCATTACACTGACAAGGCAACATTCTGAAATATTTATTGAACAAATAGGACACCTTAAAGAAAACCTGTAATTAGAGATATATGAAGTATATGAGATGTCACCAATGACCTTCTTCTGAAAATGCTAAATGCTTGGGTGTCTCTGGCTTCAATATTACGCACTGACCAGAAGAAATAGGCAAATAGGAGTCAGAGTGATGTCAGAACGGCAAATATGAATGCTTAAAGACGTTGTCTACCTTTTTGGAAAAAAAAATATATATGCCCCCACATTGATAAAAGAAAACGTGCATTTATAATTTATTTTTGCATTCAGGTCTGCAACTGCAATCATTGTGCTAGTGGTGCTTTGGGTACATCCATACAAGGGTACGAACCTACACTAATCCTTTGAGTTAGTAAATTAAAATGTACTGAAGTTACTGGGTAACCATGATATCCAGGGAGCTTGCCTTTTCAGAAGGAGAGGATGGCAATGGCAGCCTTCAAACTTTTCCACTACTGGTTTATTTCCAGGTTAGGTCAGGAGGGTAGATAGTTTAGTCATGAGAGAAAATTTGTTAGACATCGGCCTCTCCATGCTCACATCACTAGGGTGCTGACACTCATTGTAGTTGTCTTCATAGCCTGACTGGTATGTGGATGCATCTAGCAGATGCATCTAAGTTCCCCCCCCCCCTTGCAAAAGGACCAATGCATCATTGCTGTTGGTCACATTTAGTTCTTGTTGCCATGTATATTGGGGTACAAACACTCTTCAACATTGGCTCGAATTAGAGACAAATATATCGCTGACCTTTATTGCTACAAGCTGCCATTCCTTGTTTGTCATTGTGGTTACTGCCCACAGGTTGCTGAACTGAGTTAACCCTCCCTACTAGGCAGAATCCTTTTCCCTACAGCTGCATCCATGTTTGCTCAGGCCATTTAAAGAGGGAGTGGAAAGAAGGCTGCATTGTATGTATGTATGAAGGGGAGGGGGGATGCATTCTATGTGTGAGGAGAAGGGGACTTCATTGTGTAGCAAGGTGTCCTTTTTTTTTGCACGTAGCTAATAGACTACAGTTTGTGATTTAAGAAGGAACTCGGCTCCCTCCGGTGTTCAATTATTATATTGCTTCAACTTGTTCAGTTTAATTATATTGGAACAATGCATTATGGACCTTGAAGTACAGGGAGATAAGAGACTCCATTGCCTTGGGTGTTAAACAGACTACAATACCCACAGTGCTACTGTGCTACCAGAGTGCATTGCAGCAAGCACAGCACTCTGGGAGAGGCTTTTTAAAGGAGGAGAGGGGGGACATCCGGTCTCTTGGGACGCGGGAGGAAGCCTGTGCTGGGGCCTGCTACCAGTGTGCGTAGGCCCGAGAAGCCTGGGCCTCCAGTCGCCAGAGTGGATCGCCTAACCTGAGAGGGATCCTTTTCACCGTGTCCGACCTATGCTCCACAGCAACCAGAGTCGCCTATCCACCCACACCTCGTGACGGCTGCGCGAAGGACCAGGGACTGCAAGTTGCGGAGAGGCCGAGAACCGATACACTACAGGCGGAACATACCGGAGAGACGAGGCTTCATTGGGTGAGAGGGCACCTGCCCAACGATATAAATAACTGTATCGCAGGAGGGTGGATCTTATAGACTCAACATTACTGTCTGGAAGTTAATACGCCACTTGCAAAGGCACATTGCATCTTGCAGTGGCAGTGCTTTGAAAGGATTTGCGTTTATGCCGTTAGCACATTATATATACTGTGAATGTTCGTTTTCTTCATACCAGTTGGATTACAAATTATTAATGTGCACCAACTAAAGCTAGCGAAGACTACTTACTATTAACCGGAAGGAACACTTACAGGACTCAGTTTGTTTGCTTGAACTAAAGTAGTAGGACGCGTGTGTGGGAGTTGCCCGTTAGAGGGAGCCAAAGAGCATATAGACTCATCTACATATATATAATAGCTGTTTATGCTAGTTTGTACAGTCCTTGTTATTACTGAGAGCTGGGTGAGGCCTGGTGGAGAGGTATTTCAGTGCTGATCTTATTGCATTGGGGAGATCCCTCCACTGCGTGCTTACTTAGGTCTGACTACAGCTCATATTGTTTAAACCTGTGATTGAATTCCATGCCATTGACTCTTACAGGGCCCTGTTTGAAGTCAACTGTCATTTGTTTAACTTTGTCCCATACTTCTTTCACCAAGTAAACGCTTGATCCTTGGTTAAACTACACTTGTGTGGAATCTTGTCTGTTACAGTTGGGACAGGTAACCAGCATAAGGTAACAATTTTTCACTATATTATCATTACTGTATGATATCATTGTGGTCCCCAACTACCAGTGGGTTCCACAACCATTGTGTTGTCCAGTTGTGCCAAGAGAGGGGTCGAGCCAAACTTCTGGGATCGATAGGCAGAGCATAGACCCAAAACTTAAACCAGCGGCTCCTGCGGGGGTAGTGCTACAATTGTATGTACAGTATCTTACAAAAGTGAGTACACCCCTCACATTTTTGTAAATATTTTATTATATCTTTTCATGTGACAACACTAAAGAAATGACACTTTGCTACAATGTAAAGTAGTGAGTGTACAGCTTGTATAACAGTGTAAATTTGCTGTCCCCTCAAAATAACTCAACACACAGCCATTAATGTCTAAACCGCTGGCAACAAAAGTGAGTACACCCCTAAGTGAAAATTTCCAAATTGGGCCCAAAGTGTCAATATTTTGTGTGGCCACCATTATTTTCCAGCACTGCCTTAACCCTCTTGGGTATGGAGTTCACTAGAGGTTTTCGGGTTGCCACTGGAGTCCTCTGCCACTCCATGGCGACACGACGGATCTGGTGGATGTTAGAGACCTTGCGCTCCTCCACCTTCTGTTTTGAGGATGCCCCACAGATGCTCAATAGGGTTTAGGTCTGGAGACATGCTTGGCCAGTCCATCACCTTTACTCTCAGCTTCTTTAGCAAGACAGTGGTCACCGTGGAGGTGTGTTTGGGGTCGTTATCATGTTGGAATACTGCCCTGATGCCCAGTCTCCGAAGAGAGGGGATCATGCTCTGCTTCAGTATGTCACAGTACATGTTGGCATTCATGGTTCCCTCAATGAACTGTAGCTCCCCAGTGCCGATAGCACTCATGCAGCCAAAGACCATGACACTCCCACCACCATGCTTGACTGTAGGCAAGACACACTTGTCTTTGTACTCCTCACCTGGTTGCTGCCACACACGCTTAAGACCATCTGAACCAAATACATTTATCTTGGTCTCATCAGACCACAGGAGATGGTTCCAGTAATCCATGCCCTTAGTCTGCTTGTCTTCAGCAAACTGTTTTGTTGGCTTTCTTGTGCATCATCTTTAGAAGAGTCTTCCTTCTGGGACGACATGCCATGCCGACCAATTTGATGCAGTGTGCAGCTTATGGTCTGAGCACTGACAGGCTGACCCCCCACCCCTTAAACCTCTGCAGCAATGCTGGCAGCATTCATATGTCTGTAGCGCCCACCACAATTCTGGGGCACTATATACTTAAATTTAGGGGTGGTCTGAGCTAGTAGTTGAGCTCAGACCTATTGATTGTGTACAAATTTGCTTCTGCCTGGGTGTGATGCTGCCTGGCAGTACCTTTTTTCCAAACTGACTGCTTATCACTTTTAGGACTTGAAAATGATAATAGGACTTTTTATCATAATTTATCACTTTATTGCACCTAGGATTTCATTTTATGATATAAGGTTCATACTGTGAAGACTGTTTATCAATTATTGCACCTGCCACTTTATATGTATAATATTTTTATATGATTTACATATGTTTATTCTCTAAGGATTGTTGAGTAACATTAGCACTTGTCACTTTATTTGATAGAATGATCCACACATATTTACAAAGGTCACAAAGTTTTTTTATTGCATATCAAGTGAATGTAAGCAATAGCACCTAAATACAAATACACTTATAATAGAGCAGCGCAACACCCATTAGAATTCTCTCATTTCATCTCATCCCATTTTGTATGTTTTTCTTTTGGGATGTGCACATAGGCTTTGCTTTCAAAAATTTTTAGATAGTTCAAATCCAGGGCTTTTTCATTCCACAGTTCATATGGAGTTTTCTCTGTTGATTTTCCTGGTAGTCAATTTTGGAGATAGCATGCGGTCATAATTGCCTCCCCCAGTATGTGGATGTCATATCTGTATCAAACGGCATGGATATTCCACTCTCACATATAGTTCATTCTTTCTACAATCACATTTTGTTCTGGGTTGTATGGTACAGTAAATTGAAATATGCCTTGCTTTCTGAGAATCACCTGTGTGTTATCACCTGTATATTCAGTTCCATTGTTTGTACGCAATACACTCTGCATTTTGCCAAATTTGTTGCTTACTTGAGCCAGATACTGTTCAAATTTCTCTGGTACCTTACTTTTGTAACAGTTATAGTGTAGTATACCTGGAGAAATCTATAAAAAGTGAGAAAATACCTCTTCTCTCCTGGAGTCAATTTTTCCATTGGACCGCAAAGATCTGAATGAATTAAGTCCAGAGGTTTATTAGTTCTGCTGTTACTTTGCTTTGGATAGGCTTTTATTGTCATTCTTAATTTTAAACAGCTGGTGCACTTCATTGATCACATGGACTAATTTTTATTCCACTTGCATAGTCATTCTCAGTTACCGTATATACTCGAGTATAAGCCGACTTTTTCAGCACATTTTTTATGCTGAAAACACCCCCTCAGCTTATATTCGAGTCTCCCGCTGTGTCATGCTGTCTTAACTGTAGTCGGCAGCCGTTGCCGGGTGTACTGTGCATCCGTGTCCACGAGAACGTCTTTCGTGGTGTGCGATAGGGAATTATCATGTGTTAAACGAAGGCCGCGCAGGTGCGGTGCGGCGGCTAGTGGAGTTGGTGTATTCGATGGGTTGACGACGTACAGCAGAAAGACATTATCGTGGACGCGTCCAAGCATGCGCAGTACACACGGTTGGAGAATTTGACAAGTTGGAACTTTTGACAGAACACCACCGACTGCAGTTGGGCACTGATGAGACAGGTGGGCACAGTGAGGCTGCAGATGGGCACTGATGAGACAGATGGGCACAGTGAGGCTGCAAATGGGCACAGTTTTTTTTTCTGCGTCAAGAACGCATGGAAAGTAGGTTATATGTTTTTCAATGACATAGTTCACACCGGTGCAGTCAGTTCCAGTGCATTCCAATTCCAGAAAAAAAGTATAACATGCTGCATTTTTTCTGCACTGGACTGTACTGGAATGGTGTAAAAAGCAACAATAATGCACTGGAAAGCATCGGAACGCACCTAAATGCATCAAAACACGCTACAACACACATGTCCTTATTTAAGGTTAAAAAAAAGGGGGGGGGAGAATGCACCGAACTGCATAAAAAACGCACTGGAGCGCATCAAAAACGTGCATGCAGAAAAGCATCAGGAACGTGCCTGGACTGCGTTTCTATGGTGTTAACTGGCCCTCAGGCCAGAGCACCCTTTAGATGAGTGGATAGAGAAAGACCAAAAAGATCAGAGCACAATCTCTCTTAGCATAGAAAATGATCAAATTACACATATATGTAAGTGTGAAACTGCTAAAGAAATGTGGGAAGGATTACAAAAGGTGCAACGAATGTGCCGTTGCTTCAGTGAGTGTGCCGTTACTGGCGGCTCCCGCACGCATGCGCGGGAGTGATGCACCCGGAAGTAACCCCTGGGAGTGATGTTGCCGGCCGGCACCGCAGCGAGGGCTTCGATCTCAGGTGAGTATTACATAATGAGTTGGATGCTATGCATCCTAGTTCATTATGCCTTTGTCTTGCAGGTGTTAGTTTTTTTTTTTTCAAAGTGGGTTGAGAACCACTTTAAAGTAACCAGGGCTTCTATAGGTAAATGCTACTCGAGCCAGCTATAATCTCTAATCTTTGGTCCTGGGGGGGAACATGACAGTCTCGCCCTAAAAGCCTCTGTGTTGTAATAATGCAGTGCTGATCAGAAGAAACCACATTATAATATTGAAGGAGTGTATACACATGACCACTCTCTTTTCTCTCATTTATCTTTACCTTGGCAATAGCAGACAAGACAGTCAATAGTTTATATTAACAGCTTTAACATTATTAAATATAGTAAAGTTTTTATTTTGACAAGAATTTTTGTGTCCAGCAAACCTGTGGCAATATAAATGTTCTAAACCAACATAAGCATGACAAAGTTGACAGGATGACCAATGCACTCTGAAGGTCTGGCATACTGTGCCGCACCTTCAGAGCACTGAGCTGTAACTGAGGGCTCCCACACCAGGGTTGCCAACTTTCAGTAAATTTACAAACAGTTTGCAAAATCTGTAATTTTTGCATCTGCCCATGAATGTCCATTATGGACATGCAGTCTGCATGTTCACAATGAACATTCACAGACAGATGCAAAAATTACAGATTTTGCAAACTGTTTGTAAATTTACTGAAAGTTGGCAACCCTGTCCCACACACACAGGAGTAACGTCATCACAGCTCTGCCCATACTTTTCATTATCTGCTGTCCTCAGGGACAGATCCGATCCAGAGATCCCACTGTATGGCGATCTCTGGATCGGATCTGTCCCTGGGGACAGCAGATAATGGCATCATTGGCATTGATTCGGATTTTGGAACTGACCTGCTGACACGGTGTGTTGCTTGCTGGACCGGATTTGATGGCCGCAGGGAAGATGGCAGGATGCTGTGACCTGCTGATAAGGCATGTTGTTTACTGGACCGTGGTGGACGGTATCTGATGGCTGCAGCCAGGGAAGATGGCAAGATGCTGCTGTGAACTTCTGCAAGCTGGACGGATCTGATATAGGTATGGGTCACTGTCTGTTTACACCTGGGCTGCGGACACCCCCCCCCTTATCAGATCAGTTTAGGGTGGTTCAGCTCAGCTACTATACCTGGGTGGTGGACACAGCACCCCCCCTCCCATCAGACCAGCTCAGGGTGGGCGGCTCAGTGAGCTGCTATACCTACCGTATTTTTCGCTCCATAAGACGCACCTGACCATAAGACGCACCTAGATTTTAGAGGAGGAAAATATAAAAATAAAAAAACTTGAACCAAATGGTGTACTAAAATATTTAATAAAGTATAACAGAATAATATTTCTACACTAACAACTAATGTAAGGGGGCACCCTACACTGATCCCCAATTTAACTGGGACATTTACATGACCTCAATACAACAGGAGTATTTGCATATTTAGACATTTACACTGACCAGTGATGTAAATGGTGTATTTACAGTAACCCCCCCCCCCCCATCTCTCTACTAATCTCTGCATTCTTATCTCCCTCTCAGTACAACTCTGCCCCTCTAACTCATCTGTAGGGATGAGCTTCGTGTTCGAGTCGAACATACGTTCGACTCGAACATCGGCTGTTCGATCGTTCGACGAAGATCGAACGATTTGGGCCGTTCGCGCCAAATTCGAGTGACGCGAACGGCCCACAATGCACTACGCCATCGCAGTGTCATCCAGGCGCTGTGATTGGCCAAGCATGCACTGTGACCCCGCATGCTTGGCCAATCACAGCGCCGGCAGCGAGGAGAGCAATGATTGGCCACAGGCAGGATGCCTGTGGCCAATTATTGCTGAGGGTGTTTAGTACACGCCCCACACTATAAAAGGCCGCCAGCACGGCGGCCTAGTGTAGTGTGTTCCGGAGCAGGGATAGAGCAGCATAGGCAGGGACAGTGACTGTTATTTCTTTCTTGCTTAACCTGGATTCCTTTAGTTTAGGGAAAGAGAAGGATAGGTAGGGAGAGTGTCAGTGTGTTTTGTGCTTGTGCTATAGTGTGCTTAAAAAAAACATTTATTCTAGGGACAGAAAACTGTAGGTAGGGACAGTGTCAGTTTCTTTCACTCTGCAAGTCCTTGTTTCCAGGGACCTGGAAGGACAGTGAGTCAATTGTCCTTGTGCTATATTGTGCTTAAAAAAACATTTATTCTAGGGACAGAAAACTGTAGGTAGGGAGAGTGTCAGTTTCTTTCACTCTGCAAGTCCTTGTTTCCAGGGACCTGGAAGGACAGTGACTGAATTGTCCTTGTGCTATATTGTGATTAAAAAAAACATTTATTCTAGGGACAGAAAACTGTAGGTAGGGAGAGTGTCAGTTTATTTCACTCTGCAAGTCCTTGTTTCCAGGGACCTGGAAGGACAGTGACTGAATTGTCCTTGTGCTATAGTGTGCTTAAAAAAAACATTTATTCTAGGGACAGAAAACTGTAGGTAGGGACAGTGTCAGTTTCTTTCACTCTGCAAGTCCTTGTTTCCAGGGACCTGGAAGGACAGTGAGTGAATTGTCCTTGTGCTATATTGTGCTTAAAAAAACATTTATTCTAGGGACAGAAAACTGTAGGTAGGGAGAGTGTCAGTTTCTTTCACTCTGCAAGTCCTTGTTTCCAGGGACCTGGAAGGACAGTGACTGAATTGTCCTTGTGCTATATTGTGATTAAAAAAAACATTTATTCTAGGGACAGAAAACTGTAGGTAGGGAGAGTGTCAGTTTATTTCACTCTGCAAGTCCTTGTTTCCAGGGACCTGGAAGGACAGTGACTGAATTGTCCTTGTGCTATATTGTGATTAAAAAAAACATTTATTCTAGGGACAGAAAACTGTAGGTAGGGAGAGTGTCAGTTTATTTCACTCTGCAAGTCCTTGTTTCCAGGGACCTGGAAGGACAGTGACTGAATTGTCCTTGTGCTATATTGTGATTAAAAAAAACATTTATTCTAGGGACAGAAAACTGTAGGTAGGGAGAGTGTCAGTTTATTTCACTCTGCAAGTCCTTGTTTCCAGGGACCTGGAAGGACAGTGACTGAATTGTCCTTGTGCTATATTGTGATTAAAAAAAACATTTATTCTAGGGACAGAAAACTGTAGGTAGGGACAGTGTCAGTTTCTTTCACTCTGCAAGTCCTTGTTTCCAGGGACCTGGAAGGACAGTGAGTGAATTGTCCTTGTGCTATATTGTGCTTAAAAAAAACATTTATTCTAGGGACAGAAAACTGTAGGTAGGGAGAGTGTCAGTTTATTTCACTCTGCAAGTCCTTGTTTCCAGGGACCTGGAAGGACAGTGACTGAATTGTCCTTGTGCTATATTGTGATTAAAAAAAACATTTATTCTAGGGACAGAAAACTGTAGGTAGGGAGAGTGTCAGTTTATTTCACTCTGCAAGTCCTTGTTTCCAGGGACCTGGAAGGACAGTGAGTGAATTGTCCTTGTGTTATATTGTGATTAAAAAAAACATTTTTTCTAGGGACAGAAAACTGTAGGTAGGGAGAGTGTTTTTTTTCTTTCACTCTGCAAGTCCTTGTTTCCAGGGACCTGTAAGGACAGTGAGTGAATTGTCCTTGTGCTATATTGTGCTTAAAAAAAACATTTATTCTAGGGACAGAAAACTGTAGGTAGGGAGAGTGTCAGTTTATTTCACTCTGCAAGTCCTTGTTTCCAGGGACCTGGAAGGACAGTGACTGAATTGTCCTTGTGCTATATTGTGATTAAAAAAAACATTTATTCTAGGGACAGAAAACTGTAGGTAGGGAGAGTGTCAGTTTATTTCACTCTGCAAGTCCTTGTTTCCAGGGACCTGGAAGGACAGTGAGTGAATTGTCCTTGTGTTATATTGTGATTAAAAAAAACATTTTTTCTAGGGACAGAAAACTGTAGGTAGGGAGAGTGTTTTTTTTCTTTCACTCTGCAAGTCCTTGTTTCCAGGGACCTGTAAGGACAGTGAGTGAATTGTCCTTGTGCTATATTGTGCTTAAAAAAAACATTTATTCTAGGGACAGAAAACTGTAGGTAGGGAGAGTGTCAGTTTATTTCACTCTGCAAGTCCTTGTTTCCAGGGACCTGGAAGGACAGTGACTGAATTGTCCTTGTGCTATATTGTGATTAAAAAAAACATTTATTCTAGGGACAGAAAACTGTAGGTAGGGAGAGTGTCAGTTTATTTCACTCTGCAAGTCCTTGTTTCCAGGGACCTGGAAGGACAGTGAGTGAATTGTCCTTCTGTTATATTGTGATTAAAAAAAACATTTTTTCTAGGGACAGAAAACTGTAGGTAGGGAGAGTGTTTTTTTTCTTTCACTCTGCAAGTCCTTGTTTCCAGGGACCTGTAAGGACAGTGAGTGAATTGTCCTTGTGCTATATTGTGCTTAAAAAAAACATTTATTCTAGGGACAGAAAACTGTAGGTAGGGAGAGTGTCAGTTTATTTCACTCTGCAAGTCCTTGTTTCCAGGGACCTGGAAGGACAGTGACTGAATTGTCCTTGTGCTATATTGTGCTTAAAAAAAACATTTATTCTAGGGACAGAAAACTGTAGGTAGGGAGAGTGTCAGTTTATTTCACTCTGCAAGTCCTTGTTTCCAGGGACCTGGAAGGACAGTGAGTGAATTGTCCTTGTGCTATATTGTGCTTAAAAAAAACATTTATTCTAGGGACAGAAAACTGTAGGTAGGGAGAGTGTCAGTTTATTTCACTCTGCAAGTCCTTGTTTCCAGGGACCTGGAAGGACAGTGACTGAATTGTCCTTGTGCTATATTGTGCTTAAAAAAAACATTTATTCTAGGGACAGAAAACTGTAGGTAGGGAGAGTGTCAGTTTATTTCACTCTGCAAGTCCTTGTTTCCAGGGACCTGGAAGGACAGTGACTGAATTGTCCTTGTGCTATATTGTGATTAAAAAAAACATTTATTCTAGGGACAGAAAACTGTAGGTAGGGAGAGTGTCAGTTTATTTCACTCTGCAAGTCCTTGTTTCCAGGGACCTGGAAGGACAGTGACTGAATTGTCCTTGTGCTATATTGTGATTAAAAAAAACATTTATTCTAGGGACAGAAAACTGTAGGTAGGGAGAGTGTCAGTTTATTTCACTCTGCAAGTCCTTGTTTCCAGGGACCTGGAAGGACAGTGACTGAATTGTCCTTGTGCTATATTGTGATTAAAAAAAACATTTATTCTAGGGACAGAAAACTGTAGGTAGGGAGAGTGTCAGTTTATTTCACTCTGCAAGTCCTTGTTTCCAGGGACCTGGAAGGACAGTGACTGAATTGTCCTTGTGCTATATTGTGATTAAAAAAAACATTTTTTCTAGGGACAGAAAACTGTAGGTAGGGAGAGTGTTTTTTTTCTTTCACTCTGCAAGTCCTTGTTTCCAGGGACCTGTAAGGACAGTGAGTGAATTGTCCTTGTGCTATATTGTGATTAAAAAAAACATTTATTCTAGGGACAGAAAACTGTAGGTAGGGAGAGTGTCAGTTTATTTCACTCTGCAAGTCCTTGTTTCCAGGGACCTGGAAGGACAGTGACTGAATTGTCCTTGTGCTATATTGTGATTAAAAAAAACATTTATTCTAGGGACAGAAAACTGTAGGTAGGGAGAGTGTCAGTTTATTTCACTCTGCAAGTCCTTGTTTCCAGGGACCTGTAAGGACAGTGAGTGAATTGTCCTTGTGCTATATTGTGCTTAAAAAAAACATTTATTCTAGGGACAGAAAACTGTAGGTAGGGAGAGTGTCAGTTTATTTCACTCTGCAAGTCCTTGTTTCCAGGGACCTGGAAGGACAGTGACTGAATTGTCCTTGTGCTATATTGTGATTAAAAAAAACATTTATTCTAGGGACAGAAAACTGTAGGTAGGGAGAGTGTCAGTTTATTTCACTCTGCAAGTCCTTGTTTCAAGGGACAGAGAAGGACACCTGAAGGTAGCCCTTATTGCTTTTTTCCCATCTCCCTGCAGGCCATCTATTAGAATGTCTGGAAGGCAAACAAGGAGAGGCAGACAGTCAGGAGGCAATAAAAGAGGGCAAGCAGGCTCTGTGTCTGGGGGCAACAGTGCTGGTCGTGGACGCGGTGCATTGTCATCAGCACATGGCCATGGGACACGCTTGTCCTTCTTTTCGGCAGCTGGACATGTTGAGCCACATCATGCCGAAGACTTGGTAGAGTGGATGACCAAGCCCTCCTCCTCCTCCTCATCCTCTCTCACCCAGGCTCAGGGTACTGGAAAAGCAGCTGCCAAAGCGTCGTCTTCCCTGGTATCAATGTCAGACAAATCATCAGTCACTCCTTCCCTAGACCCACCATGTCCTCCTCCTGAGGAGTCCCCCGAACTGTTTCAGCACAGTGTTGGGTACATGCTCCAGGAGGATGCCCAGCGTTTCGAAGGGTCTGATGATGAAACCCAGCTAGAGGAAGGCAGTAGCGTGAGAGCAGACAGAGGGGATGCTCAAGAAGGACACCAATCTGGCAGTCATGTTCCAGCAGCTGCAGCATACTGCCAGATTGGCTCCAGTGATGAGGAGGGAGGGGATGATGAGGTCACTGACTCCACGTGGGTGCCTAATAGGAGAGAGGAGGAGGAGGAGGATGAGGAGGAGGCACATCTCCAACGAGGCAGGATGCCCTTTGGTGGCCAGCGTAAGGGCAGTACACCGACGGAATCACACCGCAGAGCTCCGCCTGTGCAGGGCGCTGCCTCTGCCCGTCATTCAAAAAGTTCTTTGGTGTGGGCCTTTTTTGAGGCTAGTGCATCAGATCGCACAGCTGCTGTTTGCAACATATGTCTCAAGCGTATATCGCGTGGCCAAAACATCAGCCGCTTGGGTACCACATGCCTGACCAGACATATGTTGACCTGCCATGCAGCTCGTTGGCAAGCCTACCTCAAAGACCCACACCAAAGAACAAAGCGGACCTCTCCTTGCACCGCATCAGCTGGGATCTCCAACCCCACTATAACTTCAGTCCTCTCTGAAACATGCACTGAGAGGAATGAAGGTGTAGAATTAGGTGTGTCACAGCCAAGTACTTGCGCCCACTCTGCTAGCAGTACACCGACGTCCGATTCTAGCAGGCAAATTTCCCTGCCCCAGCTGCTGGACCGTCGAAAGAAGTTCACTCCCAGCCATCCACATGCCCAGCGGTTGAATGCTAGCTTGGCTAAATTGCTAGCGCTTCAACTGCTGCCTTTTCAGTTGGTAGACTCGGCCCCCTTCCGTGAGTTTGTGCAATGTGCAGTTCCTCAGTGGCAGGTTCCCAAACGCCACTTTTTCTCACGGAAGGCTATTCCGGCTCTCTACCGGCATGTGGAAGGCAATGTCTTGGCCTCGCTGGACAGGGCGGTCAGCGGTAAGGTGCATATTACCGCTGACTCATGGTCCAGCAGGCATGGACAGGGACGTTACCTTTCTTTCACGGCCCATTGGGTCACTCTTTTGGCAGCTGGGAAGGATTCAGGACAAGGTGCAGTAGTGTTGGAGGTTGTCCCACCGCCACGCCTCCAAAATGCTACTACTGGTTGTGACACACCTCTCTCCTCCACCCCCTCCTCTTCTTCTTCCTCCATGGCCTCTTCCTGTGGTTTGTCCTATGAACCAGCGGTGCTCCGTAGCCGTTCACGGGGCTACGCAAGTACGCAGGCAAAAAGATGCCATGCCGTGCTTGCGCTGGTGTGTTTGGGGGACAGAAGCCACACTGGGGCAGAGGTCCTGTCTGCTCTGCAGGGCCAGGCCGAGAGGTGGTTGACGCCACGCCAGCTTAAGCCAGGAATGGTGGTTTGCGACAATGGCACCAACCTCCTCTCCGCCCTCCGACAGGGACAACTGACCCATGTGCCCTGTGTGGCTCACGTCCTTAACCTGGTGGTGCAGCGCTTCTTGGGCAGGTACCCGGGCTTACAGGATGTCCTGAGGCAGGCCAGGAAAGTCTGTGTGCATTTCCGCAGATCTTATAATGCCAGTGCTCGCCTGGCTGAGCTGCAAAAGGAGTTGAACCTGCCCAAGAACCGCCTTATATGTGACATGCCCACCAGGTGGAACTCAACGTTGGCCATGCTGCAGCGGCTGCACACGCAGCAGAGGGCCATCAATGAGTACCTGTGCGACTACGGCACCAGGACAGGGTCAGGGGAGCTTGGTTTTTTTTCTCCACGCCAGTGGGGCATGATCAGGGATGCATGCACTGTCCTGGCACCATTTGAGGAGGCCACGAGGATGGTGAGCAGTGACAGTGCATGCATCAGTGACACTGTACCTCTTGTCCACCTGTTGGAGCACACGCTGCGTGGAATAATGGACAGGGCACTTGAGGCAGAACAGAGGCAGGAAGAGGAGGACTTCCTTGCCTCTCAAGGCCCCCTTTACCCAGACAGTGTTCCTTCTGTCCCACCCATCGCACAGGAAGAGGAGGAGGAGGAGGAGGAGGAGGAGGAGGAGGATTGTGTCAGCATGGAGGTGGAGGCTGGCACTCAGCATCATCAGCAGCAGTCTTTTAGGGATGATTTACAGTCCCAAGAAACCAGTGGACTTGTACGTGGCTGGGAGGAGGTGGCTGCGGATCATGTCGTCCTTAGTGACCCAGAGGACTCCGGAGCGAATGCCTCAGCAAACCTACGCTGCATGGCCTCCCTGATCCTGCAAAGTCTGCGGAAGGATCCTCGTATTCTTCGGATCAAGGAGAGGGACCATTACTGGCTGGCCACTCTCCTTGATCCACGGTACAAGGGTAAGGTTGCGGACCTTATGTTACCGTCGCAGAGGGAGCAGAGGATGAGACAACTCCGGGAGGCCTTGCAGAAAGGTCTGTGCAACGCGTTCCCAGAGACTGGGAGGTTGCAAACTCCTGGTCCTGGACAACGAGTTGCTGAGGCTTCGGCCAGTCAAAGAAGGAGCGGTGGGGAAGGTGGCCGTCTGACCGATGCGTTCAGACAATTCTTTAGTCCGCAGGCCCAAAGTATGATCGGTTCCAGCAACCATCGCCAGCGTCTGATAAACATGGTGCAGGAATATCTAGGGGCAAGGTCAGACTTGGACACCTTCCCCACCGAAAATCCTCTGGCTTACTGGGTCTTGAGGATGGATCACTGGCCAGAGCTTGCACAGTATGCAATTGAGCTACTGGCCTGTCCTGCATCCAGCGTTCTTTCGGAACGCACATTCAGTGCTGCTGGAGGATTTGTCACGGATCACAGGGTGCGCCTGTCCACCGACTCGGTTGATCGACTGACTTTCATCAAGATGAACCAGTCTTGGATCACCACCAGCTACCACACACCTGATGCTGATATAACAGACTAATTGATTTTAACATGTCACATCCCTTCAAGACTGATGCTGATGCTGAGTGCCTGTGCTGTTATGTTGACTGGCTATCCTCCTCCTCCGAGTCCTCAATGATACGATTGATGATGATAGCTTGTAAGATCATTTTTGTTTATGGGTGCCGCCACCAGTGCCTAACGCCCAATTTTTCAGCCCCTGTTTAACAGGGGCGTGTAATTACAATTTTTGAAGCAATACTTTGCAACAGGGCTCATTGCTGTGCTCCAAGTACAGTATCTGTGAGGAGTTGCAGTGTTGTGCCACCAGTGCCTAACGCCCAATTTTTCAGCCCCTGTTTAACAGGGGCGTGTAATTACAATTTTTGAAGCAATACTTTGCAACAGGGCTCATTGCTGTGCTCCAAGTACAGTATCTGTGAGGAGTTGCAGTGTTGTGCCACCAGTGCCTAAGGCCCAATTTTTCAGCCCCTGTTTAACAGGGGCGTGTCATTACAATTTTTGAAGCAATACTTTGCAACAGGGCTCATTGGTGTGCTCCAAGTACAGTATCTGTGAGGAGTTGCAGTGTTGTGCCACCAGTGCCTAAGGCCCAATTTTTCAGCCCCTGTTTAACAGGGGCGTGTCATTACAATTTTTGAAGCAATACTTTGCAACAGGGCTCATTGCTGTGCTCCAAGTACAGTATCTGTGAGGGGTTGCAGTGTTGTGCCACCAGTGCCTAAGGCCCAATTTTTCAGCCCCTGTTCAACAGGGGCATGTAATTACAATTCTTGATCTAATAATTCACAGCAGGGCCCATTGCTGCACCCACCAAGAGTAACTGTCAGGGCTTACAGTGTTGTGGCACCAGCACCACCATCAAAGGCCCAATTTTTACTACCACTGTTCAACAATTATATGTAATTAAAATTCCTGATATAATAGTTGACAGCAGGGCGTTCCAGCACCAACCAAGAGTAACTGTGAGTGCTTACAGTGTTGTGCCAACACCAACAACTAAGGGGCCTATTTCTGCAGAGTATATACGGCAGGTCCCTACTTTCAAACATCCAACTTACAAACGACTCCTACTTGCAAACGCAAGAAGACAACAGGAAGTGAGAGGAAATCTACCACTAGGAAGGAAAATTCTCTCCTGTAAGAATAAATATGGGAGAAAGGTGTCTCCTCTGTACTGATGCTTTATCAGCAATCCTTGTTTCAAGAAAAACACCACATTTCAAAAACAGTTGTCATTGGGACGGAAAGTGAGGTGAAATGTTCTGAACAGGGGCACAGACAGCAAAACAAATGTTACAGGGGTGATAACCCTTACCTATGTTTTCCAAAAAGTTTAAAAATAGATTTTTGGTCTGGAGCTACACTTCAACAATGTACCTGTTCAAAATTACAAACAGACTCTACATAAGAACAAACCTACAGTCCCTGTCTTGTATGCACCGCCTGTATAGGGCTGTTCAGAGTATATAGGGCCTTTTTTATTTTATGTGCGGGGTTCCCCTTAATATCCATACAAGACCCAAAGGGGCTGGTAATGGGCTGGGGTAGGGGGGGGGGGGTCATGGGGTAGCTATGCCATTTTTCTTAAAGAATTTCATCCATATTACCGGGACCAGACATTACATTAAAGCCGCAAGCAGTTTTAAATGGCTTTTTTTTCCTTTAGAAGTGTCATTTTGTGCAGGGACAGTTCTAAACACGGGAAACACGTGGCACTTCACAGGCATACTTTAGACACCCCCCAGGTACGATATTTAAAGGAATATTTGACTTTTTTTTTTTCACTTTATGCATCATTAAAATGACTGCTCCCGAAAAACGACCGTTTTTAAAACTTCTTTTTGCATTGATACATGTCCCCTGGTGCAGAACCCGGGTTCCCAAACCCTTTTTAGGACAATAACATGCATAATAGTTGTTATAATTAGCACTTTAGAATTCGAACGTTCGCATCCATTGTATTTAATAGGGTTCTAATGTTCGTTCGAACTTTCGGTCCGTTCGCGGGTTCTGGTGCGAACCGAACCCGGGGGTGTTCGGCTCATCACTACTCATCTGCTAACCTCTGTCCCCCAAACCCCTCATCTTCTAACATCTGCACTCCAACCCCTCCTTCCCACTCAACTCTGCAGCCTCTGCACCTCAAACCCCCCTCTTTGATCCCCTCT
This sequence comes from Rana muscosa, assembly GCA_029206835.1. NCBI lineage: Eukaryota > Metazoa > Chordata > Amphibia > Anura > Ranidae > Rana > Rana muscosa. The sequence continues at coordinate 176,272,096 of CM055122.1, read as the reverse complement.
ACATGCCCCCTATATTCACCTGTATGCTGTTCACCCCTTCTAGGTGGGCGGCATGCAGAGGTGCGGGCGTAATTAGCATATGAATCGCGGCGGCCGACCTCATTAACATAACAATGCCCGCGCGATTTACATATCAATGCCGATCCTGTGGGGGTTAAATACAGAACAATACCCTTTTGTTTCTCTCCCAGTAGCAGCTGAAAGCATTAGAGAAACAGGATCTAGCTGGAGCAGAGTGATGCATAGGGCATCGTTCTGCCGTCGAAACGATCCCCCTATCAGCGGCTCTCCTGATTAGTATTCGCTCCATAAGACGCACACACATTTCCCCCCGTTTTTTGGGGGATAAAAAGTGCGTCTTATGGAGCGAAAAATACGGTATATATAGTATATGTAGGGGCGCCAGGAATGTACACTCCTCTCACTCACAGGGGGTGTAAGTGGATGGCGTGGTGACACCATGGCAACCTCTCTCCCCCCTCACCTAAGGCTATCACCTCTCACTTCAGGCTCAGGCCGGCGGCGGACACCCCCTCATCGTAAGCCGACACCCTACCGGCTCACAATACACCCGTAACTGTCCCGTCCGGCAGCTGGAGAGAACGGTGTGCAGCCGCGCCGCCTGGGTGGATATAGTGGCATGTGATAGGATCAGCAGGGAAGTAGGAGGAGGTTGAAGGACACATGCCAGGCTGTGGCGCTGGAGGTGTTCCGGTGGCCAGGTCAGCTGAAAAAAAAAATTACAGGGCTTTCCTCAACCTCGGGAGAGTCGGGATGGTGTCACCCCTCTAGCGGGTGTCACCCGGGTGCGGACCCCGCACCCCCCTTGCAATGCCACTGAGGATGACCTTTACTATAAGGCAGCCTCTCTCAACCTTTTGAACACAGAGGAACCCTTGAAATAACTTTCCAAACCTCAGGGACCCCCCTGCTAAAAATCACTATATCTACAACTCATGATACATTAGTGCGAGGACAGTGGGAAGAATGTTCCTTACACTTGTAGTCATTAGGAAAAAATGATTTCCTTACAGAGAGCAGAGTCAGAGGGGCAGAAATCGTTCATTGCGCAAGGAACCACTAACAACCTCTGGAGGAACCTTATGGTTCCATGGAACCCTGGTTGAGAAACCCTGCTATAAGACTTTGAATGTGGTGGAGGAGGGGAAGGGGGGTCCAGGTTGCAATGCCTTCTTCCTGTTTGTATAGCAGTGGGTTTCCAACTCCTGTCCTCAGGACCCACTAAAGCTGGCCATACACCATTAGATTATCTGCAGATTTCCTATGGTTAGATGGAAAAAGTGGGAGATTCCTCCATCCACACAGTTAATGTACATGGAGAAATCTGTTGCACTTTTTCCATCTAACCATAGAAAATCTGCAGATAATCTAATGGTGTATGTGGCCAGCTTTACAGGCCAGATTTTATGTATTACCTGGGGGAGATGCAGACTAGAATACTACAATCACTGAGCAGCAAATGATATCACCTGTCATGTATTTCAGTTATCTTGCAAACCTGGCCTGTTAGGGGGTCCTGAGGACAGGAGTTGAGAACCACTGTAAAGGATAGGCATGCACCTGCAACCATATCTCGCAATGTTCTGCCCAACACCTGACCAATCATAAAACACATGGTCACATGACAGGGAGGGGGGTTTCAGGAGGTGCTGAGCTGTGAAAATCATGCAAATAAAGGTATGTGCTGAAGCAGATTTGTCATGCTTATGAATATTTCCCTACTTCTTTTCTGCCTGACTAAAAATGTTATAATGATTAATTCAGAATATGCTTTTAGAGACCTTTGGTGGACAACTAACAGAATGTAATCTAATGTTTTATTAAACATATTCACTGAAAACTCTAGAAATTCTAGAAATGTATTACATTAATGTAGAAGGTAAAATATTTCCCTTTTTAGATTATGTTAATCATTTATAGATTTTCTGAGAATACTTTTAAAGTGTAGTTTAGTTTCACAGATGTATCCAAAACTATATATCCTTCAATGACCCGACTATCCTAAAGCCTCATACACATGTTTCCATTGTTGGCAGGGAATTGTCTGTTGACAGACTGTTGTCCTAAAATCTTACCATTAGTACGCTCCTTTTGACAATTGTTGTCCAGTTTTCCGACAACAAATGTTGGATGACAGGCTAGTAAGTTTTCAGCGGACAACGGTTTGACATCACATTTTCGTATGGTCAGTACACAAATCCGTCACACAAAAGTTGAAAGTACAAACACGCATGCTCGGAAACCAAACAAAAAATTAGCACACAGGGCCGTTTGAAGGAATTTGGGGACCCCAAGCAAAATGGACATGGAGGCCCCCCCCCCAGCATGCACGCAAAGCCTACAGGAACCACAGCATAGCGATACAGTTTAAGTTCACCCACGCTTTATATAAATAAAAAATGTTTACAGTGCAAATACTGCTGTTGCATATAATGTGCATAAAATTTTCAACAATTTGAACATTCTTATCCTTCTCTTCCTTTCTCTTCTTTCTTTTCTGCCTTCCTGAAGCATAATTCCGCTTCATGATGACTGCCGACAGTGTGCACTTCCTGTCAGTCCGGCCGGGAACAGGAAACTGAATTTTCTGTACCGCACGGACTGACAGGAGGAAGGAAGAGGAGCACGGCCACGCTACAGGGCAGGGGAAGTGACGAGAGTGGCAGCAGTGGTGCAGCCGCCTGAGGCTCTCTATAGAGCGCTCAGGCAGGTGCAGCATTTATAGGAAGCGCGGCAAGGGCCCTGCTTGAGGCCCCAGGCCGGCTCGGGGCCCCAAGCAATTGCTTGGTTTGCTTGCCTTGTCACGACGGGCCTGCCTGCACAGTGTGCAGGGATTGCCCTGTCATCTGCCGGCTCAGCCGGGATCAACAGAGCGATCCCCGTTGAGCAAGCGGATATGAAAGGAACGGGTCATCATGGGATCTGCCCATGTGAAAGGACATGAAAGGAACGGGTCATCACGGGATCCGTCTGTGTGAAAGGGCCCTAATAGAATAATTCACAGATACCTTGGGAATATTTAGTAAAAGGAATGTTTACATGTATTAGCTTACTAATCATTTCCTGCTTGTTGTTATAGATCCCAAATTGAGATAGTTGTTCAACCATTAGTAACTATCTCTTAATGCTGTTTATCACTTATGGGCCAGAGAAAGTTTTAGGCTGGCCATACATTATACAATTTTCTTATTCAATTTCCTTTAGATTTACCTTCAACTATGTAGTAGGCATGTGCATTTCGTTTCGTTCCGAATTGAAATTCGGACGAAATTTCATTATTCGGACGTTCGGATGCATCCGAATTAACGAATTACAATGCTAATGAATTCAACTGAATCCGAAATAACTTTCGAATCGAAAAACCACGGACGAAATTAGATTCGAATTTGAAAAAAATTCTAGTCAAATCGAATTTGAAAACAATTAGAATAGAATCTAAAATATTGGAAAGAATCGAATAGAAAAACAATAGAATAGAATAAAATACAATATATATATATTATATTTTATTCTATTCTGTTCTACTTTTTTTTCTAGTCTATTTTCTATTTCTATTCTAATCTTTTCTAATTGGAATTCGAAAAATCAGTCGCATTCGAAAATATTTCAACCAAATTCGATAATATTTCTACTGGATTCGATAATATTTCATCTGCATTCGTTAATATTTCAACCAAATTCGATAATATTTCAACCGGATTCGAAATTATTCCAACCATATAGAAAAGACCATGTTCTGACATTCGAATTTCGTATAGAATGAATTCAAATTCCAAAAGATTAGAATAGAAATAGAAAATAGACTAGAAATAGACTAGACTAGGGAAATGGTGCTAATAGTTTGCAGGAGACCAAAAAAAAAATTTATGAAATGGATGCTTATAGTCTGCAGATCTGATGAGAAAATGAAATAGATACTAATAGTCTGCAGGAGATCTGCAAAAAATAAAAATAAATGCTAATAGTCTGCAGGAGATCGGATGGAAATAAATAGTAATCTGCAAAAAAATAAAATAATGAAATAGATGCTAATAGTCTGCAGGAGATCTGCTGAAATAAAGGAAATGGCTGCTCTAATGCAAAAAAAGAAAAAGAAAAGAAAAATGAAATAGATGCTAATAGTCTGCGGGAGATCTGCAAAAAATGAAATAGATGTTAATATACTGCAGGAGATCTGATGGAAATAAATAGTAATCTGCAAAAAATAAATTAAAAAAATTAAATAGATGCTATTTATTTCCATCAGCTCTCCTGCAGTATATTAACATCTATTTCATTTTTTTGCAGATCTCCTGCAGACTATTAGCATCTATTTCATTTTTCTTTTCTTTTTCTTTTTTTTGCATTAGAGCAGCCATTTCCTTTCTTTCAGCAGATCTCCTGCAGACTATTAGCATCTATTTCTTTTTTTTTTTTTTTTGCAGATTACTATTTATTTCCATCCGATCTCCTGCAGACTATTAGCATTTATATAATTTTTTTGCAGGTCTCCTGCAAACCATTAGCAGCCATTTCCCTAGTCTATTTCTAGTCTATATTTTCTATTTCTATTCTAATCTTTTCTAATTGGAATGTGAATTCATTCTATATGAAATTCGAATGTCGGAACATGGTTTATTATAATCTTTTCTATTCGGTTGGAATAATTTCGAACCCGGTAGAAATATTATCGAATTTGGTTGAAATATTAACGAATGCAGATGAAATATTATCGAATCCGGTAGAAATATTTTCGAATTTGGTTGAAATATTTTCGAATGCGACCGATTTTTCGAATTCCAATTAGAAAAGATTAGAATAGAAAATAGACTAGAAAAACAATAGAACAACAGAATAGGATATAGATACTATCTATTTCATTTTCATTTTTTTTTGCAGATTACTATTTGCTTCGGATGAGACCTGCAAAAAAAAAAAAAAAAAATGAAATAGATATTAATATAATGCAGGAGATCTGATGGAAATAAATAGTAATCTGCAAAAAATCAGATTGAAATATTATCGAATCCGGTTGAAATAGTTTTGAATCATGTTGAAATAATTTCGAATCCAGTAGAAATATTTTCGAATTCGGTTGAAATATTTTCGAATGCGACCGATTTTTTGAATTCTGTCGAAAACAAAACGAAATCCGAAAACGAATTTAACTAATCTAACTAAACGAAATTAATTAATTAACGAATTAAAACTAAACAAAACAATTTTTTTCCTTTTGCACATGTCTACTATGTAGAGGAAGGGCCTGCCTGACTGCTTGCAAATTGAAAGTGTTTAGGTTTGACCTCATATTATATGGTTGCATTTGTTAAATCTAAAAGAAAGTTGTACAAGAAAATTGTTTAATGAATGGCCAAGCCTTACATTTCAGCTACAGATCTACATATATGGCAATAGCTTTGTTATAAAGTATTCTTTTTAGATTGGGGTGCAAACAAGTGTTTAGTGTATGGCGTTCTTTTATGCCCCCTGTAGGCACAGCCAGAAAAAAAGATATAGGTTAACAAAGCTATTACTCTGATCTCTTGATATACTTTGTATTTTAATGCCTGAAGATTTTTGTATGAGATTATTCTATGCTTTGTACCATCTTCTGTACTGGGCTTTTGTTTGTATTCACATCTTTGATACAATAAAATCAAATCAAACAAGACTATAACTTTTTCCCCGGCTAATATTTGTTTGTGCATAGGGCCCTCTGGTGGACAACTGGAAGAATGCAAGAAAACACAAATGTGAGACAGAATAAAGCACACGGTCGGACTTTTGGCCAACAAACTTCATTTTGAGCAAGTTGGACCAACAATCCGACCGTGTGTACGCTCCATCGGACAAACTTCTTTTTTTTGTGTTTTCATCGGACAAAAGTTGGGTCTGCAAACAGACAAACTTTTGGCCAACAAAAGTCCGATGGAGCAAAGTCCGACCGTGTGTACAGAAAACCATAGGACTTTTGTCCGATGGACAAAACAACTAATGTTAAAATCAACCAACAATAGCAGAAGTTGACCAAAGGGTGGCGGTAAAGAGCAGAAAAGAGCTGAAAAACCACGTGATGTTGCAAAAAGTTTTGGGAAAGTTTGCAGAAAAGTTCTGTGGTGTGTATGCTATGGGTGTGTCTGGCCAATTCCGTTTGGACAAAAATCCAGGGAAAAGCCTGATGGAAGTCCGACCGTGTGTATGGGGCTTAAGACAAATCTATGAAAACAAATAGGACTTCTTTACATCTGTCCATTCTATTGTGTTGTGTTCCTGCATGCACATTAACATGCGACATTCAGTGCATTAAAAAGCGCTGTGCTAAGGCAGCCCATTTATTAAGGCCACCTTCACACCTTTTCGTTGTGCTGTGTTACCACACGCATTTTAATGTGTGGTATTTTGCAGTTTACTTTTTTAAATGCACCACACAACACACTGATGCCTCATTTGGCAGTGAAAATTTTATTCTGCAGGCTGATGGCTTTTTTTTAAATTTTATAGTGGAACTATACTCACCTCCACTGCAGTGCTGTGGTGTCCTGGAGTTCCCTCACCAGCCGCTGACATCTTCGGCCAATCTTCTGTGTACTGATCTTCAGACAATTTAGTTGGCCAGGCCAAGATGACATCTCAGCAAATACTGAAATACTTAGATTGTACATCATGCAGTTCAGTGTATAGTGCAGACAGACAGGTAATAAACTTGCAGAAGAGATGTATTTATATAATTGACATAAAAAAAAACCTGGCTGTTCCCATTTTTTTTTTTTTTTTTTTATTAAAAGTGTTTTAGAATTAGCAGGACTGACACACGCTATCAACAACAGGTGATGGTTACCCCAAAAGAAATCTACAAAAATATATAATTGTTTTTGTAGAAAGTGTTAACTGCATAGTAGAAAATCCTCCTCTGTTAGATCAAGAATCTCATTGTAAAACTCTAAAATGAAACTTTCAGTAGAAATTCTCAGTAATGCCGCGTACACACGATCGGAAATTCCAACAAGAAAAGTCTGATGTGAGCTTTTGGTCGGAAATTCCGACCGTGTGTATGTTCCATCGGACTTTTGCTGTCGGAATTTCCGCCAACAAAAGATTGAGAGCAGGTTCTGTATGCATTTCCGATGCGCAAAAAAACACGCATGCTCAGAATCAAGCAGAAGAGCCGAACTGCCTATTGAACTTCATTGATCTCGGCTCGTCATATGTGTTGTACGTCACCGCATTCTTGATGGTCGGAATTTTCGACAAGATTTGTGTAACCGTGTGTATGCAACACAAGTTTGAGCCAACATTCCGTCAGAAAAAATCCACGGTTTTCTTGTCGGAATTTCCGATCGTGTGTAGACTGCTGCTCAAATTTTTTGAACAAAGCTTTAGCAAGTCTCATGATGACTCCCACGGTTGACTTGTTCTCTTGGGCATTGGTAAAAGTTTTCCCAATGTTAGCAATACTAAAGATTTCCAGAATCAATGGACTCATTCCATTCTCTAGCACATAATCCATCCCAAACATTGCAACCATGAAATCATCAAGTGAATACAGAAATCCTAAAGCTTAATTTAAACTAGGATGTAAATAAATAAAACCCTATTAGCCAAAAGAATCTTGTATAAGACAATTCTTTATTTAACCACCTTGCGCCCGCCGTACGACTATATACGGGCGCGAGGTGGTTGTTACATGCCGGGAGGCCGTGTTTATACGGCCTCCGCTAATTTGGCCACTGGGGGGCGTGCGAGCGCCGCCGGCGGCGCGCGCACGTACCCGGCGCGTCACTGCAATGCCGATGCGCGTGCCTGGCGGCCGCGATGTCCGCCAGACACCCGCGATCGGCGGTTACACAGACAAGGACATGGATCTGTGTGTGTAAACACACAGATCCATGTCCTGTCAGGGAGAGGTGACCGATGCTGTGTCCCTTGTACATAGGGACACAGATTGGTCTCCTCCCCCAGTCAGTCCCCTCCCCCCACAGTAGTAATCACTAATAGGGCACACATTTAACCCCTTCCTCGCCCCCTAGTGTTAACCCCTTCCCTGCCAGTCACATTTATACAGTAATCAGTGCATTTTTATAGCACTAATCGCTGTATAAATGTGAATGGTCCCAAAATAGTGTCAAAAGTGTCCGATGTGTCTGCCTTAATGTCACAGTCACGTAAAAAATCACTGATCGCCGCCATTACTAGTAAAAAAAAAAAAATTATAAAAATGCCATAAAACTACCCCCTATTTTGTAAACGCTATAACTTTTGCGCAAACCAATCAATAAACGCCGCTTGCGATTTTTTTTAACCAAAAATATGTAGAAGAATACGTATTGGCCTAAACGGAGGAAAAAAAATAAATTTTCCAAAAAAATTGGGATATTTATTATAGCAAAAATCAAAAAATATTGCTTTTTTTTTAAAATTGTCGCTCTATCTTTGTTTATAGCGCAAAAAATAAAAACCGCCAAGGTGATCAAATACCACCAAAAGAAAGCTCTATTTGTGCGAAAAAAAGGACGTCAATTTTGTTTGGGAGCCACGTCGCACGACCGCGCAATTGTCATTCAAAGCGTGACAGTGCCGAAAGCTGAAATTTCGCCTGGGCAGGAAGGGGGTATATGTGCCCAGTAAGGAAGTGGTTAAAGCCAATGGCACAATTAAATCTAGTATGAGGATGCACCCCACTTCATTCTGTTGGAGTGTCTTAAAAATATCGCCTCCACTACTTTTGTGTCTAGTATGGTCTCTAGGTTGACCACCTGCAGGTTCTGGATCTTACTTTGATATACCAATAGGAAATACTCTGTCACTAATGTCAAGTTCCCAAAGTACATTTGAGACGATAATCTGACGTTAGAATTATATTTCTGTATCTTGTATCGTAACTTATTTTTGGTCTGGCCTACATAAATTTTAGTACATGAACACTTGATCATGTAGAGCACACCTATATTCCGACAAGTAATAAACGTGCACATAATGGGGGGGATATACTAAAATTGCACACAGAATCTGGTGAAGCTCTGCATAGTAAACAATCAGCTACCAGGTTTTAGTATCAAAGCTTATTTGAGCATGCAAAAATTAGAGAAGCTGATTGGTTACTATGCACTGCTGCACCAGATTCTGTGTCCAGTTTTTGTAAATCTCTCCCATTGTTTAGGTTCAGAATTGTTCTGAGTCCAGATCATATACTGGTAAACTAAACATAATCTACATGGATGCCTGAACATGAATCTGTTTCCCTTTTGTAAATGAACGGAAGGTCGATCAAAATTACTTTTACATAATTTGTCTCTTAAGTTATGTGTTTGACTAGCTGTTATGGATGGATGGTTAGTAAAATGACAGCTAGGGATGAGCTCGGTGTTCGAGTCGAACATACGTTCGACTCGAACATCGGCTGTTCGATCGTTCGACGAAGATCGAACGATTTGGGCCGTTCGCGCCTAATTCGAGTGACGCGAACGGCCCACAATGCACTACGCCATCGCAGTGTCATCCAGGCGCTGTGATTGGCCAAGCATGCACTGTGACCCCGCATGCTTGGCCAATCACAGTGCCGGCAGCGAGGAGAGCAATGATTGGCCACAGGCAGGATGCCTGTGGCCAATTATTGCTGAGGGTGTTTAGTACACGCCCCACACTATAAAAGGCCGCCAGCACGGCGGCCTAGTGTAGTGTGTTCCGGAGCAGGGAAAGAGAAGCATAGGCAGGGACAGTGACATTTATTTTTTCTTGCTTAACCTGGATTCCTTTAGTTTAGGGAAAGAGAAGGATAGGTAGGGAGAGTGTCAGTGTGTTTTACTGTGCGAATCCTTGTTTCTAGGGACAGGGAAGGACAGTGAGGGAAATTCTCCTTGTGCTATAGTGTGCTAAAGCATTGATCATCAATCAGCTTTAAAAAAACATTTTTTCTAGGGACAGAAAACTATAGGTAGGAAGAGTGTCAGTTTCTTTCACTGTGATAATCCTTGTTTCTAGGGACAGGGAAGGACAGTGAGGGAAATTCTACTTGTGCTATAGTGTGCTAAAGCATTGATCATCAATCAGCTTTAAAAAAACATTTTTTCTAGGGACAGAAAACTATAGGTAGTGTGAGGGGGTTAGCTCGGTAGCGGGTGTGTGTGACCCCCTGGATGGGCTCCCCACACAAAAACAGGCCCAGCAGATGGAGGTTGTGGTTTTCAAGATCAAAAGGTGCGGTTTATTTCTCTATTTACAGTGACAAAAACACAGCAAAGCAAAAAGAAACATAAACAAAATAAATCCTGGTCAGCTTGACCTCTGACTAAACATGCAGGTTTCCCTAACTAACAACTGGGATCAGCCTGGTGCTGTCCTAGTCCCTAAGTCCCTGGTTTAGTAAATGTCCAAACAAATAGCCACACAGGCTTTGTCTCACCGCACAGGGGTTCACTCTCCCTAGACAGTCCACACAGGTCTGGTTCCAGGCATGAGCAAACACCTAATGAAGCTGGGAGTTTTTATAGAGGCCTTAAACGAGCTGACAAGCTTCAGCTGGTCTCATCAACTCCCTGCCTGCACGACGCCCAGCACTCTCCCTAGAGGTATGAATCATCCATGAGCCCACTAGCCTCAGCTGGGCTTCATCAACTCTCTCCCTAGTTGTATAAGTCGGCATAAAGCCTGAATCTGGGAGAAATATACCTACCCCCCTGGATGCAACCAGGTGACTTTACCTTCCTGCTGTCACATACCCCCCCCCTCTTGTTTTAACCTTGGGGTTGGAACACCAGCAATCAGGCATTCATGTACTCGAGACAAAGCATCCACATTCCCCATTTGAACGCCAGGGCGATGCTTTACTGTGAAGTTGAATTCCTGTAGGGCCAGGAACCACCTATTTACTCTTCTATTTGTCTCCTTGTTTTGAGCCATCCACTTTAACGGAGCGTGATCCGTAACCATGTCAAAGTGCCTACCTAGCAGATAGTACCAAAGGGAATCTAGAGCCCACTTCACCGCTAAACACTCCTTTTCAACCGTGGCGTAATTTACCTCATGGGACTTCAACTTCCTGCTGAGGTAAATGACTGGGTGCTCTTCCCCGTTCCAGACCTGGGACAATACTGCTCCTAACCCCACATCTGACGCATCACTTTGTACGACAAAGTCTTTAGAGAAGTCGGGTGAGTACAACACTGGCTGGCTACATAAGGCTTGTTTCAAGAATTGGAATGCTGCCTCAGCCTCGGGGGTCCATTTAATCATGACCGACCCTTTCCCTTTCGTCAGGTTGGTTAGGGGCACAGCCTTAGAAGCAAAGTGGGGAATGAAGCGCCGATAATAACCCGCGATTCCCAGAAAGGCTCGTACCTGCTTCTTGCTGTTGGGACGTGGCCAACTCTGGATGGCCTCGACTTTGTTGAGTTGGGGTTTTATTACTCCCCTGCCAATGGTGTACCCAAGATATTTGGCCTCCTCCTGCCCAATGGTACACTTCTTGGGGTTAGCCGTAAACCCCGCTTCCCGGATAGAGTCTAGGACTGCTTGCACTTTTGGCAGATGTGAGGCCCAATCTGTGCTATGGACAATTACGTCATCCAGGTAAGCCGCAGCATACTTCCGATGGGGCCTCAGTATCTGGTCCATTTTCCGCTGGAATGTGGCCGGCGCATTCTGTAACCCGAACGGCATTCTCTTATATTGGAACGCCCCGTCTGGGGTTACAAATGCGGTTTTCTCTTTGGCCGACTTGGCCAGGGGAATTTGCCAATACCCTTTTGTGAGGTCAAGAGTCGTCATGTATCGGGCTGTTCCCAGCCGGTCGATCAACTCATCTATACGTGGCATGGGGTAGGTGTCAAATTTTGTAACTTTGTTCAACTGACGAAAATCGTTACAAAATCGCCAGCTCCCATCCGGTTTAGGCACCAACACAATGGGACTAGACCAATCACTTTGGGACTCCTCTATCACCCCTAAGTTCAGCATTTTCTGTACTTCCTCCCGTATTGCCTCCCGTCGGGCCTCTGGGATCCGATAGGGTTTTAACTTCACCCTTTCACCGGGCGGGGTAATAATATCATGCTCTACCCCAGATGTTTGTCCCGGCAGCTCAGAGAACACCTCCTTGTTGCGAAGCACAAACTCCTTAACCTCCTGTTGTTGGGGTTGTGACAAGGTGGCTGCTATTCCAACCTCCGGAATCACGCAACCAGTTTGAGCTGGTGACCAAGTTTCTGCGACTAGGGACTCTCTATCCCTCCAGGCTTTCAACAGATTAACGTGATAGATCTGTTCGGGCTTTCGCCTTCCTGGTTGTCTGACCTTGTAATTCACTTCGCTCACTTTTTCCATTATCTCGTAGGGGCCTTGCCATTTGGCAAGGAATTTACTTTCAACCGTAGGGACAAGTACCAATATCCTATCCCCCGGGGAAAAGGTACGGGTCTTGGCTCCACGGTTGTACACTCTCTGCTGTGCCAACTGCGCTTGGGCCAAATGTTCCTTCACGATGGGCATTACCTGTGCAATTCGATCTTGCATCAGGGCGACATGCTCAATCACACTCCTGTGGGGAGAACTCTCACTTTCCCAAGTTTCCTTGGCAATATCCAACAGCCCTCTTGGGTGTCTCCCATACAGTAACTCAAAGGGGGAGAATCCCGTAGAGGATTGGGGCACCTCCCTAATAGCAAACATCAAATAAGGAAGTAGACAGTCCCAATCCTTTCCATCTCTATCCACCACTTTCTTCAACATTTGTTTTAGGGTTTTGTTGAATCTTTCAACCAGCCCATCGGTTTGGGGGTGATACACAGACGTACGCAATTGCGTCACTTTGAACAATTTACACAGCTCTTTCATAACCCGGGACATAAAGGGTGTACCTTGGTCCGTAAGCAGTTCTTTACAAATACCCACCCGGCTAAAAACAAGAGATAGCTCTTTGGCTATGGTTTTGGCCGAGGTATTTCGGAGAGGGATCGCTTCTGGATAACGGGTGGCATAGTCCATTATAACTAATATGTACTGGTGCCCCCTAGCGGACTTGATTATAGAACCTACCAAATCCATTGCGATCCTCTCAAACGGGACCTCAATGATGGGTAGAGGGACCAGCGGGCTACGGAAATGTGGCATCGGGGCCGACCTCTGACACACAGGGCAGGAGGAACAATAATTTTCTATGTCCTTCATCACCCCAGGCCAATAGAATCTCTGTAATACCCTCTCTCGGGTTTTCTCTGTCCCCAGATGACCTCCAAGAATGTGCCCATGGGCCAACTCCAACACCAACTTCCTGTAAGGTTTGGGCACCACAAGCTGCTCAACGGTTTCTTCTGCCCTTTTTGCCACCCGATACAGTAGGTCCTTCTCTACGCTGAAGTATGGGTAAGTGCAGGTATTATCTGGGTTCACTAACTCGCCATCTATTTCCACTACGTTTTCCCGTGCCTTTATTAGGGCGGGGTCTTTTAACTGTTCTGTGGCAAAATTTTCCCTGTGAACCTCAAGATCAGAAAACTCCACAGACGGTAGGTTTTCGTCTGAGGAGGTGGGCTCCTCTCCAGTTTCTTGAGTCTCGCCTGCCAATACTGACAAGGGAAATTCTGGAGAGTCCTCACCACTCTCAGAGGAGTTCTGGCTATCACCTTCCTGGTACATAGGGGCACCAGTGGGGGACTCAGGATCATCCCACAGTTCCCAGAACTTCGGAAAATCCCTTCCCACAATGGCATCATGCGGTAATTGAGATACTAACCCCACTGGATGAGAGAGGGTACCTTTGGGGGTCTTGAAACACACTGTAGTCACTGGATACTCTCGGGTGTCCCCATGCACACAAATAACAGCTACCTTGCTATTCCCAGAGACCTCTGTTTTAACTAATTCAGCCTTTATCAGGGTCACAAGGCTACCTGAATCCAGTAATACCACAACATTTCTACCATTAATACACATTTTGCATAAATGTTTCTCAGTTCCCCGAATGGCAGTGCATGCGACTGTCACACACAGCGACTGACGTCTGTCCGTCAGAAAGTCACATTGCATGGGTTCCTCCACAACCGGGCAATTTGCTGCAATATGTCCCGCTTGCCGGCAGCGGTAGCAAACAATCCTTTTGGCTGCCTCTTGAGCCCCCGACTTCCCAGGCTGTTCTCGCCAAACCCTGGGCAGAGCTCCCACCCTCTCACTCTCTCCACCCTCACCCCTTGGAATCATCTTATCCGCCCCTGGGGATGGTCTGGTCTTAGGGTGGAAAGTCCGAGAGTCTCTGGAAGAGGCCGTCAGGTTCTCTGCAGCCAAGTATCTCTCTACACGATCCACAAGTTTACCGGCCGTTTCTGGGTCTCCATGGCTTACCCACTTTTGAATGGCGGTAGGAAGAGCTCTCAAGAAACGATCCATCACAACACGTTCCACAATCTCCGGTGCGGACAAAGTCTCTGGCTGTAGCCACTTCCTGCTCAGGTGAATGAGATCATACATTTGAGACCTGGGGGGTTTTCCAAGCTGGAAAGTCCAGTTATGCACACGCTGAGCCCGGACAGCCAGGGTGACACCCAGCCTTGCCAATATTTCAGCTTTTAGCATCACATAGTCTTTTGCTTGGTCAGGCTCTAGGTCATAGTAAGCTTTCTGCGATTCCCCAGTTAACAGAGGAGCCACCAGTCCAGCCCACTGCTCCTCAGGCCACTTTTCTCTTTCAGCAGTCCTTTCAAATGTGGTCAAAAATACCTCTGGATCATCCTCTCCAGTCATTTTTGTCAATAAACGACTCACCCCAAAGGACGCGGTATTAGTGGGACGGCTTTCCTCACTGGTCTGCGGACGTTGCTGCATTACTGCTTCCATCTGTTGTTGTAGTCTCTGCTCTTGCTTCTGCAACAGGTCTATGAAGCGGGCCTCAGATTGCTGCTGGGCTTGTTGCTGGGCTGCGAAGCTCTGTTGTTGAGCTGCAAGGCTCTTTTGCAAACCTGCATTTGTCTGCTGTTGATTGGCATTTGCTAGAGCCAGCTGTTTCAGTATCTCCTCCATGCTGGCTTAAAAAAAAACTGCCACTGGTTCTCCACCAACTGTGAGGGGGTTAGCTCGGTAGCGGGTGTGTGTGACCCCCTGGATGGGCTCCCCACACAAAAACAGGCCCAGCAGACGGAGGTTGTGGTTTTCAAGATCAAAAGGTGCGGTTTATTTCTCTATTTACAGTGACAAAAACACAGCAAAGCAAAAAGAAACATAAACAAAATAAATCCTGGTCAGCTTGACCTCTGACTAAACATGCAGGTTTCCCTAACTAACAACTGGGATCAGCCTGGT